>CM068828.1:92423357-93790857 GCA_028554795.2 Sinohyriopsis cumingii
GTAGGGTTTGAACTTGGAGTTCTCACTGGATTTCTCACTCGATTCTTGCTGCGGCGAAGTCATCCTTCTGGTGGGTGGCTATCCTCTTACAACCAATGTTTTATACCGACATGTCCATACGGCAAAGTAAAGTGGGTGGGAAGCCGCACTCGCTTCTGCTACACGATTTGATAGACTTTTTCCAAGGGTCAACTGACGATGTGGTGTGTGGGTAAACGTACAATCTTGTTGGGTTGATAGGTGGTCACTTTCTCTAGACTGCAAGGCTTCTTTCAATATGCCAAAGTTGACCACTCGACTGGTACGATAATTCAGAGTAAGTCCTTTCACTTTACACTTCGTGTGCACTTCTCCTTGTTTGTCCCAGTATTCGTAGCCGTAATTTTTGGGACCACCACTAACGAAACTTAGAATCTTGTCATCGGGGTGCTTGTCTGTCCAGGCTCCTAAACGGTCTCCTTCGATGTCAGGGTGCTGTTGACTCGGGTGATCGATATAAATGCAACTGTCCATGTCAAAGTACAAGACACGTTCCCCTAACAGTTCTAAAGCTTCGTACAATTTTAAGCGAGCATGAGCTGTCATGTAAGCTGCAATGATGACATTTCCAAAGGGGTCATCTTCTACAAAGTTCAGATCTTCTTCGTAATTCACCAAGATCAAATCCTCACGAACGACGTCCACGTGTTTCATGAATTTGGCTTTGTCGTGAATCATCTGAAAGTAGCGGGAAGGTTCGGTCAAATACTCCGTCTTGGGTAAACATGGTCATTGTGCCATTTTACCCCACAAGCAATTTAACATCACTTTGGCAAACGATCGCCTGCCTTCGTTTTTCTCAATGTGATTTAAAGTAATGCCTTCTTGTGCCCAGAATTTCTCTCTGAATGTCTTTTGGTCTTCGGGAGTGTGACACCAGGACAGATAGCCACTGGCTTCTTGCTCAGTTTCAAAAAGGCATCCACGTAGTCTGCGAAAATGCCTTTCTGCGTGGGGTCACCCTTGTGGAATTATTGTGTCTTGGGAAAGTGGCAAATTTCGTACACTTCTAACAGTTGGTATCCCATGTTCAGAGCTTTGAACAATTCTACGCTGACCCATGTCCCCGTCAAGGCCCGTTCTTCCTGGGTGTGATGACAAGGTTGATCTTGGTTGCACGTTTCAGCACAAGTACGGCACAAAGGAAACACAAGTTTGCCTTGGCAATGGCGAGGTAAGACGGGATGGTATAGGTTCGTGGGAGGCAAAACTTTGCACTTGATCAAGCCTTCGTATTGTCGAATGTTTTTTAGGTCGATGTGTTCGGTGAACAATTGTGGGTGCCCTGCAGGAAAGCAACAATATTTGCACACATAGGAATACAGTGAACACACGTCCAAGTATTTGATTTCTTCTCCTTTCTCTTCGTCAGCTTGGTACAGCAAACAGGTGGCATTGGTCCTTCCTCCGTACAAACTATTACTTGGGTTCAGGGGGTCCATGAACTGGTAACTTTCCATGAGGCGTTTAAACTCAGGATCGGTGTTCAAACGGTGATTGTATTTGTGTTCCCACATTTCCACCACTTGCTATCCTTCCTGTTCTAACTTTAGGCGTGGCTGACAAATGGCCTGGCACAAGTCTTCCATGGTTCGTTGTAAGAACTGATTTTTAGTGCCGCGGTCAGGGTAACAGACGGGACATCCGTGAAATAAGCAACCGTTAAACTCGTACATGATCTTGGGGTTTTCTAAGTCCCAGCCATTGACTGAATGCATTCCGATGATCTTTCGCCCTGTCCGTTGCGGGCATGCTGAATCCATTTGTCTTCCTTGTCACACAAGTAATGCAACCAGCATGGGGCTTTGACCGAGTATTGACGTTTGACATAGTTGGTCGTTTGAGGACTGATGACAGCCACAGTGTTTTCAAGCATGAATCGTTGTCGGTAGACTAAGGAACACGCTTTGGCAATGGTGCAAGCCTCTTTTAAATGATCAACCCCTCCGTGTTCCATGAACAGTTCTCGAAATTTTCCACAGCATCGCCGTAAAATGTCCATGTCGGAACGACGATACTTTAGCATTTCTTCCTGAAAGTCGAAAGGGTCGGAGGCGTGAGCCTGGTACCAAGCGTAGAAAGTTTCTCGTTCAGTACGCATGTTGTCAGGGTCGTAATAGTGAGCCTGAGGCAAATGGGGTAGAACGGCGTGTTAATTGGCTTCTGTATTGAAAAAGTGTGGAAAGTACCCTTTAGCCATTTCTGTCATTCCAAACATTTTAGGCATTCGACTCAAAGGCATGGCTAAGTAGCTCATCGAATCTTTAAACTGCACTTGTCCCACTTGCATGAAAATGATTTTGGCTCCGTTCAAAGTGATTTTAGGACGCTCGATGCCACGTTCCGTATAACATCTCAAAAGAAACTGTCCATCGTATCCGGAGAAATTGTGAGCCATCACCGTGGCATGGTGATGACAATCTCCATAATAATGTTCGATGTCCTCTTGGCTCCACGTCTTGTCGATGGGGTCTAAGACCCATTGTGTGAAATCGGCTAGTGTGTTCAGTCCTTGAAAGATTTTTTCACGCCCTCCAGGAATCTTACTGCAGTGAGGGCAATAACTCAAGATAGGTTCTTGAATCACTTCTCGCACGCTCGATGAGCCACGCAGAAATTAGGAATGTGAATACTGGTCTCTTGCATGCATTCGAAATCGAAAAAGATGAAATTGCCTTTCTTCTTCTTGTGACCATCCTCTTTCTCTGGTTGGGATTGGTATTTTTGTATGTAGCATTGGTGTTCCAAGTCCACAATGCAGTGACAAATGTGACATTTTTTCTTTCCTGAACATACGTGTGCCTTGGTACTGTTGATACATAGACCTTGTCCACACATTGGGCACAATCTCAGGAGTTGACAAGCACATTTCTTCTGTGAACCTTGCATCTTCAGATGTTGTTGGTAACAGGCAGGGCTGACAAATGTGCGCAGACAAGCAGGACAATGCACTGGTTCTTGCCCTTCGCTCAGACAGGGTTGAGAGGCCAAACATCCTGAGCATTTCGATCCACAATGTTTGTGTTGCTCTCGATTATTATAACCATCATAAGTCACATTTCTCACAGTAATATTTGTATCCCAGGAATCCAGTGATAGTGGTAATGGTATCGAAATGGTCATCGTGATGATAGAGGTGAATGTATTTTCCATCCTTAAAGTCTTTCCCTCGAAACAACAGAGACCCGCGCACTTCTTGAGGGTGCACTTTCAAGGTGTATCGTGGAGCTAGGGCATCTTGCAATTTTTGCATCTCAGGAATGCCACAGGATGTGTCTTTGGACAGGCATGCTTGTTGTAACAGAAGTTCTGCTTCATTTCGTTGTTTGGCTCGGTTCGATTTTCGAATGTTCTCCCAGGCTCTTTTCCATTCTACCGTGTCGTTCTTGTCGGCATAGGTTCATCCCACCACGATGGCTCGGGCTAAACACATGTGGTCTTGAAAATTGTTAATTTGGACAAGACTTGTTTTGGTAATGCGAAGGTTGTTGACCAATAAGGTCTTTCTGCATTGTCCGGTCCCTTGAGGAGGAGAGACGTGGGTCATGTCCAGTGTGGCTTTTCCATCGGTGATGTCAAACTGGTCATTAGATTGTTGCACGTGTTGAATCTTGTCCATGACTTTGGAAGTGGTCAATTCTGCAGGGCTGCTAAACTCAATCCAAACAGGGGATTTCAAGCCATCATGTTGTATGGAAAGTCTCAAGCGATCATCTTCTTTGGGTTGACATTGTCGCTTGAGTGTGGTGAGCAAAGAATCCCACATGTCGGTGATGAACCGGCTTTTGCTTTCTCTAACAGTACTTCAGACTTGAAATCTTTAAACTTCACTGTGTATTTGTAAGCCGTAGTTCTAAATTTTCTAGAGGGACGCTTTTCCATCTCTCGAATGTCATAGTACTTTTCAGGGTTGACTAAGGGTGGTAAACTTTGTTTAGAGGGTTTGGATTCTGGTTCACTCATGTCCTCTTCAAAATCACTGGCATGAATTTGTGCCAAGACTTCAGCCCTAGTACGAGGCGATAGATCACGTTTCTGCCTCTTACTTTCTTCTTCTTTCTTCTCAAATGAATTGGATCATTTCATCTCGATAGCAAAAAGTCAAATGACTAAAGTTTAAACACCATGGATTAATTTATAGTCATAGCAGACCAGCGTATATAAAGGGTATGTGTCTTGTCCTTTCACTATTCATTTCACTCTCAAACTGAGCACAACAATGGAAGAGACTACCAAGATCGAACGTTTCATCAGAGCTTTGCGAGGGGTCATTAGAAAATTCTCTTCAGACCAGCCGAGGGACTACTCTCCTTCCTTTCAAGATAAAAGTCAAGATACTTGCTATATCTGTCAGAAGAAAGGGCATTGGTCTTCAGAGTGTCTAGACCGTCAAAAAAGAAAAAAAAGGGGTTAGAAGAGACAAAAGTCAAGATACCTGTTATTATTGTCAAGAAAAAGGACATTGGTCACCAGACTGCCCAAAAAAGAAACAAGAGGAGTCAGAAGAAGAGAGGGATTCTTCAGAGGAAGAGGAAGAAGAAGAGGAAGAAAACAGACAGGTGAAGAAAAAGAAACAGGAGAAGAAAAGAAGGGAAGAAAGTGAAGAGGAAGAGCAGGAAAAGACTATGACGGTGAAGAAATTAAAAAAACAGAGAGTGAACAATGAGACAGAATAAGTCTATGAACTTTTTAAAGTGCTCTGTTGTGAATTGTGAATTGTAAATATTTATAAAAGAATAAATTAATTATAAAAGGTAAGTGTCTTTGGGTTTTGATTTTAAAATAAGAACCTACACTCACGCACACTCATACACAGACAGGTACTATTGGGTAAAATGGTTTTTATTAGTTATTGGCAATTGAAAGCCTATCTCTTTTCGAGAGACGTGGATGGCCCTGAAAAGGGCCTTTTTTGGTGTAAGGGGTGAGTTTAAACAATCAACTTTAACTGTCTTAAGCCTTTGCCATGGCCAAGGCCTACTTCTGGACTGCGTACTGTTGATGATGATTTCGTTGAAATCACTAAGGATGGTGCAGTAGGCGTAGTCACAGGGTTGGAGTGTTTAGCTTGGGAAGGTCGTATTCTCTTCGGCCGTAATAAAGAAGTCTGATACATCTGTTTCAGACTTCTTAACTAAAATGTCTAACAGTACCGTGACCGTTTGATTTTGACACCCTTGTTTCTTTGCTGCTGCATCTTCTTCTTCTTGTTTTTTTCTTACCTCTTCTTCTTGCTGCTGTTGCTGTAGGAGAAAAGCTTGTTCCGCTTCCTTTTGCTGTTGTATAAATTTCTCCAATTCTTCTTTCTGTCTCTGTCTAAAATTTTCCATGTGCGGTAATGAAGGAGAAGGTGACGAAGGTTCAGGAACAAATTCTTGCAAGGTAAAAAAATCCACAAAATCCCAATTCACCTCTTCTGAAAGTAAGTCTGGGTTCCCTTGGGTAGTCTCCACCATCAGTGCACCCAAACTGATCGTTTTCTGAGTTTCCGTCATGTTGAAAAACTGTCGCTTAGATTGACTACGCACAGGCGCTAGCGAATCTATATAGACTATGTGACGTCACAGACTGCTCTCTTCGGATTGGACGTGGGCTGACTGAATTTTGTAACGCGTGTTTGGATTGGTCAACAAACTCAATCCGTTTCAATCCTTCCTCCCCCTATAAATAAGTACAGTTCACTGCATTCCTTCACCTGTTACTCAGCACCCCAACATGTGGACCGATGTACAATCTTCAACGCTTGTGTCTTCGATGATGTTCCGGACGGACATATCAATGTATGTCCGATCCAACTGGACAGTTATCCACAGGACAGACACCAGCCTGTGGATGCGAAGAATCTTATGTGGAGCATCAAGGATGCCTCAAAAGAGTCTTAATCTATGGTCCTGCAGTCAGGCACAGCCTAAGGTCAAGAAGAAGATGTCACAGATGCCCTTTATGTTAAGGGTATATTAACATAAAACCAAAGGCCCTTTTCAGGGCCATTCCTATCTCTCGAAAAGATCTTGACTTTCAATTGCCTACCCCTTTTTTTATTTTTTTGTTTAAAAAAATAATAAAAAAATAGAGACCCCTCCCTGTTTCAATTTTTGCCTGTTCCATTTTCATAGACCCATCAGGTCGGGACCTTATTAAAATAGGGTCCCGACCCTGTTCCATTTCCCCTAGTCCCAAGACAGTCCCACGATTTATTCCCCATGTTCAATTTCCCTTGTCCCTAGAGTGAATAGTTTTTTTTTTTTCTCCCATGTTAAATTCCCCTTGTCCCTAGAATGGATATTTTTTTTTTTCTCCCATGTTAAATTACATAGTCCCCAGAGTGGATATACCCTTTTTAACATGGAAGTTCCCTAGTCCCTAGACCGTCCCTATTCACTACTACCATTGTCATTACCAGCCTGAAACCCAATTTAATGCCATTTGTATAAATTCATTTCAAATAAATATTATGATATAGTTGAAGTGTAAAGTCAAGCAAGTATTCTGTTTGCAGATTTTACATTTTAGATATTATAGTAAAGTCATATTTTCTCTTGTTTAGTAAACTTTATTGCAACTGGTTCCAAAATAGTAAATCTTATTTAATGTTCATTCACCAGAATAGGTATTAATACAATCCCGAATTAACTGTATGGTACTAAAATATACCCTGATCTTGTGTGAGATTGTAATATACAGAACTATACCTCAAGACAACAATAATATATTGAATTTATATTGTATCAAGACTGTCATGGTTATGAACTCCAACTTTATTCAGGTTTTTTCATAATAAATGATCATCTTGTGCTATGGTTGAAAAGAAATCAAAGTTCAGTTTAACTCCATTCTCTCCACATTTGTAAGTTGTTAAGAGGCATACTCATCCTCAGTGTTATAGTAAAATGTAATCTTATTTGGATCAATCTTGGTGGTGTAATATATGAATGGAGAAAGAATATTATCATCCAGATTAAAATATGTTTTATTCAGACTCTACTAAAATTTTTAGTTGGATATGGGTTACGGAGCCTGATGTGTACGAACAAGGCAATGTGTACCATGACCTTTTTAATTTAACATTTTAAACTCCTGCAGAAGAAAAAGATTTTTTAGATCCATTAATCTGTATTAACAAAAACATTTCTTCAGTATGATTTTCAATTACTTAGTATTGACAAAACTCATATTTTAAAGTTGTTGTTTTTTTGTGTTTGGTTTGGCCTTTTATGGTAAACCAACACAAGTAAGTTATTTAGTGCCAAGGCACTTTAAGTATAGTGCCTTGCCCAAGGACACACCATGGTAGCTAACCCAGGTTGGTCTGATGGTAGAATTTGAACCTACCTTATTTCACAGGTCCAGAAAGCTAACCACTGAGCCACTACAGCTCCCCATCTTATAGTGGAATGCTGGTATACTTTATGATCAAGAAGGATGGGTTGGGGTATGCATGTTGCATCTGAAAAAAGTGATGGAATTTTTGTTTACATAATATTTTAGTCATACAATATGAATCATTTTCTATAGATTTAAGATGTATCAGATCAAGTTAAGAAAAATCATATATTCTGTTTCCTGGGAATGTACTAAAATTCACTGTTATTGTTTGATTTTTTGGTAGTAAGCTTACTTGGTATTTTTTTCTTTTTAACTTGAATACCTAATTTGTTAACATCCTATTCTAAATCTTCAGAGTTCTGTCTATTAAGTGACAACTGTTGATACATGTAGGGAAGTTTTTGTTTATATCTTTTGATTTTTGTGATTCTGGAAGTTGCAGTATTTGTTGTTGTATTATAACCATTTCAGTAATTTAATGAATGCAGAGTATACTGCTCTATAAATGAAATTTAAGTGAAAATAATGTAAAAGTATGTTTCACTGCAAATATAAATTGTTTAAAATAATATATCATTTATCATATGACTATTCAATTGTGGTAACTAGTATTCCATCCAATATCTATATATTAAAATATGTCTTTTCATACAGCTGGTGATCATTTAGATACAAGTCCAATTGAACATAATCAAATTATCAATGCAGGTGTTTTTATTAGTAGTAGTATTGCAAGTATAAGTGTTAGTATTAAGATTTCATATACAGGTATGATAAGTGTATCATAATGTTTAAATGATGCTCCTTGTTACAACATAAAATATGTTCATTGAAACAAATGGTTCACTGGTAAATTGGCAGCAAAGGTCTTCACTGAATTATGTTGCATAAACTATTTTACAATAAAACATATATGATGCATCTCAATTATGATGAATGTGAGGAGGAGGATTAATAATAATGCAATTTAAGTTATCTTCATAACATAAGTTCTAGCAGATGTGTAATTTTTATGTGGTTCATCATCAGTTTGAAACTGGTCTGTGATTTCTGGATCTGGACATACCTGGTCCCCTGCTGTTGTGCTGCTATGGTCTTTACAGTTCATTAGGATATCAGTTACACTTGGTTTACATTTAGAACCCCATGGGATGGAATGCCCAGTTTGAAACTGAGAGAATGGTTAATTATCCATAATATAACTCCTGCAGTTATTATTAGGTTTGATATCAAGGTCTTTCTTTAAAAGCTTTTCAACTCAGGTTCTGTTCTACCATACAGATAAATAAAGTCAAATTCAAGGCTTTCAGATTTGTCCAGTTTGTTTCATGTGTTGCAGCAGACAGACTGTATATTGCCACTGTACCATATAAATATCAGTGCTTAGTCTGCTCTCAGTTGCTGTGGTTTGATTAGTTACAAGTGTCATCACATGTGACTAATTATTGACCAATGTAATGAAACTTGTATAATTAGAAGGCTGTATTTAAAAACTCTAAAGATCTTAAAAAGAAAATTGGATCGGGGTAAGTAAAACCTTTTACTTTGACCATTTGGCTAGAAAATAATTTTCAATAAGTTTAAATTGGATAATAGTAATATAATAATTAATTACACAAATCAGAATAAAAGCTATTTGCATATCCCCTTACAGCTGTTGCTTTTTCATAGTACTAAGTAGAATAAAGTATAGTTAAGACAGATAAAGAAATATCCCGTCATATATACCTTACATCAAATAAAGAAACTCAAGATGGATAACAACAAAATTAATGTCACATCATCAAATAGTTATCTCAGCTGCCTGGTCAACCTAAAGGCAGATAAACTAAGGCAAACTTACTCCGAAGCAGTCTCATCCCCCCAAGAGAAAAACGACAGATACAGTTCTTAACGCCAATTTTCAACTCGACCCCAACTGACTCGATGAGTAGACTCTACCTGTCACCAAGCGTAAACGAGAATGTGGACAATCTACCGAGTAACCGCAAAACTACATCCGACATGAGTACCCAAACTGAGGAACAATACTCAACAAGCACAAAAACAACCCAGACCACGCTGGTTAAAAACACTAGCAGCCAGGGGACTCAAACTGAGAACCTACTAGATGAAACAGAACGCCCTCACCCTACCACAAATAAAGCAGTCACACACGACTCAACAAAAGGTAAGAATAATAGGAAAACCAAATCCCAAATACCAGTTAGAAAGAATAAGGAACACACTAACTGTCAATACAAGACCCAGCAAGCCGGTTATGGACAACGAAACAAAGTCAGCTAAAGAGAAAAACACCAGGGGAAAAAAGACCAGTCTGCAAAATATCCAAAACAAGAAACACCCCGCTGAACTGACTCTCTTCATCAAGGGAGTAAATTCCAAAATAACGAAGTTAGCCTTTAAAACCATAGCATGGCAATTGAACAAACATCACCAAGGAGAATTCACGCTTAAAAGCACTAGAGACGACTTGCTGATAATCAAATGCACCACTGAACAACAGATTGCCAAATATATGGAAATTGAAAGAATAGGCCAAATAAATGTTCAGGTCACTAGACACAACAGAACAAAACAACACATAGACCCAAACCCCCCAAAAACACACAACAAAGGAGTCATATACGTATCAACTCAAAATAAAACCAATGAAATAGTAGACTACATAAGGAGTAAAGGACAGGAAGTAGAGAAAGCAATCCGCCTAAACACAAGAAGGGGAAAGGATAGCACTGCAGTGGTACTCTTTTTTAAGGGCGCCACCCCAGAAACTATCAAAATAGCCGAAAAACTCGAGGCTAAAAAAATTTTTGCTTTCAAAAACAAACCACGGTTCTGTGGCAACTGCAAAAATTGGGGGCATTACTCTAAGAGTTGCGGAAACCTATTCCGGTGCAATCAATGTGGTCTTCACCACCCAGACCGGAAAACATGTAGCGCCACCAATCAGCACTGCGCTAACTGTAGTGGTAACCACAAACCAAACCACGCAGAATGCCCCAGGGCTCTTAGAGAAGCCCTAATAGTCGAATATATGATCTCCCATGGGGTAAACTATAAGCAGGCCAAAACAAAAATCAGGATACCAAAAACAAAATAAATAGGTAGCACCCTCACTGGTAGGAAACACGCATAAAATGAAAACAACAGTAAATTAAACAAACTATTAAGACTTTTTGCACTAGAGATGGATTCCAGAGCAGAAATCAAAATATGGCAATGGAATGCACGCGGCCTTAGGGCCCACGCTGACCAACTAAATAACAAAATACTTGAACAGGAAAGAAAACCAGATGTTATATGCATACAGGACACCCACCTAAATGATACCTCACGTATCCCAAACATCATAGGCTACAACACCAAATACCTAAAGCATCGATCCCCCACAGCAAGAGGAGGGGGGTTAGCAACCTTTGTTAGAGATGGAATTACATCAGAAATGCATAAATTAACAGATAGTAGACCGCCCAATGACTTCGAAATACAGATAGTCAAAATAACCGCTCAAACTAAGCAGGTACTAATCGTTAACCTCTATGAAACAAATGAGCAGCGCAATTTAAGTGCAGACGAAACAATCAAAATGATTAAAGACTGTGGAGAATGGGTGGTAATATGCGGGGACTTCAATGCGCACAATGAACTATGGGGGAGTCAAAAGACGGACATTAAAGGAAAAATTGTAGAAAAATGGGCACAAAAATGCAACTTAGTTTTTCTAAACAACGGAATGCACACCCGGATAGATGACAGAACAGGCCACACATCAGCAATAGACCTATCTCTATGCACACCAAGATTAGCAGGCATTTCTGATTGGCAAGTTGATGAAAGCGACCCTATGGGAAGTGACCATTACCTTATAAATATAGAAATACAAATTAGAATACCTCAAAATAAAGCGTCCTTCACACCAAGATGGAAATACGAACAGGCCAACTGGATTAGGTTCAAACAGATAGGTGACTCAATCAACCCAGAAACCATATATCACCGGGACATTGACACCTTTAATGACAAATTAATAGAAACCATTAACACAATGGCCCAAGAAACAATTCCTAAAACTAAAGGAGTAGCACCCAAACCCACGGTGCCCTGGTGGAATAATGAATGTAAAATAGCAATTAAAGAGAAAAAAAGAGCTCTAAACAAATTCAAAAGAACTAAAAATAATAGGGACTTTAACTACTACAAGGAAAAGGAAAAAACTGCCAAACAAACTATTATGATAGCTAAACAAAACTCATGGAGAGAATTCTGCTCAAAACTAGATATTAACACAAAATCGAAGGAGGTGTGGCAAAGAATTAAAAAAATGAGAGGCAAAACTAAATCAATAACCCCCAACATACCTGGACAAAACAACAAACATAAGGCAGAATTATTCGCAAACTATTTCGCCAACATGTGTAGCAATACCAACTTAGAGGATAAGTTTAAAAATCATAAAAGGCAATTTGAGGAAAGCAACTCTGACAACATAAAGGAAGCAGGAAATAATGACGGCCCACTAAACCTTCCGTTTACAGAAGCCGAATGGAGAAAGGCCCTCGCCGGCAAAAAGACCACATCCCCCGGGGAGGACACTTTGGGGTATGAAATGTACAAGAACCTACCCAAAAAACTTGTCACAATTGCACTTAACCTCATTAATAAAATATGGGAAACCGGTACCATACCTATAAGATGGAAAAAGGCAGTAGTGGTCCCGATTCTTAAGCCTGGAAAACCCTCAAGCGATATAAAATCATACAGGCCCATATCACTAACAGACAATATATGTAAAATAATGGAAATTATGGTAAACAACAGGCTGAAATACCATTTAGAAAGCAAAGGACTACTAGCTAATACACAGAGCGGGTTTCGCAACTACCGAAGCACAATAGACCAACTCATGAGACTAGAAACCGCTGTCAAATTAGCATCTAGAGAAAAATTTTAAAAATCCAGATATGTTACAGCCATCTTCTTAGACATGGAAAAAGCATATGATCTAATGTGGACTAAGGGACTGATAAGTAAACTTAAACCATACGGAATAACTGGCAATATATACAAATTTATTGCTAACTTCCTAACCGATAGAAAGATACAAGTCAGACTAGGACAAGACTACTCCGAACGATACAAACTGGAAAATGGCACGCCACAATGAAGCGTAATCAGCCCAACTTTATTTAATATAATGATAAACGACCTGGAAACAGCGGTAAAACCCAACCACCTTGACTTATCCCAATTCGCCGATGACAGCGCCGTATGGAAAACTGGCAACCCGGCCAGCAGAGAAACGACCAAGCACTTACAAAAAGGACTAAACGATATAGGAAATTGGACAGATAAATGGGGATTTAAATTGTCACCTCTAAAAACAGTAGGCATAGTTTCCAATCCGGGAGGTGGCCACCCCCCACCCACTCCAAAGTTAACCCTAAAGGGGGTACCCATCAAATTCGAAAAACAAGCGACACTCCTAGGTATGGTATTCGACCACGAACTCACGTGGGCAGCTCATATCCAAGAACTCGTAACGAAGTGCAAACGAGACATCAACCTCCACAGAAACCTCAGAGGGGTGAATTGGGGGGTTGATCAAAAAACACTCGTTACCCTATATAGAGCACTTATAAGAGCAAAATTGGACTACGGTTGCCAGGTATATGGAGCAGCGAACGCCACGTTACTAAAGAAACTAGACACAGTCCAATCAAAAGCGCTAAGGGTATGCACCGGCGTCCTAAATGGTACCCCCACACAAGATATCTTAATAATAGTAGGAGAACCCCCGCTAGACCTAAGGCGGAAGGAATTGATGCTGCGATACTCGACTCGAATATCAATACACCAACCCAACCACCTCACGCTACAAGCCCTCTTAGCATGCGACAAACCATTCGATACAAAAGGAAAAAATAAAAAAATACCTAGTGGGAAAATAATTATAGAATTAAAAAGGAAATTTCAAATCGCAAATATCAACCCAGAAAAAATAAGGTACTACCCAGACCCCCCGTGGACCTGTCCCACACCACAAATAGATCTTAGCTTACATAAACTAGGACAAAAACAAAATGACCCGATAGGACTAAGAGCATCAATACTAACGTACATTGACAACAAATACGAGACATACACGCAAATCTTCGCAGATGGATCAGAAACCAAAAATCCAAATAAAACTGCAGCAGGGATAGTGATCCCAAAATTAGATGTCACCGTTGGAAAAAGACTCCCAGACCAATGCGCTATATACACGGTAGAATTCATGGCAATACTAATGGCATTAACATACGTCAAAACATACCCCACAACTAAGGCAGTCATTCTAAGCGACTCTTACAGTGTACTACAATCGTTAGCAACGGACCAATCCAAGAGCAGACCTAATATGATTAATCATGCAAGATCGCTACTTAAAGAGATTGAAAAAAACAACAAACACGTTGAATTCGTATGGATACCCTCTCACATCCATAATCCCAGGCAATGACAAAGCAGATGCAGAAGCAAAAAACGCCACAAACGAACCAAAAGCCCAAAATATAGCATACAGCGTCACTGAAATCAATAACATGGGACAAGATCAATGACATGTGGCAAGAGCTATGGGAAAAATCGGATGCAAACAGTCTAATACACACGATGATGAAAAAAGTAAGTAGAAAAGTCGAAAGTCCGACCTTCAAAAATCCATACGATATAACAATAATAAATAGAATAAGAACAGGTAAAACACTATTGGCAGGATGCGCAGGGAAACACATAAAAAGGGGACCAACCGAAAACTGCCCCTACTGCCCAACTCCAGAAACAATCGCACACTTAATAAATATATGCCCCAAATACAACCAGGAAAGGGCCGAACTAAAATCTCAACAGGAACAAATAGGAGAATGGTGGACATACCCGGAGTTACTTGTGGCAAAAAACAATAACATAGGAATGACCTATAATAACATCATGACATTCATTAACAAAATAGGCAAAAGGGGACAAATCTAAACCGAATGAAGGGTTGGGTATAAAGAGAGACCATGTAAAGAAATTAAAACCAATAAACCTAAAAGATCGAACCAAAAAAGAAAAAAACCAATCAAAATATTACAAATCACTGTTTGGGAATTGTGACGGCCAGCTCGGGCTAGTGGGTTCACAGACTGACACCGCCGCTCATAACCCGAACAATAAAAACCAGATAAGGACGAATATTACAAAATCACTGTTTTGGAATTATAATGGCATGCTAGTAGATTCAAAAAAAAAAAAATATAAAAAAATAAAAATAAAAAAAATATACATTAAAATAAATCACAAATAGCTAAGCTAAACAAAAATAACAGGTAAATAGCCAAGTGGTCAAAGCGAAGGGAAACAAAGGCAATCAAACCACCTCCCTCGAAGAAAACATCTCACGGCGAACATGGCAGTATCAAAAGGACGAGAAGACCAAAACAGAAACGGACACGGGATAAGGCAGAAAGAGCTGAAATAAAGAAGAGCAGGAAAAGGCACAGAATGAAGTTAAACGTCCTAAGGCAGTAAAAGAAGAAAGAACAGGACACTTGCAGACCTTGGGGAATGAAGGCAGAAACAATGAAAAGAGTATGCCTCAAATAATCAAACCACCCCCACCCCCCAGTATGAAAAGAATTGCCTTCCCGAAATCAAACAAAATAAATAAGGCCACCCCCCCCCACATCTACTTATAAGTGTGAATGAGAAAGTGAGCGTGAATGTGTGTTGTCGGGATATGTGGGAAAAGCAGAAAAACGAACAAAAATGTCTATAGCCATCACACAAATATAGCATACACACTCCCTACCCACCTTTTTTTTCTTTTCTTTTCTTTTTTTTTTTCTTTTTTACAAACAAATTTTACCACATAGGGCTTTCATTCTGACCCACGAAAGCCCTCTTTTGACCAACAACTTACTGGCCCTGAAACACACTGATTGGTTTAAAGCCACACGTACGAAATACTTAACCAAATTGAGATCTCCAAAACAAAATAAAGGGCTACTAAAAGCCTACTAGATGTGAAAAAATTTCCGGAAAATTCAAGTACGCAAAGTACACAAAATTTAATAGACCTTACAAAAGATAGGAAAATTCACAACTCAGGAATATCTGAAGCGTATGTGACAATCACATGTTTGGCAAGATAGTACAGGAATAGCCCAATAAATATAGGGAACTGGGCATTGATTGCAACAAAAATTTAATAATACTGCTGCTGGTGTGCTTCGGTTACTGCCTGAAATGAGAGAGGAAGGAGATGCAAGATGCAGAAACAGACCACCAATGGAGTACAACGATGGAGAAGGTTGCAGCGACGAGAGCCTGGGCGGGACCTTTTGGGGCACCTGGGCTTCGGCTTGCTTGCTTGGGGGCATTGTATAAGTTAATCGCTAAATTCAAAAAGTACACAAACGTGTACAAACTAAACAGTCGCACATACCGAAAGGTGCACGTGACTTTAATCCAATGAATGAATGAAATGTGTGCTAGAGGGTAGGGTTAGCAGTTATACTCCCAATTATGTTTGTGATGAGCAAAAGCAGCTGCACAAATTTGAGCTTTTAGTTTGGTTCTGGTAGGGTCAAAGGATGCAGGTACATTTTACATTAATTTTTTACTAGAAATAGCTATTTTCAATATTTTTCTGTGACAAGGCAACTAAAAGAATCAGTATGTGCCTTATGCATGAATAAAGTTCACTAGTACTATAACAAATTAGCATACTTTTCATCACCCCTCTACCATCATGATTTTTTTATATTTACCTCTGTAGCAGACACAAATAAAAGTCGGCAGCTCATTTGCAGACTAAGTTACGCATATGATCTCCAATGCTCATCTAACTGTGACAGGCAGTCACCAACAAGCCAACCTATTTCCATGCCTAACTCAAAGTAAATCTGAACCACATTATAGATTTAGCTTATGTGTAAATTTATAAATGCTAGGCTTGTGATAATTAGGTTCATGCCTTCTACCTTAAAAATTAGAGGGATGTCAAAATACGAAACTATCCAGTGAGACCTATGATGTTAATTTTAATCCCTATGGGATTTGTGACATAAAAAACCCAAATGCTTTATGTATTAAAAGGTAACTAATGGGGGCAGGATCTGCAGTGAATCAATGGTTAGTATGCTAGACTCCTGATAAAAATGTTTGTGTTAAAATCCTGTTATCAAGTCAACCAGGTTACCTACTGCAATGTACCCTTGCCTTACTCCAATTCCCTCAGTACTCAGTAAACAACTAGTGTTGCTGTACATAACAAAACCAGTCCATATTGATTTTACATATTTTACTAAATCCTGACAAAAATAATTCTCTAAATAAAGAATGATTAATATGTGATGGTCTCGCATGTAATCAAACTCTTCCAAGCTTTTAATGATATGAACTGATTTATCAATGTTTATCAAATTTGCATGAAAAACTATTTCTTATTTGTCATCAAATATGTTCAATGTTTTGATCATATAAGCATTTCTGCTACATTAAATCAAAATAATCTTTTTGTCAGAAATAGAGCCCTTATAGTATTTGCAAGGTCAACCAATCAGATGCAGAATTTGAGTTTAATATGAATGAATATTTTTTTTACAAAATTGCTCTTTTGCTATATCTTGATGAGATAAATCTATTCACCAAGTCTGATGAAATTAATGAGAAATAGTTTTAAGAGCAGTAGCAAGAATGGCTAGTGAGATGTAGAACCACCACATTATATGCATAGATTTTGCTTATAGCCTCAGACATACAAGCAAATAATTAAACAAGTCAGATCTAAATTGGATCATAAACACTGTTGTGCAAATCATAAGAAACTCTGCCAATCAGATGCAAGGTCACTTCACTACCATACCTTTATCACACTCATAATAAGCATCATTGTGAAACTTGACTCTATAAGCCCAATGGCCAAGCATGATCAAACTTGAATCAGCAGTAGTGGTTATAACCTCATGTATTTGTATGCATCTTCACTTCTTCAATCTAGATCTCATTTATATAAGCATGTATTCTACGTTTAGTAAAAACTGCACTACATGTATAAATATTGCATGCGGTGGTAACATACTCAGATGAAAGATCACCTTATTATTATTAATGGTTAACACTCATCAAACTTCAAGGACAACTTAATGATTTTAGCCTATATTGTGGAAGTATGGCTTTTAGGCTGGTTAAAAAACTCAACTAATCTTATACATGATCACATGTATATACTTGGATTTTCCTCATTATTAGATTTATCCAAGATGTTGATTTAAGCCCAAAACCAAGTTTTATATAAACAAATTGATCAGAACTATGGACTCCAAAGTAGCTAATTTCTTACTGTTGAAAGACAGAAGGGGATGTGAAATAAATAACACACTCTGGACCATTACATAAACCCACTTAGCCTTTTGACCAGTTGAGATAAAATATCAACAATAATGTTAAATAAGATTGATAAATTATGTTTTCTCACATTACCTCTAGCCCTTTTCAACATGGATGGTATTTTTCTTCCACATATGTCAGCTCTTAATTAGTGGCCCTTTCCCATCATGAATGTTGTAGGTGAAACTCTCAGAATTAGGCTTTTTAATTTATATCTGTAGAAGAAAAAAACTATTGGTCTGCATATATCAATGTCACCATTTCTGTATTAGATTAAAATACCATATGTGTGTGTGTGTGTGTGTGTTAATTTTAGAATTTAAGCAAACTTGTCTCCATGTGTTTATTTTAAAACTGATGATGATAACACATAACAGGTTCAATGGATAAAATGTTATTTCTTACTTCTTACAACTGCTCATTATATCTGAATTTACATTCAATGTTTGTTTTAATTAACATATTTGGGATATTGGGCAAATTATTTATTTTGTAGTTTATCATTATATCATTTACCAGTCTTTTATCATTCAAATATGTAATATAGTACCATTATACTGACTTCATATTCTATATGATATCCCAGCAATACATATTAAGCAGATAAGTGCAAATAAAAATGTTCAGAATGTAAAATTTACTCCAAGCTCAAAGAAGATCAGCAAAAGATAATATCCAACAAATTACCAAACAAAAAGCGAAGTTAACGCAGTTACCTTTATTATGATGTCTCCAACACCAACGGTACTGTACAGCTACGTCTTCTGAGTTTTACCGTCATCTTGTCTTTCAAACCAGAATTAATTTCTTGAGCTCTTACAAAATGAAGAAACTTTTAAATACTATAATTTAAGCAGCTTCTTTACATGCCATCAGATAAATTATGGCACAGTGTTATGTCTGTCAGCAAAACGCAACTTCACATTTGGACGGCGCGCTGTGTGGGCATCGCCGACACAGCAACTGACATGAATTCTCTATTAGCAGACAATGATTCGGAATAAATCCTTCGCAAATCTAACATTCTCGATTTTTCATAGTTCCACTTTTCATTGTTGCATCTGTTTGATTGTACAATTGCTAATGATGTTCAATGAATCAACTTCAATTCATCTGCTGTCTGAAATCCCGGTTCAGTTGGTATTTTCTTCCGCGCATGATGCCGTGTAAATAAAAGATACGGTCGACATTCAAAGTGGTTTAGGTTAATTTATTATTTTTCTTTATTAAGGTCATTTGCAGAAAGTGTTTCGCTAGGGTGAGAAAAAAAAATATAACAAAAAGAAAACTTTCTTTTCCAACGCTAATACTGTATATATTTCAATTTGTGATTGATGCTATAAATAAAAAAAAATGATAATAAAGCATTTTAGCCCGTGGCTTCGGCACGGCACTCGTTTTTGTGGGTTTTTTAAAATGTTGTTAGTGTTGTTTTGGGGTTGTTTTTTGTGTGTGTACCACACTAAAAAACATACCAGGTATTAGGCCTAACGTAGGAAAAGAAATTATCCTCTATTTATTACTATTCTTACTGTCAAATGACGCAAAAGTGATCAAATTGCTATTAAGATTTTGTTTTGTATAACACTTACCGCTCGTTTTCCTCGAGATAAAGCAGCCACTTCAAAATGATTATAAAATCTGTGACAGATGAAAAACGTGGTTTAAATAATTCGTAATCGCCTGCCTTAAAATACTGTAGGAATTTGCTAATGTATTTCATGGCCCTCGTTTGAATAGATACCAACGATCATGTATATCGACCAAATTTTGTATATTCCTGCCCACAATCATGTATTTTGTATTAAACCGTATATTACACGAGCGCTCTGTGGCAAACTCGGGGGGGGGGGGGGGGGGCGGGTCTCTATTATACCCAGAGGCGTAGCTATGATATTTTGCGCCCGGGGACGAACTATAAAATTGGCGCCCCAGCCCCCTCCCCGTTTAATCACATTTTTGAATATTACCCTTGTTTACTTATTATAATGTAACGTTGTAAGCCTCATTTTGGCGCCCCTGTACCTTGGCGCCCGAGGACATATGTACTCCCCTTCCCCCCCCCCCCCCAGCTACGCTTCTGATTATACCTGCTGTATCAGTTGAGAAATATATTGAACAGATCAGGCCCCAATACTCTCGCTCTGAAAAACATTAAAATAATTATATGCAGAATATCGGTAGGTCTCCCTCTTGCCAAAAATGTCAGCACCATATATATTTTGCAAGTAATGTAATGGGTATAATAACACACACACACACACACACACACACACTTTTTTTTTTTGGGGGGGGGCAACGGACAGATGCCCCCATTTCCCAAAAAAAATAAAAAGTATTTTATATTTGTGTATTTCCCCCTCAAATGTGTTCTACGTTTTATTAAAACAAAATTTTATATAAAAAATTTAGTTTTTAGAATTTTTGATGGGGTATTTATGTTTCCATAGTGTTATCTAAAGGGTTGTTCGTCCGAGTCTGGTTTCCCTCACCTTGCTCGAAGTTCATTCCCTTGAAATGTTTTGTAACCTTTGCTATATGTCGCCTAGGTCTCAGTGTTTGCTATATGTAATGGTGTTATATTGTGTGTATGCTATATTTTCTTTATGTTTGAGACAGCAAGTATAGATCAAATATCTTTCCCAGTTGTATTTCTTCCTTTATGATGTTATATTGTATCTTTTAATTTGTTTTATGGTTTTCTAATTTTGACGATGGAATGGTGTACTATTTAGATTTTGTTTAAAAAAAATAATTTCCTATTTTATTATTCGAGTGATAATATGTGTCGTTCCTCATGATAGTCTTTAAAGATGTTGATAGGTAGGTTACGCTCGATCCAAGGTTCACGCTTCTTTATTCTCTATGTGTTTTTCCTGGGTCGCGTTAGGCCTCCTTTATTTAGTTTATCTGATTATGCTTTATTGAAAGATCCAAACGTATTTATGAGACCACATTATTCTATAGTGGTCAACCATGCAGTGCGGGAGAAGTTAGTAGGGTTTTAAACTAAGTGTTATACAGTATGTATTTGTGTCTTTATTTTGTCTGTTTATGTTCTACATTGGGTGTTTTCAAAGACTCATGATGGGCCTATGCACTTCACTGAGCCCTGTGACTTAGCCCCATGATGTCATCGCCATTTACTTCCCCCTTATATTTTCCCTGTATCCCTTCCTATATATGTCTTTAGAATTTTCTTTCAGAGAAAGAAGAAAAAAAATTAAATTACAAAATTCTTTTATTTTTTTCTTTCTTCCTTTCTTCCCTTTTCTCTTTTAAAAAAAAAAAAGTTATATGGGTTTCTTTGAAATATTTGAAATAGAATTTGAAATTTTCTTTGAAATATGGTTGTTGTGGGGTGCGAGGAGGGGGTATGGGTATGGCATCAGCTCGCAATTGCGCTACGCGACCCTTCGGTCTGTAATACCTATTCTTCCCTCCCCCTCTCTCCCCCAATTCCAACATCAATTGCGTTATATCAACCTGACGGTAATTATCTATTCGTCGTAAGACGTACTGAGTTCTTGTTGTGGTTAATATTCTTATTTTTACCACGTATCTTATTTAAAAATCTTTATCACCTGTCCACAGGATATCATCGTAGTTACTATATAGTCTATACATTTTAGAACGATTTTGTTTTCGTAGTCTAAATCTATGAATAAAATGTTATTTTTGTTATACTTATATTTTTTGCAAATTTTCATTATTAACTTTATCCTATTATGTTTAGTTTTATCACATTGGACAATCGTATGTAGTTTGGTGAAGTTCGCTGTTTTACATAAAGGGCATTTCGGCATTATCCTCAGCATACGATGTTTGATTGTTTCTTCGCCTGTTAGCCAGGTGTTGTGCAGGTATTTAAAAATTATACTTTGTGTTTTGACAGATCTTATTTTCCCCAATTTTTCCAATTTTTTTGTCCAATTTACACCCTCAGTTGTCCTGCTCTACTCTACATTTTATATTTTTGGTTACCTCCTCCCTAATCCAAGCGTGACTTTTACTTATTAAATTTTGCATAAATCTGTTTTGTCTCTATATTTTAAAATTAGTTCTCATATGTTTGCGTGGCACTTCGATTTTTTTATATTAATTTGTTATTTTTGTATATCTCTGGTCGGTTTCTCAAGGTGAAGCCGAACCAGTAGATGTACGGTGCTTCTCACGCTGTAGCCGGGTCTGAGTGCATTTTTTTTTTTAATCTATTGATTATGTTAGTTAATTATAGTAGTAGAGGGCTCGGCAACCCCAAGCCCCCTCTACTTTTGGCCCTATATAATGTCTCTTTTTTTACATGATGCATTTTATGATTCCATATATAATCTATTATTTCGTTGTCTGTTTTGTTTAAAATTGTATTATCCATATCTATGGATTTAATTATGTAGTTAATATTTGAGTATAAATAAGTCTTGGCCACTTGGGCCCGCTCCATGATAGGTAATGGCGCCATGGCCAGATTTTCACATTTTCTCTTATTTTATTGATAATATGTTCATAATTTTCTACAGCTTCTTTTTTTTATTACCAAAGTAAACCCCTAGAGCCTTTACAGTGTCTCTCAGTAAGTGTGTGTGTGTGTGGGGGGGGGCGATAATCCAGGGTGGTTGCCCCTCCAGTTAACTATTTTTAAGATTTCGTGCTTGTTGTGGTTTATTTTGGAACCCGACGCTTATAGCATTTCCCCTCTCTTCTAAAGATGTTGCAATCATATGCATGTTAGAGCATTTTTTAATTCTTTTTTAGGTTTGGTATTTGTATGCCTTGTATAATCAGGGGCGGATTAAGGCTCACTGGTGCCCTAAGCACTGACAAATCTTGGCGCGCCCCTCTTTTCCACGTACACCTGAGAAGATAACCCTAGGGTGTACCATGATCAAGAAACAGAACATCATGATCAATTTGCACTAGTTGTATCAGTTTTTTTTACAAATCTTCATTCTTTATTCTTTCATTCTTTTCACCCTTTTCTCAACTTTGTGGTGCCCCCTTTGGCCCTGGTGTCCTATGCACGTGCTTAGTCTGCTTAATGGTTAATACGCCCCTGCTTGCACATCTGGGTTGTTTCTTATCGTGTGACGTAGGATTTATATTGCCATTACGTATTCTAGCATTGATAGTGGACATCCTTGTATCACTGATCGTTGTATTTCAAATTCTTTCGTGCATTTCCCGTTTAATTATCCCAGTGTGTAGGATTTTGGTCCATTTTGGAAATTGGGTCCGAAACCAAATTTTTTAAAAACATTCTTTATACAGTTTTGTTCAAATCAGTCGAAAGCTTTCTCCTGGTCGAAGAGTACCATAGCACTCATCATACCAGTTTCATTTATGTAGTTAATTATAGTTTTAATGTTTAAAATATTGTTTTGTATATCCCTCCCCCACAAGTTTGATTTACATTAATTATCTTGTTTATCCTACCCTTTACTGTATTTGTTAAAATCCCACTTAAAATCTTATAGTCCGTGTTTAAAAGTGATATAGGCCTCCAGTTTTTAATCTCGTCTCTATTCCCTTTCCCTTTGTATATAATTGTGATAACTCCCTCCCTCATAGATTTAGTCATTTTATTTTTACTTAAAACTATATTATTATACAAAGCGTTTAAGATCGGCGTCAGTTCACCGTGGAACTTTTGGTAGAATTCCACGATGAGTCCATCTTTCCCTGGTGACTTTTGTGAGTGTTGATATACTTTTTGTGATTTCTTCATCTGAGATGACATCATCACATTGGTCTCTATGTACTGCTGATGTCATCTCACAGTCGACATTTTTTAAGTAGCTGTCGATTGTGCTGAAGTATATGTTCTGTGTGGTGTGTGGTGTATAGTTCTTTATAATATTTGGAAATATTATTTAGGATATCTTCTTTTACAGTATGGGTTACATTGTTTATTTTGATATTGTTTAAAATTGTATCACCCCCTTTTCTAAATTCTTCTCGCTTATATACGTTTTTTGCCTCGTTGTAGATCTTTGTAAATTTTCCCGCCCTTATTATTCTCCCCTGATTTTCGTCTTCTTCAACGATTTTAATTTTGTCTGTCAATCGGTTTTTTTTTTCTTTCTCCATCGTCGTTTGTTGTTTTGCTTAGTTCTAATTTGAGTTCGTGTTTGTCTTTTTTTTCTGGGGTTTTTCCGCCCTCTATTTGAGTACTGAATATTTATTCCTTTTATTTTGTTTTTTAAAACATCCCAATCAATTATTATATTAATATTTTCTTCATTTTTGACGGTTTCAATTTCTTTTTTTAATTATTATTTCGACATATTCTTTGTCATTTAAAATCTTATTATTTAGTTTCCATAGTCCTGACCCACATTTTTCTATTTTTTTCATTTTTAGGTCAATAGTGAGCATGAAATGGTCTGATAGCTTTTGGTTGGTTATTGCAGTATTAATATATATTAATGGATCATAAAAATTTCCGTAAAATTTATCAATCCTGCTAGACTGGTTTAATTTATAGTTACCCAGTTGAAATCTCCCCCTATGATTAGATTTTCCATCGAATATTGTTGTAGGTAGGTGTATAAGTTTTCTTTAAAATTAGTTTCTTATTTCTATTAGCTGGCATGTACACATTTATAATATGCCAATTAAACATTTTAACACGTAGCAACCGTCCCTTAAAAAATTCCCCCCTCCTCAAACCTTTCCCAGCTTTTTAAAAATATTATTGTTGCAACCAACTCTAATATCATTATTTGCAAAATTGTTGCGTATCTTTATTGCGTTAAGTTTGTCTTCTACTAAAATTTCGAACTCTGGCTTAATTCTATAGTGTGTTTCTTGTATCATTATTACACCAAAGTTTGTTTCTTTGGCTACTTTGTCTGCTTTCGCTTTGTCTATCCCATTGCTGTTGATAGTAGCGATCCGGAAATTTGTTTCTTCCATTTTTGCTTTACTCCCAGGTGCCGCATCACTTTTATATAGAATTTAATTGTATATATTTCAGTTAAAGTTATTATATTCCATTTGTTTTTGTACACACACACCAGCACGCTCGACAAAGAGCGCTTGAGTAATATACAGTTTGATACATCCTACATGGTAGTGGGCAGGAATACATATATAGGTCGTTATCCTTCTCGACCGAAGTAGTAACATTGTTCCAATGCTAACACTCGACGTCCTCGATTTGTGCTTCATCGTATTTGCAGTCTATACACTTAAAGTTACAATGGAAAAGTGTACATGAACATATTTATACCATAGACAGAGCCTTGAAGTACTACTTTTTTCGGTCTAAAACTGTCCCAAAAAAAAAAGAAAAAAAACCCAGCATGTAATAGTTCATTTCGATACAGTTGCACAGAGCATTTGACGTTCATTTTGATGTCAATATATATTGATATCGATTAAGTGCGATTTGTTTTCAAAGCTGCTTTATTGCTGGTAGTGCTTCTGTTTTCAAGTTCGATATATAATATACCCATGGAGCAGTAGTAATACAGAAATCAGAACAACAACCATCATCATCATCATCGGGAGTATTATTATCGTATATGTTGGTCACATCGATGATCATTAATAAAAAGCGGTTGAAATATGAACAATATTCCATCTCTTCAAATAGCAAATAACTAAGCAAAGTGTGTGTGTGTGTGTGTGTGTAATTTTTAACGTAGCTTTAAAAAAAAATGCAATCATATCGCTACCATGTCTGCATTGTGACAGTTTATAATGATGTCTAGCAATGTGGCATCATGCCACAAACATACAGCATTTTGTCCCACCCAATCACATTATCCTCACACCAATATCTTAATGATGGGCGCCAAAAGAGGCAGCTGCTAGTACCATTTTTATATCTTTAGTGTGGTTCGGCAGGGGTTTGAATCCGCGACCTCTCGCATCCAAGGCGGACGCTCTGTACAGACACTGCACCACCTGAGCGATCGCTTAGCAAAGAATGTACGATACTGTTTCCTGTTGTTCATAACAACTCGACCTGGAGACCCACCTGACGGAAAATGAAAGCGCATTATAACGTTATAATATACGAATCCGGAATTTTTTTTGATTATTATAATTTTCAAGAAAGTTAGTGCCTTTTAGCATTTGACAAAGTGTGCTTGCAGTTGCATACTAAGGGGAGGGGGAGTTTACAACATACTTCGATGCTGACTACTGATTTGAAGCATAAAATTAAAACTAAACAACAGCATAACATGTTTATATATCTTATTAAATACGTCTTCATTTGTCTTTCCGTGCGCCAAAATGCCTTCCTACACGAACATGTTCCATATAGGTAAATAAGTTGTACCAATCGTAAACAACCACCGATTTCGACATATATGATATCAATTTATAGGTTTCTCATCAGTTTAAATCGATCTGTGCAAAAAAAAAAAAAAAAAAAAAATAATTAAAAAAAATGTGTGAAAATGAATAATAAAAAAGTTGCTATTTGCGACTCATTGTCGCTTGCGATTTTACCGATCTTCGTATCCTTGATGCTTCCATCCTTCCCGTTTAGGGATGGTAGCACCTACTTGGATGCTAATACTATAGATTTGAAGCATATAATTAAAGCTGTACAACAGTAAATAATATGTTTATGTATCTTCTTATTAAGTACGTCTTCATAATGTATGTTCGTGCGCCCAATGCCTTCCTCTACGAACGGTTTCGATATACACGAATAAGTCATACCAATAGTAAATAAACACCGATTTTGACAAATTTCATATTAATATATAGGTTTCTCATCTGTCAAACTCGATCTGTGCCAACAGACATGTGTGAACATGCAGAATACAAAAAAGTGTACTTTTTACTGAATATTGGGTTTGACTTTACTGATCTTCATATCCTTGCTACGTTCATATACCGTTCCCGTTCTGCGATGGTAGCACATACGTCCATGCTAATACTATAGATCTGAAGCATAGAATTAAAGCTGTACATAATTATAAAATATGTGTATGTATCTTATTAAGCACGTCTTTATCTGTCTTTCCGTGTGCCTACATCTGACCTATACGAAAGTTTTCCATATGGGCGAATAAGTCATACCAATCGCAAAGAACGATTTTGACACGTTTGATATCAGTTGATAAATTTTTATCAGTCTAAATAGATCTGTGCCAATATAAATGGGTGAAAATGCAAAATAGAAAAGTTGGTATTTTTCACTCAGTATCGCTTGCAACGTTACCGGTCATCGTATCCTTGCTACGTCCATCTGCCATTCCCGTTTTGCGATCGTATCACATTTTTTCGATGCTAATTCTATAAACCTGACACATATAATAAAAGCTGTTCAACGGTAAATAATGTGTATGCGTCTTATGAAGTACGTCTTCATTTGTACGTCCTTGCGTTTAGTGCCTTCCTAACCGAATATTTTCCATATAGGCGAATAAGTCATACCAATCGCAAACAACCAACGATGTTGACAAGTTTGATATCAATTGATACGTTTCTCATGATTCTAAGTCGATCTCTGCCAATAGACATGTGTGAAAATGCAAAATAAAAAAGATTGTTCTTTTTACTGAATATCGGGTGCGACATTACCGATCTTCATATCCTTGGTACGATACTAATACTATAAATTTGAAGAATATAATTAAAGCTGTACAACAGTAAATAATATGTGTGTGTATCTTATTAAGTACGTCTTCATTTGTCTGTCTTTTCTCCTAATGTCTTCTATACGATCGTTTAACAAACAGGTGAATAAGTCATTACAATAGTAATAAACACCGATTTAGCAAAATTTGATATCAATTGTTAGGTTTCTCGTCAGTCTAAATCGATATGTGCCAACAGAAATGTGTGAAAATGAAAATAAAATAGTTTGTATTTTTGACTCGATATCGGTTGCGACTTATACGTGCCTCTACCATTGCAGTTTGCCACGGTACCACATATTTCAATTTTAATGTTATAGATCTCAAACATATAAGGAAAGCTATACAACAATATATAATATGTGTATGCATCTTATAAAGTACATCTTTGTGTGTCTGTATGTCCGCTCAATGTCTTCCTCAATGAGCGTTTTCCATATAGGCAAATAAGTTATAACATTAGTAATTTTTTAAAAACGCGATTTAGACGAATTTGATATCAATTGATAGGTTTCTCATCAGTCTAAATTGATCTGTGAAATATATAAATGTGTGAAAATGCAAGTAAAAAAGTTGATATTTTTTACTTGGTGTCGCTTGCGATATTACGGATCATCAACGGATCATCATATTCTATATTCTACCTACGTGCCTCTACCCTTGCCGCTTTGAGATGGTACCATATAATTCGATGATAATCATTTGAATGTTAGTGCTCCTAGATCTTTACAACACGAACGTTTATCTTAGAGTCGAATAAGTCATACCAATCGTAAGCACACACAGATTTTGACAAATCTGGTATTATTTGGTAGGTTTCTCATCAGTCTAAATTGATCTATGCCTACAGAAATGTGTGAAAATGCAACCTAGAAAAGTTTATATATTTTACCCAGTATCCTTTGCGACTTTACCATTACCAATCTTCATATCCTTGTTACGTGCCTCTAGTATTGCTGTTTTGCGATGGTATCACATACCTCGATGCTGATACTAGTGATATGAAGCATATACTTAAGCAATAAAACAGTAAAAATTATGTGTATGTATCTTATTAAGTACATCTTCATTTCTCTGTCCGTGCGCCTATATCCGTGCAACATGATCGTTTTCTATAAGGCTAAATATGTCATGTTAATTGTAAAAAAAGCTACAAAGATTTGGACCTATTTGATATCCAGTCATTGGTTTCTCATTAGTCTAAAACGACCCGTGTCAATATAAATGTGTGAAAATGCTACCTTGAAAGTTGCCTTTTTTGTCTCGGTATTGCTTGCGACTTACCGATCTTCATATCTTTGCTACCCGCTTCTACCCTTGCCGTTTTTTGATGGTTTGTATATAACCAAATAAGTCATGCCAATTGTAAAGAACCACCGATGTTAACACATTTGATATTAGTTTATAGGTTTCTCATCCTCCAAATCTTTCTGTTTTTAAGAAACGTTTTTCTAATTCAACTAACGGGTCATCACGCTAAAATTACGCTACTGACAAATGTCACCTTAATATCCTACATACTAAACTTAGACAAGCAGGTAGTCTCCTGAAATCCGACCTTTACATGGTGAATTTAGTTAACTCTTTCACGTGTGCATGTGCTTATGATAATGAAGAAGTTGAACACTTTGTCTATTGCCCCTTACCTAATGCCAAAGATCCCAGCTCTTTCGCTCTACCTTTCAATACACTTCTTGGTTAAGTCTAGATTTATCATTGAAAAGTGACGTGACTACTCACCTACAATAAGATGTCTTTCTGCTTGTGTGATGACCCGTTAGTTAAATTAGAGAAACGTTTCTTAAAAATAGAAAGATTTGGAGGATTTCGGATATCATCAGGCAGAGAGTTCTAAAGACGAATCGTATATGGTAAAAGGTCGTGTGAAAATATAAAGTTTGGTTGAGATTGGTGTGATACTTTGAGAGTAACGTAGACGATAATTAGATGCCTCATATCTCCTTTGTGGAAGAAGTTCGTTTAAATAGTTAGGTACTTGAGTATTTATAATCGAATACATAATGCATAATCTCTTCCTTTTCCTTCGTTGTGCAAACCAAGCAGTTTCCGCATAAAGAGACTATCTAGAAGAATTAATGGGTATAGATCTGGAACGATCCGTGCATCTTCCATCTGATTTTCCCCCCTTTATTCTGATCTTTCCGAATCTTCAATAGAACAATTATCCCAGACTCCAGAAGTATATTCTAAGGTTGGACTTATGAATAGTGTATATAATTTAGCTGAAGTCAACAATTAGTCTGCATTTAGACGGTAGTGTTTTATCTCCTTTCTTATACATCGGTATGTCATACGCTAGCTTGCACTGTGTTAGGAACACGCTGGCTGGGAGTGATTTATTTAAATGTATTTGCAATGGAACATACATTTCTTCAACTATACTTGTACAAGTTTATTACTTATTGGATTGGTTCCAGCGGTTTTGTTTAGGTCAAGACTAGTTACTACATCTATAATTTCTTGTTTATATATAATGATGGCAGAAATAAAAGTTTCATTTCTAACTTCAAAATGCGGTAACTGTTTATCATAATTTTTTAAACGTGTAACATATCAAACTTCCGAGTTCAACAGGTCGCACTTCTCCTGATCACTTGTTGCAAATTTAGATGATCATTTCGTACGTTTCAGTGGAGGTAATAGGTTCCATGTCTTTGTAGAATGTACTTGTTATCTCATTATTTTCCAATAAGGTCGAGGATTTGATCCGATGGCAGGGGTTGAACCTGCATCCTTTCGGTCGCAGGTCTGAGACGCTAACCACTGAGCCAATGTTGCTCCTCTTAAGATTAATATACCCATATGATATTTTCCAGTATCATACGTAACTATATGATACGTTTAATAACACCCAGTAACTCAGCAAATGCCGGCATGACGACATATGAATTGAAGGTGTAATGACGAATGTAATTTAAAGTCAATTATGTAACCTATTTTTATGCTTTTTATTGAATATCATTTCTGTCATGTGATACACATAACATAATCTTACATTTAAGTTTATTTAAAATGAAATTTATGAAATTCGTTAAATAGTTTCAATCTTTTGCGACTCTCGTGAAAAGATCCTTCATTGCTGTTCATATAATTTTACATGTCATTATATTTCTTTATTGATTTGCACTTTGGTTACAAAAGAGACAACTTTTGCAATTTAAAACTTATTTCATCTATACTACACTAGTATAGCTCATGAAATGAAGGCAGTTTACTTGGCCTCTAATTCATCTATAGGGAATGATACCTGCGGGAGACTGCTCTATCTGACCAGTGTGTAACTATGGAAACGGTAATTTAGTGACCTCTTCTCCAGCCTCGAGCTTTAGGTTAAGACTGAAATTCGCTGTCTTATGTAATGTTCTGTATCTGTAGTTTAAAGCTGGGAGAATTATACAAAGAGAATAGCAAGTAAACCCTTCTGTAAATGGAGCAAACTCGCACTTTTACACTGTAAAACTAATTTATCTTACAATCATTTATGAATAATTAAAAATTACTGAGTAGTAACTAAGAATATATAAATTCTTTAGATGGAGACCCAAATTTCATTTTTTAAATTATCGTATTTTTTATGTTTACTTTCCAGATACATTTTTAAAAAAATTCTCAAGAAAATATGAAATCTGACAAAAGATAACGAAAGTCTTATTATTTTGATTTTTTGTAAAGAGCAAAGAAAGAAAACTATTAATGACATAAGCTTTCATCATGACATATACACACTAGCCTCCACAGAAGTACCTTTATGACAGTACGGTTAAAATAGAAATAAATATGCATATACAGTTGTAAACTTTCCCGATTTATGACTAAACATTTATACTGTGATAGGGTATTCTTAGTAAGTAAAATGTGTATTATACAATGAATGAATAGGAGGTATTCGATGAATGGACTGCACGCATTTCAGGTGCAGTGGCTACTCAAGATTATTTACTGATGCACAAACTAGTTATAGTTGTCATACTGGTTGTCATTCCAGGGATACTGACAGTCAGTGATTTCCACCTTGTAAAATCTTTCCTCTAGGGCGGACAATAATAATAGTTTCTGAAGCTGATTTTATTAGCAATGGTTTGCAAAATAACAACAAATATCCTTGTGTTTTATCAACTCATTATGGTTCCGCTGCTTTGGTAGAACAAAAAGGAATGTTCTTTATTGTTTTATGAATTTTATGCCCTGTGACAATGGCCAACATTTTGTAGGTCACGATCACTTTGGCATAAACTTATTTTATGCATGGCAGTTGGAAACTACGAAAATCTTCTTAGAGGCGAGCTGTATAATCGGCAGTTACATTGTTATTCTGAAAGAGTTCTGATAACTAAATAAATAAGTAAATAAATAAAAACACCATCTTTTATCATTAAAAGTTGCCAAGTGTTGTTTATACATTGTACGTGGCGTAATTCGTAAGTTTACTCGGCATATTTTCAACTCGGTAACGCCTGGTAACGGTCATACTTTTACCTAAATATGTGGGTCCTTTGAGAGCATCGTAAATGTATGGAGGAAAAGAAATAATTGTATTTTATGCTCATCTCAAAAGATTTGTTTGTATTTCTGCGAAATAGTCATGCCTAACCAGATAATAGCACAGACCCCCCCCCACTGTAACTACAAAGCCTTGAGCAAGTGCGAAGTTACCAGTTAATTTTATTGTTTGTTTCTATTTTTCAAGTTGTCTTCGTGTGTGCGCGCGTAAATTGAAAGCTTGTTATTACCAGTCAATATCGTCAATCATATTTGCTCCATTATTCCATGCAGATAAGAAAGGAACTAATTTTGTGTTGAATTTGTGCCCCCCCCCCCCATCCCACCCCGCCCCGGCACGGTACAATAAACAAACACTTGATTGAAAATAAAATAAAAGAAACTAACCTTGCATTGTTATACTGTATTCCTTCTTTTTTCATCATGCGAAATTTACAGAACAAAATATATCAACGAACTCCGTAAATGTAGCGGATGCCGGCATGCGTATGCATCCTTACTGTGTGTGTATCGCTAATGTCAGATAAAAAAAATATCGCAAAAGAGACGAAAATATCACCAGATTGCTTGAAGGCGCCTGCCATTCACGCATGATAAGTTTCAAGGTGCAAACGGACCAAGATTATATTGTATCCAGGTTAACTATACGACGATATCTCGCAAATAAATAAAAAAATCATTATTTTAAAGAACATACAATGTGAGTGCAAATGATAATCTTTCGCAGGTATGAGTTACGAAAGTATAATGGGGGGGGGGGGGGCACCAGACAGATGACCCCCACCACACAAAAAATAAAGTGTTTTCATGTACTCTTGTATACCCCAAGATGTGTGTGCTTGTTTAAAGTTTAAAAAAGGAATTTTGATCAAACTTTTAGTTTATAATTAGTCCTAGTGTTTTCTAAAGGGTAGTAGTCTGAAACATGGGTCTTATTCCCATTTTCAGATTTCATATCCTTGATTTTTAGTGATCTTTGTCAAGAATTTTCTATGTTCCGTGTATGCTATGTGTATCAATGCTATGGTGTGTGTATGCTATATAGTCTGTGTGTAGGGACAGCAATACTATGTCAAATTTGTCTCTGTTGTCTTAATATGTATTTTTCTATGGACTTTTCAAATTTATTTGTTTGTCCTGGTATAAATTTAGTTGCTTTTGAATTAATTTGCAATTTAGAATTCCGGCGAGATGAACGGTATACTACCATTTGAAATTAAAATAAAACCTTTTGTTTTATGTGATTGACTATGGTGTGGTGTTTCTCACATTAAAGTCTATTTTCAAAATGAGGTAGGCTGTATTCGAGTCAGGGTCCGCACTTTCTTTCTTTATTTATTTGTGTTTCTCCCGATTCGAGTTAGGCCTCCTCTCTAGTATTTAATTTATAATGTAAAAGAAGTAAATATCCAACCCAAAACCCCTTAGGAAGCTTTATACATTTACTGGTTTGGTTTTAGCATGAAAAACATAAGTGACATCTACAAAAATAATAAACTGGTAAAAAGACTAGAAACAACAAGGACCTTTAGAAGTATAAAGGAACTTTTATGTAAATATAGGGAAAATGAGGAACTTTGGGGAATTGAAACTAAGGAAACATATAATTGGATAAGGGAAAATTTAACCTCTAAAATTAAAAATAAAGTAGAGGAGGAAATATCTCGGTTAATTGGGACAGACCTTAGAGGTACTGGACCAACATCGGCTCTCCAAAAATACAAAGCTTGATATTCAGATATCTACACGACATATGCATACATGTAAATTATCTCATGTGCAAATGTGCGAACTTCACAAAATATCATGCGATGGCACAGTGCGAGTTTAGGAAACAAGACAGGATACAATTAATTATGGAGATATCCAAGAAATAAAAATACAGAAGAAACCAAGTTTTATATCAAGACGGCAACTTTAACAAAACTTTAATAGGAAAAATAACAGATAACATAACTAAAACCATGATGGCGTGTGACCAAGTCATAAACATAAAAAAAATGAATAGGCAAATTTTTTTGTAATCCTTTCAAATTAATTAGAAAAAAGAACTTCTAGGAAGATTTGTGAATGGGAGGGACGGGGCTGCAAAGGGTGAAAAGAAGGGGAGGGAGATGGGGCAATGGATAATCTCCCCTTAAAGGGGACCATCACAAAGTGAACCCTTGCCCTCATACCCCCACCCCGGATTGGAATCTGCTGTAGCCGCCACCCTTTTAGATTCTTATAAATTTTCCTAAACAGCTTCAGTTTCTTTTTATTATCCATTACAATTAAAATTAAACAATTAAATAGACTTTAATTATATTACGTAAACTATCACAAATCCTAATTATCGGGACAGAGAAACTATATGGGAAAAGAACGAGATAATGACGTCATGGGGCTATGAAAGAGTCGGGAAAAACACCTCATATAGGAAACTTTACATACATACACGAAAACAAAGGATCTAATAAGTCTCTCTTCTAATTCTATTTGCTCAAAATGTGCAGCTCTCGCACTGCACGGTAAATCCCCACTGTGTGTGTGTATGTGTGTGTGTGTGTGTGTGTGTGTGGGAAGAACAACCATTTTTAGAGATTTTGGCAGAAATCCAATAAATAATTTGAGACGGCCTAACTCTAGGTGGGAGAAATACAAGCAAATAAAAAAGTGTATGGACTCCAATTCGAGTACAGCGGATTTCAATTTACAAATCCAATATGTGAATAATGACACAATATATTTGCACACAGAACACATTAAGTTTTTTTTTTCTTAATTAAATTATAATACACCGTTACTTAGCCAAAATTCAAAAATATATTAAATAAATAAAAATAAACCTTTTCTTGATCCGATTATAAGGTCCTAAGATTACTGGGGAGATTTGGGAAAAAATAAAGGCTATCCCAACATGGAAGCAAAATATAGCATACACAAACTATAGCATATATATATATATAGCACACACGGGATATAGGCAACCTCTAGCCAAGGTCAACCAAGAGTATAGCGAAGGGATTTCAAGTCAGGTGATGGAAAGATAGAAACCTATTCGGAAAAACAACCCTATAGATAAAACTAGGTTTTAAAAGAAATACCCCGTTAAAAAGGAGAATTAAATTTTTTTGACCTAAATTCTTTTGCATAATATAAAACATACAACACATGGGGGGGGGGTGGATAAATACACATAAAACACTATAATGTTTTGGAAAAGTGGGGTGGGGGGTCTGTCTGGTGCCGGCCCCCCCCCCCCCAGTACTTCGTCTTGTGGGGATAAATGTACGTCATTTCCTGCTGGCGTCCTCTATAGGTGGAAAATCGTATCTAAGTAACAGTGATGTATACTTTTATTTCGAGAAATTAAATTATTTTTTCTGTACACTTTATAGGTTTTTTTTGGTTCTTTTTGTTAAAGTATAACTACTTTTAATCATGTTATGCAAATCTGATGTATAAAGAAAAATGTTGGTGCATGGCCGGTAACTTTTATACGTCATGGCAACGGAAAATAAATTCCGCGCATGCGCATTTTGTGTGGGAGCACCAAAAAAAAACCCACACAAAAACAAGCAATCTACTAAAACAAGCCATTACGTGAGAACTTGGCCTGAAAAGAGCAAATATAGGTACTATAAAATATTGCTAGTCTCGGATTTGACAAGCCTTAGTTTTTTATGCTGATGAAACATTTTTCAGTAGAATTTTTTTTCCTACAGTTTAAATGCCTAATTTTACTGTTTATAATCATACATGTTCAAATGTACTGGTCACATATAACAATATCGTCGAAATATTAACTGATACCATGCTGGATTTATATAGAATGTCTAAATAATCATAAAACTAAAGGTGTAATTGATTATAACCAATATATATTTTTTGCAATAACAAGATAATGAGATCCGAACATTGACCAAACAGTACTTAGAGAAATTCAATATCGATTAGTTCATCCTCAACCTCCAACTGATATACTTTATTGCAAGGGGTAAATGGTACCGTATTGAAAGACGTGTTAGGAAAAAGATACCGTTGTTAAAGAATATCCTGACCGACTGAGATCTTAACATCGCACATCATAGCTGCAAACAGTGCAAGCCAATATACACATTTGCATTATGCTCACGCAAGAAATATTGTATCAACCAAATGGGTTTCTTGACCGAGCGATGTCAAGCCCTTGCGCGAATCCCGCTACGAGTCATAGGTTTCCCCGATTCAAAGGAATCCTGTACAACTACTTCTGCAAACTGGAAAGTCCAACGCGTCCAATCTATCAGTAATGTTACTCTAATTAATACATGACCACAAATCCCAACTTCCCAATTGTATGTCAATGTCACAACTGCAAAGCTTCTCTTCGTTAACTTTCCGTAACTTACCGCCAGTATTTCACGCCGTGAAACTACACAACTCAACAACCTAATACAGGGAACCGTTTTTACTACGCCACCTTAGGCCTTTTAAATCATGATTTTTAGCTTCATTTCGCCTGTAACTTTGTAACATATTTACCACCACAGCAACAATAAATGGCGCCCGCCGACGGCGGAACAGTCCTTTTCTGTTGATTCCATTGTATAATTTACCAATCTCCAGTCATAAATACTGCACCTGGAGTCACACGATCAATTCACGCAATTAGATTTGAATAGGGACTACTGAGTGACAGGGATACTCATGCGGCTCTTACCTGAATTCACCAAAAGTAAACCATGTCATCTTGAAACTCACTTACACTTCACTCCGTAACGTTTGCCCCTAGTAATTGGCTAATTATTTTGGTCTAAAGACTATAATCCCAGCACCGACTTCCCATATTCAAGCAAGTATATAAGGAATCCTTAAAATGGAGAGCGGTAAACAAATGCGCATACTCCAAAATATATTACAATATTATACATACCTTGGAATTTTATTAACTATTTTTGTTTACATATTTTCATTGTACTCGTGGATGGGTAATGTGATTTTGCGTTCTGCCTTGCTTATAAAATGTATTGTCTTTGGTCAACAAAAGTTGATTTAGAGAGGATAAGAAAAGAAGTTTTGTTAAACGATGATGGAATTAAATAAACACTGGGGACAATATCGTACGTTGCACATAAATCGCAGAGATTAATTGAGATTTTGCTTAACGGTCAATCAGTCCGCACTCGAAGTAGGGAAATAAGCGAATAGTGCAAAAGCCGACCATTGTCTGATAATCGACGTACATCTGCCACAGCCATATATTGTAAAAATCCCATTACTACAGGTAAAAAAGAATTAACTACAACTGCTTCTTTGGGGCGTCATGTGTGACCAGTGAATATTAGTACTGTGTTAGAAAAATATTGCGACAAACCAAAGTAAAGAAAACAGTCACTTTTATCAATCAGTCCATATCGTTTTACAAATTATACTGAATAACTGACTTCAGTAGAACTCAGAAGAATGTATTCCTGTAAGCACATCACGATTGCGGTGTTTGTACATTTATATAAAGTGGGATCATTTTACAAGCAAAGTATACATTTAAAAATTAACACTACAAATGAGACAACGCTTAAGTACATACGGATTATAATCGTGAGATGGCAAAGAATGGTTCATATGTTGAGAGGTAACCAATACACCAACAAAATAAGAGTTTGTAAGAACATCTTATTTCCTTCTTAGATATACTTAGCCATAATGCAAATTGTTTCCTAATATGAAACATGTAAACATATTCCGACCATGCTGGAAACAAAAATAGTAAATTTAATTTAGTTCAGCGTAAACTGTAAGTTAGTTCTTTCCTTTTGGCATGGTGTCTGAATAAAAAAGTATATTTCTCAAATTTGCTAACCACTACACTGTCATTATGTAATTAGATACCTAATTGATGTACCATGGTTGTATACATATATCTATAAATATATATAGTTTTGTGGACATGTACCGTTGAATAATACCATCCCGTGTTTGTGTAGGGAAATGCGTACATCACAATCGCACTCGTAAATTTGAATCAATACCATCTCATGAATGGTTAGGGGCCGTCCATTTAGTATGTACGCATAGAAGGGTGGGGTGGGGGTAACCCAAATGCATAGGCTTGAGCATGGAGGTATACTGATAATATATGTACGCATTTAAGGGGGGGGGGGGGCGCTGAAACCTCGAAAATAAGTTGTATAATACGTAACCTGTTCGACTTGGTTCAGTAGGCTTTTGCATTTTAGCGGACATAAGACAAACTTGTCCCACTCAGTCACACTATCCTGACACCAGGCCGACTAATCCGAACACTAACCTCTTAATGATCGGCACCAAAAGAGGCAGCTGCTAGTACCATTTTTATGTCTTTAGTATGATTCGGCCGGGGTTTGAATACGCGACCCCTCGCATCCGAGGCGGACGCTCTATAGACACATTGCACCATCGGAGAAGTCGCTTAGTAAAGAATGTACGATACTGGTTCCTGTTTTTCATGACAACTCGACCTGGAGACGTACCTGATGGAAAATGAAGGCGCATTATAAGGTTATAATATACGAGTCCATAAATACATAAATATTTTTTAAATTATAATTTTCGAGCAATTAGTGTCTCTTAGCATTTAACAAAGTCTGCTTGCAGTAGCGTACTAAGGGGAGGGGGGTTACAACATACTTCGATGCTAATACTACTGATTTCAAGCATAAAATTAAAGCTAAACAACAGCATATAACATGTTTACATGTATTATTAAGTACGTCTTCATTTGTCTTTCCGTGCGCCAAATACCTTCCAACACAAAGATTTTCCATATAGGTAAATTAGTTGTACCAATCTTAAACAACCATATATTTCGACATATATAATATCAATGTATAGGTTTCTCATCAGTTTAAATCGATCTGTGCCAAAAAAAGTCGAGAAAATTAATAACAAAAAAGTTGGTATTTATGACTCATTATTGCTTGCGACTTTACCGATCTTCATATCCTTGATATGTGCATCTACCCTTCCCGTTTTGCGATAGTAGCACATACTTGGATGCTAATACTATAGATTTGAAGCATATAATTTAAGATGTACAACATTAAATAATATGTGTATGTATCTTATTAAGTACGGTTTCATATGTCTGTTTGTGCACCCGATGCCTTCCTATCCGAACGGTTTCCGTATAGGTGAATAATTTATACCAATAGTAAACAAACACAGCTTTTGACAAATTTCATATTAATATATAGGTTCTCATCTGCCTAAATCGATTTGTGCCAATAGACGTGTGTGAAAATACAAAATAAAAAAGTTCCACTTTTTACGGAATATCGGGTGCGACTTTACCGATCTTCATATGCTTGCTACTTTAATACACCCTTCCCGTTTTGTGATTGTAGCACATACTTCGATGCTAATATTAGAGATCTGAAGTATAGAATTAAAACTATACAATATTATAAAATGTGTGTATATATCTTAATAAGCACGTCTTTATTTGTCTGTCCGTGCGCCTAGATCCGACCTATACGAAAGTTTTTCATATGGGCGAATAAGTCATAACAATCGCAAAAACAACGGTTTTGACACATTTGATATCAGATGACAAATTTGATTTTAATTGATATGTTTCTAATCATACTAAATCGATCTGTGCCAATAGACATGTGTGAAAATGCAAAATAGAAGGTTTTGTTCTTTTTACTGAATATCGGGTGCGACTTTACCGATCTGCATATCCTTGCTACGTGAATCTACCATTGCCGTTTTGCGATCGTACTACATATTTCGATGCTATTGCTATATATCTAAAGCATATAATTAAAGCCGTACAACTGTAAATAGTATGTGTATGTATCTTATTAAGTATATCTTCCTTTGTCTGTCATTTCGCCTAATGTCTTCCTATACGATCGTTTTCCATACAGGTGAATAACTCTTAACAATAGTAAATAAACCCCGATTTTGACAAATTTGATATAAATTGATAGGTTTCGCATCAGTCTAAATCGATCTGTGATAGTAGAAATGTAAGAAAATGCAATATGAAAGTTTTGGTATATTTGACTCTGTATCGCTTGTGAATTTAACAATCTTCATAACCTTGATACGTGCATCTTCCATTGCCGTTTGTCTCGGTATCACAAACTTCAATGTTTATAGTATAAATCTGAAGCATACAAGGAGAGCTATACAACAGTATATAATATGTGTATGAATCTTATTAAATACATCTTGATGTGTCTGTATGTCCGCCCAATGTCTTCCACAGCGAGCGTTTTCCATATTGTGTATTGTTCCACTTCCTATTTTTACACTACCTAATTTTGACCTAGTTTAATAAACACCCATTTCTACAGAGGACACATCTGTCGCAGCCTCGACATTTTTTTACACTTATCAGCATTGAGTCACTCGGACAAAAAGATTTGTCAAAAGTCATATCATTATTATTAATGAAGTGAAACAAGGACACATACGATGAAAAAAATAATACATTTCTCCAATTCACTTTTTTCCAACCAGGAAGTCCTCTTAAAATCTTTACCAACTATTCTGACAAGGCAAATACAATTCGTTCCATACCAATCATCCAGTCTGCTACTCAACATGTGTTAGCTATGTGACTCACAGCTGATAACTGCATCTCCATCACTTTTTTAGAATTGTGTTTTGTGTTTTACGTGAATATGTCATTACTGATTTTCTGAGGTGGTTCTTGGGTATTTTACTTTGGAGTAATGAACATGAAACACACGTTTATGGTATATTTCATAAATAAATCAGCATCCTCTACATTACTGCTAATTTAAATAAAATTACGTGTATTACTATTAGGATTTTTCTCTCAAAAAAAGGCAATTTTACTTTAATAGTAAATTTTCAAACGTCCATTAAACTAATCTTGATATTTAACTTATTTTGACAAATTAATTCTTTCTAAATGTCTCCTGTCTCCTATTATTTGCACTATTAGAGAAATAAGTTATGAAGTATGCAAAACAGTTTTGTACCTTAAACAGTACATGTACATTAAAGAATTGGGGTTCTGCATATTCACAATGCCATTTAATTATTGCAAGGATGTTGTACACTAAATCCAGTATTCTTTTATTATAAGTAAAGAATTGTATTATTATACCATCATGATTTTCCCCCAATTTTATTCTTTCAGCTTTTCCAACAAAATATCTGTTCCAAAACAAATTTTTTGATAAATATAGGAACAAATTCTGAGTAAACACCATTTTTCTTTTGTTGTCGTTGTTAATGGTAGACCGAGAGAAGAAAATGCAGCAGCATATAATATGAACTTAAGTGAAGTTATGAACTTACTAAGCCTGGATTTAAATAAATGGTATCACTTGTATTTCTAATGACAGCCACAATCCTCTTAGTTTGGGCTCAAGACCAGCAATAGTGAATAGAGGTATTTCGAAAGACATATAACAGCTCACTCATTATAATGTTACTAATTAGCATTATTGAAAACTTCTTAGATATCAAAATAAATAGTATATATGTATGGTGCTTGTTGGCGACATTGGCAGATTATTCACTCCACATCCTGGTTCCCGGGCAGTTTTGATCTCTCACAATAATAATCACGGGAATAGTGGCTCGTTACAAAGAAAATCAACAGATTTGGGTTCTAACCTGTAACACTATTAACATATTATATTGTTACAGGTTAGAACCCCATCCCTTGATTTTCTTTGTAACGACCCCCTGTCATCATGGGCAGTAAATTTGAAACATACTACTTCCGGGTCAATCTATTTTTAAGGTGCAATATATACTAGTACATAATGGGAGGTAACTCAAGTTGTGCTATTCAATTCAATTCATTAATGAAAAAATGGAAATAAATAGGTAAAAAGGCAATTATTTATTTTGCAGATGAATATTTATCGAATATTTAACATTCAGCAGCGTAAATATGCATTCATTTTATTGATATTTGTGGCAAGAGTGCAGAAAAGGACGACGTGCTTCGTGGGCAGATGGAAATCTGCCCACGAACTTTTATCTGCCCACGAAACCGTCTGAGGACGACAAAACTGCCCACGACCCACCTTAAATAATAGTATATATATATATATATATATATATATATATATATATATATATATATATATATATATATATATATATATATATACATACATACATACATACATACATACATACATATATGTGTGTGTATATGTGTGTTTGTGTGTGCGATGGTGAGAAGTGGTAACATATACTAAACATTTAACCGCCGTTAGAAAGGAAGTTTTATAATTTACATTCGGACTGCCGCAATCATGTGTAGCCATACTGGCATATATTGGATTCTATCTAACCAGTAGAAATAGTTCTTTCTTGATGGTTCAGTTTATTTTGGTTTGATAAGAGAAAAAAAATAAAACAAAATGAGAAATGAAAGGTGTGTGTGTGTATGTGTGTGTGTGTGTGTGTGTGTGTGTGTGTGTGTGAGAGAGAGAGAGAGAGAGAGAGAGAGAGAGAGAGAGAGAATGTGTGTGATTTTGATCATTAACGTAGCTTTAAAAAAAATGTAAGTCCTATCGCTACGATGTCTGCAGTGTGACAGTTTATAGTGATGTCTAGCACTGGGTCATCATGCTTCAGTCCTGTAGCATCATATCGCACCCATCCTGCCACTAGGCCGAGCGATCCCTAACACTAACCTCTTAATGCTGAGCGCCTAGCGAGGTAGCTGCTAGTACCATTGTATTAAATCTTTGGTATGACTCGGCCCGGGTTCGAATCTGCGAACTCCTTCATCCGAGGCGGACGGATTGCTAAATGAATGTAATGACATTTTTATTTATCTAAATATTTTACATTCACCACCACTCATCGTTAATATACACTACCATTTATTGTAATATGAGTTTACCTTTGATTATTTTCTCCTCTGCTCAGAAAGTATATCAATATTTTTATTTTTAACGGCCTGACTTTAGCATACAATCGTTTGAAAAACTATAGATTACAAGCAGAGTACAGCGAGGGTACAGTACCTTTATCAGGGCAAGAATGCTGGATAAAATGCACTGAGACTGATGGTTGCACTTCCGCCAGCTTCCAGACTGAAGGTGGGACATGCGAATTGAGCTGGGTGAAATATATTAACCATGATGTTCTAGAAATTGACATCGGATGGGACGGCTTCACAAAGCATACTCCAGTCGGTAACATGATGTCTAGTTTATTTATATTTCTTATGATCCTCCTGGAGCAAAGTCAAGCATGGATTATTTTCATTTTATGGCATGCCTCCTCTATGCACCAAGAAGTTGAATGCAACAAAGTTAGAAAGGGTCTTGCATGATGCGACAACAGCTCTCGGTATACGCTTTTCACAGCAGCGTTGGTGTAACACTTGCGTAAATATACGAATTCTTGGCCTGTATGGCAATTTCATCACCCTACGTATACCTACATGCACTTTTCATCGGATTCGACTCATTTGGTATACCTACATGGACTTTTCATCGGATTAGACTCATTTGGTATACCTACATGCACTTTTCATTGGATTCGACTCATTTGGTATACCTACATGTACTTTTCATTGGATTCGACTCATTTGGTATACCTACATGCACTTTTTGTCGGACACCTATGACTTTCGGTAAGCGTGTGTCCGTAAATGAATTTTCAGCTGAGAGATTCGCTAGATTTTCCGCAATATCATAATTTTCATTCTTGTTTGTTCGTAATTTTAGAATTATGACAGTAGGTTGCAAATACGGAGCAATATCAGTATAATTACATCTTGATAGTTGTTTTAAATAAGACGTATTATCAGTAAGTATCGTTAAATTTGTATAGCTGTTGCAAATATGGAGCGGCATCGGTAAGTATCATTCAATCAGTAATTTAATTTTTATACTGGGTTTTACACTGAAAGTTTCGTAAATTTTTTAATTATGAAGAAACTGATCAGTCTTTTATAATTTATAACTGGGCATTTATAAAGTATTACTTCAGAGTCACTCCGTCCAAAACAAACAAAAACTGTGTAGTTCTCTTAAGGTCCACGGGTTAAAATAATTCTATCGGCCCAAGGCTTTGTTGTCTTTCTTAGATTCTGCGGTTCCTCTTTTCCTTTTTCAAGATTCGTCTTATCTAACAAACTGTCCCTACTGTCCATTGTCGAGGTTTATGTGACTGGCGATGATGAATACTCGTCGATAAGTTTAAGGTCCTTGGTATTGTAACGAACATTTTGTGGCAAAGAGAAGCCTAGGGAGAAAAGAATATTCGGATTGTTCTTGTACAAACTAAGAGAGGTTTTGACCGTTTGCTTCATTTTAACCTACAGTGTAATTGCCGTTACAGAATATAGCTAGTGAATTAGTTTTTGACATGTGTAGGTTACTATGTTATTTGATTCAAAATTCTTCTTCACATTTTAGATTGAAACTAATGCTGCATGCTTTGAAAAGTACATTGATTAAACTTTTGGTATATAATTGGTAACGACTGAGCATAGGATCAGATTCCTCAACTATATGTATATAAAGCATAGTGTGTAGGCACGCGAAACCATGTAAGTGTTCATGTACTGGCAAATTTGCACTAAAAACGCCATAGCTAATCCACGTACAAACCATAGCTAATCCACATACAAACCATAGCTAATCTGCAAAATTAAATGCTTCGCTTAACCTATGTGATAATCACTGTATAACTGTAGACACACACACACACATACACACACACACACACATATATATATATATATATATATAGTAAAAATATTTGAATCGCCATATGTATTACAAAAGTCATTTCAGTTCTATCCCACTTTGATATCTGTATTGAAAACTTAATAGAGATATATCATAACACGATATGCGTTTTGGATTCCTACCCACTACTCCCACCGGGGCTCCGAGTGGCCGAGTGGTCTAAAGCGCTCTTCGTTACGGATCACTGCCATCTCACCTCTGTCTGCGGCGGTTCGAGTCTAGGATTCAGCCAATGTGGGTATGTGAGAAAGCTTGCCAGTAGCTTCTCGTGGGTCGGTGGTTCTTTCCTGCGTTTTCCCGGGTTCTTCCTCCACCATTAATACTGGCCGCCATGTATAGCCTATCGCGTGCTGAAAAATGGCGTTAAACCCCACAACAACAACAACAACAACTACTCCCACCCCTTTGCACCAATAAAAATAAAACAACAACGATTGATCCGTTTTCATGCAGTGAATGTTGACAATCAAACGGAACAAAAGTAGGGCGCGTTTAAAGTATTTAGAGTTTGTTTGATGAGCCGAAGTTTAATTATTACAACAACAAAAAATGAATTTCCATAAAATCTGGAATGTAAGGTTAAACATAATTAGGCCAAAGATCCCTTCAATGTTCGAACGTCATTGTCCCGAGGCAAATGTCGGACACTTTTAGTCCAGATTTGCCAAGAAAATTGTGGCCGACATTACTACCTGCTGTCATTTTTGCAAGGTGGGGACTCTTATGCTCATCTGACGGTAACGTTGAATATACGTGTACAAGTCCGTTGCTTATGTGTTAACTGCATTTGTTGAGGCACGCTTAGGGGCAACCATGTTGTCCAAAAATAGGTACTGATAACCAGGAGAGAGGTTTTTGATTTGGAGAGGTGTAGAAGTTTCATGCAGTCATGAACGAAACAATATCTCGGTGCATCTGTCTGTCTTTTTGTCTGTGTGTTTGCCAGCGACTCTTCAGTGGCTCAAATATCATAAATTAGCTACGTGGATTTACGTCTGGGTTAAGCCGTGACCTAGGTTAAAATGCCTTGCGAGATGGGACATGTACGGTATTGAGAGAGAGAGAGAGAGAGAGAGAGAGAGAGAGCAAACTGACAATGAAAATCGTGTCCAAAATCCGTGATCATGCGGCCTTTGCCAACTAAATGACGAATACTAGTGTATATTTGGTTCAATAACTCAACCAAATAATCTAACTAATGTACAAGCTATACAACAACTAAGTAAATATGCAGCACACACATTCATACAAGGATGCATACAAAAATCAAGAAACATTAACCCAGACTTTTTTCAAAACGTTTGTATATAAAGCTAATTCCAAAGACAATGATTAAAGTTCGTGTCGTTCTTTGTGAAGGTAAAAAGTACGGAAACAGTGCATTGCTACATAATTTAGGTAGAATTCGTGTGAAGGTGAATGACTACAAAATGTTTGATACACATACATAACTGTGGTTATCTATTTTCTTTTTGAACAATAGGATTGAACAATGCATATTGAATGATAAATGGAAAATGTTACGACCAGATATGCTCTCATTACTGATATTACAGCAATACAGTCGCAAACAAATGTTTATAAACCATTATACTTTCAGATCCCGATAGATTATTATTCAATGCATCCATGTGCTTCTCCTGTGCATTTTAAATTGTACGCAATACTTGCCCAATTCTTCTTTTATGAATACTATGAAACAGCTTTTGATTGGAGTGCGGTTTATATCTAATTCGGAATAAGATGCTCAACAGGTACTGTGTTGGAAGAGAGAGAGAGAGAGAGAGAGAGACAGAGAGAGAGAGAGCTGTATGGAAGTTCAATAGCAAGATATATAAGTCATTCTTCTACCAGGAGAGTTTTGTTTTCTCCATAAATATTGGCAATCTGGCCCTGAAAGCGGGTGGGTTTTTGAGACAGAGCGACTGTAGTCACGCTTTGGAAAGATGAAAAAGTTAATTTTCAGTCCTCTCTTAGCATGCATGACAACAACCGTGCTCTGGTATTTGCAATAAAGCCTTATCGTGGGTAATTTACGTCTTACATTGTTTACACGTTGAAGAGTGACGGAATATCATAGACATCTATGGGAATATAAATCGCTGGAGAACAATTTATTCTCCATTTAACTTGTTAATGAATACAAGTGGCTGTATGTTCCTGAAGATGACTATTTTTCGCAACAACTTTTCTTTGTGAAATACCACGTGGCTAATGACATAAACGGCAGTTAATTGACGATGTATGGTCTTTATATTTATGCACTTTGAAATACACCAACTTTTCACTGGAGAAGCAAAGCATCATGTGGATAGTACACTAGCAATTATCTACTCTACTCGCTAGCGCAAATTTTAAATCTCGGCATGCGATTATAGAGCACATCGTACCTTGCTGATAATCGACTGAAAAAATATGTTTTTATCACAATCACCAATCGGAGCATCTTTGGCCTTGTGTTTCTTGTTAGGAGCATGTCGAGAAAGTTTCAAAGCTATTGCTCGAACGCAGTGCGACGCGGATTATTGAGCATGCTAGTCATATATGTTTTGAGTTGGTAGATGAAGCAGGAGCGATTTGCCCGGCCTGGGGACATCCTGTGTGTAATCCTGTTTCGAACCTGGGTAGCTGGTTGTAGCTGGTTGTAGTCGTGATTTGCCCCATATGGGGGTAAGCCAGTAACCCTGGAGGAACCGGCTATTAGCAGACTGTAGGACCAGTCAGATGGAGGGTCAGTGCTAAGACGGTTTGAGCCAGGACGTTAGCCTCATCTGAATGCGAGGGAAAAAGGGTTTGTTAGGCCGAGTTTCCCCCTCCAACTGGCGTCTCAGAATTAAGTATTTTACAATGTACTCATGTCACTCATATTAAAGTGAAACAGGTGAACAAGGTATATATTTTCCATTTAGATATATTGTCGTACTTAATAGTTCAAGGTTTGCATACATCGTTTGCAAAACACAAGTGTTTTTGGCTACCGACTGGCAAGATAATTAGTTTCAGCTGGCCGTGTGCTGTAAACGTATGCGATAAACATACTGCAGTTTTAAGGAAAGCTTGTATGATGGCTAGAGGGTGTCGGGATTGCAGTGATGGATGCAGGGTCCGCTTTTAGTCACGCAATGTAGAAATGTTCACTGCAATGCAAGGTGAAACACAACAGAGAGACGTGCCAGAAAGCAGTTTTGAGCGATTTATAGCAAAGCTAAAGGGATTTAAATTTCAGTGTAGACATTCCTTAAAACCAAAATAAAGTTTGGTAGAGCGTTGGGAAAGCAGTACAGGAGCTTACTACTACAGAGCGGGGCGATTATCCCATAGACCTATGCAACTGGGCTTATTATTCAGTGCGTACCAGTCATGCATAGAGTTTCATTACAGCGGCCAAGAACAAGCACGGCACCAAAGTAGTTGAGACGAAAGACCTTTTTCCTTGGTTTCGTCTGAGAGAGAGAGAGAGAGAGAGAGAGAGAGAGAGAACCATATCAAGTTACCAGCCTTTAAAAAGGTTGGCAAATGGTCGATTATTGTAAATGACTATCGCGCCACTATAGCAAAAAAGTGGCTTGAATCCGACGCTTTTGTCTTTTAAGATAGTATGAGTCCTAGTATACAAGCTGTGCTAGATAAGGAACTTGGGGAACATGGTGATCTGTAATTTAGACTGGTGTAGAAAGTACGTTTGTAAAAAATCTGTACTAGTTATGCAAAACGTATACAATTATGAAGCTAAGCTAGACTTCGATAATATTGAATCATATTTTGGAAATGACGCCATTGTCATACTGCGCACTGATGAGCTAATGTGGCATACTGATGTAGCTAATTTTGCCATCCTAAACTACATTGAAGACTACATGCTCAATGGGTCAGGATGGGTATTTGTTCTTAACTTTAAGCGTCACAGTACAAATTATTTTGAGACAATAGCACATTCCTACATCAAAGCGCATACCAAGAGTTAGTTATCAATGTGAGGAAGAAGCAAAAATTTGACTGAGTACCCAGCAGACGATCGACCAGGAAAGTATTGCCGGCATTTGGGCAAGCAGGACTTAACAGGCATCGACTTTTCCTGAGAAAGTGATATTGACAAGTTTAGGCACCGCAACAAAACTATATCAGTGATGCGGCCTGGATTAGAAAGTCCTATACAACTGCCTATTAGAGAGTCACAAAATACGAGTTAACATTCTATCGGCCTGTCGCTTATGTTAAGTCCCACCTATAAAGTCATGTATAAGTTATAATATGCTGTGTTTGAAATATTACTGCGGCCATTTGTTTGATGTTTCAAGAATTCTGCAGGGTGGTGTTGAACTCTTACGGAATATTACCGTGACCAGGCAGAAGACCGAAATCTTGAAAAGGCAAGAGGCGATAGATCGATCGCATCTAAACAAAGGCTTTTAGTTACCATACCTAGGTGTTACAGCTTAGTCCTAAGATCAGAGGGAAGCCCGCGGAATGAAAGAGGCATGTTCTTTTCCGTACCCACGTTGACAGACAGCGAGAGGGACATTGTCTACTAAGTTTGATTGGATCGATCCACAGCGATATCCAATCAAAATTGAGATAGAGGGTGTGATTACAATTCGACGCAAATTATACCTTCTTACTAGCAAGCGAAAATTTAGTCTCGCCTAGGAAGATTGCTGAACAATATAGGGTTATTCCGAGAGAGCCACTCGTAATTTGGAGGTAAAACATAAAGACATATTCTACGGAAATAACAAGGTTCGAAAAGGTCATTAAGTTATTTGTTCGAATTTTGCAGAATATTACGTCACCATAATTGTAATTATTTGTAGTATGTATACTTAATTACTAGGATCGTTTAGTATGAGGAATTACCTTTGTAGTATTTCATTTCATGCGTATTTGAGAAATGGGTTGCGTTTTAGGTAGAGAATTATGTAGATTGTTAGCTTGTGGTCAGAATTAATGTTGTAATTCGCTATTAGGTCACTTCATAGTAATGTAGTGCATTTATTAATGTGTTATGTTAGAATTTACACACGCATGGATTGTGAATTTAGAAAATGGGTGAAGCATGTGAGATTAGTTACTACGGATGTATGCATATATCAGAGCACGGATATTTGAATATTTGTGTACTTTGTATGAGTGTAAGGTAAAGGAATGCATCTGATTATTGTGATTTTGTTTAGTATAACAGAATTAGGAATATGTATTGATGTGATAGAGTTTATTGATGTGTGTATAAGAAGTAATTTAGACCGTGCTGTATCATGACGTTGTTTTACCATACAAGAATGTATGGGTATCTCGTTATTAATGAATGCATGACCGAAAAATAGTAATAGCCGTTATCTGATGAAAGGCTGTATGTAGTGTGAGATGAGAGGGCTAAGAAAAAATATTTACCGTCCTTGTGTTTTCACGGGAAGCTTCTTAGAGGACACATAACTTCGGGTTCGATTGAGTCCCGAGTCTTCACGATTTGGAGACGGAAGTTGAGACTAGCTGAAAGAGTCAAAGTCGACGGAAATATAGTCAGTGGAGAGAAGGTATAGAGAAGGTGTAGGTGGAGGAAAAATAGTCTGGAGGAGAAAGTTGAGGGGGTGGGGAAGGAGTATAGAAAATTCGAGGAAGAGGAGAAAAAATTTGGAGATATTCGGGGAGGAAGAGGATAAAGGAATTAAGAGAAATAGGAGAGAGAAGAATACCACAGATAAGTAGAATACAAGGACAGGTGAAAATTTATATCACACTGCTAATCAAGTGATGAATAGGCTATTAAAGGATCGAGCGGAAGGAGTGTAATTAGGAATTCGAATCATTTGATTATTTAATTGTTATTAAATCGTTATTCATTGAACTTCCACTTTTGTATATTTAACCATCTAACCGTCGGCATTGCTGACTGGGGGCTCAGAGCTTTACATCTATCTTTCACTAATTTAACTTCCAACCAAAATAGAGCCTGGGTGGGACTTCCATAATAGTTCAAATAAAATATTGGGAGCACCCTATCACAACTATAATAATTTTCATAGTGGCGACATTGTCTAGGATCTGACATAAGACATAAATATTATCTTTACGATATAAAGTATTATATTTTAGGAAGTATTAGTGAACAGTTGTGAGATACTTTCCATCCTGTGTATTTTGAACGTTTATAATTTCAACTTACTTGTGTATGTTGTATTTTGATATTTGCATGCTTGGTAGATTTCAGTAACTTGCAGTAATTGTAAAGCGAAAATCGGGCAGAATATCTTACCTGAGTTAGTTACTGTCAACAGGTAAGTATTGGGTTAGGAGCGTGTAACATATGTCAATTGTTTGTTGAAGAAAGGGATAACTTAACTATCTTTTGGACCATGGTATTTGAAAGTGGTTTTAGTAAAGAAAAAGATGGCACAGCGACGGTCTGCGTTGATTCCCGTTCCTTGAAAGAAGTGACTGCAAAAGACGCATACCCTTTACCACGGATCGACGAGTCGCTTGCATCATTATCCTGATTATCTTGGTTCTCGACCTCATACCTAATGTTGGATATTGGCGGGTAGAAATGGAGCCCGAAAATATGTCGAGGACGGCATTAGCAACTAGACATGGTTTATACAAGTGAAATGTTATGCCGTTCGGGCTCTGTAATGCACCAGGGACCTTCAAAAGACTGATGGAGATAGTTATGGCAGGGCTGCAATGGCATATATATTTGGTGTATCTGGACGACATAATACTCGTTGGACGCACATTCGAAGAGAAGGTGGATCGTCTACGACAGGTCTTTGGTTGTTGCAAGCTGGTCTGAAGCTGAAGCCCAAGAATTGTGGTTTGTTTGCCAAAGCAGTCAAGTACTTGGGACACATTGTGTCGAAGGAGGACATGCGTGAATATCTAGAGAAAGTGTCCACCATCATCGACTTAAGAAATCCGAAGTTTCAGACAGAACTTAGCAGCTTCTTAAGACTATGCTCATACCATCCCCAGTTCACAAAGGATTTGTCGATACTGCAGCTAGCTTACACAGACGGAAAGTAAAATGGAGACTTTTGGTCTGGAATAAGAATTATTAGTCTTCTTCGACGAATTGAAGAGGCGATTGACGACATGCTTTGTATTAGCATTTACAGACCCTGGAAAGCCCTTCATTCTTGACACAGGCGCGAGCTACAGTGGACTTGGAGACGTCCTGTCGAGAGTTCACAACTTATTCGAGAGGGTTGTAGTATATGCTGGCCGATAGCTAACGAAAGGCGAGAAAAGATACTACGAGACGAAAAATCAGAACTATTGTCGGTCCTATTCTTTGTGAAATATTTCAATTATTACCTGTATGGAACACGTTTCTTTATTAGGATATACCACAGTGCCCTGAAGTGGTTATTTCATTTCCAGAGCCAGGAAGGAAAACTCGCAAGATGGATCGAAGTGCTGTTGCATTATGATTTTGAGGTTAAATATCGTCCCGGAAGATGGCATCATAACGCTGGCGACATTTCCAGAGCCCATGTAGGCAATACAGTTTTCAAGTAGAGACACAAACCGAGAAGGAAGAAAGAAAAGTAATCATCAATGATCGCACGTTAGACAAAGAATGGAGTGTTGCGACTGATATGCCAGTGGCTGTGATTCAGATGTCCTGTGGCAGCAACGATTTCGCCGAGGCTCAGAGATCCAACCGGTGTGCCGCAGTTGTAATTAGCTAATTGGAAAGCAAGCAACGAACATCATGAGAAGAAGTTGCCAGATATGGAATGCTGGTGAGAATCCGCTGGAGTCAGTGGGACCAGCTAAATATATACTGTGCCATACTATGTCGTAGATGGGAGTCGCACAATGGTAGAGAAGTTCACATTCAAGCTATTGTTTCAAGAGAAAAGAAACATGATCTACGTATGGCTCACGATTCGCGCAGTGGAAAACACATTGGCATCAGTAAAACTCTAGTGAAGATCAGAAAAGGGTATTATTGGGTCAGACTGAAGAAAGCTGTGAGACTGTGGTGCCAGAGATGAGAGACCTGTGAGAAACAAAAGTCATCAGGACAGAAAAGGCTTGCTCCAATGCAGATGATTGCGTCAGGGGTTCCGATGGAACGTATAGCTGCCCATATCTTATGGAAACTTCTGATGACCGAAAATGGAAACGTTTACATTCTCTGACTACTTTACCAAATGGAGATATTCCCAATGCCTTGCCTGGAAGCTACATTAGTTGCAAAACGGATAACAGAGGAAGTCGTCAAAGATTTTAGTGTGCCAAGACAAATTCACACAGATCAAGGCCGAGAATTTGAGAAAGAACTTCGTGAAATGCGTCGACTCCTTGGAATCCAGAAAACTAGGAACAGTCCGTACCACGCACAAGGTGATGACATTGTGGAAAGGATGAACCACAAAGAACTACAAGGAGACTGGGATGAAAGAGGCGCTTTTATGACAGGAGGACCTGGCAGGACGAGATGACAGGCGATCTTGTCTTGCTGTTTACGCCGAAAAGAAGAGGAATTTTGCCTAAATTACAGACTTGGTGGTATGTGCCCTTGTCCTTAAAATAACTTACATAATTAAATGCGGTATACACGAGAAGCCTCTCGTTCTGCACGCAGAACGATTGAAAAGTTATCAGGGACATAATGTAGTCGCTGACGGAGCGAGAGACATATTCTGAGAAGGTGTAAAGTATTGATCAAAGCCAGGGAATGACGACCTTGATGATACCACTGTCGTTGCGCCTTACCACCATCGACACCATGACATATATTCCGCCAGTGAGCGACAGCGATAATGTCGAGTCACAAACAGCGGGTGATTAGTGACCTAGGACACCAATGAAATTAACCAACAAGCTGGAGGAATTCTTTGTTCAACGTTCTAATTCGGAATGGTGATAAGTCTCATGATGGCTGGAAGGAAGTACTGTGAAAAAACGACAGTCATTCGAACTGAACATTAATTCATTTATGAATATTTTCTGTCATGTTATGCTCTAATTTATATGTGCCTTATGTGATTTTTCTTTTTAAATATTTTTGTATATTCTTATGTTCGTGGAAGTACATAATAGTGGAAGGCTTGGGTTGTGTAATGTGAAAAAACCCATTTTCTTCTCGTATCCACTAATTTTCGTTTCCCTAACGCTTACGTTTATATTTATTTTTAAATGTTAACGGTCTTTGTAGTGTCATCTAGCGTTTCAGGTTTTGGTCACGTGATTCCGCCTGTTGGATGTATAAATGAGCCAAGTGTGGTTGCAATGGTGATGTGGTATGAAGTGGTATTGTATGAATACGTCCACTTGCAAGTGAAATAAGATAATCACCCTGCCGGCGTAAGCACATTTGGTCATAGTTCACCCAACAGGAAAGCGCCAGGCCGGGAAATCTAAAAAGTGTAGGGACAAGGTCTTTTGCTGACCAGAATACAGGCGCTACAAGGCTCGTCCAAAAAGCGCGAAAATATTAGAATCGCTACGTTGCAACAATACACCTTGTAACTGTCGATCTTAAGCGATTAATGAAACGTAACCATAACCTTTTCGACGCCACATTCTGCGACACAGAAGGACGATCAGGTCGATGACTCAGCAACTCACTGGACGACATTGCCGGTGACCCAGTCTAGGTCTTAGTGACCCAGTCTATGACGCAGAAGGACAACTCAGTCGAAATGACACAGTAAGCGACTAAGTTGTTGACTCAGAGACACAGAGACTCGGCGACCCAGTCGGCGATAAAGAAATACGACCCAGTTGGCGACCCAGAAGGACGACCCCGTCAACAACTCAGCAACTCAGTCTACGACATTGTCGTAGACCTGAGGACGGCATAGGAGGACGATTTCGCGACTCAGTCGACGACCAGGACAACCCAGTCTGTGAAAAAGTAGCCAGAAATATATCGGTATCCCGCTGGGGAAGATGTCTGTCGCGTCTTGAGCGCCAGTCCTCAGACAGATACATCGGTGAATCACTTCATATACAAAGACCTATCCTAAAGAACCCGATATAGCGAGCCTCGGGGTTATATAGCTGAGGGAGTTTCTGCTACCATATAATGACCTGCTCTTTTTGACATTCTAGGAATGAAAAATTAGAACTGAATCAATTGCAAAGGCAAAACAAGAAAAATAACTTGAACAAGATGTTAAAAGAATTGAAGTTGAAATTTTAAGCTGAAACAAATGACTTAAATAAATAGTGCAGAGACTGCAGATAAACATTACTACTAAATAAACAGAACTAGAAGGAATAAGGAGAAACATAACGACAGAGTAATATTGAAATCGAAGGCAAAAAAAATATACTCACAAGGGAGACTTACTGGTGAAAGACGATCGAATTCTTATGATTTCTTTCACTAACTCGATGAAACGAATCAGTCTTTCCTCCTCTTATTACTTAAATTAAAGAATTTAGCGAATGCAAATTTTGGGAAAATGATCTGAAATCTTTAATTATTGGTTATTCTATTTGCTGTTGTTCCGAGTATTTGTACGTTATTGCATTTCTATAGGAAAATTTAAACGGGTTTTCCTGCAAAATACTGCCCGACGTTGAGGAGTAAAGTATTTTTCATAAATAACGAGTTTTTTTACCATACAAATGCTGTAACCTTTTTATTATAAGTTCATATACAATCATTTTGTCATTTATATAAGTCTCAATAATAAAAGACAAGAAACAAGGAAACTGAAATTATGCTTTATTCCAAAACAAATTCAGAATCGTAAATTCATAAACGCACATTAACGGATTCATGTACACAATGCTCCTCCCGGCGACCTTTTAACTTAATTGAGAGTTCCAAATCAGTTTAAAAAAGAATTGTCGTCTTGGTCTACGTAAAATTGAAATTTATAGTCATGTTATGAATGAATGAGTATGGATTTTGCTCGTATGTTGCTTCAAATCAGTTTGGCTCTTCTGATTATGAGGGACTGGATTATTAAATAAATTCAGTGCAGTAAGAATGTATTTCAGCTGGAAATGTAGGATACTCTAAATTCCATGTCTTACATCTGATTTTATATGTCGGAATTCTAGACATATTTATAGGTGATATGGATTTTTTCATTCATTCGATGAAAACGATTGCATATAAACCAAAGTTCCAAAGCATCAAAGGAAAAAATATGAAGAACTTCGTTTCAACTGGATTCCGGAAATTGTGTCGTTGACTGACGATCAATTATACCATGAATTCGATTGACAAATCACAGCTACAAGATGTTATTGTGGCCGCACTGAGAGAAATATGTACAGTTTCTCTTAAAGAAAGTGAGGTTAGGATATACGTCATGATGGTTATCCTCAGTTTGTAACTGAGACAGTAGGAGTGTGCAAATATAATTTTCAATGTGCAGGCATTCGGAAAGACAAATTTGGATTAAATGTACTGTAAGCTGTTTAGAGTAATATAGTTTTCAATTTCTTTGCTTGAATTCAAAATATCTGTCATCCTTGCTTGTTGTTTGAAGAGTCCTTTGAGAGACAACATATCCTAAATTCGATCCTAGAAAACATTGCACAAATTGTCCTAGACTGTCAGCATTTATGCACAGATTAATATACAGCACTGAATCGGCATATGTTGCACCATTCATCCACATCATCAACACTTCAATAATGATCAAGAAATCCGCTCACATTAAATATCTTTCTCAAATTACCGCTAATTTCTGTCATATCTTCAGTTGTCATTTACATGAGAATCTCAGTCATTATGTTGAGTTGCTGTGGCAATTAACATACAGATTTTGTTGGGACGTTTGTATATGTAAACACATTAATAACTTTTGATCAAGTATTATTAAAACATGTAACAAAATTTGGGTCGGTACTTTTTAAATTCCCTTGTCAAATCTCATATTCCTGCGTTGTTATCTAGAATTTCAATGCCTCCAAAGTCTTTCATCCAAGAAGTACCCTTCAACAGTTGAACGAAATAACATCAAATCATTATCTTCCAGTGTTATTCCACATACAGAACGTTTGCAAAATAAACCTTTCTTTCACTACTGCTTCCATCCTTTACCAGCTGAAAACACAGCTGAATGGTCATTATGCTTCTATCCGCATTCGCCACGCGAAGTAAGAATCAAAAGAAACATACCACGTTGAGGAATCTGCAGCACATATCATTTGGAAGTCTTATGACGATTTCATTCACTTCTGTTCTGTGTTGGCTCCGGCACATACATAAATGGTCACTAATTATTGCACAAAAATATACCATTGCAGAGAAGTAACTGGATGTCTTATATCCTTCTAAATTGTTATCTTCTTTTTAAACACTTTTTTAAATCCATCATAACCCGTTGTGTCTTAGTCACACCTTTTGGTCAGTCAAGAATAATCATGCATATGATAGTACAAAGGAATATTTGCACATCCATGGTGGTTATGGCATTCCACATTGAATTCTTTGAATTTGCAGTACCTTTCTTGTCTTGCATATCTTGTTTCCTGTATGCACATAATGCATTGCCTTTTTATTTGCAATATTTTCTGATATGATCAAGACAAAGTGGCTTAAAGCCTGGACTGCTGTCTCCATGGATTGACGTTATACCAGCCATTCTCCTCATCGCAATGTGTTAATATTAATTTCAAAATATCATCCAAATTGAATTCATGTTTTGTCTTTTCTCCTGTATTCATTTCTATAAAGTTTTAGCCATTGTTTCCGACTGTGCTGGAATATTTGTAAACCCGTTAATATCTTTTGAAATAGTAAATCCAGAGTTCAACAGTGCATGTTGTACTGCTTGGTTCACATTTGTGACTTTTCTTTTTTTCTGTCACGAAGTTTCACGCTTGATACAATTAGTCAGTGTAATTATTTTTTCTTCTCTCTATATCTATCCAAAGCAGAATTAATTCTTCAAAATAAATATCCGTCACAATCTTTTTGTTTTGTGCTATGTGCTCCTGTCGCAGCATTGTCGAATTCACACATCCATGTTAGTTTGATAGTTGCAGCACGTCTCTACAAATATCGGCTTCAAACATAATATCCAATTAAAGATTTATAAAGCTATAAAGTTCCATTATACAGTCACTGATGGAATAATTACTTTGAATTGGAATGTTATGTATTGCGAACTTGACAATTTATATTTGAGGACACTAGAGTTTCGTTACATCGCAGACTCGGCAAACATTTCGTTTTCCCTAGAAAGGACTGCAATAATATCCGCCAGAACGTTTACATTTCTTCACGTTATGAAAGCTGAATCAGCATCAATAGCGCTGTTTGGATGTATTTATCAATGAGTGATAGCATGCGAATGACAACAGTTAACAAGGCTTAAATGTACTGTAAGCAGTTAAGAAATAATATTGTCTGCAATTCCCAATTGTTTGAATTCACAATATCTGCTAAATTTAAGCATGTTTCTCAGAATACCGTTTATTCTTGTCATTTCTTCTTTGTTTATTTCTATGAGAATCTCAGTCATTATGTTGAGTTGTTGTGGCAATCAACATAAAGATGGTGCTGGGACGATTGTATGTGTAATGAAATTAATACAATTTGAGTTCCAGAGTTCCTTTGTCCCTTATATACTTGAAGAAGATCTCTTACACTTGAACATCTAAACCATTCCATTCGGAATCTGTGATAATTCATAAAACTACATGTACTTTAGACGTTTGGTCACATTAGACATTTGATATGGCATTGCTGAAATTAATTGGAAATACCTTCGAACTTGCATATTCAATGTTCTACATATGTATTGAAGTGTACACTCTGGCTGGAACTTTAGTAAAACATGAAACAAGATTTGAATCGGTACATTTTAACTTCCCTTGTCAAGTCTCATATTGCTACGCTGTTGTTTAGACTTCCAAAGCCTCCAAGGTCTTTCATCTACGAAATACGCTTCAACAGCTGAACGAAATAAAATGATATCATGATCTACCAGTGATATTCCACATACATAGCGTTTGCAAGAGTAACATTTCTTTCTCCAATGCTTCCATCCTTTACCAGCGGAAAACACAGCTGAATGGTCATTATGATTCTATCCGCATTAGCTCCCACTTTGCAGAGTCTTGAAATCGTTAAAGTCATGTCGTCCGGAACATTTGAACAACAGATCCAAAGAGGGAAAAAAGGATATGCAAACTATCGAAGTGGCGAACTCTTTTCTATTCCTTCAAGGTAAAATGTATATTCACATTAGTTCAAGATATGCAGGTGCATACGGATGATGCACTGACGGATCATTTATCAGTAAGAGTTCGTCAGACATGTCTGTCACTATTCAGGAAGAAATGGAGATTTCTCCTTTCTTATACGAGCAAGATTGTCGTCACTCCTAAGATCTACTCATTTTTTTCTTCTATTCACCTTTTAGTCCTTTGAAATATGAGATACATACAAGGATTGAGAACATTTTGGAAACTGGTTGACGTTAAGAAACATTCGTACAACATGTAATCAATTTGTTGACGAGTGATGGAATCAGCGAACATTAGTGTGCAGGATGTGGATGAACCCATTCAAGAACTGTAACGTTTGGGATGAAAATCGTACATATGCATACATTGTTTTCTCGTTTTATTGTATTCAAATTTGCAAGACACCATTCGTTTATAATTTAGTTAATTTCAAATACAACGTAAACATATTACTAATGTTTAGCTTCTGATTTTATATGTAGGAATTACATACAAATTTATAGGTATATCAACATGTTCATTGATTAGATGGAAACGATAGCATATAATCCAGAGTTCGAAAGCATCAAAGAAAACGATATGAATACCTTCATCTGAACTGGATTCCGGTAACTGTGCCTTTGTCTGACGAACCTTGAATTGGCTGGACGAATCTCAGCTCCAAGAGGTTATTTTGGCGCACTGGCGAGGGACATGTACTGTTGTTCTTGAAGAGAACAATGTCAAGATATAAGTCACGATATCCATCTTCAATATGTACTTGAGACAGTAGTAGGGTGAAAATAGAATTTTCAATTTGCAGGGGTTCGGAAAGACCAATTTGGATTAAATGTACTGTAAGCAGTTAAGAAATAATATTGTCTGCAATTCCCAATTTTTTGAATTCACAATATCTGTCACCTTTGTTTGTTGTTTGAGATGTCTTTGGGAGAGAACAAATCCCAAATTAGATTTTATGAAATGTTACACAATTTTTCCAAGATTGTCATCTTTTATACACAGATTGATATATAGCACTGAATAGGCATATGTTGTGCCATCCATCCACATTCGCGGAAATGAAATAATGATAAGGAAATCCGCAAAATTTAAACATGTTTCTCAGAATACCATCTATTCTTGTCATTTCTTCTTTGTTCATTTCTATGAGAATCTGATTCATTATGTTGAGTGGTTGTGGCAATCAACATAAAGATGGTGCTGGGACGTTTGTATGTGCAATCCATTTAATAAATTTTGATCACGTAATTCAAGAGTTTCTTTGTCCCTTATATCCTTGAAGAAGATCTCTTACACTTGAGCCGGAAACATTTCCATTCGGAATCTGTGATAATTCATAAAACTGCATCTGTGATAATTCATAAAACTGCATGTACTTTAGACGTTTGGTCACATTAGACATTTGATATGGCACTGCTCAAATTAATTGGAAATACCTTCGAACTTGCATATTCAATGTTCGACATATGTATTGAAGTGTACACTCTGGCTGGAACTTTATTAAAACATGAAACAAGATTTGAATCGGTACATTTTAACTTCCCTTGTCGAGTCTCATATTGCTACTCTGTTGTGTAGACTTCCGATACCTCCAAGGTCTTTCGTCTACGAAATACGCTTCAACAGCTGAACGAAATAAAATGATATCATTATCTGCTAGTGATATTGCACATACATAGCGTTTGCAAGAGTAACATTTCTTTCTCCAATGCTTCCATCCTTTACAAGCTGAAAACACAGCTGAATGGTCATGATGTTTCTATTACCATTCGCCATGCGAAGACATTATTACGAAATCAGTAAGAATCAAAAGAAACATATCACGTTGAGGAATTGGCAGCACATATCATTTGGAAGTCTTAGGGCAATTTCATTCAATTATTTTCTGTGTTGGCTCCGGCACATAAATAAATGGTCACTGATGATTGCACAAAAAATATACCATTGCAGAGAAGTAAATAGGTGTCTTACATGCTTCGAAATTGCAACCTTCTCTTTCAGAACTTACTTAAATCTATCGTAAACTGTTGTGTCCCATTCACACCTTTTGATCAGTCCAGAATAGTCACCAATATGATAGTGCACATCCATGATGATTAGGGCGTTCCACATTCAACCTATGACTTTGTAGTAACTTTCTTGTCCTGATATACAAGCATTGATAACATTTCGGAAACTTGGTGACGTTCAGAATCATTCGTAAAACATATAATTCATTTTTCGAAGATTCAGGCATATCACGAGCATTAGTGTGCAGCAGGTGGAGGATCATATTCTAATAACTATATTTCCGGGATCTGAATCATGCATTTTAATACATTTTTTTAAATCTATTCAACTTTGCAAGGTATAATTTGTTGATAAATACGTTAATTTCTAATATAATGTAAATAATATTGCTAACATTTCATTTCTGAGTTTATATGTAGAAATTCTAGATATATTTATAGATCATAACGAATTGCTCATTCATTCGATGAAAAAGATAACAAATAATCCAGAGATCGAAAGCATCAAAGAAAAAGATAAGAAGACTTTCATCTGAAACTGATTCCAGAAATTGTGTCGATGCTTGATGATCCAGCATAATTTGAATTTGCTGAAAAATCTCAGTTCCAAGACGTTATAGTGGCCGCACAGGCAAGAAATATGTACATCTTCACGAAAGAAAGATCCGGATATACGTCCTGATGGCTACCTTCAGTTCGTAACTGAGACACTAGCAGGGTGCAAATATAATATTCAACGTGCAGAAGCTCTGAAAGTCAAATATGGATTAAATGGAAGACAACAAATCCCAAACTCCATTATAGGAAACATTACACAATATTTTCAAGATTGTCATATTTTATGCACAGATTGATATAAAGGACTGAATAGGCATATGCTGTGCCACCTATCCACATCCACCAGAATTAAATAATGATAAGGAAATCCTCTCAGGTTAAACATGTTTCTCAGAATACCGTTTATTCCTATCATTTATTTGTTCATTTCTATGAGAATCTCAGTCATTATGTTGAGTTGTTGTGGCAATCAACATAAAGATGGTGCTGTAACGTTTGTATGTGTAATTACATTAATAAAGTTTGATTAAAACATTCCAGATATCCTTTGTAGTTTTTTAATTAACGTAGATCTCTTACACTTGAGCCGGAAACCATTCGATTCGGAATCTGTGATATTTCATCAACTGCATGTACTTTACACGTTTGGTCACTTTAGACATTTGATATAGCACTGCTTAAATTAATTGGAACTACCTTCGAATTGGCATATTCAATGTTCTGCATTTGTATTGAAATGTACACTCTGGCTGGAACGTCAATAAAACATCTAACAAGATTTGAATCGGTTCTTTTTAACATCCCTTGTCAAATCTCATATTGCTGCGTTGTTGTCTAGAATTTCAATGCCTCCAAATTCTTTCATCTAAGAAATAGGCTACAACACATGAATGAAATAAAATGATATCATTATCTGCCATTGTTATTCTACATACAGAACGTCTGCAAGAAAAACATTTCATTCTGGAATGCTTCCTATCTTATCCAGCTGAAAACACAACTGAATGGTCATTATGATTCTATCCGCATTCGCCACGCGAAGACATTATTATGTCATCAATAAGAATCAAAATAAAAATATCACGTTGACGAATCTGCTGCACATATCATTTGGAAGTCATATGACAATCTCTTTCACTTTATTCACTGTGTTGGCTCTGGCAGATCAATAAATGGTCACTGATGATTGAACTAGTCATATCATTGCAGAGAAGTAACTGGATGTCTTATATCCTTCTCAATTGTTACCTTCTTTTTAAACACCTTTTTAAATCCATCATAATTCGTTGTGTCTCAGTCACACCTTTTGGTCGGTCAAGAATAATCATGCATATGATACTACAAAAGAACATTTGAAGTGTACATCCATGATGGTTATGACATTCCACATTCAACTTTTTGAATTTGCAGTACCTTTCTTGTCTTGCATATCTTGTTTTCTGTATGCACATAATGCATTGCTTTTTTATTTGCAATATTTTCTGATATGATCAAGACAAAGTGGTTTCCAGCCTGGAATGATGTATCCATGGATTGACGTGAAATTTTATACCAGCCATTCCCCTCATCGCAATGTGTTAATATTAATTTCAAAATGTCATCCCAGTTGAAGTCATTTTTTATATCTTCTCCTGTCTTCATTTCTATAACGTTTTAGCCATTGTTTCGGACTCTGCTGGAATATTTGTAACCCGTTAATATCTTTTGAAATAGTAAATCCAGAGTTCAACAGTGCAAGTTGTACTTCTGGTTCACATTTGTGACTTCTGTTTTTCTGTCACGAAGTTTCACGCTTTGATACAATTAGTCAGTGTAATTTTTTTTGTCTCCATCTAAATCCAAAGCAGAATTAAGTCTTCAGAATAAATTTCCGTCACAATATTTTTGTTTTGTGCTATGTGCTCCTGTCGCAGCATTGACGAATTCACACACCCATGTCAGTTTGATAATCCAATTGAAGATATATAAGGCTATAAGGTTCCTTTATATATTCATTGATGGAATAAGTATTTTGAATTGGAATGTTATGTATTGCGAACTTGACTATTTATATTTGATGACACTAGAGTTTCGTTACATCGCAGACTCGGCAAACATTTCTTTTTAAGTTGAAAGGACTGCGATAATGTCCTGCAGAACGTTTACATTTTCTTGACGTTATGAAAGCTGAATCAGCATCAATAGCGCTGTTTGGCTGTATTTATCAATGAGCGTGTATGCAAATGGCAACAGGTAAAAAGATTTGATGAGGTCAGTAGACTTTAGTCGGATGTAAATTTGAGGATCATATATATATATTGTTGAGATTTTAGCTCCATGTTTGCAGTCTTTAACTAGTTAAACAATACATGATCCATCCATGTTACTTAGTACTTTACATTTGAAGAACAGATCCAAAGAAGGAAAAGTGGATATGCAAACAATCGAAGTGGCGAACTCTCTTTTATTCCTTCAAGGTAAAATGTATATTCACATTAGTTCATGATATGCAGGTGCATACGGATACTGCACTGATGGGTGATTTATCAATAAGAGTTCGTCAGACATATCATTGCTATCTCATATATGTCCATTTCGAGGTCGGCAAATGTGGATATTTGAAAAAGTATACAAGTAGCTTCAAATGTGTCCTTGATTCTTCCTTGACCAGCTATATTGACCGTCATGTATTGACCTAAACAACAAACACAACCCATATCTAAAGCAAATTTGAAAATTATTGAATATCGCGGATTCACACGGAAAATAAGTTCGATATTGGGACTGTAAAAGCTTTTGTTTAGCAGTCCATCTATTTGGATTGGGATACTAATTTACAACCCTTATTCAAAAATTACTTGAAATTGTCCATGTATATTTTTTAATCAAATAAGAAAATGATTATGCCTTTGTTTTTATTACACCAGTGACAGTTATAATAACAACAATTATCACGATACTACCACACCAACTACTACTACTACTTCTACTATTACTATAGCTACTACTATATTTCCTTCAGTTGTTTAGTTATTTGAAGAGCCCCATCAAATTACATACTGATTTGTTATTTTTTATTATTCTTATAACAAAACTCAAACATGAAGTACATGTATAAATATATTAGGAGCATCGGTAAGAGGACACGCATTATAAAGACTTAAGTTTTCAGCATTTATAATTAGTTGCAAATTAATACTGAAGACTTAATATGCGTATTTCATATTGTATTGTACGGATTTTCAAGTACATTCTAAAATTACAAATACGTGCACGCAATTAAATAGAATAATTATAACAAAATGAATCTAATGAGTTTATTATCTGAAAGAATTATATCTTTATTATAGACAACAACAAAAGAAAAACCTGGACACAAGCAAACGAGACAAGAAAAACAATGCGACGATCAAAGATATAAAATAGCAACATACTTTTTTGATCCACCAAACAGTTTATTTAGCTCCTAGACGTGATATGTAGTCTACAATATAAGCCTGTATTCATCTAACTATCTTAAATTTAGCATCAACAAGCAAATAAACCCATTTAAAACAAGAGGGTTAGTTAGTGTATTCCGTGAGATAGACATCAGAACACTAATTACTAAGTATGCAGGGTACAAGTCTCGAACCAGAAAAACATTTCATACCGTACTTAATTACTGGAGATCATAGCATTGACTGTAATAACAGCATATAATTTTGTCTTTTGAAATTTTTGAGACTGTCATCCGTGCATTCAGCTTATACATATGTTCGTTATGCGCACGTATTATTTTTTCTTTTTGTTTATTGAAGACTGATGTCATGCATACGCAGTGCGAAATTGACGACTAAGTTTGTTTTTATCAGCAGACTGTTTTAGGGACATTTATTTGGAAACAATTGCTTTAAAGCACATAATTTTGATTGTGTAAATCGTTTTCTATAACAAGTACATGTGCTTTGTACTGGGACATTTAATACACAAAATATTTTCATAATTTCCATCGCTAACATTGCAGTCATTGGAAAATTAATTAGTGGTCTGATCCATAGATTGTTAAAACAAATATTTGAACATTTTTAAATGGTATTTAAAAATAATCATCCAACTCGTTGAAACATTTAGACAGACATACAAACACACACGCACATTCACACACACACACACAAACACACGCACAAACACACATGAATACGCACAAAACATAAAGGTGACATCAGCGTAAATTACTTTCTTTACAAGCACGTTAACATATATATATATATATATATATATATATATATATATATATATATATATATATATATATATATATATATATATATATATAATTAAGTCAAGAGAGGGTAAAGTGATTTAATCTTTATTTTATTCATATTCTCGATAAGCATTTCCATCTCATAAAAGTAAAAAATGGCAAACGATGTGAATAAGTACTTTGACAATGGAGTTAATAATTACACATGACTCAAATAGATTTTAGTACAATTTTCCAATTGTCTTTTCAAATTGAAATTTTATATAATTTTGATTATGATACTTCAGACAACACGGCTTGAAAGATAATTCAAGATGTCATGATTTTATTTTATATCCCTAGTCCTGTTGAATATTTTTCAAAATTAGTTAATATCAACCAAGCAACAACAATGACAGTCAAAACTCTTAATTATATTTAGTGAATATGAAACTTTGCCATGCGCCTTTAATTGGTATTTGAATTGATTTACATATATAGTACACTTGCTCGAGGCATTTATGCAAAAATGTAGCTTCCCGTCGGTCGCTGAATTTTCCTGGGATTTTCTCGGTTTGTTTCTCCACAAATTATAGACTGGACGCCATATATATCCTATCATATGCTGAAAACGGCTGTTAAACAACAAGCAATAACAACAAAACTCCATTATCCTTGACTCATATGTATATATTTACGTCAGCGTGCTTCGTGCAGCAAAGCTCTATATTTAGAAACCTGTCGAAAGGTTACTTTTATATATTATTAAACTCCAGTTATTTTATCAGCTGAATGCACCAATAAAAAAAAAATTCTCTATGAAAACTGAAAAAGACATAATGCATACAGTTTACAGCATCAGATAACCTGTACAATTGCTCACATTTATAAAGAGTTACATACAAATCTTTGCAAAATATCAACCAAACAATTTACATATTATTTTTTATGCAAGTTATGCTATTTGTGATTTAACTCCACATGTTTTGGAAATTATTCATTGACGTATATTTATTCTTCAGAACGTAAGTTCCTTCGTTTGTTAAAGCAATAATAATTATGTAATAAAATATAATTAAAAGTTGTGGAAGTGAAAACAATACAGATAAGAAAAATTCGATTTGGAGTTTTCAATCAGAGGTGTATAATGTTGATTCTGATTTTTTTGAAGATTCCTATATTTATGTCTGAAAAAGAATATATTTCATTCAGTTATTGTAAAAACAATACAATGATGCTAAATTGGATATGCCAATGATAACTCTGCAAAAGAAGTATGAAATGCAATCTTGGTATAACCATAAAACTGCTCATTTTGGATGGCATCATACGCTTTTCAAATTTCGTTAATGCGTTCGATAGACACAAAGGTACCAGTGTACCAATCAGTACACAATTTAAATGAGCAATTACCTATGCCAACATTGCTGACTGAATATAAATAACTTGCATTTTACAAATTCATTTAATCTGTGACAATTTGAAGTTTCCACAACAACATGACTGAAGATAATTTAAGGGAAAAAATAAATACTTGAAGATAACGAGGGAGAAGAACTTAAAACATAATCCGTGCTTCGGTGTATCTTACGCCTGCTCTTATGTTAACTACATGCAGACGAAATTTAGACTGAAGATTTGTGATACAAATGAATATTATTGTCGCACATAACAGCTATTTACAGATACCCAGCAACTCGTTTTCACTTGATTTTACACATTCATCAATAACCAGTACCACAATAAATCGCAGAGTTCAAAACAAGTAAAAATCTATAGAAATAGTGTAAGTATGAAGGATGATGATCATGATGATAATGATATTAACACTGTCCGGTCTGCCAATGCTAATATCATTTCGAACATTGAATGCGACACGTAACAATTTAGAAGCGCAACGAAAAAATATTGACCACGAACAAAACAATCAATTATGTATTGTTCCAGCAGAATGTATAGACTGCTTTTTAAAATGTTTGCAATGAGATTATTTGTTATTATTTGGAGTTTAAATATAGCGTTATATTGGAGGCAATTTTTGTGACAAAGGACTGCATAATTAATGAAGCAAATTAAAGAATACAAGAATGATGCAATACGGCGATCGGACTGAACACATAATGTGTGGATTTCACGTCACGATCAATCGGAAAAAGTAACAATAAATGCAATTTTTTAAAATTCAGTTTGCTGTATTAATTGCGTGTTATGTAGTCCTAAAATGTAAGACATATCTTCTGTTATTCATGTTTTGATGCCAAGACTTACTACCTAAATAACGGCGTTGGGTAGCGTGTTAAGATGTTGACTGACATCAGAACGAGAGAAAACAATTTCAAGAATATTTCACACAATTGGAAGCAAATATCGAAGCATTTCCACAAATTAAAGTCATGTTGATTTAGGGGTACTTTATTTACTGTTATGCCTTTTTTCGAATAAATTCAAATTTGCTTATATGCAGATGGGCGTTTTTTCAGTTGGTTGGAATGCGTTGAAAGCCAGAAATGCTAAACTTGGCCACAAGGATTATACATATCCTGAACGAAAGGAAGCTTACTAAACACTTGCATCAATATTATTATATTTTTTATTCCTTTCTTAAAAGAAACATTCTGCAACCGGCCTCCATCGCATTCCAATCAGCTGAGCGGAAGATGGAAATCGATCCGTCGTATATTGTCAGCTTTTGATTCCATCAAGATAAAGACAGCAAACTAAGCATAACGAATTAGATTTTAATTTATGGAAGAGAGACAACATGGGCGGCCAAGTGTTGAGATATTCCAAAAAACTTTGTCCTCTTGTTCTCCTGTCAGTACCATAGGGAACACGCTACACAAGGCCTTTATTTAAATAGGAAGACGTAGCACCATAACAAAAATGTCATGTAATAAGTCTTACATTGTCTGTCTAGTAATATTAATTAGCTACAATGTCGTAGCCTCGACGAGATAGGGATAATAAAATTAGAACTAGGAATATATAGGTTGCACATTTATTGCTCTTATTACGTTTTCATGCCACCGATCTTAGCATAAATTACGCTTATACCTCTCCCATGGAAGTTATGTTCTTTTTCAACTAATTAGCATACATTTAAGTTATTGAAGTAAAATATATTCTGAATAACAATCTCAATAATTGTCAGAACTTCCCAGCCCAAACTCCCTTCATGGTACAATAGCACATAACAAATAACTATTTATATTCAATTTGACTTTATTGTCTAAACACACGAAATATTAAAGTAAAATTCGTAATGGCTATGTAAGCGTTTAGAACCGATTATTTCAGTAATGGGTGTCATTATTTTTCAAAATTTGATTCTACATACCTTTACAATTCACTTTATTTGGATCGTCATATCCCTATTCCTTTTGAAACTCATTTTTCTACACGTTGAGATAATTACATACTGTAAACTCAATATCTGAGAACAATGACATACTTGGACATGATCGAAATAAATTTGTGCTCCAGTGCTGTCTGGATTGAATGTCGCACGCTGTGATGCCACAATGAAAGATACGCATGTTGATAAATACATTCGTACTGCTCTAAAGTATGACGATTAGAATAGACGAGATCTTTTCTTGATCTGGTTAAGTACCACTATACAGATCGATAGCGATCGCTAATTTTCATCTGGAAACTTCATGCCGATAGTTAAGGTGCAGGGGATTCAATAACAAGGGCTGCATATAATTTAGTTAAACAAAATTGGTACTAAATTTTTAAATCACATTTCATATTTAAGAAGAGACTTCAATGTTCCCTTTATGCATATTTGTGCGTCAGAGACGCACGTAGGAAATATTTGACGTACACATTTTATGCCGTGCATATTTTTGACGCAAAGGATTCATATGACGCATTCAAGATTTCTTCAATCTCTAAGGCATAAGATGAGGATTGGAATCGCATATACATAGAGCATGGGCATTATATTGACGGAGTAACTTCCCGTAATATTGTGAGCTCTCAAGCGATTTCCATCATGAACAGGAACAGGTCATACAGACCACATGGCTCGGTATCTTTGATTACCTTTTGACTACATACAGTTATACACCTACCATGCAATAATACTATATAATACATCTATCAAGTCAAAAGTTTCAATAAAAGTAAATTTAGAAAAGGGACGCTACGCATACATTATGCCTTAATTTATTGTTCCTGGTGATGAATGATACAGAGACTAATCTTCCCAAATAGGTTACATCAACATTTTTTCATATCATTTTCTCAGGATAATTCTATTGTTATATACTGTAGGTTGATGTTTGTGTTGTTTTTTTTTTTGAACTACTAAATACATCAGTGCTCCAAATATCCATTATCCATACCCACAGGGCCTCTGTAATTTCAGATAGGGACCGTCCTATATTTCTAATTGATATACCCGTCTGGCTTGTAAAACGAATCAGATTTGCCTAAGAAAACTCCGATGCGCTGATGAAATGCGGCTATTTAATTTCAAAATGTTGGAAGACTAACAAATTATTTATATTTATCCTCATGTATGCCTTTTAGCCTTATGAAGATCGTCTACGTAGCACTTAACTTCTATGGAAAGCTGTACACTTTGTGTTCAAAGTGAAGTATGTGATCCATGAATGGGGATCATATTTCCTGGGCTATTAGTGCTTACGTACCTGTAACGTACATGTGAGTCAAAAATGTCTTTTTGGATATTTATGAGCCTGAATCCAGCCAAAGCCAGTCTTTGCCTACCGAAACTGTCCAAATCGCAACAGGTACAATAATGAGTAGTCGCGTAACGTACCTGAGGCTAGCGTTCATACGTTTATCCAAAAGCTGTTGTAATCTGAATACTTTAGGCAACATGCGGGATGCTATTTGAGGAATTATAAGTAAGAAAGGGATAAAGCATAGTTATGATGGCTCTTGAGTCGTTGATTAAAATTTGACCATCTTTTTTGTTGGAGTTGAGATAAAAGGCCTGACTAAAAATTATTTTGGAAAAGCCACTTGAGTAAGTATGTATATCGTCTTGTTTAACTGCTTTTGCATTGTTGAAATTGTTTAAAGTTAAGGTCAATAATGATATAAAAAATGCACCTGCCCTTTGCTCACGCTAACACTAACGTGTTGAAACGCTGCTTACTGGATAAACATATTAGCGGCATCTATTAACAACAACACTGTACATATAAACTGTACATCAATTCAGGATTCAGATGCTATTAAACATAACACTGTTGATCCACTGAGTATTAATGATATTGATTGTGTAATCAGATCCAGGTAAACCTAAGGACATGGAGGAAAATAGTGTTGTGTCATAAATCTTTTGAGATCCAAATAAACACAAAGTAAATTCAATAGTTTTTTTGTTTTGTAGTGTACCAATAACAATCGTTTGCGACAATGTTAAAAAGGGACAATTTTGGACATAAGCAAATAGTTCCGGGCTAGTATAATTAGATTTTGGGAATGTGCTTTTATTAAAATACAACATTCCTGGGCCTGTGTGTAAAACAGTTTCTTTTATTACTGTAAATGATAATGAACCTTCATTTTAGAAACAAAATGGTTATGTCAACTGGGTGTCAACAGCCATCTCTTCAATCTGTAGTATTTTGGGGTATATGTAGAAAAGTTAGAATATGACTTGTGTCGAATAGGTGTCGTAATTGATAAATCATTTCATAGTGTTACAGAGGTCTATATAGATAGAAGAAGAATGGTTGGTTAAAACTAATGCAACATTCTGTAGCATTGATCAGGCTCTACACCAAAAGTAAGACTAGCGGATGTGTTTCAGCAGAAGCGTAATTGTGGGCTCTGTGTGGATAGAACAATATTCATTGTCAACTGGGTGTTATATAGCTACAGTATGACGTACAGTTGTGTAGTGTCTATGAAGCTAGAGTACTGGCATGATTACTTGTGTCAGTTTGGTGCGGGATGAAAATACATGTAGTTAAAGTATTACTGTTTATTCAGCTTAGTTTTCCAACTCCTATATTATTCCATAGTGTTACGGAGTTTATGTAGATAGACAAAACTGGTTTAGTCTTCTTGTGTGTTGAAGTGAATGTATCATTATATATTATGTTCGGGTCTATATCAATAGAGTGAGACTGGTTGTTTCAGCTGGATTCTCTAACTGTTGCATAATTATGTTATTGTTGTAGAGTCCATATATGTAAAAAGACCGGTTGGTTCAGTTGGGTGCAACAGTGAATGCATCATTCTATACTAGTTTTGAATTCATATCCCTAGATTAAAATTAATCACTCCATAGCGTTATGATTTGTAATGGACGAACTAAGTTGTATTGCCCCTAGTTGAAGTCGCAGTAATGTCGCGGACTTTCACTGCAGCACATGGAACTCACCTGTTTGCCCAGCTGCAGCACATAGCGCATTTGCTCATTTTTAAGTTGTACACAATGCCGTTTAATATTCAAAAAGACTCGCCCACTTAGACGCAATCGCAGACGTGTATTGCGAGAGGATAAATATTCAGAACAAAGAATGCTTCGACACTTTATATGTTTCACAAATTGTAAAACATTCATTATAGTAATTTTAATATGAGAGAAATTCTGCTTTTAGACACAAAGCATGGGAAAACAAATTGCACTTAAGTATTAGCGGGTTTCATTCTGCCAGTCATATTTAAAGTGTTTGCTTAAAAAGTTCACACACAATGAAATATACATAGCGCTATCCAGTTTTAAACAACGGATAGGCCAGCCCGTTTAGTAATTGCGACCCAAATATATGCGACACATTTTCTTAGGAACCAGACACGTATTTACTTGAATCCATTACCTACGGTTTGTACAGAGGCTCTACAAGCAACTTGATTCCGAATTCTATAACCAACAGCTTAATACATGTACTTAGAATATGTGGTTAGGTCGTCTGCTCAGTTTACATGTAGTATTACAAAATAAACGAGTGAAATTGTTGAAAATTGAAACGTTTTGAACACTCTCAGGAGGAGATAAATATGTATGTTAGTTTCTCCTGTGAATGAATTTAAACCATATTATCATCGTTTGCAACTCAACGGAAATGCCTGCAATTATAAAAATGTAGTTGTAAAATGGGTATCCACGTTAAATACGAGTGTATGTACAGTACAAAAATATCCTCCTCTTTTGTACGTATGTTTTTTAAGGCTTTATCTAATTGGAATTTCTTCTTGTTCATACATCTTTTCCTCCCTTGTTTTACTTATAAGCTTTACATATATCTATCAAAAATGCCTCCAGAGTTTCTACATAGATTCATTCTTTAATTCTCGATTAAGATTTTAAGGAAGGCTAAACGATTATAATATACATACTCGGTGCGAAATTAATGGTTAAGATAACCTGTATCCTGATTAAGGGACATTTATGTGGAGAAAATGCCTCGAAGCACATCCTTTTGATTCCTCCAACTGTTTCCACTATCGTTAATAAATAACTTCATATGTTGTGTACAGGTCCTTTTAATGCACACTATATTTCATTTTCTCCAACGTTACAATTAATATCTACGGAAAATTAAATAGTGGTCTGACACCTATATTGTTTAATAAACAGTTGTAGATTTCTTCCTGGTGTTGCAAAATATTATCTTTCTATTACTGACGCTTAGGCAGACATAGACACACACACACACACACTTTTTCAGAGACGAACAAGAAAAACAGAATATGCAACACAAACATATATATTTTTCGATATTATTCAAAATTTCAAAACAGAAATACATGCATATATAAAAACGGATTTGAAAATGTACGACTCAAAACAAACGCAAATACATTTCCAAGGAAAATTAGTCAGCATGAATAGAATATATTGTTATTTATTCAGAGTACATTCCTTTCTTTAAAATTATGTTATGTTGTATACATTAATTATTAGGTCATCGGAGATACTGTGATACAATCTTTATTTAATTAAGATTCTCGATAATCACTTATATATAATGATGCGAATAAATATCGTGACAATGGAGTTAATAAGTGTACATAACTCTGATATATTTGATTATTTGATGTTCTGGCCACATAACTCTGATATATTTGATGTTCTGGCCCTAGTTTCGATAATATTCTAAACATGTCTTTAAATTGACATATTAAATTATCTTCCATACTTCAGATTACATCAATATGTGTGACAGAGGCAGAGTTAGTGGTCAAAATGTCACGCCGCTTTTTATCTTGAATATTTAACGCATTGAAACAATTGAGCATTATGTACCAAACAATACAAATATCATTCAAATCTCTTATTTGAGAGAGACATTAGGGCTTTGGGATGCATCTTTCATCTGTGCTTGAACAGGCTTAGACTGATAATACGTACGTCGATTAATGAGAGCATGTATATACAGCAGGATACATGTATGAAAACAGCATTAGTTATGTTTTAAGTCATATCTTATAATTAAAATTTCTAAATACTTTATGACTCTCATTGTCCCATGTCTATATGACTGTCAGTGCACTTCATGTAACCATTCTCTAACTGTCTGCATCAGGGTAAAAGTTACTTTTATGTACTAGCCCTGGGAAAACTTCATTTAGTCTACCAGATGGATCACTGATAGAAGTTATTTCCTTTACAGTGTTATGTATATTTAATTAGCATTGATTGTTACCCAGTTTTCTATATTTTTATTTCTTTGTATGCTATTGATAATATAGCATTTTATGTTGGATTTGGCCTTATCCAAAATCCCGTTCGTTTTCTACCTGACTTGAGTCATTGATACTGATTTTGTAAACATTAAATTTTTTTTGTTTTTTTTAAATCTGAGTCTCGAACTTTAGAAACTCCCCATGAATTATTGGGTCTACTTGTTGTTTACTACATTTTATATTATAAGTTTAGTAACAGATTTATAATTATAACTAAGATGTTATCTTGTAAATATTCAGTGCCTTTTAGAAGGAAACTTTACATTAGGTAATATTTTTCTTTATTTGGGGGGTGGTTTACAAAATGTTAGTTGTGACACGAGGTAACGTAGAGGGCTATATAATCTTGTTTCTCTAGCAATTAATTGTTCGTGCCGTAAGATCTTAGCAGAATCAGTTGTATTTATTTTGTGCCCAGTAATGCATTTGGGATGGTATTTATCGATGAAATTGAAAAATTCAAGCGAATCTTTTCTGGAAATACAATGTGCGCTTACATTCTTTGAAATAGAGACTTGAATTTATAGTAAAATTTCAAATACGGTTTTTATTTTTGTATTGTATTATTGTGATACAACAAAAGACTGTTTGCAAATCATCACGACACCACAAGCACATCAACACTTTCAGCGTTGGATTTAATTTTGATTTACACTAAAGTTTATTCAGAACTTTAATCATGAGGACTTATGTCTGTCATTATAGAATTATGTGAAATTTAATTCGCAATACCGTAAGTTCCTTCTTTACATTTTCTCTTAGTATTCTAGGGAACAAAATTCTTTTTTCAACTTTACAAATCTTGCTGCTTCTCACTCTTTTTTATACTTACCTTAAGATCATAATCTTAAAAGAAAATTGGAGGTTTGTCCTTGGGATACAAATGTCTATCAAATATCTCAGAAAACTTTGCTCGTTGTTCTTGAAATTAAAATTCACTTTGTTTTGGAAATTGCTCAGCCCCAGGTATTAATTCATATTTTTGAAAATTGTAATGAAATCAACAAGCTTTCACAACGTCATCTCAAGTGGAGAACGTTATTTCTCATCCTACCCAGAAAAACCTAGTCCCTTTGAAAGAGGATTAATTTCTCCAGTTTGCCAGAAAATGTGGTCTTCCTGAGACAAACGTTTCTTTAACGAAGCAAGAAATAACAACATTTGGTGCAATATAATGTTTTGTATAAACGTGTTTTAGATTTGATTGGTGAGTTTCCATCTATCTCTGACTTAAACATTATGGAATTGAGGTTAAAATACAGGAATGAAATAGCGTTAAGAACGATTGAGCCTCAAGAAAGACAAAAATACAAATGTAGTTAGAGAAAGAGGACACAGAGAGATAAATATAGTTGCTAAAGACTTTTGGAACATCACCACGACAAGGCTCACCACAGGCATGGTAACACATTGAGCGTTGCATTTAATTTGGATTTCCACCCTAGCTTAATCAAAACACTAATCATTAGAACTTGTGGGTGTAATTCCAGGATTGTTTGCGTTTTTATTCCTAATACCGTAAGTTCCTTTGTTTTCATGTTCACTTTGTATTAGAAAGAAATCGTTTATGTATCGATTTTTAGAAACCTTGTTGCTTCTGATTCGTTTATATTACTTATTTTAACACTTTACAGTCATATGAACATGAAAATAGATACGGTTTGTCTTCGCCAAATTCTAATATAAAACAAATCTTTGTACAGTATCAACAAAGAATAAAGATATCAATATATATGTGTACTCAACAATATCTTCAAACTGGTTTTTGATATCTTGATTAGCTAAGCTCAGTTTTTCAAGTATCAGCTGATTAACTTTGGTCTACTCCCGTTCTTGTTTAACTTCTATCACAGCAATTTTACTCTTTTCGAGATTAGCGTCGGTCATTATTGTGAACTCATTTCAAGTCCTATCACTACGCTCAAGAGTCTCTATTTTCCCACAGCTGTAGGAAGAGAAACTGGAATTTTCCTTCAATCTAAGCCATACCTGCTCTTTATCTCCCTTAATAACCTTTGGGGTGTAGCTGACTTCTCACCAATTTCAAATGGCGGATTGTTTGGTGGCGATGTAACGGTTGCATTGCTCAGTCTAACTTTGACCTTTGTGTCTGTATCTAGACATAGCCTATCGGAGTGATAATATCCCGAGACACTTTTATCTAGGCCTGAAACTTCGATTGATCTGGATTTTGTTTCGACATATTATTTACTTACTATTACGAATTGACATAACATGTATTGTATTCATCCACGTACAAATTTGCACCGTGTGTGTGTGTGTGTGTGTGTGTGTGTAAATATCATCAAAAAAGAGAGTGAGAGATAGGTGAGAAAGAAAAAATATCAAGAAAATATGTTATGCACTGCGCAACGGTCTTTGGCTTTTAGTCCCATTTGTTGCATTTTGTTGTTCAAGCATACTGAAATATTGAAATTGATCACCTCTCCTTGCCTCAACCAAACCTTTGGGAAACATAACAACATCATATCTTCCATATAATCGCCAGAGTATTATGCTGAGTACTGCCTGTTCATAGCGTTGACATGCTCCAAGCGCCCAGTCCTCTGGAGCCGGACAATGCAACATCTGTTGTGATCTGTTATTAACCATACAGCCGAAGGTTAAAGCGCAAGATACCCAAGGACGCATAATGTACTCCAATGTAAAATTGCTTCTCTTCACCAAAATTCCACCAGTTCCACATGACGGCTTGTTTACAAACAGACATGGGTCTTCATTAAGGAAGTGAAATGTATCGGGGTCAATTGTAACTGCTAGAGAGTAACCAAAATCCCAAGAAGCGAGTCCGTATTTTTCCACTTTTATCTCTAGCTCAGCAAATAAATTCATATTTATGAATCTCATCGATGCATCCAACCAAAATACGTAGCCAAACTCATTTAAAAGGATCTGAAAGTAATAATAACACCAATAATAATAATAACTAGCCAAAAGTCTATATTGAATATTGTTTGAGATATATATTTAGCATCTATATTTACAATTGGTCAAATAGTATCTAAGATTTTATTAATTCAGTATTTTATCTCCAACATCTGAATATATATATATATATATATATATATATATATATATATATATATATATATATATATATATATATATATATATATATATATATATATTTCCACGAGGGCTGATCAAAACTGTATGGACAAACGCTGTACAAATACATTCCTTAACTATTCTAATATGAATGGTCCTTATTAAGGTAATTTACTTTCGACTAAATGCACTTCTTCATCCTATGAACCGTGTCCTGAACACTTGAAGCAGCCTGTCACGTGTCAGCATTTGTTGCGACCCGGTGACTGCATTCCTTTAGTTCTTCTCTGCCATGCTATGATTTCGCCGTAAGTAATCGTTCAATATGGGAAAAAACAGAAATCTAAAGGATTGCTAGGCCACGTTATAGAGTTGCTGGGGTGAGGGGGACTTATCCATGTGCAAATTGATGCCAAATTTCAACAGGTGGCCATCCGTTTGAAAATAGCTTAACGTAAATTCTCTCTGATTAATGTGGCATTTGATTGTTGCAGCACATAATGCACATAACTTTTCCAGTAGAATTGGCAATGCGTTCTTTCTATAAACAATTGTGCATTTGTATGCTTCTGTACACTACTTTGTCTCTTACTCTCGGGTTGATGGTAGTGCATCCAAGTTTCATTACATGCAATGATCTCATTTGAGAAATTAAAGCTTATGGTTAATATCGGTATAAACATTCCCTGCAGATCGATGCCCTTAAAACCTTTTGTAAATCAACATCTCTTTAGCAATCTGTCTTTTCTTTTCTGGTTTTAGAATGGAATCGGTATCCACTGCATGGGACAGACAGACCGGGGACCAGCAAGAAGCCATGCGCGTTTAAATAACAGTCATAGAGAATCTGTCATCGAGACACATTGAGAGCTGGAAATACGGAATAGAAATGTCATTTATGAACGCATGGCTTAATAGGAATTATACAAGGAGTATCAGTGGTAAAATACAGTCGGAATTAATCATTTCGGATTAAGCCAGAGAAGCATCCCCGCATTGTACTCAGCCACAAGTTTTGAAGAACGAGGAACCAGGATCAGCATTCCGCTGTGAAAGCATGTAAAGATAATCGATACAAATAATGAATTGTATCCGTGCTGACGTGAGACGCCTGAATGATAAATCCGATAGCTTAGAGGATGCGATTAAAGAACTAAAAAAAGACTCAAAAAAAGATTTAAAGACGCATAGCATCAACTTGTACGAAACATGTGAATGACCTCACTGAATCAATGTTCAGCCTACAAGCAAAACATTTGAAACATGAGAATCAGGAAATATAATCACACATAGACAACTTGATATCCTATGATCTTCCATAAATCAGATAAGACAGTAGAACGACACGGTAATCATGATATGAGAATATATAAAGCAAACACAGTACATAGAGGAGACGCAAATTGAAAACGAACGCGCTTACATCCTACATTGGAACGTAGTCCAGGGACAGCAATTAGTAAGTTGTCTAGCTTTACAGATGAGTAACCAGTTTTACAACAGAACCGTGAAACAAGGAACAGGTGGACAAGAGAGAAAGAGAAGTAGCAGCAACGTGAACAACGAATATCAAACTGTTTTGGCGATATCTGAACCACATACCCGAGTATCTGAAGACTTCCCAGAAAGAGTGTGCCAGGCACTAACTGGTATATAACCTTTCTTCAACCAGGCGCGCATGGAAGGTATAGCAGGTTGCTTGAAATAGGACCCACTGGTTATAAATATAACTGCATATGTGTCCAATGATGGGCTGCAGGATATGGTAGTATATAGGATAGACAGGCGTCTGGCCGAGGACATTTGTCGCATGTGATGCATGATGTGCAGGGGATTAGTGAAATCAAGTTTTTTATTTGGAATATCACAGGTTTAACAAAACGAAAACAATCTATTTGATGAACATTCTAATTTCAGTAGTAGTAATGTTGTTGTTGTTGTTGTTCTAGGGTTTAACGCCATTTTCAGCACAAGATAGGCTATACATGGCGACCAGTATAACTGGTGGAGGAAGAACTCTTAAAAACCTAGGGAAGAACCACCGACCCACGAGAAGCTACTGGCAGGCTTTCTCACGTACCCACGCTAGCCGAGCCTTGGATTCGAACCCACGCAGACAGAGATGAGATGTCAGTGATCCGTAACGGTGAGCGCTTTAGACCACTCGGCCACTCGGGGCTCAGTAGTAGTAATGTAATTAATTGTATGCGTTACTGGTAATTTTTGCACTGGTCGACACTTTGGTCCGTGATAAAATCAACATATTTGGTTTCACAAGTGTCAGATATATACAACTTATTCTTACACGTTATTCTGGTGGTATTGCTATATTTGCAACGAACAAATAAGACATACTTTCAATATCTGTAAACGTGAGAGTATATAAAACAATGTCTTGTTCAAATTCTCCATTTTGTATACAAACACTTTAGGATGACATATTTTGGGGCGTTCTGTATCTGTAACATGAACACGCATCAGTACATGGAGAAGATTTGTTTTCCATCACATAAACTAAACAGCACACTATCGTGTTATGTATCAACATTACTCATTTATAATTGGTGGAAATTTCAATGTGTATACCTCCACAGCATTTGATTATGTTATACATGGTAGTAACCAGATCAGTGATAATAATATTACGCACGTCGAGGATACAGATTTACAGGGATTAGCAAATAAGGACAAAAAAGAGCTAGGTCACTATGATCAGAATTTACTGAACTTGTCAGCTATCTGGAATGAGGAAGTTTTGATGATAAAGGTGTTGTGAACTTTACATGAATACAAAATAACAGCTAGAAGCACGGACTACGTACTTATCATTACTTAGAAACTTCAGAAATGGTAACACGACAGATAGCTTGGCTTTATATAGCACTGCCAAGATATGCATCAGGAACAAACGCAAGCTGCACAGAGACAATGAAAAGGCAAGTCTTGAGAAAGCAATTTCAGCATCAATTCCGGAGACTATTAAAATGTCCAAACAATACGAATAATACAAATTAACATCACCGGATGGTACCAGTACTTTTTAGAATTAAATAATATATAATATCAGATGGACGAAACTTTCAGATTAAATGAAACAACTAATATTCATCATGAACATTAGGACGGTAACATTGCTAAATACGAGAGTAGCATGCTAAAATAAGTATGAAGTTGGTAAAATAGGTGGAATTTATGTCTTTCGAGTGAGTTTTTAAGGTCACTAGAAATCTTAGATACTTATTGTCTATTTCCAATAAATAATTTGATCTTGGATACTTCCCGAAGTGTTGGACCACGTCTGTTATAGCTCCCTTTCACAAAAAGGGAAATATAAATATGCCTGACAGTTCGAGAGGGGTTAGCCTTTTACCCATCCACAGCAAAATATTTACCTCATTTTTAAAATAAAGATTATCTAACTGAATCAAAGAAAAATATATTTTACGTTACGATCAAACTGCTTTTAGAAGTGGATATTCCATTGTAGATAACATATTACATAAAGCTCATTGATACACAAATATCTTAGGAAACATAGAAGTATGATTTTTGTCCTTTTGTTAATTATAGAAAAGTGTAAGTAAAATGAAAACAATATTAAAAGCCATAAAAGACAATATCAAAACCTGTGTAAACTCCAAAATGGCGTGACATAAATATTAACTGTCCTGATAGGGTATGGCAAGGATGTATTTAACCAGCTATTTTATTTTCTTTACTTACAAATGATTTATAGGTAACAACAATAGCGGTGCAAGGTTTGAATTTGTTAATTAAGTTCCACTGTGGTATACAAAATGTTTTGGTTGCCTTTGTGGAAACCGCTACTTAACTTCACGAATGGTAAATAAATTAAACGAATGCTGCAACATCTGGAAACTAAGCTAAATCTGGGAGGAAACACATACAATTGTAGTTCGAGAGGGAGATATCTGAAAAGACATGAAAGTTGGTATTCTAATGATAGCATGATAGAGATATTATGTTTTTACAGATATCGTCGCTGTTTATTTTCTTCTAAAATATCATCTAGTGTGAGTCCAAAACCTTTAGCCGCTCAAGGGTTAAGTCACTTTTTGATGTTCGAAGACTAACGATAATCGATTTGGTAAACTAGCTACAAAGACTCTTTTCCATATTGGTATTAAAATAAACTCCAAACGCTTTTATTTATAATGCGTTAGGTAGATTACCGATGCAAGTTGTAACGTATGGAAGAGTTCTTAGGATTTGATTTTAATTAGTACAGATGACTGATGACTGATTTCCAAAACAACGATTACGTACAAATGACAAAGGGAGAAACTGTAAATAAATAAGTAAAGTTAAAAAAGTACTTTTTTACATACGGAATGGGGAGATGATTGAGTTAGTCAATGAGGTGGGGTTGAGAAAATATATTGCATTATATTTAAAAAATGTTGAATATATATTTTGCAACACAAACTAACTGCAGTGCTTAATTCAATGGATACATTGCGACTCTATAATAAGATAAGGAACTATCTGAGTTGCCTATACTACATAGATTGTTCGAATCCTTCGTACAGTGTAAGCTTGTTATACTTGTTCAGAAATATAACCTAGTCCATAATTGCAAATATTGATATAACAATCTTCATTATTTTTCCTATTATCTAAGAAACTCTATCAAACTTAGAGAGTCAGTGTATCAATTATATCATTGTTATGTTTTGTGGTTGTACCAAATTTTAATCCATGCATGTAATTTGGGCCGATGTCTTGTGTTGCAAATAAAGATCATTATTATTTTAAAAAATATTATTATTATTATTATTATTATTATTACTATTATTATTATTATTATAGGGACAGACAAACACACAAATGCACGCAGCTTAACAGCATCGGTCCAAACATTACAAGGACAAAGTGATGGTCTTTTAAAAGGTTTGGTAATTAAATTTTCAAATTTACAGTTTGTACAATTCTTCAGAGCATTTCTTTACCTTTGTTTACAATTTTGTTTAAGTTAACTTACTGAAAAAGTTTGAATTTGTCAAACTTTGTCTCCAATCATATACATTTTTATACAATGTTAACTTTTTTCAGTCTTTTCTACATTTCGACGAGTATTTATTCTGTAGCTCTCTTCACGTTATTAATTTGGAAAATGCTTATTAATTTCTTTAAAAACTTGTCATCTTCCTAGGTTTTCAATCATATTACTATTATTTCAATGTCGTTCGCAACTTTTAAAACTTCCTTCTACAATTTGTTGTTTTATAACATAAAAACAATTGTATTCACATTTTTAAACATGTATTTTTCTCCAATATTTAAACTTGATAGTTTTACAGTTTTTAATTTGTTTATATTGTTTAAAAAATTATGTTTCTATTTTTGTTTCAAATATTTGTGTTTGCATTTTGACTATTGTATTTTTCAGATTCTATATTTTATACAACTTTAGAATTTTATTTCCATATGTTTCCTAATTTTTCATCTAAACAACACTTGTACAAAATACCATTTGCTGCAATTATATTCTTCCTAAATTTGTTTCTAATTTTTATATTATTTTGATAGTTTCTAACATATTTTCGTCTTCTCTTGTCTTCAATAAATCGAGTGTAAATTTTTTGACAGATTTTGAGTTTTACTGTTACTTTAATCTAAGCGGTATTATCAAAGTAATTTCCGTTTGTTTGCAATCAATATTATATTTCTGTCAGTTTCATTGTTTTATTAAGACTTTCATTGTATGCCATATATTTAGATAATATACAGCTTTTTAAGTTATAGTTATATTCCGTGCCTATTTATTGATATTTGTATTTTACACGCGTCCATTTTTATCCTGATATCCAAATATCTCATTATGTTACGAGGATGGAACAATTGGCAGTGATATACTTAGAGCTCATCGTAACAATCTGATATATTGCCAAGTAATCGCTTTATTATGCGACACTGTTATTGTAAGCAATGTCTTTAATTAAATAACAAAAAGCTATAAATGTTCGTAATCTTTGTTTCGTAACAACAATATTATTATCAAATCGAAAAGGAAAAAATACTAACGGCACTATAAGCAATATAATAGAAGAAGTAAGTTCGCAGATGAATGCTCGTTTAAAACATACGGTTATCTAAGGAAAATAGTACAGTTCAAAATTCATAAATATGAGTTTGCAGATATCACCTGCTAAACACACATCTAAACACATATTTGATGCGTCAAGGAAGATGGAACCTTCCAGAAATAATTAAGTTTCTTAGGGAGTATGTACACGTATGGCAATAGAATATGAATGTTGCATTACCTTTTCACTGTTAAACATGAACTGAATATACAACTAGTGTTGCCATTGTTGTATCTATTGTTGTTTTGCTGTTGTTGCTTTATATTCCTCTTTCGTTACTATTACTATTATTATTATTATTATTATTATTATTATTATTATTAGCAGTAGTAGTAGTAGTATTGACAATATGAATGTGGATCATTATGTTGAAATATATATAGCTAATTACGCGATTAAATATATTCTAAAAACATAATAAAATTTTTCTTTTCTTTCATTCCTTATATATTTTTATTGGACTAAACACTATACAAGTTGTCCAAAATGTTTTGATTATGCTAATAATAGATGCATAAAGATAAAAGTGTGAAGTAACTAACATCGCCACCAACCTGCACCCACGGCGTAGTTTTAATACACATAGTTTGTTACTTCTTTGGTGATATTATTAATGTTTGTGGTATCGTTACTGCCTTACATATTGAATGTGCACTGTAAACATGTAACATCAACTCGTATGTTTCCATTTGTGTTCAGAATCGCTACTATCAAATGTAAAAAGATAAATTACACAATTGTTTCACTATAAAGAGAGTGAAATTTAACTTGAGCAGACTTTCTTGACTAAAAATAGCAAGAATTTGTTAGAGATTTAAGATCTGTATAAACCGTACTTTCAATAACCTGATTCATTTGTTGGGGGAGAAACAATCGTTTAGAAATTACATAGGTTCTCCATTTTCGAAAACAATGCGTATTAGATTCTAAAACTAAAACGTACTGAAGACGAACAAAAAGAAAATTAACACGTCTATGGGCCAAGAACTATCCACGAGTCGTTGTGGGAATTTAGGATAATATTTTGATGAAAATGAAAACAAAGGATGTGATAGTAGAGTGAACGAAAGTAACATGGTATTCACTATGTAGCTATGTAAATTGCAGTCGTATCCAATATAAGCAATTATAAGATCACTGACCCGACTGATACGTAACATATCCCGGATGAACAATATAACCTTTGTTCCTTAGTTTTGTTAGAATTTCCTATGCACCACTTCTGCTTCGGCAAGGATAATGGTAACCTGTCTATGCCTGTCTCACTTTGCGGACTTAACTGAACATCTAATGTCATAAAGTTCGGCTTCGTGGTGCATTGTAGCCGTTTGGCAAAAATACAAGTAAGGGATATTGACTCACCACAGACAATGAAGACCTTTAGATACAAAAGCATATATATGCACACCTTTTTTGTACAAAACGTACACTCATGTAAACTTGTTATACACGTTAATCAGTCCCAGATGACTTCAAGTTTAATATTTCATATGTCCTCACAGACTAAAATTATTTTGACCGTATCTTGATCACTTTGTATCGACCTAAAAGCTCCGTATTTCTACAATATTATCAATGATTGCATCCCTTATATTGAGCATCAAAAAGACTATAATCTTTGTTTGAAAATAGTATTCACTTAGTACATATCCCTAAGGTTCCATGAGCTGTGGTAATCAATGCAATTCTGAAACATTCCTACTATTTGCCGTTGGAGAATGATATATACTAAGAAGCAGTATAACTTGTATTCCCGTTGTTCCAAGCCCAATATATCCATTCAGAGATTCTATAGAATAAATATTGAACGCAACTATAAGAAAGATAAAATAAAACCTGTTGTAAAATGTGCCCCATTTTATCTTTACATAGATGTACCATGTCGATGGGATTTTTACCAACTGAACATCTTTGTATATTAGTAGGGAAATAAACAGCTGATAGTATAGAGGAAAACAAAATCAATAGGTGAATCAAGTTTACAATTTGAAAAACGAATACAAAAGCAGATTAAAATAAAGCCGCAGTTATGACGAAATACGACATATTCGTTTATTTATCTGCCTTGTAAGCTTTTAAACTTTAGCAATTATATTTACCTGGATTATCAACACCTTCCACGTGTAACCAGTTAAGTGCCGCACGTGAACAGGATATTTGTCAAAGGGAAAAATACGAACCTCACAGCGGCAGTAGCGTCGAACCTGGAATAAAGCAAAATGAACTCTTAAAGATTGCTTTTGCAATATTTATCACCATTATCATTCCCGTTGTTTTCTCCCATTTCGCTTTTACTTCCCCACAATGTCATCATCATCATTATCATCATCATTAGCATTCTGATCCTGTTACATGATTCGACAAATAAGATGTATGGGTACTCCTTATGCTGCCTGACATTTAACATCTGGAAGCCCGTTCGTGCTATAAACTCAAGCTTAAAACCAGAAAACATTTACGATCTGTAACCGATTATACTCAATATATAATCAGGATCATGTAAACTTTGCAGTATATACAGTTATATATTTCTATAAATGTTGTATCGACTGATACATGATTTATTTCTAATTTGTTATATTGTTTTTATTTATGGTTGTAATTTATAATGATTAAATATAGCTGGATTTAGTACATGCATAGATGTTAAAAATCATAAAGTTGCATATGATTAATAAATAGATGCTTATGTATGTGTTGACAGTTACTAATTATAAAATTATTAGTAAATATGTTTACAAAATTTGGCCATTTTCTGATTGGACAGATCAGTAAGGTGATATCTAAAAAGAAATAAGTTAATTCATATTGGATGGTTTTGCTTCTATCTGTAATTTAGTTTATGACCATATATTAGCAACAATACATGTATTCTGAATTTCAAAACAAAGACACACTGCATGCTTATTTGGAGGTATACAGCCCGAGTAGCAAATGGTTCTAATTGCAACATTTTCAATGATTACTCCGAAATACGTAGATCGCTTTTTGACGCGTTTTAAAAGAATTTCCAGTGCTATTTCCTCATGATATATGCATTAATGTCTTATCATAATGTTAAGATTTAGAACAGGAACCGTAATAGATGATGCTGAGAATAAAACCTGCTTTGAAACACGTACATCTAAAATCAAAGCTACATATTTTATAAGTATAGTACTGTTACGTAAATGGTAAAACATTTCTTCATAGAATACATTAGGAGTTAGCTTCCAGTACCTCTTAAGGTGTTTATTAATTATGTCATGCAATCACGTTAGATCAATCAGTGGTAGATCTAAAGGAGTGAAGGGATCGCCACCCCATGCCTGCTTCTTTTCAGTATACCAGGCTTTAAGATGAATTAAATAAAGGATTGAATAATTTGTGTTCACGTTATCCTTCTATAAAAACCTAAGACACAATATAATGACCAAGATGTGCGTCAAAGTTCTCTTCCAGAACATTCTATGCTGTAAGCAAACTCGGGTCTTTTTATTTAAATGTGATTAAAGAGCATTAAAAAATCAGATAGACAACAAAATATCCAAGGAAAAAAATCAGGTCTTGAACTTAAATGCAAATAAACATGTTCAAAAACTTAATAAGTCACGTCACGTACACACAAACATTGTATCTTCATTTATGAACAAACTCAGTTACACAATATAAGTTGAATATACATAATAATATTGATTACCAAATATGTTTACTTGATTTATAATCACCGCTTTAATTTAATTTTTTGTCAATAAACCGAGGATATGATATTTGAAAACAAAATAACGTTTACTACTTTGTCTTGGGGCCCGCTAGAAGGTTTCTGCTGTGACGTTCTGTGCAAGATTGCTGAAGGATTTTCCTTGTCTTGTGTGTAAGCTGGCACAGATCGTACACTAAATATTTTAATTTAAATATATTGTGACTGATAATATATCAACAATTAGAAGAGTCCACGATAAGTGTCAACATCGTTTCGTTAGTAAAGATCAAATATGTGACAGAGCTGTATTTATAGGGTTCATTGACTACTTTAGCAAAAGCAATAACAAGGAAGTAGCTCCTTGTACTTTGTTGCCGATAATCCCGACTGTGTATATTTCGCTAGGCTCAATTGGTGGCAAATACTGATATCTGTTCCTGTGTTGCAAGAACTGATATCATGTATCAATATTGAATATTACTCAGTTATAGCAATACTAATAAATACGGCACATACACAGCAAGCACGTTTATTGCGAGACGAGTTGCAAACATTAAGAGGGTTTTATCTTACGCTACGAGCCCCACAGCACTGCATCATCTATCTGATAAGAGAAAATGAGCACACAGTCCAGGTCCTGTAGCCACATTTATGTCGCTTTGCCTCTTTTCTTGACTCCTTTGATCAACACACCATATTGCAGTAGGCTTCGTCTATCCTTCAAACTCTAAACTTTAATTAATACACTCACTTCAGTGACACAAAAGACGATTTTGAAGTCAACGAAGCTGTGGACGCTTTCAAGTAAATTTGTTTCAAAGAGGAAAACTTCATCGTACTAGACGACCCTGACATTCTTCCGGGATACCAAATTCTAGGCAATCGCCTGATCTTGAACAGGAAAGTTATCGAAGCACACGCAGTTGGTATTAGTGCGCTACCCATTGTTGCGAAAGATGACATGTTTGTCATTCTCATTATGTTTCTTTTTCATTATGAGTACAAGGCAGGGTTAACAGTAGTAGACAACCATGACCCACTAAAGACAGAAAATCGCTAGGGCAGAAAGATGAATAATACTCCCCTGTCTGTTTTGTCCGTCACTGAATCAAGCTTAAATAGAATTAGGCTGCATACAACGACCACGGTTGAACTCACATGGCGCTGTTGATTTAGACGGATTGCTTGTGCACATTGAAGTGGCATTATTTTCTACAAGAAATAAACCGAAGCCTAGATGAAGGAGAGCGAGGACATTTGGGTTATTTTCATTGGCCAATTTGCAGCCAGTACTGCAAAGGACTGCATGTGAAAGACACGCAAGTTGGCCGCCAACAGTGGTGAGCTGGATTTAATCGTGTGTAGCAAGACTGACTCGCTGGTTGTTTATTACAAGGTTCTCCTTTGGAACATCTTTATTACTACTGCAGCTCGCAGTCGCACTGCACGCACCTTCGAATTTCATCCTTAGCTACACGGGCATTAACATAAAGCAATGTTTCTTACTTGGGCCGTACGGGTTACACCTAACTCTACATATAGCTCGACCAACTAGTCCAATGGATGCGCTTCTCCAGCCCATGAAAAGGAAAATCAAATCTGCTACGAAAGAGCCGACTTTATGTGCAAGAACAAATGTCATGTTCTTTACGAAAGCAACGGTTTGCTGCTTTGGACAGTGGAGTATCAAGGATGAATATCCAATGACATCCATGATCGTGTAGATATCTGGTTATTGGATGTCGCTTGCCCTGTTTCGCATGAAAGATTCAACGACTACCGATAATTTGCTGGCAGCACCACGATTTTCTTATCGGGAAAATTGGGGCTGTGCTTATCCGTCAGTTGGAATGAAAGCAACTGACTCTTCATCGGAAATCGCAGGACACTTTAGCCACCCCTTATCAGACAATGTTTAATAGATACTGAGAACATATGCGGTGCCTGTTGTTCTAACGGACGTCCAGAATCTGCTTTGCTATGTATTTCCAACAGCTGTAGTACCTGCGTTTCCGCAAATTTATCCTGGATTGAGGTATGATGTGTAAATAAAGATATATACCAAAGTGAGTATGCCACAAAGCACAAACTATGGCATCTGGGTTGTTTATCTTGACTCTTTGGTGATAATGTAGCTACTCATGTCCTCCTTTTCTCAGCTTGGCAATTCTTTGTCCCCTTGGAAAGTGTTTTACCTACAGCAACAAAACCTTGGTGCTTAATAGTGGTGGCATTGATATATATCATGAACAATTCTTTGTTCTGACAGGCCGTGTATGCAACGACATTAAACTCGTCATAGAGGCTTTCGATATGAACTATGTCACTGTCAAAGACGTTCTGTCCAGTTTGTTTAGGCATGGAGCAGCTCTTCTGAGTGAGGGTCTATGTCACTTAGTAGTTAAACATGGAACCGATTAATCTGTGCAAAATATATGGCAGCCATGCCCCTGCTGTTGGAGCACAAAACAGGCGGTTTCAGGTGCTAATACCACAACCAGAGCTCGCGCACCAGCAGCAATGTTTAAGTGAATTTGCCAAAATAGTATCATTTGTGTTCCAATTATTCACAATAAATTTGGTATTGACGAAGGTTAGCACGTACCTATTGAACACCTCGACAAATATGGTCCAAAACGAAACGCCATCTGTAGCATATAGGACCAAACTAACAAACATTTCGTCAATCTCTCTCTCTCTCTCTCTCTCTCTCTCTCTCTCTCTCTCTCTGGTGAATAAATATGGCTTCTAAAGCCGCCTACACTATTGAAACAAAGTTATTTTGGTAATATCATTTCTCTTGTACTCGAGATGGCTCTAAAATGAATGTTGTATTGACTATTCCTTTCCCTGAAACGGTGGCTCTAAAACTGGTGATGCGTACTTGTACTAGTACTCATGTTGTGCATTGAGAGATTGTTCCACCCAATGTTGGTGCAACATTTCGGCTGAGCCGGGCCAGAACACATTTGATATGTTTTAATTTACGGTTCCACAACGTTCGGGCAAACTTTCCTGATTGGTATTGCAAAATAAATACGCTGGAAATCGTGGCTACTAAACCAAACTGGGCGCTCCAACTATGACAATTAGACCAATCTAGGATTTTACCCAAAAGAGAGGATTGTTTTGGTGTAAGAATCAAACATACTACGCCCATTCATTAACGTTTGGCAACTTCTACAGTTGTATATACCACTCAAACTAATACGTTCAACTGAAAATAATGTTTATTGGGAAAAGTGCATCCTGCTACAAGTTATTTATTTTACTTGTGAGTCCAATGTGGAGTCACGTACTGTGACACACGAAATTCCACATTGGAGCAAACGTGGTAATAGTGTCATCTAGTAACTCAGAATACGTATTTTAAGCAGAAGATTATGTCAGGTAATATCATGTAGTGCACCATCACCGTTGACATGAAAGCAAACGTTTGACAAAACGTACTTACAGATTATGTCTTCTCGGGTCTGTCTTCGTTAGTATCAGTGCTTATATCACCTTGGGACTATCGACCCCGTTTAATCATGTCCCACATACTGAAATTTCGGTCATGAGGCTCGCAGTTCTAGCAGTTCTATCGCAAGCAAAGATATTTGTGTCGCCTGAAAGGTCGTGTACATAATGACCGACAGTATAGCATCAGTGAGCAAATAACCTCAACATATATACTTGGTTAATATTGCTAGGAAACAACGCAAACTATCAGACGACTGGTGTTTTTACCCTCAACAACAACAACTGGAGCACAGTACTGTCCCAGACACCAATTTAGTTAATCAATCTGCACGAGAATCATTGTAACTTAATGTGGGATACGGGTTCCATCAATATAAACGGGGTAGTACGGGCATATAATGACAGCAGTAATATGTCTGCCGTTCCCGTTCACGTCTCACACGAAAGTGTTTGAAAAAGCTTTGCGTCTACGTCTACCGCTGAAGACAACATTCAGTGCTAGGGTCGTCTCAACGAGAACGCATACATGTTGGGATTTTCGAACACTTGAACCATACTCAGATCTTGCAATTAGAACCCGCGCTATACTTTTAAAGGCAAAATAATATAGCCATGGGGGACCGACCATACATAGGCAAGAAAGACGAATCATTGTCAACCTAGAAAAATCGACGAAGTAGTGTTAGTACGTGACATGGACAAGGAATACAAACTGTGAATGTATATGCGCCTCCTTGTGGCTAAAACAAATATCCAAACATACTTACCGTTGATAATAAAGTATCACATTTAAAGATAGCTGATCCACAGTTTCATTTCATTTTAAAGTGCATGAAAGGACTTCATTCAGAAACGACAGTTGTGAGCAGATCGCAATGCGCAATAGTATGAACAAGCAGAATTAAAGAGCCTGCAAACACCTGAACTAAGGGGATAGGCCTTACCTCCTGGCTGTACCGGATCTCCTCAACATATAAGAATCTTTTTCGAACGTATGTAGTTTTCGGTTTTCGATTGACATTCGCGCTGGGATGTTGTAAATTATGGACACTATCTCTTTGCTGGTCGTTTCAATGGGTCAGAAGTTGGGTTGTGAGGCACAACGGCGGTTTCCTCTGCCGCGTTAATCTAGTATGTTTAATACGATCAACCTCTTCCCACCTCCACAATGCTGTGACAGAAAATGACAAATAATCTTTATGATGCTGGTCACATGTCAAATATAAAAATCAAATGATAAGCGCTTGGCTAGGGCAATTAGTTGTTGGAACTGACACAAAGAAGGTCCGATGTAGGGATTACATTGTATACCTTATAGTCGACACAATCTCTCCGAACATAAAATGGTGTAACCAACAGATTTAAATTTCCGTGCTTCGTTGTTATTTACAACATGGTTTCTAATAGCGCTTTTGTCATAAATACTTTACCGACGACATATTGGCTAGCGTCAGTTTTTCTATTTACTAGCTGGACGCAAAGAATCACACAAGTTGTTTCTCTTTGCAAATAAGAATATGGCAAATACAATTAAGTTTGTCTTAAAAAAAACCCAGCTCGCACCCAATTACAGAAAAGAATTTTTTTATTTGCGTAAACAGCTATATAAATCACATTATGAAGGTCTGCTATGAAATGTTTTTGAATTTTACTAATATTATGTAAAAGCGAATGCTTAAATTTTAAGTTTCATTTATTGTGCCAACATTTTGCCACACCGAAGGTGAAACAACATGAGCATACGAATAACATCCTTCCCGATTGGAAGTCGTATATACATGTCTTGATATAAGCATCGTAGATATTCTTATTTCGAAAAGAAATCGGAATTCTCAACATATCATTGCGCGCTTTTGTTCTTTGTCGAACAGTAATCTTATAAAATAGGGCTACCATCGTTATATAAATTAGATTAGAAATATGTAATAGAAATTTGTATTATCTAACTTCCCTAAAATATAGTTGCTAGAACGAACAAATATTATTTTGCAAAATAGTAAAGCAATTAAATCTTTATTAGCAGCATTTATAAAGGCAGAAGCAAATTAATTGTTTTATTCTTGTATTGTTGCCAATTTTGTGACAATATATTCAGTTAAGAATTAATAAAAGAAGTATCAGAAGCGTAAGTGACAGTAGATGAAGTTTGATTTAATTAAGTGCATTAAGACAAAGCAACATAAGTAGGTTATTTAGTGCCGAACCAACTGGAATAAAATGCCTTGTTGAAAGATACACCAGGGTGGCTGTACCTGGTTGGACCGATTGGAAGGATTCACATCCGGATCATTTCGGATGTGAGGCGGGCTCGCTAGTCACTGATCCAACCTTGCTCTCCGGTATATGCAGTACTAAATGAAGTACCAGATAAAATATGCAAATGAAGCAGCACTAAAAGCATCCGAAGCTATACTTGTTGCTCCTTTAGTAGAAGTAGTTATAACAACATCAGTTGTAATGTAGTTTATGGTGTTATTGTGGTGATTAGTAGAAGAGATAGTACCGGAATTTAAAACATAGCATACCTGATTTCTTTCTATTTCATTTAACCCAATGTCGTAATATATTAGTTTTGCGTTGTTAAATTTTGCCAAGATTTTGTTGTGAAAGTCACGTAACATCGCTTGAGATTCGAGGTAATGGTTTGAAGATGCGCCAGTGACGAAAACCGGAAGTTTTGGGACTACCATGGATTTAAATGGCTGTAAAAGGCCAAAGTCTGCCAGATATGGAACCGATGTTCCGTTGGGATACTGTTGAACTATTTTCTTGTTTTCCTCAAACGTGGGTGCAAATTTACTTTCACTCCAACAAGTCAAGTTGCTGGTGACATTGTAACTTTGGTACGTCCATGCTACAGGCAACTCGGATATGAGTTTTATATCTTTTCTTTTGGAATGCCTCTGAAGAGATGCTTCGAACAGGTTCATTTCTGCAGATCTTACTTCTGAAATGTAAAAGTCTCATATTACCGATACGAAATCAAAGACACAGACGAGGATCACCAAACCATATATAAGGCAGCTAAAATTATAACAACTAAACCGTGTAGTACATATGTCACGGTTAAGTACTTCTGCATTGATATATGTTACGCATGGGCACACATGAATTCGTTACCCGTTACATTAATCGTTCAATGCATGCAGCGTATAATTATATTAAATTCGTCTGTTCAGTTACAACAAATAGCTGACTCGAACCAGACTATAGTATTTCTAATATAATGGAGTTGTATAACATAGGTATTGACTCTCTGTAGAATTTAGAATAAATTCTAAAACATCGGACAGGGTTACGTTTGTAACGGATAATCCAAGTATCGACTACCTCCAAGATAAACCTTATTCTAAAAGATATATTTTGTGAGTTCTTAAAACGTCTATATAATTAATAATCGTCGCTGATCGTTGGGCGTTCATCGTAGCATTAACGTATCGCATGACTGAATGTTAAACACACATCAGCCGCGCCGTCGTCGCGAAATTCCTTCTTTGAATCACTGATACGAGTGATTAAGGTCTTATTCTTCAGATCAACCAGAACTCGACAAATCAGAAGTTATTCTGTCAAGATCAAATATTCATTGAGAATTCTTAATCAAATATAATCTCGTAAATTCCTCCATTGTTATAATTAAGGCAGAACTATTTTTAATAGAAGTTTAGTTTATAATATATAATGATTCAGCAAAGAATAACTGTAGTTGTAACGAACCCAGCGTAAAAGAAATTTGTGGATACCAATTACAAAGCGTGCAAACAGAGTGTCATTACCAAAACCTTGTTTAAAATGTAGCAAGGGAGTCCGGGGGAAAACGCATTTGTGAGTATAATACGTTAGTGAAAAAAACAGAGAACTGAAACGATATCATATTTTTAAAAAAAACGCCGATGAATCTCCCATAAAACGCCGAATAACATCTCGCCAGATTTTCACGCTAATAAAGTAAACATTTACAAAATTAATAATACTATATAAATGGAACAAAATGAATTTGTAACACATCCCATGATAAAAAATAATGAGGGATCTCGTGATGGTATCATCAGGAACTTTCAACTAAAAAAAAGAATCCTTATTGTCTCTGATACTGGGTATATCATGTGGGGAAATAAAATATAACTTTGTCATAGTTTTAAATATGAATGTTTTCACGGAATCATCGAAGATGGAATTGAGATCGATTATATTCATTCAAATCTGAAAAATATGTTGAAAACATTCACAAGCTATTATACAAAGTGAGAATTCTGCACTTGGCATTTTGGGGAAAATATAATAAATTTACAAAGGCAGTTAAATGTGTGAACGTGGATAATGGCGAAGAAAAAGAACGTCCTTTTATGAATATAGGTGGCAAATATTTTGATATTTGCGGTGATTCAATATGTCGCATATAAAATATACAGATGAGCATTTCCAAAGACAGACGCCGATACTACTTTCGCTTAATTCAATTGTATACTAGATGAAGAGAGAAAACTCTGTCAAGGATACGTTGAGAGATTAAAGAGTAACCTCGCTTGTATTTTATAATAATATTTGCTTATTAATTAATTATTTATGCTGGTTTTTCCCCATCATGTCGCAGATAATACAACAATATCGGTTGTTTCAAAGGAACACACACAAGGGTATCCCACTTCTGAAAGATAATTGTAAGACAGATAAATTCAACGTCCAATGACTAAGTCATTGCCAAAAGCAAGGGATATAACCCATGTCAGGTTTCTTACTTCCTTCAGATCTTATTAGGGATAATAGTTATCAAAAATGAGAAAAACTGAAAGCGAATAAGCCATGCCAGTTGTGTGAGCTACATTTATATTTCCTCCTTATATAGAATATAACACATATTACTAGTGGTGGTTCTCCATGATTGTGCTCTAAACTCAACACAAAAAGTATACATTCCCACCATGTCACCATGTGGTGGGTTCTATTTGTCACTGGCGGGGTTGTTCGTTGAAGGGTGTGCATAAATATTTTGAACGTAGAGAAGAACCATGTTTGTGTATATACATGCAACGTATTTATCAACCAGGAATGCTTCCAGGACGGCACAACATATCTACATTTATACCACATACATTAAAACTGACATAGATTTTAAAGTGTTGATATAAAGCAATTTGATGTACCGATATTATTATCAAATTGTGATCCTCCTATGGCGCAATAATACGCATTCATAAATAATTTTGGAACTGTGTTCTGTTGGGTCTATTTCTAATTATCAATGTTGAATTTCCGCTCATGAAATCGTAGGTGAGGTATAAAAATAACGATAAAAAGTAATAATAGACCTTGTTTTCTAAATGAATTTAACATGGTACACAATTTAATCTAAATCCCTTATTTTTCCATTTTCCCCTCCGCTCTCATGCACAAGGGACCAATTATGCAGAAATCTGGATTGAGAGAGAAAAAGAAACAGGGCTGGATGAAAAAACTTAAAACTGAAATAGCACTAATTAACCTACAATATAGTTCGTCATAATGGTATGTTTACATTTTCACTGGGACCTATCTAAAGTGTTTATAAAATAAATGATATAATGTAGATTTAATTAAATAGGAAAATATCCAAAGGCCACCCATCTCTCTCTTCTCATCATTGTATCAAGGTAGGGGCTAAATTCCATGAAAATACGAGAATAAACGATTTTTTTTTACGTAACACCACAGCGTCACTGGGCCTAGGATAAATATTAAGTCAAATAGACCAAAGAGAGAGAGAGAGAGAGAGACAGACAGAGACAGAGAGACAGAGAGAGAGAGATTGAGAGAGAAAATATTGTCATTAGTAATGTGAATTAAAACAGAATAATGACCTAGATGTACTTTAAATATATTAAAATAGTTTTATTCCCTCTTATTGGTTCGTAGTGTCGTTTAGATTATATTTCACATTTCATTTTATGGGCCTGTACGTCAATGCATTGATGTGGGTTTAGTATTCCAGAATCAATGTGTATGTATGCCTAGTACTCTTCTTTCTTCATTAAAACCATCTTTCATGTATAAATCAAAAGTGTAACCTATATTGATTTAAGCAATGTAAATAACACTAGAAACTCAAAAATGAAATCAATCAACTGATCATTATAAAATGGTGATTGTGAATAGGCAGCCAAATAGACAGACCCACATATTGTAGCAGACACACTCGACAAGGATATGAGATCATTCACCCAGTCAATCCAACTTCGTTCAAGTATCAAATATATCTATTTGCATGTGATATAAATAAAATATGTGTATAAAATGTAAGTTGTATAAATGATACACCACTCGTTGTGTAAGTTTTTCAAGCCTCGTTTTATTTTACTGAAACCTTTGTGCATCTCAATGATACAGCGAACATACTATACATACATTCTATATGTAAATAGATGTAAATAAATGTAAACAAACATGTAAACAGATTTATATATGTCAATAAATGTACACAGATGTACATATGTAAATACATGCCAATCAACAAATAAATAGATATGATCACATGTAATTATATGTAAATACATGAAAATAAAAATGTAAATAGATGTATATATGTGAATACATGTAAATAAAGATGTACATAGATGTATACATGTAAATACAGAGATAACTTCACCACTGTAAGTAAAATATAAAGATTGGCAAATTAAAACTTTAGCGCTGTAAGTGAGTCTCATAAAGCAGTGGTACTGTTCAAATGAGAACTTTCGCACTGTAAGTGAGTCAAAGTGGAGGTGTATGCATTCCCGAAATTAGGGGTTCCAGAATTATGTTTGTTCAGTAGTGGTTCAGGAATGCAAATGTATTTTTTTAAATCTGAAAGATATATTTATTTTATAATGAATTAGAACAATATTAATGTGATTATTTCTGCAATTCATAACTTACATGATAATCGTATCCCTAACTTGATCCTGAAAAATTATTTTTGATTTTCAATCACTGCAGGAAAAATGATACCCAGGTAGATGTACCGTCGATAACACAAACTGAACAATTCTGAGAAAATTAGATCAGGATTGCCACACGAATACGAAATAAAAAAGATTTTGAATTCACATGTAAGACAGTTGATTTTTTATGTGTGATTGGGAAAGAGAAAGTAGCGACGATGTCTAAAGAAAGTTAAATTTGTGACCCGGTTCTAATATTAGACATTCCTCCAATGATTCTGTTTTGTATTAAATATTGTTGTTTATTTTAAAATTGTAACAATCTTCTGTTTTACTGCTTGACTTTGTTACGTTGTTAGTTTTCCAAAGACTTTAATAGCATGTGGTAAAAGAACAAGAATATAATGTATCAGCAGAAAAGAATTGTATTCTGTTCTAATATTTATTTTTATTCTGATTATAAAAGTTTTAATTTTATTCTGATCACAATATTTGTTGAATGTGCACAATACAAAATTTGGTCTCTTGTAATAATATGTTCCCGTTGCAGCTCATTTAACTGTTTCCGCGTTAACAAACATTTAAGGATTACAGGTGCAGGACCTGTCTAGGGCTTTTTCCATGTCTGGTCTTCTTAGACATTGACTGGAAGAAACTTAGCAATTTTGATGATGATGCCTATGTTGATTTTTATCAAATTTCGCGTCGATGGAAAGGAAATCGAAGCACGTCTCGACAACGTTGACAGTGTATAGATGCCAGAAACCCTCTAAAGAAACATTGTCTAACTTTAGAGACGAGCAAGTTGCACGTGCCTATCATAACATGTGGTGATACATTGGTCAGCGTCAGACCATTGACATTATCTTGCAAATTTACCAGGATGACTTTAGTACATTTTACCTATTTTATTAATTTCCATTCGGACAGACAGTCCGTTGTCGACATGTATTTTCTTGCACGTATAAGTCCAGTTTCTGCCCGTGGTTATATATGTGTTGCTCTGATCATCTCCGACAAGACTATGTTGCTGGAATGGCCTGGCAGCTCGAGTTAGTGTCATAGATACACCTATGGAAAGCTAATAAGGTTTTATAAAATAATTGATAGAGTAATTAAATCTGTTACATTTTTAACAGAATAATATTGTCCTATAAATACGTTAAGGTTGGCCTTAACGAAAACCAATTATTACATTGGAAACGCAGTAAAATAAATGATTGCCGACTCTCATCGAATCTTTCTCCAAAATCATTAACTAGAATTGGCACCGGATGGTTGATACAAACTAAACTTGATCAGCTTAATGCTGCATAAGGACAGAACACCTTATTGACATTACAATTGTCCAAGTCCGAGGCTATGCAAATGCAAAATACCGGTGGAATACTTACAGTTTTGCAGCAAATGTAGCATTGGTATCGTCTGGTATTGTCGCTGTTGCAAAAGCAGCTTTATTGTGAGCTGTCGGAACTGCATCCGAAACAACGCCTACAAAGGCTATTAGTGGACAAATAAAAAAGGATATCAGGATTGATACTTGAATTACACGGAATGATAATCTTCAACTACCAAATGCAAATAGCAGAAAGCCACACCGTTAATCAATCTTGATTTACTCGCGATTGTAAATTCAGTCAAGCATTTCCGATGCGTCTTTATACAAAACAAACTAGCATCATGATTCCACGCACAATGGAATCTGGCAGTGTTAACCTGGATTTGACCACAGGGCCTGGAATGCATTTGGATGAATGCATATTATCATCCAAACATCGTTGATATTTTGATCACGCCGTTAACCAATCTTGATTTACTCGCGATTGTAAAATCAGTCTAGCATTTACGATGTGTATTTATGCAAAACGAACACGCATCACGATTCCACGCACAATGGAATCTGGCAGTATTAGCCTGGCTTTGACAACAGGACCTGAACGCAATTGGTTGCATACATAATTACACCAATCGTTTATATTTTGACTCGCATGGGATGGAAATTACCACTTGAAGTTGTTGATATTTTCACCTATGGTATCAGCATCCATTACTTTTTTATTCAAACTCGGATGATCAAGCTAATATGCAGTCATCTTGTTGCAAATCATTGCACGATCTTGCAGGACGCCCCAAACCACAAATGCGTATTGACTTTTCATTAAAGTACGCTTAACATGATGCAAAATGTCCATTAACATTTAAAGACGCTACTCAAATAGACGCGGCGCTGATGTGGATATGACAAGATAAGCTACTAACGCGGTGACTTTAGATTTGTTTTTATTAGACCTGGATATTGTTTATTTATTATGTATGCGTCTATTACTACATGTAGTCTCTCAATATTCAATTACTAGAATCAACACAATCATTGGAAGATGTGAAACCAAAACAATAGACCAAACAAAATACTATATTTTGGTCAGATCCTATAGACGACCCATCTAAAACATTTTGATTGGCAGGCTCATTTTCTTGTTAAAAGGAATAGAGAATAACAATAGAAATACATGAGATGAATAAGAGTTAATTCTTATTAACCATCTTTATCATTTGTTTTTAAGATTAGATTTTACTATTACATAGAGGTGATTGGTTCTGAGACGAGGTGACGAAGTTGCTGAATTAACCAACGACCTAACAAAGGATGACAGCATCAATATTATTGTTTTCCACCTGTTAATGTATATATGTGGGAAAAGTGTGTTAAGAAGCCGTTTTATGCACTGAGATAGAATATTGCTTAATGCCGAAAATAAATCAGCAGTTGGGGCCACCCTAATGTATCAATACCAACTCAGGACAGCATGCTACTATAGCATTAGTACGTACAAGTACTCGACAGTTGACCGCACTACCAGCTGACATCTAAACACTCAAGGAAGGTATATACAACGATAAAGTGGAATTCACCAGCAAATCCATTCCTGTTGTATTCCCAGTTAATTAGTTTGCACCAACAATGATTCAAATTAGAACGAGAAAAATCTAGCTTATTTTTAAGCACGGGCGCACTTATACTTGTAACCAGTATGATTATATGTGATGTCCCAGAACGTATCATTTCCGGAGATTTAAATATTCTCCAGGTCAATATTTTCCTATGATTGCTTGGCAGCTGTACAAGTAGAAAGAATTTTCTTTTAGAAGTTCAAGAGCTTGTTGCACTTGGCCAAGGGAGTCTTCAATTACAATACACGTTTAACTTCTTAGATAAATATAATGGACCATAGATTTCACCGACGCTTAAAAGAAATCCAAGAAGAACAATAACTGCGAGGTTAAATCACCAATACATCCGCGTTTCTCGTAAAATACAAACGAGCATATCTTGCCGACAATGATATATGTGGTGTCACTGCGGCAAGATATATTGGTCTTGGTATGGAGATAGTTGCAACGGCATCAACCATTACAGGCACCCCCAATCGGATTTGTGATCTGGAAAATATTAATAGTAACCGGTTTCGATATCAGTGCTGGTAAAAACATTTTCGATACGATTACATTCGCGAATACGCTTTTATTCAGAACTTCTGAAAGCTGCACAAAGTATATCAATCCGATTAGTAAACTGTACACAGTGGCTAACGAAAATAATATAATTAGTATGGTTTCTTTCGAGGCGTGTTCGTAGAAATGGTAAACCGCCGGCGACACAGAGAACCAATAAAGAACCTGGATGTTTTGATTGTACAGACAGTAAAAGTTGTTTAATTCCTTTAAAAACAAAACCATATATAAATACTAAAAACATGTAAATACTGTGTCTGAACTTATATGTTTTATGTGTGACGCCAGAACCTCACATAGGTTAATGCATAGCTGAACGATAATGCGAGGTTACCATACTATAAATTGTCTCTTTTATATCATGTGCAATTAAATGTAAAATTTCCTTTTATCATCAAATCCAGTGTATTTGTAATTAACATGGCCACGAAATGTATCAATAAATCTAAGAACATTTTCTTACGATCTTAAAAGCTCTGCTCTTGCACATTAATGAAACGATGAATGGAATGTGACATAAATTTCCGTATGCGTTAAACAAATATGCTATAATGATACAATGATTTGTACAAAACGTCAGTCCCTAATCCTCCCGCATATCACATTTCAAAAGAATTTTGTTACAGCTGTAAAATAATCCATGATTGTAAAAAATTGTTTCTTATACACGTAAAACTAAAATACGGACACTTGAAATATAGAAAACACGATTTTTACTAAAAACTTTAATTATCTAAGGAGGTATATTCCATTGCATTATAGCATAGTTCTGGCATTTACACGTGACAGTTGAGGAGGTTCTCTACACCTTTCTATCAAAAGAGCACTGAAAAAATGTGTTAATATGTTACCTTGTCTAGCTGTAATTTCAAAGATTCACTTATATTACATTCAATCTTATCAGGTAAAGTAAAATGAAAAGCTGAAGCTGGAGATTACTACATTAAATTTTACCTCATGATAATCCCTACATTAATTAGATAAATCGGCACGGTACACGTGTCGTTTTGTTAAATATTATTGTAACAAATTTGGAACATTTGCTTAAATTAAGGCGAATGTACAAGCAGACAATGCAACCTAGCACCTTCAAGGGTGAACAGACCAATTTCTGGAGCAGTTATTTTGCGAAAATAAAGCTTTCTATAAAAATGAACAGACCAGCGTCAATAACGCTTAATCAGGCAGGTGAACATACCAAAATTTAAGACCGAAATAATGCTTCCTATGGAGGGTAAAAAATATAACCGTCAATAACGCCAAAATAGTGTAACAGTCGGAGTTTTATAGTCTTTACAGTAATCGATGAAAGTTCGCGAAACACTATAATCAACGACACATAAAACCACCAGAATTACTACATAACACAACTGATGTTTGTTATTCAGCAAGTGCATTTTTCAAATAGGAAGAAAAGTAATTATCAATAGAAATATAATGGTTGCTGAAACTATCAGATGATCATGGTGCATACTCTTTGTACGTTGACCTACTGACGATTTCATAGGATGCATTTGCATATTTGGCATGATAAAGAGAAGTTGTATAGATCTGGGGTATTTGAGGAGATCATATTCGATTACAGGAGATGATATTTAATAGATGTCATCGATCCTTATATAATCCTGTTTATAATTCACTGAACATGCGCATGGTAGGTCAAGTATAGTATACCCGTACGGTGAGCGATATGAGTTACCAAATTACGGTTCAGCGATGGATTTTGGATACGTTTTCCATAAAGTAGTCTTTGTTTGACGATAATTTGAACAAATATATCCTTTTGTTTGGAAATAATCATTATTTTTGCATAGATTTACAGTCTCAAAACTAATTGGAATTTTCCAACAATTTTTCAACTTCTCCCACATCTAACGCTTTTTCAAAGTATTCCAACTTTCAACGGTTTTCCAGCGAATTCCCAACTATATGGTATTTAAGGCCCAGGAAATTTCGAATCTAGAGCCAGAACGCCAGAACGCTGGTGTGCAAGCAAGGAGACAAGATACCATCCAAAGCCCAAATTCGTTGGGTATGTACAGCAGTTTGTAACAGTCAGGTTTAAGAGTCAATATAGCAAGACATGGGTGTCTACTTTACTTTATTTTAGTTACTTATATAAGTTATTTAATATTTATTTTGCAATTATATTCAGTGCATTAACAATTTCGTATGTTAAAGAATTTTAAGATACACATAGATAATGTTGTAATTTCAGTATTTAAAGTAGAACTTAAATCTCTTATTATTCTAAAATAACAATTTCTTCACTTCTAATATTTCATCTAGGATCCATTTTCATGAGTTTGAAATATTTATGTATGTGGCAGTTAGTTCCTGTTCTTTGAGAAGATTTGTTTGCAAATCCCAGTTGTGTAAATATAAATTAGTTCGCCTTGACGTCAGGATACATTGCAGTTAGAAAACTTCGTTTAGGTGATCATTAGTGACGTTTTCTCACCACATATCGCCCCGTTGTAATTAATCGTGTGTGGTCAAGAGAACAAAAAAGGGTGTTACAACATGTAAGAAACTTGCATGCAGAAATAGATTCCACAGACAGCAACAGCCCAAACAGGACAGAGTTCATGAAAAAGCAGAGGGTCCAGCTGGAGATTTAGGGACAACTAACAGGGAAGTAGGAAATCAGCTTAAGACTGCATTGCAGGAGATTGCATCGATTATTGTAGACTCTATCCAACAGTCTAACAGATCTATCAATGAGAGTATTAGAGATTTAGCACATGCTGTAGCAAATGGAAATCCAATGTGCATCTCAGCCACGGCAGAATAGTGTAGGACAAAGAACAAGGGCATATCAGAGTAGAAGAGTCAACACTACAGATCTTCATAGGAGCATGTCCGGTTTTGAGTCAAGTAGTGATCAAAATTTACAACATTTCATACCAACTGATAGTTCAACTATTAGAAGCCGTTGACGTACATATGAGAGACATAAAAATGCAAAGTTACCTCCCTTTAATGGTAAGGAGCAGTGGAAAGTGTGGTTTAATAGGTTCAACGGAGTTGCAGATCGCAAGGGATGGACAAATGATGTTAGATTAGATGAACTACTGCCACGGTTACACGGAGTAGCTGGTGAGTTTGTTTGGTCAGCTGTCAAGGTTTGTACGGTCAAATTATGTAACACTTATTTCAGAACTTGACAGTAGATTTCGAATTGTGGAGACAAGGAAAACATATGGTGCACAATTCAGTCACAGAAATCAGAAAGCAAATGAGACGGTACAAGAATATGCGGCAGAGTTAAAATGTTTATATGACAAAGCCCATGCGAATCGCGATGTTGAAACAAGACAGGAAGATCTTTTACGTAAATTTTTTGATGGCTTCCATGATGATGGAGTAAGATTTCATGTCGAATTTGTGAAAGAACCAAAACACGTAGATGAAGCTGTATTCCAAGTAGTCGATTTCCTTGAAACAAGAAAGTGCCCACCTGGCCAAGATGGGTATCATGACCGTAAGCCAAGAAGACCAAACAGAGTTGTTAAGTGTACGGAGTCCAGTGAAACCAGCGACAGGACAGACACAACAGACGAAGAAGAAAATGTTCATTGGATTAGAAAACCTATGGTAAAACGTAAAACATTGAAAGGTTAGAGAAAGAGAGACAGACAGGAGAAGGGAAGAATTTCAGCAATATAAGATCCAAATATGGAGACATAAATAGGCAACCAAGAAATGTGAAAGGAGTACAATGTTTCAGTTGTAAGCAACTTGGTCACCTTTCAAGAGAGTGCCCATCGAATCCTAATAATAGGTGCCAAAATAGAACAGTTATGAGTCAAAATATAGTATACAGCAAAGAACGATTGGAAGTGTCACCACAAATACACCATGAAAGTGGCCAGTACCACAATCAGTGAAAATAAAGCCCTAGAAACTAAGAATAATCCTTTAAACTAGAGGGGGTCGCTTCTAGTGGCCATGAGATGACCCAAACTAGTTTCAGCATTGGCCAAGCAGGAAATTTTGAAGAAAACAATCACAGAAATGAAACAATAATTCTACGACGACGAACTTCAAGAACTAATGGGGTTTATATTGAGAGAAAGATTGAAGGAGTCAATCTAATTTTCACTGCAGACACAGTGAAAGAATCTATAAACAGATAGACTCAGAAAAGCGCCTTAGGTTGTGCAAATCATTAAGTTTAGCAGGTGCTGGGGGAAATCCTTTAAGAGAATATGGAAAAGGAATGTTTAGAATTGAAATAGGCTCTCTCGAGTTGGAAAAAGAAATCATAGTTGCAGAAATTGAAGATGACGGATTATTGTTAATTGACATCCTACAACTTGATGAGAGTGGACCTGCAGATATACTTCTCAGCAAAGGATTATTAAGATTACATGGAGTAGAAATACCATGCATACAAGTAGGCCTTGAAGAAAAAGTGCGAAAAGTTAGAGCTGCAGACCATTATTTGATACCAGGAAATTGTGAAGAAATTTTTGACGTCTATGTAGAACGCCATGACTCAAACGATTCCAGTCGACCATATGAAGTGATTATTGGGCCTAACATGAATTTCAAACAAGCGTAACCACTTATCATGGCAGCAACATTAGTTAATATCAACCTTTTGGTCACGCAGAAGGTCCGCCTACTTAATCCATTTTCCACTGAGGTTTCACTTAAACAGGATGCAGTGATTGGAACCGCAGAGACATTTCAAAGTATGGAAGTCCTAGTGGACTCGGAGTGCCAAGAACGTCTTGGAAATTGTAGTGCAATCAGAAGAGTGGAATATGGAGAGCAAACAAATTTAACAAGTAGATCTCAAATTGGCCCGGAACAGGAAGTTATGCAAGAATCTTAAGTGCCAGATCATTTGAAGGAGTTATTTAAAAGTGCAAGTGAACAACGATCAGAACAAGGAAGGATTGTAATTGCAAAATGCTGATAAAATATCAGAATACTTTCTCAAAAGACGCTACAGACTTAGGACAGACAACACTTGGTGAACATGTCATTGATACAGGGAATGCGCGACACCCATTAAACAACCCCCTCGACGTGTTAGATTAGCCTTCGCTACAGAAGAGCAACAAATCATCAAGCAAATGGAAACACAGAAGATCATTATAAAATTAACGTCACCATGGGCTTCTCCACTCGTGCTAGTTAGATAGAAGAATGGAAAAATGAGATCTTGTGTGGATTATCGACGGGTGAATGCTGTGACAAAGCCTGATGCATTTCCTGTACCACGTACACAAGACTGTCTGGATGCCCTAGCGGGAGCGACTTTATTTTCAACTTTTGATCTTACATCTGGTTACCATCAGATACCTGGGAAGAAGGAAGATGTACCCAAGACTGCTTTTGTTACAAAATATGGGCTGTATGAATTCATTTAATTGCTAATGGGGATGATTAACTAAGGCACCACATTCCAGAGAATTATGGAAATTGCACTTCAAGGATTACAGTGGTATACATGTCTAATCTATTTATATGATATTATAGTGTTTGGATCTAACTTTGAAGAACACATGTCCAGAGTTCAGATGGTGTTAAATCGACTAGAGATTGCTGGGTTGAAACTGAAGCCGGAAAAATGACGATTGTTGAGTGACGAGGTTAACTTTCTTGGGCACATGATTTCAGGAGGGGTACAGCCGAATCCAGACAATATTGCTAAAATCTTAGAATTTCCAGTACCTACAAATGTTACAGAAGTAAGGCAGATACTTGGAATGGGAAGTTATTACAGATGATTTGTTAAGAATTATGCTGCTTTAGTCAAGCCACTAACAAAGTTAACAAAGAAGGGTAAAGAGTATAAGTTGAATGCAAAATGTCAAGAATCTTTTGAAAAACTGAAAACTGCCCTTACAGGAACCGAGATAATGGGATACCCACTTCCAGAGGGGGAATTTATGTTAGACACAGATGCAAGTGATATGGGCATCGGAACCGTCTTGAGTCAAATGCAAAGTGACAGACAGAGGGTACTCGCATATGGAAGTCGAACACTCAATAAAGTAGAAAGAAATTATTGTGTGACAGATAAAGAATTGTTAGCCGTGAGCTATTTTATAGAGTATTATAGACAGTATTTGCTTGGTAGAAAGTGTAGAGTCAGGACTGATCATCAGGCACTAGTTTGGATGTTTAATTGCAGGGAACCGAAATGGAGAATAGCAAGATGGTTGGACATTTTGTCAGCAGACGATTTCACTGTTGAATACAGACCAGGAAGAAAACATCGAAATGCAGCTTCAATGTCAAGATGCATAAGCCCTTGCGATTGCAAATATTCAGAAGTGGACATGATGGAACCTTTGAAGTGTGTGCCTTATAAAAAGTGTCAAAAGAGAACAATGGAAATGTTAAGCTCAATGAATTGGGGAATGCATTTAGCAGAAGACAGACATGAAGAAAATGGAGTTTGTAACTGACCTTGTGAGATTGATTCCAAAGACTTGAGTTCATGGACCGAGCATAGGGTTGGCCAGGAGGTGGGGTCAGATGCCCACAAGAGAGACGGAGGTTCAAATATGGAGGTACCAGGAGAGGAAACTCTGACTATGGCCCAAAATGTGGAAGATATAGTGGGTACGGAGTATGGGGGCTTGGTGGCTCAGGCAGTGGAACCAAAACCCTTTAGATCTGGGGCATTCTCAAATATGGGAGAGATGGAAATGACTGGGACAGTGACACAATCTTTGACAGGAGTCGAAAGTAAGGGGAATGGAGGTGCAGAAACTGAATATATTGTGGTTAAAGGCCATGATTGGGCCTTTGGTGTTTACACGGAGAGCTGTAATAGGGATCCCTTAGGAAAGGAAAGCAGTAGCCCAGGGAGAGCAACTGATGTGTACACGAATAGTTGTGATAAACACGACACAGCAGTTGCGGGCAGCTGTATTGCTGCAGATATTGTTGGTGTTAGCTTTAAAAAGTTACAAGACACATTTTAGGAGTGTCAGGAGCTTAAGAATTCTGCAGTTGACACAAATGATAAAAATTGTGGAATAAAAACATTATTGCATTAGTGGCAGACAAGGCACATGTTCCAGGCATAAATGAATGAAGTAAAAGCATGGATATTATGGAAATGGTAGCTAGTGAAGCCCATTCTCCATTTCATCAAGGTTTAGAGCAATTACGAGTTGTAATCAGAAGTAATAGATTACATAATCTGGGTCAAGATGATAGTACGGTAAAACAAGGTGCAGATGGGACAAGGAAGTCTGCTGAGACTCTCCTCCAAGAACAGATTTGATAGGAAGATACACAGAAACTGCTTTAAAGAAACTACAGGAAGCAGATGAAGATACAGAAATAATTTGCACATACCTGCGGAATGGAGTGAGACCATCGAATACAGAAATGGTGATGCAGAGTCAAGCAGCAAGGCATTACTGGCTTTTATGGGATTCTTTACAGTTTCATAATGGGTTGCTGTACAAGCAATATCATAAGAGAAATGGCACATGTACCTTTTTACAGTTGATTTTGCCTAGATGTATAAGAACAGAAGTTTTCACGATGAGGCATAATTGTATACTGAGTGGTCACTTGGGAATGAAGAAAACCAGGTTGACAACGCAACAGAAATTTTATTGGTTTGAGAAGAAACAAGACATTAAAAACTGGGTGATGAAATGTGATTGGTGCGCCACTACAAATCTCATGCAGAAAACACCACGTGCACCATTAGGTGATATGCAAGTTGGTGCACCACTTGACAGGATGGCAGTAGACATATTGGGGCCTCTGATCAGAACCCCTAGAGGAAACCGTTATGTTTTAGTAGCAACAGATCATTTCACCAAATGGGTTTAAGTGTTTCCCATACCGGATCAAACTGCTGAAATATGCGCTCAGACAATACTGAATGAGGTAGTTGCAAGGTATGGGTGCCCAATATATATACGTTCAGATCAAAGTAGAAATTTTGAAAGTGATATTTTTTCAAAGCAATGTAGAATGCTGGAAATTAAGAAAACAAGAACCACGGCCAGAAACCCAAACTTCAATGGGTAGGCAGAGAGATTTAACAGAACATTACTTCGGATGATTAAGGCGTATTTGAAAGGTGAAGAAAAGGGATGGGATTTAAATTTAGGTTGTCAACTGGATTAAATCCAAATCTTCTAATGTTAGGTCGAGAAGTTCGTCTCCCAGCTGGACTAATGTTTCATACAAATCCTAAATATCATTATAGTGAAGTAACATCTTATGGGGAATATGTTGACTGATTACGGGATCTAATCTATTGTGCATGCTGTGTAGCACGAAAACACCTTGGTAAAGCAGTGAAAGGCAAAAGGACATCTGTGACAAGAGGCTACACCAATATCAGTGTACGGAAGGAGTCATAGTATGGTATCTTCTTGAGCAGCCCAAGCCAGGAACCTGTCCAACGCTACAACTGACATATATCATTTTGCTGTGCTTAAAAAGTTAAATGATTTGAATTATATACTCCAGAAGAATCAATATGGAAAGAAGATAACAGTCAGCCACAAAACCTTACCTGGGTGATAATCCTCCAAGATCCAAGGTGGGTGAAGAAGATAAGTAAACAGTATCGGAAAATTGAAGCATAAATTATATATATATATATATATATATATATATATATATATATATATATATATATATATATATATATATATATATATATATATATATATAGAGAGAGAGAGAGAGAGAGAGAGAGAGAGAGAGAGAGAGAGATAGATAGATAGATAGATAGATAGATAGATAGATGGATAGATAGATAGTCCACATTATATCAGCAGGGGTTTACCACTTTCTTCCATTCTGTGTGACTTGACATTGATATTTGTATACCTCCCTCCGCATCTTATTATCAAGATAAATTGCTGTTTATTTTGTTTTTGTTTCTGACGATAACGTATTAACCAGAGAGCCTACACAGACCAGTTTCTATTTCAGAGATGGCCAATCAACTGAATGTGAGTACGAAGAAGGGAAAGTTGTATGTCTGCATGATTTGCAGTCAAAAGAGTGAGAGGGGCTGAATGGTAGCTCACTACGTGAAAGAACATATAAATGATATGCAACAGGTCCCCCTTTTTGTGCAGAGAGTGATTATAGGACCACCACATTTAAAGATCTGCAGGATCATGGCCGGCATTTTGGGGAACACCACATCATCATGGAAGGGTACAGGAGGAACGGAATGATTATAGATGAAAAGAAGCACTACGCCATCAGTGATAACCCAAACATCCCATTGGAAGGTAGTGACATCCTAAAATATGACTGGGAAATATCTGCAACATATTGGGAGGAAAGAAAACGCTCTACACTCCAGGCTACCACCCCAGTCACATCCCTTTCTTCCCAACTTACAACTTAACACACGGTCCAGCAGGAAGTGATGGAAGATATAAGTACATTTCAGAGTTTGCAAGATCTGATTGATGAAGACATAATGCTCCAACTGCTACCCCAGGAAGAATACCAATTAGAAAACACGAGTCCAAAAGCAGCTACTGCAGCAGACAATAATCTCACTCATATATCTAAATGTAATTGCAGCCTGGCTGTGCAGGCATTATTAATGCCATTAAACAAACATCAGATCTGATGATAAAACATATGGTCACCAGCAACAAGACCCTTGAACTCATCAACATCTCTTTGCAAAATCAAACAGAAAGTATGAGACCTCACAAAAACCGTACAGGAATTAAAGGCGAGAATTACTATGAGTAATCAGACACGAAGAAGCTCACGGTCAAGATCACCACGGGACGCACCACGCGCCAACACCAGGGAGAATATGAGTCACAGAACTGAAAGAGAGGGCAATCAATAAAACGAGATAGTGTGAACGTGTAAAAGAAGAAATTTAGTTGTATGTTCAGATTGTTATGGTGTCGCCAATAAATAAAGAAAGAAATTTTACAATGAAAGGTATATATGCTCGTTTTCCTTTTGTTTATTTTATTCTTAAAGCACAGTGTTTGAGAGGACGCTTCACATCGAGCAGAGGGTAATGTAACAGTCGGAGTTTTATAGTCTTTACAGTAATCGATGGAAGTTCGCGAAACACTATAATCAACGACACATAAAACCACCAGAATTACTACTTAACACAACTGATGCTTGTTATTCAGCAAGTGCATTTTTCAAATAGGAAGAAAAATAATTATCAATACAAATATAATGGTTGCTGGAACTATCAGCTGATCACAGTGCATATTATGTGTACATATACGTTGACCTACTGACAATTTCATAGGATGCATTTACATATTTGGCATGATAAAGAGAAGTTGTATAGATCTCGGGTATTTGAGGGGATCATATTCGATTACAGGAGATGATATTTAATAGATGTCATCGATCCTTATATAAAATACTGGACTTCATTTGATCCATCACATGTAACTTTCGTAGATCGCTGCCATTCCTGTTTAGAATTCACTGAGCATGCACAAGGTAGGTCAATATAGTATACCCGTACATTGAGCGATATGAGTTACCAAACTACGGTTCAGCGATGGATTTTGGATAAATTTTCCATAAAGTATTTTTTGTTTGACGATAATTTGAACAAATATATCCTTTTGTTTGGAAATAATCATTATTTTTGGATGGATTTACAGTCTCAAAACTAGTTGGGATTTTCCAACAATCTTCCATTAATTTTTCAACTTCTCCAACATCCAATGCTTTTTCAACAGTATTCTGACTGTCACGTGTAAATGCTAAAACTATGCTATAATGCAATGGAATATACCTCCTTAGATAATTAAAGTTTTTAGTAAAAATCGTGCTTTCTATCTATCTTTCAAGTGTCCGTATTTTGGTTTTATGTGTATAAGAAACAATGTTTTACAATCATGGATTATTTTACAGCTGCAACAAACTTCTTTTGAAATGTGATATGCGGGAGGATTAGGGACTGACGTTTTGTACAAATCATTGTATCATTATAGCATATTTGTTTAACGCATACGGAAATTTATGTCACATTCCATTCATCGTTTCGTTAATGTGCAAGAGCAGATATTTTAAGATCGTAAGAAAATGTTCTCAGATTTATTGATCGATTTCGTTGCCATGTTCATTACAAACACACTGGATTTGAAGATAAAAGGAAATTTTACATTTAATTGCGCATGATAGGAACGAGTAAATTCTCTATCTCCCATAACGTTGCCTGCATGGGACACGAAATCACATGTATGCAGGAGAACCTGGGGATTATAATTCATGTGACTATGCAAGAGGGCAAAGTCATGGATTATAGAAGACTATGACTTAACAGTAACCTCGCATTATCGTTCAGCTATGTATTAACAGATGTGATGTTCTGGCGTCACACATAAAACATATCAGTACAGACACAGATTGACATGTTTTTAGTATTTATATATGGTTTTGTTTTTAAAGGAATTAAACAACACGCCTCGAAAGCAACCATGCTACTTATTTTATTATCGTTAGCCACTGTGTACAGTTTACTAATCGGATTGAAATACTTTGTGTAGCTTTGAGAAGTTCTGAATAAAAGTGTATTCGCGAATGTAATCGTATCGAAAATGTTTTTACCAGCAATGATATCGAAACCGGTTACTATTAATATTTTTCAGCTCACAAATCCGATTGGGGGTGCCTGTAGTGGTTGATGCCGTTGAAACTATCTCCATACCAAAACCAATATATCTTGCCGCAGTGACACCACATATATTATTGATGGCAAGACATGCTCGTTTGTATTTTACGAGAAACGCGGATATATTGGTGATTTAACCTCGCAGTTATTGTTCTTCTTGGATTTCTTTCAAGCGTCGGTGAAATCTAGGGTCCATTATAGTTATTCTACTAAGAATTTAAACGCGTATTATAATTCAAGACTCCCTTGACCAAGTGCAACAAGCCCTCGAACGTCTTAAAAAATGTGCTTTGTACTTGTAAAGCTGCCAAACAATCATAGCTAAATATTGACCTGGAGAATATTTAAATCTCTGGAAATGATACGTTCTGGGACACCACCTATAATCATATTGGCTGCAAGTATAAGTGCGTCCATGCTTAAAAATAAGCTAAATTTTTCTCGTTCTAATTTGAATCATTGTTGGTGCAAAATAATTAACTGGGAATACAACAGGAATAGATTTGCTGCTGAATTCTACTTCATCGTTGTATAAACCTTCCTTGAGCGTTTAGATGTCAGCTGGTGGTGCGGTCAACTATCGAGTACTTGCACGTACTAATGCTATAGTAGCATGTTGTCCTGAGTTGGTATTGATACATTAGGGTGGCCCCAACTGCTGATTTATTTTCGGCATTAAGCAATATTCTATCCCAGTGCATAAAACGGCTTCTTAACACACTTTTCACGCATATATACATTAACAAGTGGAAGACAATAATATTGATGCTGTCATCTTTTGTTAGGTCGTTGGTTAATTCAGCAACATCGTCACCTCGTCTCAGAACCAATCACCTCTATGTAATAGTAAAATCTAATCTTAAACACAAATAATAAAGATGGTTAATAAGAATTAACTCTTTTTATCTCATGTATTTCTATTGTTATTCTCGAGTCCTTTTAAATAATAAATGAGCCTGCAAATCAAAATGTTGTAGATGAGTCGTCTATAGAATCTGACCAAAATATAGTATTTTGTTTGGTCTATTGTTTTGGTTTCACATCTTCCAATGATTGTGTTGATTCTAGTAATTGAATATTGAGAGACTACATGTAGTAATAGACGCATACATAATAAATAAACAATATCCAGGTCTAATAAAAACAAATCTAAAGACACCGCGTTAGTAGCAAATCTTGTCATATCCACATCAGCGCCGCGTCTATTTGAGTAGCGTCTTTAAATGTTAATGGACATTTTGCATCATGTTAAGCGTACTTTAATGAAAAATCGATATGCATTTGCGGTTTGGGGTGTCCTGCAAGATCGTGCAATGATTTGCAACAAGATGACTGCACATTAGCGTGATCATCCAAGTTTGAATAAAAAAGTAATGGATGCTGATACCATAGGTGAAAATATCAACAACTTCAAGTGGTAATTTCCATCCCATACGAGTCAAAATATAAATGATTGGTGTTATTATGTATGCAACCAATTGCATTCCAGGTCCTTTTGTCAAATCCAGGCTAATACTGCCAGATTCCATTGTGCGTGGAATCGTGATGCGTGTTCGTTTTGCATAAATACACATCGTAAATGCTAGACTGATTTTACAATCGCGAGTAAATCAAGATTGGTTAACGGCGTGATCAAAATATCAACGATGTTTGGATGATAATATGCATTCATCCAAATGCGTTCCAGGCCCTGTGTTCAAATCCAGGTTAACACTGCCAGATTCAATTTTGCGTGGAATAATGATGCTAGTTTGTTTTGTATAAAGACGCATCGGAAATGCTTGACTGAATTTACAATCGCGAGTAATTCAAGATTGATTAACGGTGTGGATTTCTGCTATCTGCATTTGGTAGTTGAAGATTATCATTCCGTGTAATCCAAATATCAATGCTGATATCCTTTTTTATTTGTCCACTAATAGCCTTTGTAGGCGTTGTTTTGGATGCAGTTCCAACAGCTCATAATGAAGCTGCTTTTGCAACAGCGACAATACCAGACGATACCAATGCTACATTTGCTGCGAAACTGAAAGTATTCAACCGGTATTTTGCATTTGCATAGCCTCGGACTTGGACAATTGTAATGTCAATAAGGTGTTCTGTCCTTATGCAGCATTAAGCTGATTAAGTTGAGTTTGTATCAACCACAGTGACAATTCTAGTTAATGATTTTGGAGAAAGATTCAATGAGAGTCGGCAATCATTTATTTTATTGCGTTTCTAATGTAATAATTGGTTTTCGTTAAGGCCAACCTTAACGTATTTATAAGACATTATTATTTTGTTAAAAATGTAACCGATTTAATTATTCTATCAATTATTTTATAAAACCTTACTAGTTTTCCATAGATGTATCTAGGACCTAACTCGAGCTGCCACGCCCTTACAGCAACATATTCTTGTCAGAGATGATCAGAGCAACACATATATAACAACGGGCAGAAACTGGACTTATACGTGCAAGAAAATACATGTCGACAACGGACTGTCTGTCCGAATGGAAATTAATAAAATAGGTAAAATGTACTAAAGTCATCCTGGTAAACTTTCAAGCTAATGTCAATGTTCTGACGCTGACCAATGTATCACCACATGTTATGATAGGCACGTGCAACTTGCTCGTCTCTAAAGTTAGACAATGTTTCTTTAGAGGGTTTCTGACATCTATACACTGTTAACGTTGTCGAGACGTGCTTCGATTTCCTTTCCATCGATGGAATAATGTTCGCTGTTGAACAACACCACGACGCGAAGTTTGATAAAATCAACATAGGCATCATCATCAGAATTGCTAAGTTTTTTTCCACTCAATTTCTAAGAAGACCAGACATGGAAAAAGTCCTATACATGTCCTGCACCTATAATCCTTTTTCCTGTTTAGGAACCATTAGGTTTACGTATAATGCTGAAACTAGTTTGCCTTTATCAACACAGGACGGCTAATGTCTAATGCAGGATTGGATGTATCTTTGAACTGATCCATGGTGAAACAATACATTATTGGTTTCGCTCAGAATTTGTGTGGCTGCATCCAATTTCCATTTTTCTAATATTTTAAATGTCGTTAAGCAGCTTTATTAATGATTTTACTAACCAAGTCTTGCATTGTTTCTTGTTATAGTAGTGCAATCGATTTTGGTGATGCTCGACTAATAATGGTTGTGGTCAATCTCGAAACAATTGAACGGACTGAAAACCTAAATTGTTTTCAACGGAGCTGCAGCAAGACTATTTTCGATTCCCACAACGACCTGCATTGCAATTTGTTTAGCAATTAGTGCATGGCGCGAAGACAAGACCGCAAGCAGGTTTGGTGCGACAAAAAACGCTCCAAAAACATCAAGAAGGCTATTTCCATAATTTGTCATGTAAACGGATTGTATCACCAGGCACTGATATCACACGTCTGAGCATCAAAATCATTATATTTAAATATAAGGTCGACCAATAAAAATGTACAATTACATTTTCAAGGTGTCCGCGCTACGACTTACTATCTGCACGTCTTGGTTCACAGTAGTAAAACATATGTCAGCTGATTATTAAAACATGAAACAAACACAGAAGAGGAGGAAGTATTCAATATCATATCACCTTGTTCCATGGTTGGTGAAAACCCAAACAGTATTTAACCCTCGAATGCAGCGCCCGTATTCTCAGTTATACTTTCATAATTGCCACTGATGGCACCACGAGTTAAATTAATTTAAATCGTTGAGGTCATCCTTATAATGTCAGGCGCATTATGATATCCCATGCGCACAAATCGCTTATAACTGGGAATATTATCAGGCCAACCAACAATTGTTTGTATTGACGACTGTGTGAAATCATTCACATAATGTGCAGATTCAATTTAAATGTGAGTACTGAGTGTGCGTTAGTATTCGTCTATGAAACTTTGGCAGTCTTTGCAGATCACTAAGATTCAACAAGTGTAACACATGCAATTAGAACTGTTACTAAGGTCTTTGGGTGCGAGTGGGTTAAACGATTTTCATTATTCATGCAAGCACTACAAAATACAAAACGAGTAATTTTATTACATCCCACTCACGCGACAAAAGGTTGTAACCGTTACTTATAAACAGATTTCACAACCACCACTAGTTCGGTATTTATATGCACCCGGGGAGTTAGAAGCACAGCAACATCACGCTACTTGCCCAGCATGGTCCATTTATTTATTTACAGTCTGGCATCGGACAGATTGTTTTAGCACTTGAGGATAAATGATAAGCACACCTACATAGAGGAGATGCCAATCGTTCCTGGAGATATGAAACTATCACCAAGATTATTTTGTTACGCAATATCGTGATGTCCAAGAGCATAAGTTGCAATTCTGTCGAGGTCTACTCTTCGTTTGGTATCAAGCGTTGACACTCCCAACGTAGTGCAACGGTATACACCCATGTGATGTTTATTTGACTAAATCATATTCGCCGTGTTTCTAAATCTACGTCGCTAGCGCAGATATTCCAAATCAATCTCATGCCAAAGATCCTTTATTACAATTACACATGCGATTCCTTTTGATTTCTTTCTGCTTTAGGAGGGATGTGTTCATATGTCAGTTTAATACAATTTTGGACATAAAAGGTCATACGCTTTGATCAATTTTTCTGAACTTTCAAAGGATTTTCTTGTTGGTGTCATTAAACAGCTGATGTTCTTTCAGATACACCCTATTATCAAATTCGTTTACTATCTGCGTATACATTAAGAGTAGTAATATGCATCAACAACGAATTCGTATCGGTGTACACCCTTTTCAGACTGACACCGTGCCAAGTTTATGTAAGCTTCATCTTCGAGCGTTTAATATGGTAAGCGATAATATTACCATTGAGATCTTCAAGATTCGAATGTCCAGTCAGCTAGACACCTTCGTAGCTTGCATTGTTCACTCTCCTAAGCAAGATCGACTCAGATTCATTTTTGAACATTCTCAAGAGTTCTGCCAAATACGGAATTATTCGTAAGTATGACCGTGTCTTCCTAAACTATATTTAAGCATTCGTTCGCTGATGTGTGTAGAGTGCTATCAAAGCTTGTCGTTGAAAACCCAGTAGATTTTAATAACATCCATTCCTAAACACAAACACCACTATATATTTCGTGCGTGGACTAAGTAATTGCCTCAGTCTGAAGATTTGGGACAGGTTAGGTTCATTCATTAAACTCGCATCCAGAATCGTGTACAATTATACTTTGATAAGGGGACAACCACTCGCTGAATAGTCTACATAAACTTCAACGAAATATCCGTCGACATTCTTTGTATCGTCAGGTGTACGTGTTTTTGTTTTCTTCACATCCATGTGTGTGTGCTAAATTCATTAGAAAATCCATGAAAGATAATGGGTTGCATCATCAACCATTCATAAAGATTGTTGATATATAAGTACATGCTGCATGCATTTAAGACGGCTCAATTATATATGTCCATATTTGGATAATTGTCACGAGTAAAGCAGTGGCTTGCCATCGAAATCCCACTGCGGCTTTCACTTGAAACAAAACAAGAATGTTGATCAATATCGGTGAGTACTTTCCAACTCCGCTTTGATTTTTATTAGCAGCGAATCATGGGTCATGCCTGGGGATATGCACTAGTGCGCGATGTCTAACTTATAAATCCGCATGACAGTTCGCGGAATGACTCAAACACATCCTCGAGGCAGTACCGTATACGTGTGTAAATACAAAGATTGATAGTCGCCAAGGTTTTGCAACAATACTGTGTGTTTGTATATTCTAAACCTTTTTCTGAACTTCCTCATGATACAGTGATGAATAAAAGGCCTCGACGGGTGGCAACATAATTTCTGAAAACTTTTCCAATGGTTCATCTAATCTTATGGATATACACCACCATTGCGAGTGAGTATATCGAATATCTCATCGTTGGCATCACCATATCGAGGAGAGATTTTGAATCCATCAGTATCAGCTGCAGCAAATTTAGTTAGTGTGTCTAATGAAAAATTAAGAAACTGGAACAAACCGAATCTAAGCTTCATATATGTTTCCATATTTTTGGGAATGACGCTTTGAGGCTGTTGCGATTACCTGCATTATTAAGTGGCTATCATATCCGCGGAAGTCATGAAAGTCTACAGGACCTTTTAATTTATTTCGTTTAATTTGCAACTGAAAATTGCATGCGCTGTGTGCATCTCCTCTATACGCGTTAGTGATATCAGCGTGTTAAAGATCTTTGCAATCAATTGAGCTAAATTAAACAACACAGATCCAGCAATATTTGGCCTCAGAAAGCTTGTTAATATCATTATGGGTCATGATCATGTATGAGAATAAATAGAGCTGTTGTCCAATATATTTTACATTAACCTCGAGCAATTTAAGAAACTAACCAATCGTACTTGAGGCCCTAGCGGTCTGGGGTTGATATAACATTAGTGGCTCAGTTTGTCCATTACATATTACATCAATGTAGACAATTCTGAAACGATGTTGTTCCATATTTTGGACTGTATTTGTTTGATTGTCGGAATCGACTACAGGAACGTTTTAACATATAATCGTATTCTCCGGATATTTGATCTTACTAAAGCAGATGAAGAAAGAAGCCTCTATGATAAATTCCTGACGGACATGCATAGAAAAACTACAGACCCGATGTAAAAGAGGGCAAACACACTTCACTTAGTGACTGAAACAGTGAGAAACAGGGATTGTTTACTAAGAATTTAAACATTCTGACTGATGCGTTAATCTGTATGCATCTACTCACCCAAACGTGTCTTATCCCATAGAAAAAGGTAAAACTAAGGAATCGAAGACAACTTAAATTGTATCATTTTTAACAACATTCCAATAATGACCCAAAATTCGAGTGTTGATTGAACTAATGTTTATGATTTAAGTTACTGACAGGTTTCTCTCAGTGTTCAACATTTATGTAGATAATTAATATTGAAATGGAAATGTGGTGCAAATTCATAACACCTCATATCTTAGTTATTTCGTATATCTGAGAAAGTGTTGTACAAATTCTTCGAAATTCTTCATCAAGTTGTCTAACTAAAGCTGTTCCATTTTGCTTGTCTGGTATGTTTCTCTATCTTTTTCTGTTCTTAAAAACATTTGCTGACACTATTGATTATGTTACATGCACTGTTTGTTTGCTAGTATGAAAATAATCAATGACCTTGTCTTTGACCTGTCGTACTTTCGCACTAACATATAAGAGAACACGCCACTTTATGATTTCTAGAACTGATATAGGGTAATTTGTTCAGGAGAGTGATGTAAGCTTATTTATGATTGCCTCATCCATGACTTCTAGGAATAACATGATGCAATCCATATCACGTATGATGCAATACAAGCTTCAGATTGCATCATTCATTGTTTTGCCGAAACGAACAAGTACTGTCCAAACCCAGTCACTGCTGTATTCAAAGGCATCCAGCACTGGAGTGTTATGCAATGATTTAAAAATCATTATTGACCTGGATACCTTACCGTAATGTAACATGTCAGGAGTGGATTAGGGTGTTGGGTTTGAGGGGTTTGTGGACCGCTCACATTTAGCCACAACACTATGACTCTTTTAGTGTATTACACTCTTATGATCTGCGCATTGTTGGTCTACTCTGTTCATAGACATATAGAATCTATGTTAGGGTTTGGACCGAGACAAGGAAATCCCAGTCAAGGGGTTATATTAGTTGTCTCCCCACGAGGCTTGCCCGAGTGTGGAGACATATAATGTAACCCCTTGACTGGGATTTCCTTTTCTCGGTCCAAACCCCAACGTAGATTATTTTTCTCACCGAATATTTTCCTCTAAAGTAAAAAGAATTATTCACTAGTGTTCTCGTGCAATGTTTACATGCGGCGCATGAATATAAATATGTTAATGTGGGCTGTGATGTGACCGATACGTCCGAAGTACACAGTTTATACGCGTGAGCAAAGAAAAATAACAACATAAAACGTCGCAAAGTAATGAGGTATTATCACATTTAATATATGGATGTTATATGAAATTGACAATAAATAATTAATATTTATTACAAGAAACTGTTTTATTTTCATTAGTTCCAATTTTCAAAAGTTATATTGTAAATAATAAAAGAATATTGGCTACTCAGCTCTACTGTAGTTATACGTAGTAAAAGCTGTAACGAAGAGTATCATCTTGCTTTATTATTCATGGGTAATTAGAGATCTGTGTGACTATCGTATATAACTATTCTTTTCTTTGGAGGAGGTGAAACTGTTTGTGACATACGTGTGTTGTCCTTAATATTGATTGTAATATTACCCCCGTGTTTTATAGACTCTCCAAAAATAGACTATAGCGGATACCCATGTCCTAAACTTTCAAGTTCACAGATTCTTTGAACATTTCTTTTTTCTGTCCTGGAAATATGGCAAGTGCTACAGTGAAATTTGCTTATGGATTAATGTGCTGACGGACAAATGATTCCTTCTGGCTGATAAGTGCATTTTCTGTCGTTAAATAGTGTAGGTATCTTTTTGATTCAGCCGGGGCACAATAGAGATGCTTAACAAAATTAGAATAAAGCATGCTTTATATAACACTTTTCTGGCTGTTACTAAGTTTTCCGTAGCTGTTAAGAGAGTTTGGAGGCTATGAAGTGTATAGGTCTATAGACTATATGCATGGATCAGTGTTTTCTGTCATAGTTCATTTCACACAGCATTGAGAATTTTATCCTATCTTAGCAGTCATTTTTCAGGTCAGCGTCATTAAATGTAGCTCACAGTATATAATTTGTTTCACACGAAGTATCTAAAACTAGTTAGGTACCTTTAGCTACATTAATGACGCTGACCTGAAAATGTACTGAGCTAGGCCTGTATATAGGATGAAATTGACCATGCTGTGTGAAACGAACTAGCACACTACCAAAAAGCTCGACATCGATTGTGTCTCTCTCAAAATGATTTTGCATGGTGTGTTATCAAAGATCGATTTATCTTAAGTTATATATTTTTGTTATATATTTGTTGCTATTGTTGTTGTTGTTTGATTTTAGTACAACCACGTGAAGCACAGCAGAAGACAACAAGGGTTTCTTTTTTAAAAATAGCTCTGAGCGCGTGGACACCTTGACTGAGACGACTGGTCTGAGATGACTAGACTGAGATTTAAAAAAGTAAGGTTAGCAAAACAGCTAGATTTCTCTGTCACATGGGTGAGAACGGTACAGTTTATGCACGAATTAATATAATAATCCTAATAAAGTACACACTCACCTTCTTCGAATAGGTCTGGTTCCTTTCTTGTCATTGGTTTAGGTGAGTAATACCAGACCCAATTTCCATTGAACGTGACTGAAAAGTGTAAGGTAAACATCAACAACAATACAAAAACCAGTTGATTTAAGTCATGGATAACATAATGAAACAAGTAAAGTTTCGAAATGGTTTAATACACATTGTCTGTACGATGGATATTTTAAACGCTCTAAATACTTTGTTATAACGTTTTTTGTTTCTTTGAATCTGTCAATTAATGTTATGCCCATCGATAGGGAAAATGACGTTCAGTTAAACGATCTGAAGATGCACGTACAGCAAGCGAGGTACATGCAATTCTATGAGAGTGACGTAACATAGATAAATGGCAGTGACGTAAAGATGTCCATTGCACCATAACTACTATTGTAAATGACACTTGTTTAGGTGCTGATATTGATACCATTTAACAACTGCTTTATACATTAAAAGCAAATTACCAAACACTTGTAAGTTGCTTATTTTTCTGAATGAACATACGATTTGGAAAATGTATTAACTATATGGTTAATACAATACATCTCGACGAGATTTATTCGTCTTAAAGATACTATTATGAAGATGCTTGATACACCGCGGCAGATAAATGTATATTATCACGAGCATTCATTCCTCAGATGTTTATAATATTTTGAAGATTCATTTGAAGAGCAGAAAGGTTTTGCGCAAGATAGATTAGCAATACTTAAACAAGATGGTCATTGTTGATGAAACACGGATTTACTTTTCGGAACCCGACACAAGAGTAAATAATAAAGTTTGGGTCGAGGATTAAAAAACAGAGAAAACAAATCTCTCGACGTAGTTCGACTGTTAAAAGAGTTTCATACGCATTATTTTTCCAGGTAAAATGTCAGATGTTGTTCAGGTATCTATGCTTGCTGACATTCTTTATGCCTACAATACTTACGCATATATATATATATATATATATATATATATATATATATATATATATATATATATGTTGAAAGTTAAATTTGCTTACTTTGGGAATTATCACTGCCCCTTATAAAGCTATTAGATACATTTAATAAATCTTTTAGTGAAACCAACAAACATTCACAATGTCTTCTAATATAGTTAACCTTTCTCCAAATCCAATCCAAAAAGAATTAGAGTCTATGAAAAGGACCAATTGCTTTCGTTTGCCAGGCGTTTTATGTTTTTGATGTGAAATCATCTTTATCAAAGCACAAGAAATAAAAAATGTTGTGACATTAAGTTTTTGATAATAATCGCTTGGGTTCGATTCGTAAATCTGACTTTGATTTTCATAGGAAATTCATGGAATTTAGAGTTAAAAAACCACATAGAACTGGAATTAACAAAGTTTCATTTTCCGATAAAAATGATGGAATTGTAAAATGAGGTAGATGTAAATGGAAATGTAAATATATAGCGAAGAAGAAAACTCACACGTTAGAGAGAAATAGAAACAGATAAATAAAAAAGCAAAGAACGAGAGAAGCAGAAGGTAGAGAGAGAGAGAGAGAAAGAGAGAGAGAGAGGGGGGATAATGACATGCAATATTGATTACAAGAAACTAAAACTACCCCTCCTTTACACACAATTCCAGGATTTGTTGTTGCCAAAATGTTGGGTTAGCTTTTTCAAGAAAGAGAAATAGATACATACTTTCCTCATTTTGAAAAAAAGTGCTGAAAACCTGAAATGGCCAGGAAATCGTCAAAGTGTATTACAAAGTTTCTCTTTTGGCAAAACTCGTAAAGTCTACACGTCACTGTCGGTACAACAAATTGCTGATTATGATGTAGTTAAGGAATGTGTCTGGAAGGGTTATGCGTTGGTACCTGAGGCATATCAACACAAGTTTAAGGATTGTATAAAAAGAAAATGGACAACATCATGTCCAATTTGCAAGTCAAATGTTCCAATTATTTGATACATGGTGCTCGGCTAGTGCTGTTGATAAAGATTACAATAACATCAGACAGATCATATTAATTCAATTGTTTAACAGGTGGGTCTATATTGATTCCAAGTCCTACCTGGACGAACAAGATGTAGAAACTTCGGAAAAATGCTGCTCGCGTAGGAGACTCAAAACGTTTTACATCTCAGAAAATTTTCTTCTCAGCGCTTTTGTGGTAATAAATCAACTCAGTCTCATATGAGTAAGTCTAAATCTTAATCTGGAAAAGGTTTAGATACCACACTTGTAATAAGACTGAAAAGAAATAATTATTTCTTCCTACTTTTTTGAGACTATGCACTTAAAGATTTCTAAAAGGTGCAATAATACTTGGGATTTAAAAAAGTTCCGAAATTAGGAGAATTTAAATTTTAAAAACAAAGTTTTCTGAAATATTTTAGCGAAATTCGTATCTCGGACGAGCCCCCAATTTTCTATTACGAGTCTATGCTCTTAAAGTAAGTAAGAGAAAAGAGTGAAGACAAGAAGCTTTGTAAAATTTAACAAATAATATATTTTCCTAGAATACAAAACTGAAAAATGATAAAAAGAACTTACAGTGTTGCGCATTATATCCAAATTATAATCCAAGAATTAAAGACACAAGTCCTAGTAATAAAACATTTTGAATGAATCTCAGTTCAAGTCCCGAAAAGATCCAAAATCGAAGGCGACGACGTATATGTTCTAACCTACGAAGTACTGATTTGTCAACAGTCTCTTATTGAATCACAGAAACATTATTCCAGGTTTGAATTGAGTATAACCTATATCTATATATATGTATCTATATATATATATGTATCTATATATATATATATATATATATATATATATATATATATATATATATATATATATATATATATATATATATATATATATATATATATATATATATATATATATATATATATATATATATATATATATATATATATATATATATATATATATATATATATATATATATATATATATATATATATATATAACTTCTTATTGAATCACAGAAACATTATTCCAGGTTTGAATTGAGTATAACTTCCAATGAATGTCTATCAAAACATTTTATCAGAGCACTTTTCTATTTCGATAGGAAATACTCACTTGTTTTCAGTAATTTGGAGAAAATAAAATTCAGCTCAAACTTGTCATAATACAACTTAAATTGTCAGATGTTATAGCACACGTGGTAAAACAACTTTCTGTTTACTATAGGTCAAATGTGCATGTGGTAAAAATACATAAGATGAAAACTTATGACTGACACAAAGCATACATGAAACAATATATTTCTATACACGTGAAAGTGATTCTGATATTAAATTATATTTTCCCTTGATGAGCCTGATATCAACATTTTCTCTTGTTGAGCCTGCTGTATATATTATATTCTTCCAACAACAAACTTCATCTTGATGATTTCGTATCTTTATTTTTCATCTTGCCGATGAAATTAGGGGGTTGGGATCACTAAACACAATCATTGGAGAAGGAGCTGAACTAATGTAAATTTCAAAGTGTTGTAATGCCAATACCAAAGCCAAAAATTCCTTCTCGATTGTGGAATAATTTATATGGTGCTTATTTAGTTTATAAGAAAAATAACCTACTGGATGATCAACACCATTTTTTTCTTCTTGAATTATCACTGCTCCACTCACAGCATCACTTGCATCAATATAGACTTTAACTGATTAGCTGAAATTTGGAGCTGTGTGAACTGGTGCACTCTTAAATATGGCCTTTAATAATAATAATAATAATAATAATAATAATAATAATAATAATAATAATAATAATAATAATAATGATAATAATAATAATAATAATAATAATAATAATAATAATAATAATGAGGACTTTGTGTAGCGCCTAATCTTTAGAAGCTCTAAGCGAGTTACAACTTTAGACAGCTCCTTTAAGATGAAACATATATATAATGATATGATTACAAAAACAAACACCATGAAATTAGAAAACATAAAAAATATACTGAGAATATTTAAGGTGGGAAACATTATTAGGTCTTTAAGTTTGTTCTTGCAGTCGAAATAAGTGAGTTTTGAGAGCACTCTTGAATGTGATCACTGTGTCTTTGTGTCTAAGTTCAGTGGGCAATTCATTCCACGTTGCTGGGCCCTGGCATCCAAAAGAACGCTGTCCATATGAGGTTGTTTTCATAGTGGGAATAATGAGTATACGATTTCAGAAGAGGAGCGTCAGTATCTTGCTGGTGTGTACACATGGGTGAGGTCGGATAGGTATGTTGGATTATAGTCCATCAGTGAAACTTAGCACAGACAACAACTTTTATGTTTGATTCTGGATCGAATGGATAGCCAGTGTAGGGTACAGAGCAGTGGGAAGGTGTGCTCTGATCGTGGTACTCTAAGTATGATCCGAGCAGCTGTGTTTTGAACTTAATGAAGTTTTTGGAGTAGATATTGAGATGAACCAGACAGAACTGAGTTACAATAGTCCAGTCTTGAAACTACGAATGAACACACAAGTGTTTTAGTGGCATCAACTGAAAGATATTTGCGAATGGAGCTGATGCGTCTCAGCTCAAGATATGCAGCCTTGCATATGTTCATGGCATATTGGTGCAATGTGAGAGTACTGTCCAGAGTAATACCTAGGATTTCGTACTGATTGTGTGAATTTAATGTTGGTGTTGCTGATATTTATTATTTGAGGTAAAGGATGTGAATGAGAAGGTCTTTGTGTTGGGATTAGAATGACCCCAGTTTTATCATCATTCATCTGCAGCTTGTTACATGTCATCCATGATTTCACATCAGAAATGCACCTCTCTACACCTTGGATGATTTCATCAGCTTCAGTTGGGTGGCTAGATTTGTATATTTGGGTGATATCAGCATACAATTAGTGAGACACTGGATGATGATCTATGACACTTGAGAGTGGCTATGTGTATAGAATGAAGAGAACAGGTCCAAGAACAGACCCATGTGCAACACCACAACATAGATCAACTGGGCTTGAGTGTATTCCATTTGCAGACACAATTTGTGTCCTATTGACCAAGTAGGACTTGAACGACAGTAAGGCTGTGTCATGAATGCCAAATACATGCTGGAGACGGTGAAGTAATATATCATGGTCTATTGTGTCAAATGCTGCAGACAAATCAAGGAGGGTGAGGACTGTAATCTTTCTGCTATCCAAAGCAGAGAGAATGTCATTAACTACTTTTAGAAGAGTAGTTTCAGTACCGTGGCAAGAGCGATGTGCACATTGTACATTGCTAAAAAGACTGTTTGAATTCAGATGAGATACAAGCTGGGATAGAACAACCTTTTCTAAGATTTTTTATATGAATGGGAGATTAGAAACTGGGCGGTAGTTCTTTAAATCGTTATGGTGTTGGTTTCTTCAGCAGAGGCTTTACAACGCCAGTTTTGGAAAATGATAGGAATTCCCCTGATGAGAGAGAGGTATTAATAACATCAGTTAGTGAAGACAATACCGGACTTAAACACTCAAGCATCAGTGATGTTGGAATTGAATCAAGTTCACATGACTTTGGTGCACTCTTCATCAGGATAGTACGTACGAAATCCACAGAGACAGGTTCAAATGCTGCGAATGGTTGCCGCTCAAATTCTGTATCCCAACTGTATGGTGACGAGTCAATTGGAATTGTGGTGTCAAGCTCATCTCTAATGGTTTGTACGTTGTCACGGAAGAAATTTGCAAACATGTCCGGAAGGTCGACCGGAGAGAATTTAGTTGAAAGTGGTGTAGATTTGTTCCTTGACATTAGCTTGTTAGTAATCTTGAAGAGCTCTTTGCAGCTGGAACTTTCCATGATCTTAGTAGTGTATTCGGCTGATTTCGCTGCATGGACTATATTTGTGACATTCTTCTTAGCGGCTTCACAGATTTGCTTATGAATAGTGAGTCTGGTGGAAAGCCAAAGCCTCTCAGCTTTACGGCGGTCTCTTTTTGCAGTGCGAAGCTGGTCCCTAACACTGCTATACCATGGAGACCACTTTTGAATTGATACTCTGCACTTGGTAGCTGGGGCATGTTTGTCGAGCAATGAATGCAGGCAGTTATCGAGTTGTTCTGCTGTAGGAGGTACGCAAGTTGTTAGGTTTGCTTGGATGTCGTGCATTAGTTTGGTTCTATTTATCATACTGAGGTTTCTCTTAGTAGCAGATAATGGTGGAGGGTTAGGGACTGATACGTCAAGATGGCATATAATGCAGAGGTGATCTGATGCATGTTCATGGGATAGCAGGGAGGACCGTATAATGTTATCATCAGGTCTATGAAGAATCCAGTCTAAAATGTGACCATGTTTATGGGTGGGTTGGTTAACTGATTGTTTTAGGTTGAAAACATTGATGGAATCTAGGAGTTTTGATGTGTTTGGATTTCCGAGACAGCCAAAGTGAAAGTTGAAATCTCCAAAAATAATCAGGTTGCCACCTATCGAATTTCCATACTTCAGGAGATTCGGAAACTGCACCAAAAAGAGAGATTCAGTCCGCTTGTTTTTTCTACTATGAGTAGGGCGGTATAGGCAGAAAAAATGGACTGAATGATTGAATTCATTTACCTTTACCTTATCAAAAGCCTCCTGACATTTTTCAAACTAATGAAACTTTGTTTTCTTGCTCAATACATTTGTCAGGGGTTCAGCAATTATGGAAAAATTGGAACAAAATTTCCGATAATATATAGAAATACCCCAAAATCCCATCAATTGATTTTTACTGATAGAAACGGGGATTACAGAGATAGACTTGACATTAGCATCTATAGTTTTAACTTGTACATGTTCGAAGATATGTCCTAGAACTGTTACACAAGTACGGCAGAACTCACTCTTCTATAAAAGAATTGTCAAACATGCATCAGTGAGTCTGTCAGAAAATGTCCGAATTGTCTCTCAATGTTTATCCCAGGTGTCCTTGTGGATAATGACATCATCGATGTACGCATCACAATTATCTAGATCAGATGTAGTCATGTTCATCAAACGTTGAAAAGTACTAAGCGAACCTTTCATTCCACACGGCATCACTTTATATTGATAAAGTCTACCTGGGGTCACGAATGCCAAAATTTCCATTGCCGTTTCCATCAGTGGAATTTGCCAAAATCCGTTCAGATCAAATTTGGTGACATTCTTAGCATTTCTGATTGTATTAATCTAGTCATCGATTCTTGGCAATGGAAATCAATCTGTTTTCGTCACACTGTTCACCTTTATATAATCAGTGCCGATGCGGAAACTATTATCTGGTTTCAAAACAAGTATACATGGTGAACGCCAGTTACGTTTACTCGGTTCTATGAAATCATTCTCCAGCAAATATTGAATTCCTTTATTCAAGCATTCCTGTGTACGAGGATTCATCCTGTGTGGGTGCTGTTTCGCAGGTGTGGAATGTACAATTTCAACGTCATGTTAGTTTTTGTTTGTTCTTGTAGGAACATCTGGAAAAATGTGCTCATTTTCAAGTGATAACTGTTTAAGTTCTTTCCTTTCTTGTTGTTGTAAATGTGAACATGAATGGTCCAGATTATTAATAATTTCTGAATTTCGAAGATTTGTTACTCCAAAATCAGTAGAGTCCGATTGCATTCCTTCCCTTAAATCCTTACGGAGTGGGACAGGTTCAACTAAATTAACTGCATTTTTAACCTGGCTATCTCTCTCAACATATTGGTACTACTTTACATTATTTACATCACAGGAGCATTATTATAATAATTTAACTCATTCATTTTCTTTTTAACTTTGTAAGGGCCGTAATACCTAATCCGACGAAAATCGTCAACAATGAGCAAGAGAGACAGAACTCTATCAGCAGACTATAAAGTTTTCCACATTGTAGTTCTGTCGAACCATGATTTCACTTTTGAATATAATTGCTGATGTCAAATTCAAGCATATATTGCTGGATTATTCCAGACATAATAGTTGACCCTTGATCAGACTGGACAGATTTGGGAAGGCCGTATTGAGTACAAAAACGTATCAAAGCCTTTACTATTGCTTTGGTAGTAATATTCCTCAAAGGAATTGCCTCTGGGGATCTTGTTGACACAGACATTATGGCCAACAAGTATTGGTGACCTGACTTGGTCTTAGGTAAAGGACCGACACAATCTACCATTATTGTGTTAATTGGTTCGTCAAATGCAAGAATACGTTGCAGATGAGCCTTGGCTATCTTCTGACTGGGTTATCCTACCATTTTACAAGTAGGACAAGATTTGCAGCTTTTAAAAACATCACCTTTAATTTTTGGCCAATGTAAGTGATTTAACATCTTGTGATAAGTCTTATTAATCCCTTAATAACCAGCCAAAGGAGTTTCATGGGTCAGACTAAGAATTTCCTGTCTGAACGATTTTGGAACTACCATTTGATTGTTCACTGAACACCCATCGCCAGCATGTACCTCGGGTGGTCTCCATTTTCTGATAAGAATCCCATTTTTAATGAAATAGCAAACGTGTATTTGTGTGGTTTCAGTTTTACTAATGGTCCTTTGAAACAAACAAGAGATCTCAGGATCTTTTTCCTGTTCGACGACAAGTGATTGTCATTTGTCACCCTGATTAGAATAAAGATAATGAGTAGTTAAAAGAGGATCACTGTGATCAATACCTTTTGATTGATCTAATATAGGAGTGAAAGTTTCCTCTTTAAAAGCCTGACCAATACATTTGTCAGCTAAGGGAATACTTTCCTGGTCAACGTCATTTTCAAAAGCTTTCTTTGCCATAGCTGTAGTATATGCACAAGCTGGGTATAAATCAGGGACTTCTTTTTCAATAGGATCGACTTTCTGATCCAAACAAGGCTTGTAAGTTACAAGTGGTTTAAGCAAAGCCTTATTTCCAGCTAGGTCATTGCCTAGTAATAAATGATTGCCGTGAATTCGTAAAGTATACACTGTTCCGACTGACACGGGTCCTGAGACTAAGTCTGATGACAAATTTACACAATGGAGAGGAACATTAACAAAGCCGCACTCTACTCCCTGAATAAGAACACTCTCATTAGAAAAAGAAAGACTTCTCAGAAAACGGTAAAGTACCTGTTATAAAAAACTCTGAGAAGCTCATGTGTCCCTTAATTTTTTAATAGGTATGAGATTGGCTGAATCAGTCATGAGTAATTCAAAACCCTACGACATGAATGGTTCATAGTTCTCCATGACAAAATCAGACTGGGGTTTATTAGACTAAACAAATGTATTGCTTTCAACACATGACTATGACATTGACCTCTTAAAAATAAGATCATTTGCAATAGGTCTGTCTTGATTGTGTTACATATTTCTCAATTTGTAGCAATCAGTAATAATGTGTCCTTTCTTCTTGCAATAGGTACACATAGGAACATATAAGAATTTTCGGATCACTCTTATCAGAAACTTGATTTGTAAATGTTGTGCCAGATTGAAATCTGGAAGGGCTCGTATTAGACTGAAATACCTTTTTACCAGCCGACTGCTGAGTGGAAGCCTTACTTATGAAAGAAACTTTATCAGCTTAGGAATAAACGTCAGCAGTACGAGCAACATTTTTCAAAGTTTCGACATTATGCAGATCAAGATAAGTCTTAACGTCAATTTGAAAGCAGGTCTTGAACTCTTAAAGTAATACGAGTTTTCTTAGATTTTCATAACCTTTATTAACCTTTGTAGAGGAGTACCACCTATCAAATCGTTGTGCTTTTTCCCCATGTAAATTCGATATAGGTCTGGTCAGTTGATTTTCCAAAATTCCTAAAATCTTGTCTATAAGCCTTGGGTACCAATTCACAAACTTCAATGACATAGTCCTTAACCACATCATAGTAAGTACTATGCTGTAGTGACAGTGAAATATAAATAGTATGAGCTTTACCAGTAAGTATACATTGTAATAATAGAGTTCAGTACTCTCTTGGCCACTTCACAATTTCAGCAATTTTCTTAAAATAAACAAAATACTGATCTACTTCTTTTTCCAGAAAAGGGGGCACTAACTTGATATTTCTTAAAGCACCAAAAGTGGTGGAGTGTGTTCCAATTACTAGCTCTAATTATTTTAATCTAATCTTCTCTCTTTGCATTTCCATTTGCATTAGCCTATCTTCGTTTCTCTCTCAATTTGGATTTGTCTTACTTCTCTCTCTCTCTTTCCATTGAAATCATTTCTATCTGAAACAGAACCTGTCTTATTTCTAATTCCATATTTTTTAACATTGCTTCCATTTTCAAAACATATAACCACTTCTGGGTAGAATTCAAAATAATTCTCTACTTTTAATGATATCGTAAAAAGATTGCTGATTTCACTTAAGATTTCTAAAATGTAAAATCATACTTGGGATTTTAAACGATTCTGAAACTATGAGAATTTAAATTTTAAAAACAAAGTTTTCTGAAATATTTACGCAAATTTATCATCACGGACGAGCCTGCAATTTTCTGTTATGAGTCCAGGCTCTTAAAATATGTAACAGAAAAGAGTGAAGACAACAAGCTTTGTAAAATTTAAAAAATAATATATTTTCCTAGAATAGAAAGGGAAAAATGATAAAAAAAAGAACTTACTGTATTGCGAATTATATCCCCAAAACAATCCAAGAATTAAAGACACAAGTCATATTAATAAAAATCCTGAATGAAGGCGATTACGTGTCTGTTATAGACAACGAAGTACTGATGTTCAACAGTTTCTTGTTGAATCACAAAAACATTATTCCAGGTTTGAATTCAGCATGAAATCAAATGAATGTCTTTATCGAAACATTTTATCAGAGCACTTTTGTATTTCGTGAGAAACTAATCACTTGAATTCAATAATTTGCGAAAATAAAATTCAACGCAGGCTGATCACGGCATAATTCTACTTAAATTGCTAGACGTTAAAGCACGACTGGCAAAATCTTCACAGTCAGCCTGTACACTTCACTTTGGAATCTCCAAAACTATGATCCTGATCAACTTATTTACCACTTCTTGTTTACCTAAATAATAATCATATTATTAAGCTCATACACATCGAGAATAATGAAGCTATTATTAGTTGTTTACATTAATGAAACATATAAAAAATGTAAAAAGTTAATCCGGTCAAGCAGAAATGAGTTTAATTTTGGACAAGGTGATGTCCAGTAAACAAATTTTGACTACAATAGCATGTAATGAAATAAATAAAAATAAAACTAACAGGCAAACAATTAAATTAAATATACATAACACTACATGCACATATTGGGATAAAGATATGTTATTTCTGATTGACACTGGTTGTAAAATAAGCAATAGAATAAAGAGTTAGCTATTCTAACTGCTATCATTTTAAAAAGGTCAAGATCACGGTCTTATATTGGAAGCAATACATTGGTTGTTGGTTGTATGAAGCAAACGCCAATATACTTTTATTGTGTAGAACGATTAGCCAGTCAAGTATAAAGGTTCTATATCTTTTATTGTTGTTTCTATCTACCATATCCCTATTAAAATATGAAGGCGCACGGGAGGTTTGCAGAGTCTTTCAGTATCAGTTACTTGGCCTTTTCTGAGAAGACTTCATCTAGTCAATGTGCTCTTACTCAGGGAGTAGAGGGTAGCTTTGTTCATGTTCCTCTCCACTGTGTCAATCTGTTATCAGTCATAGCCTGATGACCTACAAGTGTCGAAGCAGTGACTTCCGCACCCATTGTGGGTATTCTTTCATTACTTGCTCGTGATCTCGCTGAAGATACAGTCGTGGTTGTGGTTGCTCCAGTTGCAACTGGTAAGCAATGTTTGCATCAAAGGGTCGATCCTATTGAAATGGCTTGTATCCTGTTTGTTCAGTTGTCAGAGCTATACCAAAAATTAATGCTGTTTGTAAGTTAATTATTCCTTTACCTGAAACATTTATTGGTCGGTCTTTTAAAGAGGTCGCTTTTGACCCTTTTGTTGAGCAATTAACAGGTATTCATAACAATGATCCTCTTTGTATTAATAGTTCTATCTATTGTAATCACGGTGACAAAAGACAACTACTCTCTGTTAAATAAGAACAAGATCTTGAGATATCCTGTTCGATTCAGAGGGCTATTAGCAAAACTTAAACTGTGACAAATCGGGGTCCTTATGAGAGAATGGATACCATGTATGAATGTTGTTCTCAAGTTGCATTGTCAGGAAGTGCGACTACCTTGACTACTCATTTAGGGGCCAGTAATACTTTCCGAAGATCTTGAATCATGCGTAATGGTGGAAAATTAAGTGATATTTCTAAATACTGTTGATCTTGTCACATGTTTCAAATGGTATAAAGACCCAATCATTAGGTTCATCTGCAACAAAGTCCTGCATTTCTCAAACACGTTAGCAGAATAATGGTCAACTCCGTCGGTGCATTACCTAAGGTGAGTCAGGCAACACTATTTCCTGTCCACAAAACCTTTTATAAGCAATTCTTCTGAGTAATATTAAAACTATAACCATAGTAAAAGCGTTGGTAGAGAATATTTTAAAACTTTTGGCCTTCCCAAATCTGTCCAGTTTGATCAAGGGTCAAATTCGATATCAGGAATTTTCAAACAAGTGAATGCATGAATTTCGCATCCAACATTTGATATAATCTTTCACCTTGACATTCAAGAGGTACTAGAAACATTTAATCAAACTTTGAAGAATATTTTTCGGTTACATTGCATTGATATAGGACATGATTGGGATGAGGATGTTCACTTGCTGTTTGCTGTTAGGGAATTAGTTCAAATTCATTGAGATTTAATCCTTTTGAACTAGTTTTGGACATAACTTTATGCAGCAAATTTATGTTATTACAGGCGAAACTGGTTTCAAACGAAGATTGCATTGCAAGATTAATCTTCTTGACTATTTCTCTCAAATCAAATAAAAGATGTCAAAGACTTATGAAGATACAAGGAAAGAAGATTTCAGCCTGGTGATAGAGTTCATGCTCTCTTGCTCATTCCTCAGAATCTCTTCAGGCTAAATAGTTTGGTTCTTAAATAATTCAAAAGAAAGTAAATGGTTGAAAAGACATCATTTAATATTCATGGAAGGCTAAAAATAAATAACTTTGTCAAATAAATATGTAAAAGGACTATTTTGTTAGAGATAACCCTGTTAATAATTCAATCCATTTAGCTGTACAAGTCCTACACGGCGAGGATGCAAATGATTAAATGCAACCTGACTGTATTGACCTTGCTATGACCAATCTTCGTTATTTAGAAATCCCAAACGATCTGGCAAGAAACTTTCTCGTCTACATCCACAGGAAAAGAGTGAACGAAAATAGCACTTACGTGAATAAGAGCATTTCCTTCCAGATGTTCCAACACGAAGAAAATATAATCTACAATGACGTTGAAATTTTAGGTTCTATACATGTAAATCAGCGTCTTTACAAGATGAGTCCTCTCAAGCAGGAATGTGTAAAAAATGAAATACAATAACTTTTGGAAAATTATTTTGCAGAACCAAATAAATGTAATTGGAGTTCAATGGAGAAAACTGAACATTTTTACTAAGACGGGTTCATTTCTAACGCTGGGAATCGACAACTGCGTTGAAATAATTGAACATGCAAAATATGTCACCCAGCGTGACCTTTTGAAAGGATTCTGGCAAAGTCCTCTCAATGAAATAACAAAACAAAATTTCGGCATTTGTAAATTGAGGTGGATTTTAACGACATAAAGCGATCCCGTGTAGTATGAAAAATTTTCCGTCTACCTTTTTAAAAGAAATAACAAAATCTGGTTAACATAATTGTGATGCTTACATCGATGACGTATTTTACATCGACGACGTATTCATCTACAGCAATATCTATAAAGATAACTTGGAAACCATTCAGAAATTGTTTGATCGACTCAATCGTGCAAAATTGACAATTTAGTTAAAATTGAGATTGTACCGATCTTAGATTACATTTTGAGGACATACTATGGAACATGGTCAAGTTAAACCTGAAGAAGTTATGGTCAAGGCTATCGCTGAATTATCAGTGAATATCAGTAAAAAAAACACAACTGATGCAACATTTTGGTATGGCCGGATATTTTCGGGCATTGTGCTCAAATTTTTTTAAACCTGTTGACTCCAAAAGCATATTTGTGAGTATGAAATGCAAGCTTTATTGGTCTGAAAAAATTCAGGAGGCTTTTGATAACTTAAAATCCATACTTAAGAGCGCACTAGCATCCTTCAGTTCCAAATATTTAGTTCAGTATTGAAAATCTTGATGTAAGTGACGAAGGGGTTTGTGTAGTATTGATACAAGAAGACATATATAATGCGGATCATCCAGTTTCATACGTTTCATTTTTCATGTCTATCGCGTGCGATGACGTCATCTGCGGCCGCGCGTGAGCTGTAGAATGCTAAAAATATTAAATATGCTGATGATTGTTATGTATTTATATAAATTAAGCGTTCCCCGCCACCATGAAACAACAACAAACTTTCAATCATTTTTTTTTCTTAACAAAATTAAATATCTGAAAGTTTTTATGTTGTTTCGTACATTCAGGCTTTGTTAATTGTAACAAAAATGGTTAGATTATAATACCACATTACTGATAAACTTGCACTGATGCGATGTTTTATGTTATCGGTATTTATAATTGTCTATCACCCGTAATTTACAGCTCCTAAAAGAAATAGAACGTATTGAAAGCAAGACATATTTATAAAACTAAATTTACAGACAGACGTTTTGGGTTCGATTCACAGAACGGGATAAATCTCCCTCACCCTTTCTTTTACGTTTTCTTCTTTCGACTTATTGAAGATAGTGGTCTGTAACATTTTCATTTTACATATTGATAAGAAATATTAATAGTCACCTCTTATGTATTTATTTTGTTGTAACTATTTATACCACTGAATAAAGAGATTAACACTTAATAGTTATATTTTCTAGATGAATATAAGCAATACTAATAGTCACTAACAATTTACTTTTTATTAACCAATTATTTCTTTCTTTCTTTATAATTAAGTGTACATAATATACATATTATCGTTATATTTGATTTTTCAGCATTCAAATTTGAAGATTTAATGACAAAACATAAGAATAAGGCGATTATGTTTTTTGGCGTTGAAAACGATCCCCTACTATAGAAGTAGGTATTTGATGAAAAAAGCGTAGTAATGTTTACGTCAAAACTAAATTGTTTCATAAAACATACGACAGAAAATTGCAACTTGTTATAGGTTCACGTGCTGGATACAATTATTTAGACTGCAAGACAGACATGGAATGTATTTCATGTCACTAAGTGCAAATAACCTATTGAATTGAACACTCAGATTAATAAATAAAATATCATTGACGAAGAAAACCCCCACTAAGTTCAGGAAACTCCATTATCGAAAAGGCAATGAACCATTTGATCCGACTTTGTCCAGCCTTGACTATCGCATTGTGCAATACCAGTAGTACCAGCAACTTCCTTTATTTTCTTTCAGATTATATGAATCCGGAAGTGCACCATGTATTGTCTGCTTAACATGAATTATGCACAAAGAATGTCTCATACGATTTGAGCCTATTATTAGACAAAATATCTTAGATCGGTATCTACACAGAACAATTTATGTTATTTCAGTGAGGTGTGCAAAATAGTTTTAGTATATTCTTTAATCATATCAGATGTTATATATTCTGGTAGATTTGAACAAACTATATTTTCTTCCTGTTGACCACTTTTAGCCAAAACAAATTATGTCTACTTCCCGACGGTTCACGCAAGTGACAGAGAATACCTCTCTAACATGACGTGTATGTGTATGTGTAGGCGCGATCGTGCATAAGAGGTAGGAGGGGTGACTCGCACTGAATACATGATAAGTTGAAGAATAAGAAAATAACTGTTATTCTAACAAATATGAAACATAAACAGTACTGTGAACAAAGTCAGCTTCAGAACAGAAACTATATATATTTATTTATAATTCAATAGATCCATTTTATTCGTCTGATATTTACGTTTGGTAAGATATCAACAAATAATAAAGGTATTCATAACACTAGAGAAGTTATCGACTCATACAATTGATTATTAATAATTTAAGATAGTTTAATGAAAACCTGAGGATTATAAAGTGTAGGAAAGAAAGCTTAAATTTACCTGTTTGTACTAATATGTGCAACAAAATACGCTAAATGATGTTAATTTCAATCCACATCGGCCTGTCGCTATTATGTAATGAGGAACTGACATAAGTTGCAAAATACAGCTGTCAAACATGTAATGAGATATCAGGGTCGGCAAATTCTCTCCCTCTCCCTCTCTCTCTCGCATACAACGCCTCATGCTTCCTTCAATAAGGCTGAACATATATTCTTGAGAAATGTTATGAAAATAAAACAAATTGGCGAATGTAAAGTCAACTCCACACATTGGAAGACATTGTAAATATATTCCTCTTTATCATTCACAAAAAATGCCTACTCGTTCCTTTCACAATTAATATCCCTATCGCCGCCTTAATTTTGGCTACAGTATTTTAGATTCTTTCAAACATTATTTTGATCAAATAGACTAAACATTACTCAAACACAATTGCATTATACTCTTTAACGGTATATTTTGAAAAGGTCAATACTAACATGCAACGGATAAATGGAACACGACAATTTCAACAAATTATTACGGTTAACAAACAGATATTTCACTAAAATCTGAAGGTATTGTGTTTCTACTTAGAGATCTTTTTTTCCAAGTCACGAGGCAAAATGCTACGTGTATAATAATTTCTTATCACTCTGGCCTTGCTCTGTCCTGTAACAAATCTTCAGTTTTAGCAAACAGGCCTTCTTTGTTGTAAAATATTGGCGGGTAGTGTGTTTATATGATTTAAAACTAAATTTATAAATTCTATTCACATCGCGACTCTTGAGAAACGAATGCATTGGTACAGTAATAGCAATCGATTGTAAAAATGTCATAGTAAAACTCATAGCCAGTGTCCCATCTATCAAGATAAGCAACACCCATACATGGCACCATTTTGTTTGTTTAACGGGAATATTTTATGTATCAAAATGGTATAATTTGTCATGTAATTTAAATATAATCTATGGAATATATTCATTATTTTGCATTACACGTACGTCATGTTTTCCATTTTATTGCGGGCGGAACGGTATCCGTAGAGTTTCCAGTGCTACTATATATCTGTGAGCAATTTCTCGCTTAAAAGATAATAAAAATATACATTTATTAATGTATGTTAAAGATGTACATGATTTTGTAGTTGACTATTAAAGAATGGGGATGTTAGACTCCAGGAGCGATCTCCATCATCTAAACAGCTAATTTTACGGCCGTACATCTGACATTCATGCAAGTCAAGCAAATAATTTCTTATCACTCTGGCCTGGCCCTGTCGTTTAACAAATCTTCACTTTTAGCAAACAGGTCTTCTTGTTTGCCAGATATTGCCGGATACTGCAGTTATATGATTTAGGGCTCGGTTTATAGATTATATTCACATCGGGCCTCTGGAGAAACGAATACATTGGTACAGAAAGAGCAAGTAATGGTATAATGTAATATAAAAAATCTCAGCCAGTGAAGATAATCAACGCCCATATTTAGCACAAAAAGGTTTCCTGAAAGGGAATATTTTACGTATTGTTACAGAAAGTTAACATAGAATGTTTGATATAAATAATGTCCTTTTATAATCTTTTTGTTAATTAGAAAACTGTTAGGTGCATCATTGCATATATTTGGTGTTACGAAGATGAAGTATCTACTCGTTCGGAACGAATATCTATTTACATTTAGCTAGATTCAGGGCGAGTGAAAATGTTGGTACATACGTATTAACTCTATAAGCTTTCGAAGATAAATGACAAGACCATGGGCGCCCTCACATAGGGGAGGACACGGTGGCACTAGCCCCACGACATCCACTATTTCACCTATAAACATGTTTTGGCCTACATAATAGCTTACCACTGCATATTTACCCCCACCCACCCCCACAAAAAATTACTCTGCGGGAGAGCCTGAAATAGACCGATATGCAGTACATGAAGCCTTGGGTACAAGTGGGTTGAGTATTTACCTAATGTTAAATCGGATCTCCAATTGCTGAGTAAGACTGATACCAGTCACACAGTGGGAAAACTTTGAATACTGTCCATTTGCTGAATATAGTAAAAGTGTCTTTAGCTTCTACATCGATTGGTTAAGACCTGACAAGGTTCCGATTCTTTCTGGCAATCATAAAATATAATGTGCCTAAGACCGGAGAGTGTATGTTTATTAAAATAGTTTTTACCTCTATCCAGCCTTTGGGACCATCGTCTCTTAAACGAAGTGAATACCTACGTGTCTTATGAATTGGACCTCCTAGTAGAGAAACGTTAATATTGACATCTACGGTAGCTGAGTTAGCGGCATTGGGAAATGTATTTGTCGTATATTATATCCAGTGTAATGCAGTAACACGAGCTCTAACAGATGGTGAAGCGTCTTCTACTGGTTGGTTTTATGTGCAAATATTACAAAAAAATTAAAATGTCTGTTTACTTAGAGTTTCAAATATTTTACTTGTTTCTTATGGCGGTCTAAAATTACCCTATGCGAGACCGATAATTATGATAATCTTATACGGTGCACGTGATAGAATCAAATGCTTAAGACCATTCCACTTTTATAGATCAAAACGACTTTATAAAGCTTAATTCAAGAAGTAGATATTCTGTAAATTAGGTATAAAAAAATTCCCTTCAAAACTTAAGGTTGGTGTTTTTAAACATCAGTTAGTGGTTTGAGATTTACAGTGAAAATGCCAGTAAGTTGCAACGATACAAATTGTGGTTAACATGTTGATCTGCTCTAAATACAGTTCGATTAAAATTGTATAATAAGCTATGCATTTTTTTATCAATATTTCTTCATATTTTCATTTTCATTACGGCTTAATTGCTATGCGGGATGTCTTCATAGGTTCTTCAAATATTTGTAGATTTCACTTCTTAAAAGATGGGTATGGTGAGCTTCAAACATAATACCTTCATTCTAAACAGGTCGTAGCTAGTTTCCAAACCAGATCCCTTTTCGTACCACACTACCATTTCCACCTACCACTCTTCTCTTTTGTCAAACAAAGGCATACGAATTCTAGATACATATACGAAGCAATAACATACTACCTATTCATCCCTTAAGAAAATCATCTGGTATATCTATTTCGTGTAAATTTTGGAAAGAAAATGCATTATTTTCAAAGTACAGTTTTACATATGGCGCCTGTAGAGGGGAACAAAAGATTCACAAATTCCCATATTGCTAGAAATCAGAGAGAGTGAGAGAAAATTGAGTTTACATAGCCTGCAAGTGAAATGTTCTTTTTTAATATGGCTGCTTATAGAGAAAAAAATCTCTCTTTTACATCAGGATTCAGGCCACTTATTGTTCACACGACAAAGTATCATTCTAGAAGACACGCAAAACCGGACACTTAACTTCAGTCTGAGTGACCCGGCCATTGGCTATAATGTCGATCTTAGACTGTTTCTTTGTTTGTTTGTTTTTCCAGACTTGTTTAACTTCATTCAACTTCTGCATGATTTATGTTTGTGTACTTAGAAAACTTAAATTTTTCTAGCTCTCTATATTCCAAATTTTCTCTGTTCGACGTTAATACTGATATCAATGGAAAATAGTGGTCTGCGCTTATGTTACAATATACCCAAACTGCTTGTAACGGTTTCTATACATAAAAAAATACACTTATTACTAAATACGTGAAAAATTTGTAATTTTACGAAAACTAGATTTGATTTTGAAAATATAGACATACAGGGTCTGCAGCACAGATATATTAAGATGAAGGAATATTAATAACAAAGTGTGTGAATGCACCAAATCATCATACAAGAAGAATACATATTCTTTAGAACATGTTTGTACATGCATACCTTTGAAAATCGTATTTCAGACATTGATTGAAAAAAGTAAACTGGCAGTAGTAATGGAAAAAGGGTCATTTGAATCTGAGTCAAAAACGGGTAGATATACAAGTAAATTAAGGCAATATATACGAACTAAAATCGGATGCAAACATTTGAGACACGTTTTAAAACAGCACAGTTTACAGAAAAATATGCGTAAAATCACAATTCAACTCCTTGTTAAAATCTGGTGGATATACCATAGAATTAAAATATAATAACATTTCCAAAGCTACACAGTGTCAATGTGTCAATGATAAAATACAAACTGAAGCGCGTTATGGATGTTATGACTTTTCTTGCTCTATATCGTAACTAATGCAAGACATAAAAAACATTCATTGTTTTGTGTATTTCGTGCACATTTTGGACATAATAAGTGCTACAGTGGAAGCATATTTTAAAACTTGCAGCCACAGGTTGAAGATAAATGTTGCACATATTCATAAAATAGCATGACCTCGATATAAAATTATTTAGAACAGCTTACAGTAGCATTTTACAGCTTCCATACTGTCATGTTCACTAAATTAAATATATCTTTCTGTTCAAATATATGCTAAGAACATGAAAGACCAAATATGAGCTCAAATCATCTTAACGGTTCTTCGACCAAACGAAGTTGTGTCTTCTCATCCTTATCTTACTGTATGGGTGTAACGGAATAATTTTAGCAAGCATATAAGAGAAAGATAAATACTATACGAACTTCCTCTCAGAGTTATGCTTTGGTCATTGCTACAACAGATCTAGCGAGATTCAATTGCAACATTAACAGGGACAATACCATACGAGCCGTTACCAAGAAAACTAGGGGTTATTTGCATATATTTGAGAAGAAAAGCATGTCTTGCAATTTATATATGTGTGATAACAATACAATGAATGGAACTCATAGCTCATGCACTATGGCATGTAGTTGTGGCCCCTGGTAAAACATAGAAACTATTTAGATCCCCACAGTACAATTAAAAAAAAGTTACTGGGCATAAAAAGACGAACTCGAATATGCAAATGACTTTAGTACTGGGGGACCATCCCTACAAGCAGCGATGTAGATTCAGATCATAACGTTGAAAATACAGACCATCTTACCCAAACATCATGAAAACATATTGAGATCCGCACTTTTCAACCATGTGTGAAAGTACTGAGCAATAATTTAGAGATGAAATTAGTCTAAGGGTTATAGTTTACAAGTATTATATATAAATATATTTTTATTTTTTCTTACTCTGTGCAAAATTCCATTGTATAATTTTCAATTGTTGTCCATTCAGTATTTTGTTAGAGTTAAACTTTTCTAGTTAATATGAACTCCTGAAGGCATTAAGTATCAGGTGACAGTACTCTGAAATAACATTATAAAGAAAAACAAATAGCTGGGAATATAGGCCATACAAAGCTCGTTTCACATTTTAACAAACTGAGAGGTGTGTAGTTAGACACTGACATATACAGATCACGTTTATTACTGAACTATGTCCTTTTCCGACATAATTTTGAGCAATTTTATCCTTGTCTTTAGCAAGATTCCACTTATACAGGGTATTGAAGAATTATATATTGGTGTCAAAGGTTATTGCTGCATGTTTTAAACCTGGGTCTCAGGTTCGTAATCATAAATGTGCACTTACAAGCAGTCCTCGAGCTTTCTCAAACCCATAACAAAATACTTCCTTTTCAAGCAAGGTTGTAGACTACAATATATGAGAATATTGAGGATTTGAACCATTATTTAACCTGGAAACGTAATGGAATGTAACGGGAAATGTGCCGTTGACAATTATTAACCTCCTAACAGTTATTTAGTTTTAATGATGTCGTTTAATTCTATTAATGAAGTTATCGGCAGCTTTTTAGCTATAAGAAATAAATGTTTGCATTTATTCAAGTAAATGAACATTTTTGTTGTAGTTAATTATATTTGATTTGCCAAACCAGCAAGCCGTCAGTTGTTCATGAACTTAATTTGGTTATGAATTTATGTTTCCATTACATAAATGGAACTTTTAAATCAGGAACTTTGCAATGTTTCTTATGTATATTTTTAGAACTATGCTGTTAGTTGGCACGATATATCCAGGACTGTGATTGTGTGTCCTTAAACAATCTACTTGTATTGCTGTGCCATAAAACACAAACCCATGTTAGCTTGATGTATCAAAAGGCAATACAAACACGTTTCACCAAATTCTTCCTGATAGTAAAGGTTCCTTTGAATTATATATTGATGATTTCTTCCATGAGAGTTAGTTCTCGATATGAGCATTCAATTTCAAACGTTTAGCGGACTCTACATAGATTCAATAGTAAGGTGTTCCCTGTAAGTAGACACATACGAAGTTGAATGGATGTGATCTCGTGCAACACTAACCGACCTGGCGCTATCATATATAATAGCATAGATGTTGTGGCTGACTAAACATTGTTTATCGTGAAATGAAGTGTCATGAACATAGTCTCTTTTACTACAAACAAATATACATTGTGAAAGTTATACACGCCTACAATCTTAAATGAGAAATAAAGGAATTCCTCTTGTTCATTCAAGGAATTATATTTGAGCTTTATACGTTATATCCGTGCAATAGACTCCAATTTGGCATCGAAATATTGCTTCGAAGATATTACGTGTGTTTCAACCAATTAAGTTAAATTATATTCACACACAATTTCATTATAATTTTCTTGCAATTCATTTTGCCTGCAAACATTCCTATACACTAGTAGTTTTCACTTTACTCTTCCAGAGAAGAGGGTACAAACTGTCAAATGTAAGGTCATATATTAAGAAGTAACTATAACTTCCACGAACTTATATAACTATAGCTTCCATTTGCCAGTCGTTTCAAACATTGTATTCATAGGATGCTACAAATGACATGATATATACGTGCACCATCTCGTTTTTGTCAACTTTGCCAATCTAAAATACTAACGTTTTACTACAGTAATAACGTATAATTCAGTGGCGGCTATCCATTCTTCAGTTCCAAACCACTTAATACTCTTGTTATTGAATATGTATACATGCTTACTATACACAGCTAAAATTGTACTCTCCAGAACATATGTTGTAAATATAAATTCTAATGTGCTATGCATAATGAGGTAAGTAGTATGTATACTTAGGTAGTATGCATATTTAGGTAGAATGTATATTTAGATAGTATGTATATTTAGACTATATTGAGAATTTTGTTTCATGGAATAAACACGTTTACGAACAGTTTTTTCCCAAACTTTCTGAGTATGGTGCATCTTCAGCTTAGAGTTACACAGGCAGGTGTTTAATCATGTAAGTCTTATTGACCCTTCTCTGCTTACAGTTATACAATGTGATTCATGCAAACAACATCACAAATTAGTTACAGAGAGTGGTTTATCTATCAAGGTCAATGATTCCCAATTTTCATTTGAACTTCTCATTTAATTTCCATCTTTGTCACTCTAAATATGCTTTGTGAATTTTTTAACAGCTTACATTTTGATGAAGCATGATAAAATGATTTTAGAAAAACCAAATAGTATATTTCAACATGAATGCTATTGATATACTAGCGATTTTCAACTATTTCCTTTGCCATTACTCTTGGACGACATTAAAAAACAACAAATTCGGCGATAACCTCATGAGAGGACCCAGAAATAAAATTTTTTAGACGGAGACGGTAAACCAATAGACAAGTGGTATGCTCGATAGAACACCTGTCCGGGACAGGTTGAGCTCGTTCCGCGCTCATTATTTAAATGGGTTGGTGGCCGTTAACTTCGGCCCTGGCACCCAATCCAAACAGTTGCCTTTAGAAATATTCATGTGTATTTTCGTATCCAGCGAGATGAACCATATCCTTTTCTGCATGATTTGTTTCTGCGATTTAAACCAAACTTCAGATTTTGTTTTGTTTCTATAATTTGTTAACACTCATCAGGAAGTTAGCAGCGAATAGTGAACATAAATTCTAACCTCATTGACTCCACTGTATTAAATCAACAGAGATACCTGACAGACCTTCCACAATGATACCAGTTATCGTACTATGTTTCTATTGTTTCGATCTAAATTTGAAGATACTTTGCCGGATGACAATATTTTATTCAGGCCTGTTTCCAACCTTCCAAAATAAATCGTAAAAAGGGTGCATCGCTATAGGCCTGCTGCAGTTCAAGCAGTGGAGGTGAGAAAATTAAAAAGTATCTGTTTGTGAAACAACATTTTAGAATCAAATAAGTTTGAAATCCGGTTGGAGGAAAAAGCGGCTTGTGAGTTGACTGTTGGTTATAAACAACGCCTTGTTCTGTCCGTTTTAATTTTGTAAACATAGCAGGTACGAGAGTCGCCCGATATGTTTTAAATTGAAATTCAAACATTTCAGAATTTAGAATTTCATTCACGTATATCTAGGTATCATTGATAAAATATTGCACATTATGCCTTATCGATATGATAAATTTATGAACACCATGTACATGCATGAAAATAAGTGTTTATACAGCTAATGGTGTCATTCATACATGGATAATGAGTTATGTTTTAAGAACGTAATACCGATGTGGTGCTAAACGTACAAACTTACGAGAGAACATTCAACGTTTCTTAATGTTGCCATTGTTATTTCCAAAAGAAATATCTAATTGAAATTTGCAGCTTGTGTCGGAACATATGTTTCCTCAACTTGTATGGTCACATACAGAACGTATGGTCTTTGACTTTTCAAAGGATTATGCCCTGTGAACTTCGATCCCTAATCCTATCCAGATGAAACTTGTATCGATGAAAGATTGTTTTCTCTTTCTTAAATATGCATTTCCTTTTTAATTATGACTGGCTTTAATAAAAATAAAACAACCGCCTATATTTGTATATATCTTGGCTACAAAGCACCTAGCAAGGCCCCCCCCCCCCCCTCCCGTGGCCGAGTGGTCTAAAGAACCTCTCCGTTACGGATCACTGTCATCTCATCTCTGTCTGCGTGGGTTCGAGAACCACCAACTGGCAAGGTTTCTCACATACCCACATTGGTCGAACCCACGCGGACAGAGGTGAGATGGCAATGATTGGTAACGGTGAGTGCTCTAGACCACTCAGCCACTCGGGGCTCCTGCTAGACGATTTATGCATTTCTGACATATCTTCACCAAAATGCCATTTAAATATTTTGTACATTTTTAATAGCCGAATGTTGCTATAATGTATAGAGGAATTAAAATTGTTCAAAACATAAGTCAACAAAGCTGTTTTGCTTATGTATTGTCCGGTCGAAAAGTTTACTTTATGTTATTCATGGCTCCATAAAATTAATTCTTATGCTGCTGATTGACCCAAAAATTGTAAAACTTTATATGAACTTTTATAAACTACAGATGGCATAATAACCGTCAGGCATGCAGCACCTAGGGACAAATATACAACGTAAATGGCGAGGTGTTATTACTACAGCGAATGACAATATCAGTTTTCATACATTTATTGTAAAGATGATGAGTGAACAGGCATTGGTTTCTTTATATAAAATGGCCTCTAGAATGTACGGAAATAAACAGTACAGTAAGATATATTATTACAAATGTATTTGTTCCGGTGTGCATTGCTCTCTCTCTCTCTCTCTGTGATTATCATTACCGAGACATCACCAATTAGAAATCAACATCTCATTAATTAATAAACAGAGAGTATTTATTCCTTATGTTGCTCTATATTAAGTGGTCGATATAATCATGAAGGTTCGCCAGACGCCATTTTTTGGAGAAATTCGTGCCATGTATATGCATTCATTTCCCCGAGTTTTATTTTTGTATCAAAGTACTTGGAAATAAAGGATAGCACTTGTGAATATCTAGACAGACATCACAATTTCTCCTTATTGCATGTATTTTATATTCTCAATCCCCTATACTTCAAATAAACTAGGTCATTCAAATTAGCATGATAACATTTGATTCTTCTAAGCATGTAAACATAGAACTAAACCTTGAAATGACGTATGCCGATTCCTATTAATATTAGATTAAATATTGGACTGGGTAATGAGCAAAATGGGTAGGTACTGTAAGATTCTGTTTCGTCTTATTTAAAACATTTCGTTCATGTTTGTGTATAGTGATGTCTTTCTGTAGTACTGTTGCTAAATCATCCCAGGGAAGGTACTTTATGTACTGGTTTATCATGTTTTCACACACAAAAATTGTGAAGCATGTGCTTTGACAGATAACAACAAAATAATGTTGATACTGTGTACCGAGAAGATCTAAAAATGGTCAAGATGTGAGCGACAAACGATGTTTTTATTATGCATCATTCGTGTGAAAAGCTTAGTTTATGGTATTAATAATAGCAAGAAACTATTCCATGTGATGATGACTGATTCAAAATTATTGATATATTTCTATTATTTTTATAAGAAGGAGAAGGAGAGCGGGAGGGAGGAAGTACAATAGCTGTAAACTATGCAACGTGTGGGGCAACTGGCATTGGATTCATATTATATATTCAATGGGTCTCCATAATCGAGTTTATGAATTTGTTTCGGTGCATAATATTTCCCTATCCACGATCTTATCATCGATTGGCACAAGCAATTTGAAATCAACATTATCTCGTAATTTTGATCTTCAATAAGTGGTATGTATCCATTAAGCTCCTGCATATATTTTGGTTAATATAATCAGCTTTACATTTCGTGCCACATTATTGCATTTATTTTCCCGAGGTTTCTAATTTTGTATCTAGCGACATGGAACAAAGGATGGTCCATGATATATATTCAAATAAAATCAACATCAATTTCTGTTTATGTATTTTGTATTATTAAACCCTTGAACTTCAAATACAGAAGGTCAGATGGTATTTGAGTTCAAGCTGACATAGTAACATTCGTCTTCTTGTAAGCATTTAAACATAGAACTAAAACTTGAAAAGACGTACACAACTTTTATATTATTAGTATAATGAACAATTCTACAGAAAAATTGGAACAAATTCTATTGTAATAAGGTTCCAAATATTGCACATGCGAATCAATACGGAACTCTTGCATAAGAAGACTATCTATAAATTCACGCGTGAGTGTACCCGACAGAGTGGGCTAGCACAGACATTTGCACACATAAATAGTCCAGTGACATCAAAACGTTCAAAGAGGTTATTTACTCAAGGGTACAGAGACTCCCACCCGTGGTGACACCCACAATGGAACCGTTCGTTTATACTTTAATTTGAAACTTGGAGCAACTATAATAGTCCCTCTCGCCCAGCTTTGACCGATTACAAGCAAATATACAACATGCATGTACCTTTGCAAGTTATAACATAAAAGATAACAGGTATATGGCATTTATAATCCAGCAACTGAACACCGGCAAGATCTAAACAGATAGACCACAAATGACTCCGTCCTCTCCAGTTGTTTCTCGATATGGCCATTCTTATTGGTTCTGTCTGTATGTCTGTCTATCTGTTTCTCTCTCTATCTCAGGCACACACATATGAATCGATATAAGCGAACGGTTTGAGGACTAAGTCATGTTTGGTAGTGGGTTGTCACCTTTATCAGTAACTGTTATAACTTTATGGTCATAAACTAAGTCATATAAATAAGAAAACTAACACGTTTTGTAAAACTTAACAAAGAGTTTAATTATCAAATTTCCAAAACGAAAATCTAAGAGTAACATATAATTATGAACTGAATCCAAAATAATCCTGAAAATGTCATATTAAGGTCCAAAAGATTGAAATGTTCAGAATAAATTTCAGATCCAGGAATATACTTGTCTGCCAACAATCCTGATGTGTCAAAATGGTGTCGTCCAGAACTGTTGTGAATAATTCACAATAGTTCCAAAATCAAATTATAGTCCAATGACCAATTCCTATTTCATCTGAATAATCCAAACATTTCCAAAGTCATGTTCTTTTTAACTTTATAAGGACAATTATTATCTAACCTAAAAAATATTTTTAACTTTTGGCACAAGAGAGAGAACTTTATCACCAGGTTGAGAAATTCTTACCTTTGTACTTTTGACCTGACTTAATTGTAATTTTGAGTGAGTAAACAAAAAATTATATCTTGCTACTTCACAATCAATGATAAAATTTAAAAGATTAGTGTCAGATGCCTCTGTAAAAACATTTTATTTTAACAATCCCATTGGTCTATGGATAATATGTCCAATAACTAGTTCAAAAGAACTGAAACCATCCATTGACAAATTAAAAAAGATCTACAAGATTTGGAAACATGATGTAAGATGATGTAAAAATGATGCAAGAACTTTTGATAAGTTTCATTGACTCATAAATGACCAGCCAAGATAGTTTCATGAGCTAAACTAGAAATGTCCTGTCTATATGACATGGGAGCAACAATTTGATAGCTCACTGACCACTCTTCACCAGCGGGTACCTCAAGGTTGTCTCGATTTTATCACAAGGACCCCATTTTCAAAAACTATCAAGTTGTTACATCTGCAGAATCAGCTTCACTAATAACTCTCTGAAACAAACAGGAGATATCAGGATCTATTTCCTTTTCGACGACAAGTGAATAACATTTGCCTGCCTGATTATAAATAAGAGAATGAGTAGATAAAATATGATCACAATGATCAATACCATTTTATTGATCAGTAACAGGAGCAAAGGTGTCCTCATCAAAAGTCTGACCAATGCATGTGTCAGCCAAAGGCACAATTTCCTGAAGAGCATCTTTCTCAAGAGCGTTTTTGCCACAGATTTAGTAACTGAACAAGCATGGTATAAATAAGGTATATCGTTTTCAATATGATCAACATTTCTACCTAAACAATGCATGTCAGTTACAAGTGTATTAACCACAACCTTATCTCCAGCTAGCAATAAATGAAAGGACAAGGAACTCACAGCGCTGATAGTTGTTGGTCCTTAAACTAGGTGTGAAGACCATTTAACGTTATGGAGTGGAATTTGAATAAAAACGCACTCTACTATCTAAACAAGAACCCTTTCATCAGAAGAACACTTTTCAGACAAAGGCAGAGTACTTGATATTAAAATATTCCGAGAAGCCCCTACTTCCCTTAATACTGTTATAGGGATAGGATTGGCCGTAATCACCAATAAATGATATGGAACCTTTTGACATGAGTGGTTTATAAATCTCCATAAAATCTGACTGGGGTTTATTTGACTCAGCAAATGCATTGTTTCCAATACATGACTATGACATTGACCACTGAGAAATGAGCTGTCTTTATTCTTTAGCAATAATAAATAATTTATCCGTTCTATTTCCACTGAATAATCAAAACAATTGTTTTTGTTCCTCAAATAATCGCTAAATACAACATAGAATTCATTTTCAAACGTATTTTAACATGTGAAATTAGAATCCAAAATAGGAACGAATTGGATTGCTCAGTTATTTTCTTATATGAACCTTCAAGAATATATTACGACCATTTGTAGCAATATACCCCATGGTAGTGAGAAAGCTTGCCAGTAGCTTCTCGTGGGTCACTGGTTCTTAACGGAGTTTTCCCGAGTTCTTCCTCCACCATTAATACTGGCCGCCATGTATACCCTATCGTGTGCTGAAAAATGGCGTTAAAACCTACAACAACAACAACAACAACAACAACAGATCTTACTACTTAATCTAATATTTCAAAAGACCTGTTCACGTGATTTATCCTATTAAATGTGAAATAACAATTCTTCTAAGAACCCACCATACCGACCTCTCCAGTGGGAAACAACCGAAAACTTGTATATAAATTTGCTAATTTTATTATTAGTAACAGTAAACACGTGCGTCCGCATCTATTTATAGATACTATGCAATTTTACGTTTATAATATCTTAACATAGAACCTATGAACGTAAGCATTTTTAACTAAAGATAATCACTGTAATTTTCAGTCATGAATATAACAACAATTAAATTATAGATCTACGTCAGTCGAAACTCTCTATTAATAATCTACTGCTTGTGTGTATTATAAGTATAGCACATGTGCATAAACATTCCGACACTTTTCACAGGATAGCAGGATTGTGTTTTTGAACAATGATCAAAACGCGGTTGCTGGATTGTCAGTCTGATTCAAATCAGATCTCCACTGTTGGATGTGAAGATCTGACAGCGACCACCAAGGGGTCGTGTTCTGGTAACATGTTATTACCATACTCGCTAATTGTATCCGCCAGTCAGATGAAATCTTATATCTTTGCGTTTGGAGACTGAGCAGCGTGGATGAAGAATATTTATGTGTACTGAACGATTTGATCATTGTCAGATTTTTTGAAAGCTGCATTTCTATTGGCTACATGACCCTTAAACGGTCGTCGTCATATCTTCACGTCGGAAAGCGGAGATCTGATTTTAGTCAGATTGCTGGATTGTAGGTTGTGTCTTTGGATAATGATCACAAGGCTGTTGCAGGATTATGGGACGTGTACATTACACTAAATCAAAACAGGTAGCTGGATTTTAAATGTGGCGTATCGGATTTTAATTCTTTTTAAATAGCATCATCACTCCCAAAATGTTAAATTCCCGTTTGTCTCCAGGAACACACAACGTTTATGAGCTGTAGAGTGCTTCTTATGTAAACCTACAATATGGCGTAGTTTTTTAAACAAAATTCCCATCTGACTCTGAATGAAAAATTAAGAACAAAGAGGAAATGGGTAAGACCTGATTTATTTATTGTGTGTGTGTGTGTGTGTGTGTGTGTGTGTGTTTAAAATTTAAATTTCACACAACTGCATCAACAACATGAGTGGAAACATAACATTAGATTCTAAATCATGCCGGAAGTAGACTCAGCAGGACATAGGAACAAAATATAATTACTATCCCCACAAAACCAAAAGACCCAGTAACTAACTAAATAAATTTAGAAGCCACCACATAAAAACCCATAATATATTCAATTTTATAAAAGTATTCATAAATAATTCACTTACGAAGCACCTATAAAAAACAAAGGAAACCGCAAAATCGGATGTCCTAGATGTCCTTAAAGAACCGAGTAATCAGCTAGGATTCCGGTCCTAGATGTCCTTAACGAACCGTGTAATCGGCTAGGACTCCGGTCTCTTGCTAAATAAAGTATAAATGGCATTCAATCTCTAAAAACATTAATTAATAAATAACTTAAAGAGGTAATATCTAAAAACTTATAAATAACATAACGTAGGAAGCACACCCTAAACACCTCGACTAGTAATACCATAATAACCTTGAAAATCTCTCTTCATACATGATTTCTACTAAGAACCTCTATAAACAGATAGAACATCCCCCCTCCTTTTAGAACATTTTGAAGAAGAGAAAAAAAAATTCGAAAAAAAAGAAAAAAAGAATAAAAAAATCGCAAGAAACACCAGCAAATGCAACAAGAAACTAGCGATGTAAAGCAAGCAGGATCGTTCCCGAGCTCTCCTTCCGACTAATTACAGCCAACCATTCAACTGTAGGGACATTTATTGACCCACAGACTGAGGCCAAACTATCAGGGTTCCTTGAATCCATAAAAGCCTGGGGGAGGTGGCACCATCCCCTTCCCCAGGAACAACTAGTAGACTGCGGTGCAGTCAGAAAAAAGTGGCACATGCACAATTGTGCGCACGCCGCTATAATTAAACTCAACAACAACAATGCCGGAAGTACATCAAGAGAAAAACAAAACGCACATGCCATTCATTCACCAAAGATGGACACCAGACTAGTAGAAACCGATACAGAGAAGGCTGAAACAATGAACACTCAGTTCTGCATTGTTTTAACTACTATAGTGATATGGCTTCGCCATATATATTCTCAAAGGCAGCAAAATGAGTCATACAGTAGTAACATGTTTAGGACTTCAAATGTTGCTATATGGTTTAAACCTATCCTAAAAATTGAGGAACGGAAGATAAAATCAAAACGCACTTAAGGTACTGTCTTCTGAGTTGGCACAAGTACTTACACACCTTTTAACAATTACTGGACATACACAACATCCCAAGGATTGGTATCTGGCAGATACATGGCATGGCCACTACTGAATAAAAAAGGTAATCACGCAATGGCCAATAATTACCGCCCGATGTCACTCACCAGTGTTCTTTGCAAAGAGCTTGAAAATATTGTCTGTTCATACATCATGAAGCACTTGGATAACTATATGATAAACAACAAGCCTTACGGATATTACACAGTTCGAAACACCTTGATGAGTTATTGATGATCGAGTTAAATATGTGGATACAGGTGACCAAGTAGACATTTTGCAGTTTTGACAAATTCATAAAGTTTGAAGAAAACTTTTGACATGTCCCCCATGAATTGTTAAAGAGTCAACGTGTCATTATGGAATTGCAAGCAAAGCGTAACGCTGAATAGGCGCTTTTTATGTTTCCGTAAACAATATGTAGTGACAAATAGTCCCAAATCCGGCTGGTGTTACGAGTCTATGCTCCTAAAATAAGTAACAGAAAATAGTGAAAATCAACAAGCTTTGTAACATTCAACAAATAATTTATTTGCCTTGAATACAAAATTGAAAATTAAAAAAGAACTTACGGTATTACAAATTAAATCCCAAAATAATCCTAAAATTACAAAAACAAGTCCTAATAATTTAAAATTCAATATATTTTAGTAGAAATCCAAATTAAGTTCGATGATAAAGGTGTTGGTGTGTCTGTGATGACTTGTATACTGATGATGTGCCAACAGTCTTTTGTTAAAACACTTTAATACAATTCCAGGACTGAATTCACTGTAAATCCTAATGAATGTCTCTATCCAAGATAATATTGTTGTATTAGCAGTCTTTATTTCCAGATAAAAGAATCATTGAAAAAAATAGTTTAACGAAAAGTATTCCAAATGAATAATGGACACAACGATAATACAAATTGTTTATTTATAACTCGAACTTTAAGCCAATAAAGACGTATCTTGTCACTTTACCCATAAAATGCGAAAGAACTCGCTAACAAATGTTTAGTTAGACCTATTTTAGAATACGCTTGTATAGTTTAGGAACCCCATTCCCACGGTTTAGAAGATGACATTGAAAAGAATCCAGAAAACGAACAGCCAGGTTTGTTACATCGAATTATGACTATATGCCATGAAGTATGACCTCGATATTGGATAAGTTGTCATGGAAACCATTATAAAGACGTTGATTAAAAAATAGATTAGTATTTTTCTACAAAGGTCTGAAAGCAAAGCAAATATACACTTATATAATTTAATCAAGCCTAAAAGAACCAGAAAATAAATCAATACAATATACATATGTGATATCATGCGCACGAACTGATAGTTACAAATTCAACTTTATCCACCCACCCCCCAATATTAAGCACAACTGCCGAATCCTCACAAAACCGAATTTAAAAGGTTAGTGAGGACACATTTTATAAAAAAATAAGTTCTTGTTGTAATGAAGCAAACCCTACATTATAATATAGCACCGAAAGTATCATGATACACGAAGAACGATCTTATAAGTCTCTCAGTTTTGGACATCCTACTCTGCGACCGCTCCAGTGGCCTAGTGGTTAGAGCGTCCGCCTCGGATGCGGGAGGTTGCGGGTCCAAACTCCGGCCGAGTCATATCAAAGACATAAAAATGGTACAAACGGCTGCGTCGCTCTACCCTCAGCATTACGAGGTTAGTGTTAGGACTGGTCGGCCTGGTGTCAGGATAATGTGACTGGGTGTGACATCATGCTTACATGTCTGCGTTATAATTCCTCAGTGCTAGACATCACTGTAAACTGCCACACTGCAGACATCTTAGCGATCTGGCTGAAAATTGTTAAAGCTAGGTAAAATATCCAAATCACGCACACTTGTATTCATATACTTGTGAGGACCTTGACATATGATTACATTTCGAGGACCATAAGAAGGAATAAAAGTATATGTTATAAATTTGAAAGTAAACTTAACTGCAATCCAGGTAATATCTGTATCATTTCCTTTTTGCAGTATATTTCTTTAAACATTATGAGGACTACTCTTTCTTTACCATCAATGTGAGAACGTCATTGTGAGGACTAACGATACACAATCGGAGACTTTCATCAACCTGGGAACTTGAATATGTTTATTCTCTTATTGTGCCTGTCCAGGTAAAACATGTGAACATATTTATTTAAAATCTTAGGATCTTTTTTACTTTCAGTTAAAACAAGACATGCATATATACGAGCTTAAATGTTCAGATCTTGTAAAAAATACAAGTTTAAGTTATTATGCCGAAAACAACACCTTAGGTACTGTTTTACAACTTCGTGACGTATTTTACTGATGCAATCGAAAATTACCATCCAGTTGGGAAATGAGAAATATCATTATAAAATAATGTGCATCAAGTCTAGACTGTGTACTATCGAAATTTAAATATATCAAACCTATCTAAATTGTCAATTCATCATTTAAAATAACAAAATGAGATTTTAAAAAATTAGGTAGTCACCAGAGCTACACAATTTTCATATGCCATTTTATCCATGGCAAATTCACTGGAACTGAACTTGTCTTTGGGAGATCTGCGATTGACCCATTATTTGAGAACAATATATCACTGCAAAAGTTAAACAATTAGGCAGAATTGTATAGGGAAGTTAAGAAATTGCTTTACATTCCTTTTACAATTAATTTGTTTTTTATTTTTGTTTATACCTTAAAACAATATGCTGATAATCAAAGTTATCAAAAAGATGTGCATAAATAGTAAATGAATATAAAGATGGACGTTAGAGGAAAAGGAAGAGTTAGAATGAAGATATGTGCAAATGTATATAAATAGATAAATATATTATGGTCTGAGACAGCTAGAAGAGAGCGAGAGAGAGAGAGAGAGAGAGAGAGAGAGAGGGTTGAGAGACGTAGGGATTTTAGGTAAAAGACATTGACCGGAAACATTAAATATTTTGCTTTGAAAGGGTTCTTTTTATTTGCTTTTGGAAACGTTATTAAATTCACTTTTCTACGCCTAGATATGCTACCAGATTAATATGTATAAATTTATAATGAAAGTAAGACTTCATGGAATGATTCGTTTTCTTCTTAAAACTAAATAATTTGAGAATATTGATTATCCATTTGTTTAACAATTATCATCCAGTCACCTTGAAGACGACAACCTGCATTAAAACTATCTCTGACGAAATGACTTTTGATAAGGAGTTTGGAACACTTATTTGTTTTCGTTTATTTATTTTCATAACAATAAATATTTATAATCCTTCTGTAATTTTCATGTACACAGTCAGATACTAGATGATAAGCACCGCATTGGGTGCTAGATGTTAGTTTGATTGATTAGGCATTTAAAGAAATAGAACAGCCTAATCATTATGGATAAATGCTTATTTAAGCATACGTGTAAAATAAATATCACAATAGTTACATCAGTATTAACATATACATGTATTATCTAACTACCTTCAAATAGGCGATATGCATCAAAATAATCTTTGAGAAGCAGATTATCCAGTCCGGAAGCTCAGCATATAATACAACTCGCAAAAATTTATGGCTGCGTTAGGGCTTAAAGTCAAGACAAGATTCAAATATTCATGTCATGTCACGGATTACAAAATCTAAATTATTCACTCTAGCAAGGATAGACTGATTTTATAAACTGTGGACCATTATGGATAAGAATATTGCGATGTGTGTGTGTGTGTGTGTGTGTGTGTGTGTGTGTGATTTGGAATTTCGGCTGTAACAATTCTTCAATCATAGATTGCGATATATGTAATCATGCATTAAGGTGATGATATATCTACTTCTGTGAGATCGCAAAGTATAAAATTGCAGAACATACAGCTTTACAAACTATATACGACTTCTCTTATTTTTTTCACCTTGCTCACGGAATGATACTCGAGACTAATATGAGCTTCTTCCTGGAATCAGGCAAGAAGATTATGAAAGCCCTAAAAGAACAATACCACGGTATATTGTTCTGCACCAAACTGAGGACTTGTACTAGTAAATGATAACGAGACTTACAAATATGAAAATTGTACAAGATGGGTGAGGCGAGCACAAAATCAGATTCAAAGTTGTGTTTTATTCCTACCTTCTGAACATCTGTTATCATGAATATTCAATCGTTTACATATACAATATTGCATTGCAACAGTTTCAGATCACATATCATATCAAGTTCATGGTTCCTCCTCCCTCAAAGTAACAGGACCAAAACAACACAGTTGTGTCCATGTTAGACATATTTTAGGATAAATCCAGGGTAGGAACCTTTTTCAAAATATCCCAGCCCTACCGAACCAAAAATCATTTGTTAGTCCCTTAGTTGCGAGGACAATCGTGGAAGAAAGTAATTGCAACGTGAGTTCCTTTATAAAATGATCAACTGCATATACAACACTATTGCCATACTCAAATGATTGTCTTTTAAAGTATAATTTCAAAACCAGTTTATACTTTACATTACTCATAAAATGCATGATACTGTTCAGGCGTTATAAAATTAATTGGATCTTTCGCGTATCACCATGACTCGCTAAAACTTGAAATCTCCGTGTCACAATGTCATATCAGGACTGCAAATTTGAAATCTCCGTGCCAGTGTCATATTTCACGAGCAACACACTTGTTTGGGCGACCCTTGCAACTTTAAATGTTAGGTTTAGTATAATCTTTTCTATCTTTACTGCTACTGCGTCGTTATTGTATCATTCGGTGGATCAATCTGTCTAGACAGTATGATAATTACGCAGGTGTACCTGATTTAAAATTCGACCCACTAATCGCGAGTTTTATTTCTAAGCAAACAGCCTCGTTCTGTTCTTTTCTTTTCGTGTTATTATTACCGATATATTTGTTGCTGCTTGTGTTATTGGTGTCTGTTAAATGTGGTTCTTTATGTGTATTATGCCTATAAATTAAATATATGCTTAAAAATAGCAATACTCATTTCAAATATGTTACCCTATATTGATCAGAGACTTCAGCTTAATGAAAATTATGAATGCTTCTTCGTTAGATAAACATGATATCATGCCAGCTGTACATTGAATGGGGTGATTGAGGAATGGCACGGCGAAAAAACTTAGTGTAATGTCTGTTTGATAAAGCGCTGTCTGACGTGGAAATGGTAGGGTAAAATAAATGTTCGTGCATGGTGATGCAAGCTTTGTGCTCAATTAAGGGCGGGGTGATAGGGGAATGGTATGGTGAAACAATTATAAGCGTCTTATGGTGCCAGTTCTGTGTTTATCTGAGCACAGGATGAATGGGGAATGTTAGGGCTAAATAACTATTAGAATCTTTTGATACCAGCTATATGTTAATAAAGTAATGGGTGATTGGGAAATGGTAGAGTGATATAACTATTCGAGTCTTATGATGCCAGCTTTACGTTTAATAGAGCATTGGAAGATAGAGGACTGGTAGGGTGAAATACCTGTTAGCTTCTTATGGTGCCAACAAATGTTGCTAGTAAACTAATGCCTTTAATTTTGTCCTAGACCGTGAGTTATTGTAGGCCATGAATTACCGTAATCGGTGAATTAACGTAGGCCGTGAGTTACTTAAGGCCGTTAATTACCGTGGGCCCTGAATTAACGTAGGCCGTGAATTACTGTAGGCCATTTGTTAGTTTGGCCATGAATTACCGTAGACCGTGAATTACTGCATTTTCAGATGAAATATGTTAGATACCTGACTGAAGTGAAATATGATCAGTATTTTCTCTACAACGTCGAAAAGATAATGACCAAGAAAGTTATATAGTTTTAGCCACTTGCATATTGCAATGGTAAGAGTAGGCACACACATGAAAACGAACCAAGTTTAAGTCCAATATTGTGAATTCTATCTTCCAATATTTAGAGTGCTGTTTTGCCTAGAATTAGGAACGCGATTTATGTTACTACTGATATTTGCAGTGCGAATATACCCAAAATATAACAGAACACAAACAATAAGTCAGGGATATGCTACAAAATCTCCTATCACCATGCTACACATATTGCTTGCCAATACATCTGTGCATACAATATAATGACAATTTGCTTCTAGGAAGTGCATGACTGATATATATATATATATATATATATATATATATATATATATATATATATATATATATATATATATATATATATATATAAAATCTCGTGGGTGAAATAAAAACAAATATTTTCACGCAATCCATCAAATATACCAGTTATTCACTAATGTCCAGAAAATCTCATCTCTACTTCTAATGGTCAACTCAATCATAATGTCCATGTACAGTATGTATTATAAGTAGGTACTTACAGAATACACAACCCACGGAACAGAATGTATAGAGACTGAAATTGTATTCCGTTTTGTTATTGCTTGCATGGATAGTTTTATGTTGGCCTACTTTCTGCTTCCTAGTACCAGTCAACCAGTAAACGGTGCCAATCGTTTTGCCATCTGTATAACATCACCACTAGGCACATCACAAAAAATTATTCTACAAAGTCAGTTGTACATGTACTACTGCGTAGCAGGCACATTCGCATGGCGTCCTAGTAATTACTTCTCACCTGTCTATACAGTCAGTCCAGATTCCTACTAAAGAAATCATGAAATCAAGGTATATAGACTAATTTTAAAGAATTACAAATATAAACTAAATAGAACGGAAAGTCCTATCCTTGGATTATACAGGAGAATGTTTGAGTTCTTATCCATGTTTTTGAACGCATTGTGTACGCAAATACCCACAAGGCAACGAACGCGTACTTTGCGTATCCATTTTGAGTCCATAACAAAACTTTGTCAATACCATTTATCACGTATATTCAAGATATTAATCTGTTTTAATTGTCGACTAGGATATTTACTTAATCGAAACGATACATCGATTATACTTGAAATTACGTGCCCCTATAGAAAATACTCAATTGGTGTTATATGCACTCATATATAGCAGACCCACTCGCATGACAGCCTAATAATTAATTCTCGTCTACATAATCCTTGACCAGGCCCTATAAAACAACATCACTTCTCTGGTGTTGGGGAACATATCCTAAAACACAATATGATAGTATCCTTGCTCAAACTATTTTCTATTTAAAATGGAAGATAGTCTCTGTTAATCAACGCTAGTTACTCACCAGCGAATCGAACAATGCAACCCTAAATTGTAAACATTCGCTTTCTTTTCTCTTTATGGACTTGTTACACCCCATTAGATTATCTTTTATTACTTTGCCCTCATCATAAACAACATTTAACCTGAAGTTCCCGGCAGATTACAATAATAACACACAACCAGTACTGATTAGTGCTTGTCCAAAATTATCTCTCTCCACCGACCTCATTACCACTCTATAAATAACATTGTCAGAGGTAAAAGGACCAGTGTGTAGGAACAAACCCGGGTTTAATCTGGGCAGAGGTTAATTTGGCCTGCTACACCGGTACAACACGATGAACTTTACCATTTGATACTTCTTCTTATTACACCTTATTTCGTGTATAAAATATATTTAAAATTCTCTTAGATTGGACAAGTAAACAATTTCATATATATATATATATATATATATATATATATATATATATATATATATATATATATATATATTGCTCAATGTCTATGTGTTTACGAAAGCTGAATCAATTCGTTTAAAATAAGATTTACTAGCAGTTTTTATTACTCTAATTTAATTAAAAGTATAGACTGTGTATTGCGTCAGTGAAACATACCTCTTAAAGTTGGAAAATAAAAATACGCATGCATGTATTTAATAGGTAATACACATCATATTCTAGTTCCAGTGATATAAAATTGCAATTTACCCAACAATGTTGCCACTCCTAATATTTATGAAGTGGAAAATCATATATTTTATCCGAGATTTGTTAACTATATAATGCCTATTATGTACATGATCATCGCGTATCTGAAATATTGTTTCTCTGCTCATATATTATAAACTGAGGATGATACCTTGGATCTCTGATAGCAATACTTAATGCAAAGGACAAAGAAATTCTTGAACTTCATCATAATCGTATTTCAAAACCGTGTATTCCCATGTGGAAACCCATATGTTGCTATCAAGCTAAGTTGCCACATATTCGTAATTGTTCGTTTTATATCAATACTACCGTTTGATTATTCTCATCTAGGTAAATTGTGCGTAAACACAGTAAACTCGGAACAAATTCGTCAGAATAAACGCAGAATATTATGGTTTCTGGCTTCTTCTATTTCTGCGTGCAATGCTGTAAACCTTATAACGGTAGCAATAACAAAATAGTTTGTATAAAATAACAACATGGGCATTGAGAAATTTAAAGTCCTTGTAATTTTTCTATAAACTCTGTATATTTTATTAACATTAAAGGTACATCGCACATATATTTAACATATTTAAGTTCAAGTCATGTGTTTAGAAAACCGTATTGTGTCTCCAGTTATAAAATCGGTACAATATTATACACACTGCCACTGTATCATTGATGTTGTAAAATGCGCATAACCAGTAATGACACAACATAAAATATCATATTTTCGTTTCTTTTTGCGAGCTGGCACTCACGTGATCCATGTGTGTTTGTGTGATTAATGATACCACAAATTATAGCTACGTACTAGGGCAGACACAATGAATGAAACTCCCAATTAATTCATTACAATGAAATCGTACTTTTCTTCAACAGCTGTTAAGGTGAATTCACAAGGGACACGTGACTTATGTTCTATCATCCCTATCCTCTATCTCCGAGGCTACTACAGCTAAATAAATACTTAAGCCTCGAGCTAAATAAATACCTAGGTCTCGTGGCTAAATAAATTCTTAGGCCTCGTGGCTAAAACATATTTAGGCCTAATTTAATGTCAATTGTTCATCTTATGGTTAAAAAACATGTATATTTATTTTATGAAGCGCCTCATTATCGCCCATATTACTGAGATAAATGATTGAGTTAGGAGCGGGAAGATTAGTTATACGATTTTACGCATCGTAGAGTAGACATGAAAGCCTGAGTAGGTGTGATTTTTATGCAAACAAATCTGCACCTAGTCCAAAAGCATATATCTAAAAAAAGTTAGAAATAGCAATTAACTATCCAGCAATACAATCCAATTATATATATATATATATATATATATATATATATATATATATATATATATATATATATATATATATATATATGAGTAAGTGGAGGACAGACAGACACAAGAGGGGGATATATATTATTTTTTCTAAACAGAGCTTCAAACATTAAGAAAATAACAATCACAGTACCGTTGCAAAGAAATCGTAATGTATGCATGCTGACCACCAGGACTATCACATTTTCAAGCTATTTTGCTTTCATGAAGAATTCGTCATAGTCGAATCAACAGATGATAAATCAAATTAAAGGGGAGAATACAAAAGGGTTTGTTCAGCAGAAACTAAATAAAGGGTAGAAAAAGTCGAAAAGAGTCTTAAAATTGATATGTCGTCTGAGAAGTAATAATGCTTGTATATCTTTAAATAGTTGTACAAAATTTCTTTAGGTTTCATTGTAAAAGTGAATAACTATTACATCTTACTGCTGGGGTAATTTGGGTATTAAAACAATACTGTATTTGCTTCATATTTGCATACAACATTGTCTGACGACATTATATAAGGTAAGAATGTAATGTTCCAACATCCGAATATACCTCAACATGGGTGTATTTCTTTCTAATAGAATTCATTAGTAATTTTACGCAATGTGATCAGTAGTATCTTGCATTAGTAATCACGTCCACTAAATTCCAAGGTATATGCATACAAAGATAAATTACTTAACGCCTTTACTAAATACATTATAAATGAACTCTCATGTAAGATACTCTGTTTATTACAAATATGTAATATGGTGCAAAAGGACATTGGTACAAAAATGTATTAAGACGTAAGTCATTTTCTACGTAAAACAATAAGGGATAACATTGAAAAAATTATGCAAGGTTGCTGCAAACACAAGCCTGAATGAAAAATTTGTATAAAACTCAGCAACTGAGACAAATTAATATCTCGCTAAACTCACACCTGGGGATATAACTGTAGGTGGAAATACTGATGACAAGACAAATAAACGGACGCAACGGATAGAAAGAGTCAGTAACATTCTCCCTCATATTGCAGACTGAGTGAAAGGAAGTTAACTGAAGAAACAATTCATCGAGGTAAAACCTGAAAGCAAATTTGAAGTGGCTTATAAAATTACTCGCTTTAACAGCCATTTTATAGTCCTTTTTTGATGAGAGAGCTCCCCACCTTCCAAAAAATGACAACAGATTTGACAAAGATCAGTTAAAACTAAAGTTTTGAGATATTGCATATTATATGTTATTATGTGCATTTAATTTAGTTGAAATTTAATCTTCCATATATAGTTGAATTATCAACATGTAGTAATGTAGTAATTAGCGAATTAGTAATATTCAAGATTAATGTATGTCGTTGTTAGGACAAAATCGAAGTGGATAGTATAATCTGCTACGACGTTTCATCTTGGTGCAGAACTGAATTTAATAGGGAGTAGTGTTAGACCTTGTACTTGTTTGTGTTTGAATATATATTTCTGGATTGTGCAGAGAAGTTAGGCCCTGTTGACCTTGTGCACGTATAATTAGGCATTTATATTTGTATGCGTCATTATAATTTGTAAGTTTGGAAATGCGTAGGAATATTGTTAATGTTGATACTATATCGACAATTAATGATATATGCGTTTGTACAAGACGTCGTGATATTATTCTTGTTATTATAGCCTTTATTATAGAACAAGCGTGTGTGGAATATTTTGATGTCGGTGTATGGGTTGACCTAGTGATTTAATTGCATTATGCTGTTGAAAGATATGTGAGATTGTATTAATTCTCTTGTGTTCGAACAAGGGGACACCATTGTACGTCCCTTCTAATGCACAGAAAGCTTTCCGGGTCGGATCGTACGCCACCCGAAGATTAGAGAGAAGAAGACTTGGAGAGAACGTAGAGATAAGCCCTTGTGCGAGGAAGGAAGCCGAGAGAACGGAAAGGGGGGTACCAGAAGTAACGGCAAGGAGGCCGAGAGAAAGGTAACAAGGGTACCGGAAACACCGACAGAAGAACCGAAAAACGGAAACAAGGGTACCGGAGGTACCGGAAGGAATAAACGGCAGATACTACAGATGAGTAGCCTAGAAGGGACACGGGAAAGAAATAGCCTCACCTTTAATTTTGAGAGATGAAATAATCGTCAATTTGGATAGGTAGTATATTGATTGGAAGCAATTGGAACCGTCGGCTTTGCTGATTGGGGGCTCGAAGCTATTTAACCTTTAAAGTGTTGTTTTTCTCCGGTGTTAGCCATAATAGCGTAGAAATATCATGGCCTTTAAAGAATTGCTATTGGTATATCAAACTGTGTTCTGCTATTGGCGCAATGATATGCATATATAACGAGTCTTGCAAAATTGCTCTCGATTTTAGGTTTTTTGATCAATGATGAATTTTCACTCATTAATCATTAATGACGTATGAAAATCAAGATAATAAGTATTAATAATCCCCGTTTTGAATTTAACATGGTGCACAGGTGCACAGTTTTATTGCAATCCTGTCTGCTTTCCATTCTACATCCACTGGCAAAAGTCCATGTAAAGAGGAGGTAAATCCATGAAAAGACAAGGGTAGAGGAATTTCACATGTGTCACACAATGATATCTCTGGACATATGAATGATGGTAAAAGTTTAGTCAAACCAACCAATTTGGGGAGAGAGAGGGAATTATTTTTATGGTAGGTAATAATGTTATTAAAACAAAATAATGACTTAGATCATCTATACATATATTAAAATACTTTAATTAAGTCCTGTTGATTCGTCATTTTGCTTAGTTTCTATTCCACGCTTGTTTCCATGCTCCGGTAAGTGAAAAGCTGAGCGTTCATGTGAGTGGCAAAGATGACCATGTGTTTGTAGTGTTCAGCTTTATTCGCTACACCAATCTTTCATGTGCAAATGCTAAGTGCAACTTATATTGATTTAATCAGTGTGAACAAAAATATAAACTGAAAAAACAATCAACTTACCAAGATTCAAAGGTGATTGTAGTTAGGCATAAAAGGCACATAACTACATTTTGTAGCAGATACATTCAGCAGGGATGTGAGGAGTTCAATCACTAGTCAATATACAGTTGCCGATATTCAATCTTAACTCAGTTCAAAGGGCCAATATGTGTATTTCTATGTGATATAAATACAATATATATATATATATATATATATATATATATATATATATATATATATATATATATATATATATATATATATATATATATATATATATATACATTATGTAATCTGTGTCAGTAATATATCACTGGTTGTATAATTTATTTATTAAAAGGAAGCTCTGCATCAAACGGAGTAGTATTTGACCTATTAAAGGATAGGGATGATGGACTCCAAGATTGACCTCAACCTTCTAAACAACTTTCTAAACTTTATAAATAATGACAATAGACACAACGTTCTTCATTTAAGAGGAATATCTGCATGAACGTGTAACTTGGGCGAATTATGACTTCATTAAAAGAAGGGAATGGTGAGCTTTAAACGTAACCTCCTCATTATAAACAGGTCGTAACTAGTTCTTAAAATCATACGCATATATTCATTTGTAATTAATGGCATCCACGGGTCAGACAGCAATCAACTACTGTCATCCCGCATCTCATCTCTTTTCTCACCACCCGATCCTTCCTTGCAGCCACTCTTCCCTTTTGCCAAATAAATGCATACGCCTTCTAGCTCCATACGCTAATTAATGGCAGACACGAGTATTATTTTCATAACCTGAACAAATTGACTAGTGTATATCTTCCGTGTAAATTTAGGACAAAAACGGTGTTATTTTGAAAGTATTAATAAAACTTGTATATATTTACCGAATCACATAAACATAGAAAGAACCAAGATATAAAAATATTCTTTATCCAATTTTTGTACATGCATATGTTTGAAGAAAGAAACATTTCAGACGAGGTTTTAAAAAATATATGTTAACTCGACAATTGTACTTTAGTAAAGATCTTTTGAATTTACGTCTAACACGAGAACATGTACTTGGAAACCAAATATAATATATAATAACTAAAAGTCGGATCTAAACATTTAAGATATGTTCTAAAATATCACATTTTACACAAAAAATATACGTACGATCACAATCAAACGGCTTATCAAAATCAGGTGGAATATGCTAAGGAATTACTTCATAATAACTTTTCCAATACTTCACAGTGTGCATGTGTTAATATTAAGAAAAACGGACGGCATGCCTTGTCTGGCTCTATATCGCTAATAATATACTATTCATATCTGGAGGAAAAGTTTTAAGTTTACGTATTTCACGCAAATGTTGGAGATAGTAGGTGCTTCGTGGAATTAGATTGTAAACTTAGCAAATGTTGCACATATGTATAAAATAACATGACTTCGAGTTACAATTAGTTAGAACAGCTTACAATTACATTAAACAGTTTCCATACTCTCATGTTCAATAAGTTCAATCTATCTTTCTGTTCAAACATTTTATAAGAAAATGAAAGATCCAATATGAGCTCCAAACAGAACTCTATTAAATTTCTCGATTGCAACAAATTAGTACATTATGTATTACGAATAAACAGCAATACAAGAAAAAGTGAAAACAACAAGCTTTGAAAAATATAATTTCTTTCCCTGGAAAAATACTGTAATACTGAATACAAAATTAACTTACTAATCCAAGATTAATTCGCGAATATAGTGTTTGAAGTTCTAATAATAAAATGTTCTAATGAATTCAAGGTCGAATCCCGAAGAAGAATCCAAGCTGGAAGGCGATGACGTATGCCATATTATGATCACTGTTGTGTTGTGGTCTTCACTTCCTTGCAGAAACACAAGTAATCTGGTGTTTGAAATCCGAATACACTTTGTATAAACTGTCTTTGTTCAAAAATTATGTATGAACACGAAACTATATCCGGAGAAACGAATTAATCCCTTTGAATACATATAATATGAAGAACAATTAACATATCACTCAAAAGCTGGCTACAACAGAAGGAAACTACTTGAATGGAACTCATAGCTCATGCCCGAAGTGTACGCAGTAGTGGTCCTGGTAAAACGCAGAAACTAATTTGATCCCACAGTGCCATGGAAAATACTTACTGTGTATGAAACGACGAATTTGACTAGGCAAATGACTTAGTCCAACCTTCAATAATTGTTATTACCCAATATTAAAATCTCATGCTGAGATTACATTTTGAAAATTGAAATAGCTGATGCGTTATGAACAATAATCATGATAGGAAAATTAATATTGTATATTTACTAGGCGATTTAATCTAAATATATTATATTAAGAAATTTAGAATACAGCAGTGATTGTGAAACTATAAGAGCGTCAAAAACTACCGCCATCATAATGATTTGATAAAGTGTGTCTAAAATATAGAAATACGGGACACTTTCATTTGAAAGCAACCTACTTGACATACTGCTTTATCATATTAATTTGTATCCCCCTGCTGGCGTAAAACGTCTTCACCGCAGCAGTTTAACTCAAATGGATAAAAAAACAAATTGTGAAAAATCATATTATATGGTACATAATGTTTGAAATAAGCTGATAGCAACATTTTTAGGCCAGAGGAGATGCCCTAATCCAAATCACACACTCCGACACTGCCGTTGTACTGTTGCTATTGCAGCAAGAAATATATGTCCAATGGCAGTTTCTCAATGGAAGAAATGATCATCATATAATGAAACTGTGTGCGGTATTTTCTTACCAAATCTCCTTGAAAGGAAAGAGGATAATGTTTGAATAGAGTAATAAAAATAACGTTGTATATAACACTTCTAAACTATAGCTTCAAAATTTTCATTGTATAATTTTCAATTGTTGTCAGTTTCAATATTTTGTTAAGTATAAACCTCTCTAGTTAATATGAACAGTTGTTAGTTTTAAGAATCAGTTGATATTATTCTGAAAAACATTGCAAAGAAATAACAGCTTGAAATATGAGCAATAAAAAACTCGTTACACTTTTTTGACACACACAAAAGTCTGTTTCTGCACACTGACAAATACAGATCACTTTTATCATGAACCTATTTCCGATTCCTACATAATTTTGGACAATTTCATTCATGTCTTTTAGCAAGTTTCCCCATATTGAGGATATTGAAGAATTCAAACAAGATTTTAGACTAAAATGTATGAGAATATTAAGGACTTGAACCATTTTTTAACCCGAGACGTAACGAAAGGGAGAAATTAAAAGTTGAGCGAGATTATCAATATAACAGTTATTTATTTTTGATCATGCCTTTTAATTATATCAATGAAGTTATTCACCAGCTTTTTAGCTATAAGGAGTTTGTATTTTTTGTATTTTTTAAAACGTTTATTGAATATTTTTGTTGTTATTTTATGTTTATTCTGTTGAAATGAGAATGATTTCTAGAGAGTGATGACCACATACTGAATTACTCTTGAGTCCCTTCGTCACAATACGATGTATGAAGTTGTTCATAATAAACACCGTAAATCAAGGTTTAAAAAAATTGAGTCGGGCCCTATGGGACAGACCATTATTTACCCTGCTCTGTAAGTTGGATCTACTGCATTTTGAATGATTATATTTTAGTATCTAAAATTAATGGGAAGTTGCTAAAGGATAAAATCATGTTTGGCGTATCATAAAGGTGTGCTATAGGCACTATTATACATGCATATCTAATAATAAAAGTATAATGCTATTAATTTCGAGACATAATAACGATATCATCCTCGTCATTATCATCATCGTTTTCATCGTCATCATTCGCATCCTCGTCATCAGTATTCCATTATACTGCATTTTCTGTCAAATTTACAATCTTAATACTTTTATTTGCAATTGAGTCAGTTGTATCTGCAATCAAATTCTTTGCATTTGCTTAATTTCTTATCTCTTTTATAGACGTAAATTGTCACATATTGAACCTCTTTCTTCTTCAAAACAAATGATGTGGATAAAAGTCTACAAAACGTTCACAACCTGCTTTGACATTCGACTACAGTTATGGCATATAGTCAGGACGATAAGGGATTCTTTGCAGAGAAAACATAATTTCACTCACATACACATTTAGTGCTTAAACCATGCTCCCCTCTGGGCTGGATTGGCATTGCTGTATTGGTACGTACTTCCGTTTATGAAAAACATTCTGTCGACGCAAGTTAAACAGTTTGCCTCAACAATAAAGATCTTATCAACACCTTATCAAATAGCTTGCACACCTCTGCTAATGTAAGCATTTATTCCATGTTAATGCAACCATATACTTCAACACATTAGGATATTAGCCTGTGCTTCTTGACATTTGAAGACATTCAAAAATAGACACACACACTGGCAGACAGAAAAGTTGTAATGACAAATTTAAATATACGTCTCATAATAATCATATTCTTCAACACATTAGGATATTAGCCTGTGCTTCTTGACACTTGCAGGCATTCAAAACTAGACACACACACACTGACAGAATAATTGTAATGACAAATTTAAATATAGTTCTTATTATAATCATTATAAAATGTATTATTAATAGTTCATATAATTGATCTTCTAAGAACGACACGTACAGAGACCCATGCTTACAGAGATTACTAATTCGCATAGAGAAATTCATAGTTATATCAAAGAATTAACTTTGATGGGGAATGGATACTGAGAAGGCCGATTTCGTTTCTTATTTCAGATAAAACGTAGATATGACGTAATTACATATGTAGAATCGGGAAGCACAACTTTCTTATAGATTTAATGAATAATAGTCAAGATAATTACCACCATTTACGAAATTCAACAATTTGAGTCCTACAGAATAGATTTATGATAGAATACATTAAGAACTTTTACTATGAGCGCACAGTGAATTAAGAATTACCCCCCTTTATCCCAATCCACGGCCCTCACACATCTCTCTCTCTCTCTCTCTCTCTCTCTCTCTCTGTCTCTCTGTATTTTAATATCTGTCTCTCTGTCTGTCTGTCTTTCTCTCTTTCTCTCTCCGTGTCTCTCATATATTAAACAATGATTACTAATATAAAATTGCTTACAAGCCCTTCCATCAGTTGCAGGGTTAAAATAGAGAAACAAAAGAACGCTTAGAACGGAACAGAACATTACTGCAAACTTACGACGAACAATAGACATATGACAAATATAAATCATTAACAGTGATTGTATAAAGGAAAAAGAATCATCGAAAAAACAAGGGTAGAGGCAGATATTTCTATTGTTTACATGAAAACAGAGTGATTTAATTATCAATTCTATAAAGTTGCCAAATCTAACATGTACCTTACTATTTATACGTTTTAGAAAATCATTAAGTTTGTACCAACTAAAATTTCTGACAACATTCTTATTTATTTAATGGTTTCCTATCATAGGAAAATATTAAAAAGATAAAGATAGCTAAATGCATCACCCATATCTTGTGTGGCACACAATTCACGTGATCCTTCACAGAGATACAAACATTTGCTACCTTCCAGTTTTAATTGGAACCATATGATTCTTAAAACGGAATTCTGTTAAATTTATTGTATACCTTTGTGGCATACGTGTTAAAAAGGTTTCGAAATCAAAAGATCGTTTTGAAAACAAATTCTTTAATTGCTAGTGTTATATAAATCAAAGACGCTAAAATGCCAAGTTTGTATTTATTTAAACAAAACAAATACATATGTTTTAAAAGCCTTCATTACAAAATAGGTTGATTGATGCACATTTTGCTGTTTAGTTATATTATTTTAGGATCTAGATTTGAAGTTCTCTACTTATGAACTCCGAAATTATTTTGATCATGTGTATTAATAAATAATTTAAACTATACGTAAGCATAACCGCATAATATATTTGTCACAGTCATTTCTGTCTGAATTCCCGCTAGACATCAAACAATTTCAGTTTGAAACGCTTCTCATCATTCAATCCATATGTTCTATGCATCATGGAGTAACTACTATACGTAGTACATGAGTTTGAATCACATTCATCTTGCCACTTGACGATTAAAATCACGGTTACCAGACATGTTCAGAAAATCCTTGGATAACGTGTTAGTATGATATTAAGATAAATGTATAGATCCATTTTTGACGTAAGCACGCCTCAGCCCAAACATGCATTAGCCATTCACCATGACAGTGAACAGGCTGCACCGAAATATACCCAACACTGTTATAATATATTCAACAGAGTGATCGCTTTCAAAAGTACACAAGACAAAATGTGAAACAAGCAGTGTTTATAAGAGAATGAATCACAAGTATTCAATGTGTGTTTCTTTGTGTTAATAAAGATACTGAATCTATCACACAATTACATTTTTAAAAGGCATCGACGCATATTAGGTGCTTGTAATAATTCATCCTGCTTGAAGGACACATTTAATGGTAAAACAAACTTATAATTGTTACTGATTGAGCACAATTTAAACTAGACGTGATTATTCGAAAGTGCATGAGAATAAGTTAACAATACTGTATTTCATTTCATTTTAATTAAGTATTTTGTAGAACCAACCATGTTTTGTGTGCAAATATAAAACCTATCTTTTTCTAATTTTAGAAGCAGAATATTTCCATGTTGGTAAAGGGAACACGTAAAAGTCTGTAGATACACTAATATTGTGTGTGGAATACTCATCATCACAAAACTCATATAACAATACGTCTGTCACAATAAGCTGACTAAACAAATAATTCAAAGCAATGATCAATCAACGATATCATGACCAATCGAACTATTTTATTGACAAGTCATCGTTTAAAGAGGGAACACAAGTTTCATTTCAGTCATGAGTGTTAGGTCTAATTGATTCTTCAACAAAATTGTTGAAATTGTAGATTTCAAGTTAGATAATTATATTTTGTGTCATTGTTTTTTACTTGCAAATCTTCATATATAGCGTTCAGATTGATAGAACCACTCAGTGCTCCGTTGTGTAGAATAGGTCTTAAGCGACCTCGGATGTCAATAGAGGATGTTAATAAAAAGAGAAGCTACTTCGGTACAATTGATAGCAAAATGAATTTGCAATCCTAGGTGTGCAGCTTCAGATCCTACCATCGGATCGACCCGTGTCGGTTTAGCGGTGTGTCCTTGGTCAAGGTACCTTGATAATAGTGTGCTTGTACAACTGTGCCATACACCACCAATCCTCATGAGTTTGATGTATTTAAAGATAATACAACTTTGTTTGACCCAATACTTCCTGATATAATTGGTTACTTTGAATTATATATTGATTATTTCTTCCATGGGAGTCAGTTCTCTATTTGTACATACAGTTTCAAGTAGTTGCAGGTCGCCACATATACTAAGATGTTACCTTTAAGCAGATACATACGATGTTAAATGGATGTAATCCCGTGCAACACTAACCGACCTGGCGTTATCATTTATAACATCACTGAAATTGTAGCTGCCTAAAAGTTGTTTATCATAAAACGAAGTGGCAGCTCTCTCTCTCTCTCTCTCTCTCTCTCTCTCTCTGCTATTTAAATAGCACAGACTCTTTGTGTAATGCCCTTTGACCCATTTCCCCAAACGGTAAATAGTCTTTTCTGGATGTGTACTGAAAAACAATATGCATTGTGAAAGATATACCCGCATACAAACTCAAATGATAAATACAAGAACTCGTCTTGTTCATTCAAGAAATTATATTTTAGCTTGACACATTAGTCCGTGATATTAGCTCCAATTTGGCATGGAGACATTAATTGAAAGACACTACGTATATTTTCTCCAAATGAATCAAAAAATATTCACTCACAATTTCATTATAACTTTCTTGCAATTACGTTTGCCTGAAAACAATCCTATATATTAGTAGTTTTCAATTTACTCTTCCAGAGAAGAGGGGCAAATGTCAAATGTAAGGTCATATATTAAGAGGTAACTATAACTTCCGAGAAGGCATAATTTTGCCTGTCGTTTCAAATATTTAAATCATAAGATTCTACAAATGACATGATATACACGTGCTACATATCGTTTTGATCCATGTTGCCCTGGCTCTCATATGGAAAATAGCATTAACATTGATTGCCAAATTACTACTACTGATCAGCATCATTCGAATTGAAAATACCAATCTAGAATACTGACGTATTGCTACAGTAATAACATACGATTCAGTGGCAGCTTTACGTTCGTCAGTTCCATAGTAATAATATTGTTTTTGATAATGACGATATAGTTGATATGCAGTTGTTTTATTTCAGATTTTAGTGCAAGTGCTTTATAGCTCATCTTGATTACATTAAATAATTGGTAAATATTATCTGTGTTAGCAAACACGTTTTTTGGTCCTGGTTGTCTAATGATACATCAATCGTTAATAATTATAAGTTCACCTGTCTTATTTACATGGTCATTAAAGTATTAGCGCTTGTAGTTCTAAATTGGCCACCGTTTACCAAAAATGGTCATAACGGTGTAAATATAATCAATAATTTCATGTGAATGACTCACACACATGCAAAGGTGTACACTACACAATCAAATGGAACTTGCATGGAAATTGCGGTTTAATAAAAGCACTAAAGAAAACAGGAGAAAAAACGTCATTCAGAAACATAGTATTCTAATTTTGTTCACGCAAGTACATCAAGCATGACTGCTAATAGAATTGTATCTGGTTTAAAATGATTATGGTATCAGAAGTATTTTAAGCCACAATATATTCAGCCCTCACAATTGTGTATCACTCCTATATCTTTTCTCCCTCGCTTGTTAACGAATACTGAGCCGCCACTTTATAAAATATAAGTGTAGTACTCAAAGCTATGATGTTATAGCTATACTACTTTCAAAGCTCCTGGCAACTGTATGACCTTTTCTGCATCAGACTGCTTCTTGCGTACGCGCTTACGCAAAACAGAAATATCTTACTAACAATTGATTATACTATGTCTTGTTTTGATGTTTTAAAGCATAAATCATTTTCTACAAACAGTGATAATGTCAGAGTTTACAGAAAATATAGGTTTCAGTTTGTGTCTTGTCAGTTGAGCACACACGAAAAATCATATATCTTCTATTTCTCTATCAAAATGTAGTTATTGTGCAATACTTATATTAAACTATATAATGACAAATTCCGTATAACTATAGTTTATATCTACGTTCAAGTATGTAGTTTGGATATGTGATACATATCAAATTTTTAAAAAATGTCTTCTAATATAACTGTTTATGGTTCGGTTAATGTATTTTTGGTAACCAGTTAAGAAATGTAATAACTGTTGTGTACTTTGCATATACACAAATGTAACTTGGTATCCCAGAAAGGATACACATTCACAGCCAATCATTTAATTAAATGTGCACTCATTTGTTTATTGATAATACATAATTCATGGAGTGTTTGCTAACTCTATCATTTGACATGCTGAATGAAAAACAAAACAAAAACTGAAACAGGAAAATCATTGCCACTGTCACACACACACATCTTTGTGTAAAATCTCCATATCTTATAAGGAAGACTATTTCTTGTATTATTTAAACAGTTATGTACTTCTGTGTCTTAATATAGTAATCCTTGTGTCCATCAAGTAATTAAATTTCCAAAGTTCAACAAATTGAGGCTGCAGTTCACACAAGGTTTTATGAAATATGACAATTGTGTATATTTTGCCAAAGACAATCAAACTGTCTGAATGTTAAATTTTTAACATTTTTGAAATTCCTCCCAGGTTGTATTAGGCACATATTGATTATGTGTCTACAATGAGTAATCACTAGACAATATATTACCCACATATTTGTAATGAGTAACATCTTGTATGTTTGCTTTAGCTATTTAAACATAATGAATGGGTTAGGTGCCCTTTTGTAATATTACAATTAATTCCGTCTTGTATGCATTAAATGTAATCATCTTTGTTCATGGCCATTCCTGTAACTTCACAAATTAGCTTAAAATGTCAAAATAATGATTTTTGTTTAATCAGGAAGGATAAAATATTCAATTAAGATCCATTAATATGAAATAGTTAAGATTCCTTTCCTTACTCCATCTTTTAGAATACTCTGCGTTGCAATGACCCAGCAAATATTATTACATCACACATCTTCACATTTAAAAGTACTAGTTTTCTTTGTTGCTTTGAAAGCACTTTCAAACAATTATTGGCTATATAATTCTGAGAAAATTGGAGCTAAAGGTTTTTCCCTAGGACAGCTAACCCGAGCATAGGCAGGTATCGAACCCACAAAAACTTGAATTAAGACTCCTACACTCTGGCAACTAAGCTGACTCGGTGTATCAAATCAATATTACGTCATTGAATACGTACATTAAAGTACATAATGTTATAATGATTTCGACATATTTCCGGTCTGGGTTTGGGTTATATTCAAGGTAACAAGGTAAGACCCTAATAAACAATATATTATAATGACAACTAAAATAACATGGCTGGTAAAGAAAGGTGTACAGCTGACCCGTTTAAACACACCTTTATGTGCATTAAATCATATAACCAAACAAATGGCAGTTAGCAGATGGAATTACAATGTACTGATTACATTATATAATTCAAAATCGTATCAACAAATAAAATGTATATAATAACATGATTGTAAATATTGTCATAAAATGGGACTTTCAATACGTGAAGTATCCAAGCTAAACCTTTGCATTAATAAGTGTATAATAGTTGTATGCATCAGTGATAGTTGATTTACACACAATACAATCTAATGCCAAGAATGAAAATAGGACACTATGGGAAATGACAACTAATATTAATGTTGAAAATATAAAATTAGCTCATGTCAGTGTTGTTTTATGCAACCGCTGTCGTAGCAGAAACGGCCATTTTATTACGCTAGTATCCAAAGGAACATATATATGTATTTATATCTGTACATCTGTATGCCAATTCCAAATCAATTTAAATGCAATGGCCAACATATATTCAACGAAGAATCATAAAATTATATACACTTCATTTTATTTACAGGCAAATAAATTCGTTATATAACCTGGTTATTACAGCAGACTATCGATTGCTTGTATGCTCTTTGTCAAAGGTGACTTTTAGATTGCAAAAATTATTAACTAGATTAGCATACACACCCTGACATTTCCTAACATTTTCCAAAAACATCTCATTGGTAGTAGTGCATTGCCTGACAAACGTTCTCAAAATAGTGTATAATTATTATTATTATTATTATTATTATTATTATTATTATTATTATTATTATTATTATTAATATTTCTATGGGCAGCAAATTGTTTTCCAGCAGTTAAAATTTAGACAGATCTAAGACATCATTGTAGGTTATCATATTATTTTCCGATATATTAAGATAATTCAATCTGTAGAATGTAGCAAATGTATTAGATCGTTATAAATTAAAGATGAAGAACATACACCAAGCTGTTACTGTAATCATCTGACCCAGGTCATAAAGACCCTACTGAGTAATTTGATAATTGTAAATAAAAAATTGCTTATAAAATTGTAGTATGGTTGCAAAAGACAGCTAAATGCACTGCAGGTCTTAACAGCCAATGCGGCCTTAATGCATTTTAGATGTCTTACCAATCTGTGTAAAAAGAAGAGAGTATGAGAAGAATAAAGTGTTCTCTGTTGTAAAGAAAAAATTATACACATTAATATGTTACTCCTTTCCACACGTTCATAATGTGAACCAACTATGTATCCACATGTTTAGCAAAAATGGTTGGTATTATGTGATTATTCACATTACATCCTACCTACAATAAATAAAAACAAAATAAATAAATACTTGAATGTTTTGGGAGATTTTCATTAGAAAAGAACAAAAATGCTCTCTCAGCAGGATATTATAGATGACGTGGACATTGAGTGAAAGTCTCAAAATAGTTTTGATGTTGCTCAAGACATGTTAGATAATGAAAATGAGGACAACACCAATTCAAGGCCGGATTTAAACTTATCAGAGATGGATGATATGGGGAAACCGAAGGGAAATCTGAGAAACATTGAAAATGTCACTGATGATGATACCAAAGATGATACCAATGATGATGCTCTATTTGTTTCACAGACATCGCAAGCAGAACAAAGATTCAGATGTAGACGAAATTAATGAAGGCATATACATGCAAATCAAAACCAAATTTGGAACTCTTAATAGAAGTGCCTTCAAAAAAAGATTGAAATCAACACTTGATGTCAAAGGTCTCAGGGATTCTAGGCAAGCTCTCTTTGATCTAGCAAAAAAGGAAGAGATATGATTGTCCTGATGGTCGATTAGTAGAACGTTTACCTCGAACAAATAGTGCTCCTGTGGAGGATAAGTTATCGGAAGATATTTATATTATATTCCATTTCATTGAAGGAGAAAATAATTACAGTGACATGAAAGCATGTATATCTAAATGGGCATTGAAACATAATTCTGAAACAAGATCATCCCAGCGTATAAACTCCATTCGCAGTGATTGTATATCACAAAGTCCGAAAGCTCCGGTCAATGATAGCGCCTTACAAAGAACTGATGAAGATGCTGATAAAATGAGCACAATATTTGCGCAGATAGCGATAATGAATGACAAGTTTGAAGAAAAATTCTCCAGATTGGAAAACCAGTTGGGTTATATTATCACACGGACAGAAAATGAGATCCTAAACTTAAAGTCAGACTTAGTGGAAACTACGAAGAAACTCAAAGAGGCGAACTCTCATATAGAGCAACTGAAATTAAAGGAAGAAAAACTAATCAATGATAATAGAGGAATGTATTTCCAGATGTCATCAATGGCAACCCGGGAAAATGAGATTAAAAAATTATCTTCTCATGTACATCAACATCTAGATGTGATCATGAAAAAGATTAACTGTATGGAGGGAAAGTCAGACACAATTTGTACAAGACACAAACTTTTATTCAATCAGTCTAACAAAGGAAGTGGTAGAAACGTAGACTTGCAAATGAAAGAAAATCATAGAAATCATGAACTATCAGCATACAAGGAGAGTAGACATGTTATCTCTCCATCTATAGATCAAGAAAATGTAGTACATGGACAAAAATAAATACATAAAGAGCCTGCTAGAGCTCTTCCAGTAAATTTGCCTAGCAATGGTCCCGCTATGTTTACATTGAAAGATTTCCCGCCACTTTCACGGAATGATCGGACTAACATAACGGAAAATGTGAATCATAATCAGCGCACAGAAATAACATCTCACAATGCAAGTACATCAACCTACAATCAGCAAAAGAAATTAAGATATGAAGATAGAGCTAACATAAATATAAATGAAAACATAAATAAAGATCAAATAGGGCACAACAAATCACCAAATGATCAAAGAATGCTTCCGAATGACGAGGAGAGACAAAAAAAGGAAGATACATCGTATAGACATATTGAGACAATTATTACCAGACCCAATCAAAGGAATATAGAACCGGATGTGTTTGAACCAGTTGTAAGAAACAAAATAAGACGCATTCTGCTATCAAATGTCAAATCGAGAAAAAATATAGATGTAGTAAGGACAGCTATCGCAACTCAGTGCAAGGAGGAAGGTGTGACAGTAACATTCGTCCGCCTCATAAAGGAACGACCCCATTGGGATGGATCAAATATATATACATTTCGACTAAATGTACTGGATAAAGATTTTGAACTGATGATGAATAATGAATCATTTTGGAGTTCTGGAATAAAATGTAGGGAATGGATAACAAACAGAAAATGGAGAGAAGGCTACTTACTTGATGAAACGCATGAGAATTACAAAATATGTTCCTAATGAGCATAGCCATATGACTAGTAATTGCTTCTTAATTATAATTATGATCATTATTTCAACATGGAATGTACGTGGTATAATGTCTAGCACGCAGAAACTAATTGAATTGTTACCAGACACAGATATATTTGTTATCACTGAACATTGGCTTTGTACAAAGAATCTAACGTATTTAGATAAATTACATGATGATTTCAAAGTAGTTGCGCTACCTACTGAAGAGATACAACAATGCTATAGAGGTAGTGGCGGGGTTGCCATATTTTATAGATCATCACTATGCAAAGCAAGCACCTTACAAAATGAGTTCCCAAATATTATGGCGGTGAAAATCTTAGTGAGAGACTTGGATCCTATAATTTTGATTGCAACCTACTTTCCCTCGACAACTAGAACTGATGATGCATATGACAAATTTTGTGAAAATGTTTTTGATGTGTATGATAGGTATTCTGCTGAAAATATATGCATAATTATAGGCGACATGAATGCAGATCTTGTGTGTAAAAGTCCATCAAGAAGAGATCTTGCTCTCAAAAAAAGAATAGAACAGAGAAACATAGTTGCTACGCTGGTGATAAAACCACATGAACAATTACATCACATATAGATCAAAAGACATGTCACGAACGTCCATACTTGATTATATATTAATACCTGAAATAATTAGAGGTGCTGTAAAAAGACACATAGTAAATGACAAAATTGATTTCTCAATATCGGATCACCTACCTATTACAGCGGCACTTGCAAAAGATATACTGAAGGAAAATAAAAAGATATGTGTATCTCCAAGAATGAAATGGAACTTGGCAAATCCATTAGAAATGAGCATGTATAAATCTGATGTTAGTGCATTCTTGAATTTCACCTATGAGTGTAAAAAGGTAGAAGATATAGAGAAGTATAATGAATTGATAACTAAGAGTGTAATAACTGCATCAGACCGATATATTCCAAAGTCCGAATTCAAATCGTCCTTGAAATCATACTGGAAGAAAAGTGGGCTTGAAAATTTACATCAGAATATGAGAAAAGCGCGCGGAGAATGGATCAAAGCAGGAAAACATAGAAGCACAGGGTGTAGCATCAAAAGAAGATACAAGGACGCGATAAGAAAGTTTAGAAAGAAACATAGGCAAGAGAAAAAGGTATATAAAGAGTGCATATTTGAAGAGATAGAAAAAAGTGCAGAAATGGGAATAGACGAATTCTATGCAGTCATACGGGAAAATAGAAAAGATAAATCGGACATTGGTAATATTGCATTTCGAGGAGAAGAATCTAATACTTTTGATGAATGTGTCATTCTATGGAAACTATATTTTTCTGAATTAAGTGGTACAACAGATGAGGAACATAATGATTGTGTCAAAATGAAGAATATGTACGAAGAAAGCAAACTAGAGACTGATAACATAAAATGTAATAATATTACAGAGGAAGAAGTGTTGCAGCATATCAAGTCTCTAAAAAACAAAAAATCACCAGGCATTGATTGCATATCGAATGAACACTTAAAGTATGGTGGAAAATATTTAATCAGACATTTAACTGCCCTTTTTAATTACATGATGCAGTATGAGTATTCACCTAATGTACATAGATGTGGGATGATTATACCGATATACAAACAAAATGGTAAAGATAAAAAGGATCCAATGAATTATCGTGGTATAACATTGACATCTTATCTGGGAAAATTGTTTGAAAAAATATTGATGACTAGAATTCAAAAGTATTTAGAAAAAAATAAGCTTTCCACATCCTTATCAATTTGGATTTTGTAAGGAGGCTGGAGCTATCTCCGCTGCTTTTACTCTTCAAGAATGTTTGATGTACTTTTATAATCATAACTCTAATGTATAAGCTGTTTTTCTGGATAACGAAAAGGCATTCGATAGACTGTGGCATTGTGGACTATTAAAAAAACTAAAAATATTAGGAATTAATGCAAAAATATGGAGAATAATCGCCCATTCCTACACACAGTCAAGTGCCTGTGTAGCGTGTAGAGGATGTATATCGAACACATTTCCATTACGGAGAGGCGTTGGTCAAGGGCGTGTAATGTCGGCTTTTTTATTTCTCGTGTACATAAATGACCTATTGAATGAGCTAGTAATGACTAATTGCGGGATAACAGTGAATCAGATGAACATACCTGGCATGCTTTTGGCAGACGACAGCACTCTACTAAGCTCTACGCGGAATGGATTGCAAATACTCGTGAATACAGCTTATCAGTATGCACAGAAGTGGAAATTGAAATATAACTCTAACAAGAGTAATTGGATGATATTTAGTAAAAGAAAGGAAGTGTACTCATCAAATGGAATTACTCAGGGATCACAGAATATTCCTAGAGCAAAAAAAGTGAAATATGCAGGAGTTACCTTTTCGCAATCAATGAAAACTAATGATCGTATAATCTATTCCTACGATAAAGCTAAACGTGTAACAAACTCACTATACTCAATTGGATTAAATGCAAATGGAATGAATCCTATAGTCTCTGTGAAAGTCTGGGAAAGAGTTATATTGCCATCTGCTTTGTATGGCTTAGAACTCTGGTTTAATATGTCATATCAGGGCATTGAATCAATGGAGAAAATACAACGATATTTCGCCCGGAGAGTACAAGGTTTCCCTCAAAGATCGCCTATTGGATCTACGACACCGTGCTTGGGGATGATATCAATGGAAGCTCGCATAGATAAGCAAAAACTCGTATTCCTTGGTCGCATGTGTAGAACATCAGCAAATTTAACGGCTAAAAAGGTTTTCCTCTGGGCTGTTGGAAATTTTATTTTTGACCCCCAACATAGCTACAACTCTTTTATATATGATGTAAATACTGTACTAAAAAAGTATGATTTAGAAGACTATCTCAACGACTTTATTTTCACTGGAAAATTTCCAGACAAAATAACATGGAAAAACTTAATTGGGACAAGAATACAGATATTAGAGGAGAGAAAACATGAAATGAGTATCAGAAATCCATCAGAGGGATTTGGTAGATTTTTAAATATTAATCCATGATTAAAAATGCATCATCTATGGAAAAGAGCTTACACTGAGTCAAGAAGAAAAATGGAATATGGGACATTAATTCGTATTGGAGGAATGCAAGCAAGACCTGGACTGTGTCCCCTATGTGGCAAAATGAGTCATGACCGTATTTTGCACATTTCAATGAATTGTGCCTTAACCTCAGACGACAGAAACCACTTGATGGAAAGTCTATTTTCGTATATGCTTCCTGTGATTTACCGTGATTTCTGTGATCAGATCGATGATGTTATACTGATTATACTACTTGGTGGTTTAAATGATATATCAGAACGTTTAGAATTTGAGGCATGGATAAATATGATCAGACTATCTACCAAGTATTTCATTAAGATAAAGGATATTATATATTCGATTCAATAGAGAACTCGCTCAAAATATAAGGAAAGAAATACTTGTACTGGATTGCAAAGAGAGTAGGAAGCTATTTTTGTTGTGAGGATACATTTTCAAATGTTCTATCGTATATATATCTCTATCAAGATTAGTAATGATTCTAATTTATTTATTCGTTTGCTATTGGAAATAATTCAATAAGTAACGAATCTACTATTTTTGTGATTCTATGTATTTAAATGCATTTTTTTTTGTCTTAAAATCTTCAGAAAATGGAGGAATAAAAGAATATCATCATCTCTCTGCTATTTAAATAGCACAGACTCTTTGTGTAATGCCCCTTGACCCATTTCCCCAAACGGTAAATAGTCTTTTCTGGATGTGTACTGAAAAACAATATACATTGTGAAAGATATACCCGCATACAAACTCAAATGATAAATACAAGAACTCGTCTTGTTCATTCAAGAAATTATATTTTAGCTTGACACATTAGTCCGTGATATTAGCTCCAATTTGGCATGGAGACATTAATTGAAAGACACTACGTATATTTTCTCCAAATGAATCAAAAAATATTCACTCACAATTTCATTATAATTTTCTTGCAATTACGTTTGCCTGAAAACAATCCTACATATTAGTAGTTTTCAATTTACTCTTCCAGAGAAGAGGGGCAAATGTCAAATGTAAGGTCATATATTAAGAGGTAACTATAACTTCCGAGAAGGCATAATTTTGCCTGTCGTTTCAAATATTTAAATCATAAGATTCTACAAATGACATGATATACACGTGCTACATATCGTTTTGATCCATGTTGCCCTGGCTCTCATATGGAAAATAGCATTAACATTGATTGCCAAATTACTACTACTGATCAGCATCATTCGAATTGAAAATACCAATCTAGAATACTGACGTATTGCTACAGTAATAACATACGATTCAGTGGCAGCTTTACGTTCGTCAGTTCCATAGTAATAATATTGTTTTTGATAATGACGATATAGTTGATATGCAGTTGTTTTATTTCAGATTTTAGTGCAAGTGCTTTATAGCTCATCTTGATTACATTAAATAATTGGTAAATATTATCTGTGTTAGCAAACACGTTTTTTGGTCCTGGTTGTCTAATGATACATCAATCGTTAATAATTATAAGTTCACCTGTCTTATTTACATGGTCATTAAAGTATTAGCGCTTGTAGTTCTAAATTGGCCACCGTTTACCAAAAATGGTCATAACGGTGTAAATATAATCAATAATTTCATGTGAATGACTCACACACATGCAAAGGTGTACACTACACAATCAAATGGAACTTGCATGGAAATTGCGGTTTAATAAAAGCACTAAAGAAAACAGGAGAAAAAACGTCATTCAGAAACATAGTATTCTAATTTTGTTCACGCAAGTACATCAAGCATGACTGCTAATAGAATTGTATCTGGTTTAAAATGATTATGGTATCAGAAGTATTTTAAGCCACAATATATTCAGCCCTCACAATTGTGTATCACTCCTATATCTTTTCTCCCTCGCTTGTTAACGAATACTGAGCCGCCACTTTATAAAATATAAGTGTAGTACTCAAAGCTATGATGTTATAGCTATACTACTTTCAAAGCTCCTGGCAACTGTATGACCTTTTCTGCATCAGACTGCTTCTTGCGTACGCGCTTACGCAAAACAGAAATATCTTACTAACAATTGATTATACTATGTCTTGTTTTGATGTTTTAAAGCATAAATCATTTTCTACAAACAGTGATAATGTCAGAGTTTACAGAAAATATAGGTTTCAGTTTGTGTCTTGTCAGTTGAGCACACACGAAAAATCATATATCTTCTATTTCTCTATCAAAATGTAGTTATTGTGCAATACTTATATTAAACTATATAATGACAAATTCCGTATAACTATAGTTTATATCTACGTTCAAGTATGTAGTTTGGATATGTGATACATATCAAATTTTTAAAAAATGTCTTCTAATATAACTGTTTATGGTTCGGTTAATGTATTTTTGGTAACCAGTTAAGAAATGTAATAACTGTTGTGTACTTTGCATATACACAAATGTAACTTGGTATCCCAGAAAGGATACACATTCACAGCCAATCATTTAATTAAATGTGCACTCATTTGTTTATTGATAATACATAATTCATGGAGTGTTTGCTAACTCTATCATTTGACATGCTGAATGAAAAACAAAACAAAAACTGAAACAGGAAAATCATTGCCACTGTCACACACACACATCTTTGTGTAAAATCTCCATATCTTATAAGGAAGACTATTTCTTGTATTATTTAAACAGTTATGTACTTCTGTGTCTTAATATAGTATTCCTTGTGTCCATCAAGTAATTAAATTTCCAAAGTTCAACAAATTGAGGCTGCAGTTCACACAAGGTTTTATGAAATATGACAATTGTGTATATTTTGCCAAAGACAATCAAACTGTCTGAATGTTAAATTTTTAACATTTTTGAAATTCCTCCCAGGTTGTATTAGGCACATATTGATTATGTGTCTACAATGAGTAATCACTAGACAATATATTACCCACATATTTGTAATGAGTAACATCTTGTATGTTTGCTTTAGCTATTTAAACATAATGAATGGGTTAGGTGCCCTTTTGTAATATTACAATTAATTCCGTCTTGTATGCATTAAATGTAATCATCTTTGTTCATGGCCATTCCTGTAACTTCACAAATTAGCTTAAAATGTCAAAATAATGATTTTTGTTTAATCAGGAAGGATAAAATATTCAATTAAGATCCATTAATATGAAATAGTTAAGATTCCTTTCCTTACTCCATCTTTTAGAATACTCTGCGTTGCAATGACCCAGCAAATATTATTACATCACACATCTTCACATTTAAAAGTACCAGTTTTCTTTGTTGCTTTGAAAGCACTTTCAAACAATTATTGGCTATATAATTCTGAGAAAATTGGAGCTAAAGGTTTTTCCCTAGGACAGCTAACCCGAGCATAGGCAGGTATCGAACCCACAAAAACTTGAATTAAGACTCCTACACTCTGGCAACTAAGCTGACTCGGTGTATCAAATCAATATTACGTCATTGAATACGTACATTAAAGTACATAATGTTATAATGATTTCGACATATTTCCGGTCTGGGTTTGGGTTATATTCAAGGTAACAAGGTAAGACCCTAATAAACAATATATTATAATGACAACTAAAATAACATGGCTGGTAAAGAAAGGTGTATAGCTGACCCGTTTAAACACACCTTTATGTGCATTAAATCATATAACCAAACAAATGGCAGTTAGCAGATGGAATTACAATGTACTGATTACATTATATAATTCAAAATCGTATCAACAAATAAAATGTATATAATAACATGATTGTAAATATTGTCATAAAATGGGACTTTCAATACGTGAAGTATCCAAGCTAAACCTTTGCATTAATAAGTGTATAATAGTTGTATGCATCAGTGATAGTTGATTTACACACAATACAATCTAATGCCAAGAATGAAAATAGGACACTATGGGAAATGACAACTAATATTAATGTTGAAAATATAAAATTAGCTCATGTCAGTGTTGTTTTATGCAACCGCTGTCGTAGCAGAAACGGCCATTTTATTACGCTAGTATCCAAAGGAACATATATATGTATTTATATCTGTACATCTGTATGCCAATTCCAAATCAATTTAAATGCAATGGCCAACATATATTCAACGAAGAATCATAAAATTATATACACTTCATTTTATTTACAGGCAAATAAATTCGTTATATAACCTGGTTATTACAGCAGACTATCGATTGCTTGTATGCTCTTTGTCAAAGGTGACTTTTAGATTGCAAAAATTATTAACTAGATTAGCATACACACCCTGACATTTCCTAACATTTTCCAAAAACATCTCATTGGTAGTAGTGCATTGCCTGACAAACGTTCTCAAAATAGTGTATAATTATTATTATTATTATTATTATTATTATTATTATTATTATTATTATTTCTATGGGCAGCAAATTGTTTTCCAGCAGTTAAAATTTAGACAGATCTAAGACATCATTGTAGGTTATCATATTATTTTCCGATATATTAAGATAATTCAATCTGTAGAATGTAGCAAATGTATTAGATCGTTATAAATTAAAGATGAAGAACATACACCAAGCTGTTACTGTAATCATCTGACCCAGGTCATAAAGACCCTACTGAGTAATTTGATAATTGTAAATAAAAAATTGCTTATAAAATTGTAGTATGGTTGCAAAAGACAGCTAAATGCACTGCAGGTCTTAACAGCCAATGCGGCCTTAATGCATTTTAGATGTCTTACCAATCTGTGTAAAAAGAAGAGAGTATGAGAAGAATAAAGTGTTCTCTGTTGTAAAGAAAAAATTATACACATTAATATGTTACTCCTTTCCACACGTTCATAATGTGAACCAACTATGTATCCACATGTTTAGCAAAAATGGTTGGTATTATGTGATTATTCACATTACATCCTACCTACAATAAATAAAAACAAAATAAATAAATACTTGAATGTTTTGGGAGATTTTCATTAGAAAAGAACAAAAATGCTCTCTCAGCAGGATATTATAGATGACGTGGACATTGAGTGAAAGTCTCAAAATAGTTTTGATGTTGCTCAAGACATGTTAGATAATGAAAATGAGGACAACACCAATTCAAGGCCGGATTTAAACTTATCAGAGATGGATGATATGGGGAAACCGAAGGGAAATCTGAGAAACATTGAAAATGTCACTGATGATGATACCAAAGATGATACCAATGATGATGCTCTATTTGTTTCACAGACATCGCAAGCAGAACAAAGATTCAGATGTAGACGAAATTAATGAAGGCATATACATGCAAATCAAAACCAAATTTGGAACTCTTAATAGAAGTGCCTTCAAAAAAAGATTGAAATCAACACTTGATGTCAAAGGTCTCAGGGATTCTAGGCAAGCTCTCTTTGATCTAGCAAAAAAGGAAGAGATATGATTGTCCTGATGGTCGATTAGTAGAACGTTTACCTCGAACAAATAGTGCTCCTGTGGAGGATAAGTTATCGGAAGATATTTATATTATATTCCATTTCATTGAAGGAGAAAATAATTACAGTGACATGAAAGCATGTATATCTAAATGGGCATTGAAACATAATTCTGAAACAAGATCATCCCAGCGTATAAACTCCATTCGCAGTGATTGTATATCACAAAGTCCGAAAGCTCCGGTCAATGATAGCGCCTTACAAAGAACTGATGAAAATGCTGATAAAATGAGCACAATATTTGCGCAGATAGCGATAATGAATGACAAGTTTGAAGAAAAATTCTCCAGATTGGAAAACCAGTTGGGTTATATTATCACACGGACAGAAAATGAGATCCTAAACTTAAAGTCAGACTTAGTGGAAACTACGAAGAAACTCAAAGAGGCGAACTCTCATATAGAGCAACTGAAATTAAAGGAAGAAAAACTAATCAATGATAATAGAGGAATGTATTTCCAGATGTCATCAATGGCAACCCGGGAAAATGAGATTAAAGAATTATCTTCTCATGTACATCAACATCTAGATGTGATCATGAAAAAGATTAACTGTATGGAGGGAAAGTCAGACACAATTTGTACAAGACACAAACTTTTATTCAATCAGTCTAACAAAGGAAGTGGTAGAAACGTAGACTTGCAAATGAAAGAAAATCATGGAAATCATGAACTATCAGCATACAAGGAGAGTAGACATGTTATCTCTCCATCTATAGATCAAGAAAATGTAGTACATGGACAAAAATAAATACATAAAGAGCCTGCTAGAGCTCTTCCAGTAAATTTGCCTAGCAATGGTCCCGCTATGTTTACATTGAAAGATTTCCCGCCACTTTCACGGAATGATCGGACTAACATAACGGAAAATGTGAATCATAATCAGCGCACAGAAATAACATCTCACAATGCAAGTACATCAACCTACAATCAGCAAAAGAAATTAAGATATGAAGATAGAGCTAACATAAATATAAATGAAAACATAAATAAAGATCAAATAGGGCACAACAAATCACCAAATGATCAAAGAATGCTTCCGAATGACGAGGAGAGACAAAAAAAGGAAGATACATCGTATAGACATATTGAGACAATTATTACCAGACCCAATCAAAGGAATATAGAACCGGATGTGTTTGAACCAGTTGTAAGAAACAAAATAAGACGCATTCTGCTATCAAATGTCAAATCGAGAAAAAATATAGATGTAGTAAGGACAGCTATCGCAACTCAGTGCAAGGAGGAAGGTGTGACAGTAACATTCGTCCGCCTCATAAAGGAACGACCCCATTGGGATGGATCAAATATATATACATTTCGACTAAATGTACTGGATAAAGATTTTGAACTGATGATGAATAATGAATCATTTTGGAGTTCTGGAATAAAATGTAGGGAATGGATAACAAACAGAAAATGGAGAGAAGGCTACTTACTTGATGAAACGCATGAGAATTACAAAATATGTTCCTAATGAGCATAGCCATATGACTAGTAATTGCTTCTTAATTATAATTATGATCATTATTTCAACATGGAATGTACGTGGTATAATGTCTAGCACGCAGAAACTAATTGAATTGTTACCAGACACAGATATATTTGTTATCACTGAACATTGGCTTTGTACAAAGAATCTAACGTATTTAGATAAATTACATGATGATTTCAAAGTAGTTGCGCTACCTACTGAAGAGATACAACAATGCTATAGAGGTAGTGGCGGGGTTGCCGTATTTTATAGATCATCACTATGCAAAGCAAGCACCTTACAAAATGAGTTCCCAAATATTATGGCGGTGAAAATCTTAGTGAGAGACTTGGATCCTATAATTTTGATTGCAACCTACTTTCCCTCGACAACTAGAACTGATGATGCATATGACAAATTTTGTGAAAATGTTTTTGATGTGTATGATAGGTATTCTGCTGAAAATATATGCATAATTATAGGCGACATGAATGCAGATCTTGTGTGTAAAAATCCATCAAGAAGAGATCTTGCTCTCAAAAAAAAGAATAGAACAGAGAAACATAGTTACTACGCTGGTGATAAAACCACATGAACAATTACATCACATATAGATCAAAAGACATGTCACGAACGTCCATACTTGATTATATATTAATACCTGAAATAATTAGAGGTGCTGTAAAAAGACACATAGTAAATGACAAAATTGATTTCTCAATATCGGATCACCTACCTATTACAGCGGCACTTGCAAAAGATATACTGAAGGAAAATAAAAAGATATGTGTATCTCCAAGAATGAAATGGAACTTGGCAAATCCATTAGAAATGAGCATGTATAAATCTGATGTTAGTGCATTCTTGAATTTCACCTATGAGTGTAAAAAGGTAGAAGATATAGAGAAGTATAATGAATTGATAACTAAGAGTGTAATAACTGCATCAGACCGATATATTCCAAAGTCCGAATTCAAATCGTCCTTGAAATCATACTGGAAGAAAAGTGGGCTTGAAAATTTACATCAGAATATGAGAAAAGCGCGCGGAGAATGGATCAAAGCAGGAAAACATAGAAGCACAGGGTGTAGCATCAAAAGAAGATACAAGGACGCGATAAGAAAGTTTAGAAAGAAACATAGGCAAGAGAAAAAGGTATATAAAGAGTGCATATTTGAAGAGATAGAAAAAAGTGCAGAAATGGGAATAGACGAATTCTATGCAGTCATACGGGAAAATAGAAAAGATAAATCGGACATTGGTAATATTGCATTTCGAGGAGAAGAATCTAATACTTTTGATGAATGTGTCATTCTATGGAAACTATATTTTTCTGAATTAAGTGGTACAACAGATGAGGAACATAATGATTGTGTCAAAATGAAGAATATGTACGAAGAAAGCAAACTAGAGACTGATAACTTAAAATGTAATAATATTACAGAGGAAGAAGTGTTGCAGCATATCAAGTCTCTAAAAACCAAAAAATCACCAGGCATTGATTGCATATCGAATGAACACTTAAAGTATGGTGGAAAATATTTAATCAGACATTTAACTGCCCTTTTTAATTACATGATGCAGTATGAGTATTCACCTAATGTACATAGATGTGGGATGATTATACCGATATACAAACAAAATGGTAAAGATAAAAAGGATCCAATGAATTATCGTGGTATAACATTGACATCTTATCTGGGAAAATTGTTTGAAAAAATATTGATGACTAGAATTCAAAAGTATTTAGAAAAAAATAAGCTTTCCACATCCTTATCAATTTGGATTTTGTAAGGAGGCTGGAGCTATCTCCGCTGCTTTTACTCTTCAAGAATGTTTGATGTACTTTTATAATCATAACTCTAATGTATAAGCTGTTTTTCTGGATAACGAAAAGGCATTCGATAGACTGTGGCATTGTGGACTATTAAAAAAACTAAAAATATTAGGAATTAATGCAAAAATATGGAGAATAATCGCCCATTCCTACACACAGTCAAGTGCCTGTGTAGCGTGTAGAGGATGTATATCGAACACATTTCCATTACGGAGAGGCGTTGGTCAAGGGCGTGTAATGTCGGCTTTTTTATTTCTCGTGTACATAAATGACCTATTGAATGAGCTAGTAATGACTAATTGCGGGATAACAGTGAATCAGATGAACATACCTGGCATGCTTTTGGCAGACGACAGCACTCTACTAAGCTCTACGCGGAATGGATTGCAAATACTCGTGAATACAGCTTATCAGTATGCACAGAAGTGGAAATTGAAATATAACTCTAACAAGAGTAATTGGATGATATTTAGTAAAAGAAAGGAAGTGTACTCATCAAATGGAATTACTCAGGGATCACAGAATATTCCTAGAGCAAAAAAAGTGAAATATGCAGGAGTTACCTTTTCGCAATCAATGAAAACTAATGATCGTATAATCTATTCCTACGATAAAGCTAAACGTGTAACAAACTCACTATACTCAATTGGATTAAATGCAAATGGAATGAATCCTATAGTCTCTGTGAAAGTCTGGGAAAGAGTTATATTGCCATCTGCTTTGTATGGCTTAGAACTCTGGTTTAATATGTCATATCAGGGCATTGAATCAATGGAGAAAATACAACGATATTTCGCCCGGAGAGTACAAGGTTTCCCTCAAAGATCGCCTATTGGATCTACGACACCGTGCTTGGGGATGATATCAATGGAAGCTCGCATAGATAAGCAAAAACTCGTATTCCTTGGTCGCATGTGTAGAACATCAGCAAATTTAACGGCTAAAAAGGTTTTCCTCTGGGCTGTTGGAAATTTTATTTTTGACCCCCAACATAGCTACAACTCTTTTATATATGATGTAAATACTGTACTAAAAAATTATGATTTAGAAGACTATCTCAACGACTTTATTTTCACTGGAAAATTTCCAGACAAAATAACATGGAAAAACTTAATTGGGACAAGAATACAGATATTAGAGGAGAGAAAACATGAAATGAGTATCAGAAATCCATCAGAGGGATTTGGTAGATTTTTAATATTAATCCATGATTAAAAATGCATCATCTATGGAAAAGAGCTTACACTGAGTCAAGAAGAAAAATGGAATATGGGACATTAATTCGTATTGGAGGAATGCAAGCAAGACCTGGACTGTGTCCCCTATGTGGCAAAATGAGTCATGACCGTATTTTGCACATTTCAATGAATTGTGCCTTAACCTCAGACGACAGAAACCACTTGATGGAAAGTCTATTTTCGTATATGCTTCCTGTGATTTACCGTGATTTCTGTGATCAGATCGATGATGTTATACTGATTATACTACTTGGTGGTTTAAATGATATATCAGAACGTTTAGAATTTGAGGCATGGATAAATATGATCAGACTATCTACCAAGTATTTCATTAAGATAAAGGATATTATATATTCGATTCAATAGAGAACTCGCTCAAAATATAAGGAAAGAAATACTTGTACTGGATTGCAAAGAGAGTAGGAAGCTATTTTTGTTGTGAGGATACATGTTCAAATGTTCTATCGTATATATATCTCTATCAAGATTAGTAATGATTCTAATTTATTTATTCGTTTGCTATTGGAAATAATTCAATAAGTAACGAATCTACTATTTTTGTGATTCTATGTATTTAAATGCATTTTTTTTGTCTTAAAATCTTCAGAAAATGGAGGAATAAAAGAATATCATCATCTCTCTGCTATTTAAATAGCACAGACTCTTTGTGTAATGCCCCTTGACCCATTTCCCCAAACGGTAAATAGTCTTTTCTGGATGTGTACTGAAAAACAATATACATTGTGAAAGATATACCCGCATACAAACTCAAATGATAAATACAAGAACTCGTCTTGTTCATTCAAGAAATTATATTTTAGCTTGACACATTAGTCCGTGATATTAGCTCCAATTTGGCATGGAGACATTAATTGAAAGACACTACGTATATTTTCTCCAAATGAATCAAAAAATATTCACTCACAATTTCATTATAATTTTCTTGCAATTACGTTTGCCTGAAAACAATCCTACATATTAGTAGTTTTCAATTTACTCTTCCAGAGAAGAGGGGCAAATGTCAAATGTAAGGTCATATATTAAGAGGTAACTATAACTTCCGAGAAGGCATAATTTTGCCTGTCGTTTCAAATATTTAAATCATAAGATTCTACAAATGACATGATATACACGTGCTACATATCGTTTTGATCCATGTTGCCCTGGCTCTCATATGGAAAATAGCATTAACATTGATTGCCAAATTACTACTACTGATCAGCATCATTCGAATTGAAAATACCAATCTAGAATACTGACGTATTGCTACAGTAATAACATACGATTCAGTGGCAGCTTTACGTTCGTCAGTTCCATAGTAATAATATTGTTTTTGATAATGACGATATAGTTGATACGCAGTTGTTTTATTTCAGATTTTAGTGCAAGTGCTTTATAGCTCATCTTGATTACATTAAATAATTGGTAAATATTATCTGTGTTAGCAAACACGTTTTTTGGTCCTGGTTGTCTAATGATACATCAATCTTTAATAATTATAAGTTCACCTGTCTTATTTACATGGTCATTAAAGTATTAGCGCTTGTAGTTCTAAATTGGCCACCGTTTACCAAAAATGGTCATAACGGTGTAAATATAATCAATAATTTCATGTGAATGACTCACACACATGCAAAGGTGTACACTACACAATCAAATGGAACTTGCATGGAAATTGCGGTTTAATAAAAGCACTAAAGAAAACAGGAGAAAAAACGTCATTCAGAAACATAGTATTCTAATTTTGTTCACGCAAGTACATCAAGCATGACTGCTAATAGAACTGTATCTGGTTTAAAATGATTATGGTATCAGAAGTATTTTAAGCCACAATATATTCAGCCCTCACAATTGTGTATCACTCCTATATCTTTTCTCCCTCGCTTGTTAACGAATACTGAGCCGCCACTTTATAAAATATAAGTGTAGTACTCAAAGCTATGATGTTATAGCTATACTACTTTCAAAGCTCCTGGCAACTGTATGACCTTTTCTGCATCAGACTGCTTCTTGCGTACGCGCTTACGCAAAACAGAAATATCTTACTAACAATTGATTATACTATGTCTTGTTTTGATGTTTTAAAGCATAAATCATTTTCTACAAACAGTGATAATGTCAGAGTTTACAGAAAATATAGGTTTCAGTTTGTGTCTTGTCAGTTGAGCACACACGAAAAATCATATATCTTCTATTTCTCTATCAAAATGTAGTTATTGTGCAATACTTATATTAAACTATATAATGACAAATTCCGTATAACTATAGTTTATATCTACGTTCAAGTATGTAGTTTGGATATGTGATACATATCAAATTTTTAAAAAATGTCTTCTAATATAACTGTTTATGGTTCGGTTAATGTATTTTTGGTAACCAGTTAAGAAATGTAATAACTGTTGTGTACTTTGCATATACACAAATGTAACTTGGTATCCCAGAAAGGATACACATTCACAGCCAATCATTTAATTAAATGTGCACTCATTTGTTTATTGATAACACATAATTCATGGAGTGTTTGCTAACTCTATCATTTGACATGCTGAATGAAAAACAAAACAAAAACTGAAACAGGAAAATCATTGCCACTGTCACACACACACATCTTTGTGTAAAATCTCCATATCTTATAAGGAAGACTATTTCTTGTATTATTTAAACAGTTATGTACATCTGTGTCTTAATATAGTAATCCTTGTGTCCATCAAGTAATTAAATTTCCAAAGTTCAACAAATTGAGGCTGCAGTTCACACAAGGCTTTATGAAATATAACAATTGTGTACATTTTGCCAAAGACAATCAAACTGTCTGAATGTTAAATTTTTAACATTTTTGAAATTCCTCCCAGGTTGTATTAGGCACATATAGATTATGTGTCTACAATGAGTAATCACTAGACAATATATTACCCACATATTTGTAATGAGTAACGTCTTGTATGTTTGCTTTAGCTATTTAAACATAATGAATGGGTTAGGTGCCCTTTTGTAATATTACAATTAATTCCGTCTTGTATGCATTAAATGTAATCATCTTTGTTCATGGCCATTCCTGTAACTTCACACATTAGCTTAAAATGTCAAAATAATGATTTTTGTTTAATCAGGAAGGATAAAATATTCAATTAAGATCCATTAATATGAAATAGTTAAGATTCCTTTCCTTGCTCCATCTTTTAGAATACTCTGAGTTGCAATGACCCAGAAAATATCATTACATCACACATCTTCACATTTAAAAGTACCAGTTTTCTTTGTTGCTTTGAAAGCACTTTCAAACAATTATTGGCTATATAATTCTGAGAAAATTGGAGCTAAAGGTTTTTCCCTAGGACAGCTAACCCGAGCATAGGCAGGTATCGAATCCACAAAAACTTGAATTAAGACTCCTACACTCTGGCAACTAAGCTGACTCGGTGTATCAAATCAATATTACGTCATTGACTACGTACATTAAAGTACATAATGTTATAATGATTTCGACATATTTCCGGTCTGGGTTTGGGTTATATTCAAGGTAACAAGGTAGGACCCTAATAAACAATATATTATAATGACAACTAAAATAACATGGCTGGTAAAGAAAGGTGTATAGCTGACCCGTTTAAACACACCTTTATGTGCATCAAATCATATAACCAAACAAATGGCAGTTAGCAGATGGAATTACAATGTACTGATTACATTATATAATTCAAAATCGTATCAAACAAATAAAATGTATATAATAACATGATTGTAAATATTGTCATAAAATGGGACTTTCAATACGTGAAGTATCCAAGCTAAACCTTTGCATTAATAAGTGTATAATAGTTGCATGCATCAGTGATAGTTGATTTACACACAATATAATCTAATGCCAAGAATGAAAATAGGACACTTTGGGAAAGGACAACTAATATTAATGTTGAAAATATAAAATTAGCTCATGTCAGTGTTGTTTTATGCAACCGCTGTCGTAGCAGAAACGGCCATTTTATTACGCTAGTATCCAAAGGAACATATATATGTATTTATATCTGTACATCTGTATGCCAATTCCAAATCAATTTAAATGCAATGGCCAACATATATTCAACGAAGAATCATAAAATTATATACACTTCATTTTATTTACAGGCAAATAAATTCGTTATATAACCTGGTTATTACAGCAGACTATCGATTGCTTGTATGCTCTTTGTCAAAGGTGACCTTTAGATTGCAAAAATTATTAACTAGATTAGCATACACACCCTGACATTTCCTAACATTTTCCAAAAACATCTCATTGGTAGTAGTGCATTGCCTGACAAACGTTCTCAAAATAGTGTATAATTATTATTATTATTATTATTATTATTATTATTATTATTATTATTATTTCTATGGGCAGCAAATTGTTTTCCAGCAGTTAAAATTTAGACAGATCTAAGACATCATGGTAGGTTATCATATTATTTTCCGATATATTAAGATATTTCAATCTGTAGAATGTAGCAAATGTATTAGATCGTTATAAATTAAAGATGAAGAACATACACCAAGCTGTTACTGTAATCATCTGACCCAGGTCATAAAGACCCTACTGAGTAATTTGATAATTGTAAATAAAAAATTGCTTATAAAATTGTAGTATGGTTGCAAAAGACAGCTAAATGCACTGCAGGTCTTAACAGCCAATGCGGCCTTAATGCATTTTAGATGTCTTACCAATCTGTGTAAAAAGAAGAGAGTATGAGAAGAATAAAGTGTTCTCTGTTGTAAAGAAAAAATTATACACATTAATATGTTACTCCTTTCCACACGTTCATAATGTGAACCAACTATGTATCCACATGTTTAGCAAAAATGTTTGGTATTATGTGATTATTCACATTACATTTTTGTTTGTATCCAGTTAACCCCCAGTCAATTATGTCCAACAGTATGTCTTAGTCATTATATGTGTATATTTGTATGGTAGAAAAGACAATAAATATACATTCCTACAACTTTAGACATGTTATCAATGGTCATAAATAAAACAAACTGGTTAATATTTAAAATATTACACAATTCTTCACAACTTTGTCCATATTTTGTAACCATCTGCACTTGGACTCGATTTTTATACGTCTCTATAGTCATATACTAAGTAACAGAAAGAAGCGAAACCAAAAAGTAACAAATGTAAAATGTGAGAGGAACGTACAATGTTATGAAGAGAAAGAACATGATCCTTATGAAGGTCTATGAAAGTCCTAAATTAATGAAATGCTCCTTATAAATTTCAATAGCGTTAATGCACTTGTCATCCATAAACAGTGACGTTGTCAAGCTGGAGCTTTCCTGAGTCCATTCGAACAACTTATCACAGTTCAAGGATAAATATTGTTGTCCAAATAATGATAACTTTCCATTTCCAATGAGCAGTCAAATCACATATTTTCTTCTGTTTACTAAACACATTGGAAATGAACTCTCATATAAGATACTGTTTGTATCAAATAGTTAATGTGGTGAAAAAGGACAATGGTGTAAAATTTAGTAAGACGTAAATTCATTTTCTACATAAAACAATAAGGGATTACATTGACAAAATTATGCAAGGTTGTTGCAAACACAAGCCTGACTGAAAAATTCGTATAAAACTCAGCAACATATACAAATTAATAACTTGCTAAACCTCATACCTGGAAATATACCTGTAGTTGGAAATACTGATGAAAGGACAAATAAATGGATGCAAACAGATAAAAAAGGTCATTAATAGTATCCCTTGTATTGAAAACTCAGTTCAATGAAGTTAACTGAAGACAAACATTTCATCGACGTAAACCTCGAAATGGCATTTGCAGTGACCTAAATAAATTATGGCGGCCTTTAAACGCAATATCTTATTCCTCTTTTGGCGATAGCGCACACCACTTACCAAAAATGCCAACCGCTTTGACAGAGATCAATTCAAACAAATGTTTTGTGATACTGCATACAACACGTTTAAGGTACTGTAATACTTACTCCAAAGAGAGAAGATAAATCCCACTAAGACAGTAATGGAGAATACCAGTTTTGCGGTGCGTGGATTCATCTTCACCGTGATGGCAAATATGTATGGCGCTACTTGGAAGGTGTGTTGTTGTTTTCATAGACGTAACGAGTGTGTACGTAATTAGCCACAATGCAACGAGCGCGAACTTTGCACCCCCATTTTGAGTCACAAACACACCTTTATAGATACCATTCATCACGTATATTCAAGATAATAATCTGATTTAATTGTCAGTTAGGATATTTACTTAATCGAAACGATACATAGATTATACTTGCAATTTTGTGCCCATATAGATGCTACTCAATCGGTCTTATATGCAACCATGTGTAGCAGTCCCTCTTGCATGACGACCTAATAATTAATTCTCATATATCTACACAAATTCTGGTTAATCCAAAGAATTCTAGACTGTCAGCACTAATAACAGCACAACAACTGTTTTTGTATAATGATTACTTGCTCTTCATTCTGTGTAATATTTTCGATGCTACCATAGAAAATTATACTAACTGTTTCAATGTTTATTTTCCTCTGATACCATCATAAAAGCGCACAAAATCATTATTAATTTCTATCGTACGACAACGTCTGGCATCGCGAGTTTTCACATGTGGGAGGGATTCGTGTCCAAACCGTGAGTATTAGTTAAGTTATGCCTGAGTTGGGGTACATACTTTTGAAGACAACTTCCTACGATTTCCTCTGACTTTCCTTTGGAATAAATGTATGCCGTCTCAAAGAAATTCACACCGAGCTCCAAATATCTGTCTAAGATCTTGTGTGCCTCTTCCTCGTCTGCTTGTGTCCTACATTCGAATATCTGATGTAGAAACTGAAGATTAATCAATACGTGTGTCTGCAGTAAGCACTGCCATTGACCTGATAAACTCAGTCGTCATTCCTGTGATTATAATCACAATGCGCACGTAAATTATTTTAACAAGTAAAGTGAGCAGTAAAAGGAATGTGTTTTGGCTGTGTGGCTAGAATATTATTCCAACTGTAGCTGTTGTCTAAATTTGTTTTTCACGCGTTCATTGTTTTGACTGTAATCATGTTAATCTAGAACTGTTATAACTTATTTGAAGGAAGTTTGGAAAAAAACATCTTTGCTTATTGGTTCTTGGAGGTCCAGTACATTTCTAGTGATGAAAGTTATAACTTGTCATTTAGGACTTGCATCGACGTTTATAAGGACTAGTTTTGAACCAGTTCATAATCCTGTCAAACTCCTCTCACATAGTTCATTTATAACTTTACTAATTAATTTTTAATGTCTTAAAAAACTTGTTGGTTTTGCTTACTTTCTGTTACTTAACTTTACGATCATGGGGTCTTAACAGAAAGTTTAGGGCTTGCCAAGGATACTAATTTCAGAGAAACTGATATTGCTTTGAAATTTAAACACATTTTAATCAGGAATTGTTTAGGTCCCTGATATCTTTTATTTCAATTGGTAAAAACAACAAGCTAATGTTGAGAGCCTTATATTAAAACATAGCCATGAACGGTTAGACTCCTTAAACAATGACTAATTTCTCCAACTTGCCAGACAACATGATATTTCATAGGCAAAACCATTTTTGGTAAATTAAAACATTAGCCATATTTCGGTTCAATATTTGGTACAGAAGAATATTTTCGACAAAGGTGCTTTAAGTTTGATTAGTAAGTCGGATTCTGGCTCTAATTTGCAAGTTATGGAATTTAAATTAGAATACAAGAATAAAATAGAGGTAAGGAAACTTGAGCTTCAGATGCAAACAGAGGAAAGAGAGAAACAAATGCCAACTCCATATATGAAGAAAATTAATGGCGATAATTTATAATGCAAAAAAGGAAAAGAAATCGAAATGAAAATGGAATTAATGGAAACGATACAGAAATGCAAATGCGGGAAAAAGAAAGGGTGAGACAGATGCAATAAGAAGAGCTCCAAACGAACTTGCAACTACAGAAAGAAGAAATAAATATGGAAATGCAAAAACAATATAGAACTGACAAGCACGAAGCATCCCACTCATGATGGTTCATAAGTTTGATTTTACACAAAATGATAGAGTAGTATCTCCTAATAGGAACACGATGTAAATCAAATGTTTCCAAAGTTTGAAAAATAACCGTTCTATTTAAATAACCAAGAGAGCATTTGACTTTATTATTACAGAGTTTCCTTAATTGCAAAACTCATGATGTTTATACTACACTGTCAGTACAACCTATTGCTGACTATGAATTGGTTAAGGAATGTATTTTGAAGGTTATGAATTGGTACATGAGGCATATCGACAGAAGTTTTAGAATCGCAACAAAGCAAACACATGTCTTGTTTGCTAGGGAAAAAGAACAACTATTTGACCGGTAGTGTACATCTTAAAAGATTAATATAGATTATGACAAACTTGGACAACTTACATTGGTCGAATAGTTCAAGAACTGCCTCTATAGTGACGTCAACATTTACCTTGATGGACTCAAAATAGACAATTGAGGAAAACTTTCTCGTACAGCTGACGAATATTCCTTGGATCACAAAGTTTCATTTGTAAAAAAGTTTTCCTCTCAAGTTTAGTCCATGAAACCTCTTGGCTTGTTATCTGGGAGTCAACAAAACCAATCACAAGATCTTGCATCATTTGAATTGGCCTAAAATAACAAGTGTTCTTTCTAACTACTGTAGATTCATGTCACACTTATGAAATGGTAGGGACACATAACCAAAATATACCTAAAGCTAATTTACAACCAATTCCTGCATTTGATGAACCATAGGTAGAATAATGGATTGTATAGGTCCTTTACCCAAGACCAAACCATGTCAGGCAGCCAATACTTGTTGACCATTATGTGCGCCAACAACGTTTTAAGAAACAATTCCTTTACGGAATATTAAGACTAAACTACGATCAATTCCTTAATAAAATTCTTTACATATTTTGGTGTTCCTACGTCCATTCCAATCTGTTCAAGGTTCTAAAGTTATGCATTGATCTTACAACAAACTATGTATAAATTAGGTATTCAACAATTTAAGTCCTGCTTATCACCCTGAAAGCCGGGGGGGGGGGGGGGGAGGGGATTGGAAAGATTTCATCAGACCTTAAAGAATATGATAGGGTCAAGAAATATGTTGGACAATGATGTTCACTAATTGTTGCTTGATGTCAGAGACTGGGTATTGTGGTTTATGTAAAGTGAAACAGAAATTAATTTATTTAAATTATATCATTGATACTCTTTGGCGGCGGCGAGGGAATTAACTTTCAATCTGTTAAAGGAATATGTTGATTGAGATATGCTCTGTAAATGATTCAATAAATTTTGTTGTTCCTGTCCCACATAATGATGATTTAAATGATGACATACAACTGGAATGTAATGACTTTGGTTCAATCAGTCTTCGAAATTCTAAAATATTAAGAAAAATGGATAATAATCTTTCACAACTACAGGCAAAGGGGAACAATGAGTTAAAGCAGCTAATATGTTAATATGAGCACTTGTTCACAGATGTTCTAACTCGAATAAACAAAGTCTACTACGAAGTTCAAATTTTAGATTCTAAACCTGTCTTACTAATAAGGTAATGATCTCTTTCTGACCCGCAACTCCAAACAACATGGGACCTTTCACTCTGCAAGATGACAAAAACATTACACACCGGACCTCTGCTTGGTCAGCTCCACAGCCAGTCAGCCACACTTTTCTAGATGACGTCCCACACAGTCAACATAGACCAATACTTATCCATATTGACCTTTAGCAGCCAGCTATGCACAGCTCTTAAGAGCGGCGCTGAAACTTCCGCAATGCAGATTGGACGAATTACGCTGACATACTTGAGTGTAACTTAGTCACCATACTACCTCGCAACACCCCAATCAAGAAATCCTACCACTTCTTTTAAAGAGCCATATTCAAAGCAGCCACTCAGTCGGCCGTCATGGTCGTCGTCCAATCTATACACCATGTTTAGATGAAGAATGTCGAACTCTTCTGAAGGTATTTGATGCATCTGGAGACCCAGACATTGCAGATCACGTGATCGATAGCCAGGACACTCTATTGACTGTATCAAAAGCCTTTGTCAGGTCCACGAAGACAGCATACAGATTCATGTTCTGCTCAAGGCACTTCTCTTGGACTTGTCTCACTGCGAAAATCATGTCAAAGGTGCTGTGGTCTGGGCAAAAACCACACTGAGACTCGGGGAGGTTATCTTCTGATCCTGCCGCAATAAGCCTGTTGAAGATAATGCGAGCAAGTATTTTGCCAGCTATGGACAGCAGGGAGATGCCTCTGTAGTTACTGCAGTCCACACGTGTGCCTTTATTTTTATAGACGGTCATGATTGATGCGTCCCGGAGGTCGTTTGGCATCTCTTCTTCCGTCCAGATGCTGATTAGCACATCGTGGAATGCCTCCGCTGGGATACCATCCTTTCCAGGTGCCCTGTCACAGTTAATTTGTTTAATGGCCCTCCTCAACTCCTCCATCGTTGGTGGAATATCCAGTTTATCGTGCGTTGGCTGCTGGGGTATTTGGTCAAGAACAGATTGGCTGACCGATGAGGGCATGTTTAGGAGCTGACTAAAGTGTTCTTTCCATCTTTCCTTAATGATATTCTAGTCCTTTGTTAGTGTAATGCCATCTGCAGCGAGCAAGGGCGCAGAGCTGGACTTTGCGTGGCTGAAGATTGACCTGATGGCGTTATAGAACTCTTTGGAGTTGTTAGTGTCAGTATAGCTTTGCACTTCATCGGCTTTCTCTTCCCACCAATGGTCATGCATCTTGCGGATTTCCCTCTGAGCCTCAGCTTCATTGAATTTGAAGCGATCTTTATTGTTGATGGAGTTTGTGTCATTCTGCCAGTCCATGAATGCTTTGTTCTTTCTGGCAAGCAGATCATCAATGGCATCGTTGTTCTCGTCGAACCAGTCTTGATGGACTCGCTTCTTTGGGCCCAGGGTCGCTATAGCTGTTTCTCTTATCGTGTCCCTGGGCTTGTTCCATTTCTCGGAGGCATTTCCACATATCGGTCCGTTTGTTGACAGCTTGTCATCTAGTCGCTTCTGGAAATTGAGCTTGGTGGAAGGCTGATGGAGTTTGACAATGTTGAAGGCTGTGCGCACAAGTTTAGGACGTCTTAGGTGAAAAGGGGCAATGTGCAGCTGTAGGGTAGTTCGGACAAGTCTGTGGTCTGTCCAGCATTCTGCACCTCGCATGGCCTTGGTGTATGGGGTTTTCAGCTGTGCTGACTGGAATTCATAAAAGAGCTGCATTCTATATTTTGAAAAGTGTCTCCATCATTGTGCAAATCAGGTTGTCCCTGTCATTTGATGCACCTTGCTGCAGGAAAGGCTGCCGATAAATTAGAAGGAGAACTCCTGAAGTATCAAGTTGGTATTCTACCTGACAATGCACTTCAAACGAACAGAGCTGGTGAGCAATTGCACCTTGTTTCCAAGTTAAAAGACCCAATAACTGAAATATATAAATTTCCTCTTCTTTGTCAGGTTATAAAAGGAATATTGGTTAATTACTATTCTAATGCTGTGAGAGATTGTTCAGTATAAAACTGAATTCAGATGTAGGCTCAGTAACCCAGAACTAAGTGCTATGTGGGTGTGCAAAACATTCGTAGTCTCAGCTGGTACAAAGTGTTTTGAAATGCAGCATGAGATTATGTCGCTTTTTAAAACTAACAGTGCTATATGGAAACTTGAAGCAGTAATTGATGTTAAAATAACAGAGGGGTAAATAAATCATTTTGTACATAATGTTTATTGAACTGTATCATGTTATATGTGTTTTACTCTTTTTCTGCTCAGATTACTCTTTTTGTTCACATGGATTACACTTTTTCCTCACCAGGGTTTGGCATGTATCATCAATTTGCTTTGCTGTGCATGTTTTATACATCATTGTTTGCATAGTTATATTATTGCTTTAGACCCTCTAGACAAACTAAATTTTGCAGTCCATGCATATCCGCATTGTGGATTTGTTTCTTGCATCATACCTTATGTGTATTAAGCTCATATTGCTTGCATTGGAAGCAGAGTAATGACATGGATGCCATACATGCTACAGATAAAATATCTTTTATGGGTTAAGGTGAGAACATGATTCAGATGAAGAGGTCACATTAGTCTGTCTGAAGCAAGAATGGAGGATTTGGCATTAAGCTCTTTAATTCACCTTATTTTTCAAAATTGTTTGGCTAAAGAGGTTTCATTTCTTGTACCACAATTAATTCTTTAGCCCGTTTGTTAGTTAGAGTTTCCTGTTATATGGTATTAAAGAACTTTCTCCATTAAATACTTGATATTGTGCTATCGTGTAGCCCTTTACCCTTTACATATACACAAAAGTTCAGTGTGCGTGTGAGGTACACACACACACACACACACACACGCACACACACACACACACACACACACATACATACATATATATATATATATATATATATATATATATATATATATATATATATATATATATATATATATATATATATATATATATATATATATATTTGTTGTTGTTGTGATGTGCTTTAAATGAAAATTTATTTCTCTAGATAAATAATACTATTTTAGTCTCTGCATAGTTAGTAATGATTACTGATGTATATTGCCTTTGATATTAGAACAGATATCAAAGACATTTCTGTTAGGATTTTTGCAAGCATTGTTTTCCTTAAGTTCATGTTTATCATCTCAAGAAGAATCAAACATTTTTTGTAATCAGCTGTTATTTTGATTGAGTACTACTTAACATTTATGTTTCATTGCCTCTTGATATTTGCTTTTGATGTTAAGATTGTTGTGTAGGCTAGAGGATTAGTATGGCTGTTCTATCTAAATACTGTTTCTGATGTATAATTTGTTTTGTAATTAAGGTTGTCTTTTCCGTCTGTGCTCCATTAACTTTGTTATGTAACCTGGCCAAGCATCTAATGTGTATATATCCTTTGATGAGACATACATGAGACCAGTTGGGAGCTTGATTAAAAACATTAAATTGTTTACAGTCCAGTTTTATATGTATTTCATTACCACATAGGCTTTTAGCAGCCTCCTTAGAAACTATTATAAATTGAATCATAAAAGTTCATCTTAAAGTCACAAAACATGACTATTGTGTACATAGAACTCCACCTTCGTAACAAAAGATGATCACTGTCACCTGCATATAATGCTTAACTAACTTTTAATTATTTGCGTTTGGCTCATGACAAATGACATCACAGGCTATAAACATACAAGCCTACATATAAGGTCATTGCCTGACCATCACAGTTAGAGTTGGAATAAACATCTTTTATAAATGGTAAGCTGAACATATTAATGACTACACATTGTGTAATGGTGTAGACTACTCTGACAGGCTGAATGTTAATAGTACATGTAAATAAGTTTTTAGTAGAACAATGGACTGGATGCATTTCATGTGAGGTCTAGATTGTAGAGGCTAATCATGATGATTACCCATGCTTGTGTTATTGCTTTTACTGACCATCATTCCAAGGTTACTCGACGCCTTGACTTCCACAGTGTTCAAATCAGTGTTGTGTTAAAAAGAAAAACAATTACCCTTTGATTTTCTTAAACTAAGTATAGTACTTCAAGGGCTATATTATAGGGGGCCCCCAGTCGCCAGGTGGTCTAAAGCGTTTGACTTTACCGATCACTGCCATCTCACCTCTGTCTGTGTGGGTTCGAGTCTTGGACTCAGGAAATGTGGGTATTTAAGAGAGCTGCCAGTAGCTTCTTGTGTGTCAATGGTTCTTAACTGGGTTTTCCCCGGGTTCTTCCTCCACCAGTTTTACTAGCAGCCATATATAGCCTATCTTACGCTGAGAAATGGCGTTAAAACCAACAACCAAAACAAAAATTGATATTGTATTAAAGAATATTTATTATTCTTATATATCCAGTTACAGGAGCCAATATTTCAAAAGTCACATTACTTCCTTTATTTTCTTTGCAGAGGCGAGCTATTTAATTGGTGATTATTTTACTTTGAACAGTGGTTTAGTAAGAGATTCTGGCCCTCGCTCTCCTTGGTAGAACTAAATCATGTGGCCCACTCCTAATACTAAAGTTGTTTGATAAGAAAGTCATATGTTACTTTGCGAAAATTTTGGAACTTATATAAACTGACATGTTTTCATATAATGCACTTAATATCACTTTCTGTAAGACAAACGGTGAACCAAGATTAAGAAAACTTCATATTAATACTGACCTTAGTTTTTTACAAAATGATGCGAATCGAAATTGTTTAAAATAATTTGTTCTAAATTTGAGGGGGTGGGAGAAAGGCTACATAGATTAAAATGCTTTGTGCATAATTACAAGCAGAGCATTGATTCCATGTTTACTATGAAATATTTTGAATAAATTTAAATTGAACCGAATGCTAATTAAATCATTCATCTGTGTGACTGGAGAGAAGGAAAGGATGCAGAATGAGTATAGTTAAGAAACTGTTTACACTTGTTTAACTAGTCAGATATCGTTGTTTGAATAAGATTGGCGGATCATTGAGATCAATTATGTCGTCAAATGTACGAAATCAAAGACAAAAACACACTTGATACCAATTAAAATAGATGCACGCTATGTAAATGAACTTGAATGACAGTGGAACTTAGTTTTGTATGTATTTGTCAAGCCATTGAAGTGCGAGAATTATATTTTTCTGATTATAAACACAAATGACAAAATTTCATTCAGTATCATTATCCTCTTATTTCTAAACATTGGTCTCACTGGGTGCTCAGCTCAGATCATCACGTTTTCGGTATATGATGGTTCGAGCGACATTTGTATGAGTGGAAGTTTCTATTGGAGACAGACCGTCAGCCACTCGCGTATCTCGCGCGTGTGAAGCTATCGAATGAACGCATAATGAGGTGGTCGCTGTTCTTACATCAGTCCCGAATGCAGATTAGATACGTTAAGGGCTGATTTCATAAGTAGGAGTGCCGAAACTGTTAGGTTAGATAAGTAGAATCATCGAATATCGTTCTGTATATTCGTATGCGTAGTTAGTGAGTAACCTCGTAGGTTTTTGCTATATTCATATTTCGTGTGAATACATCTATTGGCACGACGGAGCAAAGGTTCTGTGAATAAAATTGCAAATGTATTCTCAAGCGTAGGGGTGTCACGTTGTGTGAGAAAATTTGATAACAATTCCTGCCTCATGTTTGTAACTGTCTTCTGATTGAATTCGTAATTCGGAGTACTTTGGGTAATACGTGTTATATAATATTACGAATTTAGACCAGTTCTGAAACGAAGAATCTACCTGTCTGTGAAATAGCTATTGCGTTAATGTCATATTCGCGGTTACTTCATTTGAAGAACCTTGCCGCGGAGCGATTAACTCTGTTTGCAATTAGCAGTGATGTCGACCTTCGGCATAGGCTCGGTGGCGGGAAACCCGACATTATAACATCTCATTGATACCATCACAGACTGTTTTAAAGAGACCACCGGTATCCAATCAGAGCTAAGATAGTCGAATTTTGGGCTGGTTTCTCACGCACCCAGACATTATTCTGTTAAATCCATTGTGAACGGATCAGTGTACGTCTGGACAATGGCGAGATCAGACCGTGCGGAGTTGGAGAAACTAGACTGTGCTCGGAGTGCCGAAATCGCGAGCGCGTTAGAAGGGTGGGAAAGGGGGTTCTAGGATCTTCATACGAGATTGGAACAAAAGCCTGTGAGGTAAAATATCTTCGCCCGAATCGCTCTTACTTCCTACCGAGGTGCCGTAAGATTTATACGCTAGTATGTGCATTTAATTAAGTAGGACCTTAATCTTCCACTAACATCGTGAATTTAGAAGGCTGTAGTGTTAGATCTTGTACCTGTTTCTTTTGGAATATATTGTTGTGGATTGTAGAGAAGATAGGCATTGTTGGCCTTGTGCACGTATAATTAGGCAGTTATATTTGTATGTGTCTTTAATAATTTGTAAGGTCGGAAATGCGTAGGAATAGAGACTTAGGGATATGTACGTATGTATCAGAAGCGTGATATTATTGTTGCTGTTATAGCCTTTATTATAGAAGACGTGTGTGTTGAATATTTAGATCTGGGTGTATGAGTTGACATAATGATTTAATTGCATTATGCTGTTAAAAGATGTGTGATAGTGTATTAATTATCGTGTGTTCCAACAAGGAGACACCATTGTACGTCCCTTCTAATCCACAGGAAACTTTCCGGGTGGGATCGTACGCCACCCGAAGATTAGAGATGAGAAGACGTGGAGAGAACGTAGAGATGGGCTGTTGTGCGAGGAAGGAAGGCGAGAGAAAGGAAAGGAGGGTACCGGAAGTACAAACAAAGAAGCTGAGAGAACGGAAATGAGGGTACCAGAAGTAATGACAAGGAGGCCAAGAGAAAGGAAACAATGGTACCAGAAGAACCGCCAGAAGAACCGAAAAACGGAAACAAGGGTAGCGGAGGTACCGGAAGGAATAAATGGCGGAAAATACAGCTGAGTAACACAAAAGGGACACGGGAAGGAAATACTCTCGCCTTTAATTTTGCGAGATGAAATAATTGTCAATTTGGATAGGTAGTCTATTGATTGGAAGCAATTGGAACCGTCGGCTTTGCTGACGGGAGGCACGAAGCTATTTAACCTTTAAATTGTTGTCTTTCTCCAAGGTTAGCAATAATAGCGTAGAAATATCATGGCCTTTAAAGAATTGGTGTAAATCAATTTGATATACCAATAATATTGGTATATCAAATTGTGTTCCGCCCATGGCGCAATGATATGCATATATAACGATTCTTGTAAAATAGCTCTCGATTTTAGGCTTTTTGATCAATGATGGATTTTTACTCATTAATCATTAGTGACGTATGAAAATCAAGATAATAAGTATTAATAATCCCCGTTTTGAATTTAATATGTACACAGCTTCATTGCAATCCTTTCTGCTTTCCGATCCACATCCACGGGCAAACATCCGTGAAAAGAGGAACGTAAATCCACGAAAAGACAATCGTAGAGGAATTTTGCTTGTGTCATACCACGATATCTCTGGACCTATGAATGATGGTAAAAGTTAAGTCAAACCGACCAAATGGGGGAGAGAGAGAATTAAGTTTATGGTAGGTAGTAACGTTATTAAAACATAATAATGACTTATATCATCTGTTAATATATTAAAATATTTTAATTAAATCTTGTTGATTCGTCATTTCGCTTAGTTTCTATTCCATGCTAATTTCCATGAAAGGCTGATCGTTCATGTGAATGGTAGAGATAACCACGTGATTGTAGTGCTCAACTTTATTCGTTACAACCATATTTCATGTGTAAATGATAAATTAAACTTATATTGATTTAATCAGTGTGAATAAAAATAGAAACTAAACAACAATCAACTTACCAAGATGCAAATGTGATTGTAAATAGGCATAAAAGGCACAGAACTACATTTTGTAGCAGATACATTCAGTAGGGATGTGAGGAGTTCATTCACTCGGTCAATACACAGTTGCCTATACTCAATCTTAACTCCGTTCAAAGGGCAAATATGTGTATTTGTATGTGATATAAATACAATATATGTACAGTATAATTTATTTATTAAAAGGAAGCCCGGCATGAAACGGAGTAGTATTTGACCTATTAAAGGATAGGGAAGTTGAACTCCAAGAGTGACCTTAACTTTCTAAACAACTTTCTAAACTTTGGAAATAATGAGAGTAGACACAAGGCTCTTCGTTTAGGAGGAAAATCTGCATGATAGTTTAAATGGGGCGCATTCTGACTTCATTAAAAAGGGAATGGTGAGCTTCAAACGTAAACTCCTCCTTAAAAACAGGTCGTAGCTAGTTTCTAAAATCATACGCACATATTCATTAGTAACTGATGGCGTCCATGGGTCAAAAAGCAATCAACTACTATGATCCCACACCGCATCTCTTTTCTCACCACACGACCCTTCCTTGCAACCACTCTTCCCATTTGCCAAACAAATGCATACGCCTTCTAGCTCCATACACTAATTAATGGCAGACATGACTAGTATGTTCATAACCTGAACAAATTAACTGGTGCATATCTTCCGTGTAAATTTAGGATAGAAACGGTGTTATTTAGAAAGTATTAATAAAACTTGTATATATTTACCGAATGACATAACTATAGAAAGAACCAACATATAAGAATAGTCTTTATCAAATGTTTGTACATGCATACATTTGAAGAAAGAAACCTTTCAGACAAGGGTTGAAAAAAATATTTTAACTCGACAATTGTACTTGAGAAAAGTTCTTTCGAATTTACGTCTGAAACGAGAAGATATACTTGGAAATCAAAGATAATATATAAGAACTATAAACGGATGTACATATTTAAGATAAGTTCTAAAACATCACATTTTACACAAACGTATACGTACAATCACAATCGAACGGCTTTTCAAAACAGGTGGAATACACTAAGGAATAACTTCATATTAATATTTCCAATATTTCACAATATGCATGTGTTAGTGTTAAGAAAAACGACATGCCCACGTTGTGGACGATATCGCAACTAATGCAAAATATGACAAACCTATTTATACCGGGAGGAAACGTTTTAGGTTCATGTATTTCGCGAAAATTTTCGAGATAGTAGGTGCTTCGTTGAATTAGATTGTAAACTTAGAAAATGTGGCACTTATACATAAAATAACTTGACTTCGAGATAAAATTAGAACAGCTTACAGTTACATTTGACAGTTTCCATTCTGTCTTGTTCAATAAATTTCAGTATATATTTCGGTTCGAATATTTCCTAAGAAAATGAAAGACCCAATATGAGCTCCAAACAGAACTCTATGAAATATCTTGCTTGCAAAAGATACTGCCATGTTCACTAAATTTCGTCTTCCAAAATAATGATGTGGATAAGAGTCAACAAAACATCTACAAATTGCTTTGACATTCGACGAAAATTATGGCATATAACCAGAACGATATGGGATTAGTTGCAGAGAAAATAAATATCTCTCATTGATACATTATTGCTAAAGTCTTGCTCCCATCTTGGCTGGATTGACATTGCTGTATTGGTATGTACTTCTGTCCAATGAAAAACATTGTTCAGTCGACGCAAGCTAAACATTCTGCCTCAACAACCAAGATCTTATCAACACCTTATCAAATAGTTTACACACCTCAGCATTTGCTCCATGTTAATGCAACCAGATACTTCAACACATTAGGATATTAGCCTGTGCTTCTTGACACTTCCAGGCATTCAAAAATAGACACACACACTGACAGACAGAAAAGTTGTAATGACAAATTTAAATATAGTTCTCATGATAAACATCATAAAATGTATTATTAACGGTTTATATAATTGATCTTCTAAGAACGGAGCGTACAGACACCCAAGCTTATGGAGATTACTAATTCGCATAGAGAAATTCATAGTTATATAAAATAATTAACTTTGATGGGGAATGGATACTGAGAAGGCCGATTTCGTTTCTTGTTTCAGACAAAACGTAGATATGACGAAATTACATATGTAGAATCGGGAAGCATGACGTTCTTATAGATTTAATGAATAATAGTTAAGATAATTAATATCATTTACGAAATTCAACAATCTGAGTCCTACAGAATAGATTTATGATAGAATAAATTAAGAACTTTCACTATGAGAGCACATTGAATTAAGAATTACCTCCCTTTATCCCAATCCACCGCAACTCGCACATCTCTATCTCTCTGTCTGTCTGTCTGTCTCTCTCTGTCTCTATCTGTCTGTCTCTTATATTAAACAATGAATGATTGCTAAGATAAAATTGCTTACAAGCCCTTTCATCAGTTGAAGGGTTAAAATAGAGAAACAAAAGAACACTTAGAACAGAACAGAGCATTACTGCAAACTTATGACGACCAATAGACATATGGAAAATACAAATTATTAACGGTGATTGTATAGTGGAAAAAGAATCATCGAAGAAAACAAGGGTAGAGGCAGATATATATATATCAATGTTGGAGGCAACATAACAAATTAGGAGGAAACGGTAATATACATAATTTGTATTGTTTACATGGAAACAGAGTGATTTCATTATCAATTCTATAAAGTTGCCAAATCTAACATATACCTTACTATTTATATGTTTTAGAAAATCACTAAGTTTGTACCAACTACAATTTCTGACAACCTTCTTATTTATTTAATGTTTTCCTATCACAGGAAAATATTAAAAAGATAAAGATATCTAAATGCATCACCCATATCTTGTGTGGCACACAATTCACGTGTTCCTTCACAGAAATACAAACATTTGCTACCTTCCAGTTTTAATTGGAAACATATGATTATTAAAACGGAATTTTGTTAAATATATTTTATACTTTTGTGGCATACGTGTTAAAAAGGTTTCGAAATCAAAAGATCGTTTTGAAAAGAAAATTTATTTAATTTCTAGTGTTATATGAATCAAAAACGCTAAAATGCCAAGTTTGTATTTATTTAAACAAAACAAATACATATGTTTTAAAAGCCTTCATTGCAAAATAGGTTGATTGATGCACATTTTGCTGTTTAGTTATATTATTTTAGGACCTAGATTTTAGGGAATGTTCATAAACAGGTCTGTCACCTGGACCTACACTAAGCCAGCAATTGATAGCAGTGTCTGCAGAATATCTTTCTTGCAGCGGCATTGTATTCAAGCTATAGTTAATTATCAATCCATTTTGTCTGAATATTTATACCTCTAAGTTTATTCATAAATAATATGTATCGTTGCCACACAGACTGACACTTATGCCTCTTTTGAGAAAGAATCCCCGCCGACTTAGTTGAAGCTCCATTGTATGTTTCATTTCCTTTTCTTAATCATTCTTCCTAATTTCAGCAGCAGGGCTGATAAACAGAATACATTTTGAGGGTGACTAAAGCTCTGCAGTGTGCTGGCGACGTGGTGGTGAAGTGAATGTGAGCAGGTGATTGAGTTGATAGAGCAGTACCATTTTTTTAAACTGCCGCTGCAGTTCTTAGTGGCAAAATAAAAACTGACATGTTCGAGAAAGATGCTCATTCGTAGGGTAGCCTGTCATGCAGCCATTTGGCAACAAGGCTCTAACTATATAAGTTTATAAGTAGGTTTACTTCATGTAGCTCGTTAATGTTTTAGATATCTGGTTGCAAGCCTAAAGTCACCGTTTTACCTGCGTTCGGGTACTTTATTGCCTTTGTCAGGTACTTATTCATCTTTTTTAAAAAAATGGATAGTTCTTTATTTGGTGTTATCACAACTTTAAACCCTTGTCTACGTAGTCCTGCATATACGTTTTAATCATACCTGTAGTAATTATATATCTTCACTGGCAGACTCCTGTGCTTTCTTTTTTAAATCCATCGTTAAAAAGAGGTTAAATGGGAACTAGACGTTGTTTTTTTCTGACCGAGCCGATCTTAGATTCATATTTTCTCAAAAAATTAATCCTATGCGAGAGACGCTTTGGGGAAAGACTTTGAGGCTTTATCAAATTGCTGTTCCGACAGGAACTACAAGCGAATGGACAGCACACAGAGTCGAATGCATTTCCTGCAAGTTTATTTTTCATAACTTCCTCGCTGGCCACGGCTTTAGCGTATGTTATGAGTTCATCGTTTGCCACTTCATTGATTATAACGGAATTATACTCCTTGAGCGGTGTAGCACATATTTCATTTTTAATGGTTCTTCATTTGTCGCGTTCATCTCTGATAAGCTTGAAACTCTCTAAATGTGTGTGTCTATGTGTGCATGTATATTAATGCCAGTGAAAATTGGCTTATATGGACTTCCTCGCACCACGTGTGACGCCGTTCATAATATGTTTACAGGACCGACAACCAAAGTTTTAATCATTCCGGTCTAGCGCTCAAGATGCTTTTTACCAATTCATTTGTCCTGCTTGGGTCACGTTTAAGTTTCAGGAGGATATGAGTTGGTACAGTGCGCCTGTGCCACCTCCGATCGTCGGCAAATTTGTGCTTATGATGAACCGTATTATTTTAATAAACTCATACAGTCATGTTTTCCTGACGTGCTCAAACTATTGAACGAATGAACAATTAGAGCGTGCGTGATAGGTCTACAGTGTAAAAACGCTCCTACATGCATGCGGTTTTCGTCCCCTCCATTTGAATTAGAAAGGTGCATAATTTAACCGACATGTTTGTTAATTTGACCGTAACAATCGGCCTTATTATAAATGAAAATTCTATACGTAGTGTATATGCACTTTTACCCTCACACAAGTAAGACACTGAATTAAAGAATGTGAAATGTAAATTTCATAAATCTAAATGATTTATAAAAAAACTATAAAATAAACTTAATAGATGATACAGATATCTGTAACTATAAAAATTATATTATATTATATTATATTATATTATATTATATTATATTATATTATATTATATTATATTATATTATATTATAATATATTAAATCATATTATATTATAATATATCTGAGAAGATTTTACTCCGGCTCACTATTACTGGTTAAGCAGATTTATGCATAGTCATGAAAAACCAAGAAATCATATCGCAAGAAGCTACAGAAAACAAGAGAGCTTAAAGGATATCTCTCTACTTACGAACTCCGAAATTATTTTAATCATGTGCATTAATAAATAATTTAAACTATACGTAAGCAAAACCGCATGATATATTTGTCACAGTCTTTTCTGTATGAATTCCCGCAAAACACCAAACAATTTCAGTTTGAAACGCTACTCATCATTCAGTCCGTATGTAATGTGGATCATGGAGTAACTACAATACGTTGTACATAAGTTTGAATCACATTCACCTTGCCATTTGACGATTAAAATCACGGTTACCAGACATGTTCACAAAATCCCTGGATAATATGTTAGTATGATATTAAGATAAATGTATAGATTCACGTTCCACTTAAGTACGCCTCAGCCCAAACATGCATTAGCCATTCACCATGACAGTGAACAGGCTGCACAGTTTCAAGCAGTTGGAGGTAAGATGTTACCTTTAAGTAGATACATACGACGTTAAATGGATGTAATCCCGTGCAACACTAACCGACCTGGCGTTATCATTTATAACATCACTGAAATTGTTGCTGCCTAAAAGTTGTTTATCATAAAACGAAGTGGTAGCTCTCTCTCTCTCTCTCTCTCTCTCTCTCTCTCTCTCTCTCTATACTTAAACAGCAGAGACTCTTTGTGGAATGTCCCTTGCCCCATTTCCCCATACGGGAAATAGTCTTTTCTGGATGTGTACTGAAAACAATATACATCGTGAAAGATATACACGGATACAAACTCAAATGATAAATAAAGGAACTCCTCTTGTTCATTCAAGAAATTATATTTTAGCTTGACACATTACGCCCGTGCTATTAGCTCCAAATTTGGCATGGAGACATTGCTTGAAAGACAATACGTATATTTTCACCAAATAAATCAAATAAAATTCACACACAATTTCATTATAATTTTCTTGCAATTAATTTTGCCTGCAAACATTCCTATACACTAGTAGTTTTCACTTTACTCTTGCAGAGAAGATGGTCAAATGTCAAATGTAAGGTCATATATTAAGAGGTAACTATAACTTCCAGGAAAGCATACATTTGCCTGTCGTTTCAAATATTCAGATCATAAGATTCTACAAATGACATGATATACACGTGCAACACATTGTTTTGATCCACGTTGCCCTGGCTCTCTCATGGAAAATAGCATTAACATTGATTGCCAAATTACTACTACTGATCGGCATCATTCGAATTGAAAATACCAATCTAGAATACTGACGTATTATTACAGTAATAACATACGACTCAATGGCAGCATTAGGTTCGTCAGTTCCGTAGTTTGATTATATATATATATATATATATATATATATATATATATATATATATATATATATATATATATAAATTCTTCTGTAAGCAAACCACATAATAATATTGTTTCTGAATTTGTCCAAATTGTACTCTGCACAGCATCAGCATACATTGTAAATATCAGTTCTAATATGCTATGCATTTTTGGATAAGTACTATCTATATTCATACCATATTGACCTTGCCTTTATGGAATATGCACGGTCAGTAAACAAGTATTTCCAAAACTCTCTAGGTACGATGCATCTTCAGCTTAGAGTTAAACTTGCAGGGATTTTATCCTAAAAGTCATTTTGATCCGGCTCTGGGTGTGTAGATGGAACTCACGCAAAAACACAATGCAGATTAGTTACTGAAAGTGGTTTATCTAACAAAATCAATAATTTGCAATTCTGATTTGATCTTCTCATTTAATTTCCATTTGTGTCACTCTAAATATGATTTATGAATTTGTTAACAACTTACATTATGATAAAAAGATTGTATAATAACCAAATAGGATATTTTATCAAGAATGCTTTTGATATAATTGTAATTTTCAATGATTTTGTTTGGCATTACTGTCGAACGTTAAAACATATTCGGTGATAAGTTCAGGAGCGAATCCAGAAATATTATTTTGTAGAGGGTACCGTAAACCAATAGACATGTGATATGTTTGGTAGAGTCCCTGTCTGGGAAAGGTTCCGCTTCTTTTGCGCTCATTATGTAAAGGAGCTGGTATCTGCAAACTTCGCCCCCGGCCCCCAGTCCTTCCATATAGCTGCGTTACAAAATGAAGTAACTACTTCGTGATGCTCTGGATTCAATGTCACTTTGACATTGTCTTCGTTCGTAATAAATCGTCCCGGATACCTAACAAACTGGGATGAGAGAATGTCAAAACAAAATCATCAATGTTACAAGAAATTAAATTGCGCCACCAGCTGGGAACATTTTAGCCGTTCCCCTGTGCTACCTCTTTGAGATTCTCGCACACAGTCCAAGAACACGTTCTAATAGGTACGTAATCTCGCTCGCCTAACATTTCGAGTTCTCAGAACAAAAACTTCTCCATCTTTGTTGTCGACTCCCACTTCAGAAGTTATGTGCGTTCTCAATCCGAGAACGAAGTACTTCATGGTTTTCGAACAAAATTATTTCCGTAAAAGCCAAAATGACCATGATCACATTGTCCTCAAGTCCAGAACATTGCTTTCATGTCTCTCTCAATGATACAATAATTAAGTAAGATCGTTTATTAATGGGCCCTCTTTATCCTAGGTATGTTTACACCCTACCAACACAATGACAAACATGACAATTCTTAGTAATTTTGTGATAGTTCATGCAAAAATAGACCCCTCTTCCAATGTAAACAATTGCCTTTAGACATATTCATGTCTATTGACGTATCATGCGAGATGAACCATGTCCGTTGTTTGCATTATTTTCTTCTGCGATTTACACCAAAATCAACATTTAATTTTGTTTGTATCATTTATTGACACTGGGTTACAAGTGTATAGTGAACATAAGTCCTAACCTCATTGCCTCCACTGTATTAAATCAACACGGATACCAGAGACATCTCCCAAAAAGATAGACGGTATCGTACTGTTTCTATTGTTTAGATCCAAATTTGAAGATAATTTGCCGCATGACATTATTTTATACAAGCCTGTTTCCATCCGTCCAAAATAAATCTTGAAATGGTTGCATCGCTATATGGATGTTGCAATTCGGGCAGTGGAGCTGAGAAAATTAGAAAATGTCTGTTTTTGAAACAAAATTTCAGAATAAATATACGTTTAAGATGTGGTTGGGAAGAAAAGTGGATTGTGGGTTGACTGCAGGTTATAAACAACATTGTTGTGACCATTTTTGTTTTAACATAGCAGACACCTAATATTTTTAAATTGAGATTGAAACAATTCAGAATTCAGAATTTAATTCACTAATAAGACAACATTGCTGAAACATTGCACATACTGCCTCAAAAGTATGTATAATTTATGAAGAACATGTACATTCGAGAATATAAGTTCACACAACGAATTGTGTCATTTATACGTGGATAATGATGTCTTAAGAGCGTAATGTCGATGTTGTGCTGAACTTACAAACCTAAGAGGGAACATTCATTGTTTCCTACTTTTGCCATTGTTGTTTCCAAAAGAAAATATCTAATTGAAATTTACAGGTTGTGTCGGAAGATATTTTGTTCCTCAACTTGTATGTTGACATGCAGGACGTATGATATTTGACCTTTCAAAAGGTTATGCCCTTTAAGAGTCAATGTCGGTCCCACGACCTGTCCAGATGAAACATTTGAATTAAAAGATTTTTTCTATCTTTCTGAAATATGTATTTCCTTTTTAATTATGACTTGTTTTAATACAATAAGTAACCACCTGTATGTTTATGTACGTTGGATACAAATCACCTATCAAGATAATTACTTAAACATATACACCATAAATTGTATATATGAATACAATATGAATTATAGTCAATTGCATGATTTTTTTAAACTTAACTTCACGTTTGGTTTGCAAGATTGATTCATGTAATATGTATATGTCCATTAGGTTAATTTGATTACCTCTGAAACGTATCGCTCATGTTTATGTTTATCACTGACTTGGTACAAAATTTGACAGAAATCGCTCCAGACAAGACAATATAAGTATTTCTGACTTATATCTTCACCAAAATACCATGTACATATTTTATACATTTTTAAGAGCCGAATATTGCTATAATGTTCAGAGGAATTAAAATTGTTCAAAACATAGCGACCAAAGCTGTTTTGTTTATGTATTACTCGGACGATAAGTTTTCTTTATGTTGTTCAGAAGCAGATAAAAGTATTCCTTATGCTGATGATCGATCCTAAAATTGCTAAACTTGACTTTTTATGAACAATAAAGTACAATAACCGTCAAGTATACAGCACCTAGCGATGCAACGTATATGGCGTGGTTTTATTACTGCGGCGACTGAGAATATCAGTTTTCTGACATTGTATTTTCAAGACGATGAATGAACAGGCATTGGTTAATTTTGTATCAGATGGTCTCTTGAATGGACGGAAATAAACAATACCGTAAGACAGATTATTACAAATGTGTTTATTCCAGTGTACCTTGCTCTCCCCGTGATTGTCATTACTGAGACACCACAAATTTGAACTCAACATTTTGTCACTAATTATAAAATACAGGGCAGTTATTTCTTAAGTTTCTCTATATTCAGCGGTCGATACAATCAGGCAAGAGTGCCATACGTCATTTTTTGGAGAAATTCATGCCATATATATGCATTCATTTAAGCGAGTTTTATTTTTATATTAATTCTCTCTCTCATATACACACGCACACACACACACATGCATGGATGGTTATGAGCAAACGGTTTGTACTAATCATCGTCAGGAAACTTGGATCAGAAAGAGAAATTAGTCAGATAATGACCTTCGTAAGAAACCAGTTGAAATAGCAGCATTTATAAACAGATTGGTATTAAGATAATTATTAAGCTATTTCAGATATCTTGGATACATGAACCAGAGAAAAGACTAAAAGAAATAACATGTGCAAGATAGAGAAACTTACATCACGGAAGGAAAACTAAGAGAAAACTTGTTTTCATAATAAGCGAAAAATAAGAAAGTTTGAAGCACTTTGCATTTTGGCCTAAACCATGTGGAGATCTTTAAAAAAATCAAATGACAAATTATTTTATATAGATATCTTGTTGCCGTGTGTGAATTTTTTATTTCTGATCAATTACGTACTAAAGACTATGTTCTCCCTTTAAAATACATTTTATGCATGGCATTGCATTGCAAGCAGAGTACACTTCATAACACTGCAACATACTCCCTTACTTCAATATATACTTCTTCGATAGCTACGGAATGAATTATTATCTGTCCAAGTTTTTTCGCAGTCTTCTGAGTGTGAAGTTGTGTACTGAAATAAACTCATCAAATGGCAAATTTTGAATAAAAATAATACCAACACATTAATTTTTAGGTTTGTTCAATGCTGATTCACTGCTCATACCTTGCATGTTTATGATTCAGATTATTGTTTCATACTCCGAAGAGGTTTGCCATAGTTCAAGAAAGTGAATTCATACAATGTAGAATATAGTTTACAAATAAAAAACTAATACTCTTGAAAATGATATGAAACGCAACGTTATATTATAATTTCGATCAATGTTACTCCCATCATCCCAATTTTCAGAATGTCCAAAACGCGATAAGAAAAAAAAAGGCAAAATTAATACAAATGACCAACCATTCTCAAGTGTCAGATATTTCTTTACGAAAAGAGAAGCAAATGCGTGTTGTGATACTTTGTACTTGAATTGTGTTTCCTCTATGACGAGGGACATAATGGGTGAGTCTTAAGTTTGTCTTTTTGTTAAGGTGGAGCGCAAAAGAGAATACGTTTCTCACTTGTATGTGTGTTGAATGTTTTTTTTTTAAATAAAAGTGTCTTCTGTCAGGAAAACATGTTCTTAATAATATGGTAGTTTGTAAGATCTTTTGAGAATGCAGAAATATGGCTGAATGTGCGGGTGTTTTTAAAATTATACGTTCAATCATGCTACGCGCATCACAACCAAGTAAATAAATGCATATTTCTTATGAACAAAAATGTCGGAAAATGCCGGTCTCTCAGCTTATAGAACGTTATCCAACTACAGCATTCATCCATGTCAATTAATGTACAGCATCTGTACTTAATGTCCTATTTGGGACGTTCCAGTGGAAACATTCTAAATAATCACATGCAAATTCATATATATGGCGTTACAGTTAATCCTTATAAATGTTCTAGCCAAGTGAAATGTGTAACAACACCTAGGATGTTCCAGTGGAGGTCCAAATTGGAAACATTATCGTGTTTGCATCAATGTTATATTGATTACAAGGACAGTTGCTCAATCGATTCTTGTTTACTAAACATCATGCTTTTAAACTGAATGTCTTGTCATATTCTTCAATACCGTTTGAGCTAGCATCTGAGGCTATTTTGTTTCACTCACAAAAGCTGAAAGATGTAGCGTCGAAGCCAAACTGAAATGGCGAAAAAAGATGTGTTCTTCATTCTCTTTCTTTCCACTCTAAACAAAAGATTTGTGATGAACATAATAGACTTTGAAGTGGGTATTTATTACATACTGAATTGTCAATTATTTAACCAGTTTGATACATTCAATATTAAATCATTGCCTATTTGATATCCTCAAAATAACTGATCGTGATAGAGATGCAAGGTACCAACAAACGCTGGTGATCTGAAATGTTATCGTTATTCACATGGTCCGCATGCGACAGTCAAACGGTATTTTACTACTAGGTTATTCGCACATACGTTTATATTATGTACAAATATGAAATTGGTTTTTTTTATATATGGACCACCTCAAGCTTTTAAACATGCTCCAATTTGTTTCACAAAATTAATTTATAGCCAAATGTGACATCCTGAGTGTGCACACATTACGTAATATCAATACATATTTAAACAGACAGTTTTAATTTTAAGTTTTTCAAATACTAATCAGTTTTTGCTATGGTATTCTCAGAGCAAATATTATATTAAAATTGCTTAATTTTTTTAATAAAAAGAGGTTACAAGCTAAAGGTTTGTAGCTGTTCTACCCGGTTGAACGAAAGGTGACTGACAAGTTTGTGCTGTTTTTAATAATTGTCAAGCTTTAAGGTATGCACATTGATCTAGTAATCTATAATGTCGTCTAGAGTTTACCGTTTCATTATGATGGTCAGATTATTTTCGGTTGATAACGCTATGAAAGTTCTCCTGCACATGTAACCACCTTTCCAGTTTGCGCCGCTTTCAAACAAAGAAAATATCTGCCAAATTGCTCTAGCCACATAATAATATAACTTCTTGGATTTATGCATCTTTTATGTCACGCATCCGTGGCACAAATAATTGATATGCGTAAACCGAACAGAGCCATTTGACAAAAATCTAATAGGAACGAAGTTTGAATTGAGCATGTATTTAGCTATCTAATGCAACATAATATTTTCTTGATCAGAATAAAACCAAATTATCTTCAAATAAATAACAGAAGCTAAAAAAAGGAGTAAACGAAAAGAAAATACAACCTCTTATGACTAAGGCACATATATATTCTTTCATGTAGTAATGTAAAAGAATATGTAAACTCTAAAGGATAATTTGGTTGTGATAATTTCAACTTTTCATAATAATTAATATCATTAAAACATGAACAAAATGGGATCTAATGAATAAATCAATCATACCTGATATAATTAGATATTCAGAACTGACAAGTACGTTACAAGTGAATATTCTGCAAATATGTATAGAATAAACTTAATAAATTATTTTATGTAGTGTCTATTATTAAAACAGTATCTGAGGATACTAAATTATAATAACAGTCATTAAGGCTATCCAAGATAATAAATTTAAAAAGCATATCAAGTAATAAGTTACAGAGAAATGCATACAAAAGGTAAGCAATGGAACTTTCAATGAGTTTATGTAAATCAAATAATGCTACCGTACGTATAAGTTCCTAAATCTACTTGCATTCTTACTTAATTTGCACATTCAGATATTCATGCCAGAAATCTATTTTACTTGTTTATTCATTTATTTCCTTTACTTTAACTTTTGAAATAATAGTTAGGTACATGTTAGCACATTTTCTGTGTCAAGTTTCTGCATCCATTATCACACCACAAAAAGTGTGGTATCCGTGATTAGATAGGAATTCAATGGATATATTGACAACGAATACAACATATATGGGGCTACATCTATCCAAATAAAGCTTTTGATGACACGTTTATGATAAGATTCCGATAGTTATTTTTTCATTGTTAATATTGGCTTATAAAACTGACACAAATATATCATTTTCGTTTCGTATTACGAGCTGGAACTCACATGATACATGTGTGGTTGTGAGATTAATGATACCTGAAATTATAGCTACGTACCCGGACAGACACAATCCCATATAATTCAGGACAAAGAAAGCGTACTTTCTTTTACATCTGTTATTAGGTGAATTCACTGATGACACGTGACCTATGTTTTATGATCCATATCCTCCATCTACACCCCTACAATAGCTAAATAAATACTTAGGCCTCGTGGCTAAATAAATACTTAGGCCTCGTGACTAAATAAATACTTAGGCCTCGTGACTAAATAAATACTTAGGCCTCGTGGCTAAACAGATACGCCTCTTGGTTAAAACATATTTAGGCCTCATTTGATGTCAACTGTTCATCTTGTGCAAAAATAACATGTATGTTTTTGTTTATGCACCGACTCATTATCTCACATATTACTGAAATAAACGATTGAATTATCAACGGGAAGTTTAATTACACGACATTTGCATCTTAGAGTGAACAAGAAACCCTCAGTAGGTGAGTTTTTTATGCAAACAAATCTGCGCTGAGTCCCAAATCATATATGTAAAAAAACAAGTACTAATAGCATTTAACTATCCAGTAATACAATCCAATACTATCTATCTATCTATCTATCTATCTATCTATCTATCTATCTATCTATCTATCTATCTATATATATATATATATATATATATATATATGGACAGACAAACACTAGAGGGGAGATATATTCTTTTTTTCAAAACGTATGTACAAACATTAAGAAAATAACAAGTACCCTACCGTGGCAAAGAAATAAGAATGAATGAATACTGATTTCCACGTCTATCACATTTGGATGTTATGATGCTTTGATGATGAACTCTTTGTCAAATCAAAACATCTAAGTACAAACGATTAGACAAGTAAAGGGACGAATACAAAAAGGATTTATTCAGCAGAAACTAAATAAAGGGTAGAAAAGTCAGAGTCTTAAAATTGATATATGTCGTCTGAGGAGTAATTATGAATTTATATATTTCAACAGTTGTACAAACTTTGTTTAGATTTCATTGTAAACTATAATAACTATTATCACGGGTTAATTTGCGTATTAACACAATATTGTGTTTTCTTCGTATTTGTATGCAACTATGCATTCAATAATACCTTCTCGCATAACATTATATTATGACATTATGTACGATAAGAACGGAATGTCCCAGCATTCAAATGTATCACAACATGATTGTTTTTCTTTCTAGTATTATTAGTCAGTAATTGTACGCAACGTAAACAGTATTGTCTTGCATTAGTAATCACATCCACTAAAATTTATGAAACTCTTAAACAATGTTGATATTTCCAAGGTTTATGCATACAAAGATAAATTACTTAACGTATTTACTAAATACATTGGAAATGAACTCTCATGTAAGATACTCTGTTTATTTTAGATAGTTAAGATGTTGCAAAAGGACAATGGTAAATAAATGTCATAAGACGTAAAGTCATTTTCTACATAAAACAATAAGGGATAACATTGACAAAATTATGCAAGATTGTTGCAAACCCAACCCTGAATGAAAAATTCGTATAAAACTCAGCAACATATACAAATTAATATCTCGCTTAAACTCATACCTGGAGATATAACTGTAGTCGGAAATACTGATGAAAAGACAAATAAAAGGATGCTAACGGATAAAAGGGTCATTAATATTATCCCTGGTATTGCAAACTCAGTTCAATGAAGTTAACTGAAGACAAACATTTCATTGACTTAAACCTCGAAATGAAATTTGCAGTAATCTAAAAACAATTGTGGCGACCTTCAAATTCCATTTCTTAGTCCTCTTTTGACGACAGCACACCGATTACTAAAAATGACAAACTGATTTGACAGATCAGTTAAAATTAATGTTTTGAGATACTGTATACTACTCATTTAAGGTACTGTATGTAATACTTACTCCAAAGAGCGAAGATAAATCCCACTAAGACAGTAATGGAGAAGACCAGTTTTGTGGTGCGCGGATTCATCTTCACCGTGATGGCAAATACGTTTGGGGCTACTAGGAAGGTGGGTTGTTGTTTTCACAGACGTCACGAATGTGTACGCAAATACCCACAATGCAACGAGCGCGTACTTTGCGCCGCCATTTTGAGTTCACACCTGTAGCAATATCAGTCATCACGTATATTCAAGATAATAATCTGATTTAATTGCCCTTTAGACATTTACATAATCGAAAAAATACATAGATTATACTAAAAGTGTTGTGCTCCTATAGATGTTACTCAGTCGGTGTTATATGCACTCATGTGTGACAGACCCCCTCGCATATCAACCTAATAATTAATTCTCATGTATTTACACAGTCATTCCGGATTGCTATGAAAGAAATCAAGGTATATATATATATATATATATATATATATATATATATATATATATATATATATATATATATATATATATATATATATATGCATGCACAAATCCGACCTTTAGGCGACAGCGTCTAAATTGCAACATTTCGGCGACATCGTTGTATACTGAATATGTGTGAGTCATGATTGTGCCTATATATTGAACACTGTATAGAATACTGAAAGGAATATAAAATACACGAAAACGTGGTAAAATTGAATAAATGACAAACATACATTTTTTTGTCGCCGATTTACTGCCGCCGAAAGGTAAAACTATGTACGCTCATGCATAAAAGCAACCTTTGGGCGAATGGTTCATGTGTCATCCATAGGTTTAGTATATATCTCTCTCAGGTATAATTCATATGTGTCTCCTGACATTATTATATACAGTGTATTTCGCTATTACTATTACCAGCGAGACGGAAATAAAGTGATTGCATGAGTTGGACGGTCTAAATATCGGGGTTCTGCTGTCGGATCCATAAAATATTGGCTTATGTGATCACTTCTCGTAACCAGGTGACTGTTTTAGTATAATTATTAAACGGGACTGGAATAACTGGCCGTAATCCGGAATAGCGTTGTAGTTTTGATTCGGCCTGTATAAAGTTTTCTTCTTGAAGAAAATAACAAGTACCCTACCGTGGCAAAGAAATAAGAATGAATGAATACTGATTTCCACGTCTATCACATTTGGATGTTATGATGCTTTGATGATGAACTCTTTGTCAAATCAAAACATCTAAGTACAAACGATTAGACAAGTAAAGGGACGAATACAAAAGGATTTATTCAGCAGAAACTAAATAAAGGGTAGAAAAGTCAGAGTCTTAAAATTGATATATGTCGTCTGAGGAGTAATTATGAATTTATATATTTCAACAGTTGTACAAACTTTGTTTAGATTTCATTGTAAACTATAATAACTATTATCACGGGTTAATTTGCGTATTAACACAATATTGTGTTTTCTTCGTATTTGTATGCAACTATGCATTCAATAATACCTTCTCGCATAACATTATATTATGACATTATGTAAGATAAGAACGAAATGTCCCAACATTCTAATATATCTCAAAACGATTGTTTTTCTTTCTAATATCATTAGTCAGTAATTTGACGCCAAGTGGTCAGTAATATCTTGCATTAGTAATCACATCCACTAAAATTTATGAAACTCTTAAAAACTGTTAATATTGGCAAGGTCTATGCATTCAAAGATAAATTACTTAACGTCTTTACTAAACACATTGGAAATGAACTCTCATGTAAGATACTCTGTTTATATCAAATAGTTAATATGGTGAAAAAGGACAATGGTAAAAAAATGTAATAAGACGTAAAGTCATTTTCTACATATAACAATAAGGGATAACATTGACAAAATTATGCAAGGTTGTTGCAAACACAAGCCTGACTGAAAATTTCGTATAAAACTTCGCAAAATATACAAATTAATATCTTGCTAAAACTCATACCTGGAAATATACCTGTAGTCGGAAATACTGATGAAAAGACAAATAAACGGATGCAAACGGATAAAAAGGATCATTAATAGTATCCCTTGTATTGCAAACTCAGTTCAATGAAGTTAACTGAAGAAAAACATTTCATCGAAGTAAACCTCGAAATGACATTTGCAGTGACCTAAATAAATTATGGCGGCCTTTAAACGCGATTTCTTAGTCCTCTTTTGACGATCGCGCACACCACCTACCACAAATGACAACCGTTTTGACAGAAATCAGTTAAAATTAATGTTTTGAGATACTGCATACAACACGTATAAGGTACTGTAATACTTACCCCAAAGAGCGAAGATAAATCCCACTAAGACAGTAATGGAGAAGACCAGTTTTCCCGTGCGTGGATTCATCTTCACCGTGATGGCAAATATGTATGGCGCTACTAGGAAGGTGGGTTGTTGTTTTCATAGACGTCACGAGTGTTTACGTAATTACCCACAATGCAACGAACGCGAACTTTGCGCCGCCATTTTGAGTCCCTAACACACCTTTATCAATACCAGTCATCACGTATATTAAAGATAATAATCTAATTTAATTTTCAATTAGGATATTTACTTAATTGAAACGATACATAGATTATACTTGAAATTTTGTGCCCCTATAAATGTTACTCAATCGGTGTTATATGCACCCATGTGTAGCAGTCCCACTTGCATGACGACCTAATAATATATATATATGTGTGTGTGTGTGTGTGTGTGTATATATAATAAAATAAACACCACCAACACGTAGAATGTGTGACCGGTTTCGCTTTTATGCTTCGTCAGACTAACTAACTACCGAAACTAACTGAAAATTCATTATTTGTTACACTTGATGTGGTTTCACTCTACACGAATATACCACACAATGATGGTATCGAAGCGTGTAAATGTTATCTTGAAGAAAATGAATATACATATAAACTATCAAAAGAACTTGTTTGTGATTTGATAAAACTTGTGCTCGAAAATTACTTTTTTCAATTTGGTAATACAAACTATCTCCAAAAAATGGGAACAAAAATGGGTAGTCCTATAGCACCTGCTTATGCATATTTATTTATGGTAAAAATAGAAAATGATTTTCTAAATAAATGCCTATTAAAACCAGATGTATGGTTAAAGGCACAATAGTGCAGCTGAGGGTGAATTTTCTTGCAAAAATGTTGGGACATTTATGTATAACAAATGATTAAATACTATTTAAAAGACATTTCTGGGATAATATCAAGTACGTAGGGGTTCCCGTTATGAAATACGAGCTCTCTGAAATCTTCGTACGTAGAGTAACGAATCTATCGTCTCCATGTTGAAATCCCGCTCGGCAGTGATCGGCAGATCCCGATTGAACAACACACATAATTCCGGTGACCGAAATTTGCATAATTATAGGCCACATTGTAAACACTGAAGATGATGACGTAAAACACAACCACGCTACGAGACCTCCCAAAATGTCAACAGCGGTGAGTAGGAGCGTCTTCTGATCTCGTTCTTTTCTTCTTATCCTTTTTCTTTCTAATTTTAATTTTGAGAGGAAACAATGAAATGTATGCAGAACTACTTTTATAGTTATGTTTCAAAGTTTTTGTGGTACGAGAATAATTTAAATCGACGTGCTCTGTACAGTATTGCAAAAGCCCACAGGTACTCTATTTCTTGCCCAGTAGAATTCGTACTCCCTCCCGTCGCCACCATTCAATTTTATAAATGAAAAGCATCAGGGATATTTAAAAATGCTCAAAATTGAGTAATTTCAATAATCAATTTATAAATTCTGACCAGATTGTCACCAGTGGACCCCTAACACCCATCTTTCTGATGTTTCAAACAAAGCGGAAAAGAATTTTTGTACTCCTCCAAGTCAATACTTTACATACACAAGGTTTTAAATAAGCTTTTTTTTTTTTTAAATCTGCGACTAGAATATGGAATCTAGGTTCAAAACTCGGGGCCAGATCATAAAAAAGTACACACACACAAACGTACAGTCACTTGTCAGCTGAAGTTTGACCACAGCTTTATTCCTGCACATGTTTATTGGGTATTGTGCACACTGAGTAAATAGACACATAGACTTTGCTTTGGTGCCCATTCGAGGAAAGTAGGGGCCCTTTTTAAATTTTGGATCCCTACCCCACCCAACACTTGACCTGATCCAGCCCATAAAAACTTCCATCAAATCACAACCTCTCATGTATTAATTTCTGATCCAAAGTTAGCACTATATTCCTATAAGTTTGATAAGTAATCATGAATATATTAGTTGTCAAATTATGAAATACACTTACATATTAAAATTCATTAGACTTAAATCAGCTCACTTTCAAGCTCAATTCTAGAGCGCCCTTTAAGAGAAAGAGGGAGGATGAGGCATGGAGCAAGAAGTTGAAAAACCAGATGGGGGAGAGGAGGAAGACATGCTGTGCAGCCTAAAAACTGAGCTAACCAAGCTCTACACATAGTTCAGACAAGGCAGACAAGAATGAGGGTAATTGTTTATTTATATCTTGCAAAACAAGTATTGATAGATATTGAAAAATGTTTGGTACTACTAAGTAACTTGGCAAAGACTATAATATCTATGTCAGTAGTGTTTTGCACAACTTAGAAAACGCATACTTGTATTAAAGGATTAGTTATTTTACCAAACAATGTATGTTTAAACTGCTTTACTTTTTGTTGCTACTCAACACCCCACCCCAATATGATTTGATAAAGGAAGACTATGCACAGATACCATAGAAAATACAGAGGCCACCTCATTTATATGGCCACCTTATATAATACCAAAATGGTAAAAGTATTATGGAGACAATCTCATAGAGTACCCCATCGCACGATGAAATACATATAATTGATATGAAACTAAATACAAAAGGTTTTAACATGGGTCACTTAAATGTACAAGGTATAGTGGTAAAAATAGAACAGATTAAGTTAATGTTGTCTTCCAAGGAAAATAATATGCATGTTTTAGGACTCACTGAAACCAAATTAAATGCTAGCCACAATGATAATCTATTTCACTGTCAAGGCTAAAATAAACCATTATGCAGGGACAGAGAGACAGCAGGGGGTGGTGGTCTTGTATACATTACAAGATGTAAATGCAGAAAGGCGACCTGACTTGAGGTCACATGAAATTGAGAGTATTTGGGTGGAAATTTCTCAAAATAATGCAGAATCATTCCTAGTTGTTTTCATTTATCTGTCACCTTCCTCCAAAGCAATTTGGAATGATAACTCTTTGAAACAAATAGAAAATGTTCATGCCCAGGAGAAAGAAACATATATACTCAGCAGTGTAAATAAGGACCTACTCAATACTCAAATAAGGAGTAACTGGATGGAATTTTTTGAATCATTAGGCCTAGTCCAGCTGGTAAATGAGCCCACAAGTGTAACAGAAATATCAAGCACTCTTATTGATCACATTTATACAAACCTACCAAACAATGTGGCTTATGTTAATGTATAAAATATTGGTCTTAGTGACCACTATCCTACTTTTTTGACAAGAAAGGTTAAATGCAGCATAAATAGGAACAATACACCCAAAACTATCACTTACAGATCTTTCCAAAATTGAAGTAAATAACAATTTCAAGATGACCTATATAAAGTTCCATGGAATATTATCCAAAATTTTGATGACATATGTGAAGCTCTAAAAGTATGGACTGATTTATGAATGTAGTCTCTAAGCATGCACCACTAAAAGTACATTGAGTAAAGTATGAAATCCAACCTAACTGATTTACTACTGAAATTCTAGATACTATGAAGACACGAGACCAATTGAAGGCTATGGGAAACCATGCACAATATCAGGTATGGGGAAATAACATAACAAGTATGATTGAAAAGGCTTAAACAAAACTTTTTATCAATCAATGCTTGAAAACACAAAGAGCAACACAAACTCCATTTGGAAAGTCTTCAGTGAACTCATTGGGGTAACACACAAAGATCAGACAAGTAAAATTCACTCACTTCTGGTAAATGACACAAAAGTCACTGATGGCACTGACATTGCAAATATTCTGAGTGATTTTTTTTCACTAACGTTACCACTAAGTTAAAAGAACCAGTGATAGAAAACAACTATAATGAACTTAAAAATCCCTAAGAAGGGATGTTTCTCTATTCCACAGGTATAAAAAAAACTGCTATAAAATGTCTCAGTAAACTTGATATCAAGAAAGCTACAGGACTTGATCAGATTGGTCCACCACTCATTAAAACTTCTGCCTCAGCTATTTCAGATAGCATAACATTCATAATCAGTTTAAATATTGCAACCTCATCTGTCCCCAAAATATGGAAAACTGCAAAGGCAATGCCTATGCACAAATCTGGTTCTAAGAATGATGCTGATAACTACCAGCCAATTTCAATACAACCAAAACTTGTCAAAATTGATTGAAAAACATGTACATGACTCGTTAATGTCATATTTAACGAAACAGTTGCTGTTACACCCTATTCAATCAGGCTTTAGACAGAAACATTCATGTGAGACTGACTTGATCTCTCTAACTGATAAATGGCTTCAACCACTTGATCAAAGTTGAATAATAGGATCTCTATTTGTAGATTTCAGGAAAGTTTATGGGCTGGTGTACATGAAATTCTTTTAAGAAACTGAAAATCAACCAATGTGATGAAAGATGGTTTACTTCAAACTTAAGTGAGAGAACACAACATGTTTATATAAATAATGTTCTGTCGGAACCTGGAACAATTAGATATGGAGTACCACAAGGTTCAATTTTATGTCCATTACTATTGATACTATTTATTAATGGCCTACCACTTTTTACTAAAGGACTCAATGTCATCTACAGATCTCTATGCAGATGACACAACATTGTCAGACATCCAAAACAGAAAGCACAAACTATAAATTTATTTACAGGATGCCCTAAACAAACTGGACAACTGGTGCACATGCAATGGCATAGTGGTAAATACTGGAAGAACTAAAATATTATTTATCTCAACATGGCAAAAAAGAACAAATCTTGGTAGTGATGAACTATGTCTGACATGGAAGGATACAAATTTGCAAATGGTTTGTCATGATAGACTACTTGGTGTTTTGGTAGATAATAACCTATGATGGACTGAACATGTCAGTTAAAAAGTTAATTCAAGTTTATGGCTTTTCAGTAGGATAAGGTACAGAAAACTATTTTATAACAGTTACATACAACCCTATTTAGACTACTGTAACACAGTGTGGAGTAATTCAAATGATAAAATCTTACATCTTACAACAAGTGCATTGAGGCTATATCATATCCAGAAAGTAAGCAAGGAAAATTTTAGCTGGTAAGTTAAAATTATTACCTATTAAAGACTGAATCCGGTTGAGAAAAGCCAGTGTAATGTACATGATATCCAATAATAGTGCTCCTGAATATTTACAATCACTATTCAAGTATAGGCTACCTGAAAATACTCCACAACTGTGATCCATGTCTACCAAACAGTATAAAATTCCCAAACCAAATAAGGAATTATTCAAAAAATGTTTCCAGTACTCTGGAACTTTGGAATAGTATTCCAGTTGACTTTAGAAATGCCAACTCTATTTCCTTCTTCCAAACCAATATATGCAGCGGCTTCAGAGATACACTTAAAATTGATAAATTCCTTTATATGAGGGCCTAAAGGTAGATTAGCTAAAATCATTTCGTATATAGGTATTAGTGATCTACGCTAGTGGCATAGAAACATTCAATACTATTAAGGTCAACTTGATCTTTTTTCAATTTAATTAATAAACCAACTTAAGTAACACATTTATTAGTTTTATTTTTTTAAAATACAAAATGGGAACAAAAAGTCTATGCAATCTTACTTTGGAGTTCAGCAATTAGACCTGACTAGATTGCAGTTTTTAAAAAAAATTAGACATGTACAGAATCCATATAGCCATTTAAGTCTTGTGAAATAAATACTACACTTTTATTCTTCTGTTTTAAATATGATGCATGCCTTAATGTGTATTTCTAAAGCCCCAAAATATGTTAAGATAATGCTATATATGCAATATCATGGTAAACATAAGGACTTAATAATCCTAAATTGTTTTATTTATCCAAAATTAAGACTGACATGAAGGCTTGCAAGAAACTTTTTTTTTCTTCATATCTGATCTAACATTTTTGGGTAAGAATTTTAATTTCCCAGTCTGCTTGACATTCAATGTTTCCACCTTTGAACTGGTGATTACTGCAAATGATTTCTGTATAACAAATGTACTCGATTCAATGGCAATTTTGAAATTTCTTTAATTCTTTCAATAACTTTTATATATTCCTTAAGCGTGTTATTGCCAAAGCTTAAAATTTTTATGTACAAAATGTATATCACAAAAGGTATGAATAACTTGACAGGTATGTTGGCTACATTACAGAAAACCTCTTTCTGTATACAGGATATGTGTAGCACATGCCTATGAATGTACAACTTTCACTTTGTACCAATAAAATCAAAATACTGCATCAGGTTACAAACAGAATTAAAACTTTGATAGTTACTCTTACAATACAACATTTACAATGAATTCCATTTCCAAGGTGGACTCTCAAAGATTGATAATTGATGTACATACCTGATTGTTGTACATGTTATTTCTTTGCAACCACTGTGAAAGAATTTTAAAATTGTAAGCCATCCAAAAACAGACATGCATACATATGCAAATGATAAGGACTTTGTTTTAATTTACAACTGATACTCATCGAGTAGATTCTTTTCATTACCTGATTTCAATGTGGGTATCTCACTATACTAAACAAATCTAAGCTGCAATCAGCCATTCCTTTTTGATCCCAATGCAGGAGTCTCTGACTTCTAGAAATGCTCCCCAAAAACTTTGAGCTGTCCATCTTAACATAAATTATCAGTTCTAGTTGCGATGGAACTCTCAATGTTCATGTCAAAATAAAAACCATGTGCATTTTTGATCCACGTGTATTTCACAGTGGAATTTGCTGATCGAAGATGAATATTTGAATAAACGCATGCTCCTATTATTTCTTAAAATATATTCTTTTTACATTTTGGAAATAGGATATTACAATTGGAATAATTTTTCAGATTTTTCAAGATCTAATCCTTGATGAGGCTGTACTTGCCTTGTCCAGGATGTACAGACGAAATGTTCTTGTCCTCAACGATAAAGTTGACTTGATGAGTGCCAACAGTCACGCTACCTTTAGGCAGTTCATACTACGGCAACATGGAAGGTTGGGGTCTGGACAGAGACATGTAATTCCCCTTTGCTGTTTCTGGCAGATACGTGACAAATATCCAGATGGACAATACACTGGCTTCATCCCCTCTAGGCTTGCATGAACTTAAACACTTTCTTGCATGTATGAGTTTGTATATAAATGCATACAATTGATTTTATTAATTGTTTTCTTATAAATGCACATAATATTGCATCAAATAATAATGCTTTCAGATTTTTTTTTAACACCAGTCTATTTCTTCCTATAAACAATATGGGCACGATCATAAATAATCAATATAAAAAGTTTTCAGCAACTGCAGATACAATATTATACATTATTTTATTTTCAACTACTGATATTTCAGAATATTATATAAAGTGTAACCTGCCTTAGCTGACACCTCCATATATCAGATACTGTTTCATATTTTACATAACTAAAATCGAGAGATCTCCTTCACTACACCAAAACTAGAGTTGATGGTGGTTCTTGAGGTGCCAGGTTTCTACAAATTCTCCTGTGATCATCTTCCTTTAGTTCTCTTCTCCTCTGCATACCCTGCTTTCCCTCATGTTGACAGATAAGGGCTTTCTTTATAAGCTCCCTGATGTGGGTATGTTTTCTTTTCCTTGCAAGGGTAGACGGACCATCTGACGCTTTTTTTGTTGTAACATTGATGCCTGTTTTAAAGAAAATTTTACTTTCTTAACATGTGTGACAAGCATCCCCATGCTAAACCATATTAACTTTTTACCCAATATTAGAGCCTCATGATCAGTTCCCAAGAAGGAGTTGTTGAGGGTTTGTTTTTGTTCTTATTTGTTCTATCCACAAAATACTATGTGAGACAGGATGCATTTTTGCCCATTCCTTCAGAAAGCAACATGTTTTCATGAACAGGTATTAGCTAGTAATCATCATGATGACAGCATCTACCCCAAACGTCCTGAGGATATTCCATAAACCCCATATATCCTTAATAAAGTGTGTCAGTCCCCTGGGAATGTGCTATACATATCACTGGATCTAATTATTAGACTTGCATAGATCAAATCAAAATAAATATCCACTAGAATGATAACAATACTAATTACAAGATCTGTATGCATGAAAATATTAAGATTCCTTACCACAAATATAATTGTGTGCCGATTGTTGCAAAATGACTTGTATCTGATACAAAATATTCATGACTTGTACATGTGAATAATACTCCATTCTTCTGATCTCCAGGCAGTGATCATAATGCACAATCAATATATAAAATTATTTATAATGTCCTGTAGTGAAACAAGCCTACACTATCTCCCCTTCTTTGTTTCTCATTACACCTCAGCCACTATGTATGTTGTGATCCAAAGCAGCTAGCTCATTCCTAATCCTGTACACAGGAGGGATGTATGAAAATCTCTTGGCACTGTACATCATGATCTGCTGATGAAAAACTTCAAGCTCAGCAGTGCTTCTGCAATTATCAAAAACATGTATCTTGTAACATGTGTTATTTGTAATCTGCTAACAGATTAATACAATTATTAAATAATCATTACTGTTGGTAATTTTTGCATACATAAAATCTTTACTGAAGTGTTTATTGATAGAGTGTCATGGAATTGTTTATACCTGATGTGCATGTATTATACCTGAAATTACCAAAGACTTGAGAAGGAGAGTCACTATACATGTATCATGTGCACACATCTTATGAATTCTAACTTATTCAGATCTTCAAATGGTAAATATATACAGTAATTTATTATTTAGTTGAGAAAAAAAATATCTAAAGTGGTCTTCACATTTTTCTTTTAAATACCATGCAATTGTTGCAATCCTAAAATGGCATACCTGAAATTTAAGTAATACTCCACTGTTTAGGAACCTGTGGTCCAAGAGCACCTGTGCCAAGGTTTTCAGCACTTTGGCTTTCTTCTTGGCGTCATCTTCATCAAGCCAAGGCTTTGTCAGCTCTTCATTCTCCAGGTAAGGTTCATGAAGACATTTATTAATGCCTTGGCCATGTGAGAGGATCTACTCATGTGTATTGGTGATGTGATTTAGGACACTCCTCAAGATGCTCTGAAAGAATGCCACAATCAATACCTTTAGCACCTAAAGCTGGTCTCTTTTGTCATGGTGACCCCATATTGATAAGACAACTTGATTCATATCATAAAGTGAAAGCTACATTGTAGAACTGGCTAATGGTTAGCGTAGCAGGACTTAAATTTTCCTCAGATCATTGTTCCTTCAATATTCCACATTACTATGACATTTCAAATAAATTACTTTTAATAAACTACACACCTAGAAGATTTGGTGATGAATATGTATAGATAAAAAATACATTAAAAGAAATCAGAAGATAAGGATTATGCACTGTAATTTTGATTTCATACAAAAGTATACAATAGCAAATGTTTACATATATGTTTCAAACAAAAAGACTGAAAACTCACAAAAAATTGTCCATAGCTGCTAGCAGTCTTGCATGAAAACCAAAACTGGTTCATGTCCTGGGACCATTGTAATACAGCCATATTATCCATTTGTTTGGCAACCTTGAAAAGTAGGTAGATAAAATAAAGTTAAAAATGCATGAAGAGCAATCATCAAAACAGTAACAGCTTTTCAATTCCAAAAGTTTTATAACAGTAAAGAGTGAAAACCAACAAGTCATTTAATTCCCAAGAATAAAAAATGAAATTTAAAAGGAACTTACAGTATTGTAAATTAAGTCCCAAATAAGTTATATCACCAGTCCTAATGAATAAAGTTCTAATGAACTGCCAGTGGTTTCCAAAAACAAACTTCAACTGTTATCTCAGTATTTTGTTTTTAAATTAAATATGTCTTACGTGCATTCATCATGAGCTAAATGGATAGTTGGGAAGAGGGTGTTCGCAAGAACTGCATGTGGGACATAGATACATGTATAAATGGGAAACGGCATAAAGAAAGCATATGAGGCATGTAGGCACAACTTAATATACAATCACTGGTCCTCTAAGTACTGAGTGGGGGAAAAGAACCCATCTATGATTATTGGGTTAGCCAGCACAGTATACCGGAACTTTTTTGCATAACCAAAACAATGACAGTTCAAATTATGCCTTTTTCTATGCATCAAGTGGCACAGTTGAAATACCCAACCCCACTTCTGAGAAAGCGAAATTCAAGGTTTTATTTCGAACTCAAACTAAGAAAAGCATGAAGTGGGAACTCAACCTGCTGGCAGTTATAATAATGTCCTTTATCAGCATTACATTTGATACATCATTGTTTTCAGCAGAATGACAATTGTAAGACAACCCCCACCCACACAAAAAATCTGCCAGAAATGTCATTTTTACCTTTCTGATTCAATAGCAGATACTTCAAATACTGAAGGTGTCTTCATTCTCTCAGTATGTTGCAAAAGCACTTGGCCAGGTGTTGATGTGAATCATGAAAATGTACTGGCCATCGGTTCTGTATGCTTCGGTTCATCTTTTGCTATATTCTTTGTAACTTAAAATATGAATTAAATATTCATTTGCATTATAAGTTATACTTTAAATCTGTTTCTTTGTGTTAAACACTTAGAACTGAAATACTTCATTTAAGCAAGATAGATCTAAATAAAATCACATCAATAAAACTAACTTGACTGCAGCTCAAAACTTTAACTGATAACAATCTGCCAGCCATATATTCTGGTAGCACTACAACATCCTTTCCTATCATGACTAGAGATCATTTTGTAACTGTAGTCAATACAGTGCTTTATAATATATTTACTAGTAGTTGAAAGATGTACAATAAAATCTTATTATTTGTTCCATCACGTTTACATGATAAGGTTATTAAACTTTTATGCAAGTAATGTGCATGTCACATTAACCTAAGGTGTGTGTGTGTGTGTGTGAGAGAGAGAGAGAGAGAGAGAGAGAGAGAGAGAGAGAGGGGGGGGGATATATATGATATAAATAATGATAACGCTTGTAAATGTATCTAAGTTCCCTAGCCGAATTTTTAAAAAACCTGTCTCACGAAGATAATTGACAGGTGTACAAAATGACCTTTATGAGCACGCTGTTATAAAAAAATAAATAATATATTCCACCCCAACATAAAATACACACAATGCAGTCACCGAGTGAAATATTGATCAGCAGATCACATCTATTTTGGGCATATCACAAAGCAAGTCCTTGTGCAAACATTGTATTAATAAAACAGTGTGCTTTGAAACATACAGTAGGAACAAGATATTGAAAAATGGAGAACACTTATACATAGACATCACAGTCACTTGATTCTGAGTAAACTAATGTGTATCACCATATAATACAGACATTGGCTTACCTGTCCAACAACAACTTCGCCATTTCAGTGCCTGATGCCAGTCCTAACTCTTACATCAATGCTCTCCATCGAACAAACTGGTCCCCAAGACGAATCCTTGATAAGTCCCGTTCGGTTTCTCAGACAGTTTTTCGACGTTTCTTCTCGGAAAGCGACAAGCGCGGGCGACCTTTACGTTTTTGACTCTCACGTGTGTCCGCCATTTTTGTTTATAGTAGATATTTAAATTACAACCACGTGACTCATAACCCGCCCACTGGACGAAGATGACGTATACGTTTTTGTGGTCACGTGAGGCTTCCGTAACAGTTCGTGACCTACAAGTTTCAATTAAAGCGGGCCCCCACAAAAATTCATTTTCTCTCGTTTATTTATCAATTGCCCGATTTAATCTTCTCAAACTCTAGGTTATTTTGAATTATTTCAGCTTATAAGTCGACACATTTCACTAGTTACATGATCTGTAACATTCACAAAATTACAAACACTCTGTACTATTGTGCCTTTAAGATGTTTAGACGATTTCTTTATGATTTGGAGTTATTCATTAGAAGACCTTCATTATTTTATAGACAGTTTAAACAAATTACATCCTAAAATAAAATCTACATTCAATGTCTCTAAAACTAAAGTATCATTTTTGGACGTAGATGTCGTGAAAAATGAAAATAATGACATTACTACCATGGTTCATGTTAAAAACACAAATATTCATCAATATGTTGAATATTCATCATGCCATCCTAAATCATGTAAAAATGGGATACCATATAGTCAAGCAAAAAGATACAGAAGAATTATTTCGGATGATGCTGTTTTAAAATCATCTTTGAGAGTTAGGTCTGCATTTTTTAAATAGAAATTACCCTATTGACATCATTAATACTGCTTTCCAAAAAGTATCTTCTCTTACACAACTTGAATCTTTACAATGTAAAATCAAAAGTAGAAATGAAGATATCATTCCTTTTGTTATTGAATATAATCCAAGTTTGCCTAATATAGGCAAGATTATCAATAAATATTGGGATTTGTTAAACTTATCATGTAAAGCAAGTTTTAAATCGCTACACGAAAGCAAACCCACACTTGTTTATAAAAGGACTAAACATCTTAAAGATTTCCTAACTAATTTTAAATTAGAAAAAACATCATATAAAATAGGATCATCAACTAAATGTAATACACCTAGATGTTCACACTGTTCATTTATTAATGAAAAAACTTCTTTCCATAGTAATAATACGAAAGAAATTTTTAAGATGCCTTGTGATACAAATTGTGTAACATCAAATGTTATTTATTTGATAACATGCAAAAAATGTGGCATTCAATATATTGGACAAACCAGTCAACAAATATCTAAACGTATGAACCAACATAGATCAGATATAAAAAATTACATCGATCAATCATTTTCATCTCATGTTGCCGCACATTTAAAAAAAATTTCCCATACCTTGCAAGATTTCTCCTTCCAACCTATTGTTAAAGATGATTCTGGAATGGAACGTCTGCTAAAAGAAACCTATTTGATTCACCGTCTTAATACGGTATATCCAAATGGTCTAAATTAAAAAAAAGAACACTATATGACATTCCTTATTTTTTTTTCTATAATTTTTTTTTTATGAATTATGTCCCCTGTTTACAGTTAGATAAGAATATTTTTATAGCATTCTACTTTGCAGAAAACTTAATTGGGAAATGTATAATCTAATATCATACAAATAAGTTTACTAATTCTTTAAAAATGAAAGTACATTTCTAAATTAATTCTCAATATAATATGATTAATTATTTATAAAATACTTGATAGTAAGTATTATGCACACCATAATTTTTTATTATATAAACTGAGTTCAGAAAAACTATCTAACATTTGTCAAGAATATATCAAGATATATGTTTTTAACATTCATTTCTTTTCTATATCTTTAGTAAGTGTGCATTATACATAATACAATATTGATAAATCTGTTTATCTTTATTTAGTCATAAATTATATGTGTGTGTGTGTGCTGCAAGACAAGAGTCATTAAAATTCCAATAAAATCTTGAATTGTAAATAGTAAAGTATCCCCATTAAAATGAGCAATTCCAGTATAGTTTGCTTCAATTTAATACAAAAAAACAGCATTATATTTCGTTTACCGAAACTGTACATGATCTCCAAATCATTAGAGGCGAATATTGGAGGCGGTAACTCAAAGGTTAGTGTACTGGACTCGAGACCGAAAGTGTACGCGTTCGAATCCCACTATTAGAAGAGCATGGGTCGGCTACCGTGATGAGTCCTTGGATAAACGACTTTCCTCTAGTTTCCTCTGTACTCAAGTATTCAACTGTGCATCGCTGTGCCGTAAAACACCCAAAAAACCAAACCATATTTGACTCGACGAGTGACTGTATTAGCAGAGGTCAAGACAATTAGTGCTTTTGACGTGTACCGGTGTGAACAAACATGTGTATAAAATTAAACATGTTATATCAACATATTTATCTTAACAAATCCTAAAAGTTTGATTTAAAAAATTTAGTAAATTTTCAGTTTTAATGGAATATCAAAACATTCAACAGAAATCACGGCAAAAATTCTGGTTAATCCAAAGAATTCTAGACTGTCAGCACTAATAGTCAAAAATAAATTTAGACAACAGCTAAAGTTGAAATAATATCTAGCCAGAGTCAAAACACATTCCTGTGTACTGCTCACTTTACTTGTTAACATAATTCTAATTAGTGTACTGGAAGGTGCTAGCAGCACAACAACTGTTTTTGTATAATGGTTACTTGTTCTTGATTCTGTGTAATATTTTCGATGCTACCATAGAAAATTATACTGTTTCATTGTTTATTTTCCTCTGATGTCATCAAAAAAGCGCATAAAATCAATATTAATTTCTATCGTACGACCAACGTCTGGTACCGCGATACAACTAGTGCAGATCATCCAAGTTTTGACATGTGGGAGGGATTCGTGTCCAAACCGTGATTAAGAGTTAAATTATGCCTGAGTTGGGGTACATACTTCCTCTGACTTTCCATTGGAATAAATGTATGCCGTCTCAAAGAAATTCACACCGAGGTCCACATATATATCTAACATCTTGTGTGCCTTTTCCTCGTCTGCTTGTGTCCTACATTCGAATATCTGATGTAGAAATCGAAGATTAATCAATACATATGCCTGGAGTAAGCACTGACATTTACCAGATAAACTCAGTCGTCATTCATGTACTTACAATCACATTACATATGTAAATTATGTTAACAAGTAAAGTGAGCAGTAAACAGGAATGTGTTTTGACTCTGTGGCTAGAATATTATTTCAACTTTAGCTGTTGTCTAAATTTATTTTTGACTTTAGTTCTTATAAAAAGAAACTAATTGTTATCGAAGAATTAAAATTAACGAAATTCACAAAACATCTGACTGGTGATGAGGATTCAATATGTCGGGTTATGAGCGCTATCTCTTAAGAAAATCAAGAGTCCACTATTATTGACTATAATGCGAGATATTTTATATCAGTTGAATTGTAGACACAATTAAAATAAAGAACATAAACCTATCAATGGGATCTTGATAAATTTATTTTCACTGTTTCTAGTATTTTACTCATTCTCAAGTTCAGTTTCAGCTTTAACGCTAAACACTCATGACTCTCAGGTTGTCGACATTTTTCCTATTGGCTCATACTTTTTAAACCATTTTATGTTAATAAGTACAGAAATGTTCCTCTACATTGAACTTCATTTCCAATTTACAAGAGAAAAAGTAGGTTCAGTTTAGAAATCAGCTTTAAATTTCATTACAAAATTTCAAAATTTCTTTATCGCATCATGAATTATTTTTCATCTTATTGCACGTTTTATAGCAGTGCCATTTTTCTTCACAAAGCATTCAGTAGGCACCGGGAATCAAACCACTATCATAAACTCTTGAATATAGCTGTTACCCGAACAAGTACGTCCTTTTAGATTAAAAATCGATATATTTTTTGTCTAGCATGGGTCAATGTTGGTATAAAATATTCATTGGTACACATAGCCACTTCGCTGTTATAGAAACATCCCATGAGTGTTCAGAATCTTGTGGAGTGGTCACATTTTAGGCGTTTGCCAGTGTGATAATTCTAAGTTGGCTTCTAGTTGGTTTTGGTACATCAAGTTATGATAAACAAGTATGATCCAGACTCAGGCACCGTTAAAATGTGACTTTTGTGTCTGACAGAACCATTTTGTATCAAGAGAGCATCAGTCTCTATCCTTTCTCTTCTCTAATTCCATTTGTCTCTCTTCTTTTGCTTTTGATGTTGAATCTTTCTTAACTCTATTTCTATAATGTGTTTAAATTTGAAATCAGTGCTTTTCATTTCAGAACTCGACTTACTAATTAAACCTAATGCACTTTATCCAACAAATTCTTTTCCACAAAATATTGGACCAAAAGATTTTTTTTTATTTCTTGCTTCGTCAAGAAGACTTCTCCTCAGAAAGATCATATTGCCTGGCAAGATGTAGCATTTCAAGGACTGTAACCGTTCCGGGGTAGAATCTGAAGTAACATTATCCACTTCAGATGACTTCGCAAAAGTTTGCTGGTTTCACTAAAGAGTTCTAATATATATATATATATATATATATATATATATATATATATATATATATATATATATATATATATATATATATATATATATATATATATATATATATATATATATATATATATATATATATATATATATATATATATTGTTGCGAGTCAGTAGACTTCTTTTTATATTGAACTTAGATTTTGTTCGAGAGTAAAAATATTTGTTAGGACTTTAGTGGAAATAAAAGGTGTTCATTATTTTGACTGTAATAATGTTAATCTGGAACTGTTATAAATTATTTGAAGGAAGTCTGGAAAACACCATCTTGACATATATGTTCTAGGAGGTCCACATTTAGGACTTTCACTGACTTTTATAGAGACTAGTTTTGAATCATTTCATAATCCTGTTAAACTCCTCTCGCATCTTTAATTTATAAATTTAATAATTAATTTTTTAAGCCTGAAAAAACTTGTTGGTTTTACTTATTTTCTGTTACTTAAGTTTGTGACTATGGAGTCGTAATACAAAGTTGGGGGCTTTGTTCAACTTGTCAGACAACATGATATTTCATAGGCAAAGCCATCTTTGTTAAATTAAGAAATGAAAAATATTTTCGTTCAATATTTGGTACAGAAGAATATTTCGGACAAAAGTGCTTTGAGTTTGATTAGTAAATCGGATTATGGCTCTAATTTGCAAGTAATGGAATTTAAGTCAGAATACAAGAATGAAATGGAGTTAAGGAAACTTGAGCTTCAAATGCAAATAGAGGAAAGAGAGAAACAAATGCAAATTCCAGATATGAAGAAAAGAAATTGAGACAAATTTATAATGCAAAAAAGGAAAAGAGATCGAAATGAAAATGAAAATGCAGGAAAACGAAACTGAATGCAAATGCAGGAAAAGTGAGACAGATGCAAAAAGACGAGCTCCAAACGAACTTGCAATTACAGAATGAAGAAAGAAATATGGAAATGGAAATCTGGAAATGAATAAAAAAAAACAGAACTGACAAGCACGAAGCATCCCACTCATGATGGTTTATAAGTTTGATTTTACACAAAATGATAGAGTAGTATCTCCTAATAGAAACACGATGTAAATCATTCTTTTTCAAATTTTGAATAAATGACCGTTAATTGTAAATAACCAAGAGAGTACTTGACTTTATTATTACAGAGTGTCCTTAATTGCAAAACTCGTGAAGTTTATAATTCACTCTCAGTACGACCAAGTGCTGACTATGACTATGAACTGGTTAAGGGATGTATCTTGAAGGACATGAATTGGTACATGAGGCATATCGACAGATGTTTCGGAATCGCAAGAAAGCAAACACATATCTAGTTTGCTAGGGAAAAAGAACAACTATCTGACCCGTGATGTACATCTAAAAAGATTAATAAAGATTATGACAAACTTAGACAACTTACATTAGTCAAATAGTTCAAGAACTGCCTCCATATGGAAGTCAAAATGTACCTTGATGAACGCAAAATAGATAATTGAGAAAATGTAGCTCGTAAAGTTGACGAATATTCCTTGGATCATAAAGTTTCTTTTGTCAACAAGGTTTCCTCTCAGCCGCAGGTTAGTAAAAGAGACCAAGTCAGTCTCAAGCTAGTACTTACAAATTTCCATCTGCTACAACTAATAAGAATCCAACGTCTAATAAGACTGATCAGAAATATTTATTTCGTCCTATGTGCATTTATTGCAAAAGAATGGGCCAGGTTATTTCTGATTGCTTTAAGGTAAAACGATAACAATTCCAATACCTATTAAATATTAAGCGACACATGAGCTTCTCAGTCTTTTATTGTTAGGTATTTACCTTTGTCTGAGAAGTCTTCTTCTTCTGAAATAATAAACAAAGTCTACTACGATTTTCAAATTTTAGATTATAAACCTGTCTTACTAATATGCCATCTTGACGTATCAGTCCCTAACCCTCCACCTTCATCTGCTACTAAGAGAAACCTCCGTATGATAAATAGAACCAAATTAATGCACGACATCCAAGCTAACCAAACAACTTGCTTACCTCCTACCGCAGAACAACTCGATAACTGCCTGCGTTCATTGCTTGACAAACATGCACCAGCTACCAAGTGCAGAGTATCAATTCAAAAGTGTTCTCCATGGTATAGCAGTGTTAGGGACCAGCTTCTCACTGATAAAAGAGACCGCCGTAAAGCTGAGAGGTTTTGGCTTTCCACCAGACTCACTATTCATAAGCAGATCTATGAAGCCACTAAGAAGAAGGTCACAAATATAGTCTATGCAGCGAAATCAGCCCACTACACTACTAAAATCATGGAAAGGTGCAGCTGCAAAGAGCTCTTCGAGATTACTAACAAGCTAATTTCAAGGAACAAATCTACACCACTTCCAACTACCTTCTCTCCAGTCGACCTTCCGGACATGTTTTCAAACTTCTTTCGTGACAAAGTACAAACCATTAGAGACAAGCTTGATACCACAATTTCAATTGACTCTTCGTCACCTTACAGTTGGGATACAGAATTTGAGCGGCAACCATTAGCAGCATTTGAATTTGTCTCTATGGATTTCGTATGTACAATCCTGATGAAGAGTGCACCAAAGTCATGTGAACTTGATCCAATTACAACATCACTGCTGCTTGAGTGCTTAGATCCAGTATTGCCTTCATTAACTGATGTTATTAATACCTCTCTCTCATCAGGAGAATTTCCATCATTTTTCAAAACTGCCATTCTAAAGCCTCTGCTGAAGAAGCCAACACTCGACCATAACGATTTAAAGAACTACTGCCCAGTTTCTAATCTCCCATTCACATAAAAAATCTTAGAAAAATTTGTACTATCCCAGCTTGTATATCATCTGAATTCAAACAGTCTTTTTAGTAATGTACAATCTGCATATCGCCCTTGCCACAGTACTGAAACTACTCTTCTAAAAGTAGTTAATGACATTCTCTCTGCGTTGGATAGCGGAAAGATTACAGTCCTCACCCTCCTTGATTTATCTGCAGCGTTTGACACAATAGACCATGATATATTACTTCACCGTCTCCAGCATGTATTTGGCATTCATGATACAGCCTTACTATGGTTCAAGTCGTACTTGGTCAAAAGGACACAAATTGTATCTGCAAATGGAATACACTCCAGCCCAGTTGATATATGTTGTGGTGTTCCACAGGGGTCTGTTCTTGGACCTGTTCTCTTCATCCTATACACTCAGTCGCTCTCAAGTGTCATAGATCATCATGCAGTGTCTCACCAATTGTACGCTGATGATACCCAAATATACAAATCTAGCCACACAGCTGAAGTTGATGCTACCATCCAAGGTGTAGAGAGGTGCATTTCTGATGTGAAATCATGGATGACATGTAACAAGCTGAAGATGAATGATGATAAAACTGAGGCCATTCTGATCACAACACAAAGACTTTCTCATTCACATCCTTTACCTCAAACAATAAATATCAGCAACACCAACATTAAATTCACACAATCAGTAGGAAACCTAGGTGTTACTCTGGACAGTACTCTCACATTGCACCAACATGTCATGAACATATGCAAGGCTGCATATATTGAGCTGAGACGCATCAGCTCTATTCGCAAATATCTTTCAGTTGATGCCACTAGAACACTTGTGTGTTCATTAGTACTTTCAAGACTGGACTATTGCAACTCAGTTATGTCTGGTTCATCTCAATATCTGCTCCAGAAACTTCACAAAGTTCAAAACACAGCTGCTCGGATCATACTTAGAGTACCACGATCAGAGCACACCTCCCCGCTGCTCTGTACCCTACACTGGCTATCCATTCCATCCAGAATCAAACACAAAATTTGTTCTCTGTGATACGTTTCACTGTCGGACTCTAGTCCAACATACCTATCCGACCTCACCCATGTGTAGACACCAACAAGATACTTACACTCCTCTTCTGACAATCGTATACTCATTGCTCCCACTATGAAAACAAAGTCATATGGACAGCGTTCTTTTGCATACTAGGGCCCAGCAACGTGGAATTAATTGCCCACTGAACTTAGACACAAAGACACAGTGATCACATTCAAGAGGGCTCTCAAAACTTTCTTATTTCGACTGCAAGAACAAACTTATAGACCTAATAATGTTTCCTACCTTAAATATTCTCAGCATATTTTTAAATGTTTTCTGATTTCATGGTGTTTGTTTTTGTAATCATATCATTAAATGTTTTTTATCTTATAGGTGTTGTCTAATGTTGAAAAAGCGCTTAGAGCTTCTAAAGATTAGGCGCTATACAAAGTCCTCATTATTATTATTATTATTATTGTTATTATTATTATTTATATTATTATTATTATTATTATTATTATTATTATTATTATTATTATTATTATTAAGACTAACAATAATCTCCTTATGACCCACAACTCCAAAGAACGTGGGATCTTTCACTCTGAAAACATTACTCACCGGACCTCTGTTTGGACAGCTCCATTGGTAACCATTCACAGCTAGTCAGCCAAACTTGTCTAGATGACGTCCCACTCAGTCAGCACAGACCAATACTTATCCATATTGAACTCTAGCTGCCGGCTATGCACAGCTCTTAACAGCGGCACTAAAACTTCCACAAAGTAGATTGGATGAAGTACACTGACATACTAGAGTATAGCATAGTCACCATACCATCTCGCTGCATCTCAATCAAGAAATCCTACAACCTCTTTTAAAAAGCCATATTGAAAGCAGCCACTCAGTCGTCTCTGGTGGTCCTCGTCCAGTCTATACACCCTGTTTGGATGAAGAATATCAAGCTTTTCTCAAGGAATTTGAAGCATCTGGAGACCCAGACATTGCAGATTCCCTGGACACTTCCAGGCGCACTCGCAGAAGGGAAACTACAGGATCACTCAACTTTACGCCCTCCAGCCGGAAACACTGGAGCTTGATTCGAAGATTTGGCACCGCTCAGCAACCACCAGTTCAAGCTCACTCTGTTTGTCAGGCCAAATGCTGTAGCTAGCCACTTATTACAAGTGGCAAAAGCACCCCTCAAGAAACAGCACCGACGTCAATTACTAGATGAGTGGCGACAATAATGTCGTCAGACGTCAGAGGAACTAGATCAAACTAATCCAGAGGCATTTACAAGAACAGAACTTGAAACGGTTCTATGCAGAATAAAATCAGGCAAAACAGCAGGATATCACAATATCCTGCCTGAGTTCCTGAAGCATCTTGGCCTGAAGACAATGTCGCCTGGCAAATATCCCACCAATGCAGCGAGTTATCGGCTGATCTCCCTGCTTTCAGTCGGTTTTAAGCTACTGGAGCGCCTGATTCTCCAAAGAATCGGTCCTGACTTGGAGAATATAATAACTGTTCAGCAGGAATGCTTGAGGCATGACCGTAGCACTTGCGATCAGGTCCTTGCCCTGAGTACATTTGGAGAAAAAGTGTTTCAGAGGAACCTTAAAACTATAATTGTTCTTCTAGATCTAACAGCCGCATATGAGAAGGATGCAAGGAACAAATCAAATATGCATGGATGCTGTAGAAAATTCACAGAGTATTGCCGCGGTGGATAGTTGAGCCTATTGAGCTGTAATTCGCAACAGGCCCTTCAGAGTCAGACTAATGGACTCCCACAGGGGTATGTTGTTTCGCCAAGGTTATGTATGCAGATGACATCGCTCTCGGGACACAAAGTCGCTCATTGTCTGAGCTTGAAGGGGTACTGAATAAGGACCTGGAGGATATGACGGACTTTCGTCAAGAAATTACGTCTACAGCTAAGCGCAATATGGACAGTCTTCAGCATCTTTCACCTTAACAATGCAAATGCAAATCGTGTGCTTTGCGATCTCCTCAATAGGAAGCAAATAAAACACGACCCGACACCAACAAACCTTGGTTTGACTCTGGACAGACCACTGTCATTCTACAACCACCTAAAGAAAACTTCAGCAAAACATAGCACTCGAAACAACCTACTCCGCAAGCTGGCTGGCTCAATCTGGGGCGCTAGTGCTTAGACACTCAAAACATCAGCACTGGCCTTCTATTATTCGACAGCCGAGTTTTGCTCCCCTGTCTGAGCTTGATCATCCCATACTAAGTTAATTGATGTCCAGCTCAACAATGCATATCATCTCTGGAATAATACGTCCTACTCCTTCACAATGGCTACCAGTACTCAGAAATATTCCTCCTCCACATCTGCATTGCTAGGAAGTAACCACAAAAGTGTTAGCCTAACGTCTATGCCACTGGAAAACTTCCACATCTGCATCGCTCTGAAGCAACCACAAAAGTGTTAGCTAAGGTCTATGCCAGTGGAAAACTTCCACTGTACATGGACAGCACCTCACGTTTAGCAGTCCACTTGACTTCGAGACGCCCAATCAGATTAGGTTCGGTGACGGTGGACATGACAGCTATTTCAGCATGGTGCATTGAGTGGTCTTCAACATATGTTGTAAACCACTCCCTCGTAGCTGAGCCATCTGTCTGCCCTCCTGTGGTCAGCCTTGCACGTCATCTGAGGACAAAACTGAACCGCTTTCGGACAGGACTGGGGCATTGTGCAGTCACCCTTGTCCCATGTGGCCAGGCCGCTAACTATTCGTGTTTCTGTGGAGCTCTTCAGATGTCACATATTGTGAACAACTGTCCACTGACAATGTTCCCTGGTGAACTGCAGGCCATGAATGTTGCTGATGATGACGCTGTTAAATGGCTGATCACGCACTGCGCACGATACTACTACTACTACTACTACTACTACTACTACTACTACTAATAATAATAATAATAATAATAATAATAATAATAATAAGACTAAAATTGGCGTAGTTTCACAGTTACTCATGGGATTTCTACATTTCAAGAATATTTATATAGTCGACCACTGGTTGCGAGAGGTCCAGTGAAAATTCTTAATTAAATGCAAAGCCAATAGTGTATGCTGTCATGTCGGGTCTTTGCCAAGTATAGTCGCAATATACGGTGTGTATGAGGAGCAAATTAAGCAATGATATACATTCCGATTTTTGGAGTCATTCACACTTGTGTTCTTGTTGTACTTTAGCAGACGAGTTTATGTTGTTCTTAGATATGATTCGAGACTAAAAACATTTGTTAGGACTGTTTAGTGGAAATAAAATGTGCTCATTATTCGGACTATACTATTACTCTGGAACTTTTTTTTATAAATTATTTGAAGGAATTCTGGACAATGCCATATATGATGGTCTGCCCACGAACAACACATCTATATATTCACAAGATGGTGGATCATCTTTGGGCATAGTAAAACTTCTTACAGGAGCTTACGACATTACCTGAATCAATGATTTAATTCTGATGAAGAATTTCAGTGTTGTCCAGTAAAGATTCTAAAATATCTCCATCATCATAATTGAATCTCCAGAATATTTGTTAACATCGAACAATAGTCTTTGAGAACAGTTTTTGATTAGCCTAATGCTATTCCAGAAAATGAACAATTATTACGTGCAGGATCTATAGGGACTGCATATCATATCGCATATGACATTGTCAGAATTACCGTTATGACTCAGATAAATTTAACATGTGACGTTGCAAGTGGTAGTTATTAAAGCAGGTCTCAGACAGCATGAACCCTTTGTGTTTTCATCAAATGTGAAACCAAGTGGCTTGCTGTCAATTTCGCCAACAGTACTTGTGTTTCGTCCATTTCATAATAATAATTTAATACTTTTACCCTTGTGGATCAAGAATGGCTCGTTGTGGATGTTCGTGGTGAAACAAATATTAACAATGCAATTGTACATTAGAGATCAACCTGATATTTAATATGACAATCGTACATTGATGTATATAAACCTAGCGAGTAAAGCCGTTTATGCGACATATATTGTTACTGAACTGTGTGATATTTTTCCTGTAATGTTCACATGTCCACCAAAAGTACTTGCGGCATTGTCATAGTGCGCTGCACCAGTTGCGAAACAGATTGCAGTGCAAGTTGTTGATAGTATAAGAATGTTAGATCGAATGGAGAAAAAAAAAATGGGAATACAAGTAACTCAACAACTTCTAGGTCGATCACGGCGATCAGTGACTCAAGTAACATTAAAAGCGGTTGAGCTGTTGTAAACATAAATAATGCATTATGCGGTATTTAAATCGTTAATGAGGCCACTCAATAATGACTGTCTGATTTTCTAATAGCAAAGATGAAAATGGCATGTGGATTACAGACCAGATTGATAGTGCAGTAAAATGGCAGTTTTGATGGTCACTGTATGACTCTCGGTTGAACCACTTCACATTCATGAATTATTAATGATAATAATCCCCAGGTTGCTAAAATGAGTAAAAGTCGTAGGAATATAAGCATTGACCCAGAACCTCTATAATGATACTACTATGTCCTTTATTTAGTTACCCCCTCATAGTTTTTGTCCCACAACAACTGCATGTTGAATATAGTTTTCTTGTGTTGCATGTTTAGCCGCATCATTCATTTGTTCTCGCTCTTTACGAGGGCAAATCGTACCAATTCATGGACTACCTGTTCTTAAGTGATTTTCAATTTATGACATGGTCAACTCATACCTTATTGCACATCACAAACGATTGAGATAAACATAAACATGTACATTTGAAAACAATATATTTAGGATAAACACTTAGAAATTTATGTATGAATATTTATTGTGTAAATGTGTGAAAATAGGAACAAAAAGGCCATGATTATATACATATTATCTCCTATTATTTAAGGAGCATCATATGAACACAGGTTTGCCGTCATAATTATTTTCTGGGGTGGTCAGATATTAAGTTTAGGTCAAATCATGTTTCGAGGTGAAATCGGGAGAGGGCGAGCGTCCCATCTTGCCCATATATGCGGGCGCCCATATCTGCACATATTAAGAATGAAACTTATTTCTTTTACCACAATAGGTATTACCAATTGTAATTGCATCATTTATGATATAACATTTAAACATAATTGGCGGGAGAAACTGGTAGCATATTGAAGTGCCAGGCATAGTTATTTCCGGCATTAGTGTCTCACTAGCAGCTGAAACATTCTGTAACAGCAAGTTTCAGCAACATATGACATAATTTGTACGCTTTTGCCCTCGTAAACGTGCCAATTACGCCTGCAAAAATATCATCACTTACAACAGTTCAGTACAATCAGTATACAGACAACAGATACATCTTAAACTGCAACTAAAACATGCCAATACCTGGTATTGAAAATTTGAGTTGCAAAATTTTTCCGTTCACGTTAAAATCGATTAATATAATATGATTATTATTTCTTTTATGCTGCAGGTTGGATAATCAAATATGCAAATTATGAATTGAACTAAACCAAATGAATTCAAGTTTTGATTTATCATAAAAAGTAAATCTTAAGGTAACAATCAATAGAAACTAATCTGAAATCATCAAATAGTTTGATCACAATAACTATTGTATCATTTCCTGTATAGATGGTGTAGATTCTAGATCCTTTTTGTTTCTACTTTTTCTTCTATTCACCCATTATCTCCTTTAAATATTGCCATTGTGTTATGTTCGAAAACAATTTTGTATAAATGCCAAAAAGCGTAAGATTTTCATATGTAGAAAATGTTCTTTATATGTGAAAGGCATAATTATTTGTTACATTTTAGCCTATCAAATTTGTTGGCAAACCAGATATGATATAACTATTGTTTTGACCATTATATGTTTGTTTTTCTCAGTCTTTGTATAGTGTTGTAAGCACAGTACTTAATTGTTGCCCAGTCACTATTTCTAATGACTTGTGTTATCCCCAAAGAATTCTCGCAGTTTGTTTGCCTGGTACTTTTCAGAAGTCTGAAAAACTTTCCAAACTGATGCTGTATTGCAGCATTTTCATCCTTTGTCCTGAGAACTCTTTTTTGTCACCCAGCATTCTTTTGTCCTGAAATGTACTGAACACAAATACTTATAGCAATGTTCATGACATCAACTGCGAATGAACGTCTCATCTAAGATATCTGAAATTAAATTGCAATAAAAATACATGTGCACGCTGAATATCTTCAGGTTCATCCATATCATTGTCCTCACACCTGGAGCGAAGATTAACTTTTTTCTATTCTTTCTGTGCCCCTTCTAATCAAATCAGTACTGTGTAACTTCAAACTTTAGAAATCGATATACCGTCAATACGACTATTTTATTTATTTAATGTTTCCACCACATATAACTTGCAATAGTGTATACCTCAACACAATAGACACAAACCATGCTTTTATAATTCACACAGATCTTCAATATATTATAGTTTGATATTCATACTCTACAGCATACATCAAACCAGCAGAGTAAAACTGCAGACTATCGAAATTAACACACAGTGCATATGACTATTTTCTTCATTTAGTGCTTTCTCAAGATATATTTAAACAATGTATCAACACGGTGAACACTGTCTCCACCAAAAAAGCTCTCAGAATTCACATAAACAAATTTGTAAGAAAGAATATATCTAATTAATTAAAATATAAACTATTTCAATTACATTTTCGCTGTCCTTGTTCGTCTTTACTTTTAATCAAACACTATTGAGTCATTCAAATGATTAGAAACTGTGCACCGTTTTTACAACTACTGATAATTATTCATATAAAATAATTCCCATCAATTAAGCCATCTGCTTAGTTCTTGTGACAAAATGAGATATATCAAATACTAGTAAATGATATTTCATATGCAACAAATGCACAACCGTTTCGTTATGTATTCGCAAAAAGATAATAATACCTTCAACAAATATACTTAGAAGAAGACAAGAGAATCCATTCGAAATGTTGTGGCAGCCATCACCGTTTTAATTTCAATAGTTACCTCGTCTAAGATATAGTCTAAATATAAACAATTGCGGATATTAATCGAGGGACCATTGAAGCAGCAAAGATTTATCACAGTTTCTTGTCCTAAGGCATGTCATTTATATATCATGAAAGATGCATGAAATGTGGAGACCTTTGTCTCATTTACAACCTATGTTCTATGATTATTTTGCTAATGTAATGCGTTCACAAGATAGATATATTTCAACAATGCATGTATCAACACTGTGGACAGTGTCCACAAATCATACCTTCAGAATTCACACAAAATGGTAAGAAAGAGTATGTCCAATGTTTCTATTACACTTTCACGATCCATCTTCTACAATTTTAATAAAAATGCATTGAGTGATTGAAATGATCAGAAATCGTGAACCTATTCACGAATATTGGTAGCTTGTTATTCACAGAAATAACTCCTACCAATTAAGCCATCTGCTAAATTCTTGTTACAAACTGAGTTCTATCAAATATTAGTAGATTGCCTTTCAGATGAATGAAATGCACAACCGAGTGTCTTGATATATTTACAAGAAGTTAATAACTTCAAGGAATATATTTTGCAGAAGACAAAATAATCCATTTGAATTGCTTTGGAAGCCAAATTAGTTTCAATTTCAAACGGAACATCATGTAAGATGTAGTCGAAATATACACAAATGCTGAAATTCCAGGGACCATTAAAGTACATAAGACCCATTTGTCCTAAGGCAAATTAGGTCAATATCATTAAAGTTGCACGAAATGAGGTGAGCTCATTTGATTTACAACGTATTTAACAATTTTAGACAACGGGTTCAAAGAGATTATTTGTATGCCATGCTAGGAATTACAAACTTTGGGAGGCAAAATCGAAGAAAAACATAGGAATGTGTCCTGAGGATATTCAGTGGAGAACGTTGTTACTGGATTTTACAGTGAACATTATTCATGATGTATCTATTGTGCTTTCTAAATATATGGTGACTCCACAATGAGTGAAGTATCACTGTGTACATTGTGTCTACAAACCATGTTTATGCAATTCGCTCAAACTTGTAAGAAAGATTATTTTGATTAAAGATTACATTTCCTATATTGTATCTGCATATTTTGAATCAAATCGTTAATGTCTAGCTTCAAACCGCAGACATCACAATACCATTCAGCCATTTATTTCCTTCATTTATGGTTTTCCCCAATATATAATTTCAACAACGCAAGTAACAACACTGTGAGCAAATTGTCCATTTCCATGCATTTAGAATTCACACAAACCTGGTACAAAAAAATTACTCTCAGAGATGGTTAATGAATCTTCTTATTTTACAATTTGATATTTGCGTTTTATGCTTTAAATCTAAAGAATAATATGCAACTTCAGATTTTAGAAAACAATGTACTGTTACATGATTATTTTGTACATAGAATGCTTTATCTTCAACAGTGCATGCATCTACACTATTGACACAGTGTCCATAAACCATGCATATAAAATTCATACAATCCTGTTATAAAGATCACTCTCAGGGATGGTTAATGAATCTTCTTTATACTACATTTTAATATTCACCCTCTATGATTTAAATCAAATCAATAATGTGCAACTGCAGACTTTGGAAGTCAATGTACGGTTACATGACTGTTTTGTTCATTCAATGTTATCTCAAGGTATCAACACTGTGGACACAGTATTCATAAATGATGCCTTCAAAATTCACACTTAGACGAATTTGTAAGAAAAAGTATATCCAATAAATTTAAATATAACGTTTTTCTATTTCACAGCCATTGTCCTTGTTCTATACTGTTAATAAGAATGTATTGAGTCATTTAAATGATCAGAAATCATGTACGTTTTCAAGACTACTGGTAGCTTGTTAATCAGAGAAATAACTCCTATCAATTAAGCCATCTGTTCAGTTCTTGTAACAAACTGAGTTCTATCAAATAATATTAGATTGTCTTAAAGATGAATGAAATGCATAACCGAGTGTTTAGATGTATTTGCTAAAGGTTAATGCCTTCAACAAATACATTTAGTAGAAGACAAACGAATAAATTTAAATTCTTTTAGCAGCCACCAGTTTTAAATTTTAGTATAAAATCATGTAAGAGTAAATAAAGACGTAGTCTGCATAATCCGAAATGCCGATTTTAATCGAGTGACCATTGAAGTAGTAAAGATCCATCACACTTTCTTGTCCAAGGGCAATTAATTTAAATATCATAAAGATGCATGAAATGAGGAGAGTTCGCTTACAAAATATGTAAGGATTTTGGACAACGTGTTCAAAGCATGTTATCCTAGCAATTACCAATTTGGTAGGTGAAATTGAAGAAAAGTGTCACAAAAGAGAGGAGCAATTGAAAAGCTAATAGGGCCCTAGCAGCGTCTCATCAACTAAGTCTGTGCGACATTCGAGAGTATGTGTGTCAGCACTGAAATGTTCTCTGAAAGGGCATTTCCATTAGAGTTTGTTATACTATAAATAGCATTTCCATTAGAGTTTGTTATACTGTAAATGCATTTAGATTAGAGTTTGTTATAGTATACATATCATTTCCATCAGAGTTTCTTATACTGTACACTGCATTTCCATTAGAGCTTGTTATACAGTATATAGTATTTTCATTACAATTTGTTATGTTGTACATAGCATTTTCATTAGAGTTTGATATACTGTATATAGCATTTCCATTAGAGTTTGTTATACTGTACAAAAGCATTAGGATTCGAGTTTGTTATACTTTACATATAATTTCCATTAGTGTTTGTTGTACTGTACATAGAATTTACATTAGAGTTTATTATAATGTATATAGTATTTCCATTAGAGTTTGTTATATTGTACATATAAGTGTAATGACAGATGGGTCAAATTGTAACATTGCAGGGTCACAAAATGAATGACTGAAATATTTGTTTCAGCAAAGACATGTAATTATGGCCTTTTTTGTTTTCTAACAATAAGTTGCGTTATTTTTTGGTATAAATGTTTACTATCGGACATGGCAACTGCATATGAGTGAGATCATGTTTGAGACAATATAATAGATGATAACGATTTATTAATTTATTTTATGTAATTTGTTTATGTTTTGATTAAAAATATTTACGACTTGGTTAATTCAAATATTAACAATAATTACTATTTCATACTGCTGCTTTTGAATAACCGGCAGTAGAGTTTTTTGAAAATCAAGTACAGCCATGTATTATAGGATTGCTTAATATATGATGGTCAAGTCAACTATAATAATTCTTCGTTATCTAAGATATTATTAATAGTCACACTGTTAAAATGCTGTATTTTTATATAGATATTTTCAGGAAACGTATTGTGCAAGTTATTCTTAATTTTTAATTTAGCATAACTCCAAAAATTATGAGCTGACTGAGTGTCCAGCAATTTGTTTTTATTTAAACGGTCACGTGATACTGATCTGAACGTTTAATACATCGGTAAATTGTAGCTACCTCCGTCGGTTCCCGATCCGTTTCCAGTGAACTTTAGGTGAACCATTGTCTTTATCAACAACTTACACCATAAACAAACAACAAGAACTCCATTCCACTCCACGTCCACCCACCCCCACTCGTGTGATCACATATTACAATATGCAACCCCAGTGCTAATTTAGAACCTCGAACAACGTAAAACTGCAGTCATTCATGCATTTCAAATGTCATCTGTGTATACACAAAGCATGACTTTACCAGATATTCCACATTCGTAAATTAATGCATATTAGCTTAGATATGTTTCACCAGCTGTTATTAAAATCATGGTCTTATGGTGTGTGAGCATGGAATAGAACTAAATATAGCCCAGACTGACCCTACGATATTCAAACCTTCATCTTGTCGATCACAAGTCTGACATGCTAAATGCTGAACCGCTTCCTCCTCTTGGGAAAAATGAGTATTCATAAATCTTCGTCTGACTGACAAAACCTTTTTTTTTTAAATTATGAAAAACAATACATTTTTATTTTTATTTTTAGGACCAGTAAACAATTTGACAACCACTTTCCAAACATTTTTCATTTATATATACAGCTTCACAACATGTGCAAAAATGCTTTCTCCAGTTTGCATATGTCAGTTGCCACGTGGCCCACATCCGGCACAGAAAAACAGACCGTAGCATAACTGCGATAGCCAGGTGAGGCCCAAGAAAACAACTCCAATACAGAAAGCATATTCAGGTCAGATCCAAGAAAACAAACTGTATTGTAACTAGCGTAGTCAGGTCAGGTCCAAGAAAATAAATTATAGCGTAACTAGCATATTCAGGTCAGGCCCAATAAAACGAATTGTAGCGTAACTAATAAAGCCCGGGCAGACGTAAGAAAATAAACTATAGCGTAACTTGCATAGTCAGGTGAGGCCCAATGAAACATACTGCAACGTAACTTGCATAGTCATATCAGGTCCGAGAAAACAAAATGTAGCGTAACTTGCATATACCTATGATGCTACATTAGTAGCATACAAACTGAGAGCTATGTCTTTAAATAAGAACAGTAATAACAATGTGTTGGCTCCTTGTTCACCTGCATGGTGATTTATTTCATGTATGTCTGCAGCAATTACCTCTAATCAGTAACTAATCTTATAAACTTGTTATATCATGAGATAAATTTGTGGTGGTCGGTTAACGCTGTTATGTAATTCATATAAACACGAAGATAAGCTAATGATAGGAAAAGATGGATGTTATGCAATTCATCAAAACGCGAGAGTAAGCTGATAATCGGAAAAGATGGTTGTTATGAAATTAATAGAAACAATTGGGTTAGCTGATCATCGGGAAAGATGGCGGTTATGTAATTAATAGAAACAAGAGGGCTAACTAACAGTCGAAACAGATGGCGGTTATGCATAAAAACCGAGTGCTAGCTGATAATCAGAAAATATTGCGGTTAGATAATTCATAGAAAAACGAGAGCTAGCTGATAGTCGCAAAAAGATTGCTTTTATATAATTGATACAAACACGAAGGCTAGCTGATAACTGGAAAAGATGGATGCTATGTAATTCATGAAAACTCGAACGCTAGCTGATAATCGTAAAAAGGTGTGATTACGTAATTCATAGACAGATGAGCCTGGCATATCATCGGAAAAGCTATTAGCCAAGCCATTTTTAGAAACACAAGGCCTAGCGGATGGTCGGAAAAGACGGCGGTCAGGCAATTCATAGAAAAACTTGGGCTAACTGATAATCTGAACAGATGAAATTGGATTAATATGACAATCATAGCCCGGGAACTAAATTTTGTCAAATGGTTTGTGTATGTCATTTCCGGTAAATCACAGTTAAAACCATTCAAAAACCATTTTCGTTTTATTCAGGTATCCTCTCACGAATACTTAGTTTTATCATTATACTGTTGACTAACATCAAGTTCATCACCTTTTTTTCATTTCTCCGTTTGCAGTTAGATGGGTCCTTTTGCAAATGGGGTCACAACATTAGGAAACATAAACCTTTCAAACAAAAGCTCATTTGAAGAAATCTGTGACCGTGAAATGACCCAAAATTAAAAAAGAGGTTAGCAAGAATGTTTCATTGATTATGAACATGACATAATGTAAAATAGGCAAGCATTCTTGTTACAGCATGAATTAGCTTAGCTTTTAAGTGATTCATCTTAAGGATGATGACATTATTAAAAGGGTTTAGAAAATATGTGCAAATATATGACTTTAAAAACTGAAAAATGCGCTTTTGTTTCCTACTAGAGTGAGATTGACAACAACATAAGAAATAAAACTAAAAACCAGGACATTCTGTTCTACAAAATGCATACCTGTACTGGTGAGACTCGACACCACAACAGAACAGCCATGTCATGTCAATTATCCATGTCTTCACACAATCTTTGTGTGTATCAGCTTCATGTAAATTATACAAGTGCATGATTTCACACAACCTTTGTGTGTATCAGCTTCATGTAAATTATACAAGTGCATGATTTCACACAACCTTTGTGTGTATCAGCTTCATGTAAATTATACAAGTGCATGATTTCACACAATCTTTGTGTGTATCAGCTTCATGTAAATTATACAAGTGCATGATTTCACACAATCTTTGCGTGTATCAGCTTCATGTAAATTATACAAGTGCATGATTTCACACAATCTTTGCGTGTATCAGCTTCATGTAAATTATACAAGTGCATGATTTCACACAATCTTTGCGTGTATCAGCTTCATGTAAATTATACAAGTGCATGATTTCACACAATCTTTGTGTGTATCAGCTTCATGTAAATTATACAAGTGCATGATTTCACACAATCTTTGTGTGTATCAGCTTCATGTAAATTATACAAGTGCATGATTTCACACAATCTTTGTGTGTACCAGTGGAATTATTTATGTGAACTGGTCTGAATTTCATAGCTGATAATCAGTTTCACACTAACAATAATCGATTAAATTCAGTTGCTGAGAGTAAATTTTCATTTTTATTTCTTATACAGCTATATTTTTGTTCTCTAGGTCAAAATGTTAATAAATGAACATGAATGATCTCTTTTACCGATATACATACAATTAACCAACTAAAAATGTTACTTTTGTATTGTTTTATGTTATTTGTGTTCCACAACTTTGTTAATTGAAGACAACTGCCTATGGCTGATCGGCTTTATGAAACTGACATACTGTTGCAAGCCCATAATTAAACACATTCATTCATATGTGGTTTGTCCATCGCTGAAAGTATATAAGAACATGCTTTGCTTGTTTAGTCAGTTTTTACTAATATGTTGATCAAAAAAGTTTGCATTTCAGTTGGAACAAAACACAAAAAAAATGTTCATAATTATTAACTCAACAACCACAAAATCTTAAATGCCTACTAGTAGGTTAAGCTTCTGATGACTGATATGTTTCAAACATGACACTGACAATTGGAAAAAATCTAAACTATTGCGACACATAAAAACATTCTTTTATTTACTGATACACAAGATACATCCGCAAACTAAACACATGATTTCATGAATATAAAATAGAAGGATTTAAAATTCTAGATATTGGAATTTCAAGAAAAATTTATATTTTGCAAAACAACAATCACTCTCTGAATGCAGTTCTACTATAGTCAGCTTGCAATCTGTACATAATATAATAAAAAAGATAAAAATTATCTATACTCAACGTGCAAGACATTTTTAAGATTGAGAGAATTTAGTCAATGTGGTCTTATCTCCCTTTATTTTAATTGTGTTCATTATATACCACCTTCATGTAAGTGATACACGTGCATGGTTTCACACAAGTTCTGTGTGTACCAGCTTCATGTAATGTATACATGTGCATGGTTTCGCACAACTTTTGTGTGTGCACCAGTTCCATGAAAGTAATGCATGCGCATGGTTTCACACAAATATTGTGTGGGCGCAATTTAAAAAGAATTTGATTGTAACAATTAACATTTAAATTAACTGTTCAATGGATTTAGTTACTTAAAAACCGGATATAGAAATGTATTTCCATCAAAAGTGGACATCAAAAGCACAATTTGCCTTTAAGAAGCCAACAATAAGCATATCATCTACATCAGCAAATTTACATCTGAATAATACTTCATTTACTTAATCAGGACCTGAATATTAAAGTCATACATGTTAATTCATTTACATCACAATGATTTAATTCATGACACTTATCAGTTTATGTGGTCACAATTAAAGAAAAACGTAAACACTTAGAAACTGATCACTAGTCCATTAAACATATAAATGGTAATAATGTCCTGTTAATTTGAATACCTAAAAATCCCTTTATCTTACACAAGATATATATCATGAGGGGAGACAATTATGACTTTAATGCTTTTGATTGCTTTGTATTCATTAACAAACTTCGACTTAATTCTTTGCACAGGTATAAATCTTGCTGGTCCCTCTCTTTCAAATGTATCACTTCTCCAAAACTTCAACTGGCTTCCCATTCATAGTTTTAAGTGACTCATCTAATTCTGCAAACCAAATAACTTTTGCTATTAAATGCAAACACAATTTAACATCCAAAAACAGATTGGGTAACACAAGTTTTTCAATCTGACCTGGCTGTGGGGTCAAATCAACCGTATTACAACCAGCAATCGTACCATCTCCATCAGGCCAATGAGCCAGTATCATTGATCATCTATAGCTCTTTCCATGTTTAGTACCCACTATACTACCATATATCAATACCTGTCTGATAGATCTGAATTCTTTCAAAAACGTCTCAAACAAACGAAAGAAAATTATCAAAAATCATTGCTTGATATAATACAAATCTACAAATGTGAAGAAAATGCTAGCTTATCAAAAACGGCGAATTAAGTGAATAACTGGTTTCTAAAAACTACTTCCTGATTTTTTTCATCCTTGTTTCCGATTACCTGAACATTTATTTTTGAGTTTGAGTGCTTAGTATTTCATTGCTATCAGCTATTTTTTTTATTATGATCAATGGTCGGCCCATCGCTATGTGCCATATAAGCAATACATGTGCACGGTTTCACAGACGTTTTGTGTACCAACGTAATGCAAGTTATACACGTGCATGTTTTCACACAAGTTCTGTGTGTACCAGCTTCATGTAAGTCATACATGTGCATGGTTTTCCACACGTTCTGTGTGTACCAACTTCATTCAAGTTATACACGTGCATGGTTTCACACAGGTTCTGTGTGTACCAGCTTCATACAAGTTATACATGTGCATGACTTCACACAAGTTCTGTGTGTACCAGCTTCATACAAGTTATACATGTGCATGGTTTCACACAAGTTCTGTGTGTACAAGCTTCATGTAAGTCATACATGTGCATGGTTTCACACAAGTTCTGTGTGTACCAGCTTCATGCAAGTTATACACGTGCATGGTTTCACACAAGTTCTGTGTGTACAAGCTTCATGTAAGTCATACATGTGCATGGTTTCACACAAGTTCTGTGTGTACTAGCTTCATGCAAGTTATACACGTGCATGGTTTCACACAAGTTCTGTGTGTACCAGCTTCATGTAAGTCATACATGTGCATGGTTTCACACAAGTTCTGTGTGTAACAGCTTCATTCAAGTTATACACGTGCATAGCTTCACACAGATTTGTGTGTACCAGCTTCATGTAAGTCATACACGTGCATGGTTTCACACAAGTTTTGTCTGTACCAGCTTCATGTAAATTATACACGTGCAGAGTTTCACACAAACTTTGTGTGGGCGCAATTTAAAAAGAATTTGCTTGTAACAATTAACATTTAAATTAACTGTTCAAATGGATTTAGTTACTTAAAAACCGGATATAGAAATGTATTTCCATCACAAGTGGAATTCAAGAGCACAATTTGCCTTTAAGAAGCCAACAATAAGCATATCATCTACATCAGCAAATTTACATCTGAATAATACTTCATTTACTTAATCAGGACCTGAATATTAAAGTCATACATGTTTATTCATTTACATCACAATGATTTAATTCATGACACTTATCAGTTTATGTGGTCACAATTAAAAGAAACATGCAAAAACTTAGAAACTGATCACTAGTCCATTAAACATGTTAATGGTATTAATGTCCTGTTAATTTGCTTACCTAAAAATTCCTTTATCTCACACAAGGTATCTATCACAAGGACAGACAATTATGACTTCCTTGCTTTTGATTGTTTTGTATGCATAAACAAACTCTGACTTAATTCTTTGCACAGGTGTAAATACAGCTGGTCCGTCTCTTTCAAATGTATCACGTCTCCAAACTTCAACTGGCTTCCCATACATAGTTTTAAGTGACTCATCTAATTCTGCAAACCAAATAACCTTTGCTATTAAATGCAAAACACAATTTCCCATCCAAAAACAGATTGGGTAACAAAAGTTTTTCAATCTGACCTGGCTGTGGGGTCAAATCAACCGTATTGCAACCAGCAATCTTACCATCTCCATCAGACCAATGAGCCAGTATCATTGGTGATCTATAAATCCTTCCATGTTTAGTACCCAATATACTACCATATATCGATACCTGTCTAACAGATCTGTATGAACTGCACACAGACTCTGCAGAAATCACACTGTTTGGATACCGTACACCATACATTAGTAATAGATACTTAACTTCCACCTCAGTCAAAGCCACACTCTTACTAGAGGGATAGACAATTCCATCATTTAATTTCCAATCTGCATTCTGAAAGTATACATTCCTTGACGACATTTTTATATATTCAAAATCTGGTTTTCGACCGATTTCAGTTAGAGCTCCACGATCTGGTGACTCATCTAAGCCAAACAGCTTATTAAATTCTGATCCAAAGTCATTCAATATGTTCAAATTGCAAACAATATCCACTGTGTGCAAGTTTTTAACGAATTTTCTCATTAAGTGAATTTCAATATTTCTTCTGTTTGTGGGCATTGAGCCCAATACACCGTTTTCTCTCTCAAAACTGAACAACCAAAAGGAATATATGGGTCCAAAATCATTAATACACTGATCTAAGTGTGCATGCATACGCATGTTAGCTGTTACTCTGTCTTCCCCGTATAGCCTTTCAAATCTCTCACAAAACGACAACAACAGTCTCTGGGCAAGCTGGACATTTAATTTTTTCATTGTTCTTGTGCATACATTCTTGCATGCAAGAACAAATGCTCGCCAGCATTCTAGATCCTCTGATTTCAACACATCTTGTAGAGCAAAAACTGAGAAAAGTATGGTCCAGTTTTTCCACTGGTCTGCTGTAAAACTGCCAAAAATTGATGAAAATTTTTGTTGAAGTTTTCCAACATCATAGGGGCAGCTCTATTTTCTCTTGTATCATCCCTAAATATTCATCACGCGGTATTTGTGTTGCATTCCAAATTTTTAACATATGTTTTGCACTTCCTAGGAAAAGGTTATGCAAAGGGTCAAGAATGGTCATTCTAACTGAATCAAAATAGTGTAATTCAAGGAGAACAGAGTAACGTATGCTATATTTCCTTTCTAACTCTTGTCTGTAACTTTTGGTCTTTACTTTCATGACCTTTTGCACTAATTTTCGATGTGATGAGTTATTTTTCAAGTTCCACTCCGATAAATTAAAACCACCATAATTCTTCTCTCCAATCCCACCTAAGAATGCTTTAGTACATTTGTTACACCCCACTGTGGCAGAATGGCCTAAAAAGCCATATAATTTTCTACTTGCTGGAATATCACAGCCAACACATAACAATGCTAACATGAAAAGAACTGGCGCATCTGGAGATTGGTAACTTTTCAACAAAAAAAAAACAAACATTCCAAGCAACTTTTAACTCCTATACAAGTGGTTCTATAAAGGTATTTGTTGGAGGCTCAGTTTTCATGTCTGGTATTAAACCAACTAAAATCATATTTTCCTGCTTAAACCTTTCTTCTCTAGGTAAATTCAATATGCATATATATATATATATATATATATATATATATATATATATATATATATATATATATATAGCTCCAACAGAATAGCTTGTATGTTTAAATGGCTGGAACCAGTCAACATTTAACGTTAATGCATAAATACGTTCACTAGTAAAAACGTTCCATGCATCACTTGAAAATTCATGCCAAAGTTTTCCATCATACACACCCATCAAAACATCATTAGGTACTTTTCTCTGCCTCCATGATTCGCATTTTTTTGTATGTATGTATGTATGTATGTATGTATGTATTCATAAATACCATTGTAAATGTTATCAATAAAGTTCATCATACTAATCATGTTATAAGTAATGTTTAGTATTAACATGTATGTATGTATGTATATATTCATAAATACCATTGCAAATATTATTAATAATGTTCATCATAATAATCATGTTCTTCTTATAAGTAATGTAAAGTATTAATATGTATATATGTATGTACCGTATCTCAAATTTCCATTTATACCATTGTAAATGTTATTAAATATGATTGAAAATACTTCCACTAGTAATAATAATAAATTAATATTAATATTATTATTATTATCGTGTAGCATATTTTCACATCTGAATACAGTTTATGGTCTTTTTACGATTTATTTATCATTCACTCTATCTCACACTTCTGACATGACGTCTCTCTCTCTCTCTCCTAAATTTCTGCCGTAACGACACAGCTCTCACCCAAGCATTAGTCAGTTCCCAGTGATGTACGCCTCGCTAGACGGTTTCCACGCGTTACTCTTGCCATGTGGTGATGCTGCTTTACACTCATGCGTGGGTAATTCAAATCTGAGGTTAACAGCCGATGAATACACAGGTGTTCTGTTCTGACAGGGATTTATACTAAAAAAGTGAGTGTTCTAAAGGATTTAACGCAATGGATCATTAAAAGAGGGATTATACATACCGTCTGGATACAAAGGTTAGTCTAAATAAATTTATTAATTAATAGCGCGCGGTCCGATCATCCGCATATACACCTGCGTACGCTTAAGCACAATTAGTGCATAACACCGTTGGTCTCCGCCGCCAGTCAAACAAAAAAAAAAAAAAAAAAAAGGGTGGAGAACAACTTGCTGGTCTAATTACGATGGTGCAGTGAACGAGAAATACCATGCTGTAAACATGCTAAAGTTGACGCTGTTGACTTAATCAGATATACTAGCATAACACTGCCCCCACATTAGTCATTGTTTGGTCTCCAGACAAAGATGGTCTCCAAACAAAGATGGTGAGTATATTATTAAATGTAATGGCTTTTTAGATAATTAAGTATTTGCACAACGTATTCATGAACATAAATAGTCAAGTACCCACTTAATGGACTATTCATCATTAAGGCAAACAATTTTTATCTGCATGCAAAACACAACCATTATTTTGATAAAATTGTGTAATAAATATTCTGCGAAAACACTATAGTTAAAGCAAGAAACAATAATTAAGCAAACAAAGGAAGAATCTTACTGACATGTACAAAATATACACTGAATGCACTTAATTGCTAAAAACCTGAGCCCTGTTTTAATAACTCTTACAATATTTCATGCATATGAGGAATCAGATAAAAAAATTATATAAATGTTTATATCATAAGATATTCACCCGTATCATTTATACTTAATGTACCATTACAATGCACATTTTTTATATAATAAAAACAAAAACATTTTCAATGAAAGTATCATTTCATTTACAGACCGATGATACAAAGTACAGGATCAGAAGAATCAGAATGAACTCCAAGTCAAGATCATTAATAGTAGGCAAGTATTATGTTTAAAAAATATTATGCTGAATCCACCTTTCGTAAGTCAAGTATTCCCAAACATAACTTTCCATGTTTCTATGATATTGAATGAGCATTTACAGAGTTAAGTTTTAACCGTAATCATGAATTTGAATACACACATCATGTGCTGTTATTGTTTTAAATGTAAAAATATAATTATGCCTACTAACCAATACGTGATAGTTGAATGTACTCAGGAAGCAGCACTCAATATTCTTTGCTATTTATGTCTAATTAGAAATAAAACGAACTATTAAATTTTAATAAACAATACATGTGCATTTGCTATTCCTGAAATATAACAGAACCATTGCAGGTTCAATTACTTTAATGTAGCACTTATTTTTCATTTCCTCATACTTCTGAATATATATGAACCTGAAGTATGCAAATTGTGAACCATGACTGACTTATTTTTCACCTATGGTATGGCATTAAAATGTTAATAAAAATTGTTTTTTTTAAATTTTTTATTTATTTATTAAACATAATCACATATTCAGTATAAAGTACATATAGAATTAGATGGGGACGGAAAAGTTTGAGCTATGCTAACTAGCCAACCATTAACATTCAAAATAAATATGTACACCTTCAAATACTTTAGTACATGCATATTAAACCTTAGTTTTTCCACCCATCATTCCTAGATGATACTTACCAAATACATGTACATCCTTGAGAGATCATATGTCATATTTTTAGTGAGAGAAATGTGAAAATTATTTTGACTAATCAAGTCATAAATTATTCACAGTCATTTCCAGTGTTTACACTAATACTAGCACGTGCTAGTTTAACACACTTTTACCCTTCACTTCTAATGCACAGTTTAATCCAAAATTTAGAGTTCTTAGTCCTCCAAGAATAACGAAGTCTGGAGAGCACATTTGGTTGTATTATGGTGTGTTATCAAGTCTGAGAGTCCAGGTCAGAATGATTTCCATTCACGCAAGTTAGAAAATGTACATGAACACGAATTAGTTGAGTATCCAATTCTGTCCAAAATCCAAGAGATATTCCATCTTCTGGGGGATCTTCTACAGAAGACTCTTCATGTAGGGCGTACTGGACAACATCCACATGGTATACCACATACTGGTATTATTATTGGAACAAAAATGGAATGTACCACAAACAGGTACTAGAAATATATTCATGATGCATTTCATACAAGCAAACCACAAACAGGTATGAAATTTAATTATACTGCTGCACACCACTTACAGGTTTGTGAAATTAAACTATACATGACACAAGGTATGAATCACACTTACAGATAGGCATCCTAAAGACAATTTAAAAAAAAAAAAGTTTATAAAAGTTTTTTACAGGTCATCATCTCTCCTCTGGGCTATACGTTTTTCAATGCTATTGACTAGCCCAGTGAACCAGTAAAAGGCTGCTTCGGCCTTGAGTTCGTAGAGGAACCTCAGCTCACGCGGTAGGGTGGACATTTCAGATAATGCTCCGTTGCGGAGATAATTTAGGATATGCCTAAAATGGGCTGGCTCTCTGTCAAAGAAGAATACAGAAACCACCTTGTTTTCGTATGGCTTAAAGGTAGAATTTTGGCAAGTAATGGCTGCCAATAAGGAAGCTGGATCTGCCACTAATGTTCATCTGCATGTCAAGAAACGAGTTCCTCCTATATCCACTATCATCCGCCCATCTGTACTTCTTGTAGGCCCTGCAAGTTGGTTTGTATCAAATCACCTTCCTCCAGGAGTTCGCTAATGACACCCCTTAGACAGGCTTCCTCTGGCACCGAGCTACAATCCAGTGCCTTTAGTGATGTATCTTCAGCCTGTTAACTACAGATTTTTTTAAGCCAAGGGTGCAGACCTTCTCCAAGCATTTCATTGGCACTGTTGTAGCAGAAGCTCCAATAAATAATTTTTCATCCAATGTCTCCAATGGACCAACATGGAGGGATAGCTCCCCACCGCTGTCATCATCACTGTATGCTTCTGTCAGTGCTCTAGCCCCATTAACTAGAGAACGTGATACTGTAGATGTGGTGACCTTACTGGTTACATATATAGGTGGTGGTGGTAACTGTCTTTGTCCAACAGGGGAGGTCACTGGATCAATCTCATGAGTGGCCCTCTTTGGTGCAGGCATCACCATTTCTCCCTAGTCCACAGACCTCTTTGCCTCTGCCATCTTTGATGGTACCATTTCCGTTCTTGGAACAAGCTTTGGGACTACTTTCTTGTCTACTCCAGCCCGAAAGTCCTTCATCTGGTGTTCGACCTCTGGTCCTGTAACACCTGTCAACCTATTAATCATGATAACATGGTTCCCATCCAGAAATGCAAAGTTTTGATGCTGAACACCGCGTCGCCCAAAGATCTTCTTGCACCCTTGACATTTCCATCCAAACCCACTCTGTTGTTCAATCAGGTGTCTCCTCACAACAGACCTTCTGACAAAACGAAAATCATGGCATGCTCAACACTCCCACTGAGTGACCTGCATAGGTAAATAAAATAATATTTAAAAAAACTGCATTAATCCATAACAGTTACAGATAAGTGGTATTTATTTATTTATAAAAATAATTTAGCATCTGAACCAAGTAGGTGCATTCCTCCCTACATACGGTTTCATTTTGTCATCATGAACTATCTATGGTTTAGATCTGGGTGTCTCTTGGACCTGATAAATCACATCATTCAGGTTCTGTGTTACAATATATGGACCACACCAGTCGCTTTGCAACGTTTTGTTCAGACCTCTCATAAGTTTTGGATTATGAATCCAAACTGGTGTTCCTGGTTCATACATGTTAAATACAATCTTATGATCATAGTATTTTTTCATGGTTTAACCTGTCAATACATGTTTTTCCCTAGCATATTCATGCACTTGCTTGATATGCTCTTGCAGCTCATGCACATAATTTTATATTATCTTATTACAGTTTCCATCTTCTTCCACAGGTTGTCCAAACAACAAATCAACAGGCTAGACAACTTGAGTCCTCTTTTCCAAGCATCATGGCATTGGGTGACACACCAGTAACCTCATGGACTGAAGTACGATATACCATCATCAATATAGGTAGGTAATGATCCCAATTTCTTTGGGGTTTTTTCAACAAAGGCCAGCAACATATCTTTTATAGTTTGATTGGCCCTCTCCACCATTCCATCCGACTGTGGTCTGTTAGTTGTTGTCCTGGTTTTCTCAATACCAAACAACTTGCACATCTCTGCAAAGATCAGAGATTCAAAATTGGAACCTTTATCACTGTGTATAAAGCAGGGAACTCCAAATACCGCTATTACTCTCTCCACCAGCACACTAACAACAGTTGTGGCTTCTTGGTTTTGTATGGCAAAAGCATCCATCCATCTGGTGAAATAATCACCAACAACTAGAATATACTTGTTCCCTTTTGCAGTACGAGGCAAAGGGGCCCATTACATCAACTGCAATTCGTTCTAGTGGTGCTCATATAGAATATAACCTAAGTGGTGCCTTAGGTCGTTTAATTGGTCTCTTCTGAGATGCACAAATGTCACACTTTGTGATCCATTGTTCGACATCCCTCCTTAAGCCATACCAGAAAAATCTAGTCCTTACTTTTCGAAGGGTTTTTTAATAACTAAATGTCCTGCAGTGGGGTCGTCGTGCAGTTGTGTCAAAACAAAGCCACGTAGGATCTCTGGCATCACCCTGAGCCAGGCTACATGGTTTACAACTGCGCCGTTCCACTTATAATACAACATATCGTTTTTCATTTCTAGAGACTCCCACCTGGCCCAAGACAACTTCAACTCAACACTCTCTCTGGCCATCTCAGACCATGCCGGACGAGAGTTATTTTCTTTCCACTCACATATTCTTTTAATGATTGTGTCTTTTCTGTTGGCATCTATTAGGGAAGCTGTACTTGTAACATCATTCTTCTGAAGGCGTTTCCCTTTTTGGGATAAGGGGATTAGAACCATCAGGTGGACACTCGGTCTCACCTTTCTTTGACTGTGATCTAGTGACCACAGAAATAAATTCCAATTCAGGAACCACATCCTGCTGATACATCGTTTGCATCAGACATTAAAAGGGTAGAAGGTTCACCATGCAGTTATTTTACCTCTACTACAAAGGGAAGAACTATTTCCCAAGTCAGTACCACATTCCTCTCCATCCACAGGAAGTGATCTTAACAATTGAACTGATTTATTTTCATATTTGCTTTCAGCCCGAAGGCAGTAAGTACAGTACAGTTAGTTTCAAGACACGGTCGTCTAGACAGCGCGTCGGCATTAGAGTGGATTCTCCCTGCTCGATGTTCAATTTTAAAATCGTATGTAGCAAGAGTCTCAATCCATCGAGCTATCTGTCCTTTAGGATTTTTAAAATTTAAAAGCCAACGCAGTGCTCCATGATCACTTCTCACTAGAAAATACCTGCTATATAGGTAATGATGAAAGTGCTTGAGTGATAACACAACTGCTAAAAGTTCCCTTCGAGTGACACAGTATCTACGTTCTGCTTTTGAGAACGCTTTACTATATTAGCTGACAACATGCTCGACATTGTTCTGTAATTGAGAAAGAACCGCTCCCATTCCCTCATTACTTACATCTGTATCGAGAATGAACAAATCCCCAGGAGTGGGATATATAAGAATGGGAGAGCTAATTAAAGCACACTTTAACTCTTCAAAAACTTTCTGACAAGCTTCAGACTAATGAAATTTTACTCCAAGTTCTGTTTGCTTGTGAAGGGGCCTTGCAATATTGGCAAAATTTCTAATAAACCTACTATAATAGGAGCACAAGCCCAGAAAACTTTTGACTTGCTTTACAGGCCAGCTCATCACTGCCTCTACTTTTGATTGATCGGTTCCAACACCTTCACTGCTCACCACATGACTCAAATAGGTGACCTGTTTTCTAAACAGATGACATTTCTCAGGACTCAGTTTCAAATGGGCCTGTTGAAGGCACTTAAGAACTTGATTTAAATTTTCTATGTGTTCACTAAAGGTCTTTGAAAAGACTATTATTTCATCCAGATAAACTAAGTATACTTTCCAGGATACGCCCCTAAGGACCCATTCCATAAGTCTCTCAAATGTGGCTGGTGCATTGCACAAACCAAAACCCATCACTGTAAACTGCCACAGGCCACTACCAGAAACTGAAAATGCTGTTTTAGGCTTATCCCTGTCTGCAACTTTGACTTGCCAGTATCCACTTTTCAAGTCAAGAGTTGAAAATAGCTTAGCACCAGATAAGGCATCCAACGTATCATTTATTCTGGGAAGGGGATCTTTAATGGTCACATCATTCGACTTGCGTTAGTCCACGCAAAAGCGTGTAGACCCATCTTTCTTCCTCACCAACACAACTGGTGAAGACCAAGGGCTATTTGATGGTTCAATTATCCCTCTACTAGCCATATCTTTGATATCTTCCTCTGCCTCATTCATCTTGGCAAGGGGAATGCGACGAGGGGGTTGGCGTATGCGTGCAGCATCCCCAGTATTTATTATGTGTTCAACTAAGTTTGTAACCCCAAATCTTTGGAGTCTTTTGAAAATACGTCTGAATATTTAATCAAGATCATTTGCAGTTGTTCCTTTTTATCATCATTCATCTTCTCAGATCTAGCTTCAAAAATATTATGCAGATGTGAAGGTAAAACATCAGAAGTAGTCACATTCTGAATATTTATGCCCACCTCACATTTTTCTTCTTCAAAAACATACTCCATTGTCTCACATTTAGCTGCAATTGTGTTTTTGTATATTTTGCAGATTTTGTTTGAAGCTTTCAAAATGTGGAGAGAAACCATGCCTCTCTGTGTCTCTACCAGATTATGAGCTAACATCAAACCTGTTATTTCAACAAATTGATGCATGGCTTCAACAAAACAGAGTTGTTATATGCAGCTGTAGGTTATTCACCTTCTACTTAAATGACAAAATAAATAAGTTCAAAACACGTCATTTTACTAAGTCACAAAATAACACTCTGCTAGTGTTATTTTATGCAATGGAATTAGTTAAACAACTTTAAAATGCGTTTTACCATAGCCACATCTGATTTTAAGGTTGGTTGCGCCATTTTTGTATTTAGCACCGTGGACAAAGACTGGAAAGTGACAAAGTTCGCGAACGCTGACCTCCTTTTATACTATTATCATTGACTAATCAGACTTTAGCACTTGCGATCATCGGGCAAGAAAGAATTACTGACCAATCAAAATCAAGCATCAAATATTCTACGCTGAAAGTGACGCAATCGTATAAACATGAAGACCCAACAACACGGGACACGCTAAAGAATTAATTCTACAGATTTCCACACGAATGATTAGAAATAAAATGCAACTATACAGGGCGCCATACATTTAAAATGTAAGTAGACAAGCCGTGCGATCAAAATGTCAAATCAGTTCAAAATACGTTTCTTTCAACATCCGTCGACAACACGTCGTGGGCCCCGAGTGGCCGAGTGGTCTAAAGCGCTCTCCGTTACGTATCATTGCCATCTCACCTCTGTCTGCGTGGGTTCGAGTCTTGGATTCAGCCAATGTGGGTTTGTGAGAAAGCTTGCCAGTAGCTTCTCGTGGGTCGGTGGTTCTTTACGGGATTTTCCCGGGTTCTTCCTCCACCATTAATACTGGCCGCCATGTATAGCCTATCGTGTGCTGAAAAATGGCGTTAAAAAACCATACAACAACAACAACCATACAACAACACATCGTAGCGGTAATACACAACATGTGCTCGGCATGAATGAACGTTCAAATCACGTCTGCCGAAATAAGTCTACATATCTGTGAATTAAAACTGGGACATTTTAAGCATAAAAAGTACATATAACTAATATGGTCATTCCTAGTTGCATGAAATAGCGCACTTCATGAACAAGATATATATTACGATGGTGCAGTGAACGAGAAATGCCATGCTGTAAACATGCTAAAGTTGACGCTGTTGACTTAAACCAGATATACCGGCATAAATGTAGATACTACAATGACGAAAACCGGAAGGTCTGGTACTGCTATATATATATATAGCACGAGAAGCTACTGGCAAGCTTTCTCACATACCCACATTGGCTGAATCCAAGACTCGAACCCACGCAGACAGAGGTGAGATGGCAATGATCCGTAACGGAGAGCGCTTTATCATACTATCATACAGGTTAAAGAATTTTTAAATCGTACTGAGAGTCGAGCCCTCTAAACGCGCGGGTAAACGGCACCATCGCCTTGCCTGCACACACGAGCCCATATTTCCCATATAAACACACATTACCAATAAATGATGGTACTCATTCGGTGTTATATGATCTCCTCTACAAAAGACACCATTGTTGGGATAGATAGATATGCACTCGTGTGTATCAGACACACTCGCATGACCACCTAGTAATTAATTCTTATGTATATACACAGTCATTACGGATTCCTATGTAAGAAATCAAGGTATATAGAATTAATTATAGAGAATTATTAATCTACACCAGACAGAACGGAAAGTGCTATCTCTGGATTCCTATGGAAGAATGCTTGATAATAGTAAGCAGAATTAATATTTTAATTCGTACTCCACGGAGATTCGAACCCAGGTCCGCGGATAAACGGCACCAATTGCCTTGCCTGCACACACGAGCCCATATTCCTTCACGACTAAGCTCACATCACCAATAAATGATGTTATTCAGTCGGTGTTATATGCACTCGTGTGTAGTTGGGATAGCACTTTCCGTTCTTTCTGGTGTATATTTATAATTTTCTGTAATTAATTATATAAACCTTGATTTCTTACATAGTAATCCGGAACGACTGTGTATATATATGATACTTAACTACTAGGTCGTCATTCGAGTGTGTCTGCTACACACGAGTACATATAACACCGACTGAGTTCTGTCTAGTGTATATTTGTAATTCTCTATAATTAATTATATATACCTTGATTTCTTACATAGGCATCCGGAAATGATTGCGTATATACATGAGAATTAATTACTGTATGATAGTATTATTTGTATTCAAATATTAATTCTGCCTAATGTAATCAAGCATTCTTCTTTAGGAATCCAGGGATAGCACTTTCCGTTCTGTCTGGTGTATATTTATAATTCTCTCTCTCTCTCTCTCTCTCTCTCTCTCTCTCTCTCTCTCTCTCTCTCTCTCTCTATATATATATATATATATATATATATATATATATATATATATATATATATATATATATATATATATATATATACATATATATATATATAGTTATTGAGTGACTTATCAGCAAATTTAAAGATTTATTTAAGCGAAAATGTGTCGGCTGCAAAAAGATATTTTTATTTACGCATGGATGTCATTTTTCTATTCTTTTTGGTTTAAACTGCTTGGTTTCAATGTTCTAAGGCGACGTATCCAGTAAGATTCCTTTTCATTCCTGGATTCGGAACTCCGGTTGGGGTTGTGAGCAATTGCAATAAGTGTTATATCACTGAAAGTGTGGCCACGGGAGGAAAAGTGTTTTGTGACTGACCTTCTGTACAGTTCCTTTGTCATCCAATCAGATCTATGAAGGTTGGTCCTTTTGTGTAGCTTTTCAGTTTCTCCAACATACTGATTGCTACAGATCTTGATGAGAGTGATTACATTCTCTGTTTTGCACATTTTGTTTGGACCATGTATGTTCAGGTTTTGTATATTCACTGTGCTAGAAAATGTCCTGGTCTCTATCATATGTTGACAGGCTTTGCACCTTTTATCGCCACAGGGGCCAGATTGACTAGAGTCGTCTTGGTTAGTGATTGGCGTTAGCTTCGCCCTGACTAGGAAGTCCTTGAGGTTTTTCGGTCTCCAGTAGGCTACCACATTTTGTTTTCTCGGGAGGATTACCTTTAGTGCATCAGACAATTCCACAATTGGTCAGTGTTTCCCGATGATTTTACCTACTTTGGGGTTGTATGGATGGTAGGTCAGGATAAATGGTATCCTATCAGCATTTTCCTTCTCTCCATATTTTATTAGGTCATTGCGGTTGGTTTGATTAGTTTTTCGTTTGCAAGTATGTTTCCCGATTTGCTACGCCTTGGCACAATGTTTAGTTTAAATGTTAAAATTTAGTTTAACAGCCATTAACGTCATGCTTGACGAACCCACATGTGTAAACAGTTACCTACCCCAAAACCAGATGTCGCGACAAGAACGGTTAATTGCAAACTGTATACTTCGCTGAGCACATTTTCATATGCGGTAATTCAACTAATTTGTGGGGATTCACTGTTCCCCAAGTGCGCGAATTCGTACCATTGTGCACGATTCACACAATCTCGCACACTGGTAGCATCTCTGTTTAAGTACATTACATAACAATAAATGACTTGTGCGATAAGTCTCTCTGTTGTTTTGCCAATAATTTATCTTTGTCACGCAGACATTAAACTACATTAATTTCTGATTGGCGGTCATTGTTTAACCTGGACAGGAGCTAGCATTAACCACCACTGAGAGTTCAAAGTGAAATATTTCACCGTTTGACACACCGATAGTGAAGCTTGCAAATTGACCAAACGAGACAAGATAAAATTCAACGTAGAAACTTTGCGTAAAAGTGGGTATTTAACTATGAGCAAAGTACTTCATTATACACGCGAAAAAGATTTGGAGTGTATCCTTGTCTACGATAAGTATCGTTTTGTATCAATTCTTAATCTCTTGTGTCGATATGTGTATCGTTACATCAATATTATCGATGTATCGTTTTGGTTTGAACGAGTATAACGAATATATGTCAACCGATTATTACTAACATAAAACATAATCAGGCAACGACATTGGAATCGCTATTAAATGTCCTGGTTCCACAGTTGGTGAAAACCCAAACAGTATCCATGCGTAAACATTGTTTGTGATCGGGAATAGTTTCAGTCTAACCAAGAAATTTTCTTATTGACGACCGTGTGAGATTATTTGTATATGGTGCAGATCCTATTGAAATATGCACTCCGTAGATGTTGTTCAGGGGAAGCATCATCCAGATCTCATGGCCGGCGTATGTGAGCGCACTTCGAGCTGTTAATCCCACGTTGTAGGCTGAGGTACGTGCCTGTGCCAGTGCTGATAATATAGCGTTTCTCAGCACAGGCGATCCCGCAGCGTTTGCTGTCATATCAGCCAAAATATGCACATCTGTTTCGGCTGACGCTAGTCTGTACACGATAATGTTAACAGTTTCTGCCTCTGTCAGCGTAGCTGTAATTATTGGTGGTGCGCCAGTGTGAAATTCGTTACTCACAGTTGTTCCCGTGTTTCTCCACCACATGTTGTTGGTGCATGATTGCATATAGTCATCGCTGCACATTATCAAGATTAGGATCGTGCTGGCTTGAGGTAAGTAGACATTGATTTCTTCCACGATTTGATTGTTCAGTTAATACTGCGCCGACTTGAATAACGAAAAACCGTTATTTTACAGCATGACTTGTGAGCCTGCTGCATAGTTTCCACCTGCCGTTGGTTGTATTTCCCACGGATTTCCGGAAAGCGTTATGAGGAAGCAGGTACACATCTTCGTCACGCGTCTCTATTTTGTATGAGTGCTTGCATTGAGATTGGTAATGTAAGTGTACTGGTATTTGACGAACTCGTACTCGATGGTGGAATCGTCCACGGGGGTGTCATCGTTCAGCCGAAGGTAATCGGGAGTAAATATCGAATTACTGACGTCACTATGATATAATGGTGTTACAAAATAACATTGTTATTAAAAGGCATTCTAATATTGTTGTTGAGAGTGATTTTGATCTTTTTATACCTTAATCCTTTTTATCCATAATCGGACATTATGACACCAAGAGATGGCGTTGTCATTGTACCTTGTATATTGATGTTTCTCTCAAGATCCTGTACAGTTCTTTCAGATCTTGGGCTGAGTACCGTCACAGTTTTCTTAGGAGCCTGTTTGGCCTGCTTGAAAAGATCGCAACTGAGTTTACTGAACAGTCGCCGTCGGTGAAGACGTATGCACGATTTTGCTGGCTATTTGTTGTGCCACGGCCGTTTCAACGGTGGCGGACAAACTAGTGGCTCCAGCTTCTGCCATTTAAGGGCAATCGGACCTGTTTGGCTTCAATACAGGGAAGTGCTGCTTTCTACGAGGAAAACAATGTGGATACAAATTCAACCACGATTTTGCTTTGTTGTACGAGTGATCGTCTGAATGCTATTATGTCATCTGTGAATATTTTATGTTATCTATTCAAGATAGCGCTGTGTTTCGACAGATTCAACGAACGTGCAGATAATATATGATTATTTTGTTCTTATTATCGGCAGCATCTCTAAACTGATCGGTGAGCCACATTGTAATTTCTGATTTCGCGTAAGTGTTCAGGCTGGGATAATATATGAAGGGATTATGACAAATCTGCATAAGCGACCCCGAAAGCACGTTAATCGCTGTGGAGCAAATCACGTAGGATGCCAAAACGACTGACGACAACGATCCCTCTGCGATCGAGCAGTTGACGAGGAGGCTGTTCACGTCGGTCATGTCAACGGGAAGATCTCCCTCGTACGTTCCATTGGCGCTAAAGACACTACCTGTTCTAAAACCTGGAACGGATCAGATCGAATTTCGAATTAGAAATGGCAAATCCCACGCGATAACCTTTTGCGACAGTTATTCTGGCTCGCAGCGTGGAATAATTGGGTTCAATGTTATGGTCGCGACGGTGTGTCGGTTGTAGGTGATCTGTCTGGAGATTTCCGTGGCGATGTCGTTGATGTTGTATCCGCCTGGCGAGATCGTGATCCTTTGTAGCTGCGTTGAGGCTATATACTAAAACAGATTTTTGCTCGCGATGACGTTAAAGAAGCTGTTCCATATTGCGGCAGAGTTCATGAGCGACCTCGTACGACGACTGTTGGTCTAATTGCAGCGGGGGATTATACCTCACCTTGGATGTGACCGAACGCGAGACAAACCACAAAGTGGTATTGTTTCCAAAAACAAAGATTTCTCAAACAAGGTATTCTATTTAAGCACACTCAACAAAAATGAGCTACTTTAGGTCAGATCCTCGTACAGAATCTGATACTGATCCGACGTCACCAGTTTGCTCTCCAAAATACGATTGAGGATATCTAACATCTCGTTATCGATCTGCATTCAACATTTTCCACGGATTGGAAGAGATCAGCAATTTTAACTGCGAGACGATATCCGCTTGATTTTTGTAATTGAGGTTGTTATTAGTAACAATGACAACAATTCCACTTCCTTCAGTTTTCTCTTCTTGTTAGTCCTGTGAGCCATGATTTAAATCTACCTTTGATACCTGTCGGTTTTACTTGTGATTTCTGTGTAGGCTGTTGTTGTTCAAGAACTTTGTTATTCTTTGATTGGACTCTTCATCCTGTTCATGCATCTCCGTTAACTTTGGTTTCATATGTTTCTCCTGTTTCCTTATCTATTCCGTTTTGGCTTCTTCTTTCTTCCTCATCTCCCCCAGTCTTGCCTCTTCCTCCTTTTCATCCTCTCCAGTCTGGCTTTTGATTTCTCCTCTTTCTTTACATCTTTATTTTCTTCACTATCTAATTATTTTCTACTTGGTTTAGCTAAATAATTCACTATGTATTACACTTTCTTTGGTACGTTTATCGGGTCACTCAGCAGCTCTACAGCGAGTCAATATGAGCTGGACAGAAAAGTCGACCGCGCCGGAGATTCCATGCAGGGTAATCTCAGCATGAACGGTCACAGCATCACCAATCATGACAACGTAAGGTTCCCATCCCTGGATGTCAACGCCGCATTATCTTTGACCACAGGTGAAATGACAGGAAATATTTACATGGGAAGAACAACTTTATGGTTTACCATTTCCAATAGGACAGGCTCTTGTATCTTCTCAGGTCGTCTCGTCAGCAGATCTTGAAGTGGCACTGACAAAATGAATATGATACAAAAAGGTGGTGTGATATCTGGAAATGTATCCGTGGTAGGCCAAGTGACTAGCGATCTCTCAATGGCATCACCTCCATTTGGAACAACATCGCATAATTCCAGACGTGTTGGAATGTATACAGGGCTGAACACGAGAACGACTATAATCTATCACTTTAGTACCTAAATCGTTCTATCTGGATCGACAAAGATGCCAGATGAAATTATACACCAATCGTAGTTCAGACTGTTGAGTGTTTCAGAGTTAACAATGATCGTCATGATCAACTTTTGATCATCGATAATACAACGATTACCTTGTACAGAAAGACATCGACAGAAAACCGAAAGTTATACGGACTTCCCACCACATGGCCGATCACAGATAACAACCAGGTGATATCGTGCTCACATTGAACTCGTTTGGTGGCACAAAATTATAAACCACACGAAGAAACTCACAGGAAATATCAACGTGGTACAGAAGCTAAAACCTCAGTGACGGATTATCCACCCACTATAAACAACGAGACAGCCACGATAATGTACGCAGATACGCGGCGTGTCATAAACAGCTCTGGGCACATTACAGTGTAGAGTTCCTGTATCAGCATCATCGGAATTATCAGACTCTTACCAGGCTTATTAGGTTTTGCCAACCACCTGGTGGCGTCCGATGCAGGTCCGTAGTGGTCCAATACTGCAATTACATCGTATTTCTGGCTTCAGTTGCAGTTACCTGTTGCAGTAGCCATCTGGAAATTTCAAGTTCGTGGGTGCATCTCTGGGACACAGTGCATTCTCACGTGGATGAACTAAAACCGGATAGCAATGTTAATGCTCTTTACGACGTTATCTTTCCCATTTGTTCCACAACGCTTGAATTTAACATAAACTCCACGAGCATGAAGCAGTCCACGTTTAAGTTTACTGCGCTTACGGCAGAACATTCTGATCCTGGGTTAAGTTATTTCCAAATGTGCACACTGGATGATCTAATATAAGTCGATTATTGTAGCATTATCCAACTAATAATATAGATTTCACCAGGGCGGAAATCGTCCGACAAGCTTTCGAACGTTACCAGTTATTTTTCAGTGATGCTTATAGGCAGAATGCGTCCCCTGCTGAATATGACAATCACGTGCTCAAGCAGAATACGGGGATTTATGCAGACATCAACCAAGTGAGAGGTTTGTGTAAGTTATCAGTAGAAAATGCACATGAATAGTGAAAAAACAATGATATCAAACTGTTTCATATTTCAGTTGGACTTATGCGACAACATCAGCTCAGAGATGCCCTAGACAAGTATTTTGCCGTATTTAAATTTTGTAAAGATAGATAATCGACGCGGTTGGCAAAAAGCATCGCAGGAATTGTTCACATGATTATCCAGGAACTAAATCCGAGCATCATAGATACCGTAGTGAATGCCGGATACATTGAACGACGATGATTTGTCGAAAGAAAGACGATGACGCACACAATAAAGATCACGACTGCATGGAAAAAATAGTATCCAAAAGGTGATTTCGCGGAAGTCGAAAACTGCGCAATGCAATCGACAAAAGAAAATTTGACACACCGGTGTCTGATGAGGCCACAGAGGCGTTATTGTATGTGATGATGTACGATAAACATGGACAAGTTGATACAAATCTGGCTGAGGAGGCGTACAAATTTCTTGACAATTTACAGCTGAAAGAGATTTTAAAAAAGTGGAGAATGTTTTCAGGGACGGAGATACCATTCCCAGGTGAAATTTTGCTAATCCACCAGTGGCATCTCAGGAGTTGCCTGAGATAATAAATGATCAAAACACCTACGTGCGGAAGCATAGGTCTATGCTTGTGCCTACTTGTCTGCTTGATGCTAATGCTCCAAATATAATAGCTTACCAAAAAGTGAATAGAAACGGGGACAAAACACCTACTGCTTTTTATCACCTTTACAAATATCACCGCGATGTCAAATATGATCACACAGGTTTAAATGCTGTACATGTGGATTGATCGCATAGGCATTTAGAGCATGCTAACCTGGAAGCGACTCCTGACATGCTAGCAGATCTTGTTAAATTAAATCAGATGACTGAAATAAAAAAAAGTATTTAGTGATCATGGCACTGCTAAAACTAGATCACTAAAAAGAGTTCACGAGCAGAACTATTAAATTATATCAAACGCAGATACAATTTTTAAAAGAGCATCTGTCACAGCTTGAACTGCAGCCGCATAGTTTAGTCGACAAAGAGACAGAAAAATGAAGTCCATCATCGACTTCAATCACATTGACGAGACTTTGTCGGTGGAACAGCGCCACGACCTAGAATCATAGTATCGATCTTACCAAATCATTAACATGGACTAAATTCTACTCTGATCTCATTTTTAGATGGATTGATGATAAGATGTGGATTAAAATTGTGAGAATTAGTACGACTGGTGTAGGGTCAAACAAATTAATTTTAGTCCTAGCAGTTTCTGCAGGAAAGTAGTTGCCTCCAACAATAATTTTTATCGGCATGAAAAAGCTAATAAAACTCATGTACCGAAAGAATGGATTGTACGTGTGCCGGAGTAGGGTTGTATTGGCGAGATGATGCCTCAGTGAATTAGGGGCCCCGAGTGGCCGAGTGGTCTAAAGCGCTCTTCGTTACGGATCACTGCCATCTCACCTCTATCTGCGTGGGTTCGAGTCTAAGATTCAGCCAATGTGGGCATGTGAGAAAGCTTGCCAGTAGCTTCTCGTGGGTCGGTGGTTCTTTCCGGGGTTTTCCCGGGTCCTTTCTGCACCATTAATACTGGCCGCCATGTATAGCCTATCGTGCTGAAAAATGGCGTTAAACCCCATAACAACAACAAAAAGCCTCAGTGAATTAAAGAGTTCTATGTCAATACCAGTTTTATATTTTTTAAATACAATTTCAGTTGGGAGTGCAGTTTAGACATGTAATTTCTAATGATTTAAAAGGTATCCCACAACTTACAACTCGAAAGGAAAGGTTGTTGTTGTTGTTGTTGTGGGATTTAACGCCATTTTTCAGCACAAGATAGGCTATACATGTCGGCCAGTATTAATTGTGGAGGAAGAACCCGGGAAAACACCGGAAAGAACCACCGACCCACGAGAAGCTACTGGCAAGCTTTCTCACATACCCACATTGGCTGAATCCTAGACTCGAACCGCCGCAGACAGAGGTAAGATGGCAGTGATCCGTAACGAAGAGCGCTTTAGACCACTCGGCCACTCGGGGCCCCCGAAAGAAAAGGAGGTGTTCCAGAATATACAGTGCACAAAAATTATTTTATTAAAAACATACTGTGTCCTAACAAATATGCTGTCACAGTATATACAGCAAATACGGTAGTTGGAAAAGCCAGTGATTATTATATAGATACTTTAATTATGTATCTACATAATAATATTTATAACAAGTTCCATTGATTAAGTGAAGTGAGTTTACTTTACTCACAATCGTGACCGCTAGCTCTTGCATGGATAGAATTTGCATAACACATAACTCTTTTTTTGTGCCACCCATTTATTTAATTTCATACCAAAGATGTAACTGGTGTGAGAATACAAAGCAGATATCCTTTTAATTCATAGTAACAAGGCAACAAACACTTCTGCAAATCAGGTAAAAAATAATCAGCGGATGTAATTGGGTTCTGTCAGAAACACTCATGGACATATATGTGATATTTGATTGAACCTTAAATTCACATTTAAATGAAATGGGATCCATATCTCACCCTTTCTTACAAGTCGGCGCATGAGCTATCTAGGCCTGAGTTATCGAGGGAAAGGTGAATGTTGATTCTTATTTAATGCATTTTGATGCACCCTTAAACTCATATAACTCATGATGTCACAAAATACAAAATAACACAGCAGTCACGTGATAAACATTAATTGATTGACCTGAACGAGAAATATGCCTGCACAACTTCAATCTACTTTGTCTGAAGCCGAGACTTTCTTCCACACTTTGCACAATGTGTCCTCTGCTCAGCCCAGCATTATTGATATCACTTGCCTCCATCTTCATGCGACACTTGGTGGCCACAACAATCCTATCACGCTTTTGTCTGAAAATATGAAAACAAAAAGATATGAGTCTAAATGCATTGCAAAAAATCAAGTGAAAATATTTAACTAAAACCTTAATACAAATTTGTGTACAGTACTACTGATGCAACAATCGCGAGACGGAGCCGCATTCAGCATAACCAAATGATTGGGTCTAAATAGCTTTGTATGCTATTGGACCAACAATCGACCACGTTCCTGTCGCCATGATATTTATCGTAGCACCTTTCGTGACCGGAACAGTAAAAGCTTTATGCATAGCCAACCCGATCTATGAACTTGCGACTGGCGATCTACAGGGATTTAGAATCTCAACCACGTCAGACTTCCTGTTCCCAATCATCCAAGCAGTGTAAACCAGACCTCATGTAAAGGAGGATAACAAACCTCTACGTAAATAGAATGTCCCGGAAGTCATTACTCATATCTCCCGCAAATAATTTCTGAACGACGGAGAAAGTTTTATTCGGTACCGTGAAGAACTATAAGAATGGAGGTTGGAGGGGGGGCCTTTAGATTTCTACATCGTAATAGTTTCAGGTATAGAGAGTGTACTACGTCTGATCGTAGGAAGTTCTTTCAGGTATTTGTTCCCCAGAATCTTATGACACACGTACTCTAAGTGGCGCACGAATCTAGTACGGCAGGCCATTTGAGTATTAATACAATGACGATTAAGGTATTACGAGAATGTTAGTGGCCCAGGTTAACAGTGACAAACAATTTGACCTAGGCAAACAATTGATAATGGGGTCTTGAACGTAGTATGTGTAGCGGTGAGATAGGATAGGTCGTGTGACGAATCGGAATTCGTCTCCAGTATCGAAATTACCATTGAATACTCCACTGACGTAGGAAAAGAAGATATAGACCAGATCAATGTATGCCTGGATTTATCCGAGGATCTGCGTACGCAGATCTTGGAGGTTTGTCCCAAAACCCAGACGTGTGTATGGACAATCCAGGCGGTACTGGATTGATTCAACATGAAATCAAGTTGAATACATCATAGACAATCAGGATTGAAGAATATCCACTACCCTTTAATGTGCGGGATACAATCAACGAAGAAGTGGGGAAAAGTTAGCCTTGGAAGTGATCGAACCTTACAGTTGCTTGTACTCGTCCCGCGATGTGTTAGTCTGAAAAAAAGATGGGACAAACCGTTTTTGCATTGACTTTCGGCAACTTAGCAAAATCACTGTGTTTGATTCATAACCAATATCATACATAGAAAGCTTATCTTCAAAGATGGCAGGTCATAGATACATTTCCAAGTTAGACCTTACCAAGGGATATTGGCAGGTAACAATCTTTGGTAATGTCCTCGAGTGAACGACATTCGCGACTCTAATCAGCGATGCACTTAGACAAGAAACTAATAAAAAAAGTAAGATATTTCCTAGGTTTGATTGGATTTTACAGGACACTTGTTCCCAATTTTGCGGCTATTGTCAGCCCATCAACAGACGTGACTAGGAAAGCGCAACCGAATAAAGTTCCCTGGGGTGTGTGCCAGGAAAAAACGTTAAACACTTTGAAACAGAAACTGGCATGCGCATCAATCTAAAAGTTGCCAGAATTTACCAAAACGTTTGTGCTGAGGACTGATTCATCCGATACGGGACTTCGTTCTGTTTTGCTACAGGAACAAGACTGGATGAAATTTCCCATTGCTTATGCAAGTAGGAAATATCTCTCTAGGGAGCAAAACTACTCCGTGATTGAAAAGGAGTGCCGAGCCTTAGTATGGGGATAGGAAAATTCCATCAGTATATTGGAGGGAGGGAGTTTACCTTACGAACGGACCATGAGCTGCTCTAATACTTGAACAAAGCAAAGGTCGCCAACTAAAGATTGATGCATTGGGTGCTATCTTTGCAACCGTATAGTTTCCGAATCAAGGCGATTCGAGGGTCGGAAAATATTGGTACTGATTTGTTAAGTAGAGTGTAATTAGTAAATCATTTTCGTTCAGTACTCAAAACTGGTTATTTTAAAAATGTTTCTGTTCACATTCCGTGATTTTTCTAAAAGTGCTGCTTTTATAAGGAGGGATGTATTGTCAAGGAATTGTATAAATCCCTTTATTAGATACATGTACTCGGGTTTCGTTTTTTGTGTACACTCGAGGGTGATTTACGTATATTGTACAATATTTAGAAAACAGTTCGATTCATTCTATGCTGCACGTGCGAAGTGCTTCCGATTGGAAAAACCGAATACTTCCAGCGCACAGACGATATATGGCTGCATTGTTTGTGTATAAATGCTTTACCGTAAGACTAAAATCTTCACATTACGGAACGTCTTGTCAGTGCTCAGTCTACATAGGGACTTGCACATCTTTAGCTGTAGAGGTATGTGAGTTATTTATTAATTTATCGTGTATAAGTTATAACTATTGTACTACTAAGTTTATTTTTGTATATTTTCTACGTAGCTTCGGCTTACGTAGTATAATTAAAATATTTTATATTTTTTTTTGTGACTTAGCATGAAATGTATGTTAGCAATATGAAGTTACATTTTTTAAGAAATGTTTAGTACCGATGGAATCATATCGGCCACGAGTAGATTCACTTCTGAACATGTTTATTCTTTTGTAATCATTGTGCCGATGCTGTAATCTGTATAGCTTACCGTATATAACGCCATTTTGTGTTATGTCTTATGCCCGTCTCATTTATGTCAGATGTATTTTCAGCTGTAGAGGTGATCGGAGTCGACGTGATACCAGCTGTAGAGCTAACCGTATAAGTTGACTATAGCGGCTGTAAAGCTGAACATTGGCAGCAGTAGAGCTGAGTGAACAGTGTTGCTGGTCGAGTAGCAGGTGATTGGGCGTTGCTGACCGATGGGTGGGCGCTGAATGTTTGATCGACCAAGGAATTGAATGGTGGTTGGTGACTACCTGGAATACTGACTGTTTGATTGACCAGTGTGACTGGTAGCCAAGTGTGCTGGTAACGGAGTGAAAAACTCCGTACAAGTGATCTTTTAGCCCTGTACTAATTTTTGGGTTTGTAATACCCAATGAATTTTTATTGTAAAGATAGTTGGTATGATATATGTCCTTTTGTTTTCATCGTTTTACTTTCTGAGTTAAAAATATTTCATTTTTCACTATTTGACTGAATTTGTTATGAAATTAATGTGAAACATTCACCCTTGCCCTTGTACTGTCTAAGGTCGTTTATTTGTACTTTCATTTGATGCAATATTAGGTTAGTGAGGATTATGTTAATTCGTCCAGTATTTGGATCTTATACACGCACGTATTAATCATACTTCTTTTCTCATTCAAGTCATTCATCATTAAACATTGCATTTGTATCACCATCAACAGTGCTGTCTTGTAAATCCGAAATCCAACCCGGTTATCTTGTTACATGCAGTTTAAGCATTATGTTTTTGGATGCTAAGAAAACCTGTGACCAAATAAACCACTGGACCCTATTAAAACATCTGATGCATGTGTTTCAACCATACCAGAAATCACTCGTTCATTGGTCAAATATTTTTGAAGATCTCCCTATGAAAGTTTTATTATGTAATCTCCCACGGTGTTAAAAACTTGATTTCTCCATATTTCAGATCTGCAAATGCCGAAAGTTACAATAAACTTGTAACTCTCAGAGAATTAAAACACCCGCTTGATTGAGCGCCTGACACTTCCACTATCAACTTTTGAAACATTTGTTTGATACAGCTCGAAATATACCCGTAAATATTACCAATAAAATTTGTACAACTGGCGACATTTGCAGACTGGGTGAGAGATAAAGCCGCCAAAGGGACCAAAATCCGCAAAGGACCAAAGTGAAGGTAGGTGAACCACAGGGCAACGTATGTTCAGTCATCATGTTTAACATTAAAATTAACAACATAGTAAAATGTCTCATTCCTGGAACTGACAACTCAGTACAGGCAGATTTTGTGATCTGCTTTATGTAAAAAAAGAATGTAAACGTTTGAACATTAGCTAAAAATGAACATAAACAGAGAGCCAGAAGAATACATGTTCATATTGTCTAATTGATTATTATCTGACTCCTGTTGTGGTGAAGATCAAATGTTAATGTCTTATTTTCGACTGTATATCGTTTCTTCCACATTTATGTACTTCAGGAACAACTTTTCTTCCCGATATTTAGATACCTATGGGCAGCATGTAAACGAAACCCTGGCTTTAATATGAGTCGTGGCAATTACATATTGTGGATCAGTTGGAAGTTCTTCTGCTCATTAGTAACTTAATATCATTGAAACTTGACTATGGCTCGATTTTGTGTGGTTAGCATGTAAATAATACCTGCCGATGCTTGATTCACTACACAATAAGGGACTTAAGCTCTGGGTACATTAAAAACTTTCCACTAAGAAAACTTTCATGCTGATAAAATTGAACAATCATTTGATCTCACACAAATTAAATGGGCTCTTAAGTATGCTACCAAAGTATCTTCTAATCCATCTCTAAACCATTTATGAACTCTTTAAGGTTCAAATACATAATCTTTTTTGTTCAGAAACCAAATTTCATTGCATCTCTTGGTATACAATTTTGTCATCACTCAGAAATAACAGCAATATAAGTTGAAGATGCTGCAAACCTCTGTACACTCAAAACAATAGGCCTAATGTATAATGTTGTACACTGTTATAGTTCTCTTGAACAGTGTTGTAATGAAACCCTTTAAACGTACTAGTACTACAAGTACAGCATAAGAACGTGGCCTAAATAATGATGCAGTACACCAGTAGGGTTTCTTTGAAGAATGCTATAAGGAACCCTTGTAGTTAACAATAGTGCTAGACACGTGACATAATTTTGCACATCGTTGAGTGTAAATGCAGTATTTCTGCTTTCAAATATTAGGTGACAACTACGAAACAATGAGCAAACGCAAAAAGGTGGTGTCAACCGTGTACAACTATTAATTTTCTTTCATATCAAATGTATAACGACAATTCTTAAACTATTATGTATAGACATTCATAATTCATAATCACTTTATTTTTTATCATTTATAGAAATACTCATATATTTGATTTAAACAGAAAGTAAGCTATATCAATCGTAAGGGACGTACACAGAAGATAATATCTTACTCTCAGACGGGATACAGTTAGTTAAAGAATTCCCAGGTTTTCGTCACTGGTTATACTGCACATTCAAAAAGACCATGTATGTATTATGTATTATTAAAATAACTTTACGTTCCTTTGATTGGTGTATGATTGCTGAATGTAATTTGGGTTATTGGGATTGGCTTTACTTCCGATGTGCACCTTTAAAAAAAACTACTTGCTCCGTTTGGTTGTTTTCATTCCTTGGACTTCAGAAGTAAATTGTAGAGAAAATACCCGATAGCGTTTTTGTTTCTTGTTAAATTGTATGTATTTAGAAATTCATATATTTCACTTTTTGAAGAAGATAGTGTCTAGTGTATCGATGTTTATTTTTCATATCTTAATAACCTCTAAAGAAAACGTACTTTAAATTTATTCAGGGGGATTTTTCGAGCGCATGATAGCAGTCATTTTGGTTACCTGTGAGCTTACAGAAGGTACGATTATAAACGAACAATATCCAAAGAAATGTTAGCTACAGCAAATAAGATTAACATAGAAATATGCCAACATTTTCTTCAGTTGTGCATATTACAATTGGAAACGACTTCATTTTATATATGTTACTCTCTGAAACGTTAATAATATCTTTAGAGCGCCACCTTGTATGGCTTGATATGCAAGTAATATAGGTGCATACCAATTGCTTGTTTTTTATTAATACCCTTGATGAGTGGTGTATCTAACCCAAGAAGATATCAATCCATATCATTTGTATAGCAATCCATGCGATGAACGTACCAACCTGCAGGACCCTTTTATTATTATATGTGTAGTTTGGTAACCTCGGCTGTAACAATGCACACAATCATGCCATGTGAGATAAAACATCAGTAATTTCGTTTCATTGCTAAACGCTAGAACACATGCAAAAATATTTAAACGTCAAAAAGCCCTATTAACGTCTTGAATATACTAATATATACCATAACCAGCAATAAAATGAATAACGACAAACTTGCAAACTATCCTTTCATTCTGACAAAAACTTTCCAATGAGAATAGCTGAGAAGGTTGCAAAAACACCGGGTATCCTTGATGGCCAGTGAAGTTCACTATATTTTGATGGATTGGTTGAATTCATTGAATCTATCGGGACCATTCACTCTCCATATCATCTTATATGGGAATTATGACATTGTGGGACTTGCTGCATCTAGTTCTGCGATGTACAAGAACAAGTAGTTTATGGTCAATGACTTTAATTATCTAATCTTTCAAGCTTAACATTAGTCATTTAAAAAGACACACACACACACACACACACATATATATCGTCTAAAACCATAGGTAAGTACATCTATTCATCCCACTGTTTGTCCAACTGTCCGTCTGTCCATTAGTAACGAAGTGCATATCCTTTGAGACCACTGAAGAGACGATCATTAAACTTTGAATATGATTAGATGGGTGACCTGTTGATACGCACAGAAGTTTTAAAATTTTAGCATGAACGTTGGGCGTAGGACCTGAGGTGGAATGGGGCAATTGCTTTGTTTAAAACCTCAATCAAGTTAAAATATTGTAGGTGTAGTTCTTAAAGTTAGCATAAACCATCATCACCGCCTGACATGTAGAATATGTATTTGTGGACTACACGCACAGATCGTGGCCAGGGGTAAGACAAATACTGCTTCTGGGCTATTTTTTGAAAACTGTTGAGATCCACAACCTATAGCATATATAATTTTGAAAGTCATAAGAGACGAAATTATTCATGCATCCTGTACAGACCATAGATCATGCCCATTGGGTAGGGGAATGTCCCTCGGTCATAACTTGGAAAATGTTAAGAGCACAACCCTAAAATCATGTATACATTTATAGAGACTGTTGAGATAGATTCATTTGTACATTTAACACGGGTAGCGAATTTACCTAGTTGATATGGATCTTAGCCCTGTGGGATGACATGACAACTGTCAAGATCTCTACCTTTCACCATATATATTCTTGCTTCATATAAAGAGACAAATACAAATATACAGTTTTGCAATATTTGGCCAAGAGTTTGGCATAACTTGAAAATGCAGAGATATTCAGTGGCATGCCATTGATTTAACTCAGTGGGAGTTGGAGTGGAGGATTGCATTATGTAGAACAAAAATATTCTGTACTTCATAGTAAATAAATTAAAATGTTTTTTTTTTTTTTTTTTTTTTTACAGTTTTCTCACTATAGATGGTGGTACACTATGACAGAACATGCTGCTAAAATGACTATGGTAAAGGAAATTGTTTACTTTCAACAAGTGCCCCGCACCACCTCCAAATCACAGTCAGTTGAATGATTGACATATAATAAAACTTATAATGGTACTGGCGTATGGTTATTAGCGTGGTCTTGAAACTAAGTGAAATGATGAACCAACAAGAGGTAATTAAAATATTTTAATATATTGACAGTTCATCTAAGCCGGTATTCTACTTTAATTAACATTTCCAAAGACTATAAATTTCTTTCTCTCTCTCTCTCTTCTTTGGACGGCTTGACTAGCATTACCATGATTCATAGGTTCAGAGACATCGTCCGTATCTATCTACGATAAATCAGAGAGAGAGAGAGAAATAGAGAGAGGGACAGACAGACAAACAAACAGAGACAGGTAACCGGGGCCGACCATTTGGACATTTTTATATTTGATAAATAACAATCGATTTTTAATATCATCTACAAAACAGGGACTATTAACACTTTTCATCGTTATTTTCGTATGTCATTTATGATTAATGGATGAGTCGAAAATCTTCATTAATCTATAGGCCTACGGTTGAAAGAATATACTTATACCACATACATTCAAATTAACATGGTATTAATAGTGTTGGTATAAAGCAAATTGATAAACCAATACTACTGGTATATCAAATTGTGATCCGCCCATGGCACAGTAATACGAATATATAAATATTCTTTCAATAGTCGAGATTCCCATCACTGTGGCACCAGTTTATAACATGCAAACATTGGTGGACATGTCCTTAATCACGTATATTTGAATAGTAACATAAAATGTGTCTGCAAGTAATGTACAAAATTACGTACTGATTTCTCTATAAACATGGAAGTTATTAAACATGTATATTTTTCCCTCCAAAGTACGGCCGATTAGGTCAATTTTTTCATGAAAATATCAGCTAATCGGAAACTTTGTATATCTTTCATCAAGAGGATCAACTTTCTGGGGAATCTATAATTTTTCGTAGACAGATACAGCCTTTGGGAGACAGAGGTAATTAAATATGTATAAATTCAACTTTTGACAGACGAGACTTATACTTCAACATTTCTATCTGCAAGAGTTTAATTCAGTGACAAATGAATAAGGATTTACTTTAGACACAAGGATACGGTTTTGTTCCCACATAGAAAGACAATCCTCGTCACTAGAAACATCTGACGAATGGGATACGTTTATAATTTTACTACAAGTCAATTATAATTATGAATGATGATCAACAATGTTTAAATTCTCGATATAATTCAAAATGTTCACGGTTCAAGAGCCTGGCTTAAAGACGGCATGTAGCGTTGTCTTTTGTTTGTTGCATCTTTCTTTAACTAATGTGGTTTGTGTTCATAATTCCTTTTCATTTGCTATTGCCAAACAATGCTCATCCTCAACAATCACTACGTTACGTTTTGTAAACTCTCTATAAGATTTAAATTTTCTGGCTATGTTATTGAATGAAAATGACTGTTAGAAAACTGCTTTATCGGTCTCAACCGACAATGCATCAAAAGCGAGGTCACATGCTATGTTAATAAGGTCACGATATTTATTTAAAAATAAGCAAACATAGTTGTATTGATAATATATGCAAATGAATATCATGGATTAAAAATAGATCAGAAGCAGATATAAGAATGTAAACGTTCATATATCATGTAGAGAAACTATTGTTTACCATGAAAAGCTGAACAATACATTCATGATAATGTTAACGTCTGCAGAAAGGTAAGTACAGATTTAATATTAATAGGAATTGTTAAGTACTCTTGCAGAAACATAATTTACTCAACAAAATATACTATGAAGAATTGCACAAGCATCCAGCCATTACCATGGGTACCCCATAACGTATAAATGGTTGTGATGACATCAGCTGGGTCTGTTGTTGATTTGGCTGCAGCCGCTGAAGTTATTAGATTTAAATGTGTCTCTGCAAGGCAAGATCTCTAAGATAGGACTGTGGAATGTGACAGGAACCAAAGAGGGTTGACTGTGCATACTGCGTTCGAATGTGCGGCTAGCAGCAGAGTCTGCAGTAATCTCATGAGCCGAAATTGTCATGCAGCATATCTAGTTGTGAGACATCACACATAACTAAGCCAATTATTAACTTCAGAAACAATATTAGGGTCATAGGGGTTATTTTCTCTTTTACAGCTTTTATGTAAAGAAAGCGACATTAAGTCCTAAAACCCTTTATCTCGCATTTGAAGTAGTGCTGGAAACCACAGACAATGTCTTGCATTGCTCCATCTCTCAACATATCAGTCGAGGAAATGGAGCGGATCATTACTCTCTTGTTATCAGCCAGCAGCATTGGATTCTTTGCTATGAAGTCTGGATGAATCAGTATTCAGTTCAGTGGGTGTGCTTGGATAATAATACAAGTTACTCACTTGCATCTTCCTTGCAGTGACGCTGCCCTTGACATGTTTGATGTGATTATTATGTGGTAAATGTCCTCTCTATAATACAAAACTTGTTTAATAATGGCAGTCCATTTAATACGTACGCAACAATTTAGATATTTTCGACCCATCCCTCATCTTGTTGGATGGTTTAATTTTTCTAAAACAAAAACATGCGTATGCACGCTTTTGCTTAGTAACTCCACACTTCATAGCGTTGTGGTTTTAACAGCACGATTAGTGGTCTCAACTGCCAAAAACGTTTTGTCATGTGCCCTCTTCGTGTAGCATGTGACGGTGGTTCGAAAACAATTTTGAACAAAGTGTGATATTTATGATGGTGCGCTGTCAAAGTTACCTTAATTTAGTATCATAGTCCCACACGTTAGGAAGAAAAGGCATGGATTCTGTGATTCTGCCTGTCAGTGTATGCATCTATGAATTTGTAAAGTTACTCAACGCCAACATTGTTCAAGATAATGACTTTCAAGCTTGGGATAAGTCGGTGGTTGTAGATGTGCACGAAGATACATCTTCTGGAAATGGATATGGGGCAGAGTGGTTGTGGTTTTGTATAAAGTTAAACTAATTCGCAAATTATGAGACTATAATGAGACACAAATGACAACATATATCAAATTGGAGTGGCGGGATGAGACCAATGGATCATGCTTGGAACGTCTGAGATTCCCAACCCACAACTACATATAACATTATATACTTGACATGACATTTCAAATTCATATATAGATATATAATTGGCACCTGGGTCTAATTGAACCTAGAAGCACGGACTTTTGCGTTTAGTTAGACAAAGTTTGGAGCATGAGGAATGTATTTTTTACAAGGACTTTTGTTAATGTTTGCAGATATGTATGTGACTACTGCTTGGAAAACTGTTTATCTTGTTTCAACTGTTAGCTCTACTGGTCATAGACGATAAGTGCTGTTGGGATGGAATGTTGTACATCTTCCATCGTATTATGTATGTCGGTCTGTTCGCACAAGTTTGCTTTCGCTTCTCTGCTTAAACTACTAGGAGAATTGCCTCGAAACTACCCAGAACTCCAGTCTTGCTGCCACAGTGACCATCTTGAAAATCTTTCTATTGCGACTTCATCTGAATTTATAGTCATCTGAAAATGTGAATAAAAATAGAAACTGGAAAAGAAAACAATCGACTTATCACTTTGCATCTGTGATTGTGAACAAGAAGAAAATTCGTAGAACTACATTTTTATCCGGTACACTTGCAGGAATATGAGGAGTTCATTCACTCGGTCAATACACAGTTACCAGGAGCTCCATTCAAAGTGTACGTATTTGTATTTGTATGTGATATAAATAAAATGTATGCATAGAATGTACGCTGTATCAGTGATATACCACACGTTGTATACATGTTTCATTAAAAGGAAACGAGGCTTGCCCGAGTTTCCTTTTAATGAAACATGTATACATCTCGTGGTATATCATTGGTCTAAGCGACCAGTAATCTCAGAAAGAAGAGCGGATACCTACTTGTTGGTCTTAGCTATTGTAGGCATACACGATCAAGCGTCACATGGCATGATGGGAAATCTTCTATTTTTCACAAGTGTAAATGTGCGAATATAAGGAAAAATTGATACCGTTCTTCCTCGTAACAAATAATCACATAGATTTCCTCTGCGAAAATGTCTAACCCAATTACAACATCATCTCCTCTTTTAACCCCTAGAATACCATCATACAATGGAATTGTCGAGGACTTAAAACCAACTATAATGATATTCTTCTGCTTTTAAGTTAACATGATACTGCAGAGATGTCTGCAGGAAATCTTAATAAAAGATACGGACATCATCAGACTTAAAAATTGCTCCTTATTTAACAAATACTCTAAAAATTTAAGAGGGCCTTTAACAGGGTACCTGATAATGTAATTGATTTCATAATAATGTACAAATCATTGTTGTAAGCATCATTCTACACTGAGTGATTACTTTTGTTTCATTTATAAACCAGCAGACACCAACTTACTACAACATGATTTAGACCACCTCGTCAGACAGCTGACATTTATTCTACATGGGGATTTCAATTCCGATAACATTTTATTAGGTTCAAAATAAAAATATGACATATGAATGTAGACAAAAGGTAGAAGATTTCATTTCCAGGCAAACTTTTTATCTTTATTACACCACATCATTAGCATATTTACATCCGGGAACGGGTACATATCCGTGCATCGATCTGACAATTTGTTATCTTCGCTGCTTTTAAAATTATGATTGGAAATTCGCTGATGACCTCCACAGTAGTGACTATTTCCGAATCACTTTAAAGAATATTAACTCTACCCTCGATGAAGAAATTCCTCAATGGAATTTAAAATAGTCAGACTGTGCCAATGTGACACAATTTGCACAACTAGACTTAAGAGAGATATCTTTCAAACATTAATGACCCTAATACAATAGTTTGCATCTATATTTATCAAGCATGCAGAAGAATCCATTCCCACGTTCTCATAGAACTCTAAAAATATTCAAAATACATGTTTCAGTAAAGAATGTAAAGAAGCCATCAGGTAACTCCGAGACGTATTGAGAAAATTTAATAATCGTCCAACGACCGAAAATTAAAATAAATTCAACTCAAAGTAGTAATTGACACTGACTGGGGTGTTGCTATAAACGTCATCCTCAATTTATGTAGAACTTTTATTCCATCCAAACTAGACTATGGTTGTATTGTGTATGGTACAGTCAGAAAATCATATTTAAAGATGCTTGACCTAATTCACTACCAAAGATTAAGACTCGCTCTAGGAGCATTTAAGACATCCGCACGTGAATTCTTTATGATGAGGTGAGTGAATCACCTTTATCACATTGTAGAGAAATGGTTTCCTTACAATATGCCTTCAAATTAAGATCGAACCCTTTGAACCCTGCTTTTGGAGCTGTATTCTAAGCCAAACACAAAACATTATAACAAATAAACCAAATGCCATAACTTCCTTTAACATTAGAATATCTTCCAGCCTTGACAATTCATCAGTTGGCCTTTCAAAACTCCAGAAGACGTCCATTCCTGAAACACCTCCCTGGTTACGCAAACAGGAAAAAGTACTTTTTACGCTAATCGACAGAACAAATCTGACAAACATCTTCCACAAATCTTATCAGGATCTCCTCAGCGAATTTAATAAATACACAATGATTTGTACTGATGGGTCAAAGGACGAGGAAAAGGCTGGTGCAGCCGTCATTAGTGAAATTCAAACAACCAATAATCGCTTGCCAGATGGTGCATCAATTTGTTTTTGCCGAAATCAAAGCAATATACATTTCTCTTAAATATGTCGAAAGTGAACAGATTTTAAACTGCATCATCTTCTCCAATTCACTATCTGTACTTAAGTAACTACACAACAGGAAGTTAGAACATCCATTAATGACTGATATTCTCATGAAACATTCCGAGCTGCATACCCCTCCCACAATATAGCATATTGCTGGTTACCCAGCCATGTCGATATCTAAAGTAATGAAAAAGCAGATCGTGCTGCTGAAATGTCCATATCCCGTCAACCCTCGGGTTTTAAAATGCCATACACTGATTTTAAAACTATTATCCAAAAATCTTTACTTAGTGAATGGAAGGCATCGTGGAATGATGCAGTGAATAATAAACTACATATAATCGAACCAACCCTAGGCGAGAAGAAAGTAATCACTGCAATAATTACAAAAGTTTATACTTATATAATCCACTCCTACATACTAAAAGGCAAAGACCCACCTTATAACTAACCAGTCACTATTAAGCACTTCATGCTAGAGTATTTCTATTGCAAACCTACGCATGATCATTACTACAATGTTTAAGACATGAAGATGCGTTTTGGTACAGTAAACGTGTCGTGCATTTAAAATATCTTGAAATATGTAAACATCTATTCTAAAATATAACTTCTTTGTTATAAGTTTGAGTACTTGTACATAACATGTGTATTGTCGTTCATCCCAAACACCTTTGTTTAAAATCTAATCATGAATTCTCACGCACGATTTACATTCCTGGCTGATAAGAATTCTTCATATAATACCCTCACCGGCTCATATTTTTGCCTTTAATTGTTTGCTTTTATTATCGCTGGTTGATAATGAACGAACCTTTTATCACTGGTAAATAATAGCCTTCCAGAGCTGGTACTTCATCAAATAACAATCAATCAATCATTGTTGCACCATTTCAGCGACCAATTTGAGGCCGTAACATGTAAAGTCGTGAAGAAATTAAAAAGTCTATATCATCGTAGAAGATTAAAATTTACACACGCAAAGTTTCAAAATGTCGGCCATAGGTAAAATGTTGCAACATAATTTCTCTCCATAGCATTTTAAGAGATCGAATCTATCACAGAAGTTTCAGAAACACATCGGGTATGCATTAGTTTGAAAATATTTAGGTACATTTAACATTTAACACATTGATTATCAAGACCTTATTTCAATCTGATGCTTTAGTTTTAATTCTTAGGCACATTTAACAAAGGCTGCATCTGTCTACAAACTTCACAGTGTCCCAGGAAGGTTAATGCCTTTCATGAAAGATATACAAAGTCCCAAAAAGACTGATATTTTCATGAATAGAAAATGAATTTTGAGAGAGGTGCTTGGGAGATAAAAATATGTTGAATAACTTAAACATTTATAGAGAAATCAGTACGTAATTGATTACATTGCTTGCATATACGTTTTATGTCATTATACAAACAAAAATAACCATATATATATATATATATATATATATATATATATATATATATATATATATATATATATATATATATATATATATATATATATATGTATGCGAATAAGGGCATGTCCCCCAATGGTTACATTACATGCATTGGTGTCCCAATAGCGGCATTCGTGACTATATAGTCTTTAAAACTATTCCACACTAAAATACACAAATAGCAAGAATAAACGTACGCCAAAAATCTCATTTTTCTACTGAATACAAATTTACATTCCGAAAATAAATATCATGTTTTTCTGAATCTGAAGTGTAATGCAGCCACCCAAATGTGTTCGAATCCTTCTCGATATTGTGAGTACGTTGGCGTCCGTCTATCCCTCCTCCAACTAGATTAGTGTTAAAAACGTTTTCACTTTTATTTTATTTCAATACTATTTGATTCCATTCTCTTCATATTTGGATTGTAACTTCATTATGCACTTGTCGTATATTGTATCATCCTGGTTTCTTGGTTATCCTATTGAGTGTGGATTGTTTCTCTTTTTGCGATAAAATAGTAACCTTTATTAACTCTGATGCTGATGAGTTTGCTTTGCAATGATAAAATAGTTAGCTTGATTAATTTTTACATTAAAGTTTTACTTCGCTGATACTTCAGTAATTTGCTCGGTGTCTCAAGTACAATTGACCAGAGAGTCATGATACTTGTTATGTGGGTTGCTGGAGTGGATGAGTGGTCTAAGGCACTCTCCATTACAGATCACTGACATTTAATCTGTCCGCGTGGGATTGAGTCTCGGCCCAATGTGGGTATGTGAAAAAGCTTGACTGAAGCTTCCCATGGGTCGGTGGTTCTTCCCGGGACTTTTTCAGGTTCTTCCAAAAAAACTGGCCATGTGTATAGACTTTTATATGCTTAAGCATGACAATAAACCAACAAAAATAGGACCATCGTGGTATGCGGACACATCTTGATTATATTATATTATTATATTTTCAAAGAAAGTCAGCATGACCTTCATTTCACTTTCCAGTGACATAGGTGAAGTCTCCTTTACCTCAGTTTGTTATGCAATACTAGTTATAGGATCATGCAGTTTTGTTCGTGAATACATCTTGCTGGGTAAATCACAAAGTCGTAAAAAGTAGGGTAGTTTAACCAATATTTCATGCTACAGAGACTTGTTTAAGTTCTGCGTTTTGGGCAGTGTCTTGGGCAATATTGAGTACATATTAATGGAAATTGATACATCGATTGGTTTTGATGGGTGTAATACCTATCCACAAAATGTAGGTCAGTGACGTATATTTCACATTTGCGTCATCACATTCAAGGATTGTTTCCTATTTTCATAGCACATTACAATTTTGCTTATATTTTAATAGCGAAATCAGTATTTCAAAAAAGGTTGGCCACTGGATGGTGCTCCTTGATGCGTACAATAAAAATATTTGGGTACATCTTGATGCGTACAATAAAAAAATATCAACATTGGTCAGTGTGGCCTACATTTGATGCGTTTCTGACTATTACTAAGGTTCCTATGGATTATGTACTATAATGTGCATGACATGAAGGAACTATTTGATACAACAAACGTAAGTTGTATTCTTAAAAGAAGTAAATATTTATTCTCAGCTATAATTTTTATGCCATTTCGTTGAGGAGTTTTATGCAATGTATATAACGTCCTTTACATTCAATACCTTTTCAGCTGTCATCATTAAGATACACCGTTTACATCTACCGTTGATCAGGAAGCTTTATTTATTACCGTTTCCATCTTGTCGTTTTATATTCAACTTTTTGGTTTTATATCGCTGGTCGATACGAAACCTTTTACCACTTTTAAATAACCCTACATATAACCTTTAGTAATGCGCTAAATAGTCTGATCGTGATGATGCTCATGAAGATAAGGAACGTGCAATGGAAGCAGCACATTATAGTACATACATACATACATACATACATACATACATACATACATACATATGTGTGTGTGTGTGTGTGTGTGTGTGTGTGTGTGTGTGTGTGTGTGTAGACACTGATTAGATTTTATTCCCGTATAGTAATTTGTTCAAAATTATTAAAACCTTTATAACTGTTTTATACTTATACGTTTCATCAGCAGTGCTTTGAACACATGCTGTGTTAAAACCAGATCACTTACATTCATAGAACTCTTCAAGTGTGACACTTAGCTGCAATAATACACGCAAATCATTTGTAAATTACAAGCAGCAAGCAATATCCAAGAAACTGACAAAAAGGCGTAACTTTGACAATAAAGTCAGTGAAACGTGAAATGTATGCCAAGTTCTTATTTAAAAAGCGATTTGGTATTTATCACACAAGATCTCTTCGTGTACTAATAGAACATAATCTATCCTGCTCTGGATCTTATCAGGTGACTTTCCACGTTTAACGTTTCCTATCAAAAGTCCACTGAAAGAAAAGTAAAGAACTGAAGCACACACGTTTGCCAGGCATTAAGAAGAGAGAATATTTTCCCGAAAATCGGAATTGATAGGGGATGTTGTATTTGCATCTGATGAGATGGGCAGCACATGACAAAGTGTACGAGTTTTGGTTATTTCGGCTAATCTAAAAGTTGATTTGCACAGGTGATGGATTGCTCCCTTGCAATAAACATTACTTGTAACCCGTGATTGTTTTCTTCTGCAAATAAAACTCTCTCTCTCTCTCTCTCTCTCTCTCTCTCTCTCTCTGCGGCCATCATGAAAAAGTTATACTCATCAATTGTATGTATGCTTCAGGATCAAAGACAACAAACAGGTTCTTCGTTTCCCTTTCACTCCTGTACTGCGAAATCTTTATAATGACAAACTGTCCCTTAGAGAAGTAATTACTAATTATAATCATATCATGTTACTTCCGCCTAAATCCTGTCACCAGATATCATTGGGATATAGATAACACACTAGATGAATCAATAAATATATGTAAAATATGACAGTAGAAAACTAAAACAATGCTCATTCTATTTCAACTGGTACCCCTTAAGGAGACTTCAAGGTAGGACACCAATTTCTTATGTTACGTGTTTACGGTCCAGTTTCAGTTGTTCTTTTTCTTTTTCCAGTTGCAACTGCATTTGCGTTTCTTCTTTTTCTTACTAAAGTTCCAGCTTCTTCAACTCCAATTCCATCTTGTATTTTAATTCTAATTCCTTCATTTTTATGTCAGAGTGTGATACAGATTTACTGATCGAAACCAAAGCACTGATATCCAAAACATTCTTTTCTACCAAATACTGAACCACAATGTTTCTTATTTCTTGTTTCTTTAATTATAAAGAAGCCTTTACGTCAGAAACATTGCATTTTCTGGCAAGTTGAATCAATTCATCTTTTTTGAAAAGATCTAATTGTTCCTGGGTAGGATTTGAAAGAAAGATTGCTACTTTTGTTGAATTTGAAAAAGCTTGCCGATTTCAAAAACATGGGGAATTCAAATTTCAGAAAACAAAGTTTTCTGAAATATTCTATTCAAAATTCAAAATTATCCTTAGGACGAGCTACCCAATTCTTATGTTACGTGTTTAGGCTCGAATAAACATCAACACAAGAAAGAGTGATAACAACAAGCTTTGAAAAAATAACAAATAATGTATTTCCCTGGAAAAATACTGTAAAAATGAAGAAATATGAGAACTTACGGTTTCCAGAATCAAATCCAAAAATAATACAGGAATAACCCACGAATAAAATTTTTGAAGTCATAATATTGAAATGTTCTAATGATTCCAAGTTCGAGTCCCGACGAAACATTCAAGATGGAAAGAGATGGCGTATGCTGCAACTTGTACTGTGTTGAAGTCTACAATTCCTTGTAGAAGCACAATAATTAATCCTCTGGTCTTGGAAATCCAAATAAAATTTTCAAGAAATGTCCTTCTTCAAGAATTCTGTATGAATAATATAATATTTCCAGAGAAACGAATTAATCTTTTAGAGTCCAAAAGATTTGAAGAAAAAAATTAACAAATAACTAAAAAAATTCAAAAATTCAATACTGGTCACAACAGAAGAAAACAACTTTACATTAAGGGTTTAAAAGCCTGGTCTATGATATGTCTTATTTACACATTACTATTAATACTAAGTATTTCGCAATTTCGTAAATGCCTAATTGCGAAATAGAGGATCACGTGATCATGTTTACATGTAAAAACAAGTAGCTCCTGTATGTCTTTGATAAGACCCTATAATTTTACTCTGAGAAAATGTTGTTTACTTGACCCTCAATCAAAGCCAGGAACTATGTCAAAAATAGAAGCAAGTGATTCTATTATTAGATATCGAAGGAAAAACTCGGGTCAAACTGAATTTTCTGAAAAATATCAAATTCCTAGTAAACAAAATTACATTGCATAGACCTGTAAAGCAAATAAAAAGATTCAAAAACCCACAAACGATCAAATTAAATCAAATACAACTTAAATCAAATATAAATTAAATTAAATATACGTAAAAAATTCTTTCATTCTTGCAGACCATGAATTCCTCCCATTATGATTGCCGGCACAGAAGATCATAATGTTGCTGCAAAATTAAACATGTCCTCAGTGAGGGTTTACGTCACTCACTTACCTAACAGTGATAGTCTTGTATTTTTCTTATGGGAAACTTTTACATCTTTCTATAGCATTTGAAAATTTCACAGGTACTAATAAAGATCACATTTATTTACTTACTAAACCATATAGTGTCATTTTGTGTTTTTAGACATATTTCTTACTAAATCTTTAAACATAGAATATAAACAACTATTCACATCGTTCCTACATTTCCCAAAGTTAACGATCCTCTCGCTTCCCTCGGATCTATTGCATTTCACACTGTTCTGCATCGTTTAAATCATATTTGATTACACTCTCATGTCTGAGACTCGACCTTGGAAAGCGCGAGGCATTGCATGAGACGAGCTAAGCATGCCAAAGGGTGTGGTGATCTGACGGCAGGATTGTATTCACCTCTTTTCTCGAAAAGTATTGAAATTGTTAAAAACAATAAAGCAACATTCTAAGTGGTAGAAGTGATGCATTGTCCAAGAATTTGTAAGGAATAATACACACCTGTATGCTCATTGGTGAGCTGAGTCTATTATATTTCGCAAAGTCAACACTTGTTCTGCATCTGACCGCCACAAGCAATACCTAAACCATAATAACGGATTTTCCCAAAGCGCAAAAGATCATCAAATGCCGTAATGGTTTCCTCTGTGGGTGTTCCATTGTCCCATGCATGAGCCTACATATCAACAAAGAAAATGACAATGATACAGACATATATATATATATATATATATATATATATATATATATATATATATATATATATATATATATATATATATATATATATATATATATATATATATATATATATATATATATAACTAGAAACATCAACACCATTATCCCAATCCTTATCTCTATCAATGCAATATGACCGAATCATTCGAAACATGTTCTTCAAAGGTTGATGACATCTTTCCAGCACCAAATGATTTTTAGGGTGATAGGACCACTATTTAAGCAGATGGATGCCTAATTCATGGATAATTTGTTGGGAAATTACAGACATCAATTTTGAAAGTGAATCAGACTGGACAAATTAAGAAATCCTAAAAAATGTAAAAAAAAAATTGATAAAGCTTTTAATGTTGTTTTTCTTTGAATATTTCTATCCGTGATTACCTCTGGAAACATCGTGAACTCTCACATTATGGTCAACAGGCATTGGTTGCCTGAGTTGATCGTAGGAAAGGAATCGACACGCTCTGCCATTATTCTGACAAATGGTTCGTACAATGAAAGATTAGGCACACGAGCCTTAGGTATATAGTGACATGGCTGTCTTACCATTTGATAAGTCTACAGTATCTAAAAATATCACTTTAAATGTTCGGACAAAAATATGTTTTAGAATATTGTTCTAAGTCTTCTTGACGCCTCAATGCCCAGTCGTTGGAATTTCGTGGGCATGACTAAGAATTTCCGGTTGATATGTCGAATTTGACAGCTCACTGACCACTGGTCACCAGCGGATAATTTAGGTCGTCTACATTTTCTCATAAGGACCCCACTTTCCCAAATTAACAAACTGTTACTGCTTAAACCCCTCTAAAACATACAGATCTCAGGATCTTGTTCCTGTTCGACAATAAGTGATTACTTTTGTCACCCTCATTAAAAATGAGATAATGAGATTGAAAAAGGGAATAGGTATGATCAATGCCTATTGATAGATCAATGAAAGCAGCAAAGGTGACCTCATCAAAAGACTGACCAATACAGACATTTATAATACGACTCTATGGTCACAAACTAAGTAACAGAAAGAAGTAAAACCACCATGTTTTGTAAAACTTAACACACACTTTTAATTATCAAGGTTATACTTTAAATTGTGAGAGGAACTTACAATATTGTGAAATAAATCCAAAACCAATCCTTATAAAGGTCAACGAAAGTAATGAATGAAACGTTCCTTATACATTCAAAACCGAAACTGTCCTCCACCAATCGTGAAGTTGTCAAGATGGCGTTGCTCCGAATTTCAAACAATTAATTTATCACAATTCCATAATTATATTATAGTCCAAACACGGGCACTTTTTATTTCCAGTTCACAATCTAAACAAATATTTTTTCCTCTCTAAGTACAACATAAAAGAAGTCTGCAGCATTGCAAAAGGAACACAAAAGTGAGAATGACTGTAAATGCTTGATTTCATCTTTATATACATCGTCTATAGCGACTGTACTTTGCAATAGACCCCTCGTGACCGCATACACAATTAATTTTGCACTGACTTTGCCTAATATGCGTTCTTAACAGTCAGGTGACGTACTTGTCTTTATTGCAAAAGATACTCTATACAATTTATAACTATGTGTAACATCATGAAAATTAAATGAGATCATGTACCACTAAAAACACAAAACATAGCTATACATAACACATGGAATATTACACATTAAGTGTTTGTATTTTGCAACAAGGTTGTTTCATGAGCAAAAGTCGATTTCTGTGATATATTACCCAGATTTTATTCAACTACTTATAAAGAGTGAACTGGTTATTCCAGTACATTATCCGTAGCCACCAGATATGCCCATTTGGTGAATGTGGTGACCTATTTTTATGGTTTTATTCAACTGTACTTATGAATAGTGAACAGGCTATGTCAGTACGTTTTCATCCGTTGCCACCATATATGCCGGTTGGGTGCATTTTGCAATTAAGCTGTATTGGTGCACTAAAACCGGGTTTATAGGTTCCTGCTGAAATATAATGCATCGGTCTAAATTTCTAACTAGTACTGTGAGGTGAGCATGTGTAACACATCCAAGAAATTTACTAATATTTTTAAGTTTAATTTTTACAAAGTTTTATAAAACATGGGATCAGGAATGCAGTCTCTTGCAGTAACAATCTCAACGAATCAGATGTGAGATTACCTGATTCAAATATGTTGATTTTACGCGAATGTTTGTACGTAAGCCCGTACCAGCAATTGGATCAATGTCAGGTCAACAATATTGATTCTAGAGTGACACCAAGGTCAAATAATCCAGTAAGAGGTCACCTCATTAGTACGCGCAGATCAAACTCTTCTGTGATCCTAATAATATAAATCCTTGGTCTTTATGTTACTACCGCTTTTGCCCATAAATACTCTGGCTGTATCCGGCCTATATACCAGCCAATATCATAGGCCGATAGCTTGTAAAAGATGTAGAAGTAACGTCATTCTCTAACAGCTAGTAGGAAACTTTTTAGTGAACTGTAATGACTGCCCGATAGCGTTAGGCCAGCGCCGTACAAAGGGGGGTTAGGGTGGGTGGGAGTGAGTGGGGGATATCAAGATATTCAGTACTTTTACTGAAATGGTGGATGATATAGTATTCGCCTACACTCCTAGCAGGTTTGACCACTATAGTCATTCTAAAGACTAAAAGAAGTAAGGATATATAAGGTATGCAAACTCAGTCGGTTTGTTCATCAATGTATTACTGTGAACCTGAATGTCAGTATGGAGACCCTAGCATTGTAATCTTGTTTGCGTTTCAATCCAAGACAAAGACTAATCACTATGCATTTCCTGTTCCTAGAACAGTACATTTTCAGTGCAAACTGTGACACGTGGATCCAATATTGGAAATGTATATTTTACATATTTCTATTATTTTCAAAATGAACATTTAAAAAGAAGTAACTCTTATAAACATGGGCTAAAAAGAATGTAACTCCCAAACTTACATAAATTTATGGAATTTTTTGGAGTTTACCGAATACCGCGATCTACATCACATTTGTTATCTGATGAAATACTCACGCAAATATGGTGACCGTGTAAGTAAAGAAACGCAACGCTAAGAAGATAACAGAGTTGGAGAATCCAAGGCAGAGATCAGTTTTGAGCATTTTTTATATCCACAGTCTCTTTAGTTTTGTGTTTGTTATTTTTTTAAATCAGTGTGCATGTGTGTGGGTTAAGTTAAATACCATAGGTTTATGTGGTCTCACTAGTCCGATTTACTCTGACCCTTCCCTCATCGTGTTAGATATTTTGACATTGATGTCAACATATCTAAAGTGAGGTTGGAAGGATCAGAGGAAACTTGGTAAACGATCTCACGAGTACGGTAACTGTTACACTTTGAACCAATGTTGTGAAATTCACACATTCTTATATTGATCATTTTAAATGACCTCTCTTGCTCTATTGTGTTGCACCATTTGGTATTGGTCTGATTATCCTACTCTTACATCCATATCAAACGAAAACAGATATAACTTCGCAGTACTATCCGCAGTCAGCTACCTAGTATCTGAGGCTCTAAGGTAAACAACTCGTGTAAGTTTTATATATTAGTAACATGAATTATATCCCTGATATCAAAATTTCTAATGACATAAAAACGAAATGAATATTCAGTAGGTAATAATACACAACGGCGCAAACCAGCTATTGCTGTGTAATTAATATGATTATTTTTCTAATTTGCCTGAACGTGAACTATCTGTCTTCTCTTTGGTTTACATACGATGGCCATATGTTTTCGATATTTATATTCAACAGGATATTATTATATTGACCAAAAAAGTTCCATGGACTTCACGCTTACAAATCAGCTGATAAAAGGGTAGAGGGAGGATTGGCATATGTATACATATTAGTAGCGTTATGATTTAAATGACCGTTTCTTGTCAACCAACCATTTTATAATGCTTAATACAAAACAATTCAGACGGGACCGCTTGCCTGAAATTGAAATTATGGTTCACAATATCCTGGCACTCTGTACGTGTTTGCTATCGCTAAATCTTTATAATTTGTACAATATTATTATTATTATTATTATTATTATTATTATTATTATAAATCCTCAAACAATTTAATCAGTGTAGAATGAAAACACCAGCATCTAGATATATATTCGAAATTAAAGGGCTGAAAAGCGGTTTAACCACCGCCATTTATATCGTCTTAATATTATTTGTAATTAAACGCACGTACATATACGTTAATAAGAGCATTTTCACATTTCACTTTAGATGAATTAATTCTTAAAGTAATATTTGTGCATTAGACAATGTAATATGCGTCCTAAAAGTGTTGATACCGTAAGTTGGTTGTAAAGTTTATGAAGAAGCACAATAATAGCCTACAATAGTCAGGCTTTTGTTAGAAATGTGCATTTTAGATTAACTTAAAATGAAACAAGGCCCTTCATTAAAGACCACCGGGAAATGCACCATCACTATCAACACCACGAACACACAAACATACAATGAAGCGCAACGGTTTCCGTTTCGACGCAGTGTTTTACAGATGAGTGTGTCACATTTATCAACGACCAGAATATTGACGTCTTTTTCCTGACAGAAACATCCCTGAAAAATCAGGCGATGAGCCCAAGTGTGCGGATCTAGCACCCACTGGTTACTCCATCAAGTCGTTCCCCCGTAATCCTCGCGGAGGTGGAATTGCTGTCATCACAAAGAACTCCATGATAAAACATCTTAAACACCATAACATTCAATTTGGACCACACATCGTTTGAACTAGTCCAAACCACACTCACACTGGAGCAAAGGTCAGTCCATTTTTTCTGCCTATACCGCCCTCCTGCTAGTAGAAAAAAAAACAAGCTGGCGGACCCTCTCTTTTTAGAGCAGTTTCCGAATCTCCTGGACTATGGAAATTCGATAGGTGGCAACCTGATTATTCTTGGAGATTTCAACTTTCACTTTGACTGTCCCGGAAACCAAAATACATCAGAACTCATAGATTCATTTATGTTTTCAACCTCAAACAGTCAGTTAATCAACCCACCCATAAACATGGTCATATTTTAGACTGGATTTTTCATAGACCTGATGATAACATTATACGGTCCTCCCTGGTATCCCATGACCTTGCATCAGATCACACCTGCATTATATGCCATCTTGACGTATCAGTTCCTAACCCTCCACCTTTATCTGCTACTAAGAGAAACCTCCGTATGATAAATAGAACCAAACTAATGCACGACATCCAAACTAACCTAATAACTTGCTTATCTCCTACCGCAGAACAACTCGATAACTGCCTGTGTTCATTGCTTGACAAATATGCACCAGCTACCAAGTGCAGAGTATCAATTCAAAAGTGTTCTCCATGGTATAGCAGTGTTAGGGACCAGCTTCCCACTGCTAAAAGAGAGCGCCGTAAAGCTGAGAGGCTTTGGCTTTCCACCAGACTCACTATTCATAAGCAAATCTATGAAGCCACTAAGAAGAATGTCACAGATATAGTCCATGCAGTGAAATCAGCCCACTACTCTTCTAAAATCATGGAAAGTTCCAGCTGCAAAGAGCTCTTCGAGATTACTAACAAGCTAATGTCAAGGAACAAATCTACACCACTTCCAACTACCTTCTCTCCAGTCGAACTTCCGGACATGTTTGCAGGTTACTTCCGTGACAAAGTACAAACCATCAGAGATAAGCTTGACATTACAATTTCAATTGGCTCATCGTCACCATACAGTTGCGATACAGAATTTGAGCGGCAACCATTAGCAGCATTTGAATCTGTCTCTATGGATTTCGTACGTACAATCCTGATGAAGAGTGCACCAGTCATGTGAACTTGATCCAATTCCAACATCACTGCTGCTTGAGTGCTTAAATCCAGTATTGCCTTCATTAACTGATGTTATTAATACCTCTCTCTCATCCGGGGAATTCCCATCATTTTTCAAACATGCCATTGTAAAGCCTCTCCTGAAGAAGCCAACACTAGACCATAATGATTTAAAGAACTACCACCCAGTTTCTAATCTCCCATTCCTATCAAAAATCTTAGAAAAGGTTGTTCTATCCCAGCTTGTATCTCATCTAAATTCATAGTCTTTTTAGTAATGTACAATCTGCATATCGCCCTTGCCACAGTACTGAAGCTACTCTTCTAAAAGTAGTTAATGACATTCTCTCTGCGTTGGATAGAAGGAAAGATTACAGTCCTCACCCTCTTTGATCTATCTGCAGCATTTGACACAATAGACCATGATATATTACTTCACCGTTTCCAGCATGTATTTGGCATTCATGATACAACCTTACTGTGGTTCAAGTCGTACTTGGTCAACAGGACACAAATTGTTTCTACAAATGGAATACATTCCAGCCCAGTTGATATATGTTGTGGTGTTCCACAGGGGTCTGTTCTTGGACATGTTCTCTTCATTCTATACACTCAGCCGCTCTCAAGTGTCATAGATCATCATCCACTGTCTCACCAATTGTACGCTGATGACACCCAAATATACAAATCTAGCCACCCAACTGAAGTTGATGCTACCATCCTAGGTGTAGAGAGGTGCATTTCTGATGTGAAATCATGGATGACATGTAACAAGCTGCAGATGAATGATGAAAAAACTGAGGCCATTCTGATCACAACACAAAGACTTTCTCATTCACATCCTTTACCTCAAACAATAAATATCAGCAACACCAACATTAAATTCACACAATCAGTAGGAAACCTAGGTGTTACTCTGGACAGTACTCTCACATTGCACCAACATGTCATGAACTGCATATCTTGAGCTGAGACGCATCGGCTCAATTCGCAAATATCTTTCAGTTGATGCCACTAAAACGCTTGTGTGTTCATTAGTACTTTCAAGACTGGACTATTGTAACTCAATTCTGTCTGGTTCATCTCAATATCTACTCCAGAAACTTCAAAAAGTTCAAAAGAAAGCCGCTCGGATTATGCTTAGAGTACCATGATCAGAGCACACCTCCTCGCTGCTCTGTATCCTAAACTGGCTATCCATTCGATGCAGAATTAAACACAAAATTTGTTCTCTGTGATACGTTTCATTGTCGGACTCTAGTCCAACATACCTATCCGACCTCACCCATTTGTACACACCAGCAAGATAATTACGCTCCTCTTCTGACAATCGTATACTCATTATTCCCACTATGAAAACAAAGTCATATGGACAGCGTTTTTTTGAATACCAGGGCCCAGCAACGTGGAATGAATTGCCCATTGAACTTAGACACAAAGGCACAGTGATCACATTCAAAAGGGCTCTCAAACTCACTTATTTCGACTGCATGTTTTTTTTTTTTTTTTAATGTTTTCTAATTTCATGGTGTTTGTTTTAGTAATCATATCATTATATGTTTTTTTATCTTATAGGTGTTGTCTAATTTTGTAAAGCGCTTACAGCTTCTAAAGATTAGGCGCTATACAAAGTCCTCATTATTATTATTATTATTATTACCCCGATTGTCAACTGGGTTACTAGAAGCGCTTTATTCAGAAGTTTGGGTGTGAAACAACTAAATTATGTAGATGGGATTGATAAAAAGTATGAAATATGAACAGATTCCACGTTGGCTCGTGCGCAGCGTGCCGGACGTACGACCAGAAATACCCGAGTTCGAATCCTGCCAAGACCAGTACTGATCAGCTGCAGAGAAACTCTCTGGGCATGGCACATTACTCCAATTGTTTCAGAACACGTGCGAATGTACCACTAACATGAAACAGTAAACGAAACTGGTGGTGCATACACAGTTTCTCTGCTAAGTGGCTCACTTATCGTCGTTTCCCCTTAGCTCTAATGGGGCAGGATACAATTAATTTAAAACGATATATTAATATCGTAATGAAAGTAACTGTATCAAAGAGGTTGAATATTGAGAGATTAACAATAACCTAATAACAAAATAAGCATTGGTATTTCTAAAAGTATACATTTTTTCATTGAATAGATTGTTTTGAAAGTTTGAATAAGAATAGTCCAGGAGTTGAATATGTTACATTGGGGATATTATGAAATTAAATAACGTATTTATTTAGATATTTAGATAAAAAGAAAGAAAGTTCGGTATAGAACACGCAATAAAAGAAAATCTTTACTGGATATTTGTAAACATTCGACTTTAAAATAAGTCCGAAAGACATCGTTGCAGCCTGTTAACATCACAGATAGTTGCTGGAAGTTTGACAGTGTAAGAATGTAATGACGAGTATGACATATTTTCTGCAGGCATGTCCACAAATTGAATGTCACTGTAAACGATAGGAGGAAGAATTGTTCCAAAATAGCAAAAAGATCCATGAAACGAATTATTATATACACTCGATTACAAGTCTAGAACAACAGCAAATTGCAAAATGCCGGCAGATCATGGTCTATGCAGTTTCTTAGAAGAAATCAGTAGAACAAATATAATAAACCATGTTTTGCTGGCACATTGCGTGGTCTGTGTCTATGTTTTTCACAGCTGCACTCGACTTATGGATAAATAAATTGGACTCCTAAATGGTCACATGTTGATGCATCCCCCCAATAAAAAAAAACAAACAAAACCCCTCCCAAAGACTCCCACCCTTCATATTCCTATGTTAAGCCAAAACAATACCCTCTACTCAAAATTATTCTTGACGACTTACATGAAATAAAAATTTAGCCAAACCCTTTTTTTGTACAAAACCACATGAAAACATTGAGAATACCATTCTCTGTGAGTGACACAATCCCATGCATTTTATCCTGTAACTTAAGGGACCCCGAATGGCCGAGTGGTCTAAAGCTCTCACCGTTACGGATAACTGCCATCTTACCTCTGTCTGCGTGGGTTCGAGTGTCAGGCTCGGCCAATGTGGATATGTGAGAAAGCTTGTAAGTAGCTTCTCGTGGGTCGGTGGTTCTATCCTGGGTTTTCCAGGTTCTTCATCCACCATTTATACTGGCCGCCATATATAGCCTATCTTGTGCTGAAAAATGGCGTTAAATACTTCAACAACAACAACCTGTAACTTAGACAGAACATATTTATAAAGAAACAAACCCACTGTAGAAAGATAACCAGTCAAATGCAGGACGTGCAACTGATATAAAACTGTATCATTGTTTCCTCTTTCCCCGTTCCAAGACTATGTGCTTACTGTTTTGACAAGTAATCAATAACTGGTAAAAGATTAATTGTTGTTCATGTACAATTGAAAGGAAGTGTCCTCGTGTTTGAAACTCTTTGAAATTTAACTCTTCTTTTTATCCATCTTTTTATCCGTATTGATCTGCTTTTTTATGCACGCTACTTTGTTTAAATAGTCGCAAATTTTCCAGCAACTTACTGCTGTAGAAATCGTTGCATTTTTTCAATTACATCCGATTTATTGTAAACGCAGTTGATTAAAATGTTTTCACACTAGTGCATAGATTACTGTGATTGATGGTTCTTAATTTTTTGTGTTTGACTGTGTTATATGTATGTCTGTGTTTGCAATAACGTTTTCATACGAAATAAATAAGTATGGACGCTCCGTCCATAGCACAAGTGTAAACGTATTTTTTAATAGTAGTTACTGTCACGAATGTAACATGTCATAGAGCCAACATGACTGGCACATCGTTTGTGACAAGTATATGCAAATTAAGAAGTAATCCCTCTTCTAGCTTTTAGCGCCGCCCACTATCATTAGCATGCTATATTTTCTCCTAATTCTCTGAAATATATCAAATCCTAAAGAAATTTTGCAAACGTGAAAACGATTTAACTTAAGAAATCCAACAAATTATACGTTGTAGATGACGAAGTGTTATGTGACAATATGGGTGGGACATAAGCTTAATCACCCAAATAGGTCCACGTTAGGATTTAAGGCGGTGATAGCTAAAGGTGATTGACATAATGATATAGTAAACACTTACACAGGAAGATTACAATATTAGTATCAATTTTTCTCCTCAAACTGCTCTGTCGCATTGGTTGTTATATACTGAATTCACTGAGTGTATTAATACAATAGTTATACCATTCCTAAATATTAATTCAAGCTCCTACCATTCATTTTTCCATTGTTATCATTTTCCTTCTTCCGATGTACTTAGATGTCGTTTAAAGTGACGAGAGCACCCGTGATGTTTCTTCTGTCCTGGAGCTCTTTCCTGAATTCGTAGAGATCAAAGACGAGATCAACAAACTAAAGAAAGGTCGTCTTATCTTTCTTTCAGGCCTTGCTGTATGACTATCTACATATTAATAAAGGAAAAGATTCGAGTAACAATTTCTCACCTTTTGTGAAATGTATTAAATGTGTCATTAAACAAAGAAAGGCATAAAGACCATTCTTACGATTGGCGTTTCAGCCTTGCCTGCTATCATTCGAGTAATATATTTTCGTAATCAACCGAAACTATTAAAATGCTTCAGATGTCAATCTTCCCATGTAATGCATTTCGTAGATAATTGTAGTGAATAAGACGCCGTATACGTGGGAAACAAAAACAAAATTATTCAGCCTAAAACCATTATGTTATCTACATTTTGATTCACATAGTTAAAGACATTTACGATTTGTATAAAATATACCTGTTATGCCTTATTCCACCAATGTCATTTATAATTGCTTTCATCACCTTCCATGATTGTTGTTGTTGTTGCTGTTGTCCCTACTAAAATTATGTCGTAATACTCAGTACATACTTTAAATACCAACAATGGGGACATTAAAATGGAAATTTTAAACTTTCCTGGGGGGGGGGGGGAGATGAAAAGAGAACTTTGTTATAAAAGATGTATTGCTTTATGGCATGTTCTCCATTATGTTTCCTAGTCGTAACAGCCGTTTTAATTCCGATGAAAATATTCTGCATCAGTGCCAAAGATAACCATATCGTCCGTTTCAAACGTCTCTTCGAAAGCCCTTCAGTGGTCTTAAAATATTTAGTGAAACATGCGTGAGAATTGCATTTTATGTATATTGCTGTTTGGCCGATTTTCCCACCTGTTTTTGCTTTGGTCTAGCATCATTGCATGAACCTGGTATACATTTTTGAAATTCGGTGTCCGTCCATGAATAGCATGTTAGGCTACACCTAACAAGTACAAGGTTATGCGCTGAATTTAGAGAAGTCACGGAGCCGTTATTATTGTCTTCGGTCGAATGTAGCAACATGGCCATCAAGGGAAGGTGTCCAGAAACAAGTACGAATTATGTGATGATAAGTAACATACAAACAAATAAAAAACGACGAAGAAATACATTTTAAAACATTCCCATTTGATAATTGTATTAACTTGTACGAACCTTTTAACGAATGACAAAAAAACATTCTGAACAACAAATCACATCTGGAGTTTTCTTCATATAAAAGGCAACATGAAAGGCATTTATTAAGGAAAATGCGACATGCGGACAAAAAAAATACCAGCTATCAATTATCGACATTTATCCAAGTGGATGAATCATGCATACCTGTGTTCAAACAATCTCTCTCTCTCTCTCTCTCTTTCTAAACAGCAAAGATTAACTTCCTATTGTTTCTTCAAGTGCACTTACGTTTCGTTAGCATTTCGTTCCTTTAAGCTGCTTCTCAACTCCATTCATTCTATCAAGTAGTACTTAATAATTTTAAAACGTTGCACATGGAGGGGGCGAATATTAGCATCTGTTTCCATGCATAAAGGATGTGTAACTCAGTTCTATATATGCTATTCAAGTCCAGCATGATACGGATCCTTTCCGGGATGTCTACTCCCCTGCAGCCAAAATGGCATCACATCAGATACTTTTCTTTGACTATATCTGGATTTTGTTGGGACATGGTTAGGTATCACAGACATTTGATATCTTAGTAAGGCTGCGATTTATTTTCACACAATTTATAGTTTCTGACATCGATTGCTTCCTGTCTAGCTTTCTGGTTGCATCTCCCTTGAAACCGCCCCATACAACATTATTCCTACTTGAATATTGTAGACATGCGTGGTTATAGACGTATATCGCTATGAAAGGTGTTCCGTTCGTATTAAAACTAATGTAAAAAGATTAAGTACGACTGTGTAAGAATTGCATTTACCTCTAATTAGGTAATTCTTTTAATGTGAAGCTGAAAAGTAAAATAGCCCGACGAGTCGAATATATATATATATATATATATATATATATATATATATATATATATATATATATATATATATATACATACATACATACATACATACATACATACATATATGTGTGTGTGTATGTGTGTTTGTGTGTGCGATGGTGAGAAGTGGTAACATATACTAAACATTTAACCGCCGTTAGAAAGGAAGTTTTATAATTTACATTCGGACTGCCGCAATCATGTGTAGCCATACTGGTATATATTGGATTCTATCTAACCAGTAGAAATAGTTCTTTCTTGATGGTTCAGTTTATTTTGGTTTGATAAGAGAAAAAAAAAATAAAACAAAATGAGAAATGAAGTGTGTGTGTGTGTATGTGTGTGTATGTGTGTGTGTGTGTGTGTGAGAGAGAGAGAGAGAGAGAGAGAGAGAGAGAGAGAGAGAATGTGTGTGATTTTGATCATTAACGTAGCTTTAAAAAAATGTAAGTCCTATCGCTACGATGTCTGCAGTGTGACAGTTTATAGTGATGTCTAGCACTGGGTCATCATGCTTCAGTCCTGTAGCATCATATCCCACCCATCCTGCCACTAGGCCGAGCGATCCCTAACACTAACCTCTTAATGCTGAGCGCCTAGCGAGGTAGCTGCTAGTACCATTGTATTAAATCTTTGGTATGACTCGGCCCGGGTTCGAATCTGCGAACTCCTTCACCCGAGGCGGACGGATTGCTAAATGAATGTAATGACATTTTTATTGATCTAAATATTTTACATTCACCACCACTCATCGTTAATATACACTACCATTTATTGTAATATGAGTTTACCTTTGATTATTTTCTCCTCTGCTCAGAAAGTATATCAATATTTTTATTTTTAAAGGCCTGACTTTAGCATACAATCGTTTGAAAAACTACAGATTACAAGCAGAGTACAGCGAGGGTACAGTACCTTTATCAGGGCAAGAATGCTGGATAAAATGCACTGAGACTGATGGTTGCACTTCCGCCAGCTTCCAGACTGAAGGTGGGACATGCGAACTGAGCTGGGTGAAATATATTAACCATGATGTTCTAGAAATTGACATCGGATGGGACGGCTTCACAAAGCATACTCCAGTCGGTAACATGATGTCTAGTTTATTTATATTTCTTATGATCCTCCTGGAGCAAAGTCAAGCATGGATTATTTTCATTTTATGGCATGCCTCCTCTATGCACCAAGAAGTTGAATGCAACAAAGTTAGAAAGGGTCTTGCATGATGCGACAACAGCTCTCGGTATACGCTTTTCACAGCAGCGTTGGTGTAACACTTGCGTAAATATACGAATTCTTGGCCTGTATGGCAATTTCATCACCCTACGTATACCTATATGCACTTTTCATCGGATTCGACTCATTTGGTATACCTACATGCACTTTTTGTCGGACACCTATGACTTTCGGTAAGCGTGTGTCCGTAAATGAATTTTCAGCTGAGAGATTCGCTAGATTTTCCGCAATATCATAACTTTCATTCTTGTTTGTTCGTAATTTTAGAATTATGACAGTAGGTTGCAAATACGGAGCAATATCAGTATCATCACAACTTGACAGTTGTTTTAAATAAGACGTATTATCAGTAAGTATCGTTAAAGTTGTATAGCTGTTGTAAATAAGACGCATTATCAGTAAGTATTGTTAAATTTGTATAGCTGTTGCAAATATGGAGCGGCATCGGTAAGTATCATTCAATCAGTAATTTAATTTTTATACTGGGTTTTACACTGAAAGTTTCGTAAATTTTTTAATTATGAAGAAACTGATCAGTCTTTTATAATTTATAACTGGGCATTTATAAAGTATTACTTCAGAGTCACTCCGTCCAAAACAAACAAAAACTGTGTAGTTCTCTTAAGGTCCACGGGTTAAAATAATTCTATCGGCCCAATGCTTTGTTGCCTTTCTTAGATTCTGCGGTTCCTCTTTTCATTTTTCAAGATTCGTCTTATCTAACAAACTGTCCCTACTGTCCATTGTCGAGGTTTATGTGACTGGCGATGATGAATACTCGTCGATAAGTTTAAGGTCCTTGGTATTGTAACAAACTGTCCCTACTGTCCATTGTCGAGGTTTATGTGACTGGCGATGATGAATACTCGTCGATAAGTTTAAGGTCCTTGGTATTGTAACAAACTGTCCTTACTGTCCATTGTCGAGGTTTATGTGACTGGCGATGATGAATACTCGTCGATAAGTTTAAGGTCCTTGGTATTGTAACGAACATTTTGTGGCAAAGAGAAGCCTAGGGAGAAAAGAATATTCGGATTGTTCTTGTACAAACTAAGAGAGGTTTTGACCGTTTGCTTCATTTTAACCTACAGTGTAATTTCCGTTACAGAATATAGCTAGTGAATTAGTTTTTGACACGTGTAGGTTACTACGTTATTTGATTCAAAATTCTTCTTCACATTTTAGATTGAAACTAATGCTGCATGCTTTGAAAAGTACATTGATTAAACTTTTGGTATATAATTGGTAATGACTGAGCATAGGATCAGATTCCTCAACTATATGTATATAAAGCATAGTGTGTAGGCACGCGAAACCATGTAAGTGTTCATGTACTGGCAAATTTGCACTAAAAACGCCATAGCTAATCCACGTACAAACCATAGCTAATCCACATACAAACCATAGCTAATCTGCAAAATTAAATGCTTCGCTTAACCTATGTGATAATCACTGTATAACTGTAGACACACACACACACACACACACACACACACACACATATATATATATATATATATATATATATATAGTAAAAATATTTGAATCGCCATATGTATTACAAAAGTCATTTCAGTTCTATCCCACTTTGATATCTGTATTGAAAACTTAATAGAGATATATCATAACACGATATGCGTTTTGGATTCCTACCCACTACTCCCACCCCTTTGCACCAATAAAAATAAAACAACAACGATTGATCCGTTTTCATGCAGTGAATGTTGACAATCAAACGGAACAAAAGTAGGGCGCGTTTAAAGTATTTAGAGTTTGTTTGATGAGCCGAAGTTTAATTATTACAACAACAAAAAATGAATTTCCATAAAATCTGGAATGTAAGGTTAAACATACTTAGGCCAAAGATCCCTTCAATGTTCGAACGTCATTGTCCCGAGGCAAATGTCGGACACTTTTAGTCCAGATTTGCCAAGAAAATTGTGGCCGACATTACTACCTGCTGTCATTTTTGCAAGGTGGGGACTCTTATGCTCATCTGACGGTAACGTTGAATATACGTGTACAAGTCCGTTGCTTATGTGTTAACTGCATTTGTTGAGGCACGCTTAGGGGCAACCATGTTGTCCAAAAATAGGTACTGATAACCAGGAGAGAGGTTTTTGATTTGGAGAGGTGTAGAAGTTTCATGCAGTCATGAACGAAACAATATCTCGGTGCATCTGTCTGTCTTTTTGTCTGTGTGTTTGCCAGCGACCCTTCAGTGGCTCAAATATCATAAATTAGCTACGTGAATTTACGTCTGGGTTAAGCAGTGACCTAGGTTAAAATGCCTTGCGAGATGGGACATGTACGATATTGAGAGAGAGAGAGAGAGAGAGAGAGAGAGAGAGCAAACTGACAATGAAAATCGTATCCAAAATCCGTGATCATGCGGCCTTTGCCAGCTAAATGACGAATACTAGTGTATATTTGGTTCAATAACTCAACCAAATAATCTAACTAATGTACAAGCTATACAACAACTAAGTAAATATGCAGCACACACATTCATACAAGGATGCATACAAAAATCAAGAAACATTAACCCAGACTTTTTTCAAAACGTTTGTATATAAAGCTAATTTCAAAGACAATGATTAAAGTTCGTGTCGTTCTTTGTGAAGGTAAAAAGTACGGAAACAGTGCATTGCTACATAATTTAGGTAGAATTCGTGTGAAGGTGAATGACTACAAAATGTTTGATACACATACATAACTGTGGTTATCTATTTTCTTTTTGAACAATAGGATTGAACAATGCATATTGAATGATAAATTGAAAATGTTACGACCAGATATGCTCTCATTACTGATATTACAGCAATACAGTCGCAAACAAATGTTTATAAACCATTATACTTTCAGATCCCGATAGATTATTATTCAATGCATCCATGTGCTTCTCCTGTGCATTTTAAATTGTACGCAATACTTGCCCAATTCTTCTTTTATGAATACTATGAAACAGCTTTTGATTGGAGTGCGGTTTATATCTAATTCGGAATAAGATGCTCAACAGGTACTGTATTGGAAGAGAGAGAGAGAGAGAGAGAGAGAGAGAGAGAGAGAGAGAGAGAGAGCTGTATGGAAGTTCAATAGCAAGATATATAAGTTATTCTTCTACCAGGAGAGTTTTTTTTTTCTCCATAAATATTGGCAATCTGGCCCTGAAAGCGGGTGGGTTTTTGAGACAGAGCGACTGTAGTCACGCTTTGGAAAGATGAAAAAGTTAATTTTCAGTCCTCTCTTAGCATGCATGACAACAACCGTGCTCTGGTATTTGCAATAAAGCCTTATCGTGGGTAATTTACGTCTTACATTGTTTACACGTTGAAGAGTGACGGAATATCATAGACATCTATGGGAATATAAATCGCTGGAGAACAATTTATTCTCCATTTAACTTGTTAATGAATACAAGTGGCTGTATGTTCCTGAAGATGACTATTTTTCGCAACAACTTTTCTTTGTGAAATACCACGTGGCTAATGACATAAACGGCAGTTAATAGACGATGTATGGTCTTTATATTTATGCACTTTGAAATACACCAACTTTTCACTGGAGAAGCAAAGCATCATGTGGATAGTACACTAGCAATTATCTACTCTACTCGCTGGCGCAAATTTTAAATCTCGGCATGCGATTATAGAGCACTTCGTACCTTGCTGATAATCGACTGAAAAAATATGTTTTTATTACAATCACCAATCGGAGCATCTTTGGCCTTGTGTTTCTTGTTAGGAGCATGTCGAGAAAGTTTCAAAGCTATTGCTCGAACGCAGTGCGACGCGGATTATTGAGCATGCTAGTCATATATGTTTTGAGTTGGTAGATGAAGCAGGAGCGATTTGCCCGGCCTGGGGACATCCTGTGTGTAATCCTGTTTCGAACCTGGGTAGCTGGTTGTAGCTGGTTGTAGTCGTGATTTGCCCCATATGGGGGTAAGCCAGTTTTGGGCGGGTGGTAACCCTGGAGGAACCGGCTATTAGCAGACTGTAGGACCAGTCAGATGGAGGGTCAGTGCTAAGACGGTTTGAGCCAGGACGTTAGCCTCATCTGAATGCGAGGGAAAAGGGGTTTGTTAGGCCGAGTTTCCCCCTCCAACTGGCGTCTCAGAATTAAGTATTTTACAATGTACTCATGTCACTCATATTAAAGTGAAACAGGTGAACAAGGTATATATTTTCCATTTAGATATATTGTCGTACTTAATAGTTCAAGGTTTGCATACATCGTTTGCAAAACACAAGTGTTTTTGGCTACCGACTGGCAAGATAATTAGTTTCAGCTGGCCGTGTGCTGTAAACGTATGCGATAAACATACTGCAGTTTTAAGGAAAGCTTGTATGATGGCTAGAGGGTGTCAGGATTGCAGTGATGGATGCAGGGTCCGCTTTTAGTCACGCAATGTAGAAATGTTCACTGCAATGCAAGGTGAAACACAACAGAGAGACGTGCCAGAAAGCAGTTTTGAGCGATTTATAGCAAAGCTAAAGGGATTTAAATTTCAGTGTAGACATTCCTTAAAACCAAAATAAAGTTTGGTAGAGCGTTGGGAAAGCAGTACAGGAGCTTACTACTACAGAGCGGGGCGATTATCCCATAGACCTATGCAACTGGGCTTATTATTCAGTGCGTACCAGTCATGCATAGAGTTTCATTACAGCGGCCAAGAACAAGCACGGCACCAAAGTAGTTGAGACGAAAGACCTTTTTCGTTGGTTTCGTCTGAGAGAGAGAGAGAGAGAGAGAGAGAGAGAGAGAACCATATCAAGTTACCAGCCTTTAAAAAGGTTGGCAAATGGTCGATTATTGTAAATGACTATCGCGCCACTATAGCAAAAAAGTGGCTTGAATCCGACGCTTTTGTCTTTTAAGATAGTATGAGTCCTAGTATACAAGCTGTGCTAGATAAGGAACTTGGGGAACATGGTGATCTGTAATTTAGACTGGTGTAGAAAGTACGTTTGTAAAAAATCTGTACTAGTTATGCAAAACGTATACAATTATGAAGCTAAGCTAGACTTCGATAATATTGAATCATATTTTGGAAATGACGCCATTGTCATACTGCGCACTGATGAGCTAATGTGGCATACTGATGTAGCTAATTTTTAAACTACATTGAAGACTACATGCTCAATGGGTCAGGATGGGTATTTGTTCTTAACTTTAAGCGTCACAGTACAAATTATTTTGAGACAATAGCACATTCCTACATCAAAGCGCATACCAAGAGTTAGTTATCAATGTGAGGAAGAAGCAAAAATTTGACTGAGTACCCAGCAGACGATCGACCAGGAAAGTATTGCCGGCATTTGGGCAAGCAGGACTTAACAGGCATCGACTTTTCCTGAGAAAGTGATATTGACAAGTTTAGGCACCGCAACAAAACTATATCAGTGATGCGGCCTGGGGTAGAAAGTCCTATACAACTGCCTATTAGAGAGTCACAAAATACGAGTTAACATTCTATCGGCCTGTCGCTTATGTTAAGTCCCACCTATAAAGTCATGTATAAGTTATAATATGCTGTGTTTGAAATATTACTGCGGCCATTTGTTTGATGTTTCAAGAATTCTGCAGGGTGGTGTTGAACTCTTACGGACTATTACCGTGACCAGCCAGAAGACCGAAATCTTGAAAAGGCAAGAGGCGATAGATCGATCGCATCTAAACAAAGGCTTGTAGTTACCATACCTAGGTGTTACAGCTTAGTCCTAAGATCAGAGGGAAGCCCGCGGAATGAAAGAGGCATGTTCTTTTCCGTACCCACGTTGAAAGACAGCGAGAGGGACATTGTCTACTAAGTTTGATTGGATCGATCCACAGCGATATCCAATCAAAATTGAGATAGAGGGTGTGATTACAATTCGACGCAAATTATACCTTCTTACTAGCAAGCGAAAATTTAGTCTCGCCTAGGAAGATTGCTGAACAATATAGGGTTATTCCGAGAGAGCCACTCGTAATTTGGAGGTAAAACATAAAGACATATTCTACGGAAATAACAAGGTTCGAAAAGGTCATTAAGTTATTTGTTCGAATTTTGCAGAATATTACGTCATCATAATTGTAATTATTTGTAGTATGTATACTTAATTACTAGGATCGTTTAGTATGAGGAATTACCTTTGTAGTATTTCATTTCATGCGTATTTGAGAAATGGGTTGCGTTTTAGGTAGAGAATTATGTAGATTGTTAGCTTGTGGTCAGAATTAATGTTGTAATTCGCTATTAGGTCACTTTATAGTAATGTAGTGCATTTATTAATGTGTTATGTTAGAATTTACACATGCATGGATTGTGAATTTAGAAAATGGGTGAAGCATGTGAGATTAGTTACTACGGATGTATGCATATATCAGAGCACGGATATTTGAATATTTGTGTACTTTGTATGAGTGTAAGGTAAAGGAATGCATCTGATTATTGTGATTTTGTTTAGTATAACAGAATTAGGAATATGTATTGATGTGATAGAGTTTATTGATGTGTGTATAAGAAGTAATTTAGACCGTGCTGTATCATGACGTTGTTTTACCATACAAGAATGTATGGGTATCTCGTTATTAATGAATGCATGACCGAAAAATAGTAATAGCCGTTATCTGATGAAAGGCTGTATGTAGTGTGAGATGAGAGGGCTAAGAAAAAATATTTACCGTCCTTGTGTTTTCACGGGAAGCTTCTTAGAGGACACATAACTTCGGGTTCGATTGAGTCCCGAGTCTTCACGATTTGGAGACGGAAGTTGAGACTAGCTGAAAGAGTCAAAGTCGACGGAAATATAGTCAGTGGAGAGAAGGTATAGAGAAGGTGTAGGTGGAGGAAAAATAGTCTGGAGGAGAAAGTTGAGGGGGTGGGGAAGGAGTATAGAAAATTAGAGGAAGAGGAGAAAAAATTTGGAGATATTCGGGGAGGAAGAGGATAAAGGAATTAAGAGAAATAGGAGAGAGAAGAATACCACAGATAAGTAGAATACAAGGACAGGTGAAAATTTATATCACACTGCTAATCAAGTGATGAATAGGCTATTAAAGGATCGAGCGGAAGGAGTGTAATTAGGAATTCGAATCATTTGATTATTTAATTGTTATTAAATCGTTATTCATTGAACTTCCACTTTTGTATATTTAACCATCTAACCGTCGGCATTGCTGACTGGGGGCTCAGAGCTTTACATCTATCTTTCACTAATTTAACTTCCAACCAAAATAGAGCCTGGGTGGGACTTCCATAATAGTTCAAATAAAATATCGGGAGCACCCTATCCCAACTATAATAATTTTCATAGTGGCGACATTGTCTAGGATCTGACATAAGACATAAATATTATCTTTACGATATAAAGTATTATATTTTAGGAAGTATTAGTGAACAGTTGTGAGATACTTTCCATCCTGTGTATTTTGAATGTTTATAATTTCAACTTACTTGTGTATGTTGTATTTTGATATTTGCATGCTTGGTAGATTTCAGTAACTTGCAGTAATTGTAAAGCGAAAATCGGGCAGAATATCTTACCTGAGCGAAGTTAGTTACTGTCAACAGGTAAGTATTGGGTTAGGAACGTGTAACATATGTCAATTGTTTCTTGAAGAAAGGGATAACTTAACTATCTTTTGGACCATGGTATTTGAAAGTGGTTTTAGTAAAGAAAAAGATGGCACAGCGACGGTCTGCGTTGATTCCCGTTCCTTGAAAGAAGTGACTGCAAAAGACGCATACCCTTTACCACGGATCGACGAGTCGCTTGCATCATTATCCTGATTATCTTGGTTCTCGACCTCATACCTAATGTTGGATATTGGCGGGTAGAAATGGAACCCGAAAATATGTCGAGGACGGCATTAGCAACTAGACATGGTTTATACAAGTGAAATGTTATGCCGTTCGGGCTCTATAATGCACCAGGGACCTTCAAAAGACTGATGGAGATAGTTATGGCAGGGCTGCAATGGCATATATATTTGGTGTATCTGGACGACATAATACTCGTTGGACGCACATTCGAAGAGAAGGTGGATCGTCTACGACAGGTCTTTGGTTGTTGCAAGCTGGTCTGAAGCTGAAGCCCAAGAATTGTGGTTTGTTTGCCAAAGCAGTCAAGTACTTGGGACACATTGTGTCGAAGGAGGACATGCGTGAATATCTAGAGAAAGTGTCCACCATCGTCGACTTAAGAAATCCGAAGTTTCAGACAGAACTTAGCAGCTTCTTAAGACTATGCTCATACCATCCCCAGTTCACAAAGGATTTGTCGATACTGCAGCTAGCTTACACAGACGGAAAGTAAAATGGAGACTTTTGGTCTGGAATAAGAATTATTAGTCTTCTTCGACGAATTGAAGAGGCGATTGACGACATGCTTTGTATTAGCATTTACAGACCCTGGAAAGCCCTTCATTCTTGACACAGGCGCGAGCTACAGTGGACTTGGAGACGTCCTGTCGAGAGTTCACAACTTATTCGAGAGGGTTGTAGTATATGCTGGCCGATAGCTAACGAAAGGCGAGAAAAGATACTACGTGACGAGAAATCAGAACTATTGTCGGTCCTATTCTTTGTGAAATATTTCAACTATTACCTGTATGGAACACGTTTCTTTATTAGGATATACCACAGTGCCCTGAAGTGGTTATTTCATTTCCAGAGCCAGGAAGGAAAACTCGCAAGATGGATCGAAGTGCTGTTGCATTATGATTTTGAGGTTAAATATCGTCCCGGAAGATGGCATCATAACGCTGGCGACATTTCCAGAGCCCATGTAGGCAATACAGTTTTCAAGTAGAGACACAAACCGAGAAGGAAGAAAGAAAAGTAATCATCAATGATCCCACGTTAGACAAAGAATGGAGTGTTGCGACTGATATGCCAGTGGCTGTGATTCAGATGTCCTGTGGCAGCAACGATTTCGCCGAGGCTCAGAGATCCAACCGGTGTGCCGCAGTTGTAATTAGCTAATTGGAAAGCAAGCAACGAACATCATGAGAAGAAGTTGCCAGATATGGAATGCTGGTGAGAATCCGCTAGAGTCAGTGGGACCAGCTAAATATATACTGTGCCATACTATGTCGTAGATGGGAGTCGCACAATGGTAGAGAAGTTCACATTCAAGCTATTGTTTCAAGAGAAAAGAAACATGATCTACGTATGGCTCACGATTCGCGCAGTGGAAAACACATTGGCATCAGTAAAACTCTAGTGAAGATCAGAAAAGGGTATTGTTGGGTCAGACTGAAGAAAGCTGTGAGACTGTGGTGCCAGAGATGTGAGACCTGTGAGAAACAAAAGTCATCAGGACAGAAAAGGCTTGCTCCAATGCAGATGATTGCGTCAGGGGTTCCGATGGAACGTATAGCTGCCCATATCTTATGGAAACTTCTGATGACCGAAAATGGAAACGTTTACATTCTCTGACTACTTTACCAAATGGAGATATTCCCAATGCCTTGCCTGGAAGCTACATTAGTTGCAAAACGGATAACAGAGGAAGTCGTCAAAGATTTTAGTGTGCCAAGACAAATTCACACAGATCAAGGCCGAGAATTTGAGAAAGAACTTCGTGAAATGCGTCGACTCCTTGGAATCCAGAAAACTAGGAACAGTCCGTACCACGCACAAGGTGATGACATTGTGGAAAGGATGAACCACAAAGAACTACAAAGCGCCTTTATGACAGGAGGACCAGATGGGTGCGAGTTCACTTGGCAGGACGAGATGACAGGCGAACATGTCTGGTTGTTTACGCCAAAAAGAAGAGGAATTTTGCCTAAATTACAGACTTGGTGGTATGTGCTCTACGAAGTCCTTGAAGTTACTTACATAATTAAATACGGTAGACACAAGAAGCCTCTCGTTCTGCACGTGGAACTCTTGAAAATGTATCAGGGACATAATGTAATGAAATAAGTCGACTCCTTGGAATCCGGAAAACTATGAACAGTCCGTATCACGCACAAGGTGATGACATTGTGGAAAGGATGAACCACAAAGAACTACAAGGAGACTGGGATGAAAGAGGCGCTTTTATGACAGGAGGACCTGGCAGGACGAGATGACAGGCGATCTTGTCTTGCTGTTTACGCCGAAAAGAAGAGGAATTTTGCCTAAATTACAGACTTGGTGTATGTGCCCTTGTCCTTAAAATAACTTACATAATTAAATGCGGTATACACGAGAAGCCTCTCGTTCTGCACGCAGAACGATTGAAAAGTTATCAGGGACATAATGTAGTCGCTGACGGAGCGAGAGACATATTCTGAGAAGGTAAAGTATTGATCAAAGCTAGGGAATGACGACCTTGATGATACCACTGTCGTTGCGCCTTACCACCATCGACACCATGACATATATTCCGCCAGTGAGCGACAGCGATAATGTCGAGTCACAAACAGCGGGTGATTAGTGACCTAGGACACCAATGAAATTAACCAACAAGCTGGCGGAATTCTTTGTTCAACGTTCTAATTCGGAATGGTGATAAGTCTCATGATGGCTGGAAGGAAGTACTGTGAAAAAACGACAGTCATTCGAACTGAACATTAATTCATTTATGAATATTTTCTGTCATGTTATGCTCTAATTTATCTGTGCCTTATGTGATTTTTAGTTTTAAATATTTTTGTATATTCTTATGTTCGTGGAAGTACATAATAGTGGAAGGCTTGGGTTGTGTAATGTGAAAAAACCCATTTTCTTCTCGTATCCACTAATTTTCGTTTCCCTAACGCTTACGTTTATATTTATTTTTAAATGTTAACGGTCTTTGTAGTGTCATCTAGCGTTTCAGGTTTTGGTCACGTGATTCCGCCTGTTGGATGTATAAATGAGCCAAGTGTGGTTGCAATGGTGGTGTGGTATGAAGTGGTATTGTATGAATACGTCCACTTGCAAGTGAAATAAGATAATCACCCTGCCGGCGTAAGCACATTTGGTCATAGTTCGCCCAACAGGAAAGCGCCAGGCCGGGAAATCTAAAAAGTGTAGGGACAAGGTCTTTTGCTGACCAGAATACAGGCGCTACAAGGCTCGTCCAAAAAGCGCGAAAATATTAGAATCGCTACGTTGCAACAATACACCTTGTAACTGTCGATCTTAAGCGATTAATTAAACGTGACCACAACCTTTTCGACGCCACATTCTGCGACACAGAAGGACGATCAGGTCGATGACTCAGCAACTCACTGGACGACATTGCCGGTGACCCAGTCTAGGTCTTAGTGACCCAGTCTATGACGCAGAAGGACAACTCAGTCGAAATGACACAGTAAGCGACTAAGTTGTTGACTCAGAGACACAGAGACTCGGCGACCCAGTCGGCGATAAAGAAATACGACCCAGTTGGCGACCCAGAAGGACGACCCCGTCAACAACTCAGCAACTCAGTCTACGACATTGTCGTAGACCTGAGGACGGCATAGGAGGACGATTTCGCGACTCAGTCGACGACCAGGACAACCCAGTCTGTGAAAAAGTAGCCAGAAATATATCGGTATCCCGCTGGGGAAGATGTCTGTCGCGTCTTGAGCGCCAGTCCTCAGACAGATACATCGGTGAATCACTTCATATACAAAGACCTATCCTAAAGAACCCGATATAGCGAGCCTCGGGGTTATATAGCTGAGGGAGTTTCTGCTACCATATAATGACCTGCTCTTTTTGACATTCTAGGAATGAAAAATTAGAACTGAATCAATTGCAAAGGCAAAACAAGAAAAATAACTTGAACAAGATGTTAAAAGAATTGAAGTTGAAATTTTAAGCTGAAACAAATGACTTAAATAAATAGTGTAGAGACTGCAGATAAACATTACTACTAAATAAACAGAACTAGAAGGAATAAGGAGAAACATAACGACAGAGTAATATTGAAATCGAAGGCAAAAAAAAATATACTCACAAGGGAGACTTACTGGTGAAAGACGATCGAATTCTTATGATTTCTTTCACTAACTCGATGAAACGAATCAGTCTTTCCTCCTCTTATTACTTAAATTAAAGAATTTAGCGAATGCAAATTTTGGGAAAATGATCTGAAATCTTTAATTATTGGTTATTCTATTTGCTGTGGTTCCGAGTATTTGTACGTTATTGCATTTCTATAGGAAAATTTAAACGGGTTTTCCTGCAAAATACTGCCCGACGTTGAGGAGTAAAGTATTTTTCATAAATGACGAGTTTTTTTTCACCATACAAATGCTGTAACCTTTTTATTATAAGTTCATATACAATCATTTTGTCATTTATATAAGTCTCAATAATAAGAGACAAGAAACAAGGAAACTGAAATTATGCTTGATTCCAAAACAAATTCAGAATCGTAAATTCATAAATGCACATTAACGGATTCATGTACACAATGCTCCTCCCGGCGACCTTTTAACTTAATTGAGAGTTCTAAATCAGTTTAAAAAAGAATTGTCGTCTTGGTCTACGTAAAATTGAAATTTATAGTCATGTTATGAATGAATGAGTATGGATTTTGCTCGTATGTTGCTTCAAATCAGTTTAGCTCTTCTGATTATGAGGGACTGGATTATTAAATAAATTCAGTGCAGTAAGAATGTATTTCAGCTGGAAATGTAGGATACTCTAAATTCCATGTCTTACATCTGATTTTATATGTCGGAATTCTAGACATATTTATAGGTGATATGGATTGTTTCATTCATTCGATGAAAACGACTGCATATAAACCAAAGTTCCAAAGCATCAAAGGAAAAGATATGAAGAACTTCGTTTCAACTGGATTCCGGAAATTGTGTCGTTGACTGACGATCAATTATACCATGAATTCGATTGACAAATCATAGCTCCAAGATGTTATTGTGGCCGCACTGACGAGAAATATGTACAGTTTCTCTTAAAGAAAGTGAGGTTAGGATATACGTCATGATGGTTATCCTCAGTTCGTAACTGCGACAGTAGGAGTGTGCAAATATAATTTTAAATGTGCAGGCATTCGGAAAGACAAATTTGGATTAAATGTACTGTAAGCTGTTTAGAATAATATAGTTTTCAATTTCTTTGCTTGAATTCATAATATCTCTCATCCTTGCTTGTTGTTTGAAGAGTCCTTTGAGAGACAACATATCCTAAATTCGATCCTAGAAAACATTGCACAAATTGTCCTAGACTGTCAGCATTTATGCACAGATTAATATACAGCACTTAATCGGCATCTGTTGCACCATTCATCCACATCATCAACACTTCAATAATGATCAAGAAATCCGCTCACATTAAATATCTTTCTCAAATTACCGCTAATTTCTGTCATATCTTCAGTTGTCATTTATATGAGAATCTCAGTCATTATGTTGAGTTGCTGTGGCAATTAACATACAGATTTTGTTGGGACGTTTGTATATGTAATCACATTAATAACTTTTGATCAAGTATTATTAAAACATGTAACAAGATTTGGGTCGGTACTTTTTTACTTCCCTTGTCAAATCTCATATTCCTGCGTTGTTATCTAGAATTTCAATGCCTCCAAAGTCTTTCATCCAAAAAGTACCCTTCAACAGTTGAACGAAATAACATCAAATTATTACCTGCCAGTGTTATTCCACATACAGAACGTTTGCAAAATAAACCTTTCTTTCACTATTACTTCCATCCTTTACCAGCTGAAAACACAGCTGAATGGTCATTATGCTTCTATCCCCATTCGCCACGAGAAGACATTATTACGGAATCAGTAAGAATCAAAAGAAACATACCACGTTGAGGAATCTGCAGCACTTATCATTTGGAAGTCTTATGACGATTTCATTCACTTCTGTTCTGTGTTGGCTCCGGCACATAAATAAATGGTCACTGATGATTGCATAAAAAATATACCATTGCAGAGAAGTAACTGGATGTCTTATATCCTTCTAAATTGTTAACTTCTTTTTAAACACTTTTTTAAATCCATCATAACCAGTTGTGTCTCAGTCACACCTTTTGGTCAGTCAAGAATAATCATGCATATGATACAACAAATGAAAATTTCAAGTGCACATCCATGATGGTTATGGCATTCCACATTGAATTCTTTGAATTTCCATTACATTTCTTGTCTTCCATATCTTGTTTCCTGTATGCACATAATGCATTGCCTTTCTATTTGCAATATTTTCTCATATGATCAAGACAAAGTGGTTTAAAGCCTGGACTGCTGTCTCCATGGATTGACGTTATACCAGCCATTCTCCTCATAGCAATGTGTTAATATTAATTTCAAAATATCATCCAAATTGAATTCATGTTTTGTCTTTTCTCCTGTATTCATTTCTATAACGTTTTAGCCATTGTTTCAGACTGTGCTAGAATATTTGTAAACCCGTTAATATCTTTTAAAATAGTAAATCCAGAGTTCAACAGTACATGTTGTACTGCTTGGTTCACATTTGTGACTTTTCTTTTTTTTGTCACGAAGTTTCACGCTTGATACAATTAGTCAGTGTAATTTTTTTTTCTTCTCTCTATATCTATCCAAAGCAGAATTAAGTCTTCAGAATAAATATCCGTCACAATCTTTTTGTTTTTTGCTATGTGCTCCTGTCGCAGCATTGTCGAATTCACACATCCATGTTAGTTTGATAGTTGCAGCATGTCTCTATAAATATCGGCTTCAAACATAATATCCAATTAAAGATTTATAAAGCTATAAAGTTCCATTATACAGTCACTGATGGAATAATTACTTTGAATTGGAATGTTATGTATTGCGAACTTGACAATTTATATTTGAGGACACTAGAGTTTCGTTACATCGCAGACTCGGCAAACATTTCGTTTTCCCTAGAAAGGGCTGCAATAATATCCGCCAGAACGTTTAAATTTCTTCACGTTATGAAAGCTGAATCAGCATCAATAGCGCTGTTTGGATGTATTTATCAATGAGTGATAGTATGCAAATGACAACAGTTAACAAGGTTTAAATGTACTGTAAGCAGTTAAGAAATAATATTGTCTGCAATTCCCAATTGTTTGAATTCACAATATCTGCTAAATTTAAGCATGTTTCTCAGAATACCGTTTATTCTTGTCATTTCTTCTTTGTTTATTTCTATGAGAATCTCAGTCATTATGTTGAGTTGTTGTGGCAATCAACATAAAGATGGTGCTGGGACGATTGTATGTGTAATGAAATTAATACAATTTGAGTTCCAGAGTTCCTTTGTCCCTTATATACTTGAAGAAGATCTCTTACACTTGAACATCTAAACCATTCCATTCGGAATCTGTGATAATTCATAAAACTACATGTACTTTAGACGTTTGGTCACATTAGACATTTGATATGGCATTGCTGAAATTAATTGGAAATACCTTCGAACTTGCATATTCAATGTTCTACATATGTATTGAAGTGTACACTCTGGCTGGAACTTTAGTAAAACATGAAACAAGATTTGAATCGGTACATTTTAACTTCCCTTGTCAAGTCTCATATTGCTACGCTGTTGTTTAGACTTCCAATGCCTCCAAGGTCTTTCATCTACGAAATACGCTTCAAAAGCTGAACGAAATAAAATGATATCATGATCTGCCAGTGATATTCCACATACATAGCGTTTGCAAGAGTAACATTTCTTTCTCCAATGCTTCCATCCTTTACCAGCGGAAAACACAGCTGAATGGTCATTATGATTCTATCCGCATTAGCTCCCACTTTGCAGAGTCTTGAACTCGTTAAACAATGCATCATCCATCCAAGTCATGTCGTCCGGAACATTTGAACAACAGATCCAAAGAGGGAAAAAAGGATATGCAAACTATCGAAGTGGCGAACTCTTTTCTATTCCTTCAAGGTAAAATGTATATTCACATTAGTTCAAGATATGCAGGTGCATACGGATGATGCACTGACGGATCATTTATCAGTAAGAGTTCGTCAGACATGTATGTCACTATTCAGGAAGAAATGGAGATTTCTCCTTTCTTATACGAGCAAGATTGTCGTCACTCCTAAGATCTACTCATTTTTTTCTTCTATTCACCTTTTAGTTCTTTGAAATATGAGATACATACAAGGATTGAGAACATTTTGGAAACTGGTTGACGTTAAGAAACATTCGTACAACATGTAATCAATTTGTTGACGAGTGATGGAATCAGCGAACATTAGTGTGCAGGAGGTGGATGAACCCATTCAATAACTGTAACGTTTGGGATGAAAATCGTACATATGCATACATTGTTTTCTCGTTTTATTGTATTCAAATTTGCAAGACACCATTCGTTTATAATTTAGTTAATTTCAAATACATGTAAACATATTACTAATGGTTAGCTTCTGATTTTATATGTAGGAATTACATACAAATTTATAGGTATATCAAATTGTTCATTGATTAGATGGAAACGATAGCATATAATCCAGAGTTCGAAAGCATCAAAGAAAACGATATGAATACCTTCATCTGAACTGGATTCCGGTAACTGTGCCTTTGTCTGACGAACCTTGAATTGGCTGGACGAATCTCAACTCCAAGAGGTTATTTTGGCGCACTGGCGAGGGACATGTACTGTTGTTCTTGAAGAGAACAATGTCAAGATATAAGTCACGATATCCATCTTCAATATGTACTTGAGACAGTAGTAGGGTGAAAATAGAATTTTCAATTTGCAGGGGTTCGGAAAGACCAATTTGGATTAAATGTACTGTAAGCAGTTAAGAAATAATATTGTCTGCAATTCCCAATTTTTTGAATTCACAATATCTGTCACCTTTGTTTGTTGTTTGAGATGTCTTTGGGAGAGAACAAATCCCAAATTAGATTTTATGAAATGTTACACAATTTTTCCAAGATTGTCATCTTTTATACACAGATTGATATATAGCACTGAATGGGCATATGTTGTGCCATCCATCCACATTCGCGGAAATGAAATAATGATAAGGAAATCCGCAAAATTTAAACATGTTTCTCAGAATACCATCTATTCTTGTCATTTCTTCTTTGTTCATTTCTATGAGAATCTGATTCATTATGTTGAGTGGTTGTGGCAATCAACATAAAGATGGTGCTGGGACGTTTGTATGTGCAATCCAATTAATAAATTTTGATCACGTAATTCAAGAGTTGCTTTGTCCCTTATATACTTGAAGAAGATCTCTTACACTTGAGCCGGAAACATTTCCATTCGGAATCTGTGATAATTCATAAAACTGCATCTGTGATAATTCATAAAACTGCATGTACTTTAGACGTTTGGTCACATTAGACATTTGATATGGCACTGCTCAAATTAATTGGAAATACCTTCGAACTTGCATATTCAATGTTCGACATATGTATTGAAGTGTACACTCTGGCTGGAACTTTATTAAAACATGAAACAAGATTTGAATCGGTACATTTTAACTTCCCTTGTCGAGTCTCATATTGCTACTATGTTGTGTAGACTTCCGATACCTCCAAGGTCTTTCGTCTACGAAATACGCTTCAACAGCTGAACGAAATAAAATGATATCATTATCTGCTAGTGATATTGCACATACATAGCGTTTGCAAGAGTAACATTTCTTTCTCTAATGCTTCCATCCTTTACAAGCTGAAAACACAGCTGAATGGTCATGATGTTTCTATTACCATTCGCCACGCGAAGACATTATTACGAAATCAGTAAGAATCAAAAGAAACATATCACGTTGAGGAATTGGCAGCACATATCATTTGGAAGTCTTAGGGCAATTTCATTCAATTATTTTCTGTGTTGGCTCCGGCACATAAATAAATGGTCACTGATGATTGCACAAAAAATATACCATTGCAGAGAAGTAAATAGGTGTCTTACATGCTTCGAAATTGCAACCTTCTCTTTCAGAACTTACTTAAATCTATCGTAAACTGTTGTGTCCCAGTCACACCTTTTGATCAGTCCAGAATAGTCACCAATATGATAGTGCACATCCATGATGATTAGGGCGTTCCACATTCAACCTATGACATTGTAGTAACTTTCTTGTCCTGATATACAAGCATTGATAACATTTCGGAAACTTGGTGACGTTCAGAATCATTCGTAAAACATATAATTCATTTTTCGAAGATTCAGGCAATTCACGAGCATTAGTGTGCAGCAGGTGGAGGATCATATTCTAATAACTATATTTCCGGGATCTGAATCATGCATTTTAATACATTCTTTTAAATCTATTCAACTTTGCAAGGTATAATTTGTTGATAAATACGTTAATTTCTAATATAATGTAAATAATATTGCTAACATTTCATTTCTGAGTTTATATGTAGAAATTCTAGATATATTTATAGATCATAACGAATTGCTCATTCATTCGATGAAAAAGATAACAAATAATCCAGAGATCGAAAGCATCAAAGAAAAATATAAGAAGACTTTCATCTGAAACTGATTCCAGAAATTGTGTCGATGCTTGATGATCCAGCATAATTTGAATTTGCAGAAAAATCTCAGTTCCAAGAAGTTATAGTGGCCGCACAGGCAAGAAATATGTACATCTTCACGAAAGAAAGATCCGGATATACGTCCTGATGGCTACCTTCAGTTCGTAACTGAGACACTAGCAGGGTGCAAATATAATATTCAACGTGCAGAAGCTCTGAAAGTCAAATATGGATTAAATGGAAGACAACAAATTCCAAACTCCATTATAGGAAACATTACACGATATTTTCAAGATTGTCATATTTTATGCACAGATTGATATAAAGGACTGAATAGGCATATGCTGTGCCACCTATCCACATCCACCAGAATTAAATAATGATAAGGAAATCCTCTCAGGTTAAACATGTTTCTCAGAATACCGTTTATTCCTATCATTTATTTGTTCATTTCTATGAGAATCTCAGTCATTATGTTGAGTTGTTGTGGCAATCAACATAAAGATGGTGCTGTAACGTTTGTATGTGTAATTACATTAATAAAGTTTGATTAAAACATTCCAGATATCCTTTGTATTTTTTTAATTAACGTAGATCTCTTACACTTGAGCCGGAAACCATTCGATTCGGAATCTGTGATATTTCATCAACTGCATGTACTTTACACGTTTGGTAACTTTAGACATTTGATATAGCACTGCTTAAATTAATTGGAACTACCTTCGAATTGGCATATTCAATGTTCTACATTTGTATTGAAATGTACACTCTGGCTGGAACGTCAATAAAACATCTAACAAGATTTGAATCGGTTCTTTTTAACATCCCTTGTCAAATCTCATATTGCTGCGTAGTTGTCTAGAATTTCAATGTCTCCAAATTCTTTCATCTAAGAAATAGGCTACAACACATGAATGAAATAAAATGATATCATTATCTGCCATAGTTATTCTACATACAGAACGTCTGCAAGAAAAAGATTTCATTCTGGAATGCTTCCTATCTTATCCAGCTGAAAACACAACTGAATGGTCATTATGATTCTATCCGCATTCGCCACGCGAAGACATTATTATGTCATCAATAAGAATCAAAATAAAAATATCACGTTGACGAATCTGCTGCACATATCATTTGGAAGTCATATGACAATCTCTTTCACTTTATTCACTGTGTTGGCTCTGGCACATCAATAAATGGTCATATCATTGCAGAGAAGTAACTGGATGTCTTATATCCTTCTCAATTGTTACCTTCTTTTTAAACACCTTTTTAAATCCATCATAATCCGTTGTGTCTCAGTCACACCTTTTGGTCAGTCAAGAAGAATCATGCATATGATACTACAAAGGAACATTTGAAGTGCACATCCATGATGGTTATGACATTCCACATTCAATTTTTTGAATTTGCAGTACCTTTCTTGTCTTGCATATCTTGTTTTCTGTATGCACATAATGCATTGCTTTTTTATTTGCAATATTTTCTGATATGATCAAGACAAAGTGGTTTCCAGCCTGGAATGATGTATCAATGGATTGACGTGAAATTTTATACCAGCCATTCCCCTCATCGCAATGTGTTAATATTAATTTCAAAATGTCATCCCAATTGAAGTCATTTTTTATATCTTCTCCTGTCTTCATTTCTATAACGTTTTAGCCATGGTTTCGGACTCTGCTGGAATATTTGTAACCCGTTAATATCTTTTGAAATAGTAAATCCAGAGTTCAACAGTGCAAGTTGTACTTCTGGTTCACATTTTTGACTTCTGTTTTTCTGTCACGAAGTTTCACGCTTTGATACAATTAGTCAATGTAATTTGTTTTTGTCTCCATCTAAATCCAAAGCAGAATTAAGTCTTCAGAATAAATTTCCGTCACAATATTTTTGTTTTGTGCTATGTGCTCCTGTCGCAGCATTGACGAATTCACACACCCATGTCAGCTTGATAGTTGCAGCATGTCTCTACAAATATCGGCTCCGAACATAATATCCAATTGAAGATATATAAGGCTATAAGGTTCCTTTATATATTCATTGATGGAATAAGTATTTTGAATTGGAATGTTATGTATTGCGAACTTGACTATTTATATTTGATGACACTAGAGTTTCGTTACATCGCAGACTCGGCAAACATTTCTTTTTAAGTTGAAAGGACTGCGATAATGTCCTGCAGAACGTTTACATTTTCTTGACGTTATGAAAGCTGAATCAGCATCAATAGCGCTGTTTGGCTGTATTTATCAATGAGCGAGTATGCAAATGGCAACAGGTAAAAAGATTTGATGAGGTCAGTAGACTTTAGTCGGATGTAAATTTGAGGATCATATATATATTATTGAGATTTTAGCTCCATGTTTGCAGTCTTTAACTAGTTAAACAATACATGATCCATCCATGTTACTTAGTACTTTACATTTGAAGAACAGATCCAAAGAAGGAAAAGTGGATATGCAAACAATCAAAGTGGCGAACTCTCTTTTATTCCTTCAAGGTAAAATGTATATTCACGTTAGTTCATGATATGCAGGTGCATACGGATACTGCACTGATGGGTGATTTATCAATGAGAGTTCGTCAGACATATCATTGCCACCTCATATATGTCCATTTCGAGGTCGGCAAATGTGGATATTTGAAAAAGTATGCAAGTAGCTTCAAATGTGTCCTTGATTCTTCCTTGACCAGCTATATTGACCGTCATGTATTGACCTAAACAACAAACACAACCCATATCTAAAACAAATTTGAAAATTATTGAATATCTAGGATTCACACGGAAAATAAGTTCGATATTGGGACTGTAAAAGCTTTTGTTTAGCAGTCCATCTATTTGGATTGGGATACTAATTTACAACCCTTATTCAAAAATTACTTGAAATTGTCCATGTATATTTTTTGTTCAAATAAGAAAATGATTATGCCTTTGTTTTTATTACACCAGTAACAGTTATAATAACAACAGTTATCACGATACTACCACACGAACTACTACTACTACTTCTACTATTACTATAGCTACTACTATATTTCCTTCAGTTCTTTATTTATTTGAAGAGCCCCATCAAATTACATACTGATTTGTTATTTTTTATTATTCTTATAACAAAACTCAAACATGAAGTACATGTATAAATATATTAGGAGCATAGGTAAGAGGACACGCATTATAAAGACTTAAGTTTTCAGCATTTATAATTAGTTGCAAATTAATACTGAAGACTTAATATGCGTATTTCATATTGTATTGTACGGATTTTCAAGTACATTCTAAAATTACAAATACGTGCACGCAATTAAATAGAATAATTATAACAAAATGAATCTAATGAGTTTATTATCTGAAAGAATTGTATCTTTATTATAGACAACAACAAAAGAAAAACCTGGACACAAGCAAACGAGACAAGAAAAACAATGCGACGATCAAAGATATAAAATAGCAACATACTTTTTTGATCCACCAAACAGTTTATTTAGCTCCTAGACGTGATATGTAGTCTACAATATAAGCCTGTATTCATCTAACTATCTTAAATTTAGCATCAACAAGCAAATAAACCCATTTAAAACAAGAGGGTTAGTTAGTGTATTCCGTGAGATAGACATCAGAACACTAATTACTAAGTATGCAGGGTACAAGTCTCGAACCAGAAAAACATTTCATACCGTACTTAATTACTGGAGATCATAGCATTGACTGTAATAACAGCATATAATTTTGTCTTTTGAAATTTTTGAGACTGTCATCCGTGCATTCAGCTTATACATATGTTCGTTATGCGCACGTATTATTTTTTCTTTTTGTTTATTGAAGACTGATGTTATGCATACGCAGTGCGAAATTGACGACTAAGTTTGTTTTTATCAGCAGACTGTTTTAGGGACATTTATTTGGAAACAATTGCTTTAAAGCACATAATTTTGATTGTGTAAATCGTTTCCTATAACAAGTACATGTGCTTTGTACTGGGACATTTAATACACAAAATATTTTCATAATTTCCATCGCTAACATTGCAGTCATTGGAAAATTAATTAGTGGTCTGATCCATAGATTGTTAAAACAAATATTTGAACATTTTTAAATGGTATTTAAAAATAATCATCCAACTCGTTGAAACATTTAGACAGACATACAAACACACACGCACATTCACACACACACACAAACACACGCACAAACACACATGAATACGCACAAAACATAAAGGTGACATCAGCGTAAATTACTTTCTTTACAAGCACGTTAACATATATATATATATATATATATATATATATATATATATATATATATATATATATATATATATATATATATATATATATATATATATATATATATAATTAAGTCAAGAGAGGGTAATCTTTATTTCATTCATATTCTCGATAAGCATTTCCATCTCATAAAAGTAAAAAATGGCAAACGATGTGAATAAGTACTTTGACAATGGAGTTAATAATTACACATGACTCAAATAGATTTTAGTACAATTTTCCAATTGTCTTTTCAAATTGAAATTTTATATAATTTTGATTATGATACTTCAGACAACACGGCTTGAAAGATAATTCAAGATGTCATGATTTTATTTTATATCCCTAGTCCTGTTGAATATTTTTCAAAATTAGTTAATATCAACCAAACAACAACAATGACAGTCAAAACTCTTAATTATATTTAGTGAATATGAAACTTTGACATGCGCCTTTAATTGGTATTTGAATTGATTTACATATATAGTACACTTACTCGAGGCATTTATGCAAAAATGTAGCTTCCCGTCGGTCGCTGAATTTTCCTGGGATTTTCTCGGTTTGTTTCTCCACAAATTATAGACTGAACGCCATATATATCCTATCATATGCTGAAAACGGCTGTTAAACAACAAGCAATAACAACAAAACTCCATTATCCTTGACTCATATGTATATATTTACGTCAGTGTGCTTCGTGCAGCAAAGCTCTATATTTAGAAACCTGTCGAAAGGTTACTTTTATATATTATTAAACTCCAGTTATTTTATCAGCTGAATGCACCAATAAAAAAAAATTCTCTATGAAAACTGAAAAAGACATAATGCATACAGTTTACAGCATCAGATAACCTGTACAATTGCTCACATTTGTAAAGAGTTACATACAAATCTTTGCAAAATATCAACCAAACAATTTACATATTATTTTTTATGCAAGTTATGCTATTTGTGATTTAACTCCACATGTTTTGGAAATTATTCATTGACGTATATTTATTCTTCAGAACGTAAGTTCCTTCGTTTGTTAAAGCAATAATAATTATGTAATAAAATATAATTAAAAGTTGTGGAAGTGAAAACAATACAGATAAGAAAAATTCGATTTGGAGTTTTCAATCAGAGGTGTATGATGTTGATTCTGATTTTTTTGAAGATTCCTATATTTATGTCTGAAAAAGAATATATTTCATTCAGTTATTGTAAAAACAATACAATGATACTAAATTGGATATACCAATGATAACTCTGCAAAAGAAGTATGAAACGCAATCTTGGTATAACCATAAAACTGCTCATTTTGGATGGCATCATACGCTTTTCAAATTTCGTTAATGCATTCGATAGACACAAAGGTACCAGTGTACCAATCAGTACACAATTTAAATGAGCAATTACCTATGCCAACATTGCTGACTGAATATAAATAACTTGCATTTTACAAATTCATTTAATCTGTGACAATTTGAAGTTTCCACAACAACATGACTGAAGATAATTTAAGGGAAAAAATAAATACTTGAAGATAACGAGGGAGAAGAACTTAAAACATAATCCGTGCTTCGGTGTATCTTACGCCTGCTCTTATGTTAACTACATGCAGACGAAATTTAGACTGAAGATTTGTGATACAAATGAATATTATTGTCGCACATAACAGCTATTTACAGATATCCAGCAACTCGTTTGCACTTGATTTTACACATTCATCAATAACCAATCAATGACAGTACCACAATAAATCGCAGAGTTCAAAACAAGTAAAAATCTATAGAAACAGTGTAAGTATGAAGGATGATGATCATGATGATAATGATATTAACACTGTCCGGTCTGCCAATGCTAATATCATTTCGAACATTGAATGCGACACGTAACAATTTAGAAGCGCAACGAAAAAATATTGACCACGAACAAAACAATCAATTATGTATTGTTCCAGCAGGATGTATAGACTGCTTTTTAAAATGTTTGCAATGAGATTATTTGTTATTATTTGGAGTTTAGATATAGCGTTATATTGGAGGCAATTTTTTGTGACAAAGGACTGCATAATTAATGAAACAAATTAAAGAATACAAGAATGATGCAATACGGCGATCGGACTGAACACATAATGTGTGGATTTCACGTCACGATCAATCGGAAAAAGTAACAATAAATGCAATTTTTTAAAATTCAGTTTGCTGTATTAATTGCGTGTTATGTAGTCCTAAAATGTAAGACATATCTTCTGTTATTCATATTTTGATGCCAAGATTTACTACCTAAATAACGGCGTTGGGTAGCGTGTTAAGATGTTGACTGACATCAGAACGAGAGAAAACAATTTCAAGAATATTTCACACAATTGGAAGCAAATATCGAAGCATTTCCACAAATTAAAGTCATGTTGATTTAAGGGTACTTTATTTACTGTTATGCCTTTTTTCGAATAAATTCAAATTCGCTTATATGCAGATGGGCGTTTTTTCAGTTGGTTGGAATGCGTTGAAAGCCAGAAATGCTAAACTTGGCTACAAGGATTATACATATCTTGAACGAAAGGAAGCTTACTAAACACTTGCATCAATATTATTATATTTTTTATTCCTTTCTTAAAAGAAACATTCTGCAACCGGCCTCCATCGCATTCCAATCAGCTGAGCGGAAGATGGAAATCGATCCGTCGTATATTGTCAGCTTTTGATTCCATCAAGATAAAGACAGCAAACTTAGCATAACGAATTAGATTTTAATTTATGGAAGAGAGACAACATGGGCGGCCAAGTGTTGAGATATTCCAAAAAACTGTGTCCTCTTGTTCTCCTGTCAGTACCATAGGGAACACGCTACACAAGGCCGTTATTTAAATAGGAAGACGTAGCACCATAACAAAAATGTCATGTAATAAGTCTTACATTGTCTGTCTAGTAATATTAATTAGCTACAATGTCGTAGCCTCGACGAGATAGGGATAATAAAATTAGAACTAGGAATATATAGGTTGCACATTTATTGCTCTTATTACGTTTTCATGCCACCGATCTTAGCATAAATTACGCTTATACCTCTCCCATGGAAGTTATGTTCTTTTTTAACTGATTAGCATACATTTAAGTTATTGAAGTAAAATATATTCTGAATAACAATCTCAATAATTGTCAGAACTTCCCAACCCAAACTCCCTTCATGGTACAATAGCACATAACAAATAACTATTTACATTCAATTTGACTTTATTGTCTAAACACACGAAATATTAAAGTAAAATTCGTAATGGCTATGTAAGCGTTTAGAACCGATTATTTCAGTAATGGGTGTCATTATTTTTCAAAATTTGATTCTACATACCTTTACAATTCACTTTATTTGGATCGTCATATCCCTATTCCTTTTGAAACTCATTTTTCTACACGTTGAGATAATTACATACTGTAAACTCAATATCTGAGAACAATGACATACTTGGACATGATCGAAATAAATTTGTGCTCCAGTGCGGTCTGGATTGAATGTCGCACGCTGTGATGCCACAATGAAAGATACGCATGTTGATAAATACATTCGTACTGCTCTAAAGTATGACGATTAGAATAGACGAGATCTTTTCTTGATCTGGTTTAGTACCACTATACAGATCGATAGCGATCGCTAATTTTCATCTGGAAACTTCATGCCGATAGTTAAGGTGCAGGGGATTCAATAACAAGGGCTCATATAATTTAGTTAAACAAAATTGGTACTAAATTTTTAAATCACATTTCATATTTAAGAAGAGACTTCAATGTTCCCTTTATGCATATTTGTGCGTCAGAGACGCACGTAGGAAATATTTGACGTACACATTTTATGCCGTGCATATTTTTGACGCAAAGGATTCATATGACGCATTCAAGATTTCTTCAATCTCTAAGGCATAAGATGAGGATTGGAATCGCATATACATAGAGCATGGGCATTATTATGACGGAGTAACTTCCCGTAATATTGTGAGCTCTCAAGCGATTTCCATCATGAACAGGAACAATTCATACAGACCACATGGCTCGGTATCTTTGATTACCTTTTGACTACATACAGTTATACACCTACCATGCAATAATACTATATAATACATCTATCAAGTCACAAGTTTCAATAAAAGTAAATTTAGAAAAGGGACGCTACGCATACATTATGCCTTAATTTATTGTTCCTGGTGATGAATGATACAGAGACTAATCTTCCCAAATAGGTTACATCAACATTTTTTCATATCATTTTCTCAGGATAATTCTATTGTTATATACTGTAGGTTGATGTTTGTTGTGTTTTTTTTTTTGAACTACTAAATACATCAGTGCTCCAAATATCCATTATCCATACCCACAGGGCCTCTGTAATTTCAGATAGGGACCGTCCTATATTTCTAATTGATATACCCGTCGGGCTTGTAAAACGAATCAGATTTGCCTAAGAAAACTCCGATGCGCTGATGAAATGCGGCTATTTAATTTCAAAATGTTGGAAGACTAACAAATTATTTATATTTATCCTCATGTATGCCTTTTAGCCTTATGAAGATCGTCTACGTAGCACTTAACTTCTATGGAAAGCTGTACACTTTGTGTTCAAAGTGAAGTATGTGATCCATGAATGGGGATCATATTTCCTGGGCTATTAGTGCTTACGTACCTGTAACGTACATGTGAGTCAAAAATGTCTTTTTGGATATTTATGAGCCTGAATCCAGCCAAAGCCAGTCTTTGCCTACCGAAACTGTCCAAATCGCAACAGGTACAATGATGAGTAGTTGCGTAACGTACCTGAGGCTAGCGTTCATACGTTTATCCAAAAGCTGTTGTAATCTGAATACTTTAGGCAACATGCGGGATGCTATTTGAGGAATTATAAGTAAGAAAGGGATAAAGCATAGTTATGATGGCTCTTGAGTCGTTGATTAAAATTTGACCATCTTTTTTGTTGGAGTTGAGATAAAAGGCCTGACTAAAAATTATTTTGGAAAAGCCACTTGAGTAAGTATGTATATCGTCTTGTTTAACTGCTTTTGCATTGTTGAAATTGTTTAAAGTTAAGGTCAATAATGATATAAAAAATGCACCTGCCCTTTGCTCACGCTAACACTAACGTGTTGAAACGCTGCTTACTGGATAAACATATTAGCGGCATCTATTAACAACAACACTGTACATATAAACTGTACATCAATTCAGGATTCAGATGCTATTAAACATAACACTGTTGATCCACTGAGTATTAATGATATTGATTGTGTAATCAGATCCAGGTAAACCTAAGGACATGGAGGAAAATAGTGTTGTGTCATAAATCTTTTGAGATCCAAATAAACACAAAGTAAATTCAATAGTTTTTTTTTGTTTTGTAGTGTACCAATAGCAATGGTTTGTGACAATGTTAAAAAGGGACAATTTTGGACATAAGCAAATAGTTCCGGGCTAGTATAATTAGATTTTGGGAATGTGCTTTTATTAAAATACAACATTCCTGGGCCTGTGTGTAAAACAGTTTCTTTTATTACTGTAAATGATAATGAACCTTCATTTTAGAAACAAAATGGTTATGTCAACAGGGTGTCAACAGCCATCTCTTCAATCTGTAGTATTTTGGGGTATATGTAGAAAAGTTAGAATATGACTTGTGTCGAATAGGTGTCGTAATTGATAAATCATTTCATAGTGTTACAGAGGTCTATATAGATAGAAGAAGAATGGTTGGTTAAAACTAATGCAACATTCTGTAGCATTGATCAGGCTCTACACCAAAAGTAAGACTAGCGGATGTGTTTCAGCAGAAGCGTAATTGTGGGCTCTGTGTGGATAGAACAATATTCATTGTCAACTGGGTGTTATATAGCTACAGTATGACGTACAGTTGTGTAGTGTCTATGAAGCTAGAGTACTGGCATGATTACTTGTGTCAGTTTGGTGCGGGATGAAAATACATGTAGTTAAAGTATTACTGTTTATTCAGCTTAGTTTTCCAACTGCTATATTATTCCATAGTGTTACGGAGTTTATGTAGATAGACAAAACTGGTTTAGTCTTCTTGTGTGTTAAAGTGAATGTATCATTATATATTATGTTCGGGTCTATATCAATAGAGTGAGACTGGTTGTTTCAGCTGGATTCTCTAACTGTTGCATAATTATGTTATTGTTGTAGAGTCCATATATGTAAAACGACCGGTTGGTTCAGTTGGGTGCAACAGTGAATGCATCATTCTATACTAGTTTTGAATTCATATCCCTAGATTAAAATTAATCACTCCATAGCGTTATGATTTGTAATGGACGAACTAAGTTGTATTGCCCCTAGTTGAAGTCGCAGTAATGTCGCGGACTTTCACTGCAGCACATGGAACTCACCTGTTTGCCCAGCTGCAGCACATAGCGCATTTGCTCATTTTTAAGTTGTACACAATGCCGTTTAATATTCAAAAAGACTCGCCCACTTAGACGCAATCGCAGACGTGTATTGCGAGAGGATAAATATTCAGAACAAAGAATGCTTCGACACTTAAGATGTTTCACAAATTGTAAAACATTCATTATAGTAATTTTAATATGAGAGAAATTCTGCTTTTAGACACAAAGCATGGGAAAACAAATTGCACTTAAGTATTAGCGGGTTTCATTCTGCCAGTCATATTTAAAGTGTTTGCTTAAAAAGTTCACACGCAATGAAATATACATAGCGCTATCCAGTTTTAAACAACGGATAGGCCAGCCCGTTTAGTAATTGCGACCCAAATATATGCGACACATTTTCTTAGGAACCAGACACGTATTTACTTGAATCCATTACCTACGGTTTGTACAAAGGCTCTACAAGCAACTTGATTCCGAATTCTATAACCAACAGCTTAATACATGTACTTAGAATATGTGGTTAGGTCTTCTGCTCAGTTTACATGTAGTATTACAAAATAAACGAGTGAAATTGATGAAAATTGAAACGTTTTGAACACTCTCAGGAGGAGATAAATATGTATGTTAGTTTCTCCTGTGAATGAATTTAAACCATATTATCATCGTTTGCAACTCAACGGAAATGCCTGCAATTATAAAAATGTAGTTGTAAAATGGGTATCCACGTTAAATACGAGTGTATGTACAGTACAAAAATATCCTCCTCTTTTGTACGTATGTTTTTTAAGGCTTTATCTAATTGGAATTTCTTCTTGTTCATACATCTTTTCCTCCCTTGTTTTACTTATAAGCTTTACATATATCTATCAAAAATGCCTCCAGAGTTTCTACATAGATTCATTCTTTAATTCTCGATTAAGATTTTAAGGAAGGCTAAACGATTATAATATACATACTCGGTGCGAAATTAATGGTTAAGATAACCTGTATCCTGATTAAGGGACATTTATGTGGAGAAAATGCCTCGAAGCACATCCTTTTGATTCCTCCAACTGTTTCCACTATCGTTAATAAATAACTTCATATGTTGTGTACAGGTCCTTTTAATGCACACTATATTTCATTTTCTCCAACGTTACAATTAATATCTACGGAAAATTAAATAGTGGTCTGACACCTATATTGTTTAATAAACAGTTGTAGATTTCTTCCTGGTGTTGCAAAATATTATCTTTCTATTACTGACGCTTAGGCAGACATAGACACACACACACACACAAACACACTTTTTCAGAGACGAACAAGAAATACAGAATATGCAACACAAACATATATATTTTTCGATATTATTCAAAATTTCAAAACAGAAATACATGCATATATAAAAACGGATTTGAAAATGTACGACTCAAAACAAACGCAAATACATTTCCAAGGAAATTAGTCAGCATGAATAGAATATATTGTTATTTATTCAGAGTACATTGCTTTCTTTAAAATTATGTTATGTTGTATACATTAATTATTAGGTCATCGGAGATACAGTGATACAATCTTTATTTAATTAAGATTCTCGATAATCACTTATATATAATGATGCGAATAAATATCGTGACAATGGAGTTAATAAGTGTACATAACTCTGATATATTTGATTATTTGATGTTCTGGCCACATAACTCTGATATATTTGATGTTCTGGCCCTAGTTTCGATAATATTCTAAACATGTCTTTAAATTGACATATTAAATTATCTTCCATACTTCAGATTACATCAATATGTGTGACAGAGGCAGAGTTAGTGGTCAAAATGTCACGCCGCTTTTTATCTTGAATATTTAACGCATTGAAATAATTGAGCATTATGTACCAAGCAATACAAATATCATTCAAATCTCTTATTTGAGAGAGACATTAGGACTTTGGGATGCATCTTTCATCTGTGCTTGAACAGGCTTAGACTGATAATACGTACGTCGATTAATGAGAGCATGTATATACAGCAGGATACATGTATGAAAATAGCATTAGTTATGTTTTAAGTCATATCTTATAATTAAAATTTCTAAATACTTTATGACTCTCGTTGTCCCATGTCTATATGCCTGTCAGTGCACTTCTTGTAACCATTTTCTAACTGTCTGCATCAGGGTAAAAGTTACTTTTATGTACTAGCCCTGGGAAAACTTCATTTAGTCTACCAGATGGATCACGGATAGAAGTTATTTCCTTTACAGTGTTATGTATATTTAATTAGCATTGTTTGTTACCCAGTTTTCTATTTTTTATTTCTTTGTATGCTATTGATAATATAGCATTTTATGTTGGATTTGGCCTTATCCAAAATCCCGTTCGTTTTCTACCTGACTTGAGTCATTGATACTGATTTTGTAAACATCAAAGTTTTTTTGTTTTTTTTTAAATCTGAGTCTAGAACTTTAGAAACTCCCCATGAATTATTGGGTCTACTTGTTGTTTACTACATTTTATATTATAAGTTTAGTAATAGATTTATAATTATAACTAAGATGTTATCTTGTAAATATTCAGTGCCTTTTAGAAGGAAACTTTACATTAGGTAATATTTTTCTTTATTTGGGGGGTGGTTTACAAAATGTTAGTTGTGACACGAGGTAACGTAGAGGGCTATATAATCTTGTTTCTCTAGCAATTAATTGTTCGTGCCGTAAGATCTTAGCAGAATCAGTTGTATTTATTTTGTGCCCAGTAATGCATTTGGGATGGTATTTATCGATGAAATTGAAAAATTCAAGCGAATCTTTTCTGGAAATACAATGTGCGCTTACATTCTTTGAAATAGAGACTTGAATTTATAGTAAAATTTCAAATACGGTTTTTATTTTTGTATTGTATTATTGTGATACAACAAAAGACTGTTTGCAAATCATCACGACACCACAAGCACATCAACACTTTCAGCGTTGGATTTAATTTTGATTTACACTAAAGTTTATTCAGAACTTTAATCATGAGGACTTATGTCTGTCATTATAGAATTATGTGAAATTTAATTCGCAATACCGTAAGTTCCTTCTTTATATTTTCTCTTAGTATTCTAGGGAACAAAATTCTTTTTTCAACTTTACAAATCTTGCTGCTTCTCACTCTTTTTTTATACGTACCTTAAGATCATAATCTTAAAAGAAAATTGGAGGTTGTCCTTGGGATACAAATGTCTATCAAATATCTCAGAAAACTTTGCTCGTTGTTCTTGAAATTAAAATTCACTTTGTTTTGGAAATTGCTCAGCCCCAGGTATTAATTCATATTTTTGAAAATTGTAATGAAACCAACAAGCTTTCACAACGTCATCTCAAGTGGAGAACGTTATTTCTCATCCTACCCAGAAAAACCTAGTCCCTTTGAAAGAGGATTAATTTCTCCAGTTTGCCAGAAAATGTGGTCTTCCTGAGACAAACGTTTCTTTAACGAAGCAAGAAATAACAATATTTGGTGAAACATAATGTTTTGTATAAACGTGTTTTAGATTTGATTGGTGAGTTTCCATCTATCTCTGACTTAAACATTATGGAACTGAGGTTAAAATACAGGAATGAAATAGCGTTAAGAACGATTGAGCCTCAAGAAAGACAAAAATACAAATGTAGTTAGAGAAAGAGGACACAGAGAGATAAATATAGTTGCTAAAGACTGTTGGAACATCACCACGACACGGCTCACCACAGGCATGGTAACACATTGAGCGTTGCATGTCATTTGGATTTCCACCCTAGTTTAATCAAAACACTAATCATTAGAACTTGTGGCTGTAATTCCAGGATTGTTTGCGTTTTTATTCCTAATACCGTAAGTTCCTTTGTTTTCATGTTCACTTTGTATTAGAAAGAAATCGTTTATGTACCGAATTTTAGAAACCTTGTTGCTTCTGATTCGTTTATATTACTTATTTTAACACTTTACAGTCATATGAACATGAAAATAGATACGGTTTGTCTTCGCCAAATTCTAATATAAAACAAATCTTTGTACAGTATCAACAAAGAATAAAGATATCAATATATATGTGTACTCAACAATATCTTCTAACTGGTTTTTGATATCTGGATTAGCTAAGCTCAGTTTTTCAAGTTTCAGCAGATTAACTTGGGTCTACTCCCGTTCTTGTTTAACTTCTATCAAAGCAATTTTACTCTTTTCGAGATTAGCGTCGGTCATTATTGTGAACTCATTTCAAGTCCTATCACTACGCTCAAGAGTCTCTATTTTCCCACAACTGTAGGGAGAGAAACTGGAATTTTCCTTCAATCTAAGCCATACCTTCTCTTTATCTCCCTTAATAACCTTTGGGGTGTAGCTGACTTCTCACCAATTTCAAATGGCGGATTGTTTGGTGGCGATGTAACGGTTGCATTGCTCAGTCTAACTTTGACCTTTGTGTCTGTATCTAGGCATAGCCTATTGGAGTGATAATATCCCGAGACACTTTTATCTAGGCCTGAAACTTCGATTGATCTGGATTTGTTTCGACATATTATTTACTTACTATTACGAATTGACATAACATGTATTGTATTCATCCACGTACAAATTTGCACCGTGTGTGTGTGTGTGTGTGTGTGTGTGTGTGTGTGTAAATATCATCAAAAAAGAGAGTGAGAGATAGGTGAGAAAGAAAAAATATCAAGAAAATATGTTATGCACTGCGCAACGGTCTTTGGCTTTTAGTCCCATTTGTTGCATTTTGTTGTTCAAGCATACGGAAATATTGAAATTGATCACCTCTCCTTGCCTCAACCAAACCTTTGGGAAACATAACAACATCATATCTTCCATATAATCGCCAGAGTATTATGCTGAGTACTGCCTGTTCATAGCGTTGACATGCTCCAAGCGCCCAGTCCTCTGGAGCCGGACAATGCAACATCTGTTGTGATCTGTTATTAACCATACAGCCGAAGGTTAAAGCGCAAGATACCCAAGGACGCATAATGTACTCCAATGTAAAATTGCTTCTCTTCACCAAAATTCCACCAGTTGCACATGACGGTTTGTTTACAAACAGACATGGGTCTTCATTAAGGAAGTGAAATGTATCGGGGTCAATTGTAACTGCTAGAGAGTAACCAAAATCCCAAGAAGCGAGTCCGTATTTTTCCACTTTTATCTCTAGCTCAGCAAATAAATTCATATTTATGAATCTCATCGATGCATCCAACCAAAATACGTAGCCAAACTCATTTAAAAGGATCTGAAAGTAATAATAACACCAATAATAATAATAACTAGCCAAAAGTCTATATTGAATATTGTTTGAGATATATATTTAGCATCTTTATTTACAATTGGTCAAATAGTATCTAAGATTTTATTAATTCAGTATTTTATCTCCAACATCTGAATATATATATATATATATATATATATATATATATATATATATATATATATATATATATATATATATATATATATATATATATATATTTCCACGAGGGCTGATCAAAACTGTATGGACAAACGCTGTACAAATACATTCCTTAACTATTCTAATATGAATGGTCCTTCTTAAGGTAATTTACTTTCGACTAAATGCACTTCTTCATCCTATGAACCGTGTCCTGAACACTTGAAGCAGCCTGTCACGTGTCAGCATTTGTTGCGACCCGGTGACTGCATTCCTTTAGTTCTTCTCTGCCATGCTATGATTTCGCCGTAAGTAATCGTTCAATATGGGAAAAAAACAGAAATCTAAAGGATTGCTAGGCCACGTTATAGAGTTGCTGGGGTGAGGGGGACTTATCCATGTGCAAATTGATGCCAAATTTCAACAGGTGGCCATCCGTTTGAAAATAGCTTAACGTAAATTCTCTCTGATTAATGTGGCATTTGATTGTTGCAGCACATAATGCACATAACTTTTCCAGTAGAATTGGCAATGCGTTCTTTTTATAAACAATTGTGCATTTGTATGCTTCTGTACACTACTTTGTCTCTTACTCTCGGGTTGATGGTAGTGCATCCAAGTTTCATTACATGCAATGATCTCATTTGAGAAATTAAAGCTTATGGTTAATATCGGTATAAACATTCCCTGCAGATCGATGCCCTTAAAACCTTTTGTAAATCAACATCTCTTTAGCAATCTGTCTTTTCTTTTCTGGTTTTAGAATGGAATCGGTATCCACTGCATGGGACAGACAGACCGGGGACCAGCAAGAAACCATGCGCGTTTAAATAACAGTCATAGAGAATCTGTCATCGATACACATTGAGAGCTGGAAATACGGAATAGAAATGTCATTTATGAACGCATGGCTTAATAGGAATTATACAAGGAGTATCAGTGGTAAAATACAGTCGGAATTAATCATTTCGGATTAAGCCAGAGAAGCATCCCCGCATTGTACTCAGCCACAAGTTTTGAAGAACGAGGAACCAGGATCAGCATTCCGCTGTGAAAGCATGTAAAGATAATCGATACAAATAATGAATTATATCCGTGCTGACGTGAGACGCCTGAATGATAAATCCGATAGCTTAGAGGATGCGATTAAAGAACTAAAAAAAGACTCAATAAAAGATTTAAAGACGCATAGCATCGACTTGTACGAAACATGTGAATGACCTCACTGAATCAATGTTCAGCCTACAAGCAAAACATTTGAAACATGAGAATCAGGAAATATAATCACGCATAGACAACTTGATATCCTATGATCTTCCATAAATCAGATAAGACAGTAGAACGACACGGTAATCATGATATGAGAATATATAAAGCAAACACAGTACATAGAGGAGACGCAAATTGAAAACGAACGCGCTTACATCCTACATTGAAACGTAGTCCAGGGACAGCAATTAGTAAGTTGTCTAGCTTTACAGATGAGTAACCAGTTTTACAACAGAACCGTGAAACAAGGAACAGGCGGACAAGAGAGAAAGAGAAGTAGCAGCAACGTGAACAACGAATATCAAACTGTTTTGGCGATATCTGAACCACATACCCGAGTATCTGAAGACTTCCCAGAAAGAGTGTGCCAGGCACTAACTGGTATATAACCTTTCTTCAACCAGGCGCGCATGGAAGGTATAGCAGGTTGCTTGAAATAGGACCCACTGGTTATAAATATAACTGCATATGTGTCCAATGATGGGCTGCAGGATATGGCAGTATATAGGATAGACAGGCGTCTGGCCGAGGACATTTATCGCATGTGATGCATGATGTGCAGGGGATTAGTGAAATCAAGTTTTTTATTTGGAATATCACAGGTTTAACAAAACGAAAACAATCTATTTGATGAACATTCTAATTTCAGTAGTACTAATGTTGTTGTTGTTGTTGTTCTAGGGTTTAACGCCATTTTCAGCACAAGATAGGCTATACATGGCGACCAGTATAACTGGTGGAGGAAGAACTCTTAAAAACCGAGGGAAGAACCACCGACCCACGAGAAGCTACTGGCAGGCTTTCTCACGTACCCACGCTAGCCGAGCCTTGGATTCGAACCCACGCAGACAGAGATGAGATGTCAGTGATCCGTAACGGTGAGCGCTTTAGACCACTCGGCCACTCGGGGCTCAGTAGTAGTAATGTAATTAATTGTATGCGTTACTGGTAATTTTTGCACTGGTCGACACTTTGGTCCGTGATAAAATCAACATATTTGGTTTCACAAGTGTCAGATATATACAACTTATTCTTACACGTCATTCTGGTGGTATTGCTATATTTGCAACGAACAAATAAGACATACTTTCAATATCTGTAAACGTGAGAGTATATAAAACAATGTCTTGTTCAAATTCTCCATTTTGTATACAAACACTTTAGGATGACATATTTTGGGGCGTTCTAAATCTGTAACATGAACACGCATCAGTACATGGAGAAGATTTGTTTTCCATCACATAAACTAAACAGCACACTATCGTGTTATGTATCAACATTACTCATTTATAATTGGTGGAAATTTCAATGTGTATACCTCCACAGCATTTGATTATGTTATACATGGTAGTAACCAGATCAGTGATAATAATATTACGCACGTCGAGGATACAGATTTACAGGGATTAGCAAATAAGGACAAAAAAGAGCTAGGTCACTATGATCAGAATTTACTGAACTTGTCAGCTATCTGAATGAGGAAGTTTTGATGATAAAGGTGTTGTGAACTTTACATGAATACAAAATAACAGCTAGAAGCACGGACTACGTACTTATCATTACTTAGAAACTTCAGAAATGGTAACACGACAGATAGCTTGGCTTTATATAGCACTGCCAAGATATGCATCAGGAACAAACGCAAGCTGCACAGAGACAATGAAAAGGCAAGTCTTGAGAAAGCAATTTCAGCATCAATTCTGGAGACTATTAAAATGTCCAAACAATACGAATAATACAAATTAACATCACCGGATGGTACCAGTACTTTTTAGAATCAAATAATATATAATATCAGATGGACGAAACTTTCAGATTGAATGAAACAACTAATATTCATCATGAACATTAGGACGGTAACATTGCTAAATACGAGAGTAGCATGCTAAAATAAGTATGAAGTTGGTAAAATAGGTGGAATTTATGTCCTTTCGAGTGAGTTTTTAAGGCCACTAGAAATCTTAGATACTTATCTTATTGTCTATTTCCAATAAATAATTTGATCTTGGATACTTCCCGAAGTGTTGGACCACGTCTGTTATAGCTCCCTTTCACAAAAAGGGAAATATAAATATGCCTGACAGTTCGAGAGGGGTTAGCCTTTTACCCATCCACAGCAAAATATTTACCTCATTTTTAAAATAAAGATTATCTAACTAAATCAAAGAAAAATATATTTTACGTTACGATCAAACTGCTTTTAGAAGTGGATATTCCATTGTAGATAACATAAAGCTCATTGACACATAAATATCTTAGGAAACATAGAAGTATGATTTTTGTCCTTTTGTTAATTATAGAAAAGTGTAAGTAAAATGAAAACGATATTAAAAGCCATAAAAGACAATATCAAAACCTGTGTAAACTCCAAAATGGCGTGACATAAATATTAACTCTCCTGATAGGGTATGGCAAGGATGTGTTTACCCAGCTATTTTATTTTCTTTACTTACAAATGATTTATAGGTAACAACAATAGCGGTGCAAGGTTTGAATTTGTTAATTAAGTTCCACTGTGGTATACAAAATGTTTTGGTTGCCTTTGTGGAAACCGCTACTTAACTTCACGAATGGTAAATAAATTAAACGAATGCTGCAACATCTGGAAACTAAGCTAAATCTGGGAGGAAACACATACAATTGTAGTTCGAAAGGGAGATATCTGAAAAGACATGAAAGTTGGTATTCTAATGATAGCATGATAGAGATATTATGTTTTTACAGATATCGTCACTGTTTATTTTCTTCTAAAATATCATCTAGTGTGAGTCCAAAACCTTTAGCCGCTCAAGGGTTAAGTCACTTTAATGTTCGAAGACTAACGATAATCGATTTGGTAAACTAGCTACAAAGACTCTTTTCCATATTGGTATTAAAATAAACTCCAAACGCTTTTATTTATAATGCGTTAGGTAGATTACCGATGCAAGTTGTAAGGTATGGAAGAGTTCTGAGGATTTGATTTTAATTAGTACAGATGACTGATGACTGATTTCCAAAACAACGATTACGTACAAATGACAAAGGGAGAAACTGTAAATAAATAAGTAAAGTTAAAAAATACTTTTTTACATACGGAATGGGGAGATGATTGAGTTAGTCAATGGGGTGGGGTTGAGAAAATATATTGCATTATATTTAAAAAATGTTGAATATATATTTTGCAACACAAACTAAATGCAGTGCTTAATTCAATGGATACATTGCGACTCTATAATAAGATAAGGAACGATCTGAGTTGCCTATACTACATAGATTGTTCGAATCCTTCGTACAGTGTAAGCTTGTTATACTTGTTCAGAAATATAACCTAGTCCATAATTGCAAATATTGATATAACAATCTTCATTATTTTTCCTATTATCTAAGAAACTCTATCAAACTTAGAGAGTCAGTGTATCAATTTTATCATTGTTATGTTTTGTGGTTGTACCAAATTTTAATCCATGCATGTAATTTGGGCCGATGTCTTGTGTTGCAAATAAAGATCATTATTATTTTAAAAAATATTATTATTATTATTATTATTATTATTATAGGGACAGACAAACACACAAATGCACGCAGCTTAACAGCATCGGTCCAAACATTACAAGGACAAAGTGATGGTCTTTTAAAAGGTTTGGTAATTAAATTTTCAAATTTACAGTTTGTACAATTCTTCAGAGCATTTCTTTACCTTTGTTTACAATTTTGTTTAAGTTAACTTACTGAAAAAGTTTGAATTTGTCAAACTTTGTCTCCAATCATATACATTTTTATACAATGTTAACTTTTTTCAGTCTTTTCTACATTTCGACGAGTATTTATTCTGTAGCTCTCTTCACGTTATTAACTTGGAAAATGCTTATTAATTTCTTTAAAAACTTGTCATCTTCCTAGGTTTTCAATCATATTACTATTATTTCAATGTCGTTCGCAACTTTTAAAACTTCCTTCTACAATTTGTTGTTTTATAACATAAAAACAATTGTATTCACATTTTTAAACATGTATTTTTCTCCAATATTTAAACTTGATAGTTTTACAGTTTTTAATTTGTTTATATTGTTTAAAAAATTATGTTTCTATTTTTGTTTCAAATATTTGTGTTTGCATTTTGACTATTGTATTTTTCAGATTCTATATTTTATACAACTTTAGAATTTTGTTTCCATATGTTTCCTAATTTTTCATCTAAACAACACTTGTACAAAATACCATTTGCTGCAATTATATTCTTCCTAAATTTGTTTCTAATTTTTATATTATTTTGATAGTTTCTAACATATTTTCGTCTTCTCTTGTCTTCAATAAATCGAGTGTAAATTTTTTGACAGATTTTGAGTTTTACTGTTGCTTTAATCTAAGCGGTATTATCAAAGTAATTTCCGTTTGTTTGCAATCAATATTATATTTCTGTCAGTTTCATTGTTTTATTAAGACTTTCATTGTATGCCATATATTTAGATAATATACAGTTTTTTAAGTTATAGTTATATTCCGTGCCTATTTATTGATATTTGTATTTTACACGCGTCCATTTTTATCCTGATATCCAAATATCTCATTATGTTACGAGGATGGAACAATTGGCAGTGATATACTTAGAGCTCATCGTAACAATCTGATATATTGCCAAGTAATCGCTTTATTATGCGACACTGTTATTGTAAGCAATGTCTTTAATTAAATAACAAAAAGCTATAAATGTTCGTAATCTTTGATTCGTAACAACAATATTATTATCAAATCGAAAAGGAAAAATTACTAACGGCACTATAAGCAATATAATAGAAGAAGTAAGTTCGCAGATGAATGCTCGTTTAAAACATACGGTTATCTAAGGAAAATAGTACAGTTCAAAATTCATAAATATGAGTTTGCAGATATCACCTGCTAAACACACATCTAAACACATATTTGATGCGTCACGGAAGATGGGACCTTCCAGAAATAATTAAGTTTCTTAGGGAGTATGTACACGTATGGCAATAGAATATGAATGTTGCATTACCTTTTCACTGTTAAACATGAACTGAATATACAACTAGTGTTGCCATTGTTGTATCTATTGTTGTTTTGCTGTTGTTGCTTTATATTTCTCTTTCGTTACTATTACTATTACTATTATTATTATTATTATTATTATTATTATTATTATTAGCAGTAGTAGTAGTAGTATTGACAATATGAATGTGGATCATTATGTTGAAATATATGTAGCTAATTACGCGATTAAATATATTCTAAAAACATAATAAAATTTTTCTTTTCTTTCATTCCTTATATGTTCTTATTGGACTAAACACTATACAAGTTGTCCAAAATGTTTTGATTATGCTAATAATAGATGCATAAAGATAAAAGTGTGAAGTAACTAACATCGTCACCAACCTGCACCCACGGCGTAGTTTTAATACACATAGTTTGTTACTTCTTTGGTGATATTATTAATGTTTGTGATATCGTTACTGCCTTACATATTGAATGTGCACTGTAAACATGTAGCATCAAGTCGTATGTTTCCATTTGTGTTCAGAATCGCTACTATCAAATGTACAAAAATAAATTACACAATTGTTTCACTATAAAGAGAGTGAAATTTAACCTGAGCAGACTTTCTTGACTAAAAATAGCAAGATTTTGTTAGAGATTTAAGATCTGTATAAACCGTACTTTCAATAACCTGATTTATTTGTTGGGGGAGAAACAATCGTTTAGAAATTACATAGGTTCTCCATTTTCGAAAACAATGCGTATTAGATTCTTAAACTAAAACGTACTGAAGACGAACAAAAAGAAACTTAACACGTCTATGGGCGAAGAACTATCCACGAGTCGTTGTGGGAATTTAGGATAATATTTTGATGAAAATAAAAACAAAGTATGTGATAGTAGAGTGAACGAAAGTAACATGGTATTCACTATGTAGCTATGTAAACTGCAGTCGTATCCAATATAAGCAATGATAAGATCACTGACCCGACTGAAACGTAACATATCCCGGATGAACAATATAACCTTTGTTCCTTAGTTTCGTTAGAATTTCCTATGCACCACTTCTGCTTCGGCAAGGATAATGGTAACCTGTCTATGCCTGTCTCACTTTGCGGACTTAACTGAACATCTAATGTCATAAAGTTCGGCTTCGTGGTGCATTGTAGCCGTTTGGCAAAAATACAAGTAAGGGATATTGACTCACCACAGACAATGAAGACCTTTAGATACAAAAGCATATATATGCACACCTTTTTTGTACAAAACGTACACTCATGTAAACTTGTTATACACGTTAATCAGTCCCAGATGACTTCAAGTTTTATATTTCATATGTCCTCACAGACTAAAATTATTTTGACCGTATCTTGATCACTTTGTATCGACCTAAAAGCTCCGTATTTCTACAATATTATCAATGATTGCATCCCTTATATTGAGCATCAAAAAGACTATAATCGTTGTTTGAAAATAGTATTCACTTAGTACATATCCCTAAGGTTCCATGAGCTGTGGTAATCAATGCAATTCTGAAACATTCCTACTATTTGCCGTAGGAGAATGATATATACTAAGAAGCAGTATAACTTGTATTCCCGTTGTTCCAAGCGCAATATATTCATTCAGAGATTCTATAGAATAAATATTGAACGCAACTATAAGAAAGATAAAATAAAACCTGCTGTAAAATGTGCCCCATTTTATCTTTACATAGATGTACCATGTCGATGGGATTTTTACCAACTGAACATCTTTGTATATTAGTAGGGAAATAAACAGCTGATAGTATAGAGGAAAACAAAATCAATAGGTGAATCAAGTTTACAATTTGAAAAACGAATACAAAAGCAGATTAAAATAAAGCCGCAGTTATGATGAAATACGACATATTCGTTTATTTATCTGCCTTGTAAGCTTTAAAACTTTAGCAATTATATTTACCTGGATTATCAACACCTTCCACGTGTAACCAGTTAAGTGCCGCACGTGAACAGGATATTTGTCAAAGGGAAAACTACGAACCTCACAGCGGCAGTAGCGTCGAACCTGGAATAAAGCAATATGAACTCTTAAAGATTGCTTTTGCAATATTTATCACCATTATCATTCCCGTTGTTTTCTCCCATTTCGCTTTTACTTCCCCGCAATGTCATCATCATTATCATCATCATTAGCATTCTGATCCTGTTACATGATTCGACAAATAAGATGTATGGGTACTCCTTATGCTGCCTGACATTTAACATCTGGAAGCCCGTTCGTGCTATAAACTCAAGCTTAAAACCAGAAAACATTTACGATCTGTAACCGATTATACTCAATATATAATCAGGATCATGTAAACTTTGCAGTATATACAGTTATATATTTCTATAAATGTTGTATCGACTGATACATGATTTATTTCTAATTTGTTATATTGTTTTTATTTATGGCTGTAATTTATAATGATTAAATGTAGCTGGATTTCGTACATGCATAGATGTTAAAAATCATAAAGTTGCATATGATTAATAAATAGATGCTTATGTATGTGTTGACAGTTACTAATTATAAAATTATTAGTAAATATGTTTACAAAATTTGGCCATTTTCTGATTGGACAGATCGGTAAGGTGATATCTAAAAAGAAATAAGTTAATTCATATTGGATGGTTTTGCTTCTATCTGTAATTTAGTTTATGACCATATATTAGCAACAATATATGTATTCTGAATTTCAAAACAAAGACACACTGCATGCTTATTTGGAGGTATAGAACCCGAGTAGCAAATGGTTCTAATTGCAACATTTTCAATGATTACTCTGAAATACGTAGATCACTTTTTGACGCGTTTTAAAAGAATTTGCAGTGCTATTTCCTCATGATATATGCATTAATTTCTTATCATAATGTTAAGATTTAGAACAGGAACCGTAATAGATGATGCTGAGAGTAAAACCTGCTTTGAAACACGTACATCTAAAATCAAAGCTACATATTTTATAACTATAGTACTGTTACGTAAATGGTAAAACATTTCTTCATAGAATACATTAGGAGTTAGCTTCCAGTACCTCTTAAGGTGTTTATTAATTATGTCATGCAATCACGTTAGATCAATCAGTGGTAGATCTAAAGGAGTGAAGGGATCGCCACCCCATGCCTGCTTATTTTCAGTATACCAGGCTTTAAGATGAATTAAATAAAGGATTGAATAATTTGTGTTCACGTTATCCTTCTATAAAAACCTAAGACACAATATAATGACCAAGATGTGTGTCAAAGTTCTCTTCCAGAACATTCTATGCTATAAGCAAACTCGCGTCTTTTTATTTAAATGTGATTAAAGAGCATTAAAAAATCAGATAGACAACAAAATATCCAAGGAAAAAAATCAGGTCTTGAACTTAAATGCAAATAAACATGTTCAAAAACTTAATAAGTCACGTCACGTACACACAAACATTGTATCTTCAATTATGAACAAACTCAATTACACAATATAAGTTGAATATACATAATAATATTGATTACCAAATATGTTTACTTGATTTATAATCACCGCTTTAATTTAAATTTTTGTCAATAAACCGAGGATATGATATTTGAAAACAAAATAACGTTTACTACTTTGTCTTGGGGCCCGAGAGAAGGTTTCTGCTGTGAAGGATTTTCCTTGTCTTGTGTGTAAGTTGGCACAGATCGTACATTAAATATTTTAATTTAAATATATTGTGACTGATAATATATCAACAATTAGAAGAGTCCACAATAAGTGTCAACATCGTTTCATTAGTAAAGATCAAATATGTGACAGAGCTGTATTTATTAGGGTTTATTGACTACTTTAGCAAAAACAATAACAAGGAAGTAGCTCCTTGTACTTTGTTGCCGATAATCCCGACTGTGTATATTTCGCTAGGCTCAATTGGTGGCAAATACTGATATCTGTTCCTGTGTTGCAAGAACTGATATCATGTATCAATATTGAATATTACTCAGTTATAGCAATATTAATAAATACGGCACATACACAGCAAGCACGTTTATTGCGAGACGAGTTGCAAACATTAAGAGTGTTATATCTTACGCTACGAGCCCCACAGCACTGCATCATCTATCGGATAAGAGAAAATGAACACACAGTCCAGGTCCTGTAGCCACAGTTATGTCGCTTTGCCTCTTTTCTTGACTCCTTTGATCAACACACTATATTGCAGTAGGCTTCGTCTATCCTTCAAACTCTAAACTTTAATTCATACACGCACTTCAGTGACACAAAAGACGATTTAAAGTCAACGAAGCTGTGGACGCCTTCAAGTAAATTTGTTTCCAAGAGGAAAACTTCATCGTACTAGACGACCCTGACATTCTTCCGGGATACCAAGTTCTAGGCAATCGCCTGATCTTGAACAGGAAAGTTATCGAAGCACACGCAGTTGGTATTAGTGAGCTACCCATTGTTGCGAAAGATGACATGTTTGTCATTCTCATTATGTTTCTTTTCCATTATGAGTACAAGGCAGGGTTAACAGTAGTAGACAACCATGACCCACTAAGGACAGAAAATCGCTAGGGCAGAAAGATGAATAATACTCCCCTGTCTGTTTTGTCCGTCACTGAAGCAAGCTTAAATAGAATTAGGCTGCATACAACGACCACGATTGAACTCACGTGGCGCTGTTGATTTAGACGGATTGCTTGCGCACATTGAAGTGGCATTATTTTCTACAAGAAATAAACCGAAGCCTAGAAGAAGGAGAGCGAGGACATTTGGGTTATTTTCATTGGCAAATTTGCAGCCAGTACTGCAAAGGACTGCATGTGAAAGACACGCAAGTTGGCCGCCAACAGTGGTGAGCTGGATTTAATCGTGTGTAGCAAGACTGACTCGCTTGTTATTTATTATAAGGTTCCCCTTTGGAACATCTTTATTACTACTACAGCTCGCAGTCGCACTGCACGCACCTTCGAATTTCATCCTTAGCTACACGGGCATTAACATAAAGCAATGTTTCTTACTTGGGCCGTACGGGTTACACCTAACTCTACATATAGCTCGACCAACTAGTCCAATGGATGCGCTTCTTCAGCCCATGAAAAGGAAAATCAAATCTGCTACGAAAGAGCCGACTTTATGTGCAAGAACAAATGTCATGTTCTTTACGAAAGCAACGGTTTGCTGCTTTGGACAGTGGAGTATCAAGGATGAATATCCAATGACATCCACGATCGTGTAGATATCTGGTTATTGGATGTCGCTTGCCCTGTTTCGCATGAAAGATTCAACGACTACCGATAATTTGCTGGCAGCACCACGATTTTCTTATCGGGAAAATTGGGGCTGTGCTTATCCGTCAGTTGGAATGAAAGCAACTGACTCTTCATCGGAAATCGCAGGACACTTTAGCCACCCCTTATCAGACAATGTTTAATAGATACTGAGAACATATGCGGTGCCTGTTGTTCTAACGGACGTCCAGAATCTGCTTTGCTATGTATTTCCAACAGCTGTAGTACCTGCGTTTCCGCAAATTTATCATGGATTGAGGTATGATGTGTAAATAAAGACATATACCAAAGTGAGTATGCCACAAAGCACAAACGATGGCATCTCGGTTGTTTATCTTGACTCTTTGGTGATAATGTAGCTACTCGTGTCCTCCTTTTCTCAGCTTGGCAATTCTTTGTCCCCTTGGAAAGTGTTTTACCTACAACAACAAAACCTTGGTGCTTAATAGTGGTGGCATTGATATATATCATGAACAATTCGTTGTTCTGACAGGCCGTTTATGCAACGACATTAAACTCGTCATAAAGGCTTTCGATATGAACTATGTCACTGTCAAAGACGTTCTGTCCAGTTTGTTAAGGCAGGAAGCAGCTCTTCTGAGTGAGGGTCTATGTCACTTAGTAGTTAAACTTGGAACCGATTAATCTGTGCAAAATATATGGCAGCCATGCCCCTGCTGTTGGAGCACAAAACAGGCGGTTTCAGGTGCTAACAACACAACCAGAGCTCGCGCACCAGCAGCAATGTTTAAGTGAATTTGCCAAAATACTATCATTTGAGTTCCAATTATTCACAATAAATTTGGTATTGACTAAGTTTAGCACGTACCTATTGGACACCACGACAAATATGGTCCAAAACGAAACGCCATCTGTAGCATATAGGACCAAACTGACAAACATTTCGTCAATCCGAGCTCTCTCTCTCTCTCTCTCTCTCTCTGGTGAATAAATATGGCTTCTAAAGCCGCCTACACTATTGAAACAAAGTTATTTGGGTAATATCATTTCTCTTGCACTCGAGATGGTTCTAAAATGAATGTTGTATTGACTATTCCTTTCCCTGAAACGGTGGCTCTAAAACTGGTGATGCGTACTTGTACTAGTACTCATGTTGTGCATTGAGAGATTGTTCCACCCAATGTTGGTGCAACGTTTCGGCTGAGCCGGGCCAGAACACATTTGATATGTTTTAATTTACGGTTCCACAACGTTCGTGCAAACTTTCCTGATTGGTATTGCAAAATAAATACGCTGGAAATGGTGGCTACTGAACCAAACTGGGCGCTCCAACTATGACAATTAGACCAATCTAGGATTTTACCCAAAAGAGAGGATTGTTTTGGTGTAAGAATCAAACATACTACGCCCATTCATTAACGTTTGGCAACTTCTACAGTTGTATATACCACTCAAACTAATACGTTCAACTGAAAACAATGTTTATTGGGAAAAATGCATCCTGCTACAAGTTATTTATTTTACTTGTGAGTCCAATGTGGAGTCACGTACTGTGACACACGAAATTCCACATTGGAGCCAACGTGGTAATGGTATCACGGTACCAATTGTTTTTCCATATACCTCAATGCTAATGTTTTGTGAAATAAATATACTTTCTGTCCTACTTGGGCATGCATGTCACACACTGTCATATAGAACAATGCTAGATTGTCAATTTGACAATGACATAACCAGGTACTCCATTGCATTTAGGAGAGATAACTCTACTGGAACTAGACAGGGGTAAGAGTTATCTAGTCACAACAAGCACATTTTCAGCCATGTGTACCATATTTTAAAAAAATCATAAAAAATACAAAATATGATCTAGATAGAAATTAACACAAACTCACATGTTGCCAAGAGGCTCAACATTTTTTTAAGCCAAACAGAAAGTACAACTCTTACATAATGCACCAATCACAGCTAGTGTTGTTCTTTAATTCTGAATACAATGTTCCATACACCTTAAGCGCCGCCCACCTGGACTTGCGCAATTGGTACCGTTATACCTAATAGTGTCATCTAGTAACTCAGAATACGTATTTTAAGCAGAAGATGTATGTCAGGTAATATCATGTAGTGCACCATCACCGTTGACATGAAAGCAAACGTTTGACAAAACGTACTTACAGATTATGTCTTCTCGGGTCTGTCTTCGTTAGTATCAGTGCTTATATCACCTTGGGACTATCGACCCCGTTTAATCTTGTCCCACATAATGAAATTTCGGTCATGAGGCTCGCAGTTCTAGCAGTTCTATCGCAAGCAAAGATATTTGTGTCGCCTGAAAGGTCGTGTACATAATGACCGACAGTATAGCATCAGTGAGCAAATAACCTCAACATATATACTTGGTTAATATTGCTAGGAAACAACGCAAACTATCAAACGACTGGTGTTTTTACCCTCAACAAGAAGAACTGGAGCACAATACTGTCCCAAACACCAATTTAGTTAATCAATCTGCACGAGAATCATTGTAACTTAATGTGGGATACGGGTTCCATCAATATAAACGGGGTAGTACGGGCATATAATAACAGCAGTAATATGTCTGCCGTTCCCGTTCACGTCTCACACGAAAGTGTTTGAAAAAGTTTTGCGTCTACTTCTACCGCTGAAGACAACATTCAGTGCTAGGGTCGTCTCAACGAGAACGCATACATGTTGGGATTTTCGAACACTTGAACCATACTCAGATCTTGCAATTAGAACCCGCGCTATACTTTTAAAGGCAAAATAATATAGCCATGGGGGACAGACCATACATAGGCAAGAAAGACGAATCATTGTCAACCTAGAAAAATCGACGAAGTAGTGTTAGTACGTGACATGGACAAGGAATACAAACTGTGAATGTATATGCGCCTCCTTGTGGCTAAAACAAATATCCAAACATACTTACCGTTGATAATAAAGTAGCATATTTAAACATAGCTGATCCACAGTTTCATTTCATTTTAAAGTGCATGAAAGGACTTCATTCCGAAACGACAGTTGTGAGCAGATCGCAATGGGCAATAGTATGAACAAGCAGAATTAAAGAGCCTGCAAACACCTGAACTAAGGGGATAGGCCTTACCTCCTGGCTCTACCGGATCTCCTCAACATATAATAATCTTTTTTGAACATATGTAGTTTTCGGTTTTCAATTGACATTCGCGCTGGGATGTTGTAAATTATGGACACTATCTCTTTGCTGGTCGTTTCAATGGGTCAGAAGTTGGGTTGTGAGGCACAACGGCGGTTTCCTCTGCCGCGTTAATCTAGTATGTTTACTACGATCAACCTCTTCCCACCTCCACAATGCTGTGACAGTAAATGACAAATAATCTTTATGATGCTGGTCACATGTCGAATATAAAAATCAAATGATAAGCGCTTGGCTAGGGCAATTAGTGGTTGGAACTGACACAAAGAAGGTCCGATGTAGGGATTACATTGTATACCTTATAGTCGACACAATCTATCCGAACGTAAAATGGTGTAACCAACAGATTTAAATTTCCGTCCTTCGTTGTTATTTACAACATGGTTTCTAATAGCGCTTTTGTCATAAATACTTTACCGACGACGTAATGGCTAGCGTCAGTTTTTCTATTTACTAGCTGGACGCAAAGAATCACACAAGTTGTTTCTATTTGCAAATAAAAATATGGCAAATACAATTAGGTTTGTCTTCAAAAAGACCCCAGCTCGCACCCAATTACAGAAAAAAATTTTTTTGCGTAAACAGCTATATAAATCACATTATGAAGGTCTGCTATGAAATGTTTTAAAATTTTACTAATATTATGTAAATGCGAATGCTTAAATTTTAAGTTTCATTTATTGTGCCAACATTTTGCCACACCGAAACTGAAACAACATCAGCATACGAATAAAATCCTTCCCGATTGGAAGTCGTATATACATGTCTTGATGTAAACATCGTAGATATTCTTATTTCGAAAAGAAATCGGAAATCTCAACATATCATTGCGCGCTTTTGTTCTTTGTCGCACAGTAATCTTAGGAAATAGGGCTATCATCGTTATATAAATTAGATTAGAAATATGTAATAGAAATTTGTATTATCTAACTTCTCTAAAAGATAGTTGCTAGAACGAACAAATATTCTTTTGCAAAATAGTAAAGCAATTAAACCTTTATTAGCAGTATTTATAAAGGCAGAAGCAAATTAATTGTTTTATTCTTGTATTTTTGCCAATTTTGTGACAATATATTCAGCTAAAAATTAATAAAAGAAGTATCAGAAGCGTAAGTGACAGTAGATGAAGTTTGATTTAATTAAGTGCATTCAGACAAAGCGACATAAGTAGGTTATTTAGTGCCGAACCAACTGGAATAAAATGCCTTGTTGAAAGATACACCAGGGTGGCTGTACCTGGTTGGACCGATTGGAAGGATTCACACCCGGATCATTTCGGCTGTGAGGCGGGCTCGCTAGTCACTGATTTACCCTTGCTCTCCAGTATATGCAGTAGTAAATGAAGTACCACATAAAATATGCAAATGAAGCAGCACTAAAAGCATCTGAAGCTATACTTGTTACTCCTTTAGTTGAAGTAGTTATAACAACATCAGTTGTAATGTAGTTGATGGTGTTATTGTGGTGATTAGTAGAAGAGATAGTACCGGAATTTAAAACATAGCATACCTGATTTCTTTCTATTTCATTTAACCCAATGTCGTAATATATTAGTTTTGCGTTGTTAAATTTTGCCAAGATTTTGTTGTGAAAGTCACGTAACATCGCTTGAGATTCGAGGTAATGGTTTGAAGATGCACCAGTGACGAAAACCGGAAGTTTTGGGACTACCATGGATTTATATGGCTGTAAAAGGCCAAAGTCTGCCAGATATGGAACCGATGTTCCGTTGGGATACTGTTGAACTATTTTCTTGTTTTCCTCAAAAGTGGGTGCAAATTTACTTTCACTCCAACAAGTCAAGTTGCTGGTGACGTTGTAACTTTGGTACGTCCATGCTACAGGCAACTCGGATATGAGTTTTATATCTTTTCTTTTGGAATGCCTCTGAAGCGATGCTTCGAACAGGTTCGTTTCTGCAGATCTTACTTCTGAAATGTAAAAGGTCTCATAATACCGATACGAAATCAAAGACACAGACGAGGATCACCAAACCATATATAAGGCAGCTAAAATTATAACAACTAAACCGTGTAGTACATATGGCACGGTTAAGTAATTCTGCATTGATATGTTACGCATGGGCACACATGAATTCGTTACCGATTACATTAATCGTTCAATGCATGCAGCGTATAATTAAATTAATTTTCGTCTGTTCAGTTACAACAAATAGCTAACTCGAACCAGACTATAGTATTTCTAATATAATGGCGTTGTATAACATAGGTATTGACTCTCTGTAGAATTTAGAATAAATTCTAAAACATCGAACAGGGTCACGTTTGTAACGGATACTCCAAGTATCAACTACCTCCGCAATAAACCTTATTCTAAAAAAATATCTTTTGTGAGTTCGTTAAACCTCCAGATAAGTAATAATCGTCGCTGATCGTTGGGTGTTCATCGTAGCATTAACGTATCGCATGACTGAATGTTAAACACACATCAGCCGCGCCGTCGTCGCGAAATTCCTTCTTTGAATCACTGATACGAGTGATTAAGGTCTTATTCTTCAGATCAACCAGAACTCGGCAAATCAGGAGTTATTCTGTCAAGATCAAATATTCATTGAGAAGGTTTAATCAAATATAATCTCGTAAATTCCTCCATTGTTATAATTATGGCAAAACTATTTTTAATAGAAGTTTAGTTTATAATGTATAATGATTCAGCAAAGAATAACTGTAATTGAAAGAAACCCAGCGTAAAAGAATTTTGTGGATACCAATTACAAAGCGTGCAAACAGAGTGTTATTACCAAAACCTTGTTTAAAATGTAGCAAGGGAGTCCGGGGGAAACGCATTTGTGAGTATGATACGTTAGTGAAAAAAAAAACAGAGAACTGAAACGATATCATATTTTTAAAAACGCCGATGAATCTCCCATAAAATGCCAAATAATATCTCGCCAGATTTTCACGCTAATAAAGAAATTATTTACAAAATTAATAATGCTATATAAATGGATCAAAATGAATTTGTAACACATCCCATGACAAACAATATTGAGGGATCTCGTGATGGTATCATCAGGAACTGTCAACTAAAAAAACACAATCTGTATTTTCTCTAATACTGGGTATATCATGTGTAATGCCGGGGAAATAAAATATAACTTTGTCATAGTTTTATATATGAATGTTTTCACGGAATCATCGAAGATGGAATTGAGATCGTTCATATTCATTCAAATCTGAAAAATATATTGAAAACATTTACAAGCTATTATACAAAGTCAGAATTCTGCACTTGGTGTTTTGGGGAAAATATAATAAATTTACGAATGCAGTTAAATGTGTGAACATGGATAATGGCGAAGAAAAAGAATGTCCTTTTATAAATATATGTGACAAATATTTTGATAATTGTGGGCTTTTGGTTCAATATGTCGCATATAAAATCAGCATTTCCAAAGACAGACGCCGCCACTACTTTCGCTTAATTCAACTGTATACTAAATGAAGAGAGAAAACTCTGTCAATGATACGTTGAGAGATTAAAGAGTAATCTCGCTTGTATTTGTTAATAATATTTGCTTATTAATTAATTATTTATGTCTGTTTTTCCTCATCATGTCGCAGATAATACAACATTATCGGTTGTTTCAAAGGAACACACACAAGGGTATCTCACTTCTGAAAGATAATTGTAAGACAGTTAAAGTCAACGTCCAATGACTAAGTCATTGCCAAAAGCGAGGGATATAGCCCATGTCAGGTTTCTTACTTCCTTCAGATCTTATTAGGGATAATAGTTATGAAAAATGAGAAAAACTGAAAACGAATAAGCCATGCCAGTTGTGTGCGCTACTTTTATATTTCCTCCTTACATAGCATGTGACACATATTGCTAGTGTTGCTTTTCCATGATTGTGCTCTAAACTCAACACAGAAAGTACACAATCGCACTATGTCACCATGTGGTGGGTTGTATTTGTCACTGGCGGTGTTGTTCAGTGAAGGGTGTGCATAAATATTTTGAACGTAGAGAAGGACCATGTTTGTGGATATACATGCAACGTATTTATCAACCAGGAATGCGCTCAGGACGGCACAACATATCAACATTTATACCACATACATTAAAACTGACATAGATTTTAAAGTGTTGGTATAAAGCAATTTGATGTACCAATATTATTATCAAATTGAGATCCTCCTATCTTGCAATAATACGCATTCATAAACAATTTTGGAACTGTGTGCTTTTGGTTCTATTTATATAGATCAATGCAGAAATCTGGATTGAGAGAGAGAGAAAAAGAAACTGGGCTGGATGAAAAAACTTAAAACTGAAATAGCACTAATTAACCTACAATATAGTTCGTCATAATGGTATGTTTACATTTTCATTGGGACCTATCTAAAGTGTTTATAAAATTAATGATATAATGTGGATCTAATTAAATAGGAAAATATACAAAGGCCACCCATCTCTCTGCTCATCACTGCATCAAGCTAGGGGCTAAATTACATGAAAATACGAGAATAGGCAATTTTTATTTTACGTAACACCACAGCATCACTGGACCTAAAATAAATATAAAGTCAAATCGACCAAAGAAAGAGAGAGAGAGAGGGAGAAAATATGGTCATTAGTAATGTGAATTAAAACAGGATAATGACCAAGATATACCTTAAATAGTTGTATTCCCTCTTTTTAGTTCGTAGTGTCGTTTAGATTACATTTCACACGACACTTCATGGGCCTGTACGTCAATGCATTGATGTGGGTTTAGTATTCCAGAATCAATGTGTATGTATGCCTTTGTACTCTTCTTTCTTCATTAAAACCATCTTTCATTTATAAATAAAAAGTGCAACCTACATTGATTTAATCAATGTAAATAACAATAGAAACTCAAAAATGAAATTAATCAACTGATCATTATGAAATGGTGATTGTGAATATGCAGCCACATAGACAGACACACATATTATAGCAGACACACTCGACAGGGATATGAGATCATTCACCAAGTCAATCCAACTCCATTCAAGTATCAAATATGTGTATTTGCATGTGATATAAATAAAATATATGTATAAAATGTACGCTGTATAAATGATGCACCTCTCGTTGTATATGTTTTTCGAGCCTCGTTTTATTTTACTGAAACCTTTATGCATCTCAGTGATACAGCGTACATACTGTACATATGTAAATAGATGTAAATACATGTAAACAAACATGTAAACAGATTTATATCTGTCAATAAATGTACACAGATGTACATATGCAAATACATGCCAATCAACAAATAAATAGATATGATAACATGTAATTATATGTAAATACATGAAAAAGAAAATGTAAATAGATGTATATATGTGAATACATGTAAATAAAGATATACATAGATGTATATATGTAAATACAGAGATAACTTCACGAATGTAAGTAAAATATAAAGACTGGCAAATAAAAACTTTAGCCTGTATGTGAGTCTCATAAAGCAGTGGCACTGTTCTAATGAGAACTTTCACACTGTAAGTGAGTCAAAGTGGAGGTGTATGCATTCCCGCAATTAGGGGTTCCAGAATTATGTTAGTTCAGTACTGGTTCAGGAATACAAATATATTTTTTTTAAATCTGAAACATATATCTATTTTATAATGATTTAGAACAATATTAATGTGATTATTTCTGTAATTCATAGCTTACATGATAATCGTATCCAAAACTTGATCCTGAAAAATTAGATTTGATTTTGAATCACTGCAGGAACAATGCTACAAAGGTAAATATACCGTCGATAAAACAAATTGATCAATTCTGAGAAAGTTAGATGAGGATTGCCATAAGAATACGAAATAAAAAAGATTCTGAATGCGCATGTAAGACAGTTGATTTTTTTATGTGTGATTTGGAAAGAGAAAGTAATGACAATGTCTAAAGAAAGTTAAATTTGTGACACGGTTCTAATATTAGGAATTCCTCCAATAATATTCTGATTTGTATTAAATATTCTTGTTTAGTTTGAAAATTGTAACAATCTTATGTTTTACTGCTTGACTTTGTTACGTGGTTAGTTTTCCAAAGACTTTAATAGAATGTGGCTAAAAGAACAAGAATTTTCAAACAAGTCTCAATATAATGTATCAGCAGAAAACAATTGTATTCTGATCTAGTATTTATTTTTATTCTGATTATAAAAGTTTTAGTTTTATTCTGATTATACTATTTATTGAAGGTGCACAATACAGAATTTGATCTCTATCACATACTGTCGTAATAATATGTTCTCGTTGCAGTTCATTTAACTGTTCCTGTGTTCACAAACATTTAAGGATTACAGGTGCAGGACCTGTCTAGGGCTTTTTCCACGTCTGGTCTTCTTAGAAATTGAGTTGAAAAAAAACTTAACAATCATGATGATGATGCCTATTTTGATGTGGTGTTGTTCAACGTTTTTCCATCAACGGAAAGGAAATCGAAGCACGTCTGGACAACGTTGACAGTGTATAGATGTCAGAAACACATTGTCTAACTTTAGAGACGAGCATGTTGCACGTGCCTATCATAACATCTGGTGAGACATTTTTCAGCATCAGAACATTGACATTAGCATGCAAGTTTACCATGATGACTTTAGTACATTTTACCTATTTTATTAATTTCTATTGGGACAGACAGTTCATTGTCGTCATGTATTTACTTGCACGTATAAGTCCAGTTTCTGACCGTGGTTATATATATATATATATATATATATATATATATATATATATATATATATATATATATATATATATATATATATATATATATATATGTTGATGTGATCATTTCTGACGAGACTGTGTTGCTGGAAGGGCATGGCAGCTCACCGACGTTCAGGCGTTCTAGCTCTAGATTCGAAATTTCCCGAGCCCTAACTACCATATATGGAAATCCGTTTATTGAAATACCTTAAATACCATATAGTTATAAATTTGCTGGAAAACTGTTGAAAGCTGGAATAATGTTGAAAAAGCGTTGGATGTTGGAGAAGTTGAAAGATCGTTGGAAAATACCTTTCTTTGAGACTGTAAATCTACACAAAAATAATGATTATTTCCAAACAAAATGATATATTCGTTTAAATTATCGTTACAAAAAATACTTTATTGAAACTTCATCCATAATACATTGCTCAATCGTAATTTGGTAACTCATCGCTCACCGTACGGGTATACTACACTTGACCTACCTTACGCATGCTCAGTAAATTATAAACTGCAGTGGTAGCGGCTTACGAAAGCTACATGTGATGGATCAAATGAAGCCCAGTATTTTATATAAGGATCGATGACATATATTAAATATCATCTCCTGTAATCAAATATGATCTCCTCAAATACCCCAGATCTATACAACTTCTCTTTATCATGCCAAATATGCAAAGGCATCCTATTATAACGTCAGTAGGTAAGTAGGTCGACGTAGATGTACACATAGTATGAACGGCGATAAGATGATAGTTCTAGCAACCATTATATTGGTATTTATAGTTATTTTTCTTCCCGTTTGAAAAATATACATGCTGAATAACAAAAATCAGTTGTGTTATGTAGTATTTCTGGTGGTTTTATGTGTCGTTGAGTATAGTATTTAGCAAACTTTCATCGATTACTGTAAAGACTATAAAACTCCGACTGTTACATTACCCTCTGCTTGATGTGAAGCCTCCTCGCAAACACTGCTTTAATAATAAAAAATAAACAAAATGAAAACAAGCATATATACCCTTCATTGTAAAATATTTTTTTTTGATTGGCGACACTAAAGCAATCCGAACATACAACTAAATTTATTTGTTACACGTTCACACTATCTCGTTTCATTACCCTCTCTTTCAGTTTTGTGACTAATATTCTCCCTGGTTTTGACGCGTGTTGCATCCCGTAGTGATCTTGACCGTGACATTCTTCGTGTCTGATTACTCATTGTAATTCTCGCCTTTAACTCCTGTACGGTTTTTGTGAGGTCTTATACGTTCTGTTTGATTTTACAAAGAGATGTTGATGAGTTCAAGGGCCTTGTTGTTGGTGACCATATGTTTTATCATCAGATCTGATGTTTGTTCAATGCCATTAATAATGCCTGCCCAGCCAGGCTGCAATTATAATTAGGTATATGAGCTAGTGAGATTATTGTCTGCTGCAGTAGTTGTTTTCGGACTCATGTTTTCTAATTGGAATTCTTCCTGGGGTAGCAGTTAGAACGTTATATCGTCATCAATCAAATCTTGCAAACTCTGAGATGTACTTATATCTTCCATCACTTCCTGCTGGACCGTGTGTTGAGTTGTAAGTTAAGAAGGAAGGGATGTGACTGGGATGGTAGCCTAGAGTGTAGAGCGTTTTATTTTCTCCCAGTATTTTGCAGATGTTTCCCAGCAACCCTATGCTCGGTTCATGAACTCAAGTCTTTAGAATCAATCTCACATGGTCGGTTACAAATACAATTTTCTTCATGTATGTCTTCTGCTAAATTCATTCACCACTTTATTGAGCTTAACATTTCCATTGTTCTCCTTTGACACTTTTTACAAGGACCACACTTGAAAGGTTCCATCATGTCCACTTCTGTACATTTGCAATCCCAAGGGCTTAAGCATCTTGACATTGCATCTGCATTTCCATGTTTCCTTCCTGGTCTGTATTCAACAGTGAAATCCCATGCTGACAAAATTTCCAACCATCTTGCTATTTTCCCTTTCGGTTCCCTGAAACTAAACATCCAAACTAGTGCCTGATGATCAGTCCTGACTCTAAGCTGTATAGGAAGCAAATACTGTATATAATACTCTATAAAATATCTCACGGCTAATATTTCTTTATCTGTCAGACAATAATTTCCCTCGGCTTTATTGAGTATTCGACTTCCATATGCATGTACCCTCTCTCTGTCACTTTGCATTTGACTCAAGACGGCTCCAATGCCCATATCACTTGCATCTGTGTCTAACATAAATTCCCCCGCTTGAAGTGGGTATCCCATTATTTCGGTTCCTGTAAGGGCAGTTTTCAGTTTTTCAAAAGATTCTTGGCATTTTACATTCCACTTATATTCTTTACCCTTCGTTGTTAACTCTGTTAGTGGCTTCACTAAGTCAGCATTCTTAACAAATCGTTTGTAATAACTTCTCATTCCGTGTATCTGCCTTACTTCTGTAACATTTGTAGATACTGGAAATTTTAAGATTTTATCAATATTTTCTGGATTCGGTTGTACTCATTCTCCTCAAATCATGTGCCCAAGAAAGGTAACGTCGTCACTCAACAATCGGCATTTTGCGGTTTCAGTTTCAACCCAGCAATCTCTAGTCGATTTAACACCATCTCAACTCTGGAAATGTGTTCTTAAAAGTTAGATCCAAACAATATAATGTCATCTAAATAGATTAGAGAAGTAATACAATGTACTCCATGAAGTGCAATTTCCATAATTCTCTGGAATGTGGCCCCTGAGTTAATCATTCCCATTGACATTGCAATTAATTCATACAGCCCATATTTTGTAACAAAAGCACTCTAGGGTACATCTTTCTTCTTCACAGGTATCTGATGGTAACCAGATGTAAGATCAAAAGTTGAAAATAATGTCGCTCCCGCTAAGGCATCAAGACAGTCTTATGTACGTGGTATAGGAAATGCATCAGGCTTTGTCACAGCATTCAACCCATGTATAGTCCACACAAGGTCTATTTTTCCATTCTTCTTTCTAACTAGCACAAGTGGAGAAACCCATGGTGACGTTGATTTTCTAATGATCTTCTGTGTTTCCATTTTCTTGATTGTTCTTCTGTAGCGAAGGCTAATTTAACACGTCGAGGGGGTTGTTTAATGGGTGTCGCATTTCCTGTATCAATGACATGTTCACCAAGTGTTGTCTGTCCTAAGTCTGTATCGTCTTTTGAAAAGTGCTCTGATATTGTATCAGCATTTTTGCAATTACAATCCTTTATTGTTCTGATCGTCATTCACTTGCACTTACCTTCAAGTGATCTGGCACTTCAGAGTCTCGCAGAACTTCCTGTTCCGGACCAATTTGAGATCTACTTGTTAAATGTGCTTGCTCTCCATATTCCACTATTCTGATTGAACTACAATTTCCAACAGGTTCTTGGCACTCCGAGTCCACTAGGACTTCCATACTTTGAAATGTCTCTGCGGTCCCAATCACTGCAGCCTGTTTAAGTGAAACAACAGTGGAAAATGGATTAAGGATTCGTACCTTCTGCGTGACCCCATTGTTGATATCAACTACTGTTTCTGCCATGATACTTATCACTTGGTTACGCTTGTTTGAAATTCATGTTAGGCTCAATAATCAGTTCATATGGTCGACTGCAATCGTCTGATTCATATCATTCTACATATACATCAATAATTTCTTCTCAATTTCCTGGTATAAAATAATGGTCTGAAGCGCTAACCTTTCGCAATTTGTCTTCAAGGCCTACTTGTATGCACGGTATTTCTACTCCATGTAATCTTATTAATCGTTTGCTGAGAACTATATCTGCGGGTACACTCTCATCAAGTTGTAGGATGCCAATCTCCAATAATCCGTCATCTTCACTTTCTGCAACTATGACTACTTTTTCCAACTCGAGATAGCATATTTCAATTCTAAATATTCCTTTTCCATATTCTCTTAAAGGATTACTGATTTGCACAGCCTGAGGCGAATTTCGGAGTCTATCTGTTTATAGACTCTTTCCGAGATAATAGTACGTGTTGCGCCTGTGTCTGCAGTGAAAATTAGATTGACTCTATCAATCATACCCTCAATGTATACCCCATTTTTCTTGGAATTCGTCGTCGTAGAATCATTGTATCATTTTTGTGATTGTGTTCTGGAAAATATCCTTCTTGGCCAATTCTGAAACTAGCTTGGGTCGTCTCATGGCCACTAGAGGCGACCCCTCTAGTTTAAAGGATTATTCTCTTTCTCTAACGTTTCAATTTTTTCCATCAGTTCAGACATTTTCTTTTCAAGTTCGGACAATCACCCCACTTGGGTCTCTTGATTACTGTATATGGGTTTCTTCTGTATACTTTTTGCCATAGGTTTTCTAATCTGGCGAACATTTTCTTCTTCGTCTGTTGTACATGTGCTGTCGCTAGTTTCACTGGACTTAGTACACTTAACTCTGGTTGGTCTCCTTGGCTTATGGTCATGATACCCATCTTGCCAAGGTGGGCGCTTTCTTGTTTCAAGTAATTCGACTACTTGGAATAAAAATTCATCTATGTGTTTTGGTTCTTTCACAAATTCGACATGAACTCTTGCTCCATCATCATGGAGGACATCAACGCATTTAAGTAAAAGATATTCCTGTCTTGTTTCAACGTCGCGATTCGCATGAGCTTTGTCATATAAACATGTTAACTCTGCCGCATATTAGTAGTATATGGGGATACTAGACGTACAATGGGAATTAGCATTAAAAACACCCCTGGGTCAATATACGTACAAGGGAAATTTAACATGGCGAAAAATCGTGGGTCAATATACGTACAAGGGGAATTTAACATGGGAATAAATCGTGGGTCAATATACGTACAAGGGGAATTTAACATGGGGAATAGAGTTTGGGCTTGTTTAGGGACAAGGGGAATTGAATATGGGATTATTTTTCTTTTTTAAAAAAAAAATTTTTAAATTTAAATTTAAATTTAGGCAATTGAAAAGTCATTCTCTTTTCGAGAAATATGGGGGCCCTGAAAAGGGCCTTTGGGTTTATGTTAATGTATCCATTAACATAAAGGGCACCGCATTGGTCTTCTTCTTGTCCTTAGGCTGCGTCTCACTGTTGGCCCGTAAATCAGGACTCTTTTGAGGCATCCTTGCCTCTCCACGTAAATCCTACGTATCCACAGGCTGGTGTCCGTCCTGTGGACAACGGTCCACTTGGATCGGACATACATGGGTATGTCCGTCCGGAACATCATGGAAGACACAAGCGTAGAAGATTGCACATCGGTCCACATCTTGAAGCGACGAGAACAGGTGAATCAATGCAGTGAACTGCGCTTATTTATAGGTAGAGGAAGGATTGAAACGGATTGAGTTCATTCACCAATCCGAACACGCGTTACAAAATTCAGTCAGCCCGCATCCAATCCGAAGAGAGTAGTCTGTGACGTCACGTGGTCTATATAGATTCGCTAGCGCTTGTGTACAGTCAATCTATGCGACAGTGATTGACATGACGGAAATTCAGAAAACGATCCATTGGGGTGCACCAAGAGGGGAGACTGCCCAAGGGAACCCGGACTTACTTTCAGAAGAGGTGAATTGGGATTTTGTGGATTTTCTCTCCTCGCAAGAATTTGTTCCGGAACCTTCGTTACCTTCTTCATTACCGCAAGTGGAGAATTTTAGACAGAGACAGAAAGAAGAATTGGAGAAATTTATACAACGACAAAAGGAAGCGGAACAAGCTTTTCTCCTACAGCAACAGCAGCAAGAAGAAGAGGTAAGAGAAAAACAACAGCAACAACAGCAAGAAGTAGCAGCAAAGAAACAAGAGGGTGAAAATCAAACGGTCACGATACTGTTGGACATTTTAGCGGAGTTAAGAAGTCTGAAACAAATGTATCAGACTTCTTTATTACGACCGAAGAGAATACGACCTTCCCGAGCTAAACACGTTAGCCCTGTGACCAAACCTACCGTACCACCCTTAGTGATTTCAACCCAATCATCATCATCAGCAGCAGCATTACGCAGTCCAGAAGTAGGCCTTGGCCGTGGCAAAGGCTTAAGGCAGTTAAAGTTGATTGCTTAAACTCACCCCTACACCAGAATAAAAAGGCCCTTTTCAGGGCCACCCACATTTCTCGAAAAGAGATAGCCTTTCAATTTGCCAATCACTCAAAAAAAAACATAAAAACAACCCCATTTTACCCCTTATAGTACGTATCTTTGTATGAGTGCGTGAGTGTACGTTCTTATTTTAAAATCATAACTCAAAGACACTTACCTTATATCATTACTTTATTCTTTTATGAATATTTACAATCCAATTCACAATTCACAACAGAACACTTTAATATAAAGTTCATACACTTCTTCTTTCTCCTTGTTTAGTCTCTCTGTTTTTTGAATTTCTTCACCGTCACACTCTTTTCCTCTTCTTCCTCCTCACTTTCTTCCCTTGTTCTTTTCTTCTCCTGTTTCTTTTTCTTCACCTGTCTGCTTTCTTCCTCTGAAAAATCCCTCTCTTCTTCCGAAGAATCCCTCTCTTCTTCTGAAGAATTCCTCTTTTCTTCTGACTCCTCTTGTTTCTTTTTTGGGCAATCTGGAGACCAATGTCCTTTTTCTTTACAATAATAACAGGTATCTTGACTTTTGTCTTTTTTAGTCCCTGTTTTTGTTCTTTTTTGACGGTCTGGACACTCTGAAGACCAATGTCCTTTCTTCTGACAGATATAGCAAGTATCTTGACTTTTATCTCGAAAGGAAGGAGAGTAGTCAGTAGACTGGTCTGAAGAGAATTTTCTAATGACCCCTCGCAAAGCTCTGACGAAACGTTCGATTTGGTTAGTCTCTTCCATCGTTGTGCTCGGCCTGAGAGTGAAATGAATAGTGAAAGGACAAGACACACACCCTTTTATATACGCTGGTCTGCCATGACTATAAATTAGTGTATGGTGTTTAAACTTGAGTCATTTGACGTTTTACACTCAAGATGAAACGATCCTATTCATTCGAGAAGAAAGAAGAAGAAGAAAGTAAGAGGCAGAAACGTGATCTATCGCCTCGTACCAGGGTTGAAATCTTGGCACAAATTCATGCCAGTGATTTTGAAGAGGACATGAGTGAACCAGAATTTGAAACCTCTAAAACCAAGTTCACCACCCTTAGTCAACCCTGAAAAATACTATTCCATTCGAGAGACGGAAAAGCGTTCCTCTAGAAAATTTAGAACCACGGCTTACAAATACTCAGTGAAGTTTAAAGATTTCAAGGCTGAAGTGCCGTTAGAGAAAGCAGAAGTGTTTATCACTGGGGTGTGGGATTCTCTGCTCACTGCACTCAAGCGACAATGTCAACCCAAAGAAGACGATCGTTTGAGACTTTCCATACAACACGACGGTTTGAAATCCCCTGTTTGGATCGAGTTTAGCACCACTGCAGAATTGACCGCTTCCAAAGTCATGGACAAGATTCAACACGTGCAACAATCTAATGACCAGTTTGACATCACCGATGGAAAAGCCACATTGGACATGACCCACGTCTCTCCTCCTCAAGGGACCGGACGCAAAAAGATGTTATTGGTGAACGACCTTCGCAGCATTAAGCTTAGCCTTGTCCAAATTCAGAATCCTCATGACCAGATGTGTTTAGCCCGTGCCATCGTGGTGGGACGAACCTATGCCAACAAGATCGACACGGTAGAATGGAAAAGAACCTGGAACACTATTCAACGTTCCTATCGAGCCAAACAACGAAACGAAGCAGAACTCCTGTTGCAACAAGCTGGCCTGTCCAAAGACACACGCTGTGGCATTCCTGAAATGCAAAAATTGCAAGATGTCCTAGCACCACGCTACACCTTGAAAGTGCACCCTCAAGAAGTGCGCGGGCCTCTGTTGTTTCGAGGCCAAGATTTTAAGGACGGAAAATACATTCACGTTTATTATCACGATGACCATTTCGATACCATTACCACCATCACCGGATTCCTGGGATACGGTTATTGTTGTGAGAAATGTGCTTATGTTTATAACAATCGAGAGCAACACAAGCATTGTGGAATGAAATGTCCAGGATGTTTGGCCTCTCCACCCTGTCTGAGCGAAGAACCAGTGCCTTGTTCAACTTGTCTGCGCACGTTTGTCAGCCCTACCTGTTACCAACAACATTTGAAAACATAAGGTTCACAGCAGAAATGTGCTTGTCAACTGCTGAGAATGTGCCCTACCTGTGGACAAGGCCTACGTTCCAATAGTACCAAGGCACACGTATGTTCAGGAAAGAAAAAATGTCAAATTTGTCACCACATCGTGGACTTGGAACACCAATGTTACATGCAAAAATACCAAACCCCACCAGAGAAAGAGGACGGTCACAAGAAGAAAGGCAATTTCATCTTTTTCGATTTCGAATGCATGCAAGAGACCGGCATTCACATTCCTAATTTCTGCGTGGCTCATCGAGCGTGCGAGAAGTGCATTCAAGAACCTATCTTCAGTCATTGCCCTCACTGCAGCAAGATTCCTGGAGGGTGTGAAAAAATCTTTCGGGGACCGAACACGTTAGCCGATTTTGCCCAATGGGTCTTAGACCCCATCGACAAGACGTGGAGCCAAGAGGACATCGAACGTTACCGAGATTGTCATCGTCATGCCACAGTGATGGCTCACAATTTCTCCGGATACGATGGACAGTTTCTTCTCAGATACTATACGGAACAAGGCACCGAGCGTCCTAAAGTGACTTTGAACGGAGCCAAAATCATTTTCATGCAAGTGGGACAAGTACAGTTTAAAGATTCGATGAGTTACTTGGCCATGCCTTTGAGTCGAATGCCCAAAACGTTTGGAATGACAGAAATGGCTAAAGGTTATTTTCTCACTTTTTCAATACGGAAGCCAATCAACATGCCGTTCTACCCCATTTGCCTGAGGCTCACTATTACGACCCCGACAACATGCGTACCGAACAACGAGAAGATTTCTACGCTTGGTACCAGGCTCATGCCTCTGACCCCTTCGACTTTCAGGAAGAAATGTTAAAGTATTGTCGTTCCGACGTGGACATTTTACGACGTTGCTGTGGAAAATTTCGAGAACTGTTCATGGAACACGGAGGGGTCGATCCTTTGAAAGAAGCTTGCACCATTGCCAAAGCGTGTTCCTTAGTGTACCGCCAACGATTCATGCCTCAAAAGACCGTGGCTGTCATCAGCCCTCAAACGACCCACTATGTCAAGCGTCAATACTCGGTCAAAGCCCTACGCTGGTTACATTACTTGTGCGACAAGGAAGACAAGTGGATTCAGCATGCCCGCAACGGAGGGGGTGAAAAGACCATCGGAACGTATTCGGTCGATGGCTGGGACTTAGAAAACCCCAAGATCGTGTACGAGTTTAACGGTTGCTTATTTCACGGATGTCCCGTCTGCTACCCTGACCGTGACACTAAAAATCAGTTTTTACAACGGACCATGGAAGACCTGTACCAGGACACTTGTCAGCGACGCTTGAAGTCAGAACAGCAAGGATACCAAGTGGTGGAAATGTGGGAACACGAATACGATCACCGTTTGAAAATCGATCCCGAGTTTAAACGTGTCGTGGAAAGTTACAAGCTGATGGACCCCCTGAACCCGAGGGATAGTTTGTACGGAGGAAGGACCAATGCCACCTGTTTGCTGTACCAAGTCGACGAAGAGAAAGGAGAAGAAATCAAATACTTGGACGTGTGTTCGCTGTATCCCTACGTGTGCAAATATTGTCGCTTTCCTGTAGGGCACCCGCAATTGTTAACGGAACACATCGATCTGAAAAACATTCGACAATACGAAGGCTTGATCAAGTGTAAAGTTTTGCCTCCCACGGACTTGTACCATCCCGTCTTACCTCACCATTGTCAAGGCAAACTGATGTTTCCCTTGTGCCGTACTTGTCCCGAAACGTGCAACCAAGACCAACCTTGTCAGCACACCCAGGAAGAACGTGCCTTGACGGGAACCTGGGTCAGCGTAGAATTGTTCAAAGCTCTGGACATGGGATCCCAACTGTTAGAAGTGTACGAAATTTGTCACTTTCCCAAGACACAACAATACCACAAGGGTGATCCCAGTCAGAAAGGCATTATCGCTGACTACGTGGATGCCTTTTTGAAACTGAAACATGAAGCCAGTGGCTATCCGTCCTGGTGTCGCACTCCCGAAGACCAAATACAATTCAAAGAGAAATACCGGGAACAAGAAGGCATCACCTTAGACCACATCGAGAAAAACGAAGGCAGGCGATCGTTTGCAAAAGTGATGTTAAATTGCTTGTGGGGTAAAATGGCACAACGACCGTGTTTACCCAAGACGGAATATTTGACAGAACCTTCCCGCTACTTCCAGATGATTCACGACAAAACCAAATACATGAAACACGTGGACGTCGTTCGAGAGAATTTGATCTTGGTCAATTACGAAGAAGATCTGGACTTTGTACAAGACGACCCTTTTGGAAATGTCATCATTGCGGCTTACGTGACAGCTCATGCTCGCTTAAAATTGTACGAAGCTTTAGAACTGTTAGAAGAACGCGTCCTGTACTTTGACACGGACAGTTGCATTTACATCCATCACCCGATTCAACATCACCCTGACATCGAAGGAGACCGTTTAGGAGCCTGGACAGACGAGCATCCCGACGACAAGATTCTAAGTTTCGTCAGTGGCGGTCCCAAAAATTACGGCTACGAATACCGGGACAAACAAGGAGAAGTGCACACGACGTGCAAAGTGAAAGGACTGACTCTGAATTATCGTACCAGTCGTGTGGTCAATTTTGGGGTATTGAAAGAAGCCTTGCAATCGGGAGAGGATGGAAACTTTAAAGTGACCACCTATCAACCGAACAAGATTGTACGTTTACCCACTCACCACATCGTCAGTCGGCCCTTGGAAAAAGTCTATCAAATCGTGTACCAGAAGCGAGTTCGACTTCCCAATCATTTCACCTTACCGTATGGACCCGTCGGTATTGGTCTGTATATAAAAAAGAAACCGTAGGCAAGATCGATAGTTCATTGTGACTACCAAGACCGAGCGAACAAGATGAATACTTTCAGAGAAACACGAAACAAGTTGTTTAGAAAGGCACAATTCAAGTGTGAGGCTTCGGAAGTGGAATGCGATTGTGAGCCTTGCGATGGGTACGATGCTGTACCTTGTGACCTGAGCGATGCCGTAAAGCATCATGGGAACTTTAGTGTCACTACCCCTATCATGGAAAGGGATGCTGTGCGTGTCAAACCTGAGGGATGCGAAAGTGATGCCGCTCGTCCTCTTGGACATTTTACTGGGTTTCGATTTAAAGGGGAATGTTCACCTTCACGTCTACCCCCCTACGGATGTCATCCAGCCCTGAGCAAACTCCTGCCCATGTCACTCAACCCTCATCGAAACGAACCTGTGAAAGACGAATATTCGTTCCCTGTGCGTTTGTCGGAATACTGCGTCTTTGAAAATCGTCTTCAATCGTTCAAAGGAAAATGACCTAAGTATCTGGGAGGACCGACCCCCGAAGAATTAGCCAGAGCCGGATTTTTCTACTTGGGCGAAGGAGATAAAGTCAGGTGCTTCAGTTGCGGTGTGTCACTTCACCACTGGGAACCGCAAGATTCGGCCTACGTAGAACATGCTCGATGGTCACCGAATTGTCATTACTTACCCTTAGTAGGACCGAGACATTGAAGTAACTTACCATAATCTGTTCATGGATACTTTACAAGAGAACATTCGTGCTTTGCCTGTGGAGTTGAGAGAACGCATTTACCGAGAGCTGGCCAAAATACAAGTGAAACGTAAAGAACAATTGCATCCGTTACGTCACCGGTGTTTGAACCACTGGTACCTGAAGGCTATACAAGGATTGATTCAATTGAAAGTGTTCCATCGGACAGACATTGATCAACGATCCTCTAGTTTTAAAAAGGATTGGTTTGTTATGGACGATTCTATCTACATCATTGTAAACTTACTGCATCGAATTCCAGAGGAAGAGTTAACGAATTACCAACATCTTGAACACAATGTCAACTTAGTGAAAGAGGAAACTTCTGAACGAATTGTAATGTGCAAATTAGTGACAAAACGATTTAAATTCGACACTGAAGTAAAACCATGTTTGTGCAAAGAGTACATTTCTTGTGTCAGACCAAAGAGGATTTAGTATGACCTATTCATGGATACTTTGCTAGAGAACATTCGTGCTTTGCCTGTGGAGTTGAGAGAACGCATTTACCGAGAACTGATCAAAATACAAGTGAAACGCAAACTCAAAGTTATTCATCCGTTTTTAAATTATGCTCTGTTCCAAAGTACAAGAAGACTGATTATGAGTGGATATTACATCAGGCACAAAGTTAAACGAGGCTATTGGCCACCACCCAACGATTCCAAAAACAGTGTATATACTTATGGATACTTTACAAGAGAACATTTTGGGCTTGCCTGAGGAGTTGAGAGAAAGGATTTACCGAGAGCTGTATTGCTTCCGAAACAAAGAGACTATAAAATCAGGCTGCCATGCCACGGCTTATGTCACATGTCATTGAACAGATTCCGTGGAAGGAACTCAATGACCATATTCAAACCGTGGATCATTACCATCGATTATTAAAAGAACTGTATCCATTCAATTTGGGACGACAAGTGGTATGTCTCTTAGTGATTTGTTTTCTGGGATTTCGTTTACCAGCCAATTCTTTGTGGACTCTTTACGATCAGTACTTACCACCTCAATGGCCCTAAATGGTCACGAAAAACTTCTTTTGCTCAAAGCCTTGCGTTTTCATCTGGATACTTCTCGACCTCAACAGGAAAAAAAGATTCGTCAACTTTTAGCTACCCAAGACGTGTATGACGATGTGTGTGTAGCTTGTGACTTACATCCCCATTGGACAGATGTCCGTGCCTGGAAAGAATGGGGTTTTGAGGCTTGGACCCAAGAAGTGGCCCAGTATGCACGAGAGTTGTTCAAGGAAAAAAGTTACTTTTCAACCCGTGTTAGTGACGGTGCCAGAAGAACCCGTCACCCAGGACAGGACTGTCGTGGACAGGCCTGAAAGACCCTTTCGGGAGGACACTTGTGTGACCTTACACCCTACTATTGAACTGGTTAGAACATTACCCAAAACATGTTGTACAGACACTTGTTTTTATTCCACGTTAATGGTTATCATGTGCCTTTTATCCTTGTACTTAAGCCTTTGGCTTTTATGTATTTTTGTCTTTCGTATTCATGTTTGAAAAAAAACATTCAATAAACATGTTCTGAAAAAGTATATAAACTCTTGTCTTGTTTGTTTTCGTGTCACAAGTGACATTTCTCACACCATGGCTACCTCTGCTGTCTCTGCTCCCTCTTCCTCTTCTGTCAAAGTCATCGACGAACACTTAGATCGTGCCAGTTGGGAGGCTTTGTATCTTCGCCATCCCTTTAACATGCTCATTGCTGGACCTAGCGGTTCTGGCAAAACCGAATTCGTCAAACGTTTGATCGAACATAAACATCATTTGATCGATCGGCCACCTCAGCGGATCGTGTGGTGTTACAAAGAGTGGCAATGGGCGTACAGCCTCTTGCGAGAAATTCAAGGCGATTCCATCGTGTTTGTGGAAGGCATTCCTAAAGAAGACGACAGCATCGTCTCTGACTCTCGTCAAACCCATTTGGTCATTTTCGACGACATGTTAGGAGAAGACGAAGAAGAAATTAAACTGTGGTTCACGCGCAAAGGGCATCACCGTAATGCCAGTGTCGTTTACATCACCCAAAATTTGTTTCAACAAAGTAAAGCCCATCGCACCATCAGTCTCAATGCGCATTACGTGGTCTTGTTTAAAAGCCCTCGAGATAAATCACAAGTGCAAGTCTTAGCCAAACAGTTAGGAACGCCTTGGCTGACTCAGGCGTACGACGATGCCACTCAAACGCCACACGCCTATTTACTCGTCGATTTGAAACCTACGACCCCGAGGATTTGCGATTTCGTACCCACTTGTTTCACCACTGGTGCCAAGACGGAGGGCCTGTCCTGTACACGTCTCCGTCCTCGACTTCATTTCACTCCACATAAAAAAAATCTATAAAAACCTCAGACCCCTTTTCGTCTGTCTCACACAACGTCAACATCACGTCCCTTCAGTCGCATCTTCCCGTCAAATTGATTCGTGCCTTGTATGGCATCAGTCGAGAAAAAAATCCACAAACACGAGCTCGTGTCTTAGAAGCTAGTCTCAAAGAAGTCTTACGATGGTTCACGGTGACGGCACGTCAAATACACCAAGGAATCATTCAGATTCCTCATCAAACCAAACGCTTTTTCGATCGAAACAAAGTCGCTTTGGTTCAACTGGCCGATCCCCGTATCGACACTCAAACCAAAAAACAAATCATTTTGAAACCTGGAGGGAGCGGTACTCTAGGAGGGGTCATCATTCGCTCTCTATTAAGATGGGATCCTAATGCCCCCAAAGTTATACCCAAGACAAAAGTCCAACGAAGCCCCAAGAAGATAAAGAAAAAGACCAGGTCCCCACGAAGAACTTCTCCAGTGGCGGGACCCTCCTATGACCAGACACCACCCCGGAAAAAGAAAATAAACCCCAAGAAAAAGAAAAGTCCACAGAAGAAAACTAGTCGCAAGAGAGGCACTTCGGCCAGGACGCAACCTTACACTCGCAAACCACGATCTGCCACAGCAGTGACTGCGTATCCGGTAGCCTCACGTTTATCCACTTCTACATTAATGACACCAAGAACTGAAGAGTACTTAGAGACGTTGATCACACCAAGAACTTCTCCGTTAATGACCCCAAAAAGAACTTCCCCAGTGGCAGGACCCTCCAATTTAGTGGCAGTGGCTGCTGCTCACAAAGTACCTTCTCCCAAAATCAAAGTCCAAGAAAGATCGGGCATGTTACAAAGTTTACTGGATTTGTCCAAGCAAGAACTGGATCGGTTTAGTGCGTTACGTACCCCTGCACGACGAGTCATGCCTGTCCTCAAACTGATACGACGTAAAGACAATCAGTGGCGACGAGTTCCAGTATAAAAAAGGCGTGTGATCAAGTAGGATATCAGTGTTTTTTTGGTGCTCCTGAAGACTCAAAGATGTCACCCTCCAGAAAACCCCAAGGAAAGAAAAGGAAAGGACTGCCACCACGTTTAGTCAAACATGGGGACATGTTATCTGTCCTGTCCAAAGCTTCTCCACCCCTACGAAAAAACTCATTCAATCGGCCTCCAAAGAGGTCATCGATACCGTGTGCGAATGTTGTTTGAACGTCTTGAAAGGCACGATCCCTTTGTCCAAACACCAGAAACAATGCTTAGACAAACATCGTCACGTTCTTCGCCAAATGGTTCAAAAAAAATTCCCATTCGTCAAAAAAAGAAGATGTTGGTCCAACGTGGAGGTATTTTACCCCTCTTGTTAGGTCCCATACTGAAAGGAGTCTTGGGAACCATGTTGGGAGGACTGGTGGGAGCAAGATAAAAAGGCCCTCGGAAGTCCCAAGATCTCAGAATCGACCCCTGACAACCCCATGGAAGGACGAAAACTAGTTTTAGTGCCTTACAAACGATGGATGGAATACCATCGGTAGCAAGAACAACGCACCCCACATTTACCTCCCAATCCCAATTTGAGCGAGATGTCCCAGTTACAACACGAATTGCAGTCCTTGATGGATCGCCAAGATTTGTCCGAAACAGAAAAATCACAAAAGTACGGTCAACTCTTGCAACGACTGCAACTCTTTCACCAGAAAGCTTTAGACGAAACAGCTCTACCCACTCTGAAAGATTTTAAGAGCTTGATGAAAAGTCCAGCACCATCACCAGTACCAGTACCAGTACCACCACTACCAGTGACCAAGACAGAAAAAGGAAAAGAAGAAGAAGAAGGGTTTCAAACTCCACCAGAAAAAGTACGCAAGTTAACAACACCACCTACCTCCAGAATTGGATGGATTAAAAAGATGATGGCCACCCCTTCTTCATCACAAGAGAAAAAGAAAGTGAAGACAGAAGTGAAACAAGAACCGATATCCCCCGCTCAGACATCCTCCTCTTCAACACCTATTGCCTGTCGCACACGCAAAGCATTGCAATCCAAGAAAATACCCCAAGAGAAAAAGAGTAGCATCCTCCAAGAGTGGGTGCCTTATTAACACACAAACACAAAAAATGGAAAAAGTCTTAGCCAGCATTTACTACGATCCCTCGCATCCTGCAGGTTACGCAGGAGTTCAAAAATTGTATCGTGCTGACAAAACGCGACTGAAAAGTCTCCGTTTACCTCAAGTGCAACGATGGTTACAAGAACAAGCTACCTACACTTTACACAAACCCATTCGACGCAAGTTTGCCAGAAGTCGCACCCGAGTGGAAGGCATCGATCATCAATGGCAAGCCGATTTAGCCGATGTCTCTCATTTGGCCAGCTACAATCGTGGCTACAAATATTTGTTTTGTGTCATCGACGTCTTTTCCAAATTTGCCTGGGTCGTGCCCTTGACTTCCAAATCGAGCAGCGAGTTAGTGCGAGCCCTGCAACGGGTGTTGAAACAAAGCGGTCGTCACCCTCTTCGATGGCAAACGGACAAAGGCACCGAATTTCTGAACCAAGCTTTCCAAAAAGAATTAAAGAAACGTGACATTCATTTTTTTACCACCGAGAATCCCGAAACCAAAGCCAGCATCGTGGAACGTTTTCAACGCACTTTGAAAGAACGCATGTGGAAATATTTTACGCATCACCACACTCTGAAGTACATCGACATCTTACCGCACCTGGTGCAAGCGTACAACCAATCTTACCATCGAAGCATCGGACGTGCCCCGCAAGACGTGACTCCCGACAACGAAGTGTTGGTGTTTGAGCGTCTGTTCGGTACGTCCCCGACGAGGGCTGTCCCCAAGAAAAGTGGAGAGTTGGTCGTAGGAGATTGGGTGCGCATTGGCAAAACCAAACGCACTTTCGACAAAGGTTACTTACCTAACTGGACGATCGAACTGTTTCGCGTCACTGGACGAGTACATGGCCGTCATCATGCCGTCTATAAATTGGAAGACATGAACGGAGAAATACTCAAAGGAACGTTTTATTTGTCCGAGTTACAACGTGTGACCAAAAAAGAAGACGACGTGTACGACATCGAAAGCATTCTCGAACGCAGAACCCGTAAAGTGGGCAAACGACGTGTCAAAGAAGTCAAAGTACGTTGGAAAGGATATCCGCCCAGTTTTGATTCTTGGATCGACGCTTCGCAAGTCATCGACTATAAAAAGAAGTGACCATCATGCCCTTTCACACAGCAGACGCAGCTACGTCGACCACTCCTTGACCTAGTTCTTCTGTGCAAGATTTACAAAAACAACCCTTGTGGGTGTGGTGTGGAGAACGTGTGCCTAAAACGCAAATCGTCTTTTTCTGCCAAATCTTCGTGGTGTATTGTGTCATCGGGGCAGCCATCGCCAATTTGAGTTTGCAACAAGGAGACAAACAATTGTGGACCATTTTATTGAGCAGTTGCATCGGTTACCTGCTTCCCAATCCCTCCCTGAAATTCTCCTCGAACGGGAACCTTGTGTCCAGTGCCAGTGTCAGTCACCACTCCAACAACAACAATCAGAACCCCATTTTAGACGGAGACACGCCTCTGACGTCCAGTAACCCCTCGGACAGCCACAGAACTCTGGAATTATGAGTCACCGAAACCAATTTTACTTAACCTTACCCAGTGACAGTTCCATGGAGGTGTTTCCCAACAACACGTTGTGCTGTTACACGGCCAAATTACCTCAAGCCATCCCCTTAGATCACGAAGCCCATTGGGAAGTGGCTTTAGTAGAAATGATTCACCCGACCCAAGTCCTCAATGTCCTTCCCAATCAAAATAAATTTGATGTGGAAGTTTATGACGAGCAATTGCAACCGGAATTGAATAAGAGAGCCATATCTGACATTAAAACCTATAATTAGAAAACTCAAAAGTGGACCTACCACTTGTCCATTCTCCCAGGCTATTATTTCAGTGGTCAACATTTAGTCAACACCATAGCTGCCAAGTTTAATGGCGTGTTTGGGAAAGCTTTGGAGAATGTCAACAACAAAACTGTCACCATGGAGTACCACAAAGTAGGTCGTCGCTTCTCGATGAAATTTGAGCGGAGTAAAATCGTGTCCATTTTATTTTGTCCTGAATTGTTTGACATGTTGGGCGGAGACATGAACATGAGAACAACCATAATGAACAACAACGAATTACCCATTCTTTACGACAACGAGTCTTTTAGCAAGTTATTTCGTACCCCGGTAGAACTGAACCAAGGATTGAATTTGATATTCGTGTATTCCGATGTGGTGGAATACAACGTGGTGGGACACACCTCCGTACCGTTACTGCGTGTCATTCCTTTCAAAGTGGATTCTGCCACGAACGCTGACGAGGAAGGTGGAAACACTTACCACGTCCACCGCGAATTTGTCCATCCTCACTATTTGCCGGTCAGCAAGTCGTATTTGGACACGGTCAACATTACGATAAAAGGAGATTTGGGACAAAATATTCCATTCACCAAAGGAAAAGTCACGGTGAAACTCCATTTTCGAAAACGGTTCTCTCACGACTCGTAAGTCATGTATCCAGTGTACCGAGGGGTTGCACGACAGCGAGGACACGGTTTAGGAGATATGTTAAAATCGGCCTTTCGTTCGGTGGCCCCAGTGTTGAAACCGATGGTGACACGCGGATTGCACGCCTTGAAAGATGCGGCACTGACGCAAGGCAAAGAATTTCTCCAAAATGTCATCATCGACAAACAAAACCCTAAAGAAGCCTTCATGAGGGCAGGCAAAAATGTCTTGCTGCAAACGGGCAAAGACATGTTGGGCCGACGAGACACACCTATAAATGCCCTGCACGCTACCGAGTCAGGCATTCAGCAAGGACAAGGCAGAAAGAGACGACGCAGAAAACACCCTTTCACCAGACTTCAAGCTAGAAAGGCCAAGAAAAGAAGAACCGTTCGAGACTTAGACGTTTTCGATTATTGAAACACAGAACAAAATGATGCACCGAGAGTCTTGCGCTTGTTCCAAGACGGAACTGGATCTGTTTGCCATGCCCCCCACCATGATGACGATGCAAGAATCCCAGTGGGTGGAATTTCACCCCGTCTCCTCTTTGACGGATTCCGCTCCCATCGAGTTTGAAATCAAAGGACAGCCCGAAGATTACATCGATCTGAATAGCAGTTACTTGTACTTGAAAGTCCAAGTTCTAGATAAGGATAATGATAAAGTAGATGACACTGAGAATATAGCTCCCGTCAACAATTTCATGCATTCCTTGTTCAGCTCAGTGGATTTGTACTTGAATAACAAACTAGTCAGCAGCAGCATGGATACTTACCCTTACCGTGCCTACCTGGAAAATCTCTTGACGTACGGAATAGATGCCAAGGATACTCATCTCAATGCCTGTGTGCTGTGGGAACCTGACGAAGCGACCAAGTTCGACGCATTGGATGGAACCGCCAATCCCGGCTTTGAGCAAAGAGAAAGCAAAATCTTAAATAAGAAGAGCTTAGAACTGATGGATCGTTTGCATTTGGACATGTGGTTGCAAGAGAAATATTTGCTGAACGGAGTCAATGTCCGCTTGAGACTGAATCGCAGCAGTACCGCTTTCCATTTGTTGGCTGATCCTGCTAAGGCTCCTAAAAGCAAAATCGAGGAGGCCAAACTCTACGTACGAGGCGTGGAAGTGCTACCCAAAGTAGGTAACGAAATCAGTCAAACGTTGAGCAGAACGACCGCCAAGTATCCCATACGAAGGGTGGAAGTGAAAACGTTCACCATTCCCGCTAACCATCATTCCATGATCGAAGATCATCTGTTCCAAGGACAGTTACCCAAGCGTTTAGTCCTTGGTATGGTCGAGAATGAAGCCTTCAACGGAGCCTTCGCTAAAAATCCTTTCAACTTTCAACACTTCAACGTGAAGAAAATCGAAGTCAGTCGCGATGGCAAGACCTTGTGTACCCGACCTTTCGAACCTGACTTTACCAACAAAAATGACTTGAGATCGTACTTGTCCTTGTACGAAGCCACCGGCCAGTTAGGAACCAACACCAGTCACGGCATTACGTACGAAGATTACGCAGGAGGCTATGCTTTGTGGGCTTTCGATTTCACTCCAGACCAGGGCAGCGACGAGGAACATTTCCACCCTATAAAATCCGGCCAGATTCGTGTGGAACTTCAGTTTGCAAAGCCACTGAACGAGACAGTGAACGTCATCATGTATGCAGAATTCGATAATACGATAGAAATCAACAGTTTGAGAGAAGTCATTCTAGATTATTAGAAGCCATGGAAGACTGTTATCCCTCTTTACCTAGTGGAGAAACTTTGGACATGAAATGTGAGGAGACCGTGGAAAAAGAAGAAGAAGTGATCATGATGAAATCGAGATGGTCAGAACAAGAAGCCCATTTAGTCTCCTGTTTTGCCAAACACTTGGTCGAAAAAATGACGGAATTGATCAAGAAAAATTGTTATGGATGTGAAAACGATCATCCCAGTCAAATTCAACACGATAAATGCCTGATGTTGAGTCAAGAAGAAAAATTGGACGAGTATCTGGATGAAGCTTGGAGTCTCATCTCGGACAAAGATGTGTTGCACCAGTGGTATAAAGACTTGCGTGAACATTCTTGTCCACCATTAACCACTCAAGAGATCCATCGTATCGAAGCTCTCCTGAATCAGAGTGAGGAGACGAAACGAAGAAACGGTTATTTGTCAGACATTTTCAAGCAAAAAGTCAGGATCGAACTGACGACGTATTATTATCTGTGAAGAAGAAAACAACACACAAATCAATGGATACCTGGGAACTTTATTACCTTTTGAACCACAGTTCGTATACGTCTTCTTGGAATCCTGTGGTCTGTGCTAAAGATGAACTCCCTCATCGCAAACCTAAAGACCATCTAGCTTACGTGATCAACACGGACGACAGTCATCTCCCAGGAACCCACTGGGTAGCCGTCTACTTTCCTCAAGAAGGATGTGTGGAATATTTCGATTCGTACGGATTGCCCCCTTTGGAAGACGATATCATTGACTTTATGAGAAGAAATGCTTAGACCACCCGATTCAATAATGTGAAATTACAAGGCACAGATTCCTTGGTGTGCGGACAGTACTGTGTGTATTTTTTGCATCATCGCAGCCTGGGCTATTCCTTAGAACATTTAGTGACTCATTTTGATCCTCGTTCTTCTTCTAGAAACGATGTGAAAGTAGATCGATGGTTCTGTGACCATTATGCTTATCTTTTGTCTCAAGCTAGGAAACGTAGTGTCCATCAATGGCCTAATGACTTCCAACAGTGGAAATCACAATTTCATTCACAACGTTGTCAGCCCTGTTTAAAGTAGACTGTCAATTAAGAAAAAAATGTTTGTCATTTATGAAACAATTGCTTGATGTTATATTGTTGGATTATTGTTAAAAATGTTAGAGTTGTTGTTTAGTGTTAAGTGATTTTTGAATAAAAAATGTTGTGTTTTGAAAAAAATGCCTTTGTCTTTTGTTTAGCTATAAGAATGTTGGATTCATGCTCTTTCATTTCTTACTATCCCTCTCATGACACTCATTGAACGTTGCGACTCGAAAACCGTGGGGATGTTTTCCTTCACGTCCGTGCTTTGACTTTAAGAACCGGGGCAGTTTCCAGTCTAACCATCCATTGTCGACTCATCCTCCTACGAAGATGTGCTCCAAACTAGCTAAGCTCAACGAAGCCTACGTGAATTTGCATAGGGTCAGACACAGTCTGATACCGAAGCCAGAAGAAATAGAGAATGTGAGAATGTTAAAAATCACTGAAGACCTGATAGAAGAATTCTTCAGAGAAGAAGTGAACAGGGAGAAAGAAGAATGGACAGAAAAGTACAGACTTCAGAGACAGCAGCAACAGCAACAGCAGCAACAACAACAGCAGCAGCAACCTGAAGCTGACAGAGGCTTTGTCGATTGCCGTATCGACACCAAAGAGTTCTTCTTCTCTTTCCGAAGAAGCAGACCTAGCGCCAGAATGTCTATCCTCAGAGGACATCGCATTATTAGAAACTAAAAAAGATTGCCATAGCAAACAAAAAAACAGCCCTTTTCAGGGCTACCCCAATACTCTAGAAAAGAAATAACCATCAATTTGCCAATGTACAGGTAGAGTAGTGTGAATATAAACACTAACTCTTTTTTAAAAAATGTGAGGGAATGTGTTTGTGTGTTTGTAAGTGCTCACGTACGTTGGTGTGGATAGTAGATTAAAATGATGTCTTTTTTATGGTGTTAGAGGTGTAGATTTGGGGTTAGATTGGATTGCTTTGCGTATGTGGATAGTCTATTGAAGTGGTTAATAACAAAAATTTTTTACAATAGTAATGGGTAGCATAAAATAGTAAGTGAGTGTTTCTTTTAGGTCCGCGCGTTTTTGTTTTTGGTCATGATCTAGGTAAGATCAATTTTATGTTTTTTAGGGGGATGTTTTCCTTCACGTCCGCGCTTTCAGTATAAATTGAAACTCGCTCGGCAGTCTAGCTACCCTTGTTGATTGATCAACACCAAAAATGAACACGAGACTGGCGAAACTGTTGGAACTTCATGTGCATCTGGAATATGCCAGGCGCCTGTTGAACGAACTGGCCGCGGAAGCCATTGTGGAAGAAGGAAGGATGAGAGAGGAGGAGGAAAGAAGAAATAAAGAAAAGGAGGAGGAGGAGAGAAGAAACAAAGAAGAGGAGGAAAAGGAGAGAAGAAGAAGAAATTTCAGAATCCCAGAGAGCGAAAATTGGGATTCTGAAGCCACATATCCTGCCTCTGCTCTCTACCCCCAAAAGGTAAAAAGTAACTGGGGGACAAGATGTGTATGCGGCGCCAGGCCTGGAAGGTGCCACCATTAACCAGGTGTCCATGAAGTTCAAAAAAAAAAAACAGCCCTTTTCAGGGCTACCCCAATACTCTAGAAAAGAAACAACGATCCATTTGCCAGTGTGTGTAGGTAGAGTAGTGCGAATATAAACACTAACTATTTTTTCAGAGTGGGAGTGTATGTATTTGTGTTTGTGTCTGTAACTGCTCATGTAAGTTTGTGTGAATGGTAGATTATGGGTTTCTTTATTATTTATTAGCATATGTGAAGAGTATAGTTAGGGTTTTATTATATGAAATGAGAAAGTACGGGGATGTTTTCCTTCACGTCCGCGCGTTGTTCGGTCATGATCTAGGTAAGATCAATTTTATGTTTTAGGGGGATATTTTCCTTCACTTCCGCGCTTTTCGTATAAGAACCCACAGTATCCGTCGTTCAAACCATTCTACGGAATAACAGATACAAGATGGAAGTGTCGGCGTTGTTTAATGACTTAAGAAATGTTTACTTTTGGATGATGGATGGAGAGTACACTATTGAAAGGATAGAAAGAGAATGGAGGTTGAGAAAAAGTCTTGACTATGTCAATGAACTACAATTAGCGAGGAAGATGATAGAGGAGATGATAGAGGAAGAAATTAAGAGATTGAGAGGATTGATTCAACCAGAGTATGTAAGAGTGGGGACTATAAAAGAGTCTATGGACAAGGTAAAAGCAGTGAGATGCTATTTAGAAGAGCTAGAGAAATGGTCAGAGTGGAAGTTCGTGAAAAGGGGCATTGAACAACTAAAGAAAGCGGAAGAAAAGATGAAAAAGATAATAGAGGAAGAAGTGCAGAAAATTAAGGACAGGTGGGCAAAAGATAGAAAAGAACAAGAGAATAGAAAGAAAAAAGAAGAATATGAGAGACTGAACAATAACTGGATAAAAATCCAACAGAAGTTCCGAGCCATGGGTCACCCGGACTGGATACCGGACAATGAAAAGAAGAAGAAAAAAGGGATTTGGGGAAAAATTAGGGGCTGGATGAGTAAATGGAGGAAATAGAGGAAAGCCAAAGGCCCTTTTCAGGGCCCCCATATTTCTCGAAAAGAGAATGACTTTTCAATTGCCTAAATTTAAATTTAAATTTAAAAAAAATTTAAAAAAAAAAAAAAAAATAATCCCATATTCAATTCCCCTTGTCCCTAAACAAGCCCAAACTCTATTCCCCATGTTAAATTCCCCTTGTACGTATATTGACCCACGATTTATTCCCATGTTAAATTCCCCTTGTACGTATATTGACCCACGATTTTTCGCCATGTTAAATTTCCCTTGTACGTATATTGACCCAGGGGTGTTTTTAATGCTAATTCCCATTGTACGTCTAGTATCCCCATATACTACTCATATTCTTGTACCGTCTCTTTGCTTTCTGATTTCTGCGACTGAATTGTGCACCATGTTTTCCTTGTCTCCACAATTCGAGATCTACTGTTCATTTCTTAAATAAGTGTTATATAATTTGACCATGCCAACCTTGACAGCTGACCAAACACAAACTCACTAGCTACCCCGTGTAACCGTGCCAGTAGTTCATCTAATCTAACATCATTTGTCCATCCCTTGCGATCTGCAACTTCCCTGAACCTATTACACCACACTTCCCACTGCGCCTTGCCATTAAAGGGAGATAACTTTGCATGTTCATGTCTCTCATATGTACATCTACTGCTTCCAATAGTGAAAATATCACTAAATATGAAATGTTCTAAATTTCCATCACTACTTGACTGGAAACCGGACATGTTCCTATGAAGATATGTTGATTCTTCTACTCTGATCAGCCCTTGTTCTTTGTCCTACATTATTCTGCCTTGGCAGAGATACACATTCCTTTGGGTTTATATTTAGCATGTGCAAAATCTCTGATACTCTCATTGATATATATGTTAGATTGTTGGATTGAGTCTACAATTATCGACGCAGTCTCCTGCAATGCAGTCTTAAGCTGATTTCCTACTTCAATGTTAGTCGTCCCTAAATCTCCAGCTGGTCCCTATGCTTTTTCATAAACTCTCTACTTAGTGTTTGGGTTTTCGCTGTCTGTAGAATCCATTTCTGCATGCAGGTTTCTTACATGTTGTAACACCCTTTGTTGTTATCTTGACTTTGTTTCTCTGTCCGGCATACAATCAGACATCCCTTTCTCTGTACCGACTTCAGTGGTTACTTGTTCCATTACAATATGGCCTAAATGTACCTACCTCTACAGTGTATTATCACTATCATTCTCTGAAAACCTTGGGCTCTCTTTACTATCAACAATGTCAACAGTAACAAGTCTAGATTTATTGTTACTTTTCCTTACCATGGTTTCTAATAATGTTTAGACTCTCGTTATTTCTACTTGGAACTCTTCAAATCTGGATTCCACTTCTGACAGCATAAAAGATGTAACGGTTTTTGGTCGTTAAGTACTTTATTTCGCTATCACTTTTTTTATACGACAACCCCAGACACCACTGACACTTTATTTCGTAAGGTCGCCTTATGCAATAAACTTAATTAAAAGCATGATATAGTCAGACTTCGGTATGCATACATAACATATTTATTCAAGATGTAAGATTCAAACACAGTATACAACAATATAATGGATATCCAGCAATCACGTAGATTCCCAGAATCGCGTCGCAATGATGAAGATGAAATCTTTGGCATCTGGTCTAGCATTCGGGTATCCTTCCCACAACGTTGACCTTTATCATTGCTTGCAGTCACTGGTATACAGGGGAAAATGTCATCAACTTTCTTTGTCTGTGTGACTTGACCCCTACTCAGTTTATTATTACTTCCTGACTGTGAAAAAGGGGTGTGTAATTTTGAGAAGATTGTCTTTATTCATATAATACACAATCTAGGGAAGAAAACGACTTTTATCACTTAGGATTCTAGTAGATAATGTTGACTTGAATCAACGGGTCTGCAGTAAATCAAGGGAGACAACTTGTTATGTGACTGTCTCGATAAAAAAGAGTTGTTTCCCTTAGACGGAGTCTGAACTGGCGACTACTTGAAGTTGGATATGGTGGGGGGGGGGGGATTATGTTTGCCCGACGAACGCATGTACGTTCATCAGGTCGAGTTTTAGTCTAAAATGTGTGATATTTCAAGATAGATATATACATTCAATGATCACACATACATTTATAGAATTGAATAAGTGTGATATGAGGAGATAATTATTTTCATCCAATGATCACACAATGTAGACTTGTCAAAGCGTGGTAGGTGAAGACAAAAGAAGCTCGTTCAATGATCACGCGCAATTAATATTAGCGAAAGTGTGATATCTGAAGAGAAATTGGTTCATTCAATAACCACACACGATTAATTAGAACGGGGAGATATGTGGTGAGAAAACGTCACCAATGATCACCTAAACGACGTTTTCTAACTGCAATGTATCCTGACGTCAAGGCGAACTCTTTCACATTTACACAATTGGGATTTACAAACAAATCTTCTCAAAGAACAGAAACTAACTTCCACATATATAAATATTTCAAACTCATGAAAATGGATCCTAGATGAAATATTAGAAGTAAAGAAACTTGTTATTTTAGAATACTAAGAGATTTAAGTTTTACTTTAAATACTGAAATTACAACATTAACTATGTGTATCTTAACATTCTTTAAATACGAAATTGTTAATGCATTGAATATAATTTCAAAATAAATACTAAATAACTTATATAAGTAACTAAAATAAAGTAAAGTAGACGCCCATGTCTTGCTATATTGAATCGTAAACCTGACTGTTACATACTACTGTACATACTCTTGTCTCCTTGCTTAGAATCAATGTGACCATGCAAGAGGGCAAAGTCGAGGATTATAGAAGACTATGACTTAACAGTAACCTCGCATTATCGTTCAGCTATGCATTAACATATGTGATGTTCTGGCGTCACATATAAAACATATAAGTACAGACACAGACTGACATGTTTTTAGTATTTATATATGGTTTTGTTTTTAAAGGAATTAAACAACTTTTACTGTCTGTACAATCAAAACATCCAGGTTCTTTATTGGTTCTCTGTGTCGCCGGCGGTTTACCGTTTCTACGAACACGCCTCGAAAGAAGTCATACTAATTATTTTAGTATCGTTAGCCACTGTGTACAGTTTACTAATCGGATTGAGATACTTTGTGCAGCTTTGAAACGTTCTGAATAAAAGTGTATTCGCGAAGGGAATCGTATCGAAAATGTTTCTACCAGCACTGCCATCGAAACCGGTTACTAAAATATTTTCCAGATCACAAATCCGATTTGGGGTGAATGTAATGGTTGATGCTGTTGCAACTATCTCCATACCATGACCAATATATCTGCCACAGTCACGCCACATTTATCATTGATGTCAAGACATGCTCGTTTGTATTTTACGAGAAAAGCGGATGTGTTGGTAATTTAACCTCGCAGTTATTGTTCTTCTTGGATTTCTTTTAAGCTCCGGTGAAATCTATGGTCCATTATAGTTATTATACAAAGAGTTTAAGCGTGTTTTATGATTGAAGACTCCCTTAACTAGGTGCAACAAGCCGTCGAACTTCTAAAAAATGTTATTTCTACTTGTAAAACTGCCAAGCAATCATAGCAAAATATTGACCTGGCGAATATTTAAATATCTGGAAATGATAGGTTCTGGGACACCATCTATAATCATATTGGTTACAAAGATAAGTGCGTCCGTGCTTGCAAAAGGCTAGATGAGTGTTTTGATGTCAGCTGGTGGTGCGGTCAACTATGCAGTACTTGCACGTACAAATGCTATTGTAGAATGCTGTCCTGAGGTGGTATTGATACATTAGGGGGGCCCCAACTGCTGATTTATTTTCGGCATTAAGCAGTATTCTGTCTCAGTGCATACAACGGCTTCTTAACCCACTTTTAACGCATATATACATTACCAAGAGGAAGACAATAATATTGATGCTGACATCCTTTGTTATGTAGTTTGTAAATTCATCAACCTCGTCACTCGTCTCAGAACTAATCACCTATATGTAATAATAAAATCTAATCTTAAACACAAATAATAAAGATGGTTAATAACAATTAACTCTTATTATCTCATGTTATTTCTATTGTTATTCTCTAGTCCTTTTACCGATAAAGGAACCTGCAATTCAAAATGTTTTGGATGAGTCGTCTATATAATCTGACCAAAATAAAGTATTGTGTCTATTATTTTGGTTTCACATCTTCCAATGATTATCTTGATTCTAGTAACTGAATATTGAGAGACCACATGTACATACTAAATAAACAATATCCGGATCTAATAAAAGCAAATCTAAAGTCACCGCGTTTGTATCAGATCTTGTCATATCCACACCAGAGCTGCGTCTATTTCAGTAGCGTCTTTAAATGTTAAAGTACATTTTACATCATGTTAAGCGTACTTTAATGAAAAGTCAACACGCATTCGCGGTTTGGGGCGTCCTGCAAGATCGTGCGATGATTTGCAACAAGATGACTGCATATTAGCGTGATCATCCGAGTCTGAATAAAATAAGTGATGGAGCTGATACCATAGGTGAAAATATCAACAACTTCAAGTGGTAATTTCCGTCCAATACGAGTTAAAAATATAAACGATTGCTGTTATTGTGTATGCAACTAATTGCCTTCCAGGTCCTGTTGTCAAATCCAGACTAATACGTTCAGATTCACTTGTGCGTGGAATCATGATGCGTGTTCGTTTTGCATAAATACATATCGGAAATGCTAGACCGGTTTTACCATCGCGAGTTAATTGGTTTGGTTAACGGCGTGAGCAAAATATCAACGATGTTTGGATGATAATATGCATTCACCCAAATGCGTTCCAGGCCCTGTGGTCAAATCCAGATTAACCCTGCCAATTTACATTGTGCGTGGAATCATGATGCTAGTCTGTTTTGCATAAAGACACATCGGAAATGCTTGACTGAATCTACATTCGCGAGTAAATCAAGATTGTTTAACAGGTGTGGCTTTCTGCTATCTGCATTTGGTAGTTTAAGAATATCATTCCGTGTAATCCAGTATCAATCCTGGTATTAAATTTGTATTTGTCAACTAACATTCTTTGTTTTGGATGCAGTTCCGACAGCTCATAATACAGGTGCTTTTGCAACAGCGAAGATACCAGACGATCCCAATGCTACAGTTGCTGCGAAGCTGAAAGTATTCCACCGGTATTTTGCATTTGCATAGCTTCGGACTTAGACAATTGTAATGTCAATAAAGTGTTCTGTCCTTATGCAGCATTAAGCTGATTAGGTTGAGTTTGTATCAACCAAACAGTGAGAATTCTAGTTAATGATTTTGAGAAAGATTCCATGAGAGTAGGCGATCATTTATTTTTTGTCGTTTATAGTGTAATATTTGGTCTTCGCTGAGGCCAACCTTCACGTATTTATTGTTAAAAATGTAACAGATTTAATTACTCTAACAATTATTTTATAAAACCTTACTCGTTTTCCATAGGCGTATCTAGGACCCTAACTCGAGCTGCCACGCCCTTCGATCAACATAGTCTTGTCAGAGATGATTACAATTAGTAAAATAATAAAATAAACTAGAGACAAACAGTCATACATATGATTATATTGTTATAAAGAGATGATCACAGCAACACATCTATAACCACAGGCAGAAACTGGACTTGCAAGCAAATACAAGTCGACAACGGACTGTATGTCCCAATGGAAATTAATAAAATAGGTAAAATGTACTAAAGTAATCATGGTAAACATGCAAGCTAATGTCAATATTCTGACGCGGATCAATGTATCACCACATGTTATGATAGTCACGTGCCACTTGCTTATCGCTAAAAATAGACAATGATTCTTTAAAGGGTTTCTGACATCTATACACTGTCAACGTTGTCGAGACGTGCTTCGATTTCCTTTCCAGTGATTGAACAACATTCGCTGTTGAACAACACCACAACGCGAAGTTTGATAAAATCAACATAGGCATCATCATCAGAATTGCTAAGTTTTTTCCATTCACTTTCTAAGTAGACCAGACATGGAAAACATCCTAGACATGTCCTGCACCTGTAATCTTTTTCTGTTGTTCAGGAACCATAATGTTTACGTATAATGCTGGAACTAGTTTGCCTTTTTCTATCAACACAGGACAGCCAATGTCAAATGAATGATTGGATAGATCTTTGAACTGAGCCATGGTGAAACAATACATTATTGGTTACGCTCGGAATTTGTGTGGCTGCATCCTATTTTCATATTTATGATATCTTAAATGTCGTTAAGCAGCTTTATTAATGATTTTACTAACCAAGTCTTGCATTGTTTCTGTTCATAGTAGTGTAGTCGATTTTAGTGATGCTCAACTAATAAGCATTGTAATCAATCTCGAATAAATTGAACCGACCGCAAACCTAGATTGTTTGCAACAGAGCTGCAGCAAGACTATTTTCGATTCCATCAACGACCTGCGTTGCAATTTGTGTAGCAATTAGTGTATGGCGCGAAGACAAGACAACAAGCAAGTTTGGTGCGATAACAAACGCTCCAAAAACATAAAGAAGGCTATTTCCATAATTTGTCATGTAAACGGATTGTCTCACCTAAACAACAGGCACTGGTATCACACGTCTGAGCACCAAAATCATAATATTTAAATATAAGGTCGACCACTTAAAATGTACAATTACATTGTCAAGGTATCAGCGCTACGACTTACTATCTGCACGTCTTGGTTCACAGTAGTAAATACATATGTTAGCAGATTATTAAAACATGAAACATACACAGAAGACGAGGAAGTAATTGATATCAAATCACCTTGTTCCATAGTTGGTGAAAACCCAAAACGTATTTAACCCTCGAATGCAGCACCCGTCTCCACAGTTATATTTTCATAATTGCTAGTGATGGCACCACGGGTTAAATTAATTTAAGTCGTTGAGATTATCCAGATAATGTCATGCTCATTATGATATCCCATGCAAACAAATCATGTATTATTGAGAATATTATCAGGCGAACCAACAACTGTTTGTATTGACGACTGTGTGAAATCATTCACATAATGTGCAGATTCGATTGAAATGAGAGTACCGAGTGTAGGCTAGAATTCGTCTATGAAACTTGGATAGTCTTTGCAGATCACTAAGATTCAACAAGTGTAACACATGCAATTAAAACTGTTACTAAGGTCTCTGGGTGCAGTTAATTGGGGTTTGTTCTCCTTGAGTAATCACATGTGTGGGTTAAACGAATTTCATTATTCACACAAGCACTACAAAGTACAAAACGAGCAATTGTATTACAACCCACTCAAACGATTCGACAAAAGGTTGTAACAGTTACTTATAAACAGATTTCACAACCACACTGTTAGCTTCACTAGGAACCTATTTAGTTCGGTATTTATATGCATCCGGAGAGTTAGAAGGAGAGCAACGTCACGCTACTTTCCCACCATAGTCCATTTATTTATTTACAGTCTCGCATCGGACAGACTCTTTTAGCGCGTGTGGATATATAATAAGCACACCTACAAAGAGGAGATGCCAATCGTTCCTGGAGATTAGAAACTATCACCAAGATTATTTTGTTACGCAATATCGTGATGCCCAAGCAAAGAAGTTGCAATTTCGTCGAGGAATACTCTTCGTTTGGTATAAAGCGTTGAAACTCTCAACAAAGTGCAACGGTATACCCCAATGCGATGTTTGTTTTACTAAATCATATTCACCGTGTTTCTAAATCTACGTCGCTGGTGAAGATATTCAATCTCATGCCGAAGATCCTTTGTAACAATTACACATGCGATTCCTTTTGAATTCTTTCTGTTTTAGGAGGGATGTGTTCATATGTCGATTTCATACACTTTTTGGACATAATAGGTCATACCATACTCATTGATCAAGTTTCTTGAATTTTCAAAGGATTTTCTTGTTGGTGTCATTAAACTGAGGGTAATCTTTCAGATACACCCTATTCTCAAATTCGTTTACTATCTGCGTATACATTAAGAGTAGTACTATGCATCAACAACGATTTCGTATTGGTCTATACCCTTTATAGACTGACCCCGTGCCAAGTTTATGTAATCTTCATCTTCGAGCGTTTAATATGGTGAGCGATAACATTACCATTGAGATCTTCACGATTCGAATGTTCAGTCAGCTAGACACCTTCGTAGCTTACATTGTTCACTCTCCTAAGCAAGATCGACTCGGATTCATTTTTGAACATTCTCAAGAGCTCTGCCAAATACAGAATTATTCATAAGTATGAGCGTGTCTTTCTAAACTATATTTAAGCATTCGTTCGCTGATGTGTGTAGAGTGATATCAAAGCTTGTCGTTGAAAACCCAGTAGATTTTAATAACATCCATTACTAAACACAAACACCACTATATATTTCGCGCGTGAAATAAGTAATTGCCTCAGTCTAAAGATTTGGGACAGGTTAGGTTCATTCATTAAACTTGCATCCAGAATCGTTTACAATTACACTTTGATAAGGGGACAACCACTCGCTTCATAGTCTTGATAAACATCAACGAAATATCCGTCGACGTTCTTTGTATTGTCAGGTGTACGTGTTTTTTTCACATCCATGTGTGTGGGCTGAATTCATTAGAAAATCTACGAAAGATAATGGATTGCATCATTAACCATTCATAAAGATTGTTGATATGTAAGTACATGCTGCATGCATTTAAAACGGCTCATCGAAATCCCACTGCGACTTTCACTTGAAACAAAAACGAAATGTTGATCAAGATTGGTGAGTACTTTCCAACTCAGCTTTGATTTTTATTAGCAGCGACTCATGGGTCATGCCTGGGGATATGCAATAGTGCGCGAAGTCTAACTTATAAATCCACATGACAGTTCGGGGAATGACTCAAACGCATCAACGAAGTAGTACTATAAATCTGTGTAAATAAAAAGATTGATAGTCGCCAAGGTTTTGCAACCATACTGTGTTTTTGTATATTCTAAAACTTCCCTTATGATACAGTGACGAATAAAAGGCCTCGACGGGTGGCAATATAATTTCTGAAAACGATTGCCAATGGTTCATCTTATCTGAAGCACACACACTACCATTGCGGATGAGTATATTGAATATCATATCGAGGAGAGATATTTAATCCGTCAATATTGGCTGCAACGAATTTAGTTATCGTGTATAATGCAAAATTAAGTAACTGGAACAAACCGAGTCTAAACTTCATATATTTTTCCATATTTTGGGGAATGACGATATGATGCTGTTGCAATTACCTGCATCAGTAAGTGGTAATCATACCCGCAGAAGTCATGAAACTCACTGGACCTTTTAATTTATTTCGTTTAATTTGCAACTGAAAATTGCATGCGCTGTGTGCATCTCATCTATACGCGTTAGTGATATCAGCGTGTGAAAGATCTTTGCAATCGAGTGAGCTAAACTAACCAACACAGATCCATCAATATTTGGATTCACAATATTTGGCTTCACAAAGCTTGCTAATATCAGTATGGGTCATGATCATGTATGAAGATAAATAGAGCTGTTTTCTACTATATGTTACATTAACCTCGAGCAATTTAAGAAACTAACCAATCGTACTTGAGGCCCTAGCGGCCTGGGGTGGATATAACATTAGTGGCTCAGTTTGACCATTACATACTGCATCAATGTAGACAATTCCGAATGGATTTTGTTCCATATTTTGGACTGTATTTGTTTGATTGTCGGAATAGACTACATGAACATTTTAACATTTAAATCGTATTCCTGGTATATTTTATCTTACTGAAACAGATAAAGAAAGAAGTCTCTATGATAAATTCCTGACGGACATGCATGGAAAAACTGCAGACCCCAATAAAAAGAGGGTAAACACACTTCACTTCGTGAATGAAACAGTGAGAACACAGGGATTGTTTACTAAGAATTTAAACATTGTGACTGATGCGTTAATCTGTATGCATCTAATCGCCCAAACGTGTCTTATCCCATAGAAAAAGTTAAAACTAAGGAATCAAATACAAGTTAAATTGTATCATTTGTAACAACCTTCCAATGATGACCCAAAATTCAAGTGTTGATTTAAACAATGTTTATGATTTATGTTACTGACAGGTTTTTCTCAATGTTCAACATTTATGTAGATAATTAATATCGAAATGGTGCAAATTCATAACACCTCATATCTTAGTTATATTGTACATCTAAGAAAGAGTTGCACAAATTCTTCGAAATTCTTCATCACGTTGTCTAACTTAAACATGCAATCCGCAACATCTTTTGATAGCATCATTAATTGTCTTGCCTTAAAGAAAAAGTACTGTCCAAACCTAGTCATTGCTGTATTCAAAGGCATCCATCATTGGAGTGGTATGCAAAGAGTTAAAAATCATTATTGTCCCGGATGCGTTACCGTAATGTAACATGACAGTGGTGGATTAGGGTGTTGTTTTTGAGGGAGGGGGCATTGGGTAGAAGTGGACCACTCACATTTAGCCACAACACTATGAGTCTTCTAGTGTATTACATCCTTATGATCTGCGCATTGTTGGTCTACTCTGTTCATAGACATATATAATCTATGTTGGGGTTTGGACCGAGACAGGGAAATCCCAGTCAAGGGGTTATATTATTTGTCTCCCCACGAGTCCTGCCCGAGTGTGGAGACACATAATGTAACTCCGCGACTGGGATTTCTTTTTCTCGGTCCAAACCCCAACGTAGATTATTTTTCTCACCCAATATTTTCCTCTAAAGTAAAAAGAATTATTCACAAGTGTACTCGTGCAATGTTTACATGCGGCGCATGAATATAAATATGTTAATATGGGCTGTGGTGTGACTGTTACGTCCGAAGAACACAGTTTATACGCGTAAATAAAGAAAAATAACAACATAAAACGTCGCAAAGTAATGAGGTATAATCACATTTAATGAATGGATTTTTATATGAAATTGACAATAAATAATTAATATTTATTACACGAAACTTTTATTATCATTAGTTCCAATTTTGAAAAGTAATATTGGAAATAATTAAACAATATTGGCTACTCAGCTATACTATAGTTATACTTAGTACAAGCTGTAACGAAGAGTAACATCTTGCTGTATTATGCATTGGTAATTAGAGTTCTGTGTCACTATCGTATATAACTATTCTTTTCCTTGGAGGAGGTGAAACTGGGTGTGTCATGCTTATGCTGTCCTTAATATTGATTGGAAAATTACCCACGTGTATAATAAACCCTTTATAAACGAACTCTTGCGATAACTATGTCCTACACGTTGAAGTTTACAGATTCCCTGAACATTTCTTTTTCTGTCCTGTAAATATGGCAACTGCTACAGTGAAATTTGCTTATGGTTTAATGTGCTGACGGACAAATGGTTCCTTCTGGCTGGTAAGTGCATTTTCTTTCGTTAAATATTGTAGGTATATGTTTGATTCAGCCGGGGCACAATATGGATGCCTAACACAATTATAATAAAGCATGTTTTATATAACACTTCTCCGTACTGTTACTAAGTTTTCCGTAGTTGTTAAGAGAGTTAGCAGGCTCTGAAGTGTATATGTCTTTAGACTATGTGGATGGATCAGTGTTTTCTGTCATAGTTCATTTCACGCAGCATTGAGAATTTTATTATATTTGTAGCAGTCATTTTTCAGGTCAGCGTCATTAAATGTAGTTAACAATATATAATTTGTTTCACACGAAGTATTTAAAACTAGTTAGGTACCTTTAGCTACATTAATGACGCCGACCTGAAAATGTAATGAGCTAGGCCTGTATATAGGATACAATTTTCTATGATGTGTGGAACGAACCAGCATAATACCAAAAATGTCGACATTGTGTGTGTCTGTGTCTCTCTCGAAATGCCTTTGCATGGTGTGTTCTCAAAGATTGATTTACCTTAAGTTACTATGTTTTTGTTTTATATTTGTGGTTGTTGTGTTGTTGTTGTTTCCCATGAATAATCTAAAGAAAGATGTTACTCTTCGTTACAGCTTGTACCAAGTATAAATAGAGTACAGCTGAGTAGCCAATATCGTTTTATTATTTACAAGATAACTTTTCAAAATTGGAAGTGATGAAAATAAAAGTTTCTTGTAATAAATATTAATTATTTATTGTCAATTTCATATAACATCCATATATTAAATGTGATAATACGTCATTATTATGCGACGTTTTATGGTTTTATTTTTCTTTGCTCACGCATATAGACTGTGTACTTTGGACGCAACGGTCACACCACAGCCCTCATTAACATAATACCAAAAAGGTCGACATTGTGTGTGTCTGTGTCTCTCTCGAAATGCTTTTGCATGGTGTGTTCTCAAAGATCGATTTACCTTAAGTTACTATGTTTTCGTTATATATTTGTTGATATTGTTGGTGTTGTTTGATTTTAGTACGTCAGGCACAGCAGAAGACAAAAAAGGGTTTCTTTTTTAAAAAAAAGTAGTTCTGAGCGCGTGGATACTTTGACTAAGACGACTGGTCTGAGATGACTGGACTGAGATAAAACAGTAAGGTTAGCATGGGTGATAACGGCGTAGCTTATGCACTGAGTAATATAATACTCCTAATAAAGTACATACTAACCTTCTTCGATTAGGTCTGGTTGCTTTCTTGTCAAGGGTTTAGGTGAGTAATACCTGACCCAATTTCCTTTGAACGTGACTGAAAAGTGTAAGGTAAACATAAAAAACAATAAAAAAATCAATTGATTTAAGTCATCGATAACATAATGAAACAAGTAAAGGTTCGAAATGGTTTAATAAACATTGTTAGAACGATGACTATTTTAAACTCTCTAAATACTTTCTTATAACGTTTTTGTTTCTTTGAATCTGTCAATTATTGTTCTGTCCATCGATAGAGAAAATGACTTTCAGTAAAACGATCTAAAGATACAGGTACAGTAAGCGAGATACATGCAATTCACTGAGAGTGACTTAACATAGATAAATGGCAGTGACGTAAACTGTCGCAGAAGAAGAAGCAATTCGACTACAAAAAAACAAAAGGACCATGCTTTAAAAGTATTCTTTACTTAAGATACTATTTTACTGACATCAAGACCTAGTGGCATAAGGTTTGGGAACGTAATGCTATGTCATATCCGATGCTTCAGAAACTTTATCGTTTTTAAAGATGTTCATTGCACGATAACTACTATTGTAAATGACACTTATTTCGGTGTTGATAGTTATACCATTTACCAGCTGCTTTATAGATTAAAAACAAATTACCAAACACTTGTAATTTGCTTATTTTTCTGAATGAACATAAGATTTGAAGCATGTATTTACTGAAGGGATAATAAAATACATCTCGAAGAAATGTATTCGTCTTAATGATACTCATGTATTAACTAAAGGGATAATACAATACATCTCGACGAAATGTATTCGTCTTAGTGATAATAATGTATTAACTGAAGGGATAATACAATACATCTCAAAGAAATTTATTCGTCTTAATGATACTCATGTGAAGATGCTTGACACACCGTAGCAGATAATGTTATATTATCACGGGCATTCATTCCTCAGATGTTTATAATATTTTGAAGATTCATTTGAAGATCAGAAAGGTTTTGCGCATGATGGATTAGCAATACTTAAGGAAGATGATCATTGTTGATGATGCACGGATTTACTTTCTACCAGTGTTATTGTGACATACGTCAGGAGTGGCGATTTTGTACGTCAAGTGTCCATTCCTATCTTAAGATCAGGTATAATTATAATTGTGTTCTGAAACAATTTGAGAGGAGATATTTATTTAAATTACTCATTGAAATTACAAAGTTGTTAAATACCTTTTTTACTAAAACACTACTTATGGATAATATAATCTAGGACTCGTTCAAATGCATACATGATTGTAACATTGTGCTAATGAAGCACAATGAATACTATTGGTAGATCAATTAAATTAAATACTATTTGTACACCAGAAGATTCAAAACTTTTGAAATGCATTTGGAACAGTATATACTTTGGGCTTATGACATAATATTTAAGCTTAGTTGGGATTTTATTCACAATACTGTAAGTGTCTTTTAAATTGTCACTTTGTTTTTTTCACTTTGTTTTTTAGGGATATGCATTATTTTCTGAATTCTACTAAACGAGTTGCTTTTTTTCAGGTGTGATGTCTAAAGACCATACCGTTGTAGCATAATTTGGGACTCGTAAGGTATTTGAATATTTGTATAAACATTTCAAGGTAATTGAAATTTATCATTAACAGTTAGATTTGCTTATTTTGGGAATGATTATTGTCCCTTATAAAGCTATTAGACGCATTTAATAAATCTTTAGTGAAACCAGCAAACATTCACAATGTCATCTAGTTATTCTTTTTCCAAAGCCAATCCAAAAAGTATTAGAGCCTTTTAAAAAGATCAATTGCTTTTGTTTGCCAGGCGTTTTTATATTTTTTATGTGCAATTATTTTTATCAAAGCACAAGAAATAAAAAAATGTCTTGACATCAAGTTTTTGATAATAATCGCTTGGGATTGATTGGAAATTAATGGAATCTAGAGTTAGAAAACCACACAGAATTGGAATTAACAAAGTCTCAGTTTCCGATAAAAAATGATGGAATTTATAGTTAAAAAAACCAACATAGAATTGGAAAAAGCAAAGATTCAGTTTCCGATAAAAATGATGGAATTGTAAAACGAGGTAGAGATAAATGGAAAAGTAAATATATGGCAAAGAAGAAAACTCACACGTTAGAGAGAAATATAAACAGATAAATAAAAAAGCAAATAACGAGAGAAGCGGGATATAGTTTAAAAGTAGTATATATAAATATATTTTTTTCTTTCTCTGTGCAAAATTCCATTGTGAAATTTTCAATTGTTGTCCATTCAGTATTTTTCTAGATAATATGAACTCCTGTAAGCATTAAATATCAGATGACAGTACTCTGAAATAACATTATACGGAAAAAAACAAATTGCTGGGAACATAGGCCGTAAAAAGCTAGTTTCACATTTTAACAAACTCAGAGGTGTGTAGTTAGACACTGACAGATACAGACCACGTTTATTACGGAACTATATCCTATTCTGACATAATTTTGAGCAATTTCTCCTTGTCTTTAGTAAGATTCCACTTATGCAGAGTATTGAAGAAATATATATTTGTGTCAAATGTTATTGCTCCATGTTTGAAGCCTGGGTATTAGGTTCGTAATCATAAATGTGCACCTACAAACAGTCCTCGAGCTTTCACAAAGCCATAAAAAGATACTTCCTTTTCAAGCAAGGTTTTAGACTAAAATATATGAGAATATTGAGGATTTGAATCTTTATATAACCTGGAAACGCAATGGAATGTAACGGGAAATGTACCTTTGTCAATTATTAACCTCCTAGCAGTTATTTAGTTTTCATGATGTCATTTAATTCTACTATTGAAGTTATCGGCAGCATTTGATCTATAAGAAAGAAATGTGTTTGTATTTTTTCAAGTAGATGAGCATTTTTGTTGTAGTTAATTATATTTGATTTGCCAAATCAGCAAGCCGTCCGTTGTTCATGAACTTATTTTGTTATGAATTTATGTTTACATTACATAAATGGAACGTTTAAATCAGGAACTTTGCAAGTATTCTTGCGTATATTTTTAGAACTATGCTACTAGTTAGCACGATATATCCAGGACTGTGATTGTGTGTCCTTAAACAATATACTTGTATTTCAGTGCCATAAAACACAAACCAATGTTAGCTTGATGTATTAAAACTCAATACAAACACGTTTCACCCAATTCTTCCTTATAGTAAAGGTTCCTTTGAGTTATATATTGATGTTTCCTTCCATGGGAGTTAGTTCTCTATATGAGCATTCATTTTCAAACGTTTAGCGGACTCTACTTAGATTCAATAGTAAGGTGTTCCCTGTAAGTAGACACATACGAAGTTGAATGGATGTGATCTCGTGCAACACTAACCGACCTGGCGCTATCATGTATAATTGTACAGATGTTGCGGCTGACTAAATAGTATCTATCAAGATCAGTGATTCCCAATTTTCATTATAACTTCTCATTTAATTTCCATGTTTGTCACTGTAAACATGCTTTGTAAATTTCTTAACAACTTACGTTTTGATGATTAAGTATGACAAAATGATTTTAGAAAAACCAAATAGTATATTTCAACATGAATGCTTTTGATATACTAGCAGTTTGCAACTATTTTCTTTGCCATTACTGTTGGACGACAAAATAAAAAAAACATCGGCGAAAACCTAATGAGAGGACCCAGAAATATAATTGTGTAGAGGGGGACGATAAACCAAGAGATAAGTGGTATGCGCGATAGAATTCGTGTCCTGGACATGTTAAGATCGTTCTGCGCTCATTATTTAAATGGGTTGGTGGCCGTTAACTTGGCCCCCGGCACCCAATCCTCCCATATAGCTGCGCTACAAAATGAAAATTAGGAATCATTGATCTTGCAAAAATAGAACCCTCTTCCAAATGTAAACAATTGCCTTTAGAAATATTCATGTGTATTGTCGTATCCAGCGAGATGAACCATATCCTTTTTCGCATTATTTGTTTCTGCAATTTAAACCAAACTTCAGATTTAGTTTTGCTTTTATAATTTGTTAACACTCATCAGGAAGTTACTAGTGTATAGTGAACATACGTTCTAACCTCATTTACTCGACTGTATTAAATCAACAGAGATACATGACAGACCTTCCAACAAGATGCCAGTTATCGTACCATGTTTCTATTGTTTCGATCTAAATTTGAAGATATTTTGCCCGATGACAATATTTTATACAGGCCTATTTCCAACCTTCCAAACTAAATCGTAAAAAGGGTGCATTGCTATTGGTCTGCAGCAATTCAAGCAGTGGAGTTGAGAAAATGAGAAACGTTCTGTTTGGGAAACAACATTTTAGAATCAAATAAGGTTGAAATGCGGTTGGAGGAAAAAGCAGCTTGTCAGTTGACTGCTGGTAATAAACAACACTTGTTCTGTCCGTTTCAATTTTGTAAACATAGCAGGCACGAGAGTCGCCCAATATGTTTTGAATTTAAATTCAAACAGCTCTGAATTTAGAATTTCATGCACGTATATCTAGGTAGCATTGCTGCAACATTGTACATTATGCCTCAACGATATGCTAAATTTATGAGCACCATGTACATGCATGAAAATAACTGTTTACACAGCTAATGGTGTCATTCATAGATGGGTAATGAGTTAGGTTTTCAGAGCGTAATACCGATGTGGTGCTAAATGTACAAACGTACGAGAGAACATTCAACGTTTGTTAATTTTGCCATTGTTATTTCCAAAGAAATATCCAATTAAAATGTGCAGGTTGTGTCGGAACATATGTTTCCTTAACTAGTATGGTCACATGCAGAACGTATGGTCTTTTTCTTTTCAAAGGATTATGCCCTGTCATCGTCGATCCCTAATCATATCAAAATTAAACTTGTGTCGATGAGAGATTGTTTTCTATTTCTTAAATATGTATTTCCTTTTTAATTATGACTGGCTTTAATGAAATAAACCAACCGCCAATATTTGTATATACGTTGGCTACAAAGCACCTGTCGAGGGGCCCCGAAGGCCGAGTGGTCTAAAGAAACTCTCCGTTACGGATCATTGCCATCTCATCTCTGTCTGCGTGGGTTCGAGTCTTGGATTCGGCCAATGTGGGTATGTGAGAAAGCTTGCTAATAGCGTATCGTGGGTCGATAGTTCTTTCCGGGATTTTCCAGGGTTCTTCCTCCTCCATTAATACTGGCCGCCATGTATAGCCTATCGTGTGCTGAAATAATGGCGTTAAATCCCACGATAAGAACAACAACAAGCATATATCACTATAATTACCGAAACATATACGCTATAAATTGTATATTTGAATATAATATGCGTTAAATCAATTACATGCCTTTTTAAACTTAACTTTTGGTTTTCAACATTGATTTTGATAATATGCATATTTCCATTAGGTTCATTTGATTACCTCTGACACCAATTTCCCTCGTCATTTGAAACGTATCACTCGTGTTTATGTTTAGCAATGACATGGTGCAAAATACGACTAGAATCGCCCCAGACAAGAAATATTGTTGTTGTTGTTAAGTTTAACGCCATATTTCAAGATAGGCTGAACATGGCGTTCAGCATAAATGGTGGAGGAAAACCCAAGGAACACCTCAGAAAGAACCACCAATTGGCAAGGTTTCTTACATAACCCACATTGGTCGAACCCGCTAGGAAAGAGGTGAGATGGCAAGGATTGGTAACAGTGAGCGCTCTAGACCACTGAGCCACTCGGGGCTCCTGCTAGACGATGACGATTTATGTATTTCTGATATATCTTCACCGAAATACCATGTAAACATTTTGTACATTTCTAATAGCCGAAAGTTGATATACTGTATAGATGAATTAAACGTTTTCAAAACATTAGGGAACAAAGCTGTTTTGGTTATGTTATTGCCCGGAGGAAAATTTTCCTTATGTTATTCATGACTCCATAAAATTAGTCCTTTTGCTGATGATTGATCCTAAACTTATAAAACTTTATACGAACTTTTAAAAACAACAGAGACCACAATAACAATTAAAGCATACATCACCTAGGGACAAATATACAACGTACATGGCGTGGTGTTATTACTACAGCGAATGACAATATCATTGTGGATACATGTATTGTCAAGAGTATGAGTGAGCAATCATTGTTATCTTTATATCAAATGGTTTCTAGAATGTATACAACAAAACAATACAGTACGATATATTAATACAAATGTATTTGTTCCCGTGTGCATTGCTCTCTCTGTGATTATCATTACCGAGGCATCACAAGTTAAAAATCAACATCTCGTTAATACTAAACACAGAGTATTGTTTTAAGTTCCTCAATATTAAGTGGTCGATATAATCATGAAAGGTCACTAGACGCAATTTTTGGAGAAATTCGTGCCATATATATGCGTTGATTTCCCCGAGTTTTATTTTTGTATTAAATTAGGTAGAATTAACGGAAAACACTTACGAATATCTATATAGACATCAAAATTTCTCCTTCTTACATGTACTCTATATTCTCACACCTCTATACTTCAAATAAACTAGGTCATTCAGATTGGCATGATAACATTAATCTTCTTCGAGGCATGTAAACATATAACTAAACCTTGAAATGACGTATGCCAATTCATATTAATATTAGATTAAATATTGGACTGGGTAGTGAGCAAAAGGAGTAGGTACTGTAAGATTTTGTTTCGTCTTATTTAAAACATTTCGTTCATGTTTGTGTATAGTGATGTCTTTCCGTAGTACTGTTGCTAAATCGTCCCAGGGAAGGTACTTTATGTGCTGGTTCATCATGTTTTCACACACAAAAATTGTGGAGCATGTACTTTGATAGATAATAACAGAATAACTTAGATACTGTGTACCGAGAAGATTTAAAAATGGTCAAGATGTTTGCGACAAAAGCAGTTTTTATTATGCATTATTCGTGTGAAAAACGTAGTTTGTGTTATTAATAATAGTAAGAAACTATTCCATGTGATGATGACTAATTAAAAAATATTGACATATTTCTATTAATTTTATAAGAGAAAACAATAGGAGAAGGAGACCGAAATGGAGGAAGGACAATAGCTGTAAACTATGCAACGTGTGGGGCAACTGGCATTGGATTCTCATTATATATTCAATGAATTAGCTCGGTGCATAATGTTTCCGTAACTACGATCTTATCATGGATTGGCATAAGCAATTTGAAATCAACATTATCTCGTAATTTGTATCTTCAATAGGTGGTATTTATCCATCAAACTCATGCTTATGTTGGGTTAATATAATCAGCTCTACATTTCGTGCCACATTATTGCATTTATTTTCCCCAGGTTTCTAAAAACAATTGTATTAAATGCCATGGAAAATCACGCTTGAGTGTACCCGACAGACTGAGCGAACATAGACATATGCACACATAAATAGTCCATTGACATTAAAACGTTCAAATAGGCGGTTTACGCAAGAGTATAGAGACTTCTACCAGTGGTAAGACCCACAATGGAACCGTTCGTTTATACTTAAATTTGAAACATGGAGCAATAGTCCCTCTCGCCCAACTTTAACCAAGTACAAGCAAATATACAAAATGCATGTACCTTTTCAAGTTATAACAAACGATAACAGGTATATGGCATTTATAATCCAGCAACTGAACACCGGCAAGATCGAAAATGATAGACCACAAAAGACTCCGTCCTCTCCAGGGTTTTGTCAATAGTGCCATTGTTATTGATTCTGTCTGTCTGTCTGCCTATCTGTTTATCTGCCTCACTCTCTCAAGCATACATACATGGATAGTTATGAGTGAACGTTTGTACTAATCATCGTCAAAAAGCAGTGGGATTATAAACAATAATGAGACAGATACTGACCTTTGTATGTGTTATGTGTATTTAATTTAATCATTTGTTTGTTAGTTTTAAATTGTTTGATTTCATTACATGCTATTTTAATGTAGCATTATTTGCTGGACTTGACCTGGTCCTAAATGAAATTTCTTTCTGCTTGACCTGATTAAATTTTTAAATTTTATTTTACTTCAGTTTATGTAAACAATTAATAATAGCTTCATTTTTCTATTTCTATATGAACTTAACATCAGGATTTTATTCCGGAAAAAAGGAGATGTACATATGTTGATTTGGGGCAGGGTTTTGGGGCTTTCTAAGTGCATTTTACAGGTTATTGTGGAAAATAAACAAGGCTCATTAGATCATTCTTGAACGTCATTTTCCATTAGGTAATGTTTTTCACCTGATATCAAGCAGATAACCATATAATCAAGTGATTTTGAGTATTTGGTCATTCGTACTTTAACATCTAGCGTCTTAATTTTGCATTATGGTGTGACCAGTTTGGGTTGAATTTGTTTTTCTTCAAATTATTGACTTCATGTGATTATTTCCTCTGGAAGTACAAACGGGCTCTGATTCTAATTTTGGATAAAGACATTCACTGAAATATAGTATATTCAAACCTGGTATTATATTATTGTGGTCCAAGAAACGATTGTTGACACGTCAGTACTCCACTCCATGAGCTATAAAAACACATCATCGCTTTCAGCTTTGGATTTCTTCGAGATTTATACTGTGTTTTATTCAAGACACTACATTGTATACCGTAAATTGTGTTCTCTTTTTCACTTTGTATTCTAGGAAAATAAATTAATTGTTCAATTTTGCAATATTTGTTGTCTTTCACACTTTTCTGTTATTTATTGTAAGAGCATATTCTCGTAACAAATAATGGAGTTTTTTTTCTTTCCGGAAGACGAATCATGCTAAAATATTTCATAAAATATTATTTTTGAAATTTAAATTATCCTAGTTTCGGACTTTTTAAAATCCTAAGTATTATGTCAGATTTTAGAAATCGTTAGCGACATCAACAAACATTTTTTACAAAGTCATATAAAGTGAAGATTTTAATTCAAATCCTACCCAGGAAAGGTTAGACTTCTTGGAAACAAATTAATTGCTTCAGCTTGCCAAAACAAAAATGATATTTCTGATGCAAAACGTTCTTTAACGAAGCAAGAAATACAACATATTTTGGTGCAATATTTGGTGGGGAAAAAATGTCTTGGATAAACGTGCTTTGGATTTGATTAGTACGTCTGTATCAACATCTAACATAAAAGTAAAGGAATTAAAATTCAAATAAGCGAGGGTATTAGAGTTAATAAAGCTTGAGCTTCGGGAAATACATATGCCGTTAGAAACGAGAAGAAAGAGAGAGCAAATGTAATTTCAGAAAGAGGAGAGAGAAACAAATGCACATGCAATTTGGAGAAAGAGTAGTTAGTGACAATGCAGTTACAGAAAGAAGAAACTAATAGTGGAGAAAGAAGAGAAATATAAATAAATGTAATAGCAATTAGAGAAAGAGGATAGAAAGAGAGACAAATGCAAGTTCAAACTGAAAGAAATGCTGTTTCAATTCAGATTTTAAATATATTGAGCTGGCAGGTGAAAAGATCATTCCCAAATTTAGATCTTCCTAAGAGCCACTTCCTAGAGAAAAAGAAGTAGATAAAAAATGTCCTCATTTTGAAAACACTGAAGAAATTTAGAAACGCCAAACGAGCATTGAACTCAATTATAACAGAGTGCACGTTTTGGCGAATCCCGAGATATATATGCTTCCCTGTCAGTAGAGCAAACTGCTGATTATGATCTTATATATATATAATTAAATTGATCAATGATATTGCTACCGCACGCTGAAATAAAAACAATCCTAGATATGTAAGAGAAAAATATATGGCTAGACGGTTAGCTTGAGGACATACATGTAGGAGGAAATGGTGACAAAATACATAAACGATATGTGTTTTGTGGTTTTATGACTTTACGACATTTTGCAGCACACGACATACTGTACATGGTGAGCAGTATACGTGGTACTGAAAGAACCTGGGAAAGAACGTCTGACCCACGGGAAGCTACTTGCAATATTTTTGAACGCCCACGATGGATGCGTCAAGCTCCTCGGCAACAACGAGTCCTTAAGCTACACTACCACCCGGGCTAACACATAATAACGGACACATATTGATAATAAGCCTATTTACATTTTACTCGTATTGCATACGGTGTGGAAGGAATATAACTGTGATAAGAATATCATCGAGGTAAACATCGCAAACAAATTACTTCGAAAAACTTTAGTCGTCGGTTAACCATCATAACGTAGTGCGACTTTGGTGACACTCATGTTATCCATGTGTGTTTATGGGAATAGTGATACCCCAGATTATAGCTACTTACTCTCACGGTTACTATAAACGAAACTGCCATATAACTGAAGACATTGAAAGCCTACCTTTTCTTCCACGTCTGTTATAAGTTGAAATCAGAAGCGACACGCGACACGTGATATATGATCCCTATCCTTAATCTCCAGCACTACTACAGCTAAATAAATACTTAAGCCTCCTATATATGGAAATCAAGTACAAGTACAATATATATGTATTGAAAAAAGTGGACAGACAGACACAAGCTGGGGAAATATAATTTTATATTAACGTGTCTACAAACATTAAGAAAATAGAAATCAAAGTACCGTTGGAAATATAATGGAATTAATGAATACTGGTTCCAAGGACTATAACACTTGTAAGCTATGTTGCTTTCATGAAGAAGTCTTCGTAGTCGAATCAAAACATCTTATTACAAACGATAATTAAATTTCAAGGGACATACAAAATGATTTATTCCGCGTAAACCAAATACAGGGTAGACAGAGTAGGAGTTATGCAATTAATATATCGTCTGGGGAGTAAGTATGCATTTATATCTTTTAATAGTTGTACAAAACATGCTTATACTTTCTTCTTTCTTAATAGAATTAATCAATAATTATACGCAATTTACTCGTTATCTTCCATTAGTATCACGTCCAGTAACATTGATGAAACTCTTAATATAGTTTATAGTTCCATGCCTTCATTGATATATTACTTAGCGTCTTTGCTAAATGCATTGGAAATTAACTCTGATGCAAGATGCCATGTTTATGACAATTATGTAACATGTTGCAAAAGGACAATGATAAAAACTATAATAATACATAAGGTCATTTTCTACATAATACAATAAATGATAACATTTAAAAAAATATGCAAGGCTGTTGCAAGCACAAGCCTAAATGAAATATTCGTATAAAACTCAGCAACTGAGGCAAATTAATATCTCGCTAAAAAACACAATTGAGGATATACTTTATTGGCGGCAATATTAATGAAATGACAAATAAACGGATAAAAAGGGACATTGATATTCTCCCTCGTGTACAAACTGAGTACAAGGAAGTTAACTGAAGTAAAACATTTCATCGAAACAAACCGCGAAAGCAAATTGCCAGTGGCCATGTTTTACTCCTCCTATGATGATAGAGCACATAACCAACCAAAATGACAACCGATTTGACAGAGATCAGTTAAAATTAAATTTTAAGATACTGCATACTACACATTTAAGGTAACATAATACTTACTCCAAAGAGCGAAGATAAGTCCCACTAAGACAGTCGTGGAGAAGACCAGTTTTGTCATGCGTGGGCTCATCTTCATCATGTTGGCAAATATGTATGGACTCCTAGGAAGGTGGGTCTGAATGTTAGTTAATAACATACAGTCTGATACGATTGGCTGCCTACATTATACATGTCAGCGACGCAGAGTTTAAAGCTATATCCATATTAAGTGTTGTTACAAGACACACACTATACAAAGTCAAGCTTTAAATCATGTAGACACCTATCTAGAATGCTATGAATCCAAACAATTATGTTGAAAATGAAACTATTTTAGTGGTATATTCTAAGCTAAGGCCTCCATATCAAGTATTCAAATTGATTGATTACGGGATCGAGTACATTTTATTCCGCCACTAAACTTATGACTTTACTAAATTATTATTTATTCGCAATAGTGGAAATTTACTCATTAAATATATTAGGTATATATAAATAAATTAATATATATATATATATATATATATATATATATATATATATATATATATATATATATATATATATATATATATCTGTGTGTGTATGTGTTATATATATATATATATATATATATAACACACACATACACACACAGATATATGTATAAAAAACACAAGCATACACACACAGAGATATATATATATATATCTGTGTGTGTATGTGTGTGTTTTGTGCAAATTTGAAAACTGGGACGAAACAGATGATATTGCTCATTGAAAAACGTTTGTTAACGTTTGGATTTGATTCGTTGGATAAACTGCATTTAGTCAAACTCGGCCAGTTATTGCTCCTTCAATTTCCATTTGTCCAGATCTCCTTCTTTGAAATTTTAAAGTAGTCTGATTTTTTGGTTGTAAATCTATATAAAAAATGTGCTAAACATATATCATTCCATTCGAACTTTGTTTGATTATGTCGAAATTTGACTAAATTACACAACAAAGGACATCACTGAAAATTAAATTGATCGATGATATTGCTACTGCACGCTGAAATTAAAAAATCCTATATATGTAAGAGAAAATAATATCTAGCTAGACCGTAAGCTTGAGGACATACATGTAGGCGGAAATGGTAACAAAATACATAAACGATATGTGTTTTGTAGTTTTATGACTTAACGACATTTTGCAGCACAATACAGGCTATACATGGTGACCAGTATACGTGGCAATACTAGTATACTGTCGGCTGCCATGTTTGCAAGGTGGGGACTCTTTTGCTGCCCTGAACACATTATCTAGTTGTAATCTTGAATATACGTGTAGGAGTCTATCGTTAACTACATTTGTTGCGGCACACTTTTTGACATCCGTGGTGTTAGCAAGGAGAAACATATTTTAATAGGTATTCTTAACTAGGAGGGAGCCTTCTGGAGCTGTGAAAATTTCGAGAAGTCATGAATAAAACAATATCTGGATTCATCTATCAGGACATAAATAAGATCTATGGATCATTTAACAAGGCTAAACCTTCTCCCAGAAAAATAGCCCTTGCTAGACACGTACATACCAGACGTTGGCAATCAAGATTATGTTCCAATCTTAATCATGGGACTTAGGACAACTATAGTTAGTTGACGAATATGCAGCTGAACATAGCTAGACAACGAATGAAAAAAATGCAGAATATAAACCCATCCATATATATATATATATATATATATATATATATATATATATATATATATATATATATATATATATATATATATATATATATATGTGTGTGTGTGTGTGTGTGTGTGTGTGTGTGTGTTGCATTTTGTCTCCTTTGCTGTCTAGCCGTTATAGTAGTTAGAATATAGAAGCTGGTTGCACTCGTCCATGAGAAAAGAAATTTCCTCAAAGAGACAATTTGATCTTTTGTTACGAGACAAATTCTGTTCAGAAGTCCTATAGTGATAATCGTGGAACAATCAAAACTACTTCCGCTCCTGGTGACATTAAAACATGTTTATTTGTTTATTAACTGCATGTTCATTATATCATGGAACAGTTTAACCCGGCAACTCTTGGAGATCTTCAGGATATTACTCTGAGATCGATACATTGATGCTATAGGACGCAGGGTATTAATTGTATGCAAAAATGGGAACCAGTCTGGACATGGGTGAAGATAAAATAGGGCATATATAGATTGGGCTGGCCAGGATTAGTTGATACTGAAAGATAGAATTTAGCTAAAAGAATCGTTTATGAGCGCATCCTAATGGTAACTGAAATTGATGGAATTTCAGTCTTTTAACAGTCTTGAGTATATTACACTCATTACTTTACATTAGCGCCTGACTGTTTGGCGCGGAATTGAAAGAATATGTTTAAGCACATGTGGGTCCAGAAAATGTCTTGAATAAAACATGTGACGGACATACGATCGAAAGTGGAATAACATGTTCAAATAAAATTGACACTACATGGGCAAAGAAGGTGAGCTTAATAACGATGGTGAATATGAAATGTCAAGGTTAAGTTAATATATAAAGTAGCTTGATAACAATAACATTTATGCAATGGTAATGTGTCAATATATCTATGTTAATCATTTAATTGGAAACCAATGAACCAGTTAGATACATAGACAATATATTTTATAAACATATTTTGTCACTTTGATATTGGTAGCGTTTAAGAAATGGATTCAAAGATTCGATTACGCCTTTCAAGAACTGCCAATTTGTCCCAGATCAATTACTTCCACATGAAAATGAGTTATCTCCCTTGCAAAAGTAGTTGAAAAACGTTAACCAGTCAACATTACCCACGGAATCCAAACATTCCGGTACATTAAAATTTAAAATAAATATGTCATACTCTTTATAAGTCTAAACCTTTACTTATAGGTCTGTTAAATATCTAAGACTACATCTACAGAGTTGTCTTTTTTGATAAACAGTGGTGTGTTAAATCTTGTATTTAATGTAACATTAATGTGTTACACTGAACGAACCTGTACTTTCGAGAAAGACTTTCTACACTATTACAATCAGGACTTATTCAAACTGAGGAATAATGATGTGTCCGGTAAACAGGTGGATAATCTCAGGAAAAGAAGAATAGTTCAGAAGTGTTGATGAAAATAAATAATGTATGTGTTCGGCAGCACTAATATACTCTATATATGGCACGTTGAACACTTGTTCACAATGACTCGGTGTTACTAAGTCTGAGAAACAATAAAATAAACTGTAAGGTTTATCTAGGTTGTACAGTGTTCGAGGTATCTTAATGGTTAATGCATGAATTTAGCTATAGAAAGCTTACACACAAATTAGGCTATATAAAGGGCCTGTTAACTACTAATACTTATTCACTGTGTATCCATTGTGAGGCAGACATTGAAGAATGATATGATGGACAGTATCTAGACTGTTTTTAATAAAAGAAGTCTACGACCTATGTTTGTATATACTTTGGTTCCAAATCACCTATTACGATAATTATAGAAACATATACGTCCTAAAATGTACATTTGAATACAATATGCATTATATCCAATTACAAAACATAAACATTCACTTTTGTTCTGCAGCATTGGTTCAAGTAATATATTTATTTCCATTAGGTTCACCAATTTTCGCTGTCATTTACGAGTAAATGTCATCGGATTACGCATTTTCGGTATATTCCCATAAAATAAAAATAAAAATAATTTGTTTTCTCATTTTTTTAAACATCCCATTCATCCCACGTAACCACGACATAGGAGTACTATTGTCCAGAGACTTGCATGCACTTTCCTAACAGTATTATGTTCTATTTATAGCAGCTGCCCTTATTACCAATAAACATGCTGGTTTCACTTTCAAACTTTTTACCCTTCGTTTATATTGATAGCAGATTTATGGCTTAGTTAGATGAGCACATACTAGTTTTCTAACTTTTAATCTTTGAGTGCAGATTCTTTGTTTTAATTCATAATATCTGGCACAGAACCAGTCTGTAGGTATTGGCGCTAAAAGTCGTCAGATTTATTCCTGTCTATGCGTGTGTTAGAGAAAAAAAATTCAAATAATTTCACAGATGGATTAGAAAAAAAAACGAAAAAACGATTCCAAGATGAATACATGAATTACATAATACAGCGTTCCATTCTACGGCAGCGACACGCCCATTACAGTTGTACTATTTAAATTTTAACGGTACGACACCGACTGAAAATGTGAGCCATGTAGCTTCAAATGTGTTTTTGAAGGACTGAATTTAACATCCACTTTGTTCCTCAGTAATGATTTTGATGCAATCATGGCCTTTGACAAATGTCCGAAAGGGTTCTAATTCAATGAGGGTCGAAAGTTAATATTACACCTGCGTCTTTATTTGACAGGACATTTAAAAACGGTCACATTTTAACGTGAAATTATGATCACGGCCGTTGAAAAATGCCCCGACCGGATCAAACTTTAATCCTACACAGGCTGTGTGGAAAGAATTTTAATATTGGTCATGGAGGTAAAACTAAGAAATCTTAAAATAGTTCGTTTTACTAACTCTAATACTAAAGTAATTTCTTTTTACAGAACTCAATTGTGGACACAAATTTCATACATGCAGAGGCGTTATTTGCCGATTTCTTAATAGAACACGCACTACCGCTATCTGCAAAAGACTACGTTGATCCATCGTTTAAAAGGCTGTTTTCTGATTCCCGAATTGGAGAATATATGCATGTGCAAGAACAAAACAATCTAATATTGTTTGGTGTTTAGCAGAGCATACTTCAGTTAAAGGTGCAGAAGGCATGAAAATTGGGCCATTTAGTATTGCCACAGACAGGGGTAGTGATTATGATGACAAAAAGTTGTACTCGGTCTGTGTAAGAGACTTTGACAGTGAAACGATCAAAGTCAGTATGTTCTTCTGTCATTACCAGAATTAACAGTACATTCCACTGGCGAAAACATGTTTGATTGCCTGATACTGCTTTGAATAAACATAAGTTGGTAGAACTGTATGGGGTTTTCAGCTAATAATGCATAAACGATGACTGGAATTCATAAAGGAGCTGCATTCTATAGTTTGCCTCCATCAGTGTACAAATCAGGTTGTCCATGTCATTTGATGTACCTTGCTGCAGGAAAGGCTGCCGATAAATTAGAAGGAGAACTCCTGAAGTATCAAGTTGGTATTCTACCTAGCAATGTACTTCAAGCGAACAGATCTGATGAGCAATGGCACCTTATTTCCAAGTTAAAAGACCCAATAACTGATATATATAAATTTCCTCTTCTTTTGACAGGTTATGAAAGGAATATTGGTTCATTACTGTTCTAATGCTGCAAGAGATTGTTCAGTATAACATTGAATTCAGATCCAGTCTCTGTAACCCGGAACGAAGTCCTCTGTGGGTGTGTAAAACATTCGTTGTCTCAGCTGGTTCAAAGTGTTTTGAAATGCGGCATGAGGTTTTGTTGCTATTTAAAACTAACAGTGCTACATATGGGAACGTGAAGCAGTAATTGATGTTAAAAGACTAGAGGGGTAAATAAATCATTTTGTACATAATATTTATTGGATTTTATCATGTTATATGTGGATTACTCTTTTTCCGGGGGCCCCGAGTGTCCGAGTGGTCAAAAGCGCTCTCCGTTACGGATCACTGCCATCTCACCTCTGTCTGCGTAGGTTCGAGTCTCGGATTCGGCTAATGTGGGTATATGAGAAAGCTTACCAGAAGCTTCTCGTGGGTCGGTGGTTCTTTCCGGAGTTTTCCAGGGTTCTTTCTCCACCATTAATACTGGCCACCATGTATAGCCTACCATGTGCTGAAATATGGCGTTAAACCCCACAACAACAACAACAACAACTCATTTTCCGCTCAGATTACCCTTTTTGTTCACTTGGATTACACTTTTTTCATCTTGTATGTGATATTAATTCAATATATGTACAGTATGTACCCTATGTCAGTGATATACCTCTCGTTGTATAATTTATTTATTAAAAGAAAGCTCGGCATGAAACGGAGTAGTATTTGATCTATTAAAGGATAGGGATGATGGACTCCAAGAGTGACCTCAACTTTATAATCAACTTTCTAAACTTTGGAAATAATGAGAGTAGACAGAACGCTCTTCGTTGAGGAGGAAAATCTGCATGATCGTGTCAATTGGGCGCATTCTGACTTCCTTAAAAAAAGGGAATGGTGAGCTTTAAACGTAAACTCATCCTTACAAACAGTTCATAGCTAGTTTCTAAAATCAAACGCACATATTCATTAGTAACTGATGGCGTCCACGGGTCAAAAGCAATCAGCTACTATGATCCCACACGTCATCTCTTTTCTCACCACACGACCCTTCCTTGCAACCACTATTCCCTTTTGCCAAATAAATGCATACGCCTTATAGCTCCATACACTAATTAAAGGGAGACATGACTAGTATTTTCATAACCTGAACAAGTTAACTGGTGTATATCTTCCGTGTAAATTTAGGACAGAAATAGTGTTATTTAGGAAGTATTAATAAAACTTGTATATATTTACCGAATGATATAAATATAGAAAGAACCAACATTTAAGAATATTATTTATCAAATGTCTGTACATGCATACATTTGAAGAAAGAAAACTTTCAGAGAATGGTTTTAAAAAAAAATAATTTACTCGACAATTGTACTTGAGAAAAGTTCTTTCGAATTTACGTCTGAAACGAGATGATATACTTGGAAATCAAAGATAATATATAAGAACTATAATCGGATGTAAATATTTAAGATAAGTTCTAAAACATTACATTTTGCACAAAATTATACGTACAATCACAATCGACCGGCTTATCTAAACAGGTGGAATATACAAAGGAATAAATTCATATTAACATTTCCAATATTTCAGTCTGCATTTGTTGATGTTAAAAAAAACGACATGACTTGTCTAGCTCTATATCGCAAATAATGCAAAATATGACAAACCTATTCATATCGGGATGAAACGTTTTAGGTTTATGTATTTCGCGAAAATTTTGGAGATAGTAGGTGCTTCGTTGAATTAGATTGTAAACTTGGAAAATGTGGCACATATGCATAAAATAACTTGACTTCGAGATAAGCTTAGTTAGAACAGCTTACAGTTGCATTTGGCAGTCTTGTTCAATAAATTGTTATCTATCTTTCGGTTCGAACATTTCCTAGGAAAATGAAAGTCCCAATATGATATCCAAATAGAACTCTGTGAAATATCTTGCTTGCAAAAGATACTGTCATGTTTACTAAATTTCGTCTTCCAAAATAATAATGCGGATACGAGTCTACAAAACATCGACAAATTGCTTTGACATTCGACTAAAATTATGGCATATAATCAGAACGATAAGGGATTCTTTGCAGAGAAACAAACATATCTATCACTGACACATTCTTGCTAAAATCTTTCTCCCATCGTGGCTGGATTTACATTGCTGTAATGGTACGCACTTCTGTCTAATGAAAAACATGGTTCAGTCGACGCAAGCTAAACATTCTGCCTCAACAACCAAGATCTTATCAACACCTTATCAAATAGCTTACACACCTCTGCTAATCTAAGCATTTGTTCCATGCTAATTCAACCAGAGACTTCAACACATTAGGATATTAGCCTGGTCTTCTTGACACTTGCAGGCATTCAAAAATAGACACACACACTGACAGACATAAACATTGTAATGATAAATTTAAATATAGTTCTCATAATAATCATTATAAAGTGTATTATTAATGGTTTATATAATTGATCTTCTAAGAACGGCACTTACAGAAACCCAAACTTACGGGGATTACTAATTCGCATAGAGAAATTCAGTGTTATATCAAATAATTAACCTTGATAGGGAATGGATACTGAGAAGGCCGATTTCGTTTCTTATTTCAGATAAAATGTAGATATGACGAAATTACATTTGTAGAATCGGGAAGCATTACTTTCTTATAGATTTAATGAATAATTGTTATGATAAATACAGTCATTCGCGAAATTTAACAATCTGAGTCCTACAGAACATATTTATGATATAATAAATCAAGACCTTTTACTATGACCGCAGAGTGAATTAAGAATTATCTCCCTTTATCCCAATCCACAGCAACTCGCACATTTCTGGCTCTCTCTCTCTCTCTCTCTCTCTCTCTCTCTCTTATATTAAACAATGATGATGATCGCCAAGCTATGCAGCTGACTGTACCATTTTTGTAAGTCTTTGATATGACTCGGCTAGGGATCGGACTCACGACCTCATGCATCCGAGGCGGACGCTCTAGCCACAAGGCCACCGGAGCGGTCAATACAAAAATGCGTTGCAATAAAGAAATAGCGGTCATCTTGAAACAGAGTACATGTGAATTAACAATGCGGTATTGTTACTAGCACCTTCACTAGTACAACACGATTCACTTTACAACTTTTTGTGCTTCTTCGTATTAAACCTCGTCTCGTTTATACAAAAGTTTAAAATTCTCTTATGGAAAAAAATTAAAAAATTATATTTTTATACATATTTTAAATGGATACTGAGATACTTTGGGAACGTACGTTGTAGCATTTTATCTAGCTTAAATTTAACATTATATATATATATATATATATATATATATATATATATATATATATATATATAGAGAGAGAGAGAGAGAGAGAGAGAGAGAGAGAGAGAGAGAGAGCTGAGTTATTCCTTTAAAATGGAATATACTACTAGTTTATACTAATCTCATTTATTTAAAAGCATATAATGTGTATTGGAGCAGAGAACATACCTGGTAAAGTAGGAAAATAAAAATACACATGTATCTTTTGATAGGCAATACAAATACCAATCAAGTTCCAGTGATATACAATTGTAACTTACCCAACAATGTTGCCAATGATATATTTATAAAGTGGAAAATCATATATGTTTTCTGTCATTTGACAAATAGATACTGCCTATTATGTACATGTTCCTGTCGTAGCTGAAATAGTATTGCTCTGCTGATATCATAGCGCCTCTTATAAAACTCGTGTTCACAAGGCAATTTAGGAAGAATGAAGACAGAGAGAAATGAATGCATAACATTTCTCGTAAAATATCTGAATTGTTATTATTCCCGGAATTTTTTCAATACAGTAATAAAGTAAATTATATTGAGCATTCTAGACATGCGGATCTAAATGATCACACGTAGCGATACATAGGCAGCTACAGAGCAACATCAAAAACAACGACAATGATACAAAGACAACAAAATTCAAGAGTTTTTTTGTTGTTGCTTTTAGCGATTAGCGAAAAGGTGCTCAATACATCAATATGAGAATCCAAATATCTTCCAAAAAATTAATCAATCAGTGTAAATACTTTGTCTGAACAAACCTGCGCTTAGATCTTATTTATAGTTTCAAGTTGCTCAAATATACCATTTTGATATCGTATTACGAGCTGGCACTCACATGATGCATGTGTGTTTGCGGGATTAATGATAGCTGCAATTATAGCTACGTACCCGACAGATACAATGACTGAAACTCCCATCTAAGTCAAGACAACGAAAGCGTACTTTGTTTTACATGGGAAGGTGAATTCACTGATGACACGTGACTTATGTTGTACTATCCATGTCCTGAATCTACTAAAGTTAAATAAATTCCTATGACTCGTGGCTAAATAAATACTTAGGCCTCGTTACTAAATAAATACTTAGGCCTCGGCGCTAAATAAATACGTACGCCTCTTGGATAAAACATATTTAGGCCTCATTTGATGTCAATTGTTCATCTTGTGCAAAAATACCAATGAATGTTTTTGTTTATGCAGCGCTTCATTATCTCACATATTACTGAGATAAACGATTGAATTAGCAACGGGAAGTTTAATTACATTATTTTTGCATCTTACAGTCAACAAGAAACCCTCAGTGGATGTGCAAATATGCGCCGAATCACGAAGCATATAAGTAAAAAATCATGTACTAGTAACAATTAACTATTCAGTGATACAATCCAAGTATATATATATATATATATATATATATATATATATATATATATATATATATATATATATGGACAAAACAAAAACACTAAAGGGGAGATATATTATTTTTTCAAAATGTATGTACAAACATTAAGAAATAAGAATGCATGAATACTGATTTCCACGTCTATCACATTTCCATGTTATGATGCTTTGATGAAGAACTCTTTGTCAAATCAAAACATGTAAGTATAAACGATAAGAAAATTAAAGGGACGAATACAAAAGGATTTATTCCACAGAAACTAAATAAAAGGTAGAAAAGTCAGAGTCTTAAAATTGATATATGTCGGCTGAGGAGTAATTATGAATTTATATATTTTAACAGTTGTACAAACCTTGTTTATATTTCATTGTAAACAATAATAACTATTATTACTGGGTTAATTTTCGTATTAACACAATATTGTTGTCTTCGTATTTGTATACAACTATGCATTCAATAATACCTCCTCGCATAACATTATATTATGACATTATGTAAGATAAGAACGGAATGTCCCAGCATTCAAATGTATCACAACATGATTGTTTTTCTTTCTAGTATTATTAGTAAGTAATTGTACGCAACGTAATCAGTATTATCTTTCATTAGTAATCACATCCACTAAAATTTATTAAACTCTTAAAAAATGTTGATATTTCCAAGGTTTATGCATACAAAGATAAATTACGTAACGTATTTACTAAATACATTGGAAATGAACTCTTGTATAAGATACTCTGTTTATTACTAATAGTTAATATGGTGCAAAAGGACAATGGTAAATAAATTTATAGGACGTAAAGTCATTTTCTACATAAAACACAAAGGGATAACATTGAAATGATTATGCATGGTTGTTGCAATTCCAACCCTGAATGAAAAGTTCGTATAAAACTCAGCAACATATACAAATTAATATCTCGTTTAAACTCATACTTTGGCGGAAATACTGATGAAAAGACAAATAGAAGGATGCTAACGGATAAAAAGGGTCATTAATAGTATCCCTTGTATTGCAAACTCAGTCCAATGAAGTTAATTCAAGACAAACATTTCATCGATGTAAACCTCGGACTAATGGGAAGGTGGGTGTTGTTTTCACAGACGTCACCAGTGTGTACGCAAATACCCACAATGCAACGAGCGCGTACTTTGCGCCACCATTTTGAGTCCCTAACACACCTGTATCAATATCAGTCAACACAATTATTCTAGAAAATAATCTGATTGAATTGCCTTTTAGGAGGTGTTATGTGCACTCATGTGTAGCAGACTCACTCGCTTATCGACCTAATAATTAATTATCATATATCTACAAAGTCGTTCCGGATTTCTATGAAAGAAATCAAGGTGTGTGTGTGTGTGTGTGTATATATATATATATATATATATATATATATATATATATATATATATATATATATATATATATATATGTGTGTGTGTGTGTGTGTGCGTGCGTGCGTGCGTGCGTGCGTGTGTACACATTGCCTACATTGGAAGGACAACCCCATGTTTACACAACAATTTTATTAGGACCTCTGACATTAGGAGGTTATCATCTTAATGCTTCCTCCTAATGCATGTGGAGTAACATGTCAAAATATTTAAATATTGGAATTGGTGTGTCTTTTTTAAGTTAGATTGTAATACATTTTGATCGTGTTGCTAGGGCCATACTCTTAGAAGGATAAGATGACAGGTAAAGAAAGTGTGTAAAACAATATTTCTCTATGTTATATGACAAACCTTGGGAGGACCTGATTCAAATGTGTACCAATTGTCACTGGAAATACATGTTAAATATATCCGTAAGAGCTAAACCTATGTCAATATTTATCTTCTATAATGAATGATAATTGCTTTATAAATGAGAGAATACACATCTGATTTGTGCAGTCCTCTCAACGTTGGTGTGTAAGTATGTCGCACGATAAGTCCAAAACTCCAACTCAAAACTAACAATTTTCAGATTGTATACATTATTTATAGATGGATGCTTACATGAAAAATAGCAATTACTGCTACATACTTTTATGTCAGGTTATTGTGGAAATTATCATGATTTAATTTGTAAAACTGTATATATATATATATATATATATATATATATATATATATATATATATATATATATATATATATATGCATCATAATGTATATTAGTTTTCTTCGAAATACTCATGTAAATTCGAACCCCCTATTTCATGACAAATTTGCTGTTATTTTTGTTCTTGTTATGGGCAATTTTGTATTTTCAAGATTTTGTTTTTCATTGCCAAAAAGGAAGGATAACTGCTTTGGCATATTTATCAATGATATTTATTTCTTTATTTCTCCAGCATATTTGAATTTTTGGCCCCTCAAGAGTACACAAACTTTTCATTATTTGAAACAAAATTAGGGTAACATTTATGTAAGCAAACAAACTACACATGCAATTCTACTAAAATACACTTTAAATCTAGTTAAAAGATTCATGTTATTAAGCGTGTGAAGTTCAAATTGCTTGAACATGATTCAGTTTGATAGCAATAAATCATCATGTTTTATTGCAACTGAAGTACTTAAAATTGTAAAGTGACAGCAAATGAAACATTTTACAATTTACTTCCTGCTGAAAGACGATGTCAAAAGCATCAGAGGTTTTAAATCAATCAACGTTTTATGATTCAAGTAAAGAATGGTATTTTTCAGAGCGTGTATGTTACGTACTCGTGATAATTATTACCCATGTTTGCAAATGAGAAAGCATGCAACTCGTATTGCTTCCTCTCCACCCCCTTTAAATAGGGATGTAGGCCACGTGTTCCTGTGAGTCCGTCTATCCTCAGAGCACATAAAAGAAATGGCAATCCATTGAATAAGTATCCTTGCCATTACTGGAAATTGTTCCCTGGAAGTGGCTGTTTAGATGTTTCTTATTGCTGGCAATAAAGAGCATGCCAAGGGACATAATTTCAAGATGTACATAACAAACTAGGCTACAGGGTATTTGTTTGATATATATGACGGTATTTTTCGCCCAAGATATACCTTTGATAACTAAAAAGGAAAATCAGTTTAATATAATTTGTATTATTTCCAACAAAATTGTTCCTATGTAAGCATAAATAATAAAAAAGTAAGTTTTCCTCGAACATGTGTAATTTTTTCATTTTCATGAAATTTAATGCTTAGATTGTTTTCGTACAATGTCTCTACACAAAAATGAATATCATGTACACTTTATGTGTATTATCCTCACTCTAAGGATGAATGGTCTTGACGGAATGACTTACCATCTATGAAAATTAGAAGTACTATTCCGGTTAACATAGTGTACAAAATATGTAAACTGTAAAAACTACAATAGAAACATTAAAACTTACAATAATTATAACTTATTTGTATTTTCACTCTAAACCACATATTAAAATTAATACATCCATCCTTGTGTGCATGCTTTTTTAGTGGGATGGAGATACTCAAATTTACTAATTGCAATTCATTTAGAAATTTCATAGCATTTAGATGCTAAACTTTGTGACTCTTCAATAAGATGCAGGCTCATAACAAAGAATAACAAATATGCCAGGTATGACACTCTTATAAACTAAACTGTCAGGGTATTTGGGTTTTACATGCAGATTGTAAAAGATGATTTAAATTACCGACATATATTAAATACAATCCTAACATAACCACTTACCAAAAAAATTAATTTGTGGTACTGGCCTTGTCTTGTTAGGCTTTGGCAAATACAACATCACAAAGCTTGGCTCATCATTTGAATTTTCCATCCCAATCTTAGCTTGCAAAAATAAAAGGCACATTATTAGCATACATCTTTCTGCTATTTAACAAATATAAAATAAAAATTATTTTCAATTAAATATAAATTGTTCTTTAACAATTTAACACTACCTTTCTTCAACCAAAGTCTTTTCAATCCTGAGTTTAGAATGATTTGCATCTTAAGTGTCATCAAGAAACTTCCTGATGAAAATGACTGATCTCTACGTTTTTTTACGATTGTGGCCATGTACTAAAAATTGGGTCAAGAAAAGAGCATTTTGAGTGGAATCATCACAATATAGAGCAGCAAGCATTTGTTTATCAATATGTGCAGCGTTCATTATGACATCACATCACGCGACATTTAATCAGGATTGTTTTGGATCACACCTTCGGGTTCATTTCGTCGAAAAATGTCTATGTAATTTAACATTTATTTTGCTGCATGCACTTCTAGTGTGTCTAAATTACAACCTTCCAAAGAAATGTGGGTATACATGAATCCAAATGAAGTCAACACTTGCCACGTAAAGGTATGTAGAATGAAATTTTATAAAATGACACCCATTTCTGAAATAATCCGTGTTGAATGTCTACATGACCTGTGTGAATATTACTATACTATAAAACAAGAGCATGCAAAATCTTGGGGACCATGAGAGATTATTTTAAGCTATAGATTAGGAAGGGGTCCAACAGTATGATTTGCATCGGTGCACAAATATCCTAGCTATGCCAATTATTTTAAGACTCGAATTTGCCAAGAAAATGATGCATCATTTACACAGCAATTAAATATAAACAAATTCAACCAATGGCATAGTATCTGTGAAGAGACCATTAATATTTTTCGACGAACTTGTCCCTCGGGCCAGAGGGGCTCGTATCGTTGTTTAAAATTTACCTGGTATACATGTACTATATAATAACCATAAAGGAGGGAAAATGCTTTGGCATTCCTTAAAGGTATGATATTAATTTAAACTTTTGATAGGGATACACAGTCGAATACCTGAGCTAAACATTGGTACCAATTTTATTACTCTACGCGAACGGTGGCTTGCAATAACTGCGTTTATTCATAAATGGGTCGCGCGCGAAAGGTGAGCAGTGTCCTCCCTTATAGTTAATATATAGTACATTTATGACAGATCAATTTTAAGCAACGATACGAGCACATGTCCCTCGGGCAAGCTATCTGAAAAATGGAATAACAGTACATTGGACAGATACCTTTACATATGCTCCTTGACAAGCATAAACACACAAGAAATAAGTTAAGAAAAACGGAAAACAAAATAGTTTAGTCATTTAAATCGTTTATATGGCATTATGAACAGATCAAAAAATAAATTGATAGCTAAGTTTTCTGCAACCATCTTATACTAAACATTATAACTGTTTAAAATAGTTTTTTATACTAACAATTATATGACATTATTGAGAAGAAGAAATACTACTGTACCTTCTTCTCCAAAACTCTCCAAAATCTAGCGTCCCGGGTTTCCATTGTTTCTGACTTCTTCAACACTTAAACTGAATATGGCTAAAAGAAAAAATAAATATTTGACAATTTCTTTCTTTCAAGTACGTAAGCGGGTTTGCCAGTTAACTTCCTGCGAACGAGCCAATGAGAATCTGGTGCTTTGTCCGGTGCTTGTATTGGGATGTGTTTAATAATATACCTCACTATCCGCCGTCAGCCAGCTAGTATCTGAGGCTCTTAGGTAGACTACTCGTGTAAGTTTTGTATATTAGTGACAAGAATTATATCCCTTGTATCATAAGTTCTAATGACATTAAAACGAAATGAATATTCAGTAGGCAATACTACACAACGGCGTAAACCAGCTATTGCTGTGTAATTATTATGATTAATTTTCTAATTTGCCTGAAAGAGAAATATCTGTCTGCTCTTTGGTTTGCATACAATGGCCATATGTTTTCGATATTTATATTCAACAAGATATTATTATCCTAACAAAAAGGTTTCCAAGGCCCACTTCACGCTTACAAATCGGCTGATAAAAGGGAGGAAGAGGGATAGGCATATGTATACATACTGAAAAACCCGAGTTCGAATCCTGCCAAGACCAGTACGGATGAATTGCCGAGAAACTCTCTGGGCAAGGCACATTACTCCAATTGTTTCAGAACACGTGCTGATCTTCCACTACATCAAGATCGTAATGAAAGTAACTGTGTGAAAGAGGTTGAATATTGAGAGATTAACAATATCCTAATAACGAAATAAGCATTGGTACGTATACAAGTATGCATTTTGTCATTGAATAGATTGTTTTAGAAGTTTGAATAAGAATAGTCGAGGAGGTGAATATGTTGCATTACGGATATTATGAAATGAAATAACGTATTTATTTAGATATTTAGATGAAAAGAATGAACCTTTAGATCGGTATAGAACTCGCAATAAAAGAAAATCTTTACTGGATATTTGTAAACATTCGACTTTAAAATAAGTCAGAAAGACATCGTTGCAGCCTGTTAACATCACAGATAGTTGCTGGAAGTTTGACAGTGTAAGAATGTAATGACGAGTATCACATATTTTCTGCAGACGTGTCCACAAATTGAATGTCACTGTAAACGATAGGAGGACAAAGTGTTCCAAATAGCAAAAAGATCCATGAAATAAATTATCGTATACACTCGATTACAAGTCTAGAGCAACAGCAAATTGCAAAATGCCGGCAGATCATGGTCTATGCAGTTCGTTAGAAGAAATCAGTAGAACAAATATAATAAACCAGGGTCTGCTGGCACATTGCGTGGTCAGTGTCTATGCTTTCCACAGCTGCAGTCGACTTATGGATACATAAATTGGACTCTTAAATGGATACATGTTGATGCACCCCCACCTCCAATAAAAAAAAAAAACCAAAACAAAAAACACTCACACCTATCAAATTCATATGTTAAGCTAAACAATGCCCTCTATTCAAACTTATTCCTGAAGAATCACATTGTTGTTCATGTACAATTGAAAGAAAGTGTCCTCGTGTTTGAAAGTCTTTGAAATGTTTAACTCTTCTTTTATCCATATTGATCTGTTATTTTAATGCTAGCTACTTTGTTTGAATAGTCGCATATTTTCCGGTACCATATTGTTGTAGCAATCGTTGCATTTTTCAATTACAATCGATTTAGATGGAGATGAAGTTGATTGAAATGTTTTCACACGAGTGCATAGAATACTGTAATTTATGGTTCTTAATGTCTGCGTTTGACTGTGTGATATGTATGTCTGTGTTTGCAATAACGTTTTCCTACGACATAAATAAGTATGGATGCTCCGCTAACAGCACAAGTGTAAACTTTTTTTTTCAGTAGTAGTTTCTGTCACGAATGTAAAATGTCATAGAGCCAACATGACTGGCACATCGTTTGTGACAAGTATACGCAAATTAAAAAGTATTCCCTCTTCTAGCTTTTAGCGCCGCCCACTCTCATTAGCGTACTATATTTCTCCTAATACTCTGAAACATATCGAACTCTAAAAAAATGTTGCAAACGGGAAAAAGATTGAACTTGAGAAATCCAACAAATTATAAGTTGTAGATGACGAGGATTTATGTAACAATATGTGCGGGACTTAAGCTTAATCTCCCAAACATGTCCACGTTAGGATTTCAGGCGGTGAGAGATAAAGATGACTGACATATTGATATAGTCAACACTTACACAGTAATATTACAATATCAGTATCAGTTTTCCTCCTCAAACTGCTCTGTCGCATTTGTTGTCATGTGCTTAATTCATTGAATGTATTAATACAATATGTATACCATTCCTAAATATTAATTCAAGCTCATACTATGAGTTTGTCCATTGTTATCATTTTCCTTCTTCCAATGTATTTAGATGTCGTTTATAGTGACGAGAGCACCCGTGATGTTTCTTCAGTCCTGGAGCTCTTTCCTGAATTCGTGGAAATCAAACATGAGATCAACAAACTAAAGAAAGGTCAATTGGACCCTCTTATCTTTCTTTGAGGCCTCACTATATGAATATTTACATATCAATCGTTTCTAAACGAATATATTCGATTAACAATTTCTCAGCTTTTGTGAGCTGTATTAAATGTGTCATTAAGCAAAGAAATGCATAAAGACGATGGGCGTTTTAGTCTTGGCTGCTATCATTCGAGTAATATATTTTCGTAATGAACCGAAAATATTAAAATGTTTCAGATATTTTCCAAAGTTCAAGATGTCCACTGTAATACATTTCTTACATATTGTAGTGAATAAGACGCGTATGGTTCCACAGTTGGTGAAAACCCAAACAGTATCCATGCGTAAACATTGTTTGTGATCGGGAATAGTTTCAGTCTAACCAAGAAATTTTCTTATTGACGACCGTGTGAGATTATTTGTATATGGTGCAGATCCTATTGAAATATACACTCCGTAGATGTTGTTCAGGGGAAGCATCATCCAGATCTCATGGTCGGCGTATGTGAGCGCACTTCGAGCTGTTAATCCCACGTTGTAGGCTGAGGTACGTGAGTAGTAAATGGGGTGAGATTAGCGTCAATGGGAATTAGCATTACAGAGACCCCTGGGTCAGATTAGCGTCAAGGGAAATTTAACATGAAGAAAAATCGTGGGTCAGATTAGCGTCAAGGGAAATTAACATGGAGAAAAATCGTGGGACGGTTTAGCGTCAAAGGAATTTAAACAGGGTGGGACTTTATAGTGTCAAGGGAAATTGAACATGGGATTTATTTTTTTTTTTAAATTTTTTTAAAAAAGGGGTAGGCAATGGAAAGGCTATCTCTTTTCGAGAAATATGGCTGGCCCTGAAAAGGGCCTTTGGGTTTTCTTCTTCTTCTTCTGCTTCTAGTTTCTTCTTTTTCTCCACCAAGTTCTTATTTTATCTCCAACACTCTTTCTCTTCTTTTCTTTCTTTTTTTCTCCTGCTCTTCTTTCTTCTTCTCTTCCTCCTCTTCTTTCTTCCTCTTTTCATTTTCTTCTTCTTTTTCAATTTTTTCATTCCATGCTCTCATCCTTATCCTTTCCTCTTCATCCTCCTTCTCCTCCTTTATTTCTTTCAACAGATCACTGATGATTACCTTCATTTTTCGTAAATTGTTTATCTCCATCTTTACTCGATGGGGACTATAAGAATAGTGATCCTCGTTTAGGTTAACCAACATTTGCTCTATCATTCCTAAATTGTCGAGGACGTTTTGCAATTTTTCCATTTTGTCCATTTGGTTAGAAGCCATCTTCTTTTTTTATTCTTTGCAGAATGGTTTGAACGACGAATACTGTGGGTTCTTATACGAAAAGCGCGGACGTGAAGGAAAACATCCCCCTACTTTTTCATTTCATATAATAAAACCCTAACTATACTCTCCACATACGCTAAGAAACAATTAACAAAATCCATAATCTACTATCCACACAATCGTACGTGAGCGCTTACAAAACCCAAACTATACTCTCCACATACGCTAAGAAACAATAAACAAAATCCATAATCTACTATCCACACAATCGTACGTGAGCGCTTACAAAACCCTAACTATACTCTTCACCTACGCTAAGAAACAATAAAGAAACCCATAATCTAATATTCACATACCTTAGCTCTTACAAGCACCAACACACAAACACATACCCTCACACTATCTTAAAAAAGAGTTAGTGTTTATATTCACACTACTCTACCTACACATTGGCAAATTGATGGTTATTTCTTTTCTAGAGTATTGGGTAACCCTGAAAAGGGCTGTTTTTTTGTTTGGAACTTCATGGACACCTGGTTAATGGTGGCACCTTCCAGGCCTGGCGCCGCATACACATCTTATCCCCCAGTTACTTTTTACCTTTTGGGGGGAGAGAGCAGAGGCAGGATATGTCGCTTCAGAATCCCAATTTTCGCTCTCTGGGATTCTGAAATTTCTTCTTCTTTTCTCCTTTTCCTCCTCCTCTTCTTTGTATCTTCTCTCCTCCTCTTTGTATCTTCTTTCCTCTTCTTCTTTATATCTTCTCTCCTCCTCTTCTTTGTTTCTTCTTTCCTCCTCCTCTCTTATCCTTCCCTCCTCCACAATGGCTTCCGCGGCCAGTTCATTTAATATGCGCCTGGCATATTCCAGATGCACATGAAGTTCCAACAGTTTCTCCAGTCTCGTGTTCATTTTTGGTGTTGATCAATCAACAAGGGTAGTTGGACTGCCGAACGAGTTTCAATTTATAGTGAAAGCGCGTACGTGAAGGAAAACATCCCCCTAAAAACATAAAATTGATCTTACCTAGATCATGACCAAAAAATATAACAACAACGCGCGGACCTAAAAGAAACACTCACTCACTTTTTTATTCTACCCATCACTATTTTAAAATTTTTTATAAATCACTTCAATTGACTATCCACATACTCAAAGCAATCCAATCTAACCCCTAAATCTACACCTCAAACACCAAATAAAGACATCATTTTAATCTACTATCCACACCAACGTACTTGATCACTTACAAACACACAAACTCACAAACACATACCCTCACATTTTTTAAAAAGAGTTAGTGTTTATTTTCACACTACCTACACACATTGGCAAATCGATCGTTATTTCTTTTCTAGAGCATTTGGGTAGCTCTGAAAAGGGTTTTTTTTTTTTTGTTTGCTATGGCATTCTTTTTTAGTTTCTAAGAATGCGATGTCCTCTGAGGATAGACTTTCTGGCGATAGGTCTGCTTCTTCGGAAAGAGAAGAAGAACTCTTTGGTGTCGATACGACAATCGACAAAGCCTCTGTCAGCTTCAGGTTGCTGCTGCTGCTCTTGTTGTTGTTGTTGTTGCTGCTGTCTCTGAAGTCTGTACTTCTCTGTCCATTCTTCTTTTTCCCTGTTCATTTCTTCTCTGAAGAGCTCTTCTATCAGGTCTTCGGTGATTTTTAACATTCTCACATTCTCTATTTCTTCTGGCTTCGGTATCAGACTGTGTCTGACCCTATGCAAATTCACGTAGGCTTCGTTGAGTTTAGCTAGTTTGGAGCACATCTTCTTAGGAGGATGAGTCGACAATGGATGGTTAGACTGGAAACAACCCGGTTCTTAAAGTCAAAGCGCGGACGTGAAGGAAAACATCCCCCACACGGTTTTTGAGTCGCAACGTTTAGTGAGTGTCATGAGAGGGATAGTAAGAAATGAAAGAGCATCAATCCAACATTCTTATAGCTAAACAAAAGACAAAGGCATTTTTTTCAAAACACAACATTTTTTATTCAAAAATCACTTAACACTAAACAACAACTCTAACATTTTTAACAATAATCCAACAGTATAACATCAAACAATTTTTTCAAAACACAACATTTTTTTATATTCAAAAATCACTTAACACTAAACAACAACAACTCTAACATTTTTTAACAATAATCCAACACTAAAAGTTTCTCCACTAGGTAAAGAGGGATAACAGTCTTCCATGGTTTCTAGTAATCTAGGATGACTTCTCTCAAACTGTTGATTTCTATCGTATTATCGAATTCTGCATACAGGATGACGTTCACCGTTTCATCAGGGTCTCGGTCTTTAAACTGAATTTCCACACGAATCTGGCCGGATTTTATAGGGTGGAAATGTCCCTCGTCGCTGCCTTGGTCTGGAGTGAAATCGAAATCCCACAAAGCGTAGCCTCCTGCATAATCCTCGTACGTAATACCGTGACTGGTATTGGTTCCTAACTGTCCGGTGGCTTCGTACAAGGACAAGTACGATCTCAGGTAATTCTTCTTTTTAAAGTCAGGTTCGAAAGGTCGGGTACACAAGGTCTTGCCATCGCGACTGACTTCGATTTTGGACACGCCAAAGTGTTGAAAGTAGAAAGGATTTTTTTCGGCAGCTCCGTTGAAGGCTGTATTCTCGACGATACCAACGATCAAACGTTTGGGTAACTGTCCTTGGAACAGATGATCTTCGATCATGGATCGCTGTCCCTTTGGAATGGTGAAGGTTTTCACTTCCACGCGTCGTATGGGATACTTGGCGGTCGTTCTGCTCAACGTCTGACTGATGTCGTTTCCCACTTTAGGTAACACTTCCACACGGCGTACGTAGAGTCTGGCTTCTAGGATTTTGGTTTTGTAACCGTCACTATCAGCCATCAAATGGAAAGCGGCACTGCTACGATTCAGTCTCAGGCGGACATCCACCCCGTTCAGCAAATACTTTTCTTGCAACCACATGTCCAAATGCAAACGATCCATCAGTTCTAAACTTGTGTCGGCTCCCGTGATTCTCTTTCTTCGTTCTACAAATCCATCATTGTTGTCTTTCTTTTCATCAGTTTCCAATATTTCAAACTTGGTAGGTTCGTCAGCTTCCCATACCACACAGGCATTGAGATGAGTGTTCTTGGCATCTATTCCGTACGTCAAGAGATTTTCCAGGTAGGCACGATAAGGGTAAGTATCCATGCTGCTACTGACCAGTTTGTTATTCAAGTACAAGTCCACTCCACTGAACAAGGAATGCATGAAATTGTTGACGGGAGCTACTGCTTCATCGTCTATAGCACCTCCAGTCTTATCTAGAATTTTGACTTTCAGGTACAAGTAACTGCTATTCAGATCGATGTAATCTTCGGGCTGTCCTTTGATTTCAAACTCGATGGGAGCGGAATCGGTCAGTGAGGTAACGGGGTGAAATTCCACCCACTGGGATTCTTGCATCGTCATCATCGTGGGGGGGCATGGCAAACAGATCCAGTTCCGTCTTGGAACAAGCGCAAGATTCTCGGTGCATCATTTTTTTTGTCTCTTTTCTCAATAATCGAAAACGTCTAAGTCTCGAACGGTTCTTCTTTTCTTGGCCTTTCTCGCTTGAAGTCTGGTGAAAGGGTGTTTTCTTCGTCGTCTCTTTCTGCCTTGTCCTTGCTGAATGCCTGACTCGGTAGCGTGCAGGGCATTTATAGGTGTTTCTCGTTGGCCTAAAATGTCTTTGCCCGTTTGCAGCAAGACATTTGTGCCTGCCCTCATGAAGGCTTCATTAGGGTTTTGTTTGTCGATGATGACATTTTGGAGAAATTATTTGCCTTGCGTCAGTGCCGCATCTTTCAAGGCGTGGAATCCGAGTGTCACCATCGGTTTCAACACCGGGGCCACCGAACGAAAGGCCGATTTTAACATGTCTCCTAAGCCGTGTCCACGCTGTCGAGCAACCCCTCGGTACACTGGATATATGACTTACTTACGAGTCGTGAGAGAACCGTTTTCGAAAATGGAGTTTCACCGTGACTTTTCCTTTGGTGAATGGAATATTTTGTCCCAGATCTCCTTTTATAGCAATGTTGACCGTGTCCAAATACGACTTACTGACAGGCAAATAGTGAGGATGTACAAATTCGCGGTGGACGTGGTAAGTGTTTCCACCTTCCTCGTCAGTGTTCGTGGCAGAATCCACTTTGAAAGGAATGACACGCAGTAACGGTACGGAGGTGTGTCCCACCACGTTGTACTCCACCACATCGGAATACACGAACATCAAATTCAGTCCTTGGTTCAATTCTACCGGGGTACGAAATAACTTGCTAAAAGACTCGTTGTCGTAAACGATGGGTAATTCGTTTTTCTTGAGCATGGTCTTTCTCATGTCCATGTCTCCGCCCAACATGTCAAACAATTCAGGACAAAATAAAATGGACACGATTTTATTTCGTTCAAATTTCATCAAGAAGCGACGAGCTGCTTTGTGGTACTCCATGGTGACACCTTTGTTGACATGCTCCAAAGCTTTCAGAAACACGACATTAAACCTGGAGGCTATGGTGCTGACCAAATGTTGACCATTAAAATAATAGCCTGGGGGAATGAACAAGTGATAGGTGGTGCACTTTTGTGTACGGGTTTTCTTGTCATATTTGACATTGCTATCCATCCACTGTTGCATTTGCTCGTCATGAACTTCCACATCAAAAAAATTTTGATTGGGAAGGACATTGAGGACTTGGGTCGGGTGAATCATTTCTACTAAAGCCACTTCCCAATGGGCTTCGTGATCTAACTGGATGGCTTGAGGTAATTTGGCCGTGTAACAGCACAACGTGTTCTTGGGAAACACCTCCATGGAACTGTCACTGGGTAAAGTTAAGTAAAATTGGTTTTGGTGACTCATAATTCCAGAGTTCTGTGGCTGTCCGAGGGGATATTACTGGACGTCAGAGGCGTGTCTCCGTCTAAAATGGGGTTCTGATTGTGGTTGAAGTGGTGACTGGCACTGGCACTGGACACAAGGTTAACGGGGTTCCCGTTCGAGGAGAATTTCAGGGAGGGATTAGGAAGCAGGTAACCGATGCAACTGCTCAATAAAATGGTCCACAATTGTTTGTCTCCTTGTTGCAAATTCAAATTGGCAATGGCTGCCCCGATGACACAATACACCACGAAGATTTGGCAGAAAAAGACGATTTGCGTTTTAGGCACACGTTCTCCACACCACACCCACAAGGGTTGTTTTTGTAAATCTTGCACAGAAGAACTAGAAGGAGGAGTGGTCGACGTAGCTGCGTCTGCTGTGTGAAAGGGCATGATGGTCACTTCTTTTTATAGTCGATGACTTGCGAAGCGTCGATCCAAGAATCAAAACTGGGTGGATATCCTTTCCAACGTACTTTGACTTCTTTGACACGTCGTTTGCCCACTTTACGGGTTCTGCGTTCGAGAATGCTTTCGATGTCGTACACGTCGTCTTCTTTTTTGGTGACACGTTGTAACTCGGGTAAGTAAAACGTTCCTTTGAGCACTTCTCCGTTCATGTCTTCCAATTTATAGACGGCAGGATGACGGCCATGCACTCGTCCAGTGACGCGAAACAATTCGGTCGTCCAGTTAGGTAAGTAACCTTTGTCGAAAGTGCGTTTGGTTTTGCCAATGCGCACCAAATGTCCGTCGGCCAACATTCCACTTTTCTCGGGGACAGCCCTCGTCGGGGACGTACCAAACAGACGCTCAAACACCAACACTTCGTTGTCGGGAGTCACGTCTTGCGGGGCACGTCCGATGCTTCGATGGTAAGATTGGTTGTACGCTTGCACCAGGTGCGGTAAGATGTCGATGTACTTCAGAGTGTGGTGATGCGTAAAATATTTCCACATGCGTTCTTTCAAAGTGCGTTGAAAACGTTCCACGATGCTGGCTTTGGTTTCGGGATTCTCGGTGGTAAAAAAATGAATGTCACGTTTCTTTAATTCTTTTTGGAAAGCTTGGTTCAGAAATTCGGTGCCTTTGTCCGTTTGCCATCGAAGAGGGTGACGACCGCTTTGTTTCAACACCCGTTGCAGGGCTCGCACTAACTCGCTGCTCGATTTGGAAGTCAAGGGCACGACCCAGGCAAATTTGGAAAAGACGTCGATGACACAAAACAAATATTTGTAGCCACGATTGTAGCTGGCCAAATGAGAGACATCGGCTAAATAGGCTTGCCATTGATGATCGATGCCTTCCACTCGGGTGCGACTTCTGGCAAACTTGCGTCGAATGGGTTTGTGTAAAGTGTAGGTAGCTTGTTCTTGTAACCATCGTTGCACTTGAGGTAAACGTAGACTTTTCAGTCGCGTTTTGGCAGCACGATACAATTTTTGAACTCCTGCGTAACCTGCAGGATGCGAGGGATCGTAGTAAATGCTGGCTAAGACTTTTTCCATTTTTTTGTGTTGGTTGGTGTGTTAATAAGACACCCACTCTTGGAGGATGCTACTCTTTTTCTCTTGGGGTATTTTCTTGGATTGCAATGCTTTGCGTGTGCGGCCAGCAATAGGTGTCGAAGAGGAGAAGGATGTCTGAGCGGGGGATATCGGTTCTTGTTTCACTTCTGTCTTCACTTCTGTCTTCACTTTCTTTTTCTCTTGTGAGGAAGAAGGGGTGGCCATCATCTTTTTAATCCATCCAATTCTGGAGGTAGGTGGTGTTGTTAACTTGCGTACTTTTTCTGGTGGAGTTTGAAACCCTTCCTCTTCTTCTCCTTTTTCTGTCTTGGTCACGGGTACTGGTGGTACTGGTACTGGTACTGGTACTGGTGATGGTGCTGGACTTTTCATCAAGCTCTTAAAATCTTTCAGAGTGGGTAGAGCTGTTTCGTCTAAAGCTTTCTGGTGAAAGAGTTGCAGTCGTTGCAAGAGTTGACCGTACTTTTGCGATTTTTCTGTTTCGGACAAATCTTGGCGATCCATCAAGGACTGCAATTCGTGTTGTAACTGGGACATCTCGCGCAAATTGGGATTGGGAGGTAAATGCGGGGTGTGTTGTTCTTGCCACCGATGGTATTCCATCCATCGTTTGTAAGGCACTAAAGCTAGTTTTCGTCCTTCCATGGGGTTGTCAGGGGTCGATTCTGAGATCTTGGAACTTCCGAGGCCTTTTTATCTTGCTCCCACCAGTCCTCCCAACATGGTTCCCAAGACTCCTTTCAGTATGGGGCCTAACAAGAGAGGTAAAATACCTCCACGTTGCACTAACATCTTCTTTTTTTGACGAATGGGAATTTTCTTTTGAACCATTTGGCGAAGAACGTGACGATGTTTGCCTAAGCATTGTTTCTGGTGTTTGGACAAAGGGATCGTGCCTTTCAAAACGTTCAAACAACATTCGCACACGGTATCGATGACCTCTTTGGAGGCTGTTTGAATGAATTTTTTTCGTAGGGGTGGAGAAGCTTTGGACAGGACAGATAACATGTCCCCATGTTTGGCTAAACGTGGTGGCAGTCCTTTCCTTTTCTTTCCTTGGGGTTTTCTGGACGGTGACATCTTTGAGTCTTCAGGAGCACCAAAAAACACAGATACCCGACTTGGTCACAGGCCTTTTTTATAGTGGAACGCGTCGCCACTGATTGTCTTTACGTCGTATTAGTTTGAGGACAGGCATGACACGTCGTGCAGGGGTACGTAACGGACTAAATCGAGCCAGTTCTTGCTTGGACAAATCCAGTAAACTTTGTAACATGCCCGATCTTTCTTGAACTTTGATTTTGGGAGAAGGTACTTTGTGAGCAGCAGCCACTGCCACTAAATTGGAAGGTCCTGCCACTGGGTAAGTTCTTTTGGGGGTCATCAACGGAGAAGTTCTTGGTGTGATCAACGTCTCCAAGTACTCTTCAGTTCTTGGTGTCATTAACGGAGAAGTGGACAAACGTGAAGCTGCCGGAGACGCAGTCACCGCCGTGGCAGGTCGTGGTTTGCGAGTGTAAGGTTGCGTCCTGGCCGAAGTGCCTCTCTTGCGACTAGTTTTCTGTGGACTTTTTTTTTCTGGGGGCTTCTTTTCTTTTTCCGGGGTGGTGGTGGTGTCTGGTCAGAGGAGGGTCCTGCCACTGGAGAAGTTCTCCTTGGGGACCTGGTCTTTTCCTTCTTGGGGCTTCGTTGGACTTTTGTCTTGGGTATAACTTTGGGGGCATTAGGATCCCATCTTAAGAGTGAGCGAATGATGACCCCTCCTAGAGTACCGCTCCCTCCAGGTTTCAAAATGATTTGTTTTTTGGTTTGAGTGTCGATGCGGGGATCGGCCAGTTGGACCAAAGCGACTTTGTTTCGATCGAAAAAGCGTTTGGTTTGATGAGGAATCTGAATGATTCCTTCACCGTGAACCATCGTAAGACTTCTTTGAGACTAGCTTCTAAGACACGAGCTCGTGTTTGTGGATCTTTTTCTCGACTGATGCCATACAACGCACGAATCAATTTGACGGGAAGATGCGACTGAAGGGACGTCATGTTCGCACTGAGAGTGAGACAGACGAAAAAGGGTCTGAGGTTTTTATAGATTTTTTTATGGGGAGTGAAATGAAGTCGAGGACGGAGACGTGTACAGGACAGGCCCTCCGTCTTGGCACCAGTGGTGAAACAAGTGGGTACGAAATCGCAAATCCTCGGGGGTCGTAGGTTTCAAATCGACGAGTAAATAGGCGTGTGGAGTTTGCGTGGCATCGTCGTACGCCTGAGTCAGCCAAGGCGTTCCTAACTGTTTGGCTAAGACTTGCACTTGCGATTTATCTCGAGGGCTTTTAAACAAGACCACGTAATGCGCATTGAGACTGATGGTGCGATGGGCTTTACTTTGTTGAAACAAATTTTGGGTGATGTAAACGACACTGGCATTACGGTGATGCCCTTTGCGCGTGAACCACAGTTTAATTTCTTCTTCGTCTTCTCCTAACATGTCGTCGAAAATGACCAAATGGGTTAGACGGGAGTCAGAGACGATGCCATCGTCTTCTTTAGGAATGCCTTCCACAAACACGATGGAATCGCCTTGACTTTCTCGCAAGAGGCTGTACGCCGATTGCCACTCTTTGTAACACCACACGATTCGTTGAGGGGGTCGATCGATCAAATGATGTTTATGTTCGATCAAACGTTTGACGAATTCGGTTTTGCCTGAACCGCTAGGTCCAGCAATGAGCATGTTAAAGGGATGGCGAAGATACAAAGCCTCCCAACTGGCACGATCTAAGTGTTCGTCGATGACTTTGACAGTAGAGGAAGAGGGAGCAGAGACAGCAGAGGTAGCCATTGTGTGAGAAATGTCACTTGTGACACGAAAAACAAACAAGACAAGAGTTTATATACTTTTTCAGAACACGTTTATTGAATGTTTCAAACATGAATACGAAAGACAAAAATACATAAAAGCCAAAGGCTTAAGTACAAGAATAAAAGGCACATGATAACCATGAACGTGGAATAAACACAAGTGTCTGTACAACATGTTTTGGGTAAAGTTCTAACCAGTTCTATAGTAGGGGGTAAGGTCACACAAGTGTCCTCCCGAAAGGGTCTTTCAGGCCTGTCCACGACAGTCCTGTCCTGGGTGACGGGTTCTTCTGGCACCGTCACTAACACAGGTTGAAAAGTAACTTTTTTCCTTGAATAACTCTCGTGCATACTGGGCCACCTCTTGTGTCCAAGCCTCAAAACCCTGGTCTCGGTGATGTCCAACATTTGACTCCTAACCAATCTGGTTTCTTCTTCGTCAACGACATGGTAAGTTACTTCAATGAACAATGAACTATCGATCTTGCCTAGGGTTCCTTTTTATATACAGACCAATACCGACGTGACCGTACGGTAAGGTGAAGTGATTGGGAAGTCGCACTCGCTTCTGGTATACAATTTGATAGACTTTTTCCAAGGGTCGACTGACGATGTGGTGAGTGGGTAAACGTACAATCTTGTTCGGTTGATAGGTGGTCACTTTAAAGTTTCCATCCTCTCCCGATTGCAAGGCTTCTTTCAATACCCCAAAGTTGACCACTCGACTGGTACGATGATTCAGAGTCAGTCCTTTCACTTTGCACGTCGTGTGCACTTCTCCTTGTTTGTCCCGGTATTCGTAGCCGTAATTTTTGGGACCACCACTGACGAAACTTAGAATCTTGTCGTCGGGATGCTCGTCCGTCCAGGCTCCTAAACGGTCTCCTTCGATGTCAGGGTGATGTTGAATCGGGTGATGGATGTAAATGCAACTGTCCGTGTCAAAGTACAGGACGCGTTCCTCTAACAGTTCTAAAGCTTCGTACAATTTTAAGCGAGCATGAGCTGTCACGTAAGCCGCAATGATGACATTTCCAAAAGGGTCGTCTTGTACAAAGTCCAGATCTTCTTCGTAATTGACCAAGATCAAATCCTCTCGAACGACGTCCACGTGTTTCATGTGTTTGGTTTTGTCGTGAATCATCTGGAAGTAGCGGGAAGGTTCTGTCAAATATTCCGTCTTGGGTAAACACGGTCGTTGTGCCATTTTACCCCACAAGCAATTTAACATCACTTTGGCAAACGATCGCCTGCCTTCGTTTTTTTCGATGTGGTCTAAAGAGATGCCTTCTTGTGCATAGTATTTCTCTTTGAATTGTATTTGGTCTTCGGGGGTGTGACACCAGGAAGGATAGCCGCTGGCTTCTTGTTTCAGTTTCAAAAAGGCATCCACGTAGTCGGCGAAAATGCCTTTCTGAGTAGGGTCACCCTTGTGGTACTGTTGTGTCTTGGGAAAGTGGCAAATTTCGTACACTTCTAACAGTTGGTGTCCCATGTCCAGAGCTTTGAACAATTCCACGCTGACCCAGGTTCCCGTCAAGGCACGTTCTTCCTGGCTCTGATGGCAAGGTTGGTCCTGGTTGCACGTTTCGGCACAAGTACGGCACAAGGGAAACATCAGTTTGCCTTGACAATGGTGAGGTAAGACGGGATGGTATAGGTTCGTGGGAGGCAAAACTTTACACTTGATCAAGCCTTCGTATTGTCGAATGTTTTTCAGGTCGATGTGTTCCGTCAACAATTGCGGGTGCCCTACAGGAAAGCGACAATATTTGCACACGTAGGGATACAGAGAACACACATCCAAGTATTTGATTTCTTCTCCTTTCTCTTCGTCGGCTTGGTACAGCAAACAGGTGGCATTGGTCCTTCCTCCGTACAAACTATCCCTCGGGTTCAGCGGGTCCATGAACTGGTAACTTTCCACGAGGCGTTTAAACTCGGGATCGGTTTTCAAACGGTGATCGTACTCGTGTTCCCACATTTCCACCACTTGGTATCCTTGCTGTTCTAACTTTAGGCGTCGCTGACAAGTGTCCTGGTACAAGTCTTCCATGGTTCGTTGCAAAAACTGATTTTTAGTGTCACGGTCAGGGTAACAGACGGGACATCCGTGAAATAAGCAACCGTTAAACTCGTACACGATCTTGGGGTTTTCTAAGTCCCAGCCATATACCGAATACGTTCCGATGGTCTTTTCGCCTCCTCCGTTACGGGCATGCTGAATCCATTTGTCTTCCTTGTCGCACAAGTAATGTAACCAACGTAGGGCTTTGACCGAGTATTGACGCTTGACATAGTGGGTCGTTTGAGGACTGATGACAGCTACGGTGTTTTCAGGCATGAATCGTTGGCGGTACACTAAGGAACACGCTTTGGCAATGGTGCAAGCTTCTTTCAAAGGATCGACCCCTCCGTGTTCCATGAACAGTTCTCGAAATTTTCCACAGCAACGTCGTAAAATGTCCACGTCGGAACGACAACACTTTAACATTTCTTCCTGAAAGTCGAAGGGGTCAGAGGCATGAGCCTGGTACCAAGCGTAGAAAGCTTCTCGTTGTTCGGTACACATGTTGTCGAGGTCGTAATAGTGAGCCTCAGGTAAATGGGGTAGAACGGCATGTTGATTGGCTTCCGTATTGAAAAAGTGTGGAAAGTACCCTTTAGCCATTTCTGTCATTCCAAACGTTTTAGGCATTCGACTCAAAGGCATGGCCAAGTAACTCATCGAATCTTTAAACTGTACTTGTCCCACTTGCATGAAAATGATTTTGGCTCCGTTCAAAGTGACTTTAGGACGTTCGGTGCCTTGTTCCGTATAGTATCTGAGAAGAAACTGTCCATCGTATCCGGAGAAATTGTGAGCCATCACCGTGGCATGACGATGACAATCTCCGTAACGTTCGATGTCCTCTTGGCTCCACGTCTTGTCGATGGGGTCTAAGACCCATTGGGCAAAATCGGCTAACGTGTTTGGTCCCCGAAAGATTTTTTCACGCCCTCCGGGAATCTTGCTGCAGTGAGGGCAATGACTGAAGATAGGTTCTTGAATGCACTTCTCGCACGCTCGATGAGCCACGCAGAAATTAGGAATGTGAATGCCGGTCTCTTGCATGCATTCGAAATCGAAAAAGATGAAATTGCCTTCCTTCTTGTGACCGTCCTCTTTCTCTGGTGGGGGTTGGTATTTTTGCACGTAGCATTGGTTTTCCAAGTCCACGATGCGGTGACAAATGTGACATTTTTTTTTTCCTGAACATACGTGTGCCTTGGTACTATTGGTACGTATGCCTTGTCTACACGTAGGGCACAATCTCAAGAGTTGACAAGCACATTTCTGCTGTGAACCTTGCGTCCTCAGATGTTGTTGGTAACAGGTAGGACTGACAAACGTGCGCAAACAAGTCGAACAAGGCACTGGTCCTTCGCTCAGACAGGGTGGAGAGGCCAAACATCCTGGGCATTTCATTCCACAATGCTTGTGTTGCTCTCGATTGTTATAACCATAGTCACATTTCTCACAATAATAACTGTATCCCAGGAATCCAGTGATACTGGTAATGGTATCGAAATGGTCATTGTGATGATAGACATGAATGTATTTTCCGTCCTTAAAATCTTGGCCTCGAAACAACAGAGTTCCACGCATTTCTTGAGGGTGCACTTTCAAGGTGTAGCGTGGAGCTAGGGCATCTTGCAATTTTTGCATCTCAGGAATGTCACAGGGTGTGTCTTTGGACAGTCCGGCTTGTTGTAACAGGAGTTCTGCTTCATTTCGTTGTTTGGCTCGGTCGGATTGTTGAATAGTTTTCCAGGTTCTTTTCCATTCTACCGTGTCGTTCTTGTTGGCATAGGTTCGTCCCACCACGATGGCACGGGCTAAACACATCTGGTCTTGAGGGTTGTTAATTCGGACGAGACTCTTTTTGGTGTTGCGAAGGTCGTCCACCAATAACATCTTTTTGCATCCAGTTCCTTGAGGAGGAGAGACGTGGGCCATTTTCAGTGTGGCTTTACCATCGTTGATGTCAAACTGCTCATTAGATTGTTGCACCTGTTGTATCTTGTCCATGACTTTGGAAGGGGTCAGTTCTGCGGGTCTGCTAAACTCGATCCAAACAGGGGATTTCAAACCGTCGTGATCTATGGATAGTGTCAAGCGATCGTCTTCTTTGGCTTGACATTGTCGCTTGAGTGCGGTGAGCAAAGAATTCCACATCTCGGTGATAAACCCTTCTGCTTTCTCCAAGGGTACGTCGGCCTTGAAATCTTTAAACTTCACCGTGTAGGTGTAAGCCGTGGTTCTAAATTTTCTAGAGGAGCGCTTTTCCGTCTCTCGAATGGAATAGTACTTTTCAGGGTTGACTAAGGGTGGTGAACTTGGTTTAGAGGGTTCGGATTCTGGTTCACTCATGTCCTCTTCAAAATCACTGGCATGAATTTGTGCCAAGATTTCAGCCCTGGTACGAGGCGATAGATCACGTTTCTGCCTCTTACTTTCTTCTTCTTCTTCTTTCTTCTCGAATGAATGGGATCGTTTCATCTTGAGTGCAAAACGTCAAATGACTCAAGTTTAAACACCATAGACTAATTTATAGTCTTGGCAAACCAGCGTATATAAAAAGGGTGTGTGTCTTGTCCTTTCACTATTCATTTCACTCTCAAGCCGAGCACAACGATGGAAGAGACTACCCAGATGGAACGTTTCGTCAGAGCTTTGCGAGGGGTCATTAGAAAATTCTCTTCAGACCAGCCGACGGACTACTCTCCTTCCTTTCGAGATAAAAGTCAAGATACTTGCTATATCTGTCAGAAGAAAGGGCATTGGTCTTCAGAGTGTCCAGACCGTCAAAAAAGAAAAAAAACACGGGCTAAAAAAGACAAAAGTCAAGATACCTGTTATTATTGTAAAGAAAAAGGACATTGGTCTCCAGATTGCCCAAAAAAGAAACAAGAGGAGTCAGAAGAAAAGAATGATTCTTCAGAAGAAGAGAGGGATTCTTCGAAAGAAGAGAGGGATTCTTCAGAGGAAGAAGAGGAAGAAAGAAGACAATTCTATTTAAAAGAGGCAAAGAAACAGGAGAAGAAAAGAAGAAGGGAAGAAAATGAGGAAAAAACGGTGAAGAAATTCAAAAAACAGAGAGACTAAATAATGAGAAAGAAGAAGTGTACGAACTTTTTAAAGTGTTCTGTGGTGAATTGTGAATTGGATTGTAAAAAATGGATAAAAGAATACATGAATGATATAAGGTAAGTGTCTTTGAGTTTTGATTTTAAAATAAGAAGCTAAACTCAAGCACTCATACACAGACACGTACTATAAGGGTAAAATGGGTGGGGTTTATTTTTGAGTTATTGGCAAATTGAAATTGTATTTCTTTTCGAGAAATGTGGGTGGCCCTGAAAAGGGCCTTTTTTCTTTATGGTGTAGGAGTGAGTTTAACCAATCAACTTTAACTGCCTTAAGCCTTTGCCACGGCCAAGGCCTACTTCTGATGATTGGGTTGAAATCACTAAGGGTGGTAGGACAGGCTTAGTCACAGGGTTGGCGTGTTTAGCTCGGGAAGGTCGTATTCTCTTCGGTCGTGATAAAGAAGTCTGATACATTTGTTTCAGACTTCTTAACTCCGCTAAAATGTCCAACAGTACCGTAGCCGTTTGATTTTCACCCTCTTGTTTCTTTGCTGCTACTTCTTCTTGCTGTTGTTGCTGTTGTTTTTTTTCTTACCTCTTCTTGTTGCTGTTGCTGTTGCTGTAGGAGAAAAGCTTGTTCCGCTTCCTTTTGTCGTTGCATAAATTTCTCCAATTCTTCTTTCTGTCTCTGTCTAAAATTCTCCACTTGCGGTAATGAAGAAGGTAACGAAGGTTCCGGAACAAATTCTTGCGAGGTAAGAAAATCCACAAAATCCCAATGTACCTCTTCTGAAAGTAAGTCCGGGTTCCCTTGGGCAGTCTCCCCTGCTGGTGCACCCCAATGGATCGTTTTCTGAGTTTCCGTCATGTTGAATCACTGTCGCATAGATTGACTGCACACAAGCGCTAACGAATCTATATAGACCACGTGACGTCACAAACTGCTCTCTTCGGATTGGATGCGAGCTGACTGAATTTTGTAACGCGTGTTCGGATTGGTGAATGAATTCAATCCGTTTCAATCCTTCCTGTACCTATAAATAAGCGCAGTTCACTGCATTGATTCACCTATTCTCGTCGCTTCAAGATGTGGACCACAGTTGAGTCATCCACCCTTGTGTCTTCCATGATGTTTAGGACGGACATGCTCATGTATGTCAGGTCCAAGTGGACTGTTGTTGATAGGACAGATACTAGTCAATGGATGAGGAGAGTTTACATAGAAAGACAAGGATGTCTCAAGAGGGTACTTGTGTATGGACCGGCAGTTAGAAGGAGTTTAAGAAGAAGAAGAAGAAGATGTGACAGATGCCATCTATGTTAATATTAATATTAACATAAACCCAAAGGCCCTTTTCAGGGCCAGCCATATTTCTCGAAAAGAGATAGCCTTTCCATTGCCTACCCCTTTTTTAAAAAAATTTTTAAAAAAAAAAATCCCATGTTCAATTTCCCTTGACGCTATAAGGTCCCACCCTCTTTAAATTCCTTTGACGCTAAACCGTCCCACGATTTTTCTCCATGTTAATTTCCCTTGACGCTAATCTGACCCACGATTTTTCTCCATGTTAAATTTCCCTTGACGCTAATCTGACCCAGGGGTCTCTGTAATGATAATTCCCATTGACGCTAATCTCACCCCATTTACTACTTACGTGCCTGTGCCAGTGCTGATAATATAGCGTTTCTCAGCACAGGCGATCCCGCAGCGTTTGCTGTCATATCAGCCAAAATATACACATCTGTTTCGGCTGACGCTAGTCTGTACACGATAATGTTAACAGTTTCTGCCTCTGTCAGCGTAGCTGCAATTATTGGTGGTACGCCAGTGTGAAATTCGTTACTCACAGTTGTTCCCGTGTTTCTCCACCACATGTTGTTGGTGCATGATTGCATATAGTCATCGCTGCACATTATCAAGATTAGGATCGTGCTGGCTTGAGGTAAGTAGACATTGATTTCTTCCACGATTTGATTGTTCAGTTAATACTGCGCCGACTTGAATAACGAAAAACCGTTATTTTACAGCATGACTTGTGAGCCTGCTGCATAGTTTCCACCTGCCGTTGGTTGTATTTCCCACGGATTTCCAGAAAGGCGTTATGAGGAAGCAGGTACACATCTTCGTCGCGCGTCTCTATTTTGTATGCGTGCTTGCATTGAGATTGGTAATGTAAGTGTACTGGTAATTGACGAACTCGTACTCGATGGTGGAATCGTCCACGGGGGTGTCATCGTTCAGCCGAAGGTAATCGGGAGTAAATATCGAATTACTGACGTCACTATGATATAATGGTGTTACAAAATAACATTGTTATTAAAAGGCATTCTAATATTGTTGTTGAGAGCGATTTTGATCTTTTTTATACCTTAATCCTTTTTATCCATAATCGGACATTATGACACCAAGAGATGGCGTTGTCATTGTACCTTGTATACCGATGTTTCTCTCAAGATCCTGTACAGTTCTTTCAGATCTTGGGCTGAGTACCGTCGCAGTTTTCTTAGGAGCCTGTTTGGCCTGCTTGAAAAGATCGCAACTGAGTTTACTGAACAGTCGCCGTCGGTGAAGACGTATGCACGATTTTGCTGGCTATTTGTTGTGCCACGGCCGTTTCAACGGTGGCGGACAAACTAGTGGCTCCAGCTTCTGCCATTTAAGGGCAATCGGACCTGTTTGGCTTCAATACAGGGAAGTGCTGCTTTCTACGAGGAAAACAATGTGGATACAAATTCAACCACGATTTTGCTTTGTTGTACGAGTGATCGTCTGAATGCTATTATGTCATCTGTGAATATTTTATGTTATCTATTCAAGATAGCGCTGTGTTTCGACGGATTCAACGAACGTGCAGATAATATATGATTATTTTGTTCTTATTATCGGCAGCATCTCTAAACTGATCGGTGAGCCACATTGTAATTTCTGATTTCGCGTAAGTGTTCAGGCTGAGATAATATATGAAGGGATTATGACAAATCTGCATAAGCGACCCTAAAAGCACGTTAATCGCTGTGGAGCAAATCACGTAGGATGCCAAAACGACTGACGACAACGATCCCTCTGCGATCGAGCAGTTGACGAGGAGGCTGTTCACGTCGGTCATGTCAACGGGAAGATCTCCCTCGTACGTTCCATTGGCGCTAAAGACACTACCTGTTCTAAAACCTGGAACGGATCAGATCGAATTTCGAATTAGAAATGGCAAATCCCACGCGACAACCTTTTGCGACAGTTATTCTGGCTCGCAGCATGGAATAATTGGGTTCAATGTTATGGTCGCGACGGTGTGTCGGTTGTAGGTGATCTGTCTGGAGATTTCCGTGGCGATGTCGTTGATGTTGTATCCGCCTGGCGAGATCGTGATCGTTTGTAGCTGCGCTGAGGCTATATACGAAAACAGATTTTTGCTCGCGATGACGTTAAAGAAGCTGTTCCATATTGCGGCAGAGTTCATGAGCGACCTCGTACGACGACTGTTGGTCTAATTGCAGCGGGGGATTATACCTCACCTTGGATGTGACCGAACGCGAGACAAACCACAAAGTGGTATTGTTTCCAAAAACAAAGATTTCTCAAACAAGGTATTCTATTTAAGCACACTCAACAAAAATGAGCTACTTTAGGTCAGATCCTCGTACAGAATCTGATACTGATCCGACGTCACCAGTTTGCTCTCCAAAATACGATTGAGGATATCTAACATCTCGTTATCGATCTGCATTCAACATTTTCCACGGATTGGAAGAGATCAGCAATTTTAACTGCGAGACGATATCCGCTTGATTTTGTAATTGAGGTTGTTATTAGTAACAATGACAACAATTCCACTTCCTTCAGTTTTCTCTTCTTGTTGGTCCTGTGAGCCATGATTTAAATCTACCTTTGATGCCTGTCGGTTGTACTTGTGATTTTTGTGTAGGCTGTTGTTGTTCAAGAACTTTGTTATTCTTTGATTGGACTCTTCATCCTGTTCATGCATCTCCGTTAACTTTGGTTTCATATGTTTCTCCTGTTTCCTTATCTATTCCGTTTTGGCTTGTTCTTTCTTCCTCATCTCCCCTAGTCTTGCCTCTTCCTCCTTTTCATCCTCTCCAGTCTGGCTTTTGATTTCTCCTCTTTCTTTACATCTTTATTTTCTTCACTATCTACTTATTTTCTACTTGGTTTAGCTAAATAATTCACTATGTATTACACTTTCTTTGGTACGTTTATCGGGTCACTCAGCAGCTCTACAGCGAGTCAATATGAGCTGGACAGAAAAGTCGATTGCGCCGGAGATTCCATGCAGGGTAATCTCAGCATGAACGGTCACAGCATCACCAATCATGACAACGTAAGGTTCCCATCCCTGGATGTCAACGCCGCATTATCTTTGACCACAGGTGAAATGACAGGAAATATTTACATGGGAAGAACAACTATATGGTTTACCAGTTCCAATAGGACAGGCTCTTGTATCTTCTCAGGTCGTCTCGTCAGCAGATCTTGAAGTGGCACTGACAAAATGAATATGATACAAAAAGGTGGTGTGATATCTGGAAATGTATCCGTGGTAGGCCAAGTGACTAGCGATCTCTCAATGGCATCACCTCCATTTGGAACAACATCGCATAATTCCTGACGTGTTGGAATGTATACAGGGCTGAACACGAGAACGACTATAATCTATCATTTAGTACCTAAATCGTTCTATCTGGATCGACAAAGATGCCAGATGAAATTATACACCAATCGTAGTTCAGACTGTTGAATGTTTCAGAGTTAACAATGACCGTCATGATCAACTTTTGACCATCGATAATACAACGATTACCTTGTACAGAAAGACATCGACAGAAAACCGAAAGTTATACGGATTTCCCACCACATGGCCGATCACAGATAACAACCAGGTGATATCGTGCTCACATTTAACTCGTTTGGTGGCACAAAATTATAAACCACACGAAGAAACTCACAGGAAATATCAACGTGGTACAGAAGCTAAAACCTCAGTGACGGATTATCCACCCACTATAAACAACGAGACAGCCACGACAATGTGCGCAGATACGCGGCGTGTCATAAACAGCTCTGGGCACATTACAGTGTAGAGCTCCTGTATCAGCATCATCGGAATTATCAGACTCTTACCAGGCTTATTAGGTTTTGCCAACCACCTGGTGGCGTCCGATGCAGGTCCGTAGTGGTCCAATACTGCAATTACATCGTATTTCTGGCTTCAGTTGCAGTTACCTGTTGCAGTAGCCATCTGGAAATTTCAAGTTCGTGGGTGCATCTCTGGGACACAGTGCATTCTCACGTGGATGAAATAAAACCGGATAGCAATGTTAATGCTCTTTACGACGTTAACTTTCCCATTTGTTCCACAACGCTTGAATTTAACATAAACTCCACGAGCATGAAGCAATCCACGTTTAAGTTTACTGCGCTTACGGCAGAACATTCTAATCCTGGGTTAAGTTATTTCCAAATGTGTACACTGGATGATCTAATATAAGTCGATTATTGTAGCATTATCCAACTAATAATATAGATTTCACCAAGGCGGAAATCGTCCGACAAGCTTTCGAACGTTACCAGTTATTGTTCAGTGATGCTTATAGGCAGAGTGCGTCCCCTGCTGAAAATGACAATCACGTGCTCAAGCAGAATACGGGGATTTATGCAGACATCAACCAAGTGAGAGGTTTGTGTAAGTTATCAGTAGAAAATGCACATGAATAGTGAAAAAACAATGATATCAAACTGTTTCATATTTTAGTTGGACTTATGCGACAACATCAGCTCAGAGATGCCCTAGACAAGTATTTTACCGTATTTAAATTTTGTAAAGATAGATAATCGACGCGGTTGGCAAAAAACATCGCAGGAATTGTTCACATGATTATCCAGGAACTACATCCGAGCATCATAGATACCGTAGTGAATGCCGGATACATTGAACGACGATGATTTGTCGAAAGAAAGACGATGACGCACACAATAAAGATCACGACTGCATGGAAAAAATAGTATCCAAAAGGTGATTTCGCGGAAGTCGAAAACTGCGCAATGCAATCGACAAAAGAAAATTTGACACACCGGTGTCTGATGAGGCCACAGAGGCGTTATTGTATGTGATGATGTACGATAAACATGAACAAGTTGATACAAATCTGGCTGAGGAGGCGTACAAATTTCTTGACAGTTTACAGCTGAAAGAGATTTAAAAAAAAGTGGAGAATGTTTTCAGGGACGGAGATGCCATTCCCAGGTGAAATTTTGCTAATCCACCAGTGGCATCTCAGGAGTTGCCTGAGATAATAAATGATCAAAACACCTACGTGCGGAAGCATAGGTCTATGCTTGTGCCTACTTGTCTGCTTGATGCTAATGCTCCAAATATAATAGCTTACCAAAAAGTGAATAGAAACGGGGACAAAACACCTACTGCTTTTTATCACCTTTACAAATATCACCGCGATGTCAAATATGATCACACAGGTTTAAATGCTGTACATGTGGATTGATCGCATAGGCATTTAGAGCATGTTAACCTGGAAGCGACTCCTGACATGCTAGCAGATCTTGTTAAATTAAATCAGATGACTGAAATAAAAAAGTATTTAGTGATCATGGCACTGCTAAAACTAGATCACTAAAAAGAGTTCACGAGCAGAACTATTAAATTATATCAAACACAGATACAATTTTTAAAAGAGCATCTGTCACAGCTTGAACTGCAGCCGCATAGTTTAGTCGACAAAGAGACAGAAAAATGAAGTCCATCATCGACTTCAATCACAGCGCCACGACCTAGAATCATAGTATCGCTATTACCAAATCATTAACATGGACTAAATTCTACTCTGATCTCATTCTTAGATGGATTGATGATAAGATGTGGATTAAAATTGTGAGAATTAGTACGACTGGTGTAGGGTTAAAAAAATTAATTTTAGTCCTAGCAGTTTCTGCAGGAAAGGTGTTGCCTCCAACAATAATTTTTCTCGGCATGAAAAAGCTAATAAAACTCATGCACCGAAAGAATGGATTGTACGTGTGCCGGAGTAGGGTTGTATTGGCGAGATGATGCCTCAGTGAATTAGGGGCCCCGAGTGGCCGAGTGGTCTAAAGCGCTCTTCGTTACGGATCACTGCCATCTCACCTCTATCTGCGTGGGTTCGAGTCTAAGATTCAGCCAATGTGGGCATGTGAGAAAGCTTGCCAGTAGCTTCTCGTGGGTCGGTGGTTCTTTCCGGGGTTTTCCCGGGTCCTTTCTGCACCATTAATACTGGCCGCCATGTATAGCCTATCGTGCTGAAAAATGGCGTTAAGCCCCATAACAACAACAAAAAGCCTCAGTGAATTAAAGAGTTCTATGCCAATACCAGTTTTATATTTTTTAAATACAATTTCAGTTGGGAGTGCAGTTTAGACATGTAATTTCTAATGATTTAAAAGGTATCCCACAACTTACAACTCGAAAGAAAAGGTTGTTGTTGTTGCTGTTGTGGGATTTAACGCCATTTTTCAGCACAAGATAGGCTATACATGTCGGCCAGTATTAATTGTGGAGGAAGAACCCGGGAAAACACCGGAAAGAACCACCGACCCACGAAAAGCTACTGGCAAACTTTCTCACATACCCACATTGGCTGAATCCTAGACTCGAACCGCCGCAGACAGAGGTGAGATGGCAGTGATCCGTAACGAAGAGCGCTTTAGACCACTCGGCCACTCGGGGCCCCCGAAAGAAAAGGAGGTGTTCCAGAATATACAGTGCACAAAAATTATTTTATTAAAAACATACTGTGTCCTAACAAATATGGTGTCACAGTATATACAGCAAATACGGTAGTTGGAAAAGCCAGTGATTATTATATAGATACTTTAATTATGTATCTACATAATAATATTTATAACAAGTTCCATTGATTAAGTGAAGTGAGTTTACTTTACTCACAATCGTGACCGCTAGCTCTTGCATGAATAGAATTTGCATAACACATAACTCTTTTTTTGTGCCACCCATTTATTTAATTTCATACCAAAGATGTAACTGGTGTGAGAATACAAAGCAGATATCCTTTTAATTCATAGTAACAAGGCAACAAACACTTCTGCAAATCAGGTAAAAAATAATCAGCGCATGTAATTGGGTTCTGTCAGAAACACTCATGGACATATATGTGATATTTGATTGAACCTTAAATTCACATTTAAATGAAATGGGATCCATATCTCACCCTTTCTTACAAGTCGGCGCATGAGCTATCTAGGCCTGAGTTATCGAGGGAAAGGTGAATGTTGATTCTTATTTAATGCATTTTGATGCACCCTTAAACTCATATAACTCATGATGTCACAAAATACAAAATAACACAGCAGTCACGTGATAAACAGTAATTGATTGACCTGAACGAGAAATATGCCTGCACAACTTCAATCTACTTTGTCTGAAGCCGAGACTTTCTTCCACACTTTGCACAATGTGTCCTCTGCTCAGCCCAGCATTATTGATATCACTTGCCTCCATCTGCATGCGACACTTGGTGGCCACAACAATCCTATCACGCTTTTGTCTGAAAATATGAAAACAAAAAGATATGAGTCTAAATGCATTGCAAAAAATCAAGTGAAAATATTTAACTAAAACCTTAATACAAATTTGTGTACAGTACTACTGATGCAACAATCGCGAGACGGAGCCGCATTCAGCATAACCAAATGATTGGGTCTAAATAGCTTTGTATGCTATTGGAACAACAATCGACCACGTTCCTGTCGCCATGATATTTATCGTAGCACCTTTCGTGACCGGAACAGTAAAAGCTTTATGCATAGCCAACCCGATCTATGAACTTGCGACTGGCGATCTACAGGGATTTAGAATCTCAACCACGTCAGACTTCCTGTTCCCAATCATCCAAGCAGTGTAAACCAGAGCTCATGTAAAGGAGGATAACAAACCTCTACCTCTACGTAAATAGAATGTCCCGGAAGTCATTACTCATATCTCCCGCAAATAATTTCTTAACGACGGAGAAAGTTTTATTCGGTACCGTGAAGAACTATAAGAATGGAGGTTGGTGGGGGGTCTTTAGATTTCTACATCGTAATAGTTTCAGGTATAGAGAGTGTACTACGTCTGATCGTAGGAAGTTCTTTCAGGTATTTGTTCCCCAGAATCTTATGACACACGTACTCTAAGTGGCGCACGAATCTAGTACGGCAGGCCATTTGAGTATTAATACAATGACGATTAAGGTATTACGAGAATGTTAGTGGCCCAAGTTAACAGTGACAAACAATTTGACCTAGGCAAACAATTGATAATGGGGTCTTGAACGTAGTATGTGTAGCGGTGAGATAGGATAGGTCGTGTGACGAATCGGAATTCGTCTCCAGTATCGAAATTACCATTGAATACTCCACTGATGTAGGAAAAGAAGATATAGACCAGATCAATGTATGCCTGGATTTATCCGAGGATCTGCGTACGCAGATCTTGGAGGTTTGTCCCAAAACCCAGACGTGTGTATGGACAATCCAGGCGGTACTGGATTGATTCAACATGAAATCAAGTTGAATACATCATAGACAATCAGGATTGAAGAATATCCACTACCCTTTAATGTGCGGGATACAATCAACGAAGAAGTGGGGAAAAAGTTAGCCTTGGAAGTGATCGAACCTTACAGTTGCTTGTACTCGTCCCGCGATGTGTTAGTCTGAAAAAAAGATGGGACAAACCGTTTTTGCATTGACTTTCGGCAACTTAACAAAATCACTGTGTTTGATTCATAACCAATATCATACATAGAAAGCTTATCTTCAAAGATGGCAGGTCATAGATACATTTCCAAGTTAGACCTTACCAAGGGATATTGGCAGGTAACAATCTTTGGTAATGTCCTCGAGTGAACGACATTCGCGACTCTAATCAGCGATGCACTTAGACAAGAAACTAATAAAAAAGTAAGATATTTCCTAGGTTTGATTGGATTTTACAGGACACTTGTTCCCAATTTTGCGGCTATTGTCAGCCCATCAACAGACGTGACTAGGAAAGCGCAACCGAATAAAGTTCCCTGGGGTGTGTGCCAGGAAAAAACGTTAAACACTTTGAAACAGAAACTGGCATGCGCATCAATCTAAAAGTTGCCAGAATTTACCAAAACGTTTGTGCTGAGGACTGATTCATCCGATACGGGACTTCGTTCTGTTTTGCTACAGGAACAAGACTGGATGAAATATCCCATTGCTTATGCAAGTAGGAAATATCTCTCTAGGGAGCAAAACTACTCCGTGATTGAAAAGGAGTGCCGAGCCTTAGTATGGGGATAGGAAAATTCCATCAATATATTGGAGGGAGGGAGTTTACCTTACGAACGGACCATGAGCTGCTCTAATACTTGAACAAAGCAAAGGTCGCCAACTAAAGATTGATGCATTGGGTGCTATCTTTGCAACCGTATAGTTTCCGAATCAAGGCGATTCGAGGGTCGGAAAATATTGGTACTGATTTGTTAAGTAGAGTGTAATTAGCAAATCATTTTCGTTCAGTACTCAAAATTGGATATTTTAAAAATTGTTTCTGTTCACATTCCGTGATTTTTCTAAAAGTGCTGCTTTTATAAGGAGGGATGTATTGTCAAGGAATTCTATAAATCCCTTTATTTATTAGATACTTGTACTCGGGTTTCGTTTTTTGTGTACACTCGAGGGTGATTTACGTATATTGTACAATATTTAGAAAACAGTTCGATTCATTCTATGCTGCACGTGCGAAGTGCTTACGATTGGCAAAACCGAATACTTCCAGCGCACAGACGATATATGGCTGCATTGTTTGTGTATAAATGCTTTACCGTAAGACTAAAATCTTCACATTACGGAACGTCTTGTCAGTGCTCAGTCTACATAGGGACTTGCACATCTTTAGCTGTAGAGGTATGTGAGTTATTTATTAATTTATCGTGTATAAGTTATAATTATTGTACTACTAAGTTTATTTTTGTATATTTTCTACGTAGCTTCGGCTTACGTAGTATAATTAAAATATTTTATATTTTTTTGTGTGACTTAGCATGAAATGTATGTTAGCAATATGAAGTTACATTTTTTAAGAAATGTTTAGTACCGATGGAATCATATCGGCCACGAGTAGGTTCACTTCTGAACATGTTTATTCTTTTGTAATCATTGTGCCGATGCTGTAATCTGTATAGCTTACCGTATATAACGCCATTTTGTGTTATGTCTTATGCCCGTCTCATTTATGTCAGATGTATTTTCAGCTGTAGAGGTGATCGGAGTCGACGTGATACCAGCTGTAGAGCTAACCGTATAAGTTGACTATAGCGGCTGTAAAGCTGAACCATGGCAGCAGTAGAGCTGAGTGAACAGTGTTGCTGGTCGAGTAGCAGGTGATTGGGCGTTGCTGACCGATGGGTGGGCGCTGAATGTTTGATCGACCAAGGAATTGAATGGTGGTTGGTGACTACCTGGAATACTGACTGTTTGATTGACCAGTGTGACTGGTAGCCAAGTGTGCTGGTAACGGAGTGAAAAACTCCGTACAAGTGATCTTTTAGCCCTGTACTAATTTTTGGGTTTGTAATGCCCAATGAATTTTTATTGTAAAGATAGTTGGTATGATATATGTCCTTTTGTTTTCATCATTTTACTTTCTGAGTTAAAAATATTTCATTTTTCACTATTTGACTGAATTTGTTATGAAATTAATGTGAAACATTCACCCTTGCCCTTGTACTGTCTAAGGTCGTTTATTTGTACTTTCATTTGATGCAATATTAGGTTAGTGAGGATTATGTTCATTCGTCCAGTATTTGGATCTTATACACGCACGTATTAATCATACTTCTTTTCTCATTCAAGTCATTCATCATTAAACATTGCATTTGTATCACCATCAACAGTGCTGTCTTGTAAATCCGAAATCCAACCCGGTTATCTTGTTACATGCAGTTTAAGCATTATGTTTTTGGATGCTAAGAAAACTTGTGACCAAATAAACCACTGGACCCTATTAAAACATCTGATGCATTTGTTTCAACCATACCAGAAATCACTCATTCATTGGTCAAATATTTTTGAAGATCTCCCTATGAAAGTTTTATTATGTAATCTCCCACGGTGTTAAAAACTTGATTTCTCCATATTTCAGATCTGCAAATGCCGAAAGTTACAATAAACTTGTAACTCTCAGAGAATTAAAACACCCGCTTGATTGAGCGCCTGACAGTTCCACTATCAACTTTTGAAACATTTGTTTGATACAGCTCGAAATATACCCGTAAATATTACCAATAAAATTTGTACAACTGGCGACATTTGCAGACTGGGTGAGAGATAAAGGCGCCAAAGGGACCAAAATCCGCAAAGGACCAAAGTGAAGGTAGGTGAACCACAGGGCAACGTATGTTCAGTCATCATGTTTAACATTAAAATTAACAACATAGTAAAATGTCTCATTCCTGGAACTGACAACTCAGTACAGGTAGATTTTGTGATCTGCTTTATGTAAAAAAAGAATGTAAACGTTTGAACATTAGCTAAAAATGAACATAAACAGAGAGCCAGAAGAATACATGTTCATATTGTCTAATTGATTATTATCTGACTCCTGTTGTGGTGAAGATCAAATGTTAATGTCTTATTTTCGACTGTATATCGTTTCTTCCACATTTATGTACTTCAGGAACAACTTTTCTTCCCGATATTTAGATACCTATGGGCAGCATGTAAACGAAACCCTGGCTTTAATATGAGTCGTGGCTATTACATATTGTGGATCAGTTGGAAGTTCTTCTGCTCATTAGTAACTTAATATCATTGAAACTTGACTATGGCTCGATTTTGTGTGCTTAGCATGTAAATAATACCTGCTTGATTCACTACACAATAAGGGACTTAAGCTCTGGGTACATTAAAAACTTTCCACTAAGAAAACTTTCATGCTGATAAAATTGAACAATCATTTGATCTCACACAAATTAAATGGGCTCTTAAGTATGCTACCAAACTATCTTCTAATCCATCTCTAAACCATTTATGAACTCTTAAGGTTCAAATACATAATCTTTTTTGTTCAGAAACCAAAGTTCATTCCATCTCTTGGTATACAATTTTGTCATCACTCAGAAATAACAGCAATATAAGTTGAAGACGCTGCAAACCTCTGTACACTCAAAACAATAGGCCTAATGTATAATGTTGTACACTGTTATAGTTCTCTTGAACAGTGTTGTAATGAAACCCTTTAAACGTACTAGTACTACAAGTACAGCATAAGAACGTGGCCTAAATAATGATGCAGTACACCAGTAGGGTTTCTTTGAAGAATGCTATAAGGAACCCTTGTAGTTAACAATAGTGCTAGACACGTGACATAATTTTGCACATCGTTGAGTGTAAATGCAGTATTTCTGCTTTCAAATATTAGGTGACAACTACGAAACAATGAGCAAACGCAAAAAGGTGGTGTCAACCGTGTACAACTATTATTTTCTTTCATATCAAATGTATAACGATAATTCTTAAACTATTATGTATAGACATTCATAATTCATAATCACTTTATTTTTTATCAGTTAGTTAAAGAATTCCCAGGTTTTCGTCACTGGTTATACTGCACATTCAAAAAGACCATGTATGTATTATGTATTATTAAAATAACTTTACGTTCCTTTGATTGGTGTATGATTGCTGAATGTAATTTTGGTTATTGGGATTGGCTTTACTTCCGATGTGCACCTTTAAAAAAAACTACTTGCTCCGTTTGGTTGTTTTCATTCCTTGGACTTCAGAAGTAAATTGTAGAGAAAATACCCGATAGCGTTTTTGTTTCTTGTTAAATTGTATGTATTTAGAAATTCATATATTTCACTTTTTGAAGAAGATAGTGTCTAGTGTATCGATGTTTATTTTTCATATCTTAATAACCTCTAAAGAAAACGTACTTTAAATTTATTCAGGGGGATTTTTCGAGCGCATGATAGCAGTCATTTTGGTTACCTGTGAGCTTACAGAAGGTACGATTCTAAACGAACAATATCCAAAGAAATGTTAGCTACAGCAAATAAGATTAACATAGAAATATGCCAACATTTTCTTCAGTTGTGCATATTACAATTGGAAACGACTTTATTTTATATATGTTACTCTCTGAAACGTTAATAATATCTTTAGAGCGCCACCTTGTATGGGTTGATATGCAAGTAATATAGGTGCATACCAATTGCTTGTTTTTTATTAATACCCTTGATGAGTGGTGTATCTAACCCAAGAAGATATCAATCCATATCATTTGTATAGCAATCTATGCGATGAACGTACCAACCTGCAGGACCCTTTTATTATTATATGTGTAGTTTGGTAACCTCGGCTGTAACAATGCACACAGTCATGCCATGTGAGATAAAGCATCAGTAATTTCGTTTCATTGCTAAACACTAGAACACATGCAAAAATATTTAAACGTCAAAAAGCCCTATTAACGTCTTGAATATACTAATATATACCATAACCAGCAATAAAATGAATAACGACAAACTTGCAAACTATCCTTTCATTCTGACAAAAACTTTCCAATGAGAATAGCTGAGAAGGTTGCAAAAAACACCGGGCATCCTTGATGGCCAGTGAAGTTCACTATATTTTGATGGATTGGTTGAATTCATTGAATCTATCGGGACCATTCACTCTCCATATCATCTTATATGGGAATTATGACATTGTGGGACTTGCTGCATCTAGTTCTGCGATGTACAAGAACAAGTAGTTTATGGTCAATGACTTTAATTATCTAATCTTTCAAGCTTAACATTAGTCATTTAAAAAGACACACACACACACACATATATATCGTCTAAAACCATAGGTAAGTACATCTATTCATCCCACTGTTTGTCCAACTGTCCGTCTGTCCATTAGTAATGAAGTGCATATCCTTTGAGACCACTGAAGAGACGATCATTAAACTTTGAATATGATTAGATGGGTGACCTGTTGATACGCACAGAAGTTTTAAAATTTTAGCATGAACGCTGGGCGTAGGACCTGAGGTGGAATGGGGCAATTGCTTTGTTTAAAACCTCAATCAAGTTAAAATATTGTAGGTGTAGTTCTTAAAGTTAGCATAAACCATCATCACCGCCTGACATGTAGAATATGTATTTGTGGACTACACGCACAGATCGTGGCCAGGGGTAAGACAAATACTGCTTCTGGGCTATTTTTTGAAAACTGTTGAGATCCACAACCTATAGCATATATAATTTTGAAAGTCATAAGAGACGAAATTATTCACGGGTAGCGAATTTACCTAGTTGATATGGATCTTAGCCCTGTGGGATGACATGACAACTGTCAAGATCTCTACCTTTCACCATATATATTCTTGCTTGATATAAAGAGACAAATACAAATATACAGTTTTGCAATATTTGGCCAAGAGTTTGGCATAACTTGAAAATGCAGAGATATTCAGTGGCATGCCATTGATTTAACTCAGTGGGAGTTGGAGTGGAGGATTGCATTATGTAGAACAAAAATATTCTGTACTTCATAGTAAATAAATTAAAATGTTTTTTTTTTTTTTTTTTTTTTACAGTTTTCTCACTATAGATGGTGGTACACTATAACAGAACATGCTGCTAAAATGACTATGGTAAAGGAAATTGTTTACTTTCAACAAGTGCCCCGCACCACCTCCAAATCACAGTCAGTTGAATGATTGACATATAATAAAACTTATAATGGTACTGGCGTATGGTTATTAGCGTGGTCTTGAAACTAAGTGAAATGATGAACCAACAAGAGGTAATTAAAATATTTTAATATATTGACAGTTCATCTAAGCCGGTATTCTACTTTAATTAACATTTCCAAAGACTATAAATTTCTTTCTCTCTCTCTCTCTTCTTTGGATGGCTTGACTAGCATTACGATGATTCATAGGTTCAGAGACATCGTCCGTATCTATCTACAATAAATCAGAGAGAGAGAGAGAAATAGAGAGAGGGACAGACAGACAAACAAACAGAGACAGGTGACCGGGGCCGACCATTTGGACATTTTTATATTTGATAAATAACAATCGATTTTTAATATAATCTACAAAACAGGGACTATTAATACTTTTCATCGTTATTTTCGTATGTCATTTATGATTAATGGATGAGTCGAAAATCTTCATTAATCTATAGGCCTACGGTTGAAAGAATATACTTATACCACATACATTCAAATTAACATGGTATTAATAGTGTTGGTATAAAGCAAATTGATAAACCAATACTACTGGTATATCAAATTGTGATCCGCCCATGGCACAGTAATACGAATATATAAATATTCTTTCAATAGTCGAGATTCCCATCACTGTGGCACCAGTTTATGACATGAAAACATTGGTGGACATGTCCTTAATCACGTATATTTGAATAGTAACATAAAATGTGTCTGCAAGTAATGTACAAAATTACGTACTGATTTCTCTATAAACATGGAAGTTATTAAACATGTATATTTTTCCCTCCAAAGTACGGCCGATTAGGTCAATTTTTTCATGAAAATATCAGCTAATCGGAAACTTTGTATATCTTTCATCAAGAGGATCAACTTTCTGGGGAATCTATAATTTTTCGTAGACAGATACAGCCTTTGGGAGACAGAGGTAATTAAATATGTATAAATTCAACTTTTGACAGACGAGACTTATACTTCAACATTTCTATCTGCAAGAGTTTAATTCAGTGACAAATGAATAAGGATTTACTTTGGACACAAGGATACGGTTTTGTTCCCATATAGAAAGACAATCCTCGTCACTAGAAACATCTGACGAATGGGATACGTTTATAATTTTACTACAAGTCAATTATAATTATGAATGATGATCAACAATGTTTAAATTCTCGATATAATTCAAAATGTTCACGGTTCAAGAGCCTGGCTTAAAGACGGCATGTAGCGTTGTCTTTTGTTTGTTGCATCTTTCTTTAACTAATGTGGTTTGTGTTCATAATTCCTTTTCATTTGCTATTGCCAAACAATGCTCATCCTCAACAATCACTACGTTACGTTTTGTAAACTCTCTATAAGATTTAAATTTTCTGGCTATGTTATTGAATGAAAATGACTGTTAGAAAACTGCTTTATCGGTCTCAACCGACAATGCATCAAAAGCGAGGTCACATGCTATGTTAATAAGGTCACGATATTTATTTAAAAATAAGCAAACATAGTTTTATTGATAATATATGCAAATGAATATCATGGAATAAAAAATAGATCAGAAGCAGATATAATAATGTAAACGTTCATATATCATATAGAGAAACTATTGTTTAATATGATAAGCTGAACAATACATTCATGATGATGTTAACGTCTGCAGAAAGGTAAGTAAAGATTTAATATTAATAGGAATTGTTAAGTACTCTTGCAGAAACATAATTTACTCAACAAAATATACTATGAAGAATTGCACAAGCATCCAGCCGTTACCATGGGTACCCCATAACGTATAAATGGTTGTGATGACATCAGCTGGGTCTGTTGTTGCTTTGGCTGCAGCCGCTGAAGTTATTAGATTTAAATGTGTCTCTGCAAGGCAAGATCTCTAAGATAGGACTGTGGAATGTGATAGGAAGCAAAGAGGGTCGACTGTGCATACTGCGTTCGAATGTGCGGCTAGCAGCAGAGTCTGCAGTAATCTCATGAGCTGAAATTGTCATGCAGCATATCTAGTTGTGAGACATCACACATAACTAAGCCAATTATTAACTTCAGAAACAATATTAGGGTCATAGGGGTTATTTTCTCTTTTACAGCTTTTATGTAAAGAAAGTGACATTAGGTCCTAAAACCCTTTATCTCGCATTTGAAGTAGTGCTGGAAACCACAGACAATGTCTTGCATTGCTCCATCTCTCAACATATCAGTCGAGGAAATGGAGCGGATCATCACTTTCTTGTTATCAGCCAGCAGCATTGGATTCTTTGCTATGAAGTCTGGATGAATCAGTATTCAGTTCAGTGGGTGTGCTTGGATAATAATACAAGTTACTCACTTGCATCTTCCTTGCAGTGACGCTGCCCTTGACATGTGGGATGTGATTATTATGTGGTAAATGTCCTCTCTATAATACAAAACTTGTTTAATAATGGCAGTCCATTTAATACGTACGCAACAATTTAGATATTTTCGACCCATCCCTCATCTTGTTGGATGGTTTAATTTTTCTAAAACAAAAACATGCGTATGCACGCTTTTGCTTAGTAACTCCACACTTCATAGCGTTGTGGTTTTAACAGCACGATTAGTGGTCTCAACTGCCAAAAACGTTTTGTCATGTGCCCTCTTCGTGTAGCATGTGACGTGGTTCGAAAACAATTTTGAACAAAGTGTGATATTTATGATGGTGCGCTGTCAAAGTTAGCTTAATTTATTATCACAGTCCCACACGTTAGGAAGAAAGGCATGGATTCTGTGATTCTGCCTGTCAGTGTATGCATCTATGAATTTGTAAAGTTACTCAACGCCAACATTGTTCAAGATAATGACTTTAAAGCTCGGGATAAGTCGGTGGTTGTAGATGTGCACGAAGATACATCTTCTGGAAATGGATATGGGGCAGAGTGGTTGTGGTTTTGTATAAAGTTAAACTAATTCGCAAATTATGAGACTATAATGAGACACAAATGACAACATATATCAAATTGGAGTGGCGGGATGAGACCAATGGATCATGCTTGGAACGTCTGAGATACCCAACCCACAACTACATATAACATTATATACTTGACATGACATTTCAAATTCATATATAGATATATAATTGGCACCTGGGTCTAATTGAACCTAGAAGCACGGACTTTTGCGTTTAGTTAGACAAAGTTTGGAGCATGAGGGATGTATTTTTTAACAAGGACTTTTGTTAATGTTTGCAGATATGTATGTGACTACTGCTTGGAAAACTGTTTATTTTGTTTCAATTGTTAGCTCTACTGGTCATAGACGATAAGTGCTGTTGGGATGGAATGTTGTACATCTTCCATCGTATTATGTATGTCGGTCTGTTCGCACAAGTTTGCTTTCGCTTCTCTGCTTAAACTACTAGGAGAATTGCCTCGAAACTACCCAGAACTCCAATCTTGCTGCCACAGTGACCATCTTGAAAATCTTTCTATTGCGACTTCATCTGAATTTATAGTCATCTGAAAATGTGAATAAAAATAGAAACTGGAAAAGAAAACAATCGACTTATCACTTTGCATCTGTGATTGTGAACAAGAAGAAAATTCGTAGAACTACATTTGTATCGGGTACACTTGCAGGAATATGAGGAGTTCATTCACTCGGTCAATACACAGTTACCAGGAGCTCCATTCAAAGTGTACGTATTTGTATTTGTATGTGATATAAATAAAATGTATGCATAGAATGTACGCTGTATCAGTGATATACCACACGTTGTATACATGTTTCATTAAAAGGAAACGAGGCTTGCCCGAGTTTCCTTTTAATGAAACATGTATACATCTCGTGGTATATCATTGGTCTAAGCGACCAGTAATCTCAGAAAGAAAAGCGGATACCTACTTGTTGGTCTTAGCTATTGTAGGCATACACGATCAAGCGTCACATGGCATGATGGGAAATCTTCTATTTTTCACAAGTGTAAATGTGCGAATATAAGGAAAAATTGATACCGTTCTTCCTCGTAACAAATAATCACATAGATTTCCTCTGCGAAAATGTCTAACCCAATTACAACATCATCTCCTCTTTTAACCCCTAGAATACCATCATACAATGGAATTGTCGAGGACTTACAACCAACTATAATGATATTCTTCTGCTTTTAAGTTAACATGATACTGCAGAGATGTCTGCAGGAAATCTTAATAAAAGATACGGACATCATCAGACTTAAAAATTGCTCCTTATTTAACAAATACTCTAAAAATTTAAGAGGGCCTTTAACAGGGTACCTGATAATGTAATTGATTTCATAATAATGTACAAATCATTGTTGTAAGCATCATTCTACACTGAGTGATTACTTTGGTTTCATTTATAAACCAGCAGACACCAACTTACTACAACATGATTTAGACCACCTCGTCAGACAGCTGACATTTATTCTACATGGGAATTTCAATTCCGATAACATTTTATTAGGTTCAAAATAAAAATATGACATATGAATGTAGACAAAAGGTAGAAGATTTCATTTCCAGGCAAACGTTTTATCTTTATTACACCACATCATTAGCATATTTACATCCGGGAACGGGTACATATCCGTGCATCGATCTGACAATTTGTTATCTTCGCTGCTTTTAAAATTATGATTGGAAATTCGCTGATGACCTCCACAGTAGTGACTATTTCCCAATCACTTTAAAGAATATTAACTCTACCCTCGATGAAGAAATTCCTCAATGGAATTTAAAATAGTCAGACTGTGCCAATGTGACACAATTTGCACAACTAGACTTAAGAGAGATATCTTTCAAACATTAATGACCCTAATACAATAGTTTGCATCTATATTTATCAAGCATGCAGAAGAATCCATTCCCACGTTCTCATAGAACTCTAAAAATATTCAAAATACATGTTTCAGTAAATAATGTAAAGAAGCCATCAGGTAACTCCGAGACGTATTGAGAAAATTTAATAATCGTCCAACGCCCGAAAATTAAAATAAGTTCTACTCAAAGTAGTAACGTACACTGACTGGGGTGTTGCTATAAACGTCATCCTCAATTTATGTAGAACTTTTATTCGATCCAAACTAGACTATGGTTGTATTGTTTATGGTACAGTCAGAAAATCATATTTAAAGATGCTTGACCTAATTCACTACCAAAGATTAAGACTCGCTCTAGGAGCATTTAAGACATCAGCACGTGAATTCTTTATGATGAGGTGAGTGAATCACCTTTATCACATTGTAGAGAAATGGTTTCCTTACAATATGCCTTCAAATTAAGATCGAACCCTTTGAACCCTGCTTTTTGGGCTGTATTCTAACCCAAACACAAAACATTATAACAAATAAACCAAATGCCATAACTTCCTTTAACATTAGAATATCTTCCAGCCTTGACAATTCATCAATTGGCCTTTCAAAACTCCAGAAGACGTCCATTCCTGAAACACCTCCCTGGTTACGCAAACAGGAAAAAGTACTTTTTACGCTAATCGACAGAACAAATCTGATAAACATCTTCCACAAATCTTATCAGGATCTCCTCAGCGAATTTAATAAATACACAATGATTTGTACTGATGGGTCAAAGGACGAGGAAAAGGCTGGTGCAGCCGTCATTAGTGAAATTCAAACAACCAATAATCGCTTGCCAGATGGTGCATCAATTTGTTTTTGCCGAAATCAAAGCAATATACATTTCTCTTAAATATGTCGAAAGTGAACAGATTTTAAACTGCATCATCTTCTCCAATTCACTATCTGTACTTAAGTAACTACACAACAGGAAGTTAGAACATCCATTAATGACTGATATTCTCATGAAACATTCCGAGCTGCATACCCCTCCCACAATATAGCATATTGCTGGTTACCCAGCCATGTCGATATCTAAAGTAATGAAAAATCAGATCGTGCTGCTGAAATGTCCATATCCCGTCAACCCTCGGGTTTTAAAATGCCATACACTGATTTTAAAACTATTATCCAAAAATCTTTACTTAGTGAGTGGAAGGCATCGTGGAATGATGCAGTGAATAATAAACTACATATAATCGAACCAACCCTAGGCGAGAAGAAAGTAATCACTGCAATAATTACAAAAGTTTATACTTATATAATCCACTCCTACATACTAAAAGGCAAAGACCCACCTTATAACTAACCAGTCACTATTAAGCACTTCATGCTAGAGTATTTCTATTGCAAACCTACGCATGATCATTACTACAATGTTTAAGACATGAAGATGCGTTTTGGTACAGTAAACGTGTCGTGCATTTAAAATATCTTGAAATATATAAACATCTAAAATATAACTTCTTTGTTATCAGTTTGAGTAATTGTACATAACATGTGTATTGTCGTTCATCCCAAACACCTTTGTTTAAAATCTAATCATGAATTCTCACGCACGATTTACATTCCTGGCTGATAAGAATTCTTCATATAATACCCTCACCGGATCATATTTTTGCCTTTAATTGTTTGCTTTTATTATCGCTGGTTGATAATGAACGAACCTTTTATCACTGGTAAATAATAGCCTTCCAGAGCTGGTACTTCATCAAATAACAATCAATCAATCATTTTTGCACCATTTCAGCGACCAATTTGAGGCCGTAACATGTAAAGTCGTGAAGAAATTAAAAAGTCTATATCATCGTAGAAGATTAAAATTTACACACGCAAAGTTTCAAAATGTCGGCCATAGGTAAAATGTTGCAACATAATTTCTCTCCATAGCATTTTAAGAGATTGAATCTATCACAGAAGTTTCAGAAACACATCGGGTATGCATTAGTTTGAAAATATTTAGGTACATTTAACATTTAACACATTGATTATCAAGACCTTATTTCAATCTGATGCTTTAGTTTTAATTCTTAGGCACATTTAACAAAGGCTGCATCTGTCTACAAACTTCACAGTGTCCCAGGAAGGTTAATGCCTTTCATGAAAGATATACAAAGTCCCAAAAAGACTGATATTTTCATGAATAGAAAATGAATTTTGAGAGAGGTGCTTGGGAGATAAAAATATGTGTTGAATAACTTACACATTTATAGAGAAATCAGTACGTAATTGATTACATTGCTTGCATATACGTATTATGTCATTATACAAACAAAAATAACCATATATATATATATATATATATATATATATATATATATATATATATGTATGCGAATAAGGGCATGTCCCCCAATGGTTACATTACATGCATTGGTGTCCCAATAGCGGCATTCGTGACTATATAGTCTTTAAAACTATTCCACACTAAAATACACAAATCGCAAGAATAAACTTACGCCAAAAATCTCATTTTTCTACTGAATACAAGTTTACATTCCGAAAATAAATATCATGTTTTTCTGAATCTGAAGTGTAATGCAGCCACCCAAATGTGTTCGAATCCTTCTCGATATTGTGATTACGTTGGCGTCCGTCTATCCCTCCTCCAACTAAATTAGTGTTAAAAACGTTTTCACTTTTATTTTATTTCAAATACTATTTGATTCCATTCTCTTCATATTTGGATTATAACTTCATTATGCACTTGTCGTATCCTGTATCATCCTGGTTTCTTGGTTATCCTATTGAATGTGGATTGTTTCTCTTTTTGCGATAAAATAGTAACCTTTATTAACTCTGACGCTGATGGGTTTGCTTTGCGATGATAAAATAGTTAGCTTGATTAACTTTTACATTAAAGTTTTACTTCGCTGATACTTCAGTAATTTACTCGGTGTCTCAAGTACAATTGACCAGAGAGTCATGATACTTGTTATGTGGGTTGCTGGAGTGGATGAGTGGTCTAAGGCACTCTCCATTACAGATCACTGACATTTAATCTGTCCGCGTGGGATTGAGTCTCGGCCCAATGTGGGTATGTGAAAAAGCTTGACTGAAGCTTCCCATGGGTCGGTGGTTCTTCCCGGGACTTTTTCAGGTTCTTCCAAAAAAACTGGCCATGTGTATAGACTTTTATATGCTTAAGCATGGCGATAAACCAACAAAAATAGGACCATCGTGGTATGCGGACACATCTTGATTATATTATATTATTATATTTTCAAAGAAAGTCAGCATGACCTTAATTTCACTTTCCAGTGACATAGGTGAAGTCTCCTTTACCTCAGTTTGTTATGCAATACTAGTTATAGGATCATGCAGTTTTGTTCGTGAATACATCTTGCTGGGTAAATCAGAAAGTCGTAAAAAGTAAGGTAGTTTAACCAATATTTCATGCTATAGAGATTTGTTTAAGTTCTGCGTTTTGGGCAGTCTCTTGGGCAATATTGAGTACATATTAATGGAAATTGATACATCGATTGGTTTTGATGGGTGTAATACCTATCCACAAAATGTAGGTCAGTGACGTATATTTCACATTTGCGTCATCACATTCAAGGATTGTTTCCTATTTTCATAGCACATTACAATTTTGCTTATATTTTAATAGCGAAATCTGTATTTCAAAAAAGGTTGGCCACTGGATGATGCTCCTTGATGCGTACAATAAAAATATTTGGGTACATCTTGATGCGTACAATAAAAAAATATCAACATTGGTCAGTGTGGCCTACATTTGATGCTTTTCTGACTATTACTAAGGTTCCTATGGATTATGTACTATAATCTGCATGACATGAAGGAACTATTTGATGCAATAAACGTAAGTCGTATTCTTAAAAGAAGTAAATATTTATTCTCAGCTATAATTTTTATGCCATTTCGTTGAGGAGTTTTATGCAATGTATATACAGTCCTTTACATTCAACACCTTTTCATCTGTCATCATTGAGATATATCGTTTACATTCCCCGTAGATCGGGAAGCTTTATTTATTACCGTTTCCATCTTGCCGTTTTATATTCAACTTTTTGGTTTTATATCGCTGGTCGATACGAAACCTTTTACCACTTTTAAATAACCCTACATATAACGTTTAGTAATGCGCTAAATAGTCTAATCGTGATGATGCTCATGAAGATAAGGAACGTGCAATGGAAGCAGCACATTATAGTACATACATACATACATACATACATACGTACATACATATGTGTGTGTGTGTGTGTGTGTGTGTGTGTAGACACTGATTAGATTTTATACCCGTATAGTAATTTGTTCAAAATTATTAAAACCTTTATAACTGTTTTATACTTAAACGTTTCATCAGCAGTGCTTTGAACACATGCTGTGTTAAAACCAGATCACTTACATTCATAGAACTCTTCAAGTGTGACACTTAGCTGCAATAATACACGCAAATCATTTGTAAATTACAAGCAGCAAGCAATATCCAAGAAACTGACAAAAAGGCGTAACTTTGATAATAAAGTCAGTGAAACGTGAAATGTATGCCAAGTTCTTATTTAAAAAGCGATTTAGTATTTATCACACAAGATCTCTTCGTGGACTAATAGAACATAATCTATCCTGCTCTGGATCTTATCAAGTGACTTTCCACGTTTAACGTTTCCTATCAAAAGTCCACTGAAAGAAAAGTAAAGAACTGAAGCACACACGTTTGCCAGGCATTAAGAAGATACAATATTTTCCCGAAAATCGGAATTGATAGGGGATGTTGTATTTGCATCTGATGAGATGGGCAGCACATGACAAAGTGTACGAGTTTTGGTTATTTCGGCTAATTTAAACGTTGATTTGCACAGGTGATGGATTACTCCCTTGCAATAAACATTACTTGTAACCCGTGATTGTTTTCTTCTGCAAATAAAACTCTCTCTCTCTCTCTCTCTCTCTCTCTCTCTCTCTCTCTCTGCGGCCATCATGAAAAAGTAATACTCATCAATTGTATGTATGCTTCAGGATCAAAGACAACAATCAGGTTCTTCGTTTCCCTTTCACTCCTGTCCTGCAAAATCTTTATAATGACAAACTGTACCTTAGAGAAGTAATTACTAATTATAATCATATCATGTTACTTCCGCTTAAATCCTGTCACCAGATATCATTGGGATATAGATATCACACTAGATGAATCAATAAATATATGTAAAATATGACAGTAGAAAACTAAAACAATGCTCATTCTATTTCAACTGGTACCCCTTAAGAAGACTTCAAGGTAGGACACCAATTTCTTATGTTACGTGTTTACGGTCCAGTTTCAGTTGTTCTTTATATTTTTCCAGTTGCAACTGCATTTGCGTTTCTTCTTTTTCTTACTAAAGTTCCAACTTCTTCAACTCCAATTCCATCTTGTATTTTAATTCTAATTCCTTCATTTTTATGTCAGAGTGTGATACAGATTTACTGATCGAAACCAAAGCACTGATATCCAAAACATTCTTTTCTACCAAATACTGAACCAAAATGTTTCTTATTTCTTGTTTCTTTAATTATAAAGAAGCCTTTACGTCAGAAACATTGCATTTTCTGGCAAGTTGAATCAATTCATCTTTTTTGAAAAGATCTAATTGTTCCTGGGTAGGATTTGAAAGAAAGATTGCTACTTTTGTTGACTTTGAAAAAGCTTGCCGATTTCAAAAACATGGGGAATTCAAATTTCAGAAAACAAAGTTTTCTGAAATATTCTATTCAAAATTCAAAATTATCCTTAGGACGAGCTACCCAATTCTTATGTTACGTGTTTAGGCTCGAATAAACATTAACACAAGAAAGAGTGATAACAACAAGCTTTGAAAAAATAACAAATAATGTATTTCCCTGGAAAAATACTGTAAAAATGAAGAAATATGAGAACTTACGGTTTCCAGAATCAAATCCAAAAATAATACAGGAATAACCCACGAATAAAATTTTTGAAGTCATAATATTGAAATGTTCTAATGATTCCAAGTTCGAGTCCCGACGAAACATTCAAGATGGAAAGAGATGGCATATGCTGCAACTTGTACTGTGTTGAAGTCTACAATTCCTTGTAGAAGCACAATAATTAATCCTCTGGTCTTGGAAATCCAAATAAAATTTTCAAGAAATGTCCTTCTTCAAGAATTCTGTATGAATAATATAATATTTCCAGAGAAACGAATTAATCTTTTAGAGTCCAAAAAATTTGAAGAAAAAAATTAACAAATAACTAAAAAAAACTCAAAAATTCAATACTGGTCACAACAGAAGAAAACAACTTTACATTAAGGGTTTAAAAGCCTGGTCTATGATATCTCTTATTTACACATTACTATTAATACTAAGTATTTCGCAATTTTGTAAATGCCTAATTGCGAAATAGAGGATCACGTGATCATCTTTACATGTAAAAACAAGTAGCTCCTGTATGTCTTTGATAAGACCCTATAATTTTACTCTGAGAAAAAGTTGTTTACTTGACCCTCAATCAAGGCCAGGAACTATGTCAAAAATAGAAGCAAGTGATTCTATTATTAGATATCGAAGGAAAAACTCAGGTCAAACTGAATTTTCTGAAAAATATCAAATTCCTAGTAAACAAAATTACATTGCATAGACTTGTAAAGCAAATAAAAATATTCAAAAACCCACAAACGATCAAATTAAATCAAATACAACTTAAATCAAATATAAATTAAATTAAATGTACGTAAAAAATTCTTTCATTCTTGCAGACCATGAATTCCTCCCATTCTGATTGCCGGCACAGAAGATCATAATGTTGCCGCAAAATTAAACATGTCCTCAGTGAGGGTTTACGTCACTCACTTACCTAACAGTGATAGTCTTGTATTTTTCTAGTGGAAACTTTTACATCTTTCTGCAGCACTTGAAAATTTCACAGGTACTAATAAAGATCACATTTATTTACTTACTAAACCATATAGTGTCATTTGTGTTTTTAGACATATTTCTTACTAAACCTTTTAACATAGAATATAAACAACTATTCACATCGTTCCTACATTTCCCAAAGTTAACGATCCTCTCGTTTCCCTCGGATCTATTGCATTTCACACTGTTCTGCATCGTTTAAATCATATTTGATTACACTCTCATGTCTGAGACTCGACCTTGGAAGGCGCGAGGCATTGCATGAGACGAGCTAAGCATGCCAAAGGGTGTGGTGATCTGACGGCAGGATTGTATTCCCCTCTTTTCTCGAAAAGTATTGAAATTGTTAAAAACAATAAAGCAACATTCTAAGTAGTAGAAGTGATGCATTGTCCAAGAATTTGTAAGGAATAATACACACCTGTATGCTCATTGGTGAGCTGAGTCTATTATATTTCGCAAAGTCAACACTTTTTCTGCATCTGACCGCCACAAGCAATACTGAAACCATAATAACGGATTTTCCCAAAGCGCAAAAGATCATCAAATGCCGTAATGGTTTCCTCTGTGGGTGTTCCATTGTCCCATGCATGAGCCTACATATCAACAAAGAAAATGACAATGATACAGACATATATATATATATATATATATATATATATATATATATATATATATATATATATATATATACATACAGCTAGACTAGAAACATCAACACCATTATCCCAATCCTTATCTCTATCAATGCAATATGACCGAATCATTCGAATCATGTTCTTGAAAGGTTGATGACATCTTTCCAGCACCAAATGATGTTTAGGGTGATAGGACCACTATTTAAGCAGATGGATGCCTAATTCATGGATAATTTGTTGGGAAATTACAGACATCAATTTTGAAAGTGAATCAGACTGGACAAATTAAGAAATCCTAAAAAAATGTATAAAAAAAATTGATAAAGCTTTTAATGTTTTTCTTTTAATATTTCTATCAGTGATTGCCTCTGGAAACATCGTGAACTCTCACATTATGGTCAACAGGCATTGGTTGCCTGAGTTGATCTTAGGAAAGGAATCGACACGGTCTGCCATTATTCTGACAAATGGTTCGTACAATGAAAGATTAGGCACACGAGCCTTAGGTATATAGTGACATGGCTGTCTTACCATTTGATAAGTCTACAGTATCTAAAAATATCACTTTAAATGTTCGGACAAAAATATGTTTTAGAATATTGTTCTAAGTCTTCTTGACGCCTCAATGCTCAGTCGTTGGAATTTCGTGGGCATGACTAAGAATTTCCGGTTGATATGTCGAATTTGACAGCTCACTGACCACTGGTCACCAGCGGATAATTCAGGTCGTCTACATTTTCTCATAAGGACCCCACTTTCCCAAATTAACAAACTGTTACTGCTTAAACCCCTCTAAAACATACAGATCTCAGGATCTTGTTCCTGTTCGACAATAAGTGATTAGTTTTCTCACCCTCATTAGAAATGAAAGAATGAGATTGAAAAAGGGAATCGGTATGATCAATGCCTATTGATAGATCAATGAAAGCAGCAAAGGTGACCTCATCAAAAGACTGACCAATACAGACATTTATATTACGACTCTATGGTCACAAACTAAGTAACAGAAAGAAGTAAAACCACCATGTTTTGTAAAACTTAACACACACTTTTAATTATCAAGTTTATACTTTAAATTGTGAGAGGAACTTACAATATTGTGAAATAAATCCAAAACCAATCCTTATAAAGGTCAACGTAAGTAATGAATGAAACGTTCCTTATACATTCAAAACCGAAAATGTCCTCCACCAATCATGAAGTTGTCAAGATGGCGTTGTTCCGAATTTCAAACAATTAATTTATCACAATTCCATAATTATATTATAGTCCAAACACGGGCACTTTTTATTTCCAGTTCACAATCTGAACAAATATTTTTTCCTCTCTAAGTACAACATAAAAGAAGTCTGCAGCATTGCAAAAGGAACACAAAAGTGAGAATGACTGTAAATGCTTGATTTCATCTTTATATACATCGTCTATAGCAACTGTACTTTGCAATAGACCCCTCGTGACCGCATACACAATTAATTTTGCACTGACTTTGCCTAATATGCGTTCTTAGCAATCAGGTGACGTACTTGTCTTTATTGCAAAAGATACTCTATACAGTTTATAACCATGAGTAGCATCATGAAAATTAAATAAAATCATGTACCACTAAAAACACAAAACATAGCTATACATAACACATGGAATATTACACATTAAGTGTTTGTATTTTGCAACAAGGTTGTTTCCTGAGCAAAAGTCGATTTCTGTGATATGTTACCCAGATTTTATTCAACTACTTATAAAGAGTGAACTGGTTATTCCAGTACATTATCCGTAGCCACCAGATATGCCCATTTGGTGAATGTGGTGACCTATTTTTATGGTTTTATTCAACTGTACTTATGAATAGTGAACAGGCTATGTCAGTACGTTTTCATCCGTTGCCACCATATATGCCGGTTGGGTGCATTTTGCAATTAAGCTGTATTGGTGCACTAAAACCAGGTCATGCTGGCATAGTTTCCTGCTGAAATATAATGCATCGGTCTAAATGTCTAACTAGTAGTGTGAGGTAAGCATGTGTAACACATCCAGGAAATTTATTGACATTTTTAAGTTTAATTTACAAAGTTTTATAAAACATGGGATCAGGAATACGGTCTCTTGCAGTAACAATCTCAACGAATCAGATGTGAGATTACCTGCTTCAAATATGTTGATTTTACGCGAATGTTTGTACGTAAGCCCGTACCAGTAATTGGATCAATGTCAGATCAACAATATTGATTCTAGAGTGACACCAAGGTCAAATAATCCAGTAAGAGGTCACCTCATTAATACGCGCAGATCAAACTCTTCTGTGATCCTAATAATATAAATCCTTGGTCTTTATGTTACTACCGCTTTTGCCCATAAATACTCTGGCTGTACCCGGCCTATATACAAGCCAATATCATAGGCCGGTAGCTTGTAAAAGATGTAGAAGTAACGTCATTCTCTAACAGCTAGTAGGAAACTTTTCAGTGAACTGTAATGACTGGCCGATAGCGTCAGGCCAGCGACGTACAAAGGGGGGTTAGGGTGGGTGGGAGTGAGTGGGGGATATCAAGATATTCAGTACTTTTACTGAAATGGTGGATGATATAGTATTCGCCTACACTCCTAGCAGTTTTGACCACTATAGTCATTCTAAAGACTAAAAGAAGTAAGGATATATAAGGTATGCAAACTCAGTCGGTTTGTTCATCAATGTATTACTGTGAACCTGAATGTCAGTATGGAGACCCTAGCATTGTAATCTTGTTTGCGTTTCAATCCAAATGGAAAATGGCGACGTAAAGACAAAGACTAATCACTATGCATTTCCTGTTCCTAGAACAGTACATTTTCAGTGCAAACTGTGACACGTGGATCCAATATTGGAAATGTATATTTTACATATTTCTATTATTTTCAAAATGATCATTTAAAAAGAAGTAACTCTTATAAACATGGGCTAAAAAGAATGTAACTCTCAAACTTACATAAATTTATGGAATTTTCTGGAGTTTACCGAATACCGCGATCTACATCACATAAGTTATCTGAAAAAAATACTCACGCAAATATGGCGACCGTGTAAGTAAAGAAACGCAACACTAAGAAAATAACAGAGTTGGAGACTCCAAGGCAGATATCAGTTTCGAGCATTTTTGATATCCGCAGTCTCTTTAGTTTTTTGTCTGTTTGTTTTTTAATCAGTGTGTATATGTGTGGGGGTTAAGTTAAATACCAAAGGTATTTGCGGTCTCACTAGTCCGATTTACTCTGACCCTTCCCTCACCGTGTTAGATATTTTGACATTGATGTAATGTAAACGTCAACATATATAAAGTGGGTTTGGAAGAATCAGAGGAAACTTGGTAACCGATCTCACGAGTACGGTAACTGTTACATTTTGAACCAATGTTGTGAAATTCACACGTTCTTATATTGATCATTTTAAATGACCTCTCTTGCTCTATTGTGTTGCACCATTTGGTTTTGGTCTGATTATCCTACTCTTACATCCATATCAAACGAAAACAGATCTAACTTCGCAGTACTATCCGCAGTCAGCTACCTAGTAGCTGAGGCTCTAAGGTAGACAACTCGTGTAAGTTTTTTATATTAGTAACATGAATTATATCCCTTATATCATAAATTCTAATGACATAAAAACGAAATGCATATTCAGTAAGTAATAATACATAACGGCGCAAACCAGCTATTGCTGTTAATTAATATGATTAATTTTCTAATTTGCCTGAACGTGAACTATCTGTCTTCTCTTTGGTTTGCATACGATGGCCATATGTTTTCGATATTTATATTCAACAGGATATTATTATACTGACCAAAAGTGTTCCATGGACTTCACGCTTACAAATCGGCTGATAAAAGGGGGAGGGGGATTGGGATACATATTAGTAGCGTTATGATTTCAACGACCGTTTCTTGTCAACCAAACATTTTATAATGCCTAATACAAAACAATTCAGAGCGCTTGCCTGAAATTTAAATTATGGTTCACACTATCCTGGCACTATGTACGTGTTTGCTATCGCTAAATCTTTATAATTTTTATAAAATTATTATTATTATAAATCCTCAAACAATTTGATTAGTGTAGAATGAAAACACCAGCATGTAGATATATCTTCGAAATTAAAGGGCTGAAAAGCGGTTTAACCACCGCCATTTATATCGTCGTTAATGTTATTTGTAATTAAACGCACGTACATATACGTTAATAAGAGCATTTTCACATTTCACTGTAGATAAAATAATTCTTAAAAGTAATATTTGTGAATTAGACAATGTAATATGCGTCCTAAAAGTGTTGATACCGTAAATTGGTTGTAAAGTTTATGAAGAAGCACAATAATAGACTAGAATAGTCAAGCTTTTGTTAGTAATATGCATTTTAGATTAATTTAAAATGAAACAAGGCCCTTCACTGAAGGCCACCGGGAAATGCCCCACCACCACCATCACCACCACCAACACACAAAGATAGAATGAGGCACAACGGTTTTCGTTTCGACGCAGTGTTTTACAGATGCGTGTCACATTTACCGGATTGTCAACTGGGTTACTAGAAGCGCTTTATTCAGAAGTTTGGGTGTGAAACGACTAAATTGTGTAGTAAGGGTTGATAAAAAGTACGAAATATGAACAGTTGCCACGTTGGCTCGGTGCGCAGCGTGCCGGACGTACGATCAGAAAAACCCGAGTTCGAATCCTGCCAAGACCAGTACGGATCAGCTGCCGAGAAACTCTGTGGGCAAGGCACATTACTCCAATTGTTTCAGAACACGTGCTGATGTTCCACTAACATGAAACAATAAACGAAACTGGTGGTGCATACACAGTTTCTCTGCTAAGTGGCTCACTTATCGTCGTTTCCCTTAACTCTAATGGGGCAGGATACAATTAATTTAAAACGATATATTAATATCGTACTGAAAGTAACTGTATTAAAGAGGTTGAATATTGAGAGATTAACAATAACCTAATAACAAAATACACTTTATTAAGTATACATTTTTTTCATTTAATAGATTGTTTTAAAAGTTTGAATAAGAATAGTCGAGGAGTTGAATATGTTACATTGCGAATATTATGAAATGAAATAACGTATTTATTTAGATATTTAGATAAAAAGAAAGAACATTTAGTTCGGTATAGAACACGCAATAAAAGAAAATCTTTACTGGATATTTGTAAACATTCGACTTTAAAATAAGTCCGAAAGACATCGTTGCAGCCTGTTAACATCACAGATAGTTGCTGGAAGTTTGACAGTGTAAGAATGTAATGACGAGTATGACATATTTTCTGCAGACGTGTCCACAAATTGAATGTCACTGTAAACTATAGGAGGAAGAATTGTTCCAAAATAGCAAAAAGATCCATGAAACGAATTATTATATACACTCGATTACAAGTCTAGAACAACAGCAAATTGCAAAATGCCGGCAGATCATGGTCTATGCAGTTTGTTAGAAGAAATCAGTAAAACAAACAGAATAAACTATGGTTTGCTGGCACATTGCGTGGTCTGTGTCTATGCTTTTCACAGCTGCAGTCGAGTTATGGATAAATAAATTGGACTCCTAAATGGTTACATGTTGATGCACACCCCCCATAAAATAAAAAACAATAAAAACCCCAAACACTCCCACCCTTCAAATTCCTATGTTAAGCTAAAACAATGCCCTCTATTCAAACTTATTCTTGAAGAATTACATTGTTGTTCATGTACAATTGAAAGGAAGTGTCCTCGTGTTTGAAACTCTTTGAAATTTAACTCTTCTTTTTATCCATTTTTTTTATCCATATTGATCTGCTTTTTTATGCAAGTTACTTTGTTTAAATAGTGACTTATTTTCCAGTACCATATTTTTGTAGAAATCGTTGCATTGTTTCAATCACAATCGATTTAGATTGAGATGAAGTTGATTAAAATGCTTTCACACTAGTGCATAGATTACTGTAATTGTTGGTTCTTTATTTTTGTGTTTGACTGTGTTATATGTATTTCTGTGTTTGCAATAACGTTTTCATACGAAATAAATAAGTATGGACGCTCCGCCCACAGCACAAGTGTAAACGTTTTTTTCAATAGTAGTTTCTGTCACGAATGTAACATGTCATAGAGCCAACATGACTGGCACATCGTTTGTGACAAGTATATGCAGTTTGAGAAGTATTCCCTCTTCTAGCTTTTCACACCGCCCACTATCATTAGCATACTATATTTTCTCCGAATCCTCTGAAACATATCGAATCCTAAAGAAATCTTGCAAACGTTAAAAAGATTAACTTTAGAAATCCAACAAATTATACGTTGTAGATGACGAAGCGTTATGTAACAATATGGGCGGGACATAAGCTTAATCACCCAAACAGGTTCACGTAAGGATTTTAGGCGGTGATAGCTAAAGGTGATTGACATATTGATATAGTCAACACTTACACAGGAAGATTACAATATCAGTATCAATTTTCCTCCTCAAACTGCTCTGTCGCTTTTGTTGCTATATACTTAATTCATCGAGCGTATTAATACAATAGTTATACCATTCCTAAATATTAATTCAAGCTCCTACCATGAATTTGTCCATTGTTATGATTTTCCTTCTTCCAATCTACTTAGATGTCGTTTATAGTGACGAGAGCACCCGTGATGTTTCTTCTGTCCTGGAGCTCTTTCCTGAATTCGTAGAGATCAAAGATGAGATCAACAAACTGAAGAAAGGTCAGTTGGACACTCTTATCTTTCTTTCAGGCCTTACTATATGAATATTTACATATCAGTCTTTTCTAAAGGAAAATATTCGATTAACAATTTCTCACCTTTTGTGAGCTTTATTAAATGTGTCATTAAACAAAGAAATGCATAAAGACTATTCTCACGATTGACGTTTCAGTCTTGCATGCTATCATTCGAGTAGTATATTTTAGTAATCAACCGAAAATATTAAAATGCTTCAGATATTTTACAAAGTTCAAGATGTCCACTGTAATGCATTTCTTACATATTGTAGTGAATAAGACGCGTATACGTGCGAAACACAGACAACATTATTCAGCCTAAAACCATTATGTTATCTCGATTTTTGATTCACATAGTTAAAGACATTTAAGATTTGTATAATATATACCAGCTAAGCCTTATTCCACCAATGTCATTTATATCATCTTAACAACTATAAATGCTTTCATCACCTTCCATAATTGTTGTTGTAGTTGTTGTCCCTACTAAATTTATGTCGTAATACTCAGTACGTACTTTAAATACCAACAATGGGGACATTAAAATGGAAATTTAAAAAGGGGGGGGGGGCATGGAAAGAGAACTTTATTATAAAAGATGTATTGCTTTATGGCATGTTCTCCATTATGTTTCCTAGTCGTAACAGGCGTTTTAATTCCGATGAAAATATTCTGCATCAGTGCCAAAGATAACCATATCATCCGTTTCAAACGTCTCTTCGAAAGCCCTTCAGTGGTCTTAAAATATTTAATGAAACCTGCATGAGAATTGCATTTTATGTATATTGCTGTTTGGCCGTTTTTCCCACCTTTTTTTGCTTTGGTCTAGCATCATTGCATGAACCTGGTATCCATTTTTGAAACGCGGTGTCCGTCCATGAATCGCATATTAGGCTACACCTAACAAGTACGAGGTTATGCGCTGAATTTAGAAGACTCACGGAGCCGTTATTATTGTGTTCGGTCGAATATAGCAACATGGCCATCAAGGGAAGGTGTCCAGAAACAAGTACGAATTATGTAATGATAAGTAACACACACAAAAATAAGAAACGACGAAAAATAAATTTAAAAAAATTCCCATTTGATAATTGCATGAACGTGTACGAACCTTTTAACGAATGACAATAAAACATTCTGAACAACAAATGATATCTGGAGTTTTCTTCATATAAAAGGCAATACGAAAGGCATTTATTAAGGAAAATGCGACATGCGCACAAACAAAGTACCAGGTATCAATTATCGACATTTATCCAAGTGGATATATTATGCTTACTTGTGTTCAAACAATCTCTCTCTCTCTCTCTCTCTCTCTCTCTCTCTCTCTCTAACCAGCAAAGCTTAACTTGCTATTTTTTCTTCAAGTGCAATTACGTAGCATTTCGTTCCATTAAATTGCTTCTCAACTCCATTCATTCTTTCAAGTAGTACTTAATAATTTTAAAACGTTGCACATGGAGGGGGCAAATATTAGCATCTGTTTCCATGCATATAGGATGTATAACTCCGTTCTATATATGCTATTCAAGTCCAGCATGATAAGGATCCTTTCCGGGATGTCTACTCTTCTACCGCCAAAATGGCATCACATCAGATACTTTTCTTTGACTATATCTGGATTTTGTTGGAACAAGCTTAGATATCACAAACATTTGATATATTAATAAGGCTGTGATTTATTTTTGCACAATATTAGTTCAATTTATAGATTTTGACAGCGATTGATTCATGTCCAGCTTTCTGGTTGTGTCTCCCTTGAAACCGCCCCATACAACATTATTCCAACTTGAATATTGCGGACATGTGTGGTTGTAAACGAATATCTCTATGAAAGGTGTTCCATTCATATTAAAACTAAGTTAAAAAAATTCAGTACCACTGTTTAAGAAATGCCTTTTACCTCTGTTTCGGTAACTCTTTTAACATGAAACTGAAAAGAAAAACCGGCCCACGAATCGAATATATATATATATATATGTGTGTGTGTGTGTGTGTGTGTGTGTGTGTGTGTGTGTGATAAGTGGTAACATATCCTAAACATTTAACCACCGTTAGAATGAAAGTTTTATGCTTTAGATTCGCTTGGACTGCCGCAATCATGTGTAGCCATATTGGTATATATTGGATTCTATCTAACCAGTAGAAATAGCTATTTTGTAATGGTTCAGTTTATTTTGGTTTCATAAGAGAGAAAAATAAAAGACTTGATAAATGAAGTGTGTGTGTGTGTGTGAGAGAGAGAGAGAGAGAGAGAGAGAGAGAGAGAATGTGTGTGATTTGGATTATTAAGGAGCTTTAAAAAAAAAAAAAGTCTTATCCCTACGATGTCTGCAGTGTGACAGTTTATAGTGATGTCTAGCACTGGGTCATCATGCCTCAGACCTGTAGTGTCATATCCCACCCAGTCAGATTATCCTGACAACAGGCCGCCCAGTCCTAACACTATCCTCTTAATGCTGCGAGGCAGCTGTTAGTACAATTGTAATAAGTCTTTGGTATGACTCGGCTCGGGTTTGAATCTGCGAACTCCCTCATCCGAGGTGGACGGATTGCTAATGAATGTTATGACGTTTTTATTTATCTAAATATTTTACATTCACCACGACTCATTGTTAATATATACGACCATTTATTGTAATATGAGTTTACGTTTGATTATTTTCTCTTCTGCTCAGAAAGTATATCAATATTTTTATTTTTAAAGGCGTGACTTTAGGATACAATCGTTTGAAAAACTACAGAGTAAAAGGAGAGTACAGCGAGGGTACAGTACTTTTATCAGGGCAGGAATGCTGGATAAAATGCACTGAGACTGATGGTTGCACTTCCGCCAGCTTCCAGACTGAAGGCGGTAAATGCGAACTGAGCCGGGTGACATATATCAACCATGAGGTTCTAGAAAGGGCCATCGGATGGGACGTCTTCACAAAGCATACTCCAGTCGGTAACTTGATGTCTAGTTTATTTATATTTCTTAATATCCCCCTGGAACAAAGTCAAGCATGGATTATTTTCATTTTGTGACATGTATCATCTATGCACCAAGAAGCTGATTGCAACAAAGTTAAAAGGGTCTTGCATGATGCGACAACAGCTCTCGGTATATGCATTTTTCAGCTACGTTGGTGTAACTCTTGCGTACATACATGAATTCTATGCCTGTATGGCAATGTCACCACCCTACCATAGGCTTTTCTGCATTACCGTTGAATCTCAGCCGCTGAAATATTTGTTCGTAGAAACTGGAAATACGAAAACCAGCTAATATAAATAACTTGTACTTTAGCGTATTTGGAAGGTTAAATTTTTTTCACACAATATTGCCTTTAGTAATCATGGAGGCAAAATCTTGTTTAATTAAATGTTTTTCAAGCGCAACAAAGGCTGATTGTGTAGAACATTAATTTAATAATCTATTTGCAATGTTACTTTATCAGCTGGGTCTACATAATCTACGTCTTTCAAACTAGTTTATATTTACTATATAGTTTTTGGTCTTATTTTGTACAGGCTTCATCAATGTATAAACAAAGGATACTTATTAGTAGCCAAGGTTTATTAGAAATACGGAAATTGTTATGCTTTTCAAATAGTTTTATGTCATCATGTAAACATTGTATTATTTAATCAGATTAAATTTGCAGACTTACAAGCATGTATTTGCAAAATGATTTTACAGAGCTCAGATTACACACTCTCATACCTAGACAAGAATACATGTATACATACACACATGCGCTATGCAACTAAACTCACATTTCTGTTTCAGTGTCCCTACACGACACGAGCTACTCACTGGATTTCGTCCGTGCTAAGGCATATTGTGTATCGCTAGGACTATCTATCGCCACATTTGAAGATCTAAAAGCCGCCCATAAAAATGGCTACCAAAAATGCAGTTGCGGGTGGGCGGAAAATGGGCACGCGTACCTTGTTATGCAAGAAGTAAAGGACAACTGCCTGGGTTCTGTTGGTGTCATCGGATGCACTTGGCAGTCCACCTGGAACGTGTACTGCAAACCGCTGAAAGCTCGTAAAAAAATGTTTTCTTTTTTAGAATCCCATTTGATTGATTTTACTCGTATGTCAAGCCATAGCAAAAAGAAAATAACTGGGAATGGCTGATCCTGTGTTTTCCTCCTGTTTGGTAGCATATGAAAGTCACTAAAATCAAAGATATTCCATATTAAACGTTTTATAAATATATAGACAACCCTTTTATGTATTTGTTAAAAACTGCACCCATAAAATACGCATGTCATACCCTACGACTCATAGGGTAAGTTGATACGTTTCCGGAATCTGAGCCTTCATCACCAAAGAGGTTAAGAAGAAATTGCACATATGTTGTCATTTATAGGAACACTGAAATTTATTGACAGTAATTCTTTCTTGAGAATTACTTTTGGATCAGTTGATCCATTCTCACGATTTGGTCACAGTCTTCTCAACACTCTTTTATAACATTTAGAAATTAAAGTCTAAGGTCATAGTTTGATTAAGACAACAAATGGAAATAGACTCTACCCAGTAAATGTGGACATTATTACAAACATTTCAGAATGAATTCTTTACACAAAACTATAGACTTGTTTTGTTTTTTTAGTTATTGCATACCCATTTAGTCTTACAGTTCGATACAGATGCTCAGTCCGTATCTCTGTATTCCACAGCCAGCATACAACTACCTGAGGCATTCTTTCACGTCCGTGTGTAAATATCATTAGTAATCAATGAATCGAACATTTTCAAATTCCAGTTCATTTTGAATTTCATTCTTATAGTAAAGCTGAAAGTATTTAGAAAGCATAAAAGAGAGGGTGTGTAATAAATGCAAAACTGCATTTTTGTTTTGTAATGAGACGGAGCAAAGAACACGTTTAATATGGCATATGAATACTTCTTATCTCTGCTCCATATCAAACTCGTTCTTTCTGCCAACTCTGAACGAAATCTGTATGCAGTTTGGTGCATCTATCAGACGCTAATGTAAGACTTGACTATGATGCTTGCAGAGATGTGAATATTTCCATTGCAAAATGGCATTTTGATCAAAATGGAGAGTTTTAATGGTGCTACAATTTTTCACTTAATATTAAAACGAAAATTAAGTAATTGGTTATATGCATCATCTAGGTTAAGAGATCTTTTAACATATTTTTTGTGTTCCTTCATTAAAACTGCATTATCAGAGTTGGTAGAGGAGTTCCGAGAAATAGATTAACGTCATGCCAATGAAGAAATCGTGATAATATTCAACAAGCTTAAACGGTACTTCGATAGATGTAACACGTTTCATGTTTTTCACGCTATATTATCAATGACAAATCTGCATGTTGTTTATTTGATATATTTAAAAATAGGGTATAGGGTATTATCCTTGTAAAGGGCACATTTAATTCTCTGACCTCTTCTCCTCGGTGATAAAAAATGAGAGTCAAAACAAACAATACGCGATGACTCTGGCCCAGGCTCGAAGTCATTGTGAGTCAATAGGAACCAGTCTGGCCACGATGGAGGACATGTTAGACGCTTATCGTACGGGTTTCGAAGCTTGCAGCTGCGGATGGGTTGACAACGGATACGCATATATCGTCATGCAGAAACCAACTGACGGATGCATGAGCGGTGTTGGAATTATAGCGTGCAGCTGGCAGTCAACGTGGAATGCCTGGTGCAAGGTTGGTAAATATTTGTCTATACATAAGCATCAGAAATAAAATTACACATGTATCTGAGCGGCTGAATGGATATTTTCTTATATAAGAGAGACGGGTATTAGTGTTTATATCAATAATGCTGTCATTACCTCAGCAATGGAACAACAGAAAGCACTATTTGGCTCATTCATAAAGATGAACCTGAATAATAAATAGGACACCTATAGGTTGTCACTTTAGTCATTGAACTAAACATATCTTGCAGAGAACACTTTACTATTTATTTGCAAGATTTTCTAAGTCTCATGTTTTTTTTTACAATAACATATAAATAATAAAGCCAAAGGTGTTCACTTACAAGGAACAATGATAATAGCACTCTGTATCCTGCACGCTAAAGTTACTGATTGAAAATCGGAGAGTTTTGGGGTGTCTTCGCTACCCATAATTCCACCCAGTTGGCATGATATGAAAATTCGTTACTTTTAGCGAAACGATACACTAGCAACTATCCTAGTTATCGGCCATCCTAGATCACTCACCCCTATCCTTATCTTTATTTGTTTCTCGTTTAACAACTCTAGACAACCACCCTCCTATCTCCATTTTCTTGTCTCACCACAGGCCCATATTAGCCGCCTTTTTTATTTCCAGAAAATGCACTGTCCTATCATCCTTAATGTTTCGGGAAAAATCTCAGGTCACCACCAGCTACTTAACAAACACCAATACTCTACTCACCAAAATATGAAAATAACTTTAATGAAACAAACATAGGTTACTGATATAGACCATATTTTAAAAAGCGCTCCACCAGTGCACAAAAAATATAAAGTAGCCATGAACCAACAACTATTAAATTTTAAAAAGCATTGACCCCCACCACATTAAAACAAAAGCACTAGGTCATCAACTGTCGAATATTTGAAAAGAAACACTGGACTACTAACCCTAAAAATTAAACAAAACACTAGAACACAACTGCCCGAAATTTAGAAACACTCTCGGGCAACAATCCTTATGTTATTTTCAAAATCCATAGATGACAAACCCTTGAAATCTAAAACAAAACCTGTACTCCAACCCTTAAATTAATAAAGAAAAAACATAGACCGCCATGTTATACATTTCAAGAAAAACCCCACAAGATTACCAAGCCTTAAAGTTAAAAATGCCTAGGCTACTAATTCTTATATTAAAGAAAGACCATTGGACCAAAAGCCCATACTATTTTGCAACAAACAAAGACGACACCACAAATATCACATTTAACAACCTTAAGCCACCAATTCTCAGATCCACCAATTTTTTCATATACTTTTTTAATGCAAGCTATTGGACCAGAACTATGAAGTCTTTAATAGTTTTCAATTCAGTGCATCAATGGTGCACACATTCCCCATTTACTTTCTTTATTCTTCCAGAGAAAATAATCTCTTTTGAAAGCTTGGTGTTGAGAAACCAATATTGTCTTTTTAAGTTCTTGTCCAAATATTGTTCTAAGCTTATGTGTGTCAATATAAATTTGTATTGGTTGCCTGGTTGTAAATGTTAGCTGTTCGTATGTTTAGATTGGAATCATTTCTGTTTCCGCAGTATATTTAGTTAGTATTCCACTAGTTTGAATTAGTAGTGTATATATATAGAATGTCCAATCAAATGAATGGAAAAACCACATCTGCTTTTATATGTTAGGTACTGATGCCGTGCGATTAAAGATGGTTAACCCTTTTCTAACGTTGGCATTATATTTTTGCATATGTCTTGGTGAAACAATCTTTATTCTCTAATAATTAAATTAGTTAGATTATATTGCATTTTGTCTTCTTTAATATTTGCTCTAATTAAGTCTTTTGAATCAATCAACTATGTGTTTGTGTGTGTGTGTGTGTGTATGAGAGAGAGAGAGAGAGAGAGAGAGAGGGAGTTTAATCTCTTTTCATTAACAATACCACACATCTTATCTTCATTCTAGGTTAAGTAATTCCAGCGTATGGTCAAGTCTCAAAGCAAGGAAAATAGAAAATGGCTCACACTACAGTGAAGGAATCACCACCATTATCGTCCAGTCTCGAAAATGAAGGAATTTCTTCACGATACATAATAACAAGCTTAGACTTTGATTGGTTTTAGTAAAACTGATGAATACGTAACCAATTTTGTGTAAAACTAAACAGTCAATAAAACATCGTGCATGAATACTGGAAATGATCTTTTTATTTAAACTCCGAGTCTTCGATGAATGTCATTCTTCTCTGGTTGGTAAATGCTCGTAGCAATCATAATAAAAGCTCCGTAATTGTATACTATTTGTATCGAACTAACTTTGTCTTTAAATTGTATTCTAATTTAATAAAACTGCTTAGTGCTTTAATATTGTTTACAGTTTTATGTCATTGGCAAATGCGTCTTCTAGCCACTATCATTTCTTACAAGAATATATAATGTTATAGTGATAGCTCCAAACTTGATCTTGTAAAAATGTAATTTTGCACGATCAAAGGCCAGTGATCTCTTTCTATCTCTCAGTCTCCAATTTATATCGTGGCCGGAAGACTTAGGTCCGGTGACGTTAGCAACATATTTTAAGTCTTTCACTTCTAAAGATTGCATCACCCAGCACTTCTGTACCATTCTTCCGGATAACTCTCTCTCTCTCTCTCTCTCTCTCTCTCTCTCTCTCTCTGATTTAATTTCAAGGATATCAATTATCGTGGCTTTGTGAAAAATGACATTTTAATCGTTGCTACTATTCGTTGATTGTTTTCTCTGAAAGACCTTTGCTCGCTGGGTCTTTCAATTCATGGTTTGTGTCGCGGTATCCACACAAATTACAAATGCACAGTAAATATTATGAGAGCTTCGTCGTATTTCCTCATTTTCAACGTGCGATTTCAGATTAATTTCCTCGTTGATAATTTATAAATGGAAGTATCGGAGAGGAAACGAATATATTTAATGCTACTCTGAACCCTTTTAAAAGAACATTATATTTCTCGATAGCCTTTTATCGAGGGAAGGAAAACAAACAAACTTGTCAGTAATTTTAAGTTGAACAGAAACGTTTGTCATAAAACTCCTTTTTGTTCTTAACATATCCGACATATTATACATTTGAGCGGATGGAAATGGAATTGTTTACAATGAAGTTAACTAATAATACTATATAACGCATGAACCATTCCTTGCAAAGGCCTTGTGTACATTTATGGTTATTTCAGTTTATATGTGGCACAGTTGTCCTTGGTGTAAATCCAACCATAAGGTCATCATTTGTAAGCAAAACAGTTACATTATTTTCTGTGAACATGAAAACATTAACATTGCCTACAAAGGATGAAACATTAACTGAAAGAAAGAAAGAAAAAAACAAGGACGAAAGGACAACTTAACCATGATGAATTGAAAGTGAACCTCGAAGATTGAGAGAGTACTTGAAATATTGGAAAGTTAATAATGATGAATAATTAGATATCACTGACGAATAATACGTTAAGAAGGACAAAGAAGACGTCCCCATTGACAAATGAAACGTTGTTCATGAACGAATATAAAATGAGCAGAAAAGTACAATATGACCTCCCTTCGCAATCTGCACAAGTCCTACCTACACTGATTGGAAAATTGTACTCGAACCATTTTAAAAAGTTTTAGACGTATAAAAAATGGTTTCAGACAAATTCTATAAAGTTACTTATCTGGTAAATTAATAAATTTCTGGCTTGTTTGGTGCAAAACGTACAAATGCGATTGGGAATACCATAAACGGCATTAAATGTCATTGTAACACGTTCATGAATACCGCACAAAAAGTGTCAGAAACTTTAAAATACCTATCGGCAATATCGGAGCCTTTTAATCGATAGGAGAAAACATTCGATATCATTGGTACTTGTCCTTGTCCCCCCCCCCCCCCCAGTTAAAAAGGTTTTACTCTCTACCGTATTACCTGTCACTGAACAAAATTAAGTACAACACGCATAATAAAATTGTTATGAGTGTTCACTGTCAACGATTGCTTAAAAAATAAAATCGTTAACTGAATTTATCATTCTAAGTTGAAAGGGCTAAAAATGAGAAATAGTCTCAAAATAAGGCAATAGCATGTTTCATCTATTATAACTGCAACTGTACTAGGTAAAATCTTAGTATGAAGACAGTAATCCATTTGTTTACCTAGATTTTCAGTTTTGGCCGATGTTCCAAGTAACAAATGCCTACATATTCTGGTTTAAGCAAATTACGACAAACATTCTTCTTGATACCTTTAAATTGTAACCGTTGTTATTGTGTTCCAAAATTATTAACTGATTTTTAAAACATTGACTAAAAGCACATTTTCCATTTTCTTCCATTGATTTAGAACTCCCGTTCTTAAATGTGAACTATTTTACTGAATCTCAAGCATTAATGGCTTAGTTAAATTTCTCAAAATCTTGCTAAGAAACCTGCTTCACTATTAGATAAAATTTTGTTTAAAAAAATTCCTAGGTCACTGGTCATGAATCTTTTACTACAGAACCTTAGTCAATGGTCGACCTAATTTTACTAAAAATAACCTGGGCTAATCTTGTCCAAACTGTACTAAAATGCAAAATGTATCGAAAACACCTTCAGCATGCAAAATGTTATTTCAAAATCTGGTATAATGATCAAACAAGATTCATGTAACCGATAGAGTTCGATATCTCTGCTATCAAATGGATTCTAAAAAAAATATATTTTTTTCTTAGACTGTCCTTCCAAACTGATGTAAGTAGAATTATTCATAGAGATGTTTGCTTGGATGTCTTCAAGTTAATATTGAAGAAAGACGTCTATTAACCTGCCGATTTCTTGCAACGTACGCCCTATTTCGTGCCTTCCATTTGTTGTATTCAGTAAATATCATACTAAATTTATACTAAATTCATACTAAATATCATACCAAATTCATACTAAATTCATACTAAATATCATACTAAATTCATACTAAATTCATACTAAATTCATCATGATATGACATTATCACTTATTGCTTTTCGTGTATCCCTTCAAGAGAATACAAACGTACTAATACCAGATATTAAGATCATACCTGTTTTTAAATTATATATCAGCTTGTCTTTTAAAGATTTTGCAACAAACTCGAGTAAATCGGCAACCATCCTGATTACACTGGTCAACAGTGAAATCATTACTGACTTGAAAAGGCCCTAATCTGTAGTATTTTGGTGTGCCGAACACGAATATAACCGTGAAAAATTTGTATTGGCTCTAGTTTTGAAGATATTCATATACCTCATTTTCTATGTTTCACTGTGTAAATTTCTCCAGTAGGACTGCAGCAACATCCGGAATAATGATGTAACATTGCATAATACCATCATGCTCACATCATCCACAGTTGATTGCATCATTTTCTGATGCAATGCAATACTAATGCCATGCGGCTGCTGAAGTAAGTTGACGTCAGCAGTGTACTATACATGTGTAGGCCTATTATACTAATGCCAGGCGGCTGCTGAAGCTGACGTAAGCAGTGTACTATATAAAGCCCAATCAGATAGGTTCAGCATTTAAAATATTTTAGACGTTGTGCGAGACAGTTCAAGCTACTGTTACATAAAACTTATTATTTTATCCATTTACGTACAATAAAGAACAGTAATGCCTCGAAAGTGTGTTAATACCGCGGACAATTTTTGCTATATTTGTGGGGAAGTGACATTTGCCAACCAGAAGAAAAGTATCAATTCTCAAGTGAAGAAGGCATATCATCTTTACTTCGGATGCAAGGTTGGTGACCAAGACAAGCCTTGGGCTCCGCATATATGCTGTGCTACATGTACAACACAGCTTTCACAGTGATTGAATTGCAAAAGGTCATCAATGCCGTTTGCAGTCCCAGTGGTGTGGAGAGAGCCAAGCAACCACCTAAATGACTGTTACTTCTGCTTGGTTCCTCCTCTTTCCGGCGGAATAACGAAGCGAAAGAAGTCGAGAATAGTCTACCCAAACATTCCGTCTGCATTGAGACCAGTTCCACATGGTGAGGGACTTCCTATTCCAGAACCTCCAGCAGAATATTCTCTTGATTCATCTGACGAAGACAAAGGTGAGTCGACCTGTTCTTCTCCTGGTCCATCAGCATGCAGTGATCCAGATTTTCACTGTGGTGCATCATCAACCCCACACAGAATAACACAGGAAGAACTAAATGACCTGATTCGTGATTTGGACTTATCAAAGAACAAGGCAGAATTGCTAGGATCAAGACTCCAACAAGATGTCACAATTACTGCATATCGAAAGCGCCACCAGCAATTGGAGCCTTTCTTCAGAAAGGAAAGTAATCTGATATTCTGTTCCGATATTGAGGGCCTCATGAATGCTTTAAAAATCACTCATGACCCACAAGAATGGAGACTATTTGTGGACTCTTCGAAACTGAGTCTCAAGGCTGTGCTTTTGCACAATGGAAACATTCTTCCATCTATTCCAGTAGCGTATGCTGTCCACATGAAAGAGACATACGATAACTTAAGGCAGCTACTGAATTCCATTGAGTATAACAAGTACAGCTGGCACCTCTGTGGTGATTTGAAGGTAGTTGCCCTTTTAATGGGACTGCAGCAAGGATATACAAAATACATGTGTTTCTTATGCGAGTGGGATAGCCGAGCAAGGGAAATGCACTACATGAGGAAGGAATGGACTCACAGGCAGAATGTAGCCATTGGAGAGAAGAATATCCAACACCCAGCTCTGGTTGAGGCTCAGAAAATCTTGCTACCACCCCTTCACATCAAACTAGGTTTGATGAAGAACTTCGTGAAAGCCATTGACCGGACTTTGCCAGCATTCCGATACCTGCATGAAAAATTCCCTCGACTCAGCGAAGCAAAGATTAAAGAGGGAGTTTTTGTGGGTCCTCAGATTCGAGAGCTTTTCAAAGATGACCGGTTCAACAACTTGCTGGAAGGTGACGCGAAACAAGCATGGAATGCTTTTCGCCTAGTTTCTACAAACTTCCTCGGAAATGTTAGGGCAGAAAACTATAAGGAACTAGTAGAAGACATGTTGATGAAGTATAAGAAACTTGGCTGCAATATGTCTCTAAAGATTCACTTCCTTCATTCCCATTTGGATTTCTTTCCTAGCAACTGTGGTATTGTTAGTGATGAACACGGCGAAAGTTTTCATCAAGATATCGCAACAATGGAACAAAGATACCAGGGAAAATGGTCCACTACAATGCTGGCTGACTACTGCTGGACACTCCTCAGAGATGCTCCCGAACAGCTGTACAAGAGACAGGCGAAGAAATCTAAGATGTAGTCAATGACTTGATTTTTTATAGGTAGGCTATTACAGTTGACCTTTTACTATTGGAATGCATTTCGGTATGTAAACATTAATTTCTTGCAGATTACAAAAAAACTAGAGCCAATTTTGCAATTTGACTGTCATATTCGTGTTCAGCACTTAAAAATTGACAAGAATTGACTAATTTTATTTCAGTAACATGACTTTTGTAAAAATTTGTTGTCCAGTGTTATTTTTTAAAGTTTGAATCATGTTGTTGAACATTTGTTTAACTGGGCAAAGACATAGCCGCAACAGAATTGCTTGGCATACCTGGTATTGGCTTTTAATATCTATATTATATATAAATTATTTCTTCTAAAATAAACGTTTGTTTTTATGTTTATTCGTTTTGTTTTTTTTAACATTCTATAAGAGTAGGAACTGCAGATTTCTTATTATCAGATGATCTATTTAATTATCATTACGTGCGGCAAGAATGCTTATATAATTCTCATTACTTTGATAATCTATTTCCTTGTTGCTTGTCTGATGAGCAAGTATTACAGTAAGTATTTCAACTTCTTTTGTAAGCACGTCGGTATTTAAGCTTAGTTCAAATGAATTGGACGACTGAAGTCAATTATTACTATAACCTTGCCTAAACTACAATTTTCATCACCATGTCACTGGGTATCAAATATATATTATCACTAACAACTGCATAGTTTAGTCCAACCTTTGAACCTGAAACACATTGTTTAAATCTTGTTATGACGTGAGGTCTGCGTCGAAATCTTGTTCCCTAATCATACATATTTAAACATTTTTATTGAGCTCTGAACTGTGTATTTAGACTCCGTGATAGCGTTTATATTATGTACGTCGCTGCCTAAAATATATATCACATATGATCTAATACTCCGAATTAGACGTACAATTCCTTATTCCGTCACTCCTCTGCAAACTCGTAGAAAGCCTTATATTTAACCTGTTTTCCTTCTTGTATTAAGTGAGTTTTATAGAACTCATAATCAGGGCAAAACAGCCGTCTTCTCTCCACGATAGGACATAATTAGTTCTTTTTATTTTGCAAATGTTTTTTTTAACAAATTATCTGTTTCAACTATATTTAAGTTTGTGTACGTACATTGTGACGGCAATTGACACAGGTCTGTAGCAAAATTTTGCTAAAAAAACACTTGGCAACTAATGCTCAAAATGTAGTAAACTAGTTAAGCTGTAGGCACGAAAAGCTTAAACTTTGTGAAAACGGTTTAGGATGTGGTGTTTGATCAAATTTGTAAAAGAAGTCAGCTAGCAATTTTGAAATACAAAATTCTAAAGTTACGTTATTAGAATAAAAGGTCTACGTTTAGTCCCGAATTATTTAAAACAGTGTTTCAAGCCAATTATTTCACCAACATTCTAACAACAAAAAAAAAAACCATTGGGTGTAAACAATTTGGTAATTTGCTTCGCATCTAAATTAGTAATACTAGTAGGAACAATAATAAGGCCTCAGTTGAAAACAAATATGACATCTCAGCCTAATTATTAGAGCTTTAAGTCTTGATATGCGAAGGCAGTTTATTGCAAATGCTCAATATTTATCACCAGTACACGTGTGGGTCTATTAATGACTTTGAATGATATTCAAAGTTTTCGTTTAACATGTACCGTATGACATCATGGAACAGGTCAATGTCACTCAGCTGATCAGTTAACAAATCGAGTATGCGACAGTGAAATGTCTCTTAGATACACTGCGCATCATACATGTTCGCGTCATCCACAGTTTGCAAAGCTAGTAAATTGTGTGTGTTCAAGGAAATACATCTCCGGAAAAAAAATAATGGAGTGAATATAAGCTTCTTGGAATTGTAGTCCTTCCATGTAAATACATTTTTGAAATTTCAGGTTTATTGTTTGATTCAGAAAATGCAAATCAGATACCATAGAGAGATTTATATTTTTTAGATACATGTTCACTAAATGGTAGTTTTAAATGATGGTAAGATAACGTCATTTTCTATATAATTGCTATCATTACTGAAAGGGTACCACGAGCGCATGGTTTTCGTCATCATATTCTTCATGATTTTTCTACCAAGAACTAAGAGAACACACTTTGGTTCAAATGAGACAACGTTTTAAAAGAAAACATGCATTGAGTATACCACGCAGATCAAGAGATATCACGGTAAAGTCTAAAGTCTCCGATGGAGAATAGCTCTTAATATTCAGACGATCTCGGGAAGAGAAGACTGGTATTACATAATTCTCTTCCTTCCTCTGTGGATCCGACGTTTTATCCTAGATTCTGAAGTATGGTTTGGTAAGTGTTTTCCGATTTCTTTTGGTTTTCTTCCTGTTATCAAATGTACCTGGATACAATTAACATATTTCTCAAATTTCTTTTGTTTTCTTTCTGTTATTAAATGTTCCAGGATAAAATTGAATCATTTTTCCAAGATCGTTTAATTTTTTGCCATAATCAGTTATACCAGGATAACATTGACATATGTATTTCCACTCTTGGCACTATTGTTCCCTATCATAATGAAGGGTTCTCAAAAGACATGTTACAAACCTAGTGTAGGTACTATTTATATGTACGTTTCCGCATAAGGTTTTAATTGTTTAAGTGATTCATTGTTTGACAACAGAGAATTTGGTTCCAACGTAACACTGAACCGTATTCAGAGGATTACATGTTCATATAGATTACGTTCGTAAAACGGCCACTGTCAGATTTCATGAGAAGGATTTCTATGCGTATTCCCTCTGTAAGTGCTTCGTATATAGAGCTATAAATAAGTGCTTGTGTTACGTGTTTTAGGCAATGCTTTGTGGTGCGTGGCATTAAATGACTATCTATGGCTTAGATTTGTTTACTGATAAATCATACCAATCTGTAAAATAAGAAAAAATATACATGTAGGGAAATATAGTCTCGGGAATGTGTGGTACTTATTTGGATTAGAAAACAAAATGAGAAAGGCAGTTGTCTTTGGCATCTTGAGAAAGAGAAATCAAGAGAAAATTACCAACCGAAGTGAACATCGCTTCGTACGTTTAATGTTTTCGAACTTACCAACTTGCTGATATATATATATATATATATATATATATATATATATATATATATATATATATATATATTGTATCACCTGCCCGGAGATAGTGAGACTAAATATGACTGCTTTCTATACGTTTGGTCATTATTATGATATATTTTAATCTTTAGTGCAAACGGACTTAAGTGCACATAACTCAGGGATGTTCCTACTAATTTAAATTGACGTTCCAAATATTTAATTGACATTCGGAAATATTTTTATAATCTTAAAATCATTTCTTCTTATGTTCTTTAAAATTATTTAATTTAGGTCGATCGATCGAAAGAAGGACAGACAGAAATAAATATAGCTTCAAAGGTAGGCAGCAGCGTTTCATGCTTGATGTACAATCGGTATTTGAGAAAATTCCTAAATAATAGCTGAAAATGCTATTTGTGCCAAAGCCTGATAAATGTCTTGTCAAAAACATAAAAAAGGAAAACACAGAAGCCAAACTAAAGATAAATGTATGCTGCCTTTTATTGCTTCGAATATAATCGTATCTTAGTAAGCAGCACATATATAATATGACACAGACACGGGGGAAAAAAAACTATTTTTATTTTACACAGTGCAATGAAAGATTGGTTAATCCAGTAGCTCAAATATAAACAATATTATAAAGAACAAACCCCGACAAAATATAAAGAAATAAAGTCTTATCGCAATCTTTAAAATGTAGTCAGTGAAAAAATACGTTTAGATCTTCAGATTTGATAAGTGAAATGCAAATGAAATTAATTTAATGTTACATAAATTGCACTGTTTCTCTTGTGTTGTAAGATTATTTTACGCTAGAAACACTAATAGGGAGAAATTATGCTTGCATATGCATCATGTGTAACAATTATAGTAGTCTTCTGGGAGCTCTATATTCTTCTATTTTACTTAAGGGCTGTTCAATGTTTTGAAATGTGTGACGGATTTAAAAGAGCCTTGCTTGTTGGAATTATAATCCATTGTCATTTATCCGGGAAAGCTAAAGCAGCTGCACTCAGTCCTAATTTTAAAAGATTAAGAGGAAATGACATATTTGTCAATCGTTTGTGATATTATATATAGAATACTACATAAGCAATCATATGTGAACATTCTGGTTAACCAAACTTTAAAACTCATTCTTTTGCAAGCTATTTTTACGTTCCGACGGTGCGTTTTCCAAAGAATCCTTGATGACTTAAACAGCAGACGTATCTTTCTAGAAGTTATTGAGACAATAAACTCCCCAGGTGTTACTGCTGCTGCACGTTATTGTACTGTAGCCGCCATTTTCTTTACAGTTGACATTCGGTTTTGGTGCTTGCATGATTCCTTCAGAGAACCAGCCGCATTCGCATGCGTCGTACCCTAGAGCCGCTGCTCTCTGCATAGTTTGCGTTGAAGCAATGGTTGTGCCGGCTTTTGTGCACATAGTTTGCGCATTGACGAAGGAAAATGTGGTATCGCTGGTCGGTGCTGGAACAAATCGAATTTCATTTCCTGTAAATGTAAAGAAAATATTGTCAGTTTAGTTTCAGTAACAAAAGGGATTTCATCTACCAAAAGAGGCCCAAAGTGTGTTCACTATTATTTATCGATTCGGAAGATTTTTCTAACAAAGTAGATCAATAATTTACATGTACCTATTTTAAGCCAATGAGGGACTTCACATTCTTAACTAAGCTTGTTAATATTATTGTTACTAGTTGGTTCCGTATAATGTTAAATAATTAGTTGTCTGTGACATAAATTCAGATGGTATTAGTTATTTTAATTATTCATGCTCAACAACAATTGTCTTATAAACGTTTAGCAAAACCACTGTCTTTACACCATAACCCCTTTAAACATATAGATAATGTTGCTTTCAGTTAGTGGGCAGATATTTTGATAAAATGATATTCTGATACAGGGTATATATATATATATATATATATATATATATATATATATATATATATATATATATATATATATATATTATTGCAAAGAAAGCAATTAGGATCGGCTATAAACTTATGTTTATTTATTATGACCATTCCCATCCATGTGACACTTTCTACTAAACTGTTTGCAATGACTGTTATATATATATATATATATATATATATATATATATATATATATATATATATATATATATATATATATATATATATGTATGTATGTATGTATGTATGTATGTATGTAATCGTTATCCTAAATATTTTACATAATGGCTATCTTCAACGGAAATAATGGTAAGAAAGAGAAAGTGGGGATCAAGAAACGAATTTAAATGATGTGTCATAGATTCATGAAAAGAATCAGGTACTGTTGATACATACAAAGGAAGACTGATTCCTATCTGGATTTCCTGAACTAAATGAATTATGAAGCACACTGCATCAGGATTCTGGCATCTTTGCGCAAGCGTTTAGTCGTCATCAGATATTGTTTATTTTCAATTTTTAAAAGCATTACTCAGGTTCAATTAATGTGCTTAAAATATCGATATCTCCTGCCTTTCTTCCCTTAGAGGGTATACAGTAATTGCCATAGAAAAAGAAAAGTAAATGCTGAACCGCTGTTCCTTCCACACAGATTTCGTATTTTATCGTCTTTGAGAAACCGGGGTAAATGACACCATCAAATATAATTTTTGTGTGAAATATCAATGATGATTTTGCCCGATCAATTGCGTCACTGAACAAGAGTGGGTGAAAGCTCCGCCTAGAATAAAGTCATGCATGCATTTATGAAAACAGACACAAGACTGGACGAAACAAATCGGAAAACAAATTATCTCCAATTAATTTATAAGTCACAGAAGTAGTATATGAACTATAGTATATATTGATCTTGTAAATTCTTCTAGTGACACATATATACCGGGTATTTGTGCCTCGTTTAACAAAATATTGAAATGTCCAATATTACCAGAAAGTGCATATGTGTGATTTTGATTTCTTGCGTAGCTTTAACAATTGTTCAGTCATATCGCTACTATGTCTGCGTTGTGGCAGTTTATAGTGATGTCTAGCACTGGAGCATGATGCTGCAGACATGTAGCATGATGTCCCACCCAGTCACGTTATCCTGATCCAGGTGGACCAGACCTAACACTAGCTTTTTAATATTGATCGCCTAGTAAGGCTGCTTATTAGTACCATTTTTATAAGTATTGGGTATGACTGGACCCGGGGTCGAACCAGCGACATCCCGTATCCGAGGATGACTCTCTAACTACTACGCCGCTCGAGAGATTTTACTAGAAAGACTTGTGTCTATAAACTGTCCTTTTCATTCTAGCCTTTAATAATTGCAATCATCTACTAACACTTTTGGAAGAGGAGATTTATTAATCATAAATACGTTTGCTCAGCGGTGTGGCAAATTTGCAAACTTTGTTAAAAGCGATGCTAACAAAAAACAGTACACGTGATTTCATTAAGCTATCCTGCCATACATGTATTTAATCAATCCTGACTGAAATTGCTTGTGTAAATAAAAGCGTCTAAAGCTTTCATAACAGACAGCTGATTTTTAACATTTTAAAGCGAAACAAAAATAATATAACCTGGCTGATAATACACGTGAGAAAATAACTGGGAAAAGCTCAGCAGATTCCATTTTCACTTAGTGAATTTGCATTGAGAATTAGTTCAACTCTAATTGCCCGTGTTCTTAAAATTCTGTAAAGTTACTGAATGTTTTGTGGTGAGACCCGCAAAACACGCTTGCATCATATTCCCCACCTCTCCGAGATAAAACTTTCAAAATGATGAAATTATTATGCTGCACGACTCGTTTTTTTAAACAAAACATTCATTTGTAGGTGCTGGTAATTAGATTCCTACCCTGTGAAATATCCCCGTTTACATCTAGTAGTACCCCTGCTGACGACAGCGATAATATGAAGATGATTTCAAGTTCAAGCCTACTATTGTCTGTAATTTTTCTCGTTTGTGGGATTCTTCTGAGAAAATGAATCCAACGTTTTCCCCGATAATATTCTTTGCCAACCAAGAACCTTCCTTTGAATACGGTAAAAATACCACCACACATATGTTTGTTCCACAGTTCGCAAAATACTGTGTTGTCCCTGACAAACAGGAATATTTTACTTTCCACCTTTCTACCTTTAATTATGCACGGCGAAAGGCAATTTGCATTTTAGGTGCTCTTTTCCGAGCACACAAATAACCGCTGTTGCTGCTGGGTTATTTGGTCTTTTTGTGACTTTTTTAAAATTAGAGGAATATTGATTTGAAAATAGCAGCAAATCACCAAAGTAGCATTTGGTGTACAATTAACTAAAACGTTGACACTATAAAAAATAAACATTAAATCATAACACGTTCTAAACAACGGCAGAAAAAAATATTTTGGAAAACAAGTTAGGTGACGAAAAACAAACCTTGTCGCTGACTTTAATAATTTGTATAATCGTAGTTAATCCGAATGTTGAGAGAAGATAGCTTCCTCAAACTTTGAATGTAAAGTAAGATCTAATCAGCGGAAAGAGTCTTTACAAATTTTCACACATATTCAATGTGCTGCTTACCTAACCATTAAAAGTACGTCTGTGTTTATATTTAAGTTTCGTTTAATCTTTTGGTGAAAATATTGTAATACCGTTTGATTTGCACAAAACATAAAGAAAACAAGATTTTCTTTTCGGGAAATAATTAATTTGACCTCTGTACATTTACCTTTGGGTATCTAAAATATGGTTAAGTCATCTTCCGCAAACCGACCTGAAACTTATAAAAAAAATACCTTTTATTTGCATCACTTAGGCATCAATATGCTGAACTGTTGCTAATCGTTAATACATTTGTACTCATGTCCTGTACTTTGCACATGTTTTCAATCTGTAGGCAGTCAAATTGCATCATACAGACTACACCTCAGAAGAGCAGAGCATTACGTTCAATCTGAATGGACAGTAAAATAAAGGCTTACCGCATAGAAGACCTCTGTATTTGTCTACACTGCCTGATGGACACGCTGTACACTTGGACGTTGAGTCATCGTAATATTGGTTTGCTCCACAACATGTGCCCTTAGTGCTGTATGCCTCAGAATGGTGAGCTTGCCAACTCATTGGTTGTCCCACAGCAGACAGAATCCTGAACCAAACATTTGAATGTTTATTTAAATTTAGTACACATATAACCAATGACAGATTTGGTTGTTAGCAATTAAGTCAGAGATATACGAAATGTGTTGTAAACATGGACCGATGCTGTCCGTTTAATGGTCTACATTTTATGAATCAACATGCATACGTTTTGGAAACGAAATCGAATCTTTCGTCGAATCGTGATAAAAATGTTCACAATTTTATTTTTAGTGTTTGACTGTAACCTGTTAAGAGACATATTAATCGAAATAAACGGAACGCCTTGTGAATGAGAAAGCATGTTGGTTTTAAAAGTTCTTAGAGGTTTTTCAGGGTAACTAGCCCAACAGGAACAGTTTAAAAATAGAACTGTAAATGACAAACAGTTTATGTAAAGCAAATGTTTCCTGTGTATGTATTTTATTTGATAATCTATATATATATAAAATAGACCCCACAAGGTGCCGCGTTACTTAAATTCATGTTGATCACTACTAGAGGATGCTTCTTTGTTGAGAAATATCGGTATAGCATACTTTGAAATTCCAATTTTGTGGTCCAGCAGCTGCATCAACGCATATTCTGACTCTCGTAGAGAACAGAGTTGTATTGCAACTCTGAGAGGTACATCTGTAGAAGGAACAGCCAGATTTGCGTTTTCGTAACCATAAATATTAATATCCCATTGTGTATAGATAGACGGGCAAATGTTCCCTCGATTAGCACAATTAGCTAACTCTGTAGGAAAAAAAGAGAAAATTAAATGGAAACCATAACATCTGAAGAAACTAACATAAACATGCAGTTCGGAAATATATTCCTCTAATCCGAGCAGCATCTCTATTAAGCATGGAGCCCATGTTTGTTACATATATGAATATTGTGTCATCTGTTGTCAAGGCTTTCTTTATCATAGACATTGTCTGAATCCCATAGGAATTGGTAGAAGGGCTGGTGATAGATGTCATCCGTTCATAGATTTACAACCCAGAGATTCAAGTCCCTTTGCAGTAGAAAGATAGCAAAACCTGGTAATCTGAGTAGTAATATGACCCCTCCAACACCCGTCTAAACAATTTTTGGAACAACACCTCAAAAAACACCAAAACATCGTTTTACTAAATTTCAGCTCCAACGATATTATGATATTGATCTGTTTACTTTGTTTCCTAACAACATCCTATGCTGTTGCACGAAAACATTTATCAAACAGACAACACCCTAGCCTCACCTAGAAGTTTTAAATGATTTGTGGTTCACACAACCAAACACTCAACGTTATAAATTTTGAGCAATGTAGCACAGGCTGTAATAGAAACGAAAAACAAAACTTGGAAGAAATGATGCATCATTTGTTTTGTTTTAGTCTGTTTTATTGCGCTTTTAACACATTATTGGCCATCTCATGAATAGGAATGAAAACTAAGATCCTTTAAGAAAGTCAACGAGACCGCCGACCCGGGCTTAACAGTGAGAAATAGTATTTTAAGGAGTTTCCTATACACAGCCACTGACTTTATCCTGTGGTAGACTCAAAAATATATATGATAAACAAATCCTTTAAAATTACGCCAAATCAAACATTTTAATACATGTTCATTACTAGTAACAATACGTTTAGCGAACAATGCTTATGTTATTACACCAAAATAACTTTTACAACTAGCATCCTGAAAGTAGTTTTTGAAAACAACACAGTATGTTACTACAACAACGCTTCATAAAACTTTTCGACCCAACTATGATATGCTACTGCGCTCCTTAAGCAATATTAAGGGGCATGAGTGATAAAATGCTTCAATGTAATTTATTGAAATACCAAGCACGATCTTATTTATTCAAATTTAGTAACTTGACTGTTAACTCTTATTACAAACAATATCCTGTCACGTACCGGTGGTGTCTTTGTAACGACTTTCATGAGGTAGAAAACACGCTTTCAAAACGCTTCCAATTTATTACATAAATAATTTAGCACTTAATGTGTTTCAGCATAAACATGTCATAGTCGACGTAACCCACATGTATTCCTACCTATCGTATTTAGACTTGCAAACAGTACTTAACTATATAGAAAATTATTCTAAAATAACGGACAGGAATTATATATCCATGATGTATTTGTAGTATAACATATTAAAATACCATTTTAGTTTGTACATCTATGCAAGACATGTGTAAAAGAGATGCTTATATTTAACAATAAATATGTAAATATCAGATTTTAAACTTTTATAATGATTTTCATCATACAATCATTATATTTGAATTTTTCCGAGCTATTGTGCAGAATTCTTGGGATAGTGCTTGATATCATATTTGTGAATGTATCACGCTTTTTAAAATTAGGATAAAGATAATCTATCTTGGAAGAGACCGCGTGGGATAGCTTTCAGTGAATCAGATGTTTATTTATACTGCAAACTCATAATGAACTTATCTAACACCTTGTAGTTCGAACAAAAGTCAAGAATGAATAGGAATACGTTTAACACAACCTTAATTTAAAAAAAAAAATATGATTGGTGTATGGATCTATCCATAGATGTGATCATCTGATATAATCGAAAATGGAATAATGAAAAAACACAATTGATTTATTGATCTCCCGACTTCTATGATCAGTTTACGCAATTAACAACACATATCACTGATATGTTGGTCCATCAATAGATATGACCCATGTATGAAAGTTATGAACACAATTGAGCAACGTATAGTTAAGCAAGTATGATGAATATATAGTTGATTTTCACATACAGAGTGACATTAAATGTTTGGTTTAATATGGAATATACGATGTTATTTATCACGTGGGATCCAGTCGACGATTACGAGATATTTCCGATCCCACAGCTATTATATAAATCAAGGAACGGCCTCTCTAGGTCTGCTCCTTCCGGAGTACAAATGGATCCCACCAGAACCTCATTGTGCCGCAAAACAGTTTGTCCAGATAATCAATACTGTACTTAGAACCAAGATTACCATTCCCCGCAGTAATCGGGTTAAACAAAACCCAAGATATCGACGACCCCGCAGTCATAAACAGCTCTAAACTCGGCGGCATTATGGCTATGCAAATATCACTTAGAGCTATGGCCATATAAAATTTGTTAAGGCTTTTGTGTGTTTCTGTATCCCAAATTGTGTGGAGTTTTGTATTTCTGTAAAAATCAAAAAGAATTTGGAAGAAAAAGTATTAATTATTTTTGTTCAGGGGTTGCTTTTTGCTATTTGCATTTTATTCTTTTACGGTTTGTCGTACTTACAAGATCCCTGGAACTGGTACCTTTGTTTTCCTTCCCAGTATAATTTTTATGACATATACGTCCCTCATGAGACACTGGGTCTTGCGGATGGTTTCTATGACATGGTCCCGAAATGAGTGATCTTGGCCAATGATCAGTCTAATGTCCTACGTGTGTTCTATGTGTTTGCTATTTTGTTTTAATTATGCCATATATTTGGTTTTAGGACTGGCCATTTTATATATTTTAACTTGTATTTAATTCTTATATTGTGTTATACTTTTTTATTTACGTAAAGAAAATAATTGTGTAAAGTATAATAGTTGCATATAAAATTATGTATTGCGATGGTTCTTCGGTCTCCGTCTAGTAATTATTTTCTTAATAGTGATAAGACAGGATGTTTTGTTTATAATATTATATAGTACAGATATATTTTCTCACTGTAAGTATATATATATATATATATATATATATATATATATATATATATATATATATATGCCCCGTCCCCCCACAAAGCAATTGTATATTATAGAGGGGTCAGAATTTACTCAGCACTGCTTCATAGTTAACATTACTACATAAAAAGCACTTGACAAAGATGGTATCATTAGTGGTGATATCATTTATCTTCTGGTAAAGAAGAGCGCACGACAATAGAGCGCAGACAAAAGAGCGCCGACATAAGGGCACCGATAAAAGGGCTCCGACAAAAGAGCGCCGACAATTAAGCGCAATAAAGTGTAGTTTATTTTCAAAGTTTTGAGTTCAAGTTAATTTTTGAGCTAAGAATCAACGATGTTATTTTGCATATGTAGTGAAACGTGTAGTACAAACTTTATTTGTAAATGTTTATTAATAACGAAACATGGATAAGATCGAATCACAGAAAGAAAAGATTATGTTACTGGTCGACGGCTACAGATATCGCAAAGACAAAGAAAATGCTGATGGAAGTACGTCATGGAGATGCTTCAGGAAACATGGTTGCCGTGGAAGAATCAAAGCGTTAAACGACAACGTTCTGTCATCACTGGGACACAATCACGCTCCGGATCCAGCTAGAAACGAAGCAGCGAAATAGAAATGGAACGTCATCTATCTGGAGTGATTCAGCCACTAGCTTCTAAGAACAAATATGTCCAGCTCAACAGAAGGTTACAAGCGCTTCTTCCAACATATGCTAACGATAACGTGATGGATTATCTACGAGGCATTGCCCACAATTTAGAAATTTAACTATAAATCAATATACATATACGTTATTAAAGTGTTTTCTAATCTCCAAAATTTTTACACTTCATCTAAGTTATTTAGAATGCTTTAATATTATATTATATGTATAACCTGCGCTATTGTGTCTGGCACTATTTTGTCGGTAATTTGGCGCTCTTTTGTCGGCAATTAAAGGTCGCTCTTTTGTCGGCGCCCTTATGTCGGAGCTCTATTGACGGCGCTCTTTTGTCTTGCGCTCTTTTGTCGGTGTGCCTTATCTTCTTGTCCAGCAGCTTAATTACATACCGGATGTAGTAAATACTTAACCCGAGAGTGATATAACTAAAGTACAAAATTCGAGACAAAATGTATTACAGATTGCCTGCGCGTTTTGAATCCCTCAGTGAGTGAACATGAATCATAATTCTAGTCGCCAAGGTTGAAGCAAAACCACTCCATCATCTAGCTCTACTAGGCTGAACAACAATAAAAGAGTCGTTAATGAGTCGTTATTGTAAGCCTTATATTAACAAATATTTATAATACAAAGAAATAAAAAATACATGTAAATGAATGTAAATGAATACATGGAAAAGTACAATAAGAATTGACATCACCAACGACGATACGTTTAGAATACTTTACAAGACAAATGTCAAAATCTTTACAGGCAACGAAACAAAATAATAACGATAGACACATCGTTAAAATTCTTAGCTTTATACCATTGAACTTTTATCAAAAATGGATAGTTTTAAAGAATGAAAGTGTTTACAAAAACGATTTCGGTATAGATCATCTCTTATTTTGTACATACTGTGTTCTACGTAATATCCAAAACTATAAAGAAAATGCTTTCACTGGTCGTATATACGTATGTCAAAAGTCACGGATGAAAGATTTTGCTGTTTTAAACAATTTTATTTTAGACATGGTGTTAGTTTGAAAATGTTACTATTGGTGAAGTAGCACAGGATTTAGAAGTAGAGCATTGTTTTCAAACACATACACACACACACACACACACACACACACACATATACATACATACATACATACTGCGGAATCCAATATCATAGGGTAAGGTTTTTGGTTGCATTTTGTAGTTGTAGGGTGTTGTTTTACAAATCATGTTTTAATTTAAATGAGGGGAAGCTTTTAAGCAGCCTGGCATATATATTCATCTTACTGCTAATTGTCAACCTTCCGTTTTGTCTGTACATCTGTTCCTGGTGGAATGGTGGTAGGGGTGAAGTAATTAGTGAAAAAGAAAAAGATATGTTTTAAATCTTCAACAAATTTGGAATACTTTAAATTATTTTGGAAACTGCCATAATGTTTGTAAAATACATCAATGTGGAGTATTGCCATAGACCTAAGAAATGGCGTAACTAAGTATACACTTTATAGTATTATTTAAATTACCTTTTGTTACTGGACATATTTTAGGCATATTTCGGCATTTATCATTGTAAGGATTGGGAAATTCCACCTGCCGGCACTCGCTCCCGCTTTCTCCTTCTCTGTATGTATACCAGAGTGTGGGCCTGGGAGATATCACATATTCTGTGCCCTCAGGCGGTGTAAGCTGGTTTCCGACAGTTGATTGCACTTTAACTTGAACCTGGAGCATAAAAGCAGCATACTTAGCTTAAAACAATATCTATCTATCTATCTATCTATCTATCTATCTATCTATCTATATATATATATATATATATATATATATATATATATATATATATATATATATATATATATATATATATATATATATATATATATATAACTTTACTTCAGATATCGGATTAGTTTATGTAACTCGTCATCGTTATATTTACCTCTTTGTGTTTATTGTTTTCCCACATGGAACTTGTTTGTTGATAGACATAATTCGTTAAAGTCTTCATTTAAAAATATAATCTACTCATGTGTAAATATATAGTTACTTATATTTTCTTTTGATTCAAAGGAAGAAACACTTTTTAATGGCACCTGTAATTTAAGGCCACTATAATGAAATTTCGATGTAAATAATAATCGACATCACGTTATATTAAGCACATCAACTTACTAATGATTCGGACTTACGTACCGAGAAAAACAGGTCACGTATGCAAACAGCGACCCTGCACCTTTAACATACAGTTGTGGTCTAACTATCCCATAAGATCACATGTACCGCGCATTTGTTGTTGTTCTCAGTTCAGAACATCGCAACATAAAATCAGAAAATATGGCTCCATGATGTGGAAAATTGACAGTTTCTGCAAATGTATATAGAGTACATACTCTTCAGCTATTGGTGGTAATAGACACGTGTCCCATTATCTTAGTTTTGACTAGTAGCAGACATTTGGAATTCTTCGTTTTGTCTACGTCCTTTATACGACAGGTAAGAGGCGATTGTCGCCGAAATATCCGTTTCAGATTTGAGAAATGCAGGTGTGGGTTTAAACTAATTAATAAATATAGAGATTTGATCAAAGAAGAGTGAACGTGGAGAGTGTTTCTCCCACATGCTGTTGTTTAAACTATCTTTTCAATTTTCACTATAGCTTAGATTAAATCGACAAACTTTTGAAGTTGGAAAGCTCTTGGAGCAGCTCTTGTTAACTCTACAAACATGAACTTAAGCTGATAAATACTCAATACTATTGCCAAATGTAAATGAAAGATAGGTAAAATACAAATATAGTAACACAGAACTCGCAATTCTATTTACTTTTCTCACATTTCTAGATTATATGTTACACTGTTAAGTACTCGTATCCTTGCACCGCTCTTACAAATAAAAATAGTATTGTTGGCCGAGAAAAGTACTGGTACCAATACACGGCAATTAAAACAATTGCTATAAAAAATCTTATCGGATAATAAACCGTCCTTAATTATAGTTCATGGTAAATTTAGATAAACCCATATGCAGAATTATTTTATGATGTCTTCGAGGCTTTATCTGTATGGAGATCCAGTATAGTATTCTGAAAAAGTTCGCAAGCAACCCAATATCGCACGAAGCAAAGACCGTACGTAACCCTTTCCTGCTTAACAAAAGCCGTTAAGTACCCAGTAATTGCTTGAAACAAGATCGTTCGTAACCCATAAGTGTTTGGGGAATAGGTCATAGGTAATTCGTTATTGCTTAATACAAAAGAACGCACGTAACCCGTTATTGGTTGATAAAAAGATGTAACTAACCCGTATTTGCTTGTAAAAGAAACAAACTCGGGCTTAACCAGTTATTGCTTGCAAAGAGGCCGTAACAAAGACGTACGTAACGCGTTATTGAATATAAAAAAGACCGTTTGTAACCCATTGTCACAAGAGCTAGGCTTGATTTGATGCTTCGGTTTAAATAATAATTGAACCGTATGAAAATTCTTCATTTCTGGTGACTAATCATTTACATAAAACGAGACCATTTTTAGATATCAACAATTACCATTGCTGCTTATGAGCTATTGTCTTGCACGTTTTGCTAGTGTACAGAAAGACCCTTCTTTCATGCTTTCGTCAGTTGGTCCTTACATTTATACACCCAGAGAACTTTATGACAAAAGCCATCGTACACCAAGAAATATGATTTCATTTTTTGGATAGAGCGTCACCACGAACCTCAAATTAGATAGAGAAGCCTCGTTAATTGCGTACATCTTATGCTCGCATGGAATAAGTAATGTCAGTTGAAGGTAATTGGCAAACAATAAAAATAATAAAATTACCACTACTAATAATACAATGTAAAGAGTCACTGGATATGTATGGGCTTCAATCATGTCTCAAACATTGTGTCGTTTAATAATTGATGTACGACAGTAGTTTTGTTAAGCTTACATTAGGAACAATAGATGGTTTCAATTAGGCCAAACGTGCCATGTGTTTAAAATTGCAGTTAGTATCGTTTTTAATGTGTGCGTTCCATATCGGTCCTCGCAAGGTTTGAGTCATAGAGGGACTGGACAGAATGCCCATTCCAGTTGTGGCGGTTAGTTATGATTTTGTTGTGTATGTGTGAATACTGTGTTCCTGTCTTTTGTCATCGTTGCGAATTAGGTTTTTTAGACTGAATTTTCGCATGCCTGATTTTTGTCATCTTTGTGACTGATAATTTGTGGATAGCATTTCTACATAACTGAGCTTTATCATCATTATAAGTGGTAAACAAGATTTTCCCCAAAATCTGAGTTCAAGGGTTAATGGAGTTGTTTATGGAAATGATTAAGATTTCCAGAACATTCTTTTGCGACGAAAGTCGAGTAGGGATTATATAAATTACTTGGTAAACAGATATTCCTTCCTGTTTCATATAAGTATTAGGGAACCAATGATCAGAGTTTGCATTTGTGATCAGATATAATTCTATAAGAATTATTTGTTTAAATTATTCATTGGAATAACAAAGGGTTTATTGATGTCCTGGACAAAACAATACTTTGGGATTATTGAGAACGCATTCAAAAAACCCTTGATGGTACATCAGGACATTTAAGATTATTGGAATTCATAAGAATTTTTTCTTTTAAATTGGCCTTATCATAGGACATTTAGGAATACGTGGGATTTAATTCACAAAACTGTAAGTGTCTCTTAATCTTTTACTTTTATAACTTAAAACAGAAATAAATTATCTTAAGATTTTACTAAACTTGTTCGTTTCGCTTTACACTGTTATTTTTTTAAACCTAGAGTCGTAACTATATATATATATATATATATATATATATATATATATATATATATATATATATATATATATATATATATATATATATATGTATATATATATACAAATATATATATATATATATATATATATATATATATATATATATATATATATATATATATATATATATATATATATATATATATATATATATGTATGTATGTATATATATACAAATATATATATATATATATATATATATATATATATATATATATATATATATATATATATATATATATATATATATATATATATATATATATATATCTGATAGTCGTAAAAGTGTTTTACCTCGTGTCATCAAACTTTATAGGTGGGAATGTAGTTTAATGCTGCTTGTGTGGGGTTTTTTTTCAACTTGCTGAAGTATACTACTTACATGACCCGCTTACTTGACTTTAAAACTATATATTAAAGATACACGTTGAGTCCATTAATTATAGTATTTGCCAGACAATGTCAGGTTCTTTTGCAATGTTCTGTATTTTTCTTTTAAGTACATAGTACTCGCTACTTTCCTCTTACTCAGGTTTCCCAGTTGTTTGGCAAATTGTCGTTTTTATCTCAGTAAAGTAGTAAACTCAATACAAAACACCAAGCAAGATTGCTGTATGAAAAGGATAACTTAGTGTAATTGTTGAATCTTTATGTTAGTGTTGTTGGATCCTTACACTATTTGTGGCAATGAATATTGTAATTAGTAACGTTAACATCACATGTTTATACTACTTATCATTATTATTATTATTATTATTATTATTATTATTATTACTGTGAAAGGATTCAACTTTCTAAATGGATTCTGATCTAAAATTATAATTGAACAGTACCTGTTTCTTGGTCTTGCTGACAACTGGAAGGTAAATCTCAAATCGTTGAACAAACATCTTGTCATTTTTTTCGGATGATGAAATCCAGTTGTGGTCTATTAACCACTGGCTGTCTGGAATCTTAAATACTGCAGTCTGCCCAGCATACAGGTCTTTCAGACTAATATAGGCCTTATCTCCTGGTCGCGATGGTTTTGTTGGAATGCGCTGAAATTCTAGCATGGTCGAGCATGTCAATTTAGTTCTACTTAAAAGAGACGTTATTGATGTCCCCGCGCCAATGCATTCACGTGGTAGATGTCCCTCTGTGTACGTCAGTATGTCACAGTACGAGTCTATGGCAGTAAGCATAGATATTTTGTAGGAGATCATTGAAAAGGCCGATAGCATCTCCAGTTCTGCGAATATTTCAGGGTTGTCAGCATTCTTAAGTTTTGCTGCGTCGAAGTCTGAATTAATAATATTAGCCGTCTGGTATGCTGTGACAGCCCTCATACAAGCCACAAGAGCGTCCATCAGTTTAAATTGGAAATCGTAAATCTCTTCGTAAGTTGCGATCAGCTTCTGAACCTCGACTTTTGCATTGGGACAGGTTCTTTGTGCGGCTAATACTGTTTTCGTTATACCGGAAACTGTTCCAGAGGTTGCATCAAGAATGTCACATGCTTCATCGATAAGGTTCTCCCAATATACCGTTATTCCTCGTAAGTCATCCTTTGTTACAGCTGGAGTATAATTATTGTAATCATCCAGGAATTTATCCTTCTGGGCTTCAAAGTCTGATGTTATTGAGGACGGTGATGACGACGATGATGACAATGTGTTTTTCTTTAGACTGTTTATCAAACTGGCGACATTGTTTAAATATATTTCGTTTTTTGTTAGTTTGTCAACAAACTTTCTGATCTCACTGATGAGGGTGTCGAAAGCATCTTTCAGTTTGGCTGCTTTCGCAACATTGGCCATGGCCTGAGAGACTCCTTGAGTTGCGTCAAGGATGCCAGTGGCACTTCCACCTGCAAATATTGTTTTTAATGGATTACATGCTTCCGCTATCGCAAATGATAATTTCAGGACGGCCTCTACCTGGTCCCCGATTGCTGCCGCTAATGCTGCTTTTATTACCTGATCCATATAATTATCCATTTTTTTGGCAGATTGAGCTGATGCATCTTTGTACTTGCTCAATGTGCTGTCTATGTATGCTATATCGGCGCTTGCTTTTTTCCAATCAAACTCAGCTAATTGTTGGAAATATTTCTTAAGTTCCCCAAAGTTGTTTTTCATCTCTAATTTCAAATGTTGAGCCACAACTAGCAAAGTATACTGTGTTGTTTCACCAATATTTAAAATCTGCTCAAATCGTTTTTCTTGTAGAAATTTTTCATAATCAATGCTTGTGCTTATTAGTTTAACGTTACCTCCTGCGTTCTTATTAGCAATATATAGTGTTAAGGAATTTATCATACTGTTGAACGTGCAGATGGTCCTTTTCAAGGATGGGAATTCAGCAGCATGATCACATGGCAGGTCGACGGTATAAGGAAGGAGGTCTATAACTCGACTAAAAGATTCAATCCGATTTTTCTGAAGGGAGTCAAATACATACAAGGTAATTTCCTTAATCCACTTATTGACTTCGCTGTCTGTTGTGGATAAGAACTCCCGTGCTGCTGAAGAAGGGTGTAATTTTAGAAAACTCAACTTTACTGCATAGAAATGTAACCGCATTGCATTTTTCAGTATTTCGGAGGCGCTGTTGTCCCATTGATCTCGACCAACATAGGTCAGCATTTTGTCTACTTTATCTGCTGTGTTTGTCCATATCTTAATTTCGCAGATCTTTTGTGTAGATGAAACCGGGCAAAATCTATCAATCTCTTGTCGAAGCCCTTTGGCGTTGGTATTGTCATACACCGACTTCATACTAAATAATAAATCGAAAGATGGTAAACGGGACATTTTAGCCAGAAACAACCATAAGTATTTTAATGTTGGACCACAGTCAAGCCTTGACATTCGAGGATGCTGGAACCATGCTTGGATGTAATGGGCATAGAAATAACAAGCAGAATCTAACTTGAAGTTAAGTGTTTCTTGTAGTTTTCTGACGTCCTGTTCAACAAGGTTACCGATGGCAGAAAAGTCTCTGAAAGCACATATAGGATCATTGTCGGGTTTTGATTCTTTGCAGTGTTCATCTGCGACCTTTAATTGCTCATTCATATCTGAAGAGTGAAATATTTTTTCACCTGCAATGTTCAAATATTTATTCCAGTTAGTTTCGAAGATGTCAGGATCAGGTCCGTTTTGTCTTCCCGGTAAGGTAACAACGACGCACAGTTTCCGGAAATCATCGTGAGCAACTCCGAAATATCCTTCATCGCAAAGGCAGAAGCCGCAACAAATCAATAGGAGAAGCCAGGACATGGTACGAAATCTCATTTTAGGCCATAAACTAAAATAACTTCGTAGTGGACAAAAGCGAATTCCGACAGATCCCGTCGAGATAATTGTACGTATCCCACTTTCCACTTTAATAGCGAATGCAGCACCTGCAATTGTATGCGCTTGTACATTTTGTTGGTTACATATTTTTAAAAACTGGAGTAAATTAATGGAAAATAGCAATTTCAGGCGACATATTATGCTCACTTAAATTTCTATGATTTACACAAAGATTTGGAGATGATAGTCTCCCTTCTTAGGTCTGTTTGTACGTATCTCTGTATCATGTGAGCGATCATTTGTGGGTGTTTCAATGCCGTTACCGATCAGAATCTAGAAATGAACAGAAGGAGTGAACACTCAAGCTTATAATATCTATAAATTAAACACGAAGCGTGTTTTATTGCAAAATTGAATTGTTACATTATCTCTAACTCCGGTAAAATCGAGCAAGTCCATTTAGGTATAGGATTATTGACAATATGTATAAAAAAACCTTACCTTCAGGCTCCGAAATTACAGATCTTGACAACTTGCAAAGACTAAGGACCAAAAAAGAAGATTGGACAACGTAAATGTTCCAATGAACAATTTCAATTTTCTATAAACACAAACGAGCACAATATACCAGTACGTTTTACTTACTTCAAATTAAAATCAAGACATTTATTAGATGGACTGTAACAAGTTATCACACACACGAACACACGGAACAATGTAAATGGGCCAAGTGCTGGAACTATTTTGTTGCATTCTTAACATCCATTATCGTCGGAGTAGGAATAATATCCCAAAAATGTACACAGGTGTTTATTTATCAGAGATTGTGCAGAGTGAGTAGCATTCCACGTTATGAAAGTAAGGCGAAAGTTTAATAAAGCAAACATTTTATGTTGTTATCGTACATCAATCCATATTTCTCTCGATCCAATGCATTATACGTACGTAAATACGTTTGTTGGTGTTTCTTCGTAAAATATCGATTTGTTTTCATTATCTATATACATATATATATATATATATATATATATATATATATATATATATATATATATATATATATATATAGTGTATTTCTGTCTGTAAGAATGTACATACATACACATATACTATGTTATCTGCACAGATACAGATACAGATACACACACACACACACACACACACATATATATATATATATGTACCTGTGTGTGTGTGTGTGTAAAAAATTTCCTAATTATGTTCACGGAAAATGCATGAACTTTCTCAAGGCATTTAAAACTCCGCACATTAGGATTTACAGACACTGGATTTTTAGGTTTAACTTTCGATATTTATAATCAGATAGAGATGGACACGGCAATATACCAGCAGAAAACGATCTCTTATATGATACATAAATAATACTAACCATGCCTAAAAAAAATATACACAAGCAGATATAGATAGAACGGGCCTCTATTTAGATGTAGTTTTTGGCAATACCATGATAAAGACTATATTATTCAGTTTATATTATCTGGTATGTAGCAGATATGTCCTTCAATGTTACATGGATCAATCAGCGATCTCATTTGTCGTAGAGAATATGCAAGAACGAGGATGTGACCAAACATAGAGCCCAAGAAAAGTTTTACTAAGCACTGATGGTTTCTGAATCGGCGAAGCACATTTGTACAGGCCAGCAACAAGAATAAGCAACATGCACACAAACGTAACAAACAAATACATAAAACACACCTGAGTATGCACTTTAAAATGTTGTGGTTGCGTTGATCTCTGAAGATAAAACTCAACAAAGGGACCGATCAGTATGCTATCTCACTCAGAACTCAGTTGTTTGTGAAAATGACGATATGACAGTAAAACTATGTAATCTTTCAGTCATACTACAAACTACTAAAAGGTCAAAGGAAGAAATCATCAGCTTATACAAGGGTTGATATAGCCCAACCCGCTAATACATATCATATATACTACTTATAACATTAGAGATATTGTCAAAATTGTCACCAAGATAAACTTATTCCGGAAAACATTTTTCAATAAATATTAGAGATTGAATTCTTTCAGAACTTTTCGTTCTGAGATTTTGGTCGAATTAGTTGTCTCTTTTCGGTTGCAATCTATCAGGTATTTATGTTCTGATGCGCCGAATCCAGTTACATTAGTCAATTACTGTGGTCACGGTCAGGTTGCTTCCCTCGGTACCGGATACTGCTAGAAAGATATGCTGCTGGCCTTTCTGGAATAGGTTGGTGTGCCAGTCAGACTGTGACAGATTTGTCTTCTTGCTTAATTTTTCCTCCTCCACAACATACTGCATGGAGATGACCTTGATTTGAATGACAATGATAACATTGTCTTTTCTACTTCATTGTATAACTGTTTATGGGAATGTTTGTTCAGTGTTTGTTTTAAAATACACTTCTTTTGAACGACAGTAGTGAAGTGGGGCTATCTAGTGACAATGGGAATTAGCATTAAAACACCCCCTGGGCCTGTCTAGCGACAATGGAAAATTAACATGGAGAAAAATCGTGGGCCTGTCTAGCGATAAGGGGAAATTAACGTGGAGAAAAATCGTGGGCCTGTCTAGCGACAAGGGGAAATTTAACATGGAGAATAAATCGTGGGCCTGTCTAGGGACAAAGGGAATTTAACATGGGAAATGGAACAGGGTCGGGACCCTATTTTAATACGGTCCCGACCTGATGGGTCTATAGAAAGGGAACAGGCAAAAATTGAATCAGGGAGGGGTCTCTATTTTTATTTTTAAAAAAATGAAAAAATAAAAAGGGGTAGGCAATTGAAAGTCAATCTCTTTTCAGGAAATGTGGGTGGCCCTGAAAAGGGCCTTTGGTTTTCTTCTTCTTCTAATTTCCTCTATTTTTACACCAGCTTCTTATTTTCTCTTCTACACTTTTTCTCTTCTTTTCTTTCTTTTCTTCCTCCTTTTTCTTCTTTTTCTCTTCTTTCTGCTTCTCCTCCTCTTCTTTCTTCCTCTTCTCATTTTCTTCTTCTTTTTCAATTTTTTCTATCCATGCTCTCATCCTTATCCTTTCCTCTTCATCATCCTTCTCCTCCTTTATTTCTTTTAACAGATCACTGATGATGTCCTTTACTTTTCTTAAATTGTTGATCTCCATCTTCACTCAATGGGGATTATAAGAATAGTGATCCTCGTTTAGGTTAACCAACATTTGCTCCATCATACCCAAATTGTCCAGGACGTCTTGTAATTTTTTCATTTTATCAAGGTGGTTCGAAGCCATCGTCTTTTTATTCTTTGTAGAATGGTGTGAACGACGAATACTGTGGGTTCTTATAGCTAAAGGCGGACGTGATGGAAAACATCCCCCTGAACCCTAAACGTCATATTACCTAGATCATCACTTAAAACGCGCGGACGTGAAGGAAAACATCCCCTACTTTTCTCATCTCATATTATCTACTATCCACATACGTGAAGCATCAATAAACAAACCCAAAATACATTATCATCACAAACGTACTTGAGCGCTTACAAAACCCAAACTATACTATCCACCCACACGCTAAGCAGCAAAATGAAACCCAATAATCTACTATTCACACAAACGTACTTGATCTCTTACAATCACAAACACATACACTCACACCACAAAAGAGTAAGTGTTTATATTCACACTACTCTACATACACACATTGGCAAATCTATTGTTATTTCTTTTCTAGAGTAATGGGTAGCCCTGAAAAGGGCTGTTTGTTTTGAACTCCAGGGCACCTGGTTAATGGTTGCACCTTCCAGGCCTGGCACCACATACACATCTCCTACTCCAATCTCCTTTCACTCTTTTTTGGGGGAGAGCAGAGGCGGAATGAGGGCTTCAGAATCCCAATCTTCTGTCTCTGGTATTCTGAAATTTCCTTCTTGTGTCTGTGTTACAGCCATTCCTCTCTCCTTTTCCTCCTCTTCTTTTTTTCTTCTCTCCTCCTCTTCTTTCTTTCTTCTCTCCTCCTCTTTCATCCTTCCCTCTTCGACGATGGCCTCCGCGGCCAGTTCATTTAGTATGAGCCTGGCATATTCCAGGTGCACATGAAGTTCCAACAGTTTCGCTAGCCTTCTGCTCATTCTCTAGTGTTGATCAATCAACAAGGGTAGCTAGACTGCCGAGCGATTTTCAATTTATAGTTAAAGCGCGGACGTGAAGGAAAACATCCCCCTAAGACAAAAGTTATATTACCTAGTTCATGACCAAAAAACGCGCGGACCTAAAAGAAACACTCACTCACTTTTTTTACTACCCATTACTAATTTAAAATTTTTTATTAATCACTTCAATATACTATTCACATACGCAAAGCAGTCAAATCAAATCCCAAATCTACTCTCCACGCACGTCAAACAGCAAAAAAACATGATCATTATTCACACAAACGTACTTGATCTCTTACAATCACAAACACATACACTCATACCACAAAAGAGTAAGTGTTTATATTCACAATACTCTACATACACACATTGGCAAATCGATTGTTATTTCTTTTCTAGAGTATTGGGTAGCCCTGAAAAGGGCTGTTTTTTGTGTGCGAAGTTGAAGCTAGGGCGATCTTTTAGTTTCTAAGAATGCGACGTCCTCTGACGATAGACTTTCTGACGATAGGTCTGCTTGTTCGGAAAGAGAAGAAGAACTCTTTGGTGTCGATACGACAGTCGACAAAGCCTCTGTCAGGTTCAGGTTGCTGCTGCTGTTGTTTTTGCTGTTGCTGCTCTCTCTGCTGTTTCTGATGTCTGTACTTCTTTGTCCATTCTTCTTTCTCCCTGTTAATTTCTTCTCTGAAGAGCTCTTCTATCAGGTCTTCAGTGACTTTTAACATTCTCACATTCTCTGTCTGTTCAGGCTTCGGTATCAGACTGTGTCTGACCCTATGCAAATTCACGTAGGCTTCGTTTAGCTTAGCTAGTTTGGAACACATCATCGTAGGAGGATGAGTCGACAATGCATGGTTAGACTGGAAACTGCCCCGGTTTTTAAAGTCAAAGCGCGGACGTGAAGGAAAACATCCCTATACGGTTTTCGAGCGGGAACGTTCAATGAGTGTCATGAGAGGGATAGTAAGAAGTCAAAGAGCATGAATCAAGATTCCTATAGCCAAACAAACCACAAAGGCATTTTTTTCTTCAAAACACAACATTTTTTTATTCATAATCACTTAACACTAACAAGCAACTCTAACATTTTTAACAATATAACATCAAACATTTTTTTCAAATCACAAACATTTTTTCAACTAACACTCTACTTTAAACAAGGCTGACAACGTTGTGAATGAAATTGTGATTTCCACTGTTGGAAGTCATTAGGCCATTGATGGACACTACGTTTCCTAGCTTGAGACAAAAGATAAGCATAATGGTTACAAAACCATTGATCTACTTTCACATCGTTTCTAGAAGAAGAACGAAGATCAAAATGAGTCACTAAATGTTCTAAGGAATAGCCCAGGCTGCGATGATGCAGAAAATACACACAGTACTGTCCACACACCAAGGAATCTGTGCCTTGTAATTTCACATTATTGAATCGGCTGGTCTGAGCATTTCTTCTCATAAAGTCAATGATATCGTCTTCCAAAGGAGGCAATCCATACGAATCAAAATATTCCACACATCCTTCTTGAGGAAATTAGAAGGCTAACCAGTTGGTTCCTGGGAAATGACTGTCGTCCGTGTTGATCACATAAGCTTGATGGTCTTGAGGGAGTTCATCTTTAGCACAGACGACAGGATTCCAAGAAGCCGTATAAGAACTGTGGTTCAAAAGGTAATAAAGTTCCCAGGTATCCATGTTTTTTCTTCTTCTTCACAGGTAATAAGTTATCAATTCGATCCTGACTTTTTGCTTGAAAATGTCTGACAAGTACAAGGCGTTTAGCTCCGACTTCTTACTCTGGTCAAAGAGAGATTCGATGCGATGGATCTCTTGAGTTGTTAATGGAGGAGAAGAATGTTTATCCAAGCCTTTATACCACTCATTCAATACGAATTCTATTTCGATGAGACCTCAAGCTTTGTCCAGATATTTGTTCAACTTTTCTTCTTGACTCAACATCAGGCATTTATCGTGTTGAATTTGAGTGGGATGATCCTTGTGACATCCATAGCACTCTTCCTTGATCAATTCTTTCATTATATCTGCCAGGAATGTAGCAAAACAGGAGACTAAATGGGCTTCTTGTTCTGGCCATCTTGACTTCATCATGATAACTTCTTCGTCTTGAGATTCTTCTTCCCTCGTCTCCTCACATTCCATGTCTAAAGGTTCTCCACTAGGTAAAGAGGGATAACAGTCTTCCATAGTTTCTAATGATCTAGAATGACTTCTCTTAAACTGTTGATTTCTATGGTATTGTCAAATTCTCCATACAGGAGGACGTTCACTGTGTCAGGTAGAGGATTAGTAAACTGAAGTTCCACACGAATCTGGTGTTGGTTCCTAACTGTCCGGTGGCTTCGTACAGGGACAAGTACGACCTCAAGTAATTCCTGTCACCAAACTTAGGCTCAAAGGGTCGGGTACAAAGTGTCTTGCCATCGCGACTGACTTCAGTCTCGGCTACGTTGTAATGATGAAACAGGAAAGGCTTTTCGTTGTGGACTCCGTTGAAGGCTGAATTCTTGACGATACCAAGGATCAAACGCTTGGGTAACTGGCCTTGGAACAGATGATCTTCGATCATGGATCGCTGTCCAGCAGGAATAGTGAACGTTTTTACTTCCACGCGTCGTATGGGATACCTGGCGGTCGTTCTGCTCAACGTTTGACTGATGTCTTTTCCCACTTTGGGTAACACTTCCACGCGTCGCACGTAGAACCTGGCTTCCTGGATGATAGTTTTGTACTCGTTAGCCTGGGCCATCAAATGGAAAGCGGTACTGCTACGATTCAGTCTCAGGCGAATATCCACCCCGTTCAGTAAATACTTTTCTTGTAACCACATGTCCAAATGCAAAAGATCCATCAGTTCTAAACTACGTCCTTGCAGAATTTTATTTCTACGTGTGTTAAATCCCACATTGTGATCATTGTCATCTTCTGTCAGGGCTGTATCGTTAAACGTGTTATCACCCGCTGTGTCAGGTTTCCATACCACGCAAGCATCCAGATGAGTATTCTTGGCTTCTTTTCCGTACGTCAAGAGATTTTCCAGGTAGGCACGATACGGGTAAGTATCCATGCTGCTGCTGACCAGTTTGTTATTCAAGAACAAGTCCACTTCGCTGAACAAGGAATGCATGAAATTGTTGACAGGAGGTACTCTAGCATCGCCTCCTGGATTGGTATTGTCCGTTATCATTACTTTGACTTTCAAATACAGGTCACTTCTATTCAGATCGATGTAATCTTCGGGCTGACCTTTGATATCAAACTCAATGGGAGCTGAATTGGTCAAAGAGGAGACGGGGTGAAATTCCACCCATTGGGATTCTTGCATGGTCATGATGGTGGGGGGCATGGCAAACAGTTCCAGTTCTGACTTGGAACAAGCGCAAGATTCTCGGTGCATCATTTTTCTCTGTGTCTCAATAATCGAAACCGTCTAGGTCTCGAACGGTTCTTCTTTTCTTTGCCTTTCTAGCTTTAGACGTGTGAAGTCTGGTGAAAGGGTGTTTTCTTCGTCGTCTCTTTCTGCCTTGTCCTTGCTGAATGCCTGACTCGGTAGAGAGCAGGGCATTTATAGGAGTGTCTCGTCGGCCTAAAAGGTCTTTGCCTGTTTTCAACAAGACATTTTGCCTGCCCTCATGAAAGCTTCTTTGGGGTTTTGTCTGTCGATGATGACATTTTTGAGAAATTCTTTACCGTGTGTCAGTGCCGCATCTTTCAAGGCGTGCAATCCGCGTGTCACCATCGGTTTCAACACCGGGGCCACCGAACGAAAGGCCGATTTCAACATATCTCCTAAACCGTGTCCTCTCTGTCGAGCAACCCCTCCGTACACTGGATACATGACTTACAACTCGTGAGAGAACCGTTTTCGAAAATGGAGTTTCACCGTGACTTTTCCTTTGGTGAATGGAATATTTTGTCCCAGATCTCCTTTTATAGCAATGTTGACCGTGTCCAAATAAGATTTGCTGACGGGCAAATAATGAGGATGTACAAATTCGCGGTGGACGTGATAAGTGTTTCCACCTTCCTCGTCAGCGAGCGTGGCAGAATCCACTTTGGTGCTGACTTTGAAAGGAATGACACGCAGTAACGGTACGGAGGTGTGTCCCACCACGTTATACTCCACCACATCGGAGTACACAAAGATCAAATTCAGTCCTTGGTTCAATTCTACTGGGGCACGAAAGAACTTGGCAAAAGAATCGTTGTCGGAAATGACTGGCAATTCGTTTTTCCTGATCATGGCCATCCTCATGTCCATGTCTCCGCCCAACATGTCAAACAATTCAGGACAAAATAAGAAAGACAACATTTTGTGCCCCTCAGGAAATTTCATCAGAAAGCGACGAGCTACTTTATGGTACTCCAGGGTGACACTTTTTCTGACACTCTCCAAAGCTTTCAGAAACACGACATTGAACCTGGAGGCTATGGTGCTGACCAATTGTTGACCACTAAAATAATAGCCTGGGGGAATGAACAAGTGATAGGTGGTCCACTTTTGATCTTTTGTGCCAGGGGTTTTCTTGTCATACTTGACATGGGTATCCAAGTACTGTTGCAATTGTTCGTCATGAACTTCCACCTCAAAAAAACTTTGATTGGGAAGGACATTGAAGACTTGGGTCGGGTGAATGATTTCCACTAAAGCCACTTCCCATTGGGCTTCGTGGTCTAATTGCATAGGCTGAGGTAATTTGGCCGTGTAACAGCACAACGTGTTCTTGGGAAACACCTCCATGGAACTGTCACTGGGTAAGGTTAAGTAAAATTGGTTTTGGTGACTCATAATTCCAGAGTTCTGTGGCTGTCCGAGGGGTTAATGGATGTCAGAGGCGTGTCTCCGCCCAAAATAGGGTTGTTGTTGTTATTGGAGTGGTGACTGACACTGGCACTGGACACAAGGTTCCCGTTGTTCCCGTTGGAAGAGAATTTCAGGGAGGGATTGGGAAGCAGGTAACCGATGCAACTGCTCAATAAAATGGTCCACAATTGTTTGTCTCCTTGTTGCAAACTCAAATTGGCAATGGCTGCACCTATGACACAATACACCACAAAGATTTGGCAGAAAAAGACGATTTGCGTTTTAGGCACACGTTCTCCACACCACACCCACAAAGGTTGTTTCTGTAAATCTTGCAGAGAAGAACTGGGTGAAGGAGTGGTCGACGTAGCTGCGTCTGTGTGAAAGGGCACGATGGTCACTTTTTTTATAGTCGATGACTTGCGAAGCGTCGATCCAAGAATCAAAACTGGGTGGATATCCTTTCCAACGTACTTTGACTTCTTTGACACGTCGTTTACCCACTTTACGGGTTCTGCGCTCGAGAATGCTTTCGATGTCGTACACGTCGTCTTCTTTTTTGGTCACACGTTGTAACGCGGACAAATAAAACGTTCCTTTGGGCACTTCTCCGTTCACGTCTTCTAATTTATAGGCGGCAGGATGACGGCCATGCACTCGTCCAGTGACACGAAACAATTCGGTAGTCCAGTTAGGTAAGTAACCTTTGTCGAAAGTGCGTTTGGTTTTGCCAATGCGCACCCAATCTCCTACGCTCAACACTCCGCTTTTCTTGGGGACAGCCCTCGTCGGGGACGTACCAAACTGGCGCTCAAACACCAACACTTCGTTCTCGAGAGTCACTTCTTACGGGGCACGTCCAATGCTTCGATGGTAAGATTGGTTGTACGCTTGCACCAGGTGCGGTAAGATGTCGATGTACTTCAGAGTGTGGTGATGCGTAAAATATTTCCACATGCGTTCTTTCAAAGTACGTTGAAAACGTTCCACGGTGCTGGCTTTGGTTTCAGGATTCTCGGTGGTAAAAAAATGAATGTCACGTTTCTTTAATTCTTTTTGGCAAGCTTGGTTCAGAAATTCGGTGCCTTTGTCCATTTGCCATCGAAGAGGGTGACGACCGCTTTGTTTCAACACTCGTTGCAGGGCTCGCACTAACTCGCTGCTCGATTTGGAAGTCAAGGGTACGACCCAGGCAAATTTGGAAAAGACGTCGATGACACAAAACAAATATTTGTAGCCGCGATTGTAGTTGGCCAAATGAGAGACATCGGCTAAATCGGCTTGCCATTGATGATCGATACCCTCCACTCGGGTGCAACTTCTGGAAAACTTGCGTCGAATGGGTTTGTGTAAAGTGTAAGTAGCTTGTTCTTGTAACCATCGTTGCACTTGAGGTAAACGGAGACTTTTCAGTCGAGTTTTGGCAGCACAATACAACTTTTGAACTCCTGCGTAACCTGCAGGATGCGAGGGATCGTAGTAAATGCTGGCTAACACTTTTTCCATTTTTTTGTGTTTGTGTGTTAATAAGAAACCCACTCCTGGAGGATTCTACTCTTTTTCTCTTGGGGTATTTTCTTGGATTGTAATGCTTTGCGTGTGCGACCGGCAATAGGTGTCTTTACCTTCTTTTTCTCTTCTGATGAAGAAGGTGTGGTCATCATCTTTTTAATCCATCCAATTCTGGAGGTAGGTGGTGTTGTTAACTTGCGTACTTTTTCTAGTGGAGTTTGAAACCCTTCTTCTTCTTCTCCTTTTTCTGTCTTGGTCACTGGTAGTGGTAATGGTGCTGGACTTTTCATCAACGTCTTAAAATCTTTCAGAGGGGGAACAGCAGTTTCGTCTGAGGCTTTCTGGTGAAAGAGTTGCAGTCGTTGCAAGAATTGACCGTACTTTTGCGATTTTTCTGTTTCGGACAAATCTTGGCGATCCATCAAGGACTGCAATTCGTGTTGTAACTGGGACATCTCGCTCAAATGGGGATTGGGAGGTAAATGCGGAGTCCGTTGTTCTTGCCAATGATGGTATACCATCCATCGTTTGTAAGCTAGATTTCGTCCTTCCATGGGATGTCAGGGGTCGATTCTGAGATCTTGGGACTTCAGAGGGTCTTTTTATCTTGCTCCCATCAGTCCTCCCAACATGGTTCCCAAGACTCCTTTCAGTAATGGGCCTAACAAGAAGGGTAAAATTCCTCCACGTTGGACCAACATCTTCTTCTTTTGTCCGATGTGAATTTTCTTTTGAACCATTTGGCGAAGAACGTGACGATGTTTGCCTAAGCATTGTTTCTGGTGTTTGGACAAAGGGATCGTGCCTTTCAAGACGTTCAAACAACATTCGCACACGGTATCGATGACCTCTTTGGAGGCTGATTGAATGAGTTTTTTTCGTAGGGGTGGAGAAGCTTTGGACAGGACAGATAACATGTCCCCATGTTTGACTAAACGTGCAGGCAGTCCTTTCCTTTTCTTTCCTTGGGGTTGTTTAGAAGCGGGATGTTTTCTGGAGGGTGACATCTTCAGGAGCATCAAAACACTGATACCCCTATTCGATCACACACCTTTCTTTATACTGGAACGCGTCGCCACAGATTGTCTTTACGTCGTATTAACTTCAGGACAGGCATGACACGTCGTGCAGGGGTACGGAACGGACTAAATCGAGCCAGTTCTTGCTTGGACAAATCCAGTAAACTTTGTAACATGCCCGATCTTTCTTGAACTTTTATTATGGGAGCAGTTACTTTGTGAGCAGCGGCCACTGCAACTAAATTGGAGGGTCCTGCCACTGGGGAAGTTCTTGGAGTTATCAACGGAGAAGTTCTTGGTGTGATCAACGTCTCCAAGTACTCTTGAGTTCTTGGTGACATCAACGGGGAAGTGAATGAACCTGAGGCTACCGGAGACGTGGTCACCGCCTTTGCAGGTCGTGTAAGGTTGCGTCCTGGCCGAAGTGCCTCTCTTGCGACTAGTTTTCTGTGGACTTTTCTTTTTCTGGGGACTTTTTCTCTGCTTCTATTTCTGGGGGCTTCTTTTCTTTTTCCGGGGTGGTGTCTGGTAAGAGGAGGGTCCCGCCACTGGAGGAGTTCTTGGAGACACGGGTCTCCTTGGGGACCTGGTCTTGACACTGTGGCTCTTTTTCTTCTTCTTGGAGCTTCGTTTGACTTTTTTCTTGGGGAGAACTTTGGGGGCATTAGGTTCCCATCTTAAGAGAGAGCGAATGATGACCCTCCTAGAGTACCGCTACCTCCAGCTTTCAAAATGATTTGTTTTTTGGTTTGAGTGTCGATGCGGGGATCGGCCAGTTGGGTCAAAGCGACTTTTTTTCGATCAAAAAAGCGTTTGGTTTGATGAGGAATCTGAATGATCCCTTGCAGTAATTGACGTGCAGTCACCGTGAACCATCGTAAGACTTCTTTGAGACTAGCTTCTAAGACACGAGCTCGTGTTTGTGGATTTTTTTGTCGACTGATGCCATACAAGGCACGAATCAATTTGACGGGGAGATGTGATTGAAGGGACGTCATGTTGACGCTGTGTGAGACAGACGAAAAGTGTCTGAGGTTTTTATAGATTTTTTTTGTTGAGTGAAATTAAGTCGAGGACGGAGACGTGTACAGGACAGGCCCTCCGTCTTGGCCCCAGTGGTGAAACAATTGGGTATGAAATCGCAAATCATCGGGGGTCGTAGGTTGCCACTCTTTGTAACACCACACGATGAGTTGAGGTGGTCCATCGATCAAATGATGTTTATGTTCGATCAAACGTTTGACGAATTCGGTTTTGCCTGAACCGCTAGGTCCAACAATGAGCATGTTAAAGGGATGGCGAAGATACAAAGCCTCCCAACTGGCCCGCTCTAAGTGTTCGTCGATGACTTTGACAGTGGAGGAAGAGGGAGCAGAGACAGCAGAGGTAGCCATAGTGTCAGGAATGTCACTTGTGACATGAAAACAAACAAGACAAGAGTTTATATTCTTTTTTCAGGACACGTTTATTGAATGTTTTAAACATGAATACGAAAGACAAAAATACATAAAAGCCAAAGGCTGAAGTACAACGATAAAAGGCACATGAAAACCATTAACGTGGAATAAAAACAAAAGTCTGTACAACATGTTTTGGGTAAGGTTCTGACCAGTTCTATATTGGGTAAGGTCACACAAGTGTCCTCCCGAAAGGGTCTTTCAGGCATGTCCACGACAGTCCTGTCCTGGGTGACGGGTTCTTCTTCTTCTTATCGCACTGTCACTAACACTGGTTGAAAAGTTCCTTGAACAACTCTCTTGCATACTGGGCCACTTCTTGGGTCCAAGCCTCAAAACCCCCTTTTTCCAGGCACGGACATCTGTCCAGTGAGAATGTAAGTCACAAGCTACACACACATCGTCATACACGTCTTCGGTAGCTAAAAGTTCACGAATCTTTTTTTTCTGTTCAGGTCGAGAAGTATCCAGATGAAAACGCAAGGCTTTGAGCAAAAGGAGTCTTTCGTGACCATTTAAGGCCATTGGGGTGGTAAGTACTGATCGTAAAGAGCCCACAACGAATCGGCTGGTAAACGAAATCCCAGAAAACAAGTCACTAAGACACACACCACTTGTCGACCCAAATTGAATGGATACAGTTCTTGTAATAATTGATGGTAATGATCCACGGTTTGAATATGGTCATTGAGTTCCTTCCACGGAATCTGTTCAATCACTTGTGACATAAGCCGTGGCATGGATTCCTGATTTTATAGTCTCTTTATTTCGGAAGCAATAAAGGTACTTTCTAACTAGACATCTTCGTTCTCCAGTAGGGAATCTAAATCTTGCATACTGTAACCTACACTTCAGAGTTTGTTTAGATGTTTCGTCTTCCGCTAAGCAGATTCCACGTAAAATATGTTGGTAATCCTTTAACTCGTCTTCCTCAATACGTTGCTCTAGGTGAATCTCGAAGTAACCAAAAGTATAAACATTTAGTTCATTCACTAACTGGAAGTGTTGAACAAGGTCTGACCACTGAAACAATTTCTGACGAATCAGTCCTCTTATACCATTCAGGTACCATTGGTTAAAGATCTGCTGACGTAACGGATGCAATTGTTCTTTACGTTTGACTTGTATTTTGACCAGCTCTCGGTAAATGCGTTCTCTCAACTCCACAGGCAAAGCACGAATGTTCTCTTGTAAAGTATCCATGAATAGGTCATACTAAATCCTCTTTTGTCTGACACAATAAATGTACTGTTTGCACAGACATGGTTTGAATTCATTGTCGAATCTAAATCGTTTAATCACTAATTTACACATTACAATTCGTTCAGAAGTTTCCTCTTTCACTAAGTTGACATTGCGTAAAAGATGTTGGTAATTCGTTAACTCTTCCTCTGGAATTCGATCCAATAAGTTTACAATGTAGTAGATAGAATTATCAATACCAAACCAATTTTTTTTAAAACCAGGGGGTCGTTGATCAATGTCTGTCCAATGGAACACTTTCAACTGAATCAGTCCTTGTATAGCATTCAGGTACCAGTGGTTAAACATCTGGTGACGTAACGGATGCAACTGTTCTTTACGTTTGACTTGTATTTTGACCAGCTCTCGGTAAATGCGTTCTCTCAACTCCACAGGCAAAGCACGAATGTTCTCTTGTAAAGTATCCATGAATAGGTCAGTCCGTACAATTCACAATCTTCTCCTAGAGCAAAAGTAATCCACATAGTGAGCAATTTCTGACCACTGCCATTCAGGGTAACGTCAAAGAAACTCATTGAACTCTTTTGATGTAAACGGTCTAGAGTGATATAATAGGACGAATGCACACTTGACCCAGAGAAATCTAACACACTGATTGACTATTTTCACTTTCCTCTTGTGAATTTCCCGGCACAAAAGTTCTACAGTTACCCATTGAGATTTCACTCTGGCAAGTCCCTGCCAAACTTCCTTGTAAATCTTCTCTTGCAGTTCTTTAGGTAATGATTCAATATCATTTTTGAAATGAAGTTTAAATACTGGTCTCGGTGATGTCCAACATTTGATTCCTAACCAATCTGGTTTCTTCTTCTTCTTCAACGACATGGTAAGTTACTTCAATGTCTCGGTCCCACTAAGGGTAAGTAATGACAATTCGGTGACAAACGAGCATGTTCTACGTAGGCCGAATCTTGCGGTTCCCAGTGGTGAAGTGACACACCGCAACTGAAGCACTTGACTTTATCCCCTTCGCCCAAGTAGAAAAATCCGGCTCTGGCTAATTCTTCGGGGGTCGGTCCTCCCAGATACTTAGGCCATTTTCCTTTGAACGATTGAAGACGATTTTCAAAGTCGCAGTATTCCGACAAACGTACAGGGAACGAATATTCGTCTTTCACAGGTTCGTTTTGATGAGGGCAGGGTGACATGGACAGGAGTTTGTTCAGGGCTGGATGACATCCGTAGGGGGGTAGACGTGAAGGTGGACATTCACCTTTAAAACGAAACCCAGTAAAGTGTCCAAGAGGACGAGCGGCATCACTTTCGCATCCCTCAGGTTTGATACGCACAGCATCACTTTCCATGATAGGGGTAGTGAGAACAAAGTTCCCATGATGCTTTACGGCATCGTTAAGGTCACAGCGTACAGCATCGTTCCCATCGCAAGGCTCACAATCGCATTCCACTTCAGAGCCCCCAAACTTGAATTGTGCCTGTCTGAACTTGCTTTGCGTTTCTCTGAAAGTATTCATCTTGTTCGTTTGGTCTTGGTAGTCACAATGAACTATCGATCTTGACCATAGCCCCTTTTTATACAAGTCGCAATGCAGTCTCAAGCTTGTACATCGTTCCTTTTTTATGTCTTGTTTTGGAAGGTACAGCCTCTAAGGTGCCGTCATAATTATACCGTAGTGTAATGGGTGGAAAGACCATAGAAAGGTAAGGGCAGTGCGGAGACCATCGAGTATGTTCCAGAATAGCTGAGTCTTTATAGATACATAGATCCATTCGTAACTTCAGTCCGCAAGCGAAACACTGTACTTCGTATCCCAATCCATACTCAGGTCCCAAGTAGACAAATCCTGTTCTAGCTAAAACATGCGAAGAAGGTAATCCTTCCCTATCCATAGGCCATGCATGAAACGTGTCCAATCACAATAGTCAGGTAAGAAGACCGGAAAATGGTAGGGTTTGAACTTGGAGTTCTCACTGGATTCTTGCTGTGGTGAAGTCATCCTTCTGGTGGCTATCCTCTTACAGCCAATGTTTTATACCGACATGTCCATACGGTAAGGTAAAATGATTGGGAAGTCGCACTCGCTTCTGGTACACGATTTGATAGACTTTTTCCAAGGGTCGACTGACGATGTGGTGAGTGGGTAAACGTACAATCTTGTTGGGTTGATAGGTGAACACTTTAAAGTCTTCATCTTCTCTAGACTGCAAGGCTTCTTTCAATACCCCAAAGTTGACCACACGATTGGTACGATAATTCAGAGTCAATCCTTTCACTTTACACGTCGTGTGCACTTACCCTTGTTTGTCCCGGTATTCGTAGCCGTAATTTTTAGGACCACCACTGACGAAACTTAGAATCTTGTCGTCGGGATGCTCGTCTGTCCAAGGTCCTAAACGGTCTCCTTCGATGTCAGGGTGATGTTGACTCGGGTGATGGATGTAAATGCAACTGTCCTTGTCAAAGTATAGGACACGTTCCTCTAACAGTTCTAAAGCTTCGTACAATTTTAAGCGAGCATGAGCTGTCACGTAAGCCGCAATGATGACATTTCCAAAGGGGTCGTCTTGTACAAAGTCCAGATCTTCTTCGTAATTGACCAAGATCAAATTCTCGCGAACGACGTCCACGTGTTATATGAATTTGGTTTTGTCGTGAATCATCTGAAAATAGTGGGAAGGTTCGGTCAAATATTCCGTCTTGGGTAAACACGGTCGTTCTGCCATTTTGCCCCACAAGCAATTTAACATCACTTTGGCAAACGATCGCCTACCTTCGTTTTTCTCGATGTGGTCTAAAGTGATGCCTTCTTGTTCCCGGTATTTCTCTTTGAATGTCTTTTGGTCTTCGGGAGTGTGACACCAGGACGGATAGCCGCTGACTTCTTGTTTCGGTTTCAAAAAGGCATCCACGTAGTCTGCGAAAATGCCTTTCTGCGTGCGGTCACCCTTGTGGTATTGTTGTGTCTTGGGAAAGTGACAAATTTCGTACACTTCTAACAGTTGGCATCCCATGTCCAGAGCTTTGAACAATTCTACGCTGACCCAGGTTCCCGTTAAGGCCCGTTCTTCCTGGGTGTGCTGACAAGTCTGGTCTTGGTTGCACGTTTCGGCACAAGCACGGCACAAAGGAAACATCAGTTTGCCTTGGCAATGGTGAGGTAAGACGGGATGGTACAAGTCCGTGGGAGGCAAAATTTTACACTTGATCAGACCTTCGTATTGTCGAATGTTTTTAGGGTCGATGTGCTCCGTCAACAATTGTGGGTGCCCTGCAGGAAAGCGACAATATTTGCACACGTAGGGATACAGCGAACACACGTCCAAGTATTTAATTTCTTCTCTTTTCTCTTCGTCGGCTTGGTACAGCAAACAGGTGGCATTGGTTCTTCCTGCGTACAAACTATCCCTCGGGTTCAGTGGATCCATGAACTGGTAACTTTCCACAAGGCGTTTAAACTCGGTATCGGCTTTCAAACGGTGATCGTACTCGTGTTCCCTCATTTCCACCAGTTGGTATCCTTCCTGTTCTAACTTTAGGAGTCGCTGACATGTGTCCTGGTACAAGTCTTCCATGGTCCGTTGTAAAAACTGATTTTTAGTGTCACGGTCAGGGTAACAGACGGGACATCCGTGAAATAAGCAACCGTTAAACTCGTACACGATCTTGGGGTTCTCTAAGTCTCAGCCATCTACCGAATGCGTTCCGATGGTCTTTTCGCCCCCTCCGTTGCGGGCATGCTGAATCCATTTGTCTTCCTTGTCGCACAAGTAATGTAACCAGCGTAGAGCTTTGACCGAGTATTGACGTTTGACATAGTTGGTCATTTGAGGACTGATGACAGCCACGGTGTTTTCAGGCATGAATCGTTGCCGGTACACTAAGGAACACGCTTTGGCAATGGTGCAAGCTTCTTTCAAAGGATCGACCCCTCCGTGTTCCATGAACAGTTCTCGAAATTTTCCACAGCAACGCCGTAAAATGTCCACGTCGGAACGACAATACTTTAGCATTTCTTCCTGAAAGTCGAAGGGGACGGAGGCATGAGCCTGGTACCAAGCGTAGAAAGCTTCTCGTTGTTCAGTACGCATGTTGTCGGGGTCGTAGTCTTTAGCCTCAGGCAAATGGGGTAGAACGGCATGTTGATTGGCTTCCGTATTGAAAAAGTGTGGAAAGTACCCTTTAGCCATTTCTGTCATTCCAAACGTTTTGGGCATTCGACTCAAAGGCATGGCCAAGTAACTCATCGAATCTTTAAACTGCACTTGTCCCACTTGCATGAAAATGATTTTGGCTCCGTTCAAAGTGACTTTAGGACGTTCGGTGCCATGTTCTGTATAGTACCTCAAAAGAAACTGTCCATCGTATCCGGAGAAATTGGGAGCCATCATCGTGGCATGACGATGACAATCTACGTAACGTTCGTTGTCCTCTTGGCTCCACGTCTTGTCGATGGGGTCTAAGACCCATCGGGTGAAATCGGCTAGCGTGTTCGGTCCTCGAAAGATTTTTTCACGCCCTCCAGGAATCTTGCTGCAGTGAGGGCAATGACTGAAGATAAGTTCTTGGATGCACTTTTCGCACGCTCGATGAGCCACGCAGAAATTAGGAATGTGAATGTGAATACCGGTCTCTTGCATGCATTCGAAATCGAAAAAGATGAAATTGCCTTTTATATTCTTGTGACCGTCCTCTTTCTCTGGTTGGGGTTGGTATTTTTGCACGTAATATTGGTGTTCCAAGTCCACGATGTGATGACAAATGTGACATTTTTTCTTTCCTCGACATACTTGTGCCTTGGCATTATTGGTAAGGATTCCTTGTCCACACGTACGGCACAATCTCAGCAGTTGACAAGTACATTTCTTCTGTGAACCTTGCGTCTTCAAATGTTGCTGGTAACAGGTAGGACTGACAAACGTGCGCAGACAAGTTGAACAATGCACTGGTTCTTCCCTTCGTTCAGACAGGGTGGAGAGGTCAAACATCCTACGCATTTCGATCCACAATGCTTGTGTTGCTCTCGATTGTTATAGCCATAGTCACATTTCTCACAGTAATAACTGCATCCCAGGAATGCGGTGATACTGGTAATGGTATCGAAATGGTCATCGTGATGATAGAGGTGAATGTATTTTCCATCCTTAAAGTCTTTCCCTAGAAACAACAGAGGCCCGCGCACTTCTTGAGGGTGCACTTTCAAGGTGTAGCGTGGAGCTAGGACATCTTGCAATTTTTGCATTTCAGGAATGCCACAGGGTGTGTCTGTGGACAGGCCGGCTTGTTGTAACAGGAGTTCTGCTTCACTTCGTTGTTTGCCTCGGTCCGATTTTTGAATAGTTTTCCAGGTTCTTTTCCATTCTGTCGTGTCGTTCTTGGTGGCATAGATTCGTCTCACCACGATAGCCCTGGCTAAACACATCTGGTCTTGAGAGTTGTGAATTCGGACGAGACTTGTTTTGGTGCTGCGAAGGTCGTCCACCAATAACACCTTACTGCGTTGTCCGGTCCCTTGAGGATGAGAGACGTGGGTCATGTCCAGTGTGGCTTGTGTCTTCGATGATGTTCCGGACGGACATACCCATGTATGTCCGATCCAACTGGACAGTTGTCCATAGGACAGACACAAGTCTGTGGATACGTAGGATCTATGTAGAACGTCAAGGATGCCTCAAAAGAGTGTTAATCTATGGCCCTACAGTGAGGCGCAGCCTAAGGACAAAAAGAAGACCAATGCGGTGCCCTTTATGTTAAGGGATACATTAACATAAACCCAAAGGCCCTTTTCAGGGCCACTCCAATCTCTCGAAAAGAGATTGACTTTCAATTGCCTACCCCTTTTTTATTTTTTTATTTTTTAAAAAAAAAAATAGAGACCCCTCCCTGATTCAATTTTTGCCTGTTCCCTTTCCATAGACCCATCAGGTCGGGACCGTATTAAAATAGGGTCCCGACCCTGTTCCATTTCCCATGTTAAATTCCCTTTGTCCCTAGACAGGCCCACGATTTATTCTCCATGTTAAATTTCCCCTTGTCGCTAGACAGGCCCACGATTTTTCTCCATGTTAATTTCCCCTTGTCGCTAGACAGGCCCACGATTTTTCTCCATGTTAATTTTCCATTGTCGCTAGACAGGCCCAGGGGGTGTTTTAATGCTAATTCCCATTGTCGCTAGATCGCCCCACTTCACTACTAACGACGCTTCTGCATAATTTGCATTGTTTTATGGTAGGTTTGTTTTGAAAAACTTCCGTTGAAGTCATAATTTCGTTAGTAAAGGGCTCGTGTTTGCAAATGATTAATATTCTAGGCGCGTTACTGACTGCTTTGAACAGTACAGTTATTATTTTTCAATGTCTCTTTCGCTTTATCTTTTATGTAGGTCGTCATTTGTGTCTATTTGTGCTTGATATTTTGCAACTTCCAGTAGTTCGGTCATGCTTCCGCTAGTTGAGATGCTGAGACAGCTCTTTCGACCTTAAGTGGAATGCTCAGTTGTCAGAGAATATATGCTGGATTCTCAACGTTTGTCTAAAAGGGCGTGTTTTTAATGCAGTGTCTACAGTGATGAATGGATGGGAGAAGGCGTTGCTGCTAGATGGTTCGATTAGAACATGTATTTGTATTAGATTATTTTTGGATAGCTTTTGTTGTTGCGTTAAAAAAATCATTTGTGTTACAAATTTCCATTTTGAATTTGTTAGAGCGAAGGCATTCATTGGTCTTTTTGCATTAACACGTCGAATGTTTATTTTATACAATGCCAATTTAACTCAATGTCATCAAGGAAACATAGCTTTTGAAGCATTCGGTATGGAGCAATTGCTAAGAGTCTCTCATAAAATACTTTGGGATGTGTGTGTGCGTGCGTGTGTGTGTGTGTGTGTGATTTGGATTTTTAACGTAGCTTTCACAATTTTTCAGGCATATCCTGCAGTGTAGCAGTTCATGGTGATGTATAGCACTGGGGCATAATGCTGCAAACATGTAGCATGATGTCACACCCAGTTATATTATCCTGACACCAGGCCGACCAATCATAACACTAACCTCTTAATGCTGAACGCCAAGCAAAGCAGCTGTTAGTACCATTTTTAAATGTTTTTGTATGACTCAGCCGGGGATCGAACCCATGACCTCCCTCGTCCGAGGCGGTTGCTTTAACCACTAGTGTACCAGAGAGGTACTTTGGGATATGACGGACCATATTTGTAATCATGGACAATCAGATAATTCAGGCATTTTGTTTCTCCTCATCGTGTAAGATATTATTGCAGTGGGAAGTCATTGAAAGAAGCGTGTCAGGCGGTAGATGTACACTGATTTTTCTATTATGCGGAAAGTATTTTGCATCCTGCAGATAATAGGAAAGAGATGATGTGATAAATATAATGCGGAACGATGATAAAAACAAATTAGCAGCATCGACAAAGAAAACAATAACAGTGAACGATGCAATATAATGGATTGAACGAAATTCTGTATACTAAGGAATGACAACTATTGAACATATTCCCTTCGATCTAACTTTCCGCAACGATTTTCATAACAAGGTCGAATTATCTTAAATCAATGGCCAATTGTTTGACACAGTTTGGTACGAATGAATCTCATATAGCATACCGCAGATGTACATGTTGAGAGATATACACGCCAAGTCAAGCTAATATAAAACTGAAGAAAATACATGGCTGTAACGGTCACAATTTCGCACACAAACAGAAAATGATATCAATTTCATTACATGGAAAGTTGATCCCATTTAAAATGCATTCCAAAAGCACAGGTATATCATTTTGATAGCATTTCATGAACGAAAATTCTTTCTGACAAATCTTTTCAAAGTGTTTAATTTTCCGGGTGAACTGTATGGCAAATATTTCCCAATATCTTCAGCTATTATTGTTAGCGCCACATCACTGCATATAAGTGCATGTTTTGAACTGTTTTCAGTAGTTTGTCAGGGTATGACCGAAGAGTCTTCATTTGTTACTGTGCTACAATATTGGAACGATAGTGCACGATATCGATTAATATTTCGTTTCTCATATTTGTTTTATATGGATACGCGTTGAGCGTTGAAACAGGGATAACAAAGAACTAGTAATCAATATATTTAAAGCCTTTTCTTAATATATTTTTAAATATTTTGACATTTAACTTGTTGGTTCCATTAATAAACGTAAATGCAAAAGGGTAAAATGAATCATAAAAGGCATGACGTTGAAGAAATAAAAGATGCTTCCAGTAACTAAGTTCCTTGTGTCCGCCACAGAGTGCAATATATATAAACTAGGGCAAAATGTACATTAAAGTCTGTTAAGTGTGAGCCTGACATATAGGTCACAGTTTTCGACTTTCGGAAAAGGGCTGTAGTACACAGGTGCCACTGAAAGTACCCTAAACACAAAATTAACCAAAATCTTTGGAACGTGTTGAATTTGTTATAGCGATCTACTTTAAAAAGAGGATGTGTTAGATACATCGATACAAAATCTGATTATGTGAAATGTAGGTCTAAGGGACTTTCTCTAGTTGTGAGATTATAGTATTCATAAATATACGAATCTGATCACGAAGTTTGATGATTCTAGCTGAAACAATTCGATTCCCCCCTCAGTTTTCATGATTCTATGTTATTACATGCAAGAAGTGTGTATAGTTTATACGTGGTCATGGGCGAAACGCTTAAACAATGACCGTCAACGGTGAGACGCAAATTTAAATTACCTGTTTTGTTGTAAATGTAACGTACTAACAGAGGTGCATAGACTAACTAAATATAACGGTTTTTAGCCCTGAACACTGTCCAATATAATTATATAAATATAAAATTTAGCCGAAGCTAGTGACTTGTAAAATATACATCGTAGACAACCCTGTTTGTCACCAAGGCGTTGTAATGATACAATTTGAATAGCATTAATTAGTATCATATATTATACAGAGAGCTGTATAAAGGGTTATATTACTTATTAAAATACAGATTCTTCCGAGTAGGATAAATCTCTATTTAACATTAAATGTTGGTTTATGGTTAGTATTAGACTCGGTTGATATTGCCTCATTTGGAAATCTTGGCCTATAATTAGCATTGTTATCTCCTTGGGAATGTTGAACAAAAACCAAACATTAACAGAGGTTCTTAAAGAAATCATTCAGAGCTGCATAACACAAGTCAACAGAGATATTTATTTTAATTCGCGCACTATCGAATAATATGATTTTTAGAAGTGGTCCTTGGCCAGACTTCTAATGTCGGAAAGAATTGGCATAATAGAGGACCATTAAAAATTAAGATTAGACCCAAGAACAATTAAAAGTTAATCATTCGCTAATCCACTTAGAGGACACATGTTAAATTTTTCGTATATATGTTTTAATTCAAAATGAAAACGTATATATATATATATATATATATATATATATATATATATATATATATATATATATATATATATATATATATAAGAGCCATGAGCCACTTATTAAGCTTGTACATTAATCATTTTGTCAGCCTACAAAGTTTCTGAAAGCAGTTAAGGATGATAAATAACAGTAAATTTGTCATAAAGCCAAGCATCTCAAGATACAACCCTTTTGACAATATCGACTAATTTATTTAGAAATATCGAGAGAGGAAAATTCGTAGTATGAAACTACAATATGATTTATTTAGCTTAACGATTCTGGTGAAAACCCTCCTTTAAGTCTAAAACGATCAGCACCTTAGTCCTGATACTGTATCTAAAACAAATCCCATTTTAGAAAATTATTTATGTTTCCTCCCCACCCAGAAACAGTCCACGAGCAAGAAGAAAATATTATAAACGTTTTTGTGCTTCCATGCACAACAATTACTTAGCCTTCGGAGGTTAAATAAAATCAATGTATCACCTTAGAGGAAGAAGCGACAAGAAGGTATGTCGGCATTGTTCGCAATGTCTATAAATATATGATTGCTATTTTATGCGCCAAAACGCCAAAAATATGTGACCACGATACAAGATAAATTCAGTTGGAACAAACGGAGTGTCTCTTACCTTAGCCTCTTGCCTCGTGGCGACTGTGTCAGGCTCTTCCCAGAGGAGAGAAATATGACATATATTTGAACGGAAGTCTCGTCAACAAAATTATTCGAATGTGCACTTGAACTTTCTCCGGTGCCAAAGGTTGTATGTATTAATAAGAAACTTGCCTTGTCTGAATGCCTTACTGCATAGTCAAGTCTTTTAAATAGACGCTGCAGTTTAAAAACTGGCTAAACATTATATATCCTTCTCAATTACAGACTTGAATTGTTATTTTCATGTCTTTGATGAAATTAACGCTAGCATTGATCTTGTTACATATACCCACGTGGACCTTAATTTACACTGATAACTATAAACAGAGAAACAGGGTCATTTATATTAAATGTTGGCTGCGGTTATCGATGCTGAAATCAAAATTAACGTGATGGCTATTTGTTATAAATCCTAATACATAAAATGTTCAAATCCTTACAAGAAGTTTTTCCTTTATTACGTTGTACAAAGATATTTACTTCTTCGCATGTCATTTACTGTAGGTCAAAAATGTACAGCAAAAGCTGATAAATATGGTGACGTTTCTCATACGAATGAACGTACAGTCCAGTTACCATTCTAGTTCTTATCTGCATCGTAATTGTTGGTAAGTAGTATTTATTAGCCTTTGTAATAATGATTATGAGCTAGCAAACATGATTTGAAAATGACTCAGCTTTGTATTTTACACTCTTTCTTTTCCGATAAATGTATTATGCATATTTAAAGTAATGTATTACTTCATCTTAAATGAAACATATATATATATATATATATATATATATATATATATAGAGAGAGAGAGAGAGAGAGAGAGAGAGAGAGAGAGAGAGAGAGAGAGAGAGATGTGATCGGAGCGAAAGAACATAATCAAATAGGTTTTGGATGTCATTGAAATAAAATATAAAAATAAGAGTTGTAATATTCAAAAGAGGCCAAATAAAGATTAAACTAAGCCCATAAACAAATGAGCTATAGATGTATCCAGGAGATATGCTGCAAGGTGCAAAACTTGTATTAATTGTGAAATAGGGTTGAAGTTGAAATTCGCTTTGTAGAAAGTCGTTTATGTAAATGACACAAGGGCCGAACGTATTAGGTTGTTGTATCCAGTGTAATCTCAAACTTAGGTCATGCTTGTCAAGTAGTCGCTGTGTCAGCAATGGAATGAGTGACGTGACGTAAATCGCATAATTTAGCTTAGGTCTTGGGGTTGAAAGGGCATGCGCTAGATTTGAAAATGTCTGGAACCTCATGAGGTTGCTTGGATAACTGACTTTGGTTATGTATATTTAATTTACATCGTTTGTTGATATTTTATCTTTTTATTTCATTATCTGCTATTGTAATAAAACATTGAATGTTGGACCTGACCTGAATTATTGATTTGCTTTTAACATTTTATTCTGAAAACAACGAATACATAGCTAAATATATCCACATGTGTATGGGTTTAATATCAGTATCATTACTAATAGATGTGAGCATGTGTAGTCTGGTCTGGGTCTAGATTATTATGATTCCCCTGGCGTACCTGACATAGTTCATGTTGAGTATTATAAATTTAGTAATAAATTTCTAATTATAACTAATATTTTATTTTGCAAACATTAAGATCTTTATACAAGGTTATTTTCCATTAGCTACTTTTTGTTTTAGAAAATGCTAGTTGTAACCTAAGGTCAAGTAAAATACCAGGGAATCTTGTTACTGAAGAACAAATATTTATTCGTGCAATAACATCTGCCAGAATCAAATTATATAATTGTTGTACAGTATTTTTATTAGAAATAAATTATTTAAAAATTTACTTCTCTGAAAATATAAAGTGATCTCAGTTGATATTCTGGGACAGAGAGTCTTGGATTCGTAGTAAAATATAAACAAAAGGATGTATTCTTGGATTGTATTATTTTGATTCAATAAAAGACTGTTGGCACATCAATACCTTACAAGTTGTCACAGACACATCAATGCTTCCAGCGTTGGATTTAATTCGGATTTCTATTATAGTTTATTCAGAACTTCAAATTATTGGAACTTGTGTCTGTAATTCTATGATTTTTTGGGGGGAATACCGATACCGTAAGTTTCTTTTCTCATTTTCACCTTGAATTCTCGATAAATAAATTATTGATTGATTTTTACAAAGCTTGTTGCTTTTCACTCTTTTCTGTTACTTATTTTAAGAGCAGTATAAAAGGTCACTTGACAAACAGATGATGCTAAATTGAAACGTTTTCAATCAAAAGTGAAGATGGTTGATTAAGGTACCTATGCATTTCTTATTTTGCTTCCTAAATAAAAGTAAACCTTTGATTACACCTGCTATTGAAACGCTTGGAAAATTTATCTCTATACTCATTTCATTTTTTTTTCGAGATTGACGATCCGTTTTGTTTCCTTAACGTCAAAGTGGCCTATATGCCGCATGACTTTATTCAGTTACAAAGTTGACAATTACTTTTAGAGCCCCAGGATTAAGCATAGGAGTTCTTGAAATTACTGATGATATTGTGAGGTATTTTGGTGCACCGGAAGTTCGCATCACTGGTTTTTGAAGCAATTTCAAAATCTTGCCACCAATTTGGTGTTATATTTGTATGCAAGTTTATTCATTTAATAAAATAGTAATGCTTGTGGTGACTAAATGTGCTGAAATATATCAGTGCTATCACTAATCCATTGTAGAACGTAACTCGAACAACAGTTACTTTCAGTTGTCGCCGAACCTATATTATCCACACAGATAACTGAAAAACGTATTTATCAAGTAACATTTATTTTACAGGGTCGTTAGAAATTCATATATTTTGAATATTTTCTTTTCATATTTAAATAAATAGTATCCTCAATTCAGGTAATACGATATGAAGCAAGCAGAGGAATACCGTACATACCAAGTTAGTATTCTTTATTTGGACCATATATATTAATTGAAAGATATGACTCAAATAGTGAATTTATTAAAATTGCAGTTGGTCAATTATATATATATATATATATATATATATATATATATATATATATATATATATATATATATATATATATATATATATATATATGAAGCATATAATTATATTACAACTTAATAGAATATAATTTATTATAAGCTTAAAAGAACAACGATAAAGCTCCTGTGCTTCAGAAATAAACGGTATTTATATAAGGTAACTACTCCAATGTGAATATGTATTACCTACCATCCGCTGGTTTTTTATTTCGTCACTGACAAAAAGTGTCTAAAGAAAGTATTGAGTTCTGTGTAGACTTTGGCTAGACATTTACTTAGCATTGAGCACAAGGTAAACTTTGTATCTGGTACCCGTTGACATCTGCCCTCATCGCAACTACTGATCTGTGTGACAGTTCCGCTTTTATACGCTAAATGTCGCTAGATTATACCTTGACAATCCAAAAGATATAGATACGCAGCTTTTAACCGACCGTGACAGTGTTTGAATTGTACTACTAAAATATTGAATTATCTACATTGTAGAAAGTCCTCTTGGCTTTGATAATACTATTTTTAAATAACTGCAAGCTTTTTATTTTTATGTGGTGACACTAGTTATCAAAACTACTTATTCGAACGTAATGGTACATGAATTTTGTATTCATTAAGACCACCACAATGAAACATAATTAACACGTCGATTTGTATTTTAGCATATGTTTTCGTTATTCTAATATGATCACTATAGTCTCTCCTAATTCCGCTCTTTCTCCTCCTTCCAATATTTCACAAATACTTACGGATGTATTAAATTCGTGTTCAATTTCCGGTGGTCCCTATTTTTACCGAGCATGTGTGAAATCAGTGGCTGTATCATATCAACTTGTATTTTGATGGTATATCTGCATGATCACTTGTATGCTTAATACACTATCCATCCATCACATGAAATAAACACTTACAGCCCTTATTTGTATGTTCATAGGTTACCCCTAGTTATTACTACTATTACTAATTACTACAAATTCAATCCTGCCAAATATACATTTGTACTTTCGCCTTTTTTCTATCCTAACATTGGTATTGAAAATGTTAGATAAACCTGCAATAACATTATCAATTTCGCTTCTGTTCAGTATATTTATAAATCATTGTCTTGTAGTAAAATTAGCTATACTCAATTCCTTCTTCCACCTGATAGGGTCATATCAAAATATAATTTTACTCTACTGTGAAACTTCATCAAAAATGTTGCTTAATTTCATTGAACAATTCGTAAACCAATGCTCATTTAAATTTCTCGTAATTGATTTTCTAAGTCCTTCAGAAATAGTTTTGCATAAATTAGGAAGATACATAAAAATTATTGTCAATATTTGGATTTGTTTAACTAGAGTTATTTCAGTATATATTTCACTATTTTAAATGTGTTATAAAACATTGGACAATTGACATTTATCTTGAATTTCTCAGTAGCCCAGCTGCACTCTCTGAACTCTTAACCCCTGGGACAGCGATCTCTGCAGTTTGTGGCACCTGACAGCCCAAAGGGATAATATTAATCTCCCTCTCTTACGTTAGATCGGGAGGGTTGTCGCCTTGGTTTCGCACGTCAGCCGCAGTGTTGCTTAATTACTTCGTTACTTGACTGAATTTACCCCCATCGAAACTACTAGTCGAAAGCGTATTGTATGAACTCCGAAAGCAATTCTCTCTGTCGGCATAGTGACACAAATCTCCAGAGATATAATGTGTGCCACACATTCAAATTGTGTTTAACTGACCTTACATATTAACACTAACAATATTGGATGTAAATTAACATACTAGTAGGTTTTCTATTGGGGACACTACATTACAATATGAATCTAATAATGCCCAGATATTTCCTTCTCTTAAGGTAACACTTATAGTTGAAGCATTTATTTTAATGAGATTTCAGGTTAGTTCCCGCGTTAATGGGACATTTAGTGTCAGTGACATACTAGTTATTTCCTCTATGCGGTATATTTTCATACGGCACAGGGGAACATTAACTCCTATCTCAAAGAGAAATTGTTTGCAACTACAAATCTTTAGTACATTTATGGTGTATCTAATACACTGAAGTCCTAATGTTAAAGAATATTACGGTATTGCTAATTGTTCAGACATCGAAGTTGAAAAACATATTTGCTCATAATGCCTTGCTGAAGACATAAGCATTTAATATATTGTTCATTAGGTCACATGCATACAATTGTTATCTCGTCGACTGGGAGAGGGACCAGAACCAAAAGGTATTGATATACCTTGAAAATTTGTGCAACATGACATTGTCACTGGCGATACGTTATGTAACGATAGGACAACACCATTATATTTACTGTAAAGATTATATTAATCAGCTCTTAAAATTACTGAAGTTATTTTTGTTCGGAGTAAAATAATTTTAAGAAGCATCTAAATGCTTACTCCGAATTTAAACTGTGTGTCGATGTTGTTGCATGAATAGAAGGTATAGTTGTACTTTCAGTTCTCGCTAGTTCAAGTGCCTGGCTGTTATTCGATTCTTCCGGCAATCTAGAAATTCTTAAAACACACCCGTACAACATAATTAACACACTTTACGACTGCTTGTTATTAAGTGTAACGGTTGAACAGTAGGAGCAATTGTTTAACAAAGGAATATGGTTAGCAGTTGAACCTTGTATACAACAAAATACAAAACACTTTCAGCTTCTAAAGTGCCTCTTACAAAAATAGCAAAACATATTCATTATAATAACCCAAATCTTCCCGTTAAGGATGCTGCTGTTATTTGAAAACACTTTATAGTGGATGTAATTTGTTAATTGGTTTTTAGCGGATGAAGAGTTTACGTAATTTACGAAAATATGTCCTTGACAGAAGACTGAGCTTTGATTGAGGAACAATTAAACTGATGGAACGACAAAAAGGACTGGAAAATGTAAGGGGGACTGTGTATCTCATAATATCGAATGAGTTCTAAATTTTTGGGGAGTGGATAATGGGGTAGCTGAGGTGGACGTTTCAGCCGCAATTCAATTTAGCCGCAGAAAAAAAAAGAAGATACTATTTGGAAAGAACACATGGTTTGAGTCCGGAATCAGCATAAACTCATCAACCCCATGTACGAGTACTTCTCAGATACGTAGACCTAGATATGGTTATATCTGTAACTTAAACCTGGTGAGAATTTAAAACTCATATGGTTTACAAACATTTTATTGCGGCAGAGAAATCTTAATATTAAACAAGGGTAAACGGATTGTAAACAAGTGCGAAATTTGTGTTACATATTTTTGTTAATGAGTAATTGAAATGTAACAGTGTGAGAAAAATTAATATCGATACTATTGGATATGGCCTACGAAGCTACTTTCTTTTCCCATTGCTCATATATATATATATATATATATATATATATATATATATATATATATATATATATATATATGCTTTTTATTGTTATTCTCCTTCTCTATTCTCCATTCGAGTGAACATATAATTTACGGACAACACCAATTAATTTATGCAAGCAATAAGGTGCCATAAAAACATCATGCATGAAACAAACTCAAAGCAACAACAAGTACGTTTTATGAGCTAAATTATTGTAAAATGATTTTTCAACATACATTGTGCAATTTATCATTAACTGGACTTATATAGTCTATTTATATTCGATGTTGATTGTCACTCATACTTACAATCTATGGGGAAAAGTAAATATGTTTAGGCAAAACTTTGGATTAATTGTAATACTACCATTTGTTGATCTTAGCTGTTCATAATAAGGTTTGAAAACCATCCATACATTGGAAGTAAATGAGTGCTCATTGAAAGCCGAAACTAAATGACAAATAATTATAGAGTGTAGTGTCTGTTAGCAAACTAGATTTCAAGCTTGAAAATCATAATAGGTAAATTCATAATCACCAATATCTTAAATTTAAGGTGGTTTCGCGCTGAAGTCAGTTGCAAGTACGCACACACAATGGCTCGATTCCATACCCTATAAGTGTACAATGTATCATTACGCACAAGATCTGCGTGTAGGAAAAAGATTTTTTCATTTGTTTTAAGAATATGGTCATTAATTTTAGGGTTAAAAAATACGCACTTTGAAGTATTGTATAAATTGTTGCAAAATGTCAGAACTTTATTTAATCAATACAGTAATGGCTCTGTTAACCGAATTGGCACAGTACAGAATAAAATCCGTAAAATCCGAGGTTTAAAAATTTCTTATATATATATATATATATATATATATATATATATATATATATATATATATATATAAACGAATAATAATAAAATAAACTCAACGTTTTTGTTTTTCAGTAGATCAGGAAATATTTAAAGGTTGAAGTAAAAACATTTTATATTAGAGTTTCATTTAAGGCAAGCTTAGGTCAAAATATGTCCAAGCAAGAGTTTAAATTTCCATGCAAAAACTTGATTCTTGCTAGGCAAATCAAGTTGATTGCAACGGATCTGACATCCTGGAGAGCTGTAGAGTGTCTCTTATAAAAGTAGCATTCGACCTATATAAAACGGATATAATTAATTTAACATAGTATCGCTGACTTGTGCGTAAAATTGTGAACAGTGTATGAGCGAAGAAAATACATACATAACGAATGAAAGGTGTGACCGTGGAAATCGAAAACAATTTACTTCACAGACTACAGGTAGACAGACAGACCGATATATGTTCAATGCATTAATAGATCCGTTACCCGCAATGACACAGAACAGAAGAAACAAAATCCGTGCAAGCCGTCAGTTTTTGAATTCGAAAATATATATTAACAAAATAATCTCTGTTTTTATTTTGGTAGATATCATAAGCTATTAACGGGTGAAGTAGAAGCAGTTTCTTCTCCACAGATGATAACATAAAGTTTCAACTTGATTCGTGAAATATCATTGGTATCTCCTTTGAGACATATATATTCTCCATATATTTAGCATACTTATAAGTTTCTTGTGAGCTTAGTTCAAATTATGCAATAGAGATAGACTGAATTTTCAATTGAACAACTTGATTCTTACTATGCAAATCAAGTTATTTAAAACGGATCCAACATCATTTAGAACTGGAAAGTGTCTCTTGTAAAAGTAACATTAGACCTACATAAAACGGATATACAATTTTTATTCATAATAATGCACATCGTTTGCATAAAATTATGTACCTTTTAGAAGATAACAGTTAGACAGACAGACAGACCTATGGAGAGACAATCACATAGACAGACAAATAGTAAGCTAAAATAATTAAGGAATAATTATATTCATGAAGTGTATTTGAAACCATTAAGAGCCTCACATTGTCCTTGTGCACTTAGAAAATATATTGTACACTCACAATATCTATAAATGCATTTACTATTATTCACTATTGCCATGTAGTATATAATACCATGTTCAGATGACATACCCTATATTGTATTTTGGAATAAACGTACTAATAATCAATAACATCTGTCAGACATTTCGATTTCTATAACCAATACAAATATCCTTTTGATTGCAATTCGGCCGGAATTCACAACTAGTTCTCAGAGTCATTGGAGCGCTGAAAAAAACAAACGTAAAAAAGAGGTCAAAAAACAAAAAAGACAAACCAACCCAACAACATTAATTAAAAGCTATTTAAATTGAGGCAAATTGAGAATTTGTTTCAAAAGAAAGAGCCATTTTCAATTTAGTATAAGTAGAGTATATATATATATATATATATATATATATATATATATATATATATATATATATATATATATAGTTAACAATAAGACGAGCTCTGAAATCGTCCTCTGTGCATCATGGAACAAATAATAGCTTTGACAGGAATAGGGTAAACTGTTTGTGTCTGTTTGTAACTACGTATAGGGTAAACGTCTGTTCCTGTCTGTAACTAGGAAAAGGGTAAACTGTCTGTGCCTGTTTGTAACTAAGAATAGGGTAAACCGTATGTGCCTGTTTGTAACTAGGCATAGGGTAAACTGTTTGTGTCTCTTTGTAACTAAGTATATGGTAAACTCAAACTTCTGTTCCTGTTTGTAACTAGGAATAGGGTAAACCGTCTGTGCCTGTTTGTAACTTAGAATAGGGTAAACCGTCTGTGCCTGCTTGTAACTGTGGTTTCATTTTACCGGCGATAATAGTACTTAAAAGCACAAGATTCACAATAATAGTAGGATGCGTATCATCACCAATCGGAACGTCCCCAGCCTTTTCGTTGATTGCAAGTGAAAAAACCTCGGATGTAAAAAATGGCCATTTTGAACTCCCGTCAGGCCGGTAGTTATTGTTAGGTCGTCATGACTCTCTTGGCGTCACAATAACAAGATGGTATGTCATCACTAACAGCATTCTACTCAAGAGTTTCGTGTCACTGAAGCAGAATGATTTCTTCAATTTTATAATTTCAAATATACAAGAATTACACTCACAATGGAACGTGCAGACACTTAACTGAATTTTGAATCATCATAGGGTGTTTTGCAATACCTACCATATCAGACTCCTTACATAGTTAGGAGAACAATACCACCCCGACCATGTAAATTTGCTGGTAAACTACCACCTGAAGAAAACCATGAGCTAAGATAACTGCATCACATTCAATTTCATTTGCTGCCATCTTTTCTCAGCAATTACTTATTGCAAAATGAGAAGATCTTCCGCAATTCGTTAGGAAAAAAGTAATTTTTTACTCGCGGTGATGTAGCAAAAAGCTGATTACATTACAGGGTTGCACAAGAGATCGTCACGATATAATGATTAGGTCGTCTCTGAACCTCTGAAATTCAGGTTCTTTTTGCATTACTTTAGTTTGCTGCAAAATCTGTAGCTAAATATATTTTGTATGATACTGACAACGTGTTTGTGTAATAATGCTCAAAGTCGACGTACTAAGGATAAAGGTTGAGATTGCTATCTGGTCAAAAGTCCTTCTACTAGCTAGGCGGATGTACGAATGCCGAATACTTACTAATTTTGGAAGTATTATTACGATTATCACTATGTTCTTTGTAGATAGTCGACGTTATTCGATTCGTATTGGAAATATGCTTGGATGGTTGAATATAGTGTAAGTTGGAGAGTAGTTGTTCATGAATTCGCGTAGGACAGGGTAAAATCGAAAAATATTGGATCTACTGATGGGACGTATTAACAAATAAAAACCCAGCAACATGTTGGCTAAGCTGTAACTACATGCTTGAAAGACTATACGCACCTTTTTCAAAGCACACCAAAACTTCAAAACATTCAGTATACTATTTTGTATATCACTAATATCACTAATATTACTGATAACAGTAATTCTTTTTGTTAGAATAGAGCATGATTAGCTCAGTCAAATGTACTTAGTTTCATGAAAAGTGTGTCCCTGAAGCACGGCAATATCTTAAATACCTCTCTCGATAGGGCTTAGAAAGACAAACATACTGTATATAATCGTGGGTGAGGTCTCTATATACAGATTGGAAATTAATGATGAACACTTGTTTTAATACAATAATTTGAATTCCCCCTACAGCAATTAATTTTGCCTCACACTCAGTTCCAGGAAAGCAAAGTGACTATGTGATCTTTTCCATCCGTGCAACTCTGTGTTCTCACCTACGTAGTGTCGAACAAAGCTTACTAAATCGTAGGAGACCGAAACCTTAACCTACCATAATGCGATTATTAATTACATCGTAACCATTTTGTAATGTACATAGAGCTTGACCTGGACTGCAGGATATTTTCTTGACTCTAGAATGCTAAACATGTTTGTGGGCAAACAAAAAGACATCTTTAGAAGTCTGTATGTGTAACTTTTATTCTATAAGGATTGCGTTGATTTGAAATGGACATGCACTCATTTGGGATCGAGAATACGAGAATGAACTATATGGCTCCAATGTCCGCTGCTCGTTCTTCACCAACACCCATCATTCCAGGTTCACATAGCTGATTTGTAAATTTTAATTTGATTATATCTATTTTTTGCCATCAAATCATGTTGAAAATACATTTATCATTCTTACTGAACAAACTACAAGTTTATGTAAGTATACATAACATTGCTTCATACAGAGACTTCGCGTTTTAAATATCAAAAATTATTTGTTAAAAGCTAAAGTAATGCAGACCTTGAGACGCTTTTTTTTCTAAACGGCTAGGCTCGGGTTCATTTCCAAAAAATAGATCACCCTTAATTCGGTCCTTCGGTCACAATAGTTTACTCGACTCCAAATCTCACTTTAATATTTCTGACAAACCAAATTGCCGCATTTGTACAATTAGCATAATGTTTCCAAGGATCGTGTAAAATGTATTACTCTAAATGCTGAGAAATGTATATGAGTGCAAAATATACCGAACGAAAAGTGTGACCTTAGACTCAAAATAACCTACTTTATTGAATAAGAAAGATAGACCTACTGACAGACGTAAATACATACAAGCAGAAAGTTCGAGAAACGGAGAGAGCAGTCATATTTGCAAATGTATTCCTGGCGAAAGCGGTAAAAATACGTGTTATTACAGTGTCTTGTGGCATTTTGATACAAATTTCACTTCATGTAGCTAATCAGTGGAAATTAACGTGTCGTAGTGAAAGCGGTATTTCGAGTAATAGATTACACAAAGTTTGCAGTCTTTTAAAGATGGACCGAGCACTTACTTAACAGTGTACTACTACTTGCTTCACAGTGTACTACTACTGGAAATCGAGATTACAAATTGCTTTAACCGCTGCTTAATATACATGTGTCCGCCAGAACAAATCGTGTTTATCTGGTCAGGTGTGCAAGGTCCATGTAATGAAAGGGAGCTAAATCTGCAGTGTGTTGGCCATTACGAGTTATTTTCCTTGAGTGAGGTTTACTATAACATCAGAAAATACGTTTAAATTATATATATATATCAAAGAAATGCGTCTGTAGCCGCGTGGCAATATTCATGGCATTAATAAGAGTGCCCATCTAGTATAGTTGATGTGGAGTCTTTGACGTTTCTAATGACTTTAGGGTAAGGCCTAACCTCCATTATCATCATCACCTCAGTTGTCAGTTATTGTGAAAAGCTTGGTTGGACTCGCTCCAGGGTTGGCGACGCTAGTGACTGGGTGCGAGTTCCCTAGTGATGTGCACTTAATGATTAGCAAAGATGGGAGAGATGTGTTTTTTGAACAGGCCGTGGGTGTAGAATAATGAACAGGCAAAGGTCTCTGTCACTATTTGTGGTCGTTTATAAAAGAAAATGCCAAACAGCAAAGTTAAAGAGTGTTAAAGGTTGTGATCGTTAAAGAAAGATTGTTCCACATTTATTAATAACCAAAAAAATTCAAATTGTTAAATTAAATAATAATGGGGAATTTCATATCTAATATTTCAATGCGAAAAATGTGAGGACATAACATGTACACAACTTTAATATGCGTTGTAACTATAACTTTCTTCGGACGTGTGGAAAATGAAAACTAAACTGAATCATAACGAAAAACTTGCATTGCGGTAATAATAAAGATGGGTTAGTTTGAATATGTAATTATACTGAACTATATTTGAAGAACGTCATAGACAGAAGCATTGGACAATTCAGTTCTCTAAAGGTTATGCTCAACTTAACGATTAGTTAGACTTTTGAAGACCAAAGACCAGGATGAAGAGGACATTGAACATAGAAATGCTTAATATATAAAAGGGCCTCCAAAATAGTGACATGAGGCGAGATCGATCCTATCACAGTACATACGAAATTTAGACATGAATTAAGCATCAGGATTAAATTTGATTACTTTTCATATACATTGATATCAACCATTTGAGCGCATACGTAGATCCTACTGCATCGATTAAACAGAAACAGTACTTCTCTTAACATTAACATACGGGTAATAAATCTCGTTTTGATGAGGTGGAAGGAATTTCAACTACTCCCAAAAGGAGTCTCAAGTTACTTCAAAGTAAATCTTGCCTATATGCAGCATATAGTCACTAATTTGAGAGATCCTCGGTTAAACATAGGGAATATTACAAATACTGAAATTGAATGTGATATGTATTTTAATGGGGTGGACACAAACAGATACAACTGAGAAACGACATCAATTATAGTTGACTAATTAGTGACTATCTTAATTGAAGGTATTACCATCTTGGAATACAAAACAGAATTCATGATATGCATCATCACAAATGAACATCGAGACGGCCAGTAATATATCCGTAAAGATTCTTTTCTGTAGACGTGCAAGATTATATTACACTCAAAGACTTTGTAGCAATATAGAGACTTAATAAATATAATACCTCGGAAGAGGTCGATTAAAACATAATTGTGCCAAAGGAACAAAACTTTCACACGGCTATGGAACAAAATGAAATAACAATCAACAGCCAAGCACATTCCATCTGTGTTTTTTACTTATGTTAAATCAAGATATACAAACCAATAACGCACAAAACAGATCCTCTGTGCGTTATTGGCTTGTATATCTTGATTTAACATATTCAAGTATTTACAATGTGTTCGGTAAAATTGCGCAACTAATGTAGATTTTAGACGAAAACATGAAAAACATATTGTGTTCACGATGAAAATGAAAAGCATTTAAATTCAACAAATATGTATTACATGTGTAAGAGAGAGAAAAAAGCCCAGGTCAATAGGTGTGACAGCAATCGCCTCACAAGCAAGTATATAGGTCCAGCATATAGCACATGTAATTTGAATTTGAAGCATTTGAAACAGATACTATTGTTCTTCCGTTATTTGTCCATTTATTGCAGTGACTTATTCAATTCACTGGTGAATAGGGTCCAGATGAGGTGGCATACATCACACCTAGCATCAAATAGAAAAATACGTATCATCTAGCAAGAATTTTATCGTTGATCTATGAAGGAAGGAAAGAGATAACCGTTAAAATGCCGACTAGGCTTTTAATCATCTTTACATTCATTTGATCAGTCTTCAGAATGAATAACTCAAATATGTACGATGACAAACGTACAAAAATAATGGAACAGCTTGCAGGTATGATATCTATTTATTTGATGAGAGACATGTTTCTATATGAATACATGGACGGCTTTCGCTCGCCTTTACCGTACATGCCATCTCACCTCTATCCGCTTGGGATAGATTCTCGGGCTCAGCCAATGTGGGCATGGGAGAAAACGGCTAGTAGCTTCAGTGGGTCGGTGGTTCTTACAGGGGTTTTCCCCGGGTTCTTCCACCACCATTTCTACTGGTTACCCAAAACAACAAACCAATAATTTAATGAAACTGCTATGTAAACAATAGAAAAGTTTCATTCAGAGTTACCAGTGTGTACACGTTGTCATGCAACATTTTAAACTGACATCACTCAGAGATCTTGCATAAAAGATACATTGATGCTATATGACATTTTCCTGAATTTAGGCTCGCATGTGTGAATAATAAACAACTGGACTCTTTGAACTAGTATAGTGTATCAGGAAAAAACGCATGATTTGAATAAACAGATAGAATATAATCCTTTGATGGTAAGTTTTTTGATGAAATGCGATTCAGTTAGATTGATGCTGCCAAGATATGCTAAAGAATATCATGAACAATACTTGCTAAAAGATGGCCCAATAACAAAGTACAGTGAGTACAAAAGGTGATTATCCATTTGTACCGAAATAGCGACAGCCTTCATGGGATATGAGTAAAGAGATGCCGGATAAAAAAATAATAAGATCGGCAATGGTCACAACAAAATCTTTTGCAAGTACTAGCTGACTATCCTACCGGATGAAAATACATTACAGTGCTCTTGTGAAACTATGTTACAGTGCTGCTAATAACAGTAGCAAGGAGGCAGGGCACAAAACAAAATTATTTGATGTAGTACAATCAATATGACTGTGAAAAGCAGGATAATAAACATGGAAAAGCACGCTGATATCTTGCATGGATATAACCACCCGGTGGCCAACTGGTACGGTGCAACCTTTTAGTTTATTTTTCAGTTAATTAGAAAAATTATTATTTAAATAAATTTGATTGGACAGAAAATCAATGTAAATGGAGTTGCATGGAGAAGGAAACACTCTCTATCCAGCGGTGTGCCGACGCACACACGCTGGTCTTGTGCCAAAGCGCGTCGGACCCGTTCCATGTAAACAATGCAACAATGGTGTGCGGAGAAATATTTCATTCTGTAAGCAGCACGGCGGCGAACGACTACGTTTCGCAAATTGGTATAATCATTCCAAACTGAGGACGCTGAGGAAGAAAAACAATAATTGGCATTTAATTTATTAATAATTTCTAACAATATTGATGTTTTGTTAGTTATTTTATCCTTACCTAGTTATCAAATATAAATTTGTACAAATTTGTAATTATTACTAAGCAATAATTATGTTTCTTTTAGATATCAACGTAGATATACATGATGACAATATCAACTCATCACTCGCTTGCTTGATGTGCACATGCAGAATATTTTCGATATACTGGAATATATTTCCCTGGCCGCTATCAAATGCAAAACTTAACGATCTTTGTCAAAGATTGGGAAACATTCTTTGTGAACAACAAATTGTCATATTTTATATTTAAAACGAATTCAATGGATGTGATTGGTTGAATCTACTGGAAAAATTTATTAGATCTGGACCGAAAGGTCACGTATGAGGTTAAACCACCTAAAATTGTTCAATTCATCATCAATATATTTGTGATGAAAGGATGAGTTTTGCCGTAAACAATGCAGCATATGTGAATTCAACATGGTATTTTGAGAGAGAGAGAAACCTGCGGTATACTTGTTGACTCTGTTTTAGCGCTGAAACCCGAGGACATATTTACAACTGAACGTTAGATTCTGAGAACAAAATTTATCACCAATGGTAAAAATTAAAAGTGAGTGATCAGAGACAAAATGGATCCAATACGCGTGAAACGAACACGTGGTCGAATAGCGATGGAAGTCACATTTCGCCTGGATCGTGTCGATCACATCCATGATCGCCGTGAGTCTCGCGTGACACGCGATCGCCGGACGTTTTGCGTTGTTGTCTAGGCGTGTTGCCCAGGAAGGTTTTAATTTGTATAATATTTTCCCAAATGGGTCTCCACGCGATATTATAACGGTTATACATACCATGCCTGTGTTTCTGAGATGTCACAATAATATTCTTTCCCACACGAGGTTCACACTCGATACGCGTAGAGAAACACTTATATTCAGTTTATATATCAAGACGCGAACCGCACGAAGGTTTTCTGCTAAGCAACAGACTCGCGAGAGTAATATCACGCTATTGCTCGCGACCTATCTCGCCACAAAATATAATTTTGGAATGTTTATAGTATACAAGGTTTGGGAGTTATTGTCAAGGGGTTATTCAGAAAAGCTATGTCCTTGGAATAAGCTATTTCATTGACCGAAAGGGCCACGATGTCGATGAGTGATAAAATTCGGGAAACAGTTGGTAAATTTGCAGCAAATAAAATAAAATTTGCGGCTTCCATAATCAAAGATAGACTTGCTAGACTAGTCAGGAGTAAAAAACGGATGAGTGCTATAACCCGAATCAACCCGTACAAATTAAGTTATATGATGCCAAGTAAGGCAGGACTTCTAGCGGAATGAAAAATTATCAGTTAAGCTGTAGCACGACGACTACATAATCCAGCGACGACAGAAGAACATTGGCAGACGTACAATACGCAAACAAAACTATAGTTGGTATATCTTGTTGCAGGCAATGAGCGTAGATTGTCGCGCCGACAAAACAAAGACGTATTGGAGTATTAGTATCAAGTATACAATATATTCAAATGAATATCAAATGACGCTTTTGACAAGGATGAACCCGTGATCAAGGACGAGTCTGTTGAGAGACTATCAATATTATTCTTATGACACTCGTGTGTCAAACCACGAATAGAATTACGGGTTCAAGATCAAGCAGATATTTCTTACATGCGGTATTGTAAATGTAATATTCACAAAAACTGACTGAGTATCATACGCCGCTAGTGAACTCGCCGAAATGGTCAATAAAGGCATTATAGCGCTTTGTTAACAGTGCGCGATACGTAACGAACGGAAATGAGATGGTGGCGTGCCTTGACAGTGTTGACCAGTTGACAACCATGTTGGTACCCGCAAAGTAATCCGATAATAATTCTCACAGCGTCGGTATCACAATGACGTTCGCCAAAGACAGCACTAATATCCAGGATGATAGATCGTTACACGAATATCATTCAATGTCGCCTCCGCTGTCTAAACTGTTGCTAAGATAGCAGGAGCAATAGACAAAACAGCTACCAACGTTGTTTTTTTTTCTTTTTCCAAGCCTGGCACAACCCACAGTTGAACCTGGCATTCGCAGCAGGTAGAAATCAAATTAATGTCCAAGGTCAATTTTGTAATGTGATTCCAGTGCCGCATATCGTTTGGGTTTGCAGCGTTGTAAGAAGGCTATATTTGGGGCCAAACACACAGTTGTGTTTGTCAGACACAGCACTGACAACCAAGCCATATGGCGTGTCAATGCAGCCCTGCTGCAGAAGTCAGATTGTAATAATTGTCGCTGTAGATTCCCACATTGTCCCTGTTGCTGACTGAAGAAGACTGATTATCAAGTATTATGCACCGTAAAGGTCAATCGTGGTTGAGTTGGTTGAGTATGACCACAGATGCAGTTTAGAGTGTATTGTCTGGACCATTTACGTGGCAACGTACGCAACAACACGAAGTTTCTGCGCCACGACAAATATTCAATGCCTTTCGGAACACTGACAGGTTATACTCTCCGGAAAAAGCCAGTTGAGTTTGACCGACTTGGTGTTAGCAAAATGTCTTTAATGTCAGATGGCAAACAGGAACCACCCGAAGAAATATATCCTATTTTTATCAGGATCAAGTTACCCGCGCATATCGATTACTGATATCATTTACCGGGTGATATCAGAACGTTGACACTGGACTCCAAGTATTATAAAAGGACTTTACAACGCTGTATCCGATATATTAGTTTTCGTTGGAACATCTGGGTTGATTCAGACAAAGCGTTGTAGACATCCACTCCCGAGCCGGCTTAGATAAAACAGGCATTGACATTGACGAATATATGTGCAATGCCATGATTTTGTCAGATAAAACACGGATGATCGAGAGAACCGGTGAACGAATGAGGGTCAGTAACGCTCCTCTGAGACACATGTAGGCGATACCAACTGCCAGTGTTAGTTTCAAAAGAAAAAATTTACATACTCCATTCTATCACATATGACTGAATATACTACAGTCGTACAAATGTGTGAATGTTACAAATGACACCAGGTCAAATGACAAAATTACAATCAGCCACCAAGAACTACAATGAGGTATCAATGCGATTATCAGCGGAGCAGCTAACGGATGGATCAAAAACTGGCATTAACCGAGAGACAAAATGATTCATCTCAATGAGACACGCTTAGCTGATCGTGGAGTGGAAATAACAATATCCACTGCAGAGGTCTCAGATATGGCCAAAACAGGAGGGATTTTGTTCCATTTTCGCAGCAGCATTGACCCTTATAAAAAGACTGCTGCTTGAGCAGTGGCAAAAGCCGTTCGTCTTGTAGTTGTTGGAGAATTAAAATCTCAGGCAGAAAAACAAACTAGACGGGGGACAAGTATCTAACAGACCTCCAAGACCTCAGTTAATTCCTCTGGAAATATTAAAAAGAGCTATCTTGACGAGAAGCACTTTAGGAAACAAGTTCACGAAAGGTCTCTAGGACTAACACCGAAGGGATTCTACGATGCACGATTTGCGACTACCTATGCGAGCACGGTAAAAGTTCCTATGTCAAATTCTGGTTTGCATGAAAGGGCACATTAAGAAAATGCACCTTGGAGAAGTGTTTTGACGCGAGATAAACTATCTGATGCGCAATGGACCAATCAGAACAGGAATAATTAATCTAGACTTACATGAAGATCCAGGAACTCACTGGGTATCTTATTACATTAATATAAAAACGCCATATATATTTATTATTGTGGACTGGCACCACCTAGAGAATTTATCAAGTATATCTCAATGTCGCAGACCACGCTGTGGTCGTCAAAGTTGCCAAAACAAATGCTAACAGCTCATCTTATATGTGGACGTAATACCATAGAGGCACCTGTTGCAGTGACAACGTCGACCAATCCGGTGGCTGCGCTGTCAGAATATACAATATGGCGATACAAACACAATTAAAATTACCGTAATTAAAATAATGACGAATAATTATTGACGATCAAATCAAAATAATAAAATAAAAAAATAAACAAAAACGATGCTGTGTCAAACAAACTGATATCTTTGACACAAACATTTCCACAAAAGTTGATTTATCCGCGTTAATAAACTTAACAGGTGTAAATCCAGACGAGTTTGATATTTTTCAAATCAATTTGGACACATAAAAACCAGCAAAATTTTAATGGCTCATAGTATAATTAGTGTACGAAGGCAGCCGCTGTAACTTTGTCAACTACAACGATGTTGATAAAATTAGAGATTCTGGGATAACCCGTTCGTTTATCAGCTATGATGTGTGAGGCGGCGTATCAGGAGACAAAATGAATGGTAGCAGGGGGATTCAACATGAACAAAAACAAGATAATTTATTCGAGTGACCCAGATGGCGATCAGGACGTGTGTACAAAGAAAAACTTCGACGCCAGTTTCATTAAAGTGGTGGGGAATATTACTGCGATAACGAGTTTTTGACGAACATTCAAATCATGTTACGAAGTTGCGTGTTAATTTACGTGAGGTCGGTAAAGTCAATGATGAAATGTTTTATTTGTTCAGATATAAATGTTTTAAGTTTCTTTATTTCTACCTCTTCAGGTAACTGTTCAGGACGTCAGGCTTTAACTAGAGATGCATTGATATCTTGCATTCAGGAACATTTCATGAGAATGAAATGAAACTGCTAATGAAATTTCATAGTTTCAAAATATTTGTCATCCTGCATTGTTTCCATATATTATCCTTCAGGTTCTTCATAGTTCTCTGGATGATAACATTCGACGTCAATTGTAACCCTTACCGTTCTCTCCCAGCTTGACTAGTTTCCACCATTCTTTCATTTGTTTCTCTTAAGACTGATAAATGATCCCTTTGGAACATCTCTTCTTTGGTAACAGTTTCTGATGATAAGGATTTAAATGCAACAAATAATCTGGCCAGATCTCTCATGTCTGATATAACAAACTTTCTTACCTTATCTTTTTCCCTTTTCATATCTTCGAAGGCAAACGTGTCGGCATCCAACTTGCTTGATAATGTAATCAGTACGAAACGATTCTGTTTAGTCCTACACGTGTTCAGGATATCTTCCACAAACGCTTTATCGTTGTGAATGATTGCGCCAGCCAAAGCTTTGGGTTCATAGCATATGCGATTAAACTTATGCAAGTTGGTTTATGCCTGTAAAATGAACGGTTTGACAAAAATCTCTTGCAGCCAGAACACATTCTGAAGCCATCGTCATACCTTGGTTTTCTTTCCATCATGACCTGCATTGTATCCGTTTCGTTCATTGTTGGTTTCATAATGAATTTAAAATTAAATTGGTACATTCCTTCCCTGTGTTTGTCCTCAAAATGCTTGTTTTGCAGTTGTTTGGGCAGCAACATAGCATTCTTTACTTCCTCCTCAAATTTGTGTTTCCTCATGATGTGTCGGTTTAGCTTTCCACCAATGATTATCTGATGCCAATATATGGAATAACGGCTATGTTTCTGGTATTTTTTAAATACTTTATTCAGTTCATTTCCCCCTGAAATTCCCCCATGGTAAAACTCCAAAGTTCTAACAAGAGTCTCAAGATGCGTCGGAAACTCAACTGATCAAAGTGTGCACTTAAATCTTGTTATAAGTATCATAGGTTCTGATATTATGTAATGCAGTACAATCATCAACGTTTAAAAATGAAAGTGAGTAGCTATTCAAGTTTCAAAATTACTATATATGAAGTCATACTAGACATCAAACTAGGAAATATTTCATATAAAGATCACTTTGAAAGGTTTGAAAACTACCTCAAAAGGGTTCTGCAGGATGAATTTTGAAGGCAAAACAAACTTAGATAATATCAGGTTACACGATTTTGGGATAAGTTTGTTCTCAAATTTCAGTGAGGGTAGTACGAAGGCTCTACTCTATTTCACAGAAAATTTAAATTTTAGCCATCCCACCAATTCTAGAGATTTTAAAGTTGTTTCAATCAAAACTTAAAAATGGAAAAGTGCACATAGATAGACATATGATGCTCCATTGACTCATTGTCTGGCATACCAACCAAAGCAAGACCATGTATGTAAGGTAGGTAATACTGTTCTGAAAGATGAGCCTTTCAGCAAGATGTAATAAAAAAAAATGTAACATTATTTTCAGCTTTGAAAATGCAAGAAGTGTGATGTGATGTGACGAAGGCAATATTATGTTCAAATTAAAATGTTTGTTAGACATTGAGTTCAGTTTTAGAAACTGATGTTCCAAATGCCATGCAGACAGGTGGCTCATTGCTATATCTCTTAACTAAGTGTTGTTGTTTGGGGACTTATTTTGTCATTTTTATTCTAAGTGGCAACAGTAATCTCGTCTGCTGTGAGCAATACTCAAATCAACATTATATTTTGTCTAATAAATATAATTGTTGCCGTTCCTGCATTGTTAGTCACAACCAAGAATCAGAATATTCAATTTTATAATTTGTTTGATCCTGCGTTAGTTGGACATTAAAAACATCCCAGACATTCCTATATATTATGTGTAGTCCTCTGACCAACTTCACTGAATTTGATTTGAAAACCCAGATCTTGACCAACCAAGACAGGTCAGTATCAAGATTTTACTTCAACAATCATATTTTTGTAAATTTTGCGTTTATTTAATAAATCTTTAATATTATGGTCATTTCAGAAAGGGTTATTTCATTAAAACATACATGGGACCCAGGGAAGGCACTTCTAAAGTGAGCTACACACCCATAGATGCAATGTAGAATTTTCTTAACATTGTAATATGAACTATGTGAAATCAACGTACCATGGGATATCTTTTTCAACAAACGACCTTCCCTGGGTACCATGTATGTTTAAATGGAACAGCCCTAAATATTTTGGTCAAATCATAAGGGATGGAGTGTCTGCACCGTCATCAAGTCATCTTCATTGGGGGGTAAGATAACATATGAGCAAAACTATTCTATACAGCCTAAACGCTCACATCAATATACCAACTAGAGGCAGCAGTGCAAAATGATACCAAACCCAGACTGCTGTCTTTGTGATGAAATAATGCGCAACAATTTGGTAATTTTTCTTATCTGACAGTTAAGGCCACAACATTTAATGCCATTATCCAGGTGACTAATCCTTCCAAAAACATCAAGCTGGTGGCTATTATGACTTATGTCATCAAGCCAGCCATTCTGATTGGCATCATTAAGGTAAACATCCTGCCTGCTGCCATCAACCTGTTCAACATCATCAAGTCGGTCACTCTGACAGTCTGACAGGCATCATGATGGCCAACATACCGATTGCTGTCCTCAAGCTGGCTTTTTGACTGGTGTCACAAAAGGCAACATTCTGACTGATGTCATCAAGCTGGTTATTCTGACTGCAATCACCAAGGTTAACATTCCGATTGTTGTCCACAAGCTGACTATTCTGCTAGCATCAAAAAAGGTTAACATTCTTACTGTTGTCGACAAGCTGAATATTCTGACTGCAATCACCAAGGTTAAAATTCTTACTGTTGTCGACAAGCTGACTATTCTGACTAGTATCACAAAGGTTAACATTCTTTCTGGTGTCGACAAGCTGACTATTCTGACTAGCATCACAAAGGTTAATATTCTTACCGTTGTTGGCAAGCTGACTATTCTGACTGGCATCACAAAGGTTAACATTCTTACTGTTGTCGACAAGCTGACTATTATGACTGGCATCACAAAGGTTAACATTCTTACTGGTGTTCACAAGCTGAATATTCTGACTAGCATCACAAAGGTTAACATTCTTACTGTTGACGGCAAGGTGACGAATCTGACTGGCTTCACAAAGGTTAAAATTCTTACTGTTGTCCACAAGCTGACTATTATGACTGGCATCACAAAGGTTAACATTCTTACTGGTGTTCACAAGCTGAATATTCTGACTAGCATCACAAAGGTTAACATTCTTACTGTTGACGGCAAGGTGACGAATCTGACTGGCTTCACAAAGGTTAAAATTCTTACCGTTGTCGACAAGCTGACTATTCTGACTAGCATCACAAAGGTTAACATTCTTACTGTTATCAAGAAGCTGACTATTCTGACTAATATCACAAACGTTAACATTCTCACTGGTGTTCACAAGGTGACGATTCTGACTAGCATCACAAACGTTAACAATCTGAATGTTGTCCTTTCTGAATTACATCATCATTATCATGTTGAAGATCACTGTCGGAGTAGTCATATTCTAAAACAAACAATTGGATGAATTCACGTCATCTACAACCAGAGAACCCAACTTTGAGGCTTCTGTTTTAATAAAAGCATGGAACGTGAAAACATGGCTAAATATTTTTGAGAAAATCAGTTTCGAAACGTAAACAAAGATATTATTTGAAGATAATATAATACTAATGGAATATGGTTATAACTTAAATCATCAATATACTGAAACTAGATGGGTAGGTATTGTTGAGCAACAAATATCTCATTTCACTATCCATTAAACAGAAGAATATAGCTTAAAAACTCCAATAAACATCTAAATACATGGGAGTAAAACATTTTGTCTGAGTTTAAAACCCAACTCTTTTTAGATTTAGAACTGGTAGGAATATATATGTGCAAAAGTTTGAAAAGTGCGATGTAACTATAGACTAAACACTCACTAGCCAGTGACTTAGGATCTGACTACAACTAAAATCATATTAGGACGGCAATTCACAATATATATATATATATATATATATATATATATATATATATATATATATATATATATATATATATATATAGATATATAGATATATATAGATATATAGATATATATATATATATAGAGATATATATATATAGAGATATATATATATATATATATATATATATATATATATATATATATATATATATATATATATATTTACACTAAACTAAATCTCTAAACAGTGTGTGTGATTTGGATTTTGAACGAAGTTTAACAATTTTTCAGTCATATCGCTACACTTTCTGCAGTGTGGCAGTTTACAGTCATGTCTAGCACAGGGGCATCATGCCACAGACTTGTAGCATAATGGTCCACCCAGTCACATTATCCTGTCCTAACATCAACCTCTTAATGCAAAGTGTCAAGTGAGGCAAGTACTAGTACCATACCTTTTGTAAGTCTTTGGTACAGCTTGGCCAGTGTTCGAACCTGCTCCCTACCACATCCGATGCGGACGCTCTAACCACTTAGGCCAGTGGAGCTGTCCCTCAAAACAGACACAAACTTACAACTTTGAATCTTAATGTCATCAAAATATAGTCTTGTCAAGGACTCGAATGTACTTACATAAAAGAAAATTTTGAATTAATTTATCTAGTAAAGTTTCACTGTTTCATCCTGATAATCTAGTTTTAAACCAGTGATTACACCTTTTTATATGCAGAAACAAAGACCAGACTGAATAATGTAGTGATTGATAATTGGACATGCCTAATTTCGCAACTTTAATTAAAGTGGAGACAAGTCAGTTTTGGATGAGACCTTGATGGTAAAATATTTATTTCGTTTTTGGGATATAATTGCAATCGTAGCATGTTGTGGTCTCCACATTTCCGGCATTCAGCAAGCTGGATGTAGGTGTATCGTGGCTCCTCTACTGGAATTTCAATTTATCTGATAAAGTATATTATGATCTCCTGTTGCTGGTGTATCAGCATGTAGATTTACACATTTATAAATTAAAATCGACTTGATGGGTTATCAAATGACACCAGGTATCTGCTTGATATATATTAATTTACTAATAATATATATAATTTCGTCATTTTCAAGCTCGTAATATTTGGTTTTCCAAGAAGTGTGCTTTTCCAAAGTAAATATCCAAAATTAATTATTTAACTTTTATTCAATGGCGTAAAGACTAGAATTTATGTGTGCGAATTTCTGTATATCTCAATTTCAATGCAAATACCTTCAAAAATAAGGAGTGTATGTTTAACAGTAATTTACTCTGATGAAACTTTTGCACATAGGAGAAAATCACATATATTAATATTTTACAATGTTAGAGTTATCTGTTAAGCTGTGAACAGTGTCACGAGTCACAAGTCCAAAATAACTTCATACAATATTGGAACCTGACACTGACAGCTCATAATCCCAAAACCAAAGCTACCTTATCCACCTCCCTAAAAAAGCATTTCAGATTTGTAACCGATTAAAATATTAGAATTCAAATCCAATCAATATACTAAAAACAGCTGTATTGTAGTCTCAACACTTTTAACATACTCTCTTTGTAACAGGCTGACATCACAAGTAGCTGGATTTGTCTTTATATCATGTAAATTTAACCATACATAGTTAATCATACAACTTCGTCGATTCTAATGGATCCATCTGTATTGGAAATGGGACTACCTTCTAAAATGAAAATGTACTCATGAATTTAATTTTTGTGTGCAAGACCACCAAAATTTACATCATCGAAGGTAAACAACGCAAGCTTGAAGTAAACAAATACAATAATTCTATGTTTGTATGATTTTTTAATACAGTGTTCTTCACTTTGAGAACCCCTCAGTAAAATGGCTACACATATTAAGAGGACATGATTAGGAATATCTTTAAATTCTGCATTTTGTTCCCACTGCTGATTTTTTGTGCATTATATTTTAGTTCTTGGCTGCCAGGTGATAACTATTTATAATGTGCTTACACTAATAAATTACATTATTTTTATGTTTTAAACGTATTATAGAATATACTGATACAGCGTGTTCGTTACAGACCTTTGGATAATGTTCTTTCAACACACTACACTTTCATGACCTCCATGATCCACAATGCAATGAGAGATCACTGTACAGTTCAATTAATACCTGCATTTTTTATTATTATTGACAATAACCCACAATCAAATGAAACTGATAAGTAAAGTTATTTTCTTTTTTATGAACATTCACTGAACTCACTTGCAAAAATCAGAATAATGCATATTATAGAGGTAGATGACACAAAATCACTTCTGCTTTCACGTCATTCCAATGGGGGAATTTTGATTTAAACAAATGTTTCCCAGTCTAGTCCCATTTTCATATCCACATATCCACCACGTTGTATTCTTTTATTAACTGACAGCTTTGCTTACCAGTGTCTGATACACTGTCTGCTATTTCAATGGCACTGGCAGTGTAGGAAACTTTGCCTTTACATGCTCGATGGGAGTTCCCCCACCCCACCATAATAAAATACGGACCAAGAGTCATCTAGACATATTCCCTGTTATTATGTAAAAATTCCTACTGAGAGTACCTCATGGTCCAGCACTCTCAACTTATATATTCCTTGTGCTAATACCATATCGTCCAGTGCTCTCAATCTAATACGGGCTTAATACATACATGAATTAGAAACTCTAGCCCTTGTACTATATTGTGTTCACTACAGCCATCATGCATTACCTGTTTTAAGTACACTATGATACTTCCTACATAAATTAAATTGATTTGTGTCAAACATGTTGACCAGTTAGAACTAAACATCAATTTTACAATTCCTTTTCAAACGTTCCTTAAATGAATAATATCTTGCAAATATATTTAACTTCAAGTTATAAAATCCTTTCATTTTTAACCAAATTTAACCAAATTATAAATTTCAGTTACCAGCAAAGTATACAGATGATCTCTTCAGAACCTTCCATTATGAGACAATACTTGTACCTATCTATATGTCGTGAGTTTTGTGTTAATACAGATAGCACATTCTGTACACTTCTTTGCCATCTTTCTAACATAATTGTTAAAGATTTTATAGTTATGCATTATCTCATTGGAACATTATGAACCTGATCATGAGTTTCTCTGCTAGTTTGTGAATAATGAATAAAGATTTAAACGACAAAATTCCTAATAATAAATAGCTCATCTGGACTACTGATAAATCTCTAATGATTTTGACGTTCTGCTCTGATAACTACGGCCTGAATAATAATTATAATAATAATAATATTAAGGCTTCGTTTAAAGAAGGTAACTCATTTAGTACAATACTACTCTCCCAGGATGCTTTCTGCTTAAAATGTGGAAAAAGTATATACAATATTTACATCATTAAAGTGTCTGTATTATGGCAATAATCAGAGCTTCAAAACACTTCTCGTAAAATAACTTTAAATTATAATGTTTGTTTTTTTATGTTTGAGGAATACTGTTCACTATGAAAACGCCTACATATTGCTGAGACCTTTTCAGGTTTCAAACTTTGGCCTAGGAAGCCAAAGATTATCTTCAAGAACAGATCTTCATTGACCATTTTTGAGGAAGAGCAGCCACAATACAATTTGCAATATGGCCACTGTGGCAGTCGTACTGTTTGGATGGCATCATCTTCATTTCAGACCAACCAGTCACTATAAGAGTTGTTTAGAAAAGACCCCATGTTGATACGACCATCTATTCATCAGGAGTGGTAATAATATTTTCAAGATAGCCATTGTCATGGCCATATTGGATAACAGACAAGCACCATTTTCATTTAGGGCCAGCTAGACATCATAAAAGTCTTCTGGTGAAAACTCCATGGCTATATTAATTTCATTCAGGCAGAGTAGCAGTAACAAGGTGGTCACGGTGACATTAAATTGTTACCATTTTCATTTATGCTTGAGCAACCTTGAAAATTCCACTCGCAAGCTCGCAATTTGTTGGACCATTTACGTAACAAGAGACAAATACAACTACATTCCAAAACTGAAGAGTGTGAAAAAAGGTATGAACATAAAAGGAAAGAAAACGTTGACACTGATGATAATCTAGGTTGTGGATGGGCATAGATATGCTACCGCCGCTGCCAACGTTATGATTCTCATGATTCTGAGAAAACAGGCTTAACCAATAAGTGTAAAATTAATGAAATTTTAATGAGGTGAATCACTCAAATAAGAGCTTTCTTCTCAACAATCCTTATTATGGAAATTTTAAGCTTATTCGATTTTCAATTAAATAATACATTTATGACTGTTATTTAATCAAAAGACAGCAACCAAATTATTTGGCCTATAAGTTTCATATTGTCCTAATATTTGCAACAGAGTCTCACAAACAGCATAATATCTTGGCAGTATTGTCAGTTATCTGAATGTATTTTCTACAGACTACTTTCATGTATGCAAGAGAGAGAAACAGGGTAAACATGAGCTCAGCATTTTAATGCAGTGATTGTTGTACAAGATCAATATTGTCAGAAGAACTGAATGATTATTTTTCAGAACAAAACAATAATATGATAAACTAGATGTTTACTTTATGCAGTTGTCGTCCTTTCGATATATTTAGCAAGGTGTATCGTCGTCCGTCGTTACCTTGTCATCTAGAAATTAAATGCAAATGCAAAATATATTGCTAGTAATACTGGCCTTGGGGTTTTGACATTGCAATTAATCATATTCTTCCTTGGTCTATGATAAACATGTACCATGTGTTGAAATCTGTCAAGTAGTGCTTACATTATCAAGCAGAAACCCATCGTTCTAGCTATGGGTCTTTGATTAACTTCACTCTAAATAAACCCTTGGCATATGCAGCTAGCTAAAATGGTATCTACCCCTGCAAGTCTGATTTGGTGATACTGAGAAAAAAAATGATCCAATCGGTTTATTTTTAGGCATAAAATGGGAAATTTGTAAGGAATAGTCACAGTGGCCTCCATTCACAACACGTCATCCAAAAAATGTCTCCAGTTAAAAAAATTTAAACAATGTTTCATTCCAAGTCAGTGTGGAGATTGCTTTATTGCATGCCATGCAAGTCATCAATAAGCTCTCTTATAGTTCAACTGATTTCACCTGCCACGGGCTGGGGCTTCTTGATTTGCAAGAGGGCACTGGTTCATATCATTATTTCAGCTAGTTATATATTCCAAGGATGGATGTGGAACACAATGTGTCGATGACCCATGGTTAGAAAAAATGACAGAAACCAAAATGACTGCCCACCCTGCTTGCCTAGTTGGAGTACAGTAAACAATAATACTTTTATTAGCAGCGTACATAAAAAGGCAATACCTGATATACTGAGTACACATCCCAGCTTCACTGAGCAACCTACAACCTTGATCCTTATTCTCTAAGTCTGCGAAAAGGTGGGACAAATTGTCAAGAATGAGATGATTTAAGTTTTATTTTTACACCCAACTGTCTATAACTGAATGCCACTTTGAAGACATTTAATTTCTCATACAGAAATACAAGCTAATCAGACATGATTCAAAATTTCATAATGCTATTCTAAAAGACATGCTGTAGTCCAGGTCTATGCAAAATTTACTGTCAACCAATGATAAATCGTGGCTTAACAGGTGATACAATTGCTTGAGTGAAGATAAGTCTTGTTTACCTTGAATATAAGTCTCTGACACATGACTTAACATGATCCATCAAAGTGTCATCACATCATAAATAGTACAAGTGAATTTGTGACTGGTGTATCTTGATAATATAAAATCTTTATCAGGAATCTATGTCCTCAAAGTGTCAGAACAATCTTGTTTATATTATTTCTTCCCTTAAAGATTCCCTTTACACCTACTGGACTTCCTATGAAAACCTTTAGGGAAAACTCTATGTCGATAATACCATACGTTCTAGGTAAATAAAACTATTTTCAGGATGCCCACTATGGTGGCCATACTGGATTCCAGGCAGCACCAGATTATTTTAGGACTAAATAGATCTTTGGATAAATAGTTGTGTAATATTTGATGTCAATCCTCAAAGTAGTTTATAGTGTATATAAATAACAAATTGTTGCTAAATGGTGGATATACCACAGACATTAGCCAACTCATAAGTTTTTCTGGTCTATGAAAAATGGAGTTCGAAGCTAAAAATCTTCTAAGAGTAGTCATCATACAAACAAATATACTAATTTGTATATACTGAAATGAAATTATTGTATGAAATACTATAATCACAAACATTTACAAACATAAACCTTCACCAGTACAGCTGTTTTGACTAGAGTGAAAGCATTTGAGACTGACATTTGAAAGAAGGAATATAACAGCAAAAGTTATTATATCAATAATTTATCTCCATAAATATGTGTACAGTGTTACAATTATGTGCGTGTAAGTACAGTACAATGTATATTATTATTCCAAAGAAGTACAAATATGAAACTATTCCCACAAACAAAAATACCATGAATAGTACATTATCCACCACCTAGCGCTAGGATTCAATCAGAATGGCCATTGAGACCAGGTGACTGCCTTTTTAACATAACACGTGGTTACTACTGACCTTTCGCACTCCAGAAATTTCAATCATGGCTGATTTGTTTCAACCCGATAAGACACATTTTTATCCCTTTCTTCCTTTTTGCGTAAATTATATAAACCACCACACTGGTTCTCTCAGTCATACCAATGCGTGCATGTAAACACTACATTAACCTAAAGACAGATCAATTACGATCATAGACAAGAGTAAAAAAATATAATCCGATAAACATATAGTTTGAATATTTTAAAAAAATTGTACGGAAGACAACTGCGCGATATTTGCAACAGTTATAAAAAGATTAACAAAACTTACTGATAATGCGTCTTATTTTCAACAGTTATAAAAATTTAACAACACTTACTGATAATGCGTCTTATATGCGACAGCTATCAAGATGTAATAATACTGATATTGTTCTGTATTTGCAACCTACTGTCATAATTCTAAACTTACGAACACACAAAAAAGAAAATTATGATAATGTGGGAAATCTAGCGAATCCCTCAGGTGAAAATTCGTTTAATGACACACGCTTACCGACATTCATAGTTATCCGATGAAATGTACATGTATGTATACCAAATGAATCGAATCTCTCAGATTATTGTTTAGTTCATTCAATATATATAAAAAATCACTCTCTAATGACCATATGAACCCATTCAGCAAGGCATATATTTCCTAGCCAGTGTTTAGATTTTAAAGTGTTACGACTGGTGACCTATTGACCCTTTTGGGAAGGGGGGACAAATAAATGGTCTACGGCGCTCGTCTTAACATTTCACTTACTCCTCACGTCTGTCGGTCGGTGCAGTGCGAGTCTTGGCTCAACCAACATAAATAAGTGCGAAAGCTTGCAAGAAACTTCCCTTTGGTCTGTGTTTCTACCACGAGACTTTTCGGGTTCATCCTGCACCAAATATACTGTCTACCATTTATACCCTGTCTGAAATGAGCTGCAAAATGACGTAAAACCCACACAGCGAAAAAAAAAGACACTGAAGGGACACTTCCGTGCGCAGACGGACACATTTACAGAGAGAAGCAGTTAGGATATTTCTTTTTTATTTCATGACTATGACACTTCCAATGTTTTCGAATGCAACACTGTCAACGTGTTCAAAAATACCCCATAAAAGAACATCCCCCCTAGTTGTGCCTCAGCTGGTGTAGTTAAAATTAAACGATGAGCTGATAAACGTAAATTCAAGGTTACAATCAAGTACTAAGTACTTAGATCACCATATAGCCCCCACCTTGCAAACATGGCAGCAGCTGGTAGTGTCGGCTACAATTATCTTGGCAAATCTGGACTAAAAGTGTCCAATATTTGCCTTGGGACAATGACATTTGGAGTAGTGAAGGGATCTGCAGCCGTGAGTATAGTTAATCACACATGACAACAATTATATTTGTTTATTTCAAATTGTGTTATTATCTTACCTTTTGCTAAAAACTAAGTCAAAGCTGCCTTGAATTCACACTCGAAGGAATAACTTTGTTGTTGCTTGTTTATCCAGACTATCAAATCTTCAATAATTTTGATGAAAATCATATGGCTTTAGATTAGAGATTAAGCTCTGTATAACAGAGGTGCAAAGCGATAAGATTTACCTTACGATGGACCAACAAGCCTGTCAATCTTCTTACTTAAAACACCTGGTTATGCCCTTTGATGAATGAGAGGAACTTTACCACTCCAATTCATAACCTTAAATTCGTTTCATCTTTCTAATAGTAAAACCGTATGTCATTGTTATGACTTTTAGTAGGCGTTCTGCCAAAATCTTTACATAAAAGTCTGCTTTTATTTGATTAATAATGCACTGCATTGAAATAAACGGGGTGGGAGGAAGTCGTAAAATCAATACCACGCGAAATGGACTTTGTTCTTTGGACCCGCTTATGTGAAATGACACATGAGCGGCTATTTTGTCCAAATAACCTCCTGCGTGGACCCTGTAAAGTATCCCGATTGTCCAACATACGTACGAGGTCGACCAGCTGATAAGCAAGAAGACATGTCCTATATGTGCATGGCGGCGGAGGTGCGTCCCTGCCTTCATTATAACCTTTTTCACTTGTAGTTTGGATAGTTGCCAATACTAAGATCAATACACACATGGATGGAGTACTCCTGTGCATCTAAGCCTGACCCTATGTGCAGTAATAATGTGCATCTAAACCAAACAATGTATGCAGTAATCCTGTACATCCAAGCCTAATCATGTGTTGAGTAATTCTAGCCATCTAAACTAAGCATGTCTACAGTAATCCTGTCCATCTTAACCTTACCATGTAAGCAGCATTCCTGTGCAGTTAAGTTAAACCATGTATGCAGTATTCCTGTGCAGCTAGGCCAAACCATGTGTGCAGTACTTCTTTGCATCTTAGACAAACCAAGTGTTGAATAATCCTGTGCATTTAAACCTAACCATGTGTGGCATAATACTGCATATCTAAGCCTAACCATGTGTGGAGTAATCCTGTGAATCTAAACCTAACCATGTGTTGAGTAATCCTACTCATCTAAAATTAAACATGTGCAATAATCCTGTTAATCTTAACCTTACCATGTAGGCATTAATCCTGCGCAGTAAAACAAAACCATGCATCTGAGCCTAATGGTTTATGCAGTAATCCTTTGCATCTGAGCCTTTTGATTTATGCAGTAATTCTTTGCATCTCAGCCTAAGGATGCGATAATTTTCTCCTCTTAAAACCTACATATTAGGCACTGTTGGAATTTTGTTGATATGTCCCCTAAAGATCACTCTTAAACAGAAAACACTTACCCCTCTGCTTTATTATTTGTACTAAATCATCAGCTTTGAGGTAAATTCTGAAAATCTCACCAATACTCATCCACCGACATGTGATCATTGAATTAAGCATGACTTCGGGAAAGATAAATAAAAAATATAATTCTTTTTTCATCAGACTCCTTTGTTTGAAGTGAATTAAGTTGTAAAACGTTGATTTCAGTAGCAGAATTGGAGTTAAAAGGTCCATGTATGCAACATTATAAAACTTGTGTCCATTTTTAATACATTTTGGGTGCTTTGTATGCCATTTATGATTTTGGACAATTTTTTTTTAAAATTGAAAGTTCACTATTCTATGGTGTATGCATAATTGTGTTGAGTGGAAATATTTATGTTTCAGAAAATTGTTAAACTTATCCATGATTGATAATGATCTTTATTGTTCAGTTGAATAACTCCATGAAAAGAGCATGCATGTGGCATGAAAATATGCTGACCATAAATACAGTTTGTTCTTCCTGAACATAACTCCAGGTTTGCAATATTATAGTTACTTGCAAAGCAAACGCTCATGATATATATTGGAAATATCTTAAGTTGCTGAAAATCATAGCTGATATTGTTGTTTCAGTTCTTTCCAGATGCAACCAGTCTCATCTTGAGTTAGTTTTCTTGTGCAAACTGTGATTTCTTTGTGTTCTAATAAATGACCCTTGATTATAATTATCACAGCAGCAAATGTTGTTGAACTCATATCATGCTGTTCAACCCAGATAAATGAAATGTGGGTCAGGCACAGACCTACAGGTATAGATTTTGCAACCACTATTCGAATTTAATTCAGTTAACTACAAGAGGGGTGGGGAAGAGTATGGGGTGAATTTAAAATTCAAATGACTCGGGATGTATGTCTCATTTGTGTAGGAATTAGAATGTGTGATTGGTGACTCAAGTTTCAACACATATTATGCTGGGTGATACCATGGGGTCATTCCCTAGATGTGAGGCACATGGCTCCTGGACCATAATATAAAAGCAGTTATTCTGTGTATCACCATAAATATATTTTTATATATAATGATAAATACATTTTTGTATATAATGATAAATACATATACTGGACTTGAAAATACAAATATGTTCATGTAAATAATTACGGATCCAAAGATTTTCCTGAACTTAGCACATGAGTCATAAATAAGAAACTGGAAATACTTTCATCCTATAACATACTGCTGCAATTGCCTAGTGGGTAGAGAGGCTGCCTCAGATGTGGGAGGTCGCGGGTTCGAACCCCGGCTGAGTCATGCCATTGAAGACTTCCAAAAATGATACTAACAGCTGTCTTTCACTCACGAATACGATGTCAGTGTTAGGACTGATCTGCCTGGTGTCACGATAATGTGACTGGCTGCGACATGATGCTACATGTCTGTAACATGATGTCCCTGTGCTAGATATCACTATCATCTGTCACATTGCAGACATTATAGCGATATGACTGAAATTACGTTAAAGCTACGTTAAAAATCCAAATCACACATTCGCACTTCACCTTATAACCGTATATGCACTTACTAGAAAAGTCAAATGCAAATGCCAGACGGACATTTGCACTGGAGGAGACATCACCCTCAGTGACCTAACAAGGAAGCCCAAATTTGAGTTTGGAGTATAAATAGGGAATTGCAGGGATACATGCTTTACAAGCACATAATTCTAGTTTATGAAATTGTGGCCAATTTTGTTTGAACTATTAATAACAATATTTTCTTCATACAATGCTCAGAAATCTATTGACATGTGAACATTTTATTTGGTAGATGCATTTATGAAGATGCTTGGATGACCTGGTTAATTTCATGCTATTTAAATAAATGTTGCAAGTTCAGCGTTATTTGGATGTTATGGACTTTAACACTTCTGAACTCAGTGAAGGTGTAGTGTTTTACAATCACAGATCTAGGTGCCTTGGCAGGTGTTAACTTTCAGTATGTGTGAGTGTGTGTGTGTGTGTTTTCACTGTTAATCTACAGATGTATTGAGTAACATTAAACTTACCGAAAATGTTGTGCTAGAAACCTGGAAAATTCCAAGATATCAATGAAAATATGGTCAGCATACAAATTCAAAATATTTTCAAACATTTATTCTTTTATCCAGGTGTTTGAATGCAACACACAGTTAGATGAAGAAAAGTCTCATCAGATCCTGGATAGATATGTGGAACATGGTGGAAATTTCCTTGACACAGCCAATATTTATGCTAGAGGAAAGTCAGAAGAAATAATTGGCAATTGGCTACAAAAGTACGTAAAATATCTTTTTCTATTCTGTTTGAATATTTTTTTTTAAATTTTCTTGATAATGTTTTTAAGAATAAAGCCTTGGTTTCAGAATTAAAGGCATTGGATAGGTTTAAATAAAATTTGGTCATTGTGATATCTGTGGCCCCCCCCCCCCATGCTTAAAACAATGCTGTTGATTTTTGGTGTTAGTAGCTTGTAGGTCAAGGTCACAATTCATAAATGTGCTGTAGATGATGGTTTCCCATTTTACTTTAACTGAATTTGACTATATTTTTGAGGGGTAGAAGGCGTCCTGACATGAAACACTTGTATATTTTTCCCATGAAGCCAATCTGCCATCAAACATGGCTGTCATTACTAAAAATTGACAAACATTTTAATGCCCGACCAAATTTGATTGAAGGCGTCCTGGCATTAAGTTATTTCAAACATGTTCAAAAGTGATGATCCATAGTCAAATACGCCCATCATTAGGTTTAGATTTACACATATTATAATCCATTATCACATCACTAGTCAAAGGTGATGGATAGAAATGAAGTGACTCAACAACCCTTTGTAGCAAACATAACTCAAACAGGGCTTGTTAGTTTGAACTTCAGTTCCTGTTAGTTACATCCCTGGTAAAATGTAACTTCCAAATGCAAGTCAAATGCTATCCATTTTGATTAAAACATAACCCACCTAAACAAATTTATAAAAATGACATTAAATTACATTAAAATACATAACACTTCATAAGATCAGCTGGTCATTATATAGGGCTAAATTGTTTTTTAAACTTATAAGGTGTTGTTCACCTGATATTAAACTTACAAGGTGTTGTTCACCTGATCTGGAACAGGAATAAAAAGTTGTATTCATTGTAGTCAAAACTCTGACCAATTACAATTTGTTTTGCCTTGCTGATTCAGGTGAGCCTTTTTATACAAAAAGGCTATTGCATTGCTGCTTAGATTAAAGCAATATGGCCTCAGTTATCAGTTTAATCAGGCAATGACACTTATTGTGGATTACCATATGTAGTTAGTGGGCAAGGTTCACGCCTGGCATGATATTTATAAGCCTTTATGGACAAAAATAAAATCCCAGTTTGGAGCCCACTTTTGTTTATCTTACATCACTAAAGATATAAGACTGAGGGAGAAAAGTCTCTTTAGTGTGCAAAAGAACAATGGAAATAAGGGAAGTTTGGGAGTAATCAGTGAGAGTTCTGGGACACGAAAAGTAAGTTTGGGGGCAACCGAATCCTAAGAAAATGAAGATGTATTGATAACCTTTGATTCCAGTTAAGTGCATGGCAAGCAGATCCACAGAATATGAAACACTATTAGTAAATTCTTACTCTGGTTCACTGAAATTTGTTTGGGAGCTTGCATTAGTGATAAAGAGAAATCACGACATTCTTATTTCTGATTGTTCCATCAGTGGCATTGTATTTAAACTTGTATTAAGGTTTTATTTAAATATCTTCACTTGAACTTTGGCAATGCATTTTGACTGTGGTCTTCTTGATTTTCTTATTTTCAGACAAAAGCGTGATAGGATTGTTGTGGCCACCAAGTGTCGCTTCCAGGTGGATGCAAGTGATGTCAACAATGTTGGACTAAGCAGACGACACATCGTGCAAAGTGTGGAAGAAAGTCTAGCTCGGCTTAAGACAAATTACATTGACATTTTGCAGGTAAGTATCTCTTTCAGATCAATAGATTACTGTTCATTACATGACTGCTGTGTTATTTTGTCTTATATGACATCATGAGCGGGGCCATGAGTGGCTGAGTGGTTAAAAGCAGTCAACATTACGGATCACTGCCATCTCACCTCTCTCTGCGTGGGTTGGAGTCTCAGATTTGGCCAATGTGGGTATGTGAGAAAGTTGACCAGTAGCTTCTCGTGGGTCGGTGGTTCTTTCAGGGGTTTTCACATTTTCTTCCTCCACCATTTATACTGACCGCCATGTATAGCCTATCTTGTGCTGAAAATGGTGTTAAAACGTACAACAACATCATGAGTTATTTGTGTTTAATGGTTTAATCCATTCTGCATTAAGCTGCATTAAATAAGAATCAACATTTACTTCTTTCTCCATAACTCAGGCCTGGATAGCTCATGAACTAACTTGTAACACAGGATGAGATATGGATCCCATTTGTTTAAAGTAAATACCTTGTTTGTTGAACATAAAGAAAATTGTGTCAGAATTGTTTTACGAAACTTTGATATATAGATCATTTGTTGTCAAAAATGGTGATTAGTGCTTGGAAATTTGAATGATCATCATGAAATTTTCAGGTTTTAATAATAATTCATATATTTTTTAAATTTGTTTTACAAAACAAACATTCTCTGTCCACTATAAATAACAACATTTATTGAAATTGCGATCCATGATAATATCATTATTGCCTTCTGGTGGCAACAAGAAATAAATTCCACACTGAATAAAAATTTCTTGTGAAATTTGTATTTTGGTTCTGTCTTTTAATTACATTTCAGTGTAATCATCATAAATAAGACATGCCCATTTCCATTTAAATGTGAATTAAGTGTCAGTCTAATATCACAGATATGTCCATGAGTGTTTCTGTGAGAACACAATTACAAGTGTAGATTGTATTTTTTTGCTGATTTGCAGAAGTGTTTGTTGCCCTGTTACAACCAATTAAAAGTAAATATGCATTGTATTCTGACATTAATTTCATATTTGGTATGAAATGAAATAAAGGGGGTGGCATAAAAATCTTTGTGTCATGCAAATCCTATCCATGTAATAGCTATCGGTCACGCATGTGTGTAAAGTCAACTTACTTCACTTAATCCATGGAACTTTTTATAAATATTATTATGCAGGTACATAAATAAAGTATCTAATATTGATCACTGGTTTTTCCTACTACAGTATTTACCGTATATATTCGGATATCATATTTGTTGGGATGCTTTTTTAAAGTAATTTTTTGTGCACTGTATATTCTGGGACACAATATTGTTTTACGAGACATAAGTTGTGGGACACTTTTTAAACCATTTAAAAATTCCATGTTGGAAACTGCACTTCCAGCTGAAAGTTTATTTTTAAAAATATAAAACTGTACCTGAGATAAATCTCTTTAATCCACCGCAACATCATCTCATTAGCACAGCCCTTTTTCTGCACACATACGATCCATTCATTTGGTGTATGATTTTTTGTATAGCTTTTTCATGCCGTGAAAAATTATTGCTGGAGGCAACACATTTACTGAATCAGAAACTGCAAGGACTGAAGTCAGATTTTTATGTTCTGCACCAGTCGTGCTAATTCTCATACATTTTGCCCCCATCTTACAGGTATCATCAGTCCGTCTAAGAATGAGATCGAAGTACACTAGAATTTATTCCATGTTAATGATTATATTGTTGGCACAATCATCTTCTCTTCTGCCCTTAAAAAATTCATCAATTGATTTTATTTTCTCCAGAACTTCTGGGCAACTCTTGGTCATCAATGTCCATGCATGAAGCACTATATTGTGCCACTTTAAAACTTGTTCATTGTTTCAATTTATTTTCAAAATTCCCATGAATACTGCTGAAAAGGAACCAAAGATAGCTTCTATATCTCGGCCGACTTTGTATATTCAATTTTTGTATATAAAAAGATCAGCACGCTTCAAAGAATCCAACGTAAGCTTCCAATTTCGGCTTGCTTTGTATAAAATAACCGTTGTATTGACAGCCTTTAAACAAAATCGGCTTAAAGGTATCCACAGTTGGTTTCTGAGGTCCTCGTGCTTTGTAATAAAACAAAACCTTAGACATTGATGTCCTGTCAGTAAGTTCAATCAATGAGTTTACTACTCGCCACCAGTTGTGACTGTTCACCAACCTGGCTTCTCTTTGCTAGGTATATGTTGCTATAATCAATACAAATGTACATTGGTATTTGTTGGTAAATAGTATACACAGCAATAACTTGCTTTAATAATACTGTTTGTAACCCATTCTGGTGAAAAGATTGTCATTTGCTCAAGTGAATGTAATTTCAGATAATGATTTTTATTTGTGAGATAGTGTCATATAATTGGCCTGGATTTAATTCAGTCTTGGTTATTTGGCACCAAACACCATGTCATGCATGAATGGTAGATGTCTTCATGCATTCTGTTGATTTTTTCACTCTCGTTCACGATTTTGTAGCATCCAGTTTTCAGTCAGATAACATATTTAAACCATTAAGTACACCCAATCGTGATTTGTTTATCAATGTTCACGTCAAAGAACATTGTGTCTGGTGTCATTGGACATAAGTGATACATGCTACAATACGGATTGCTAAGCTAGATATATAGAGTTCGTGGATATATTTTGTTCTTTAATGCTGAGATGTGCCGAAGGTAAATGGGCCTAAACAGAAGAGCGGGACATGGGGACAAAGACCTCTGTCTCTAAAAAGTTATTACAAATTTAAGAGAGGGTTCAATGGTTTCTCCTGAACAGAAAAATTAAATCATATTTGCAATATTCCGCAAATGATGAAAGCATCACAGTTTGACACTTTATTATTTTCAAAGAAGTTTGAGTGTTAAGAACTTTGGGTGAGAAACACTGTCAAGTAGTTACTTTTTTTTATAATATTAAACACTATTTCTCGTGCATTTCACAAAGCTCATGTTACTTTATATTACTTGAATCAGAATGGTGAATCATAATCAATGTCAATTCATTACATCTTGAGTATTGTCTCCAGAATCAAATTGAAAATACAGTACGGAAATGTTTTACTATAATATTTGAATCTTTGAACATTGTTTCTGATGAATTGCCTATTTATTACAACTTCACACTCTATTCAAGTTTCAGATCATAAATGAATAAATTCACCTTGTTTTTTTTTCTGAATCATGCCATTGAGCAAAGTCAGTTTTATCTTTTCTAAATACATTTTTATCTTAATAATTGAGGTGCTTAACTCTGGTCCTTTAACTCACACAGGTTGTTCATTAGTCTTGCATTGCATCACCTCATCTCAGACAGAATGAAGGAAGGTAACACGAACATAGTTGTCATTGCGTGTACCTGAACAATACTTTCCAGTAACTATGGTAATGTTCTAAACAGCTATAAACATAACATGGATAAATAAACACATAAAGCCATTAATTTCATCAACAATATCTTGCTGCAGTTGTGATTTATTACCACAATTTATTAAGCATTCTGTTCCGGATGACAATCACATTATTTATTGTAAGCCTTTTTGGAGAAAAGTATGTGGTACAGGCTAAAAGTTAAATGGCCAATTCGCCCAGCATTTGTTCCTTAAAGTAATGCTCTTAATAATTTGAGTATTTGAAATTATTTTCTTATTTTATATTTTATATCACTTTTTAGGCTCATGCATGGGACAATGCTGTACCAATAGAGGAAACTTTGAGGACCTTCAATGATCTTGTGCGCTGTGGCAAAATCCGTTACTATGGTTTCAGCAACGTGTGTGGCTGGCAGCTGCAGAAAATTTATGATTTTACAAAATACAATGGACTGAATCAACCAATTAGCTTACAGGTATGGCTGACTTTTGGATGTAAACTTAGATGCTCATACATCATTTCACTGTTTAAAATAAACATGGAATTATGGATCTATGTATGTGTTGGTATATATTGTGAACATATTTCTTTATAATGTGTTTAAAATGAGATCTTATGACATTTGAAAATGTGCTTGTATCCTAGTGTGTGTATTGTTCTGTGGAAAAAAAGCCATGTAATTAAAGACTATGTAGACAAAAGTTTCCCATCCCATAATGCACTGACAGATTGAAAACTAAACTATTTGCATGGAATGAATAGTGTTGACCTTGATCTGCCAGTTCATGATGTGACAGCTGATTGGTTCTCTGCTGTGTTTGTGTGTGTGTGTGTGTGTGTGTGTGTGTGTGTGTGTGTGTGTGTGTGTGAATTGGATTTTGTAACGTAGCTTTAACAATTTTTCAATCATATCGCTGCGAAGTCTGCAGTGTGACAGTTTTTATAGTGATGTCTAGCACTGGGGTATCATACCGCAGACATGTAGCATGATGTCCCACCCAGCCACATTATCCTGACACCAGGCCGGCCAGTCCTAACACTAACCTCTTAATGCTGAGCGCCAAGCGAGGCAGCTGCTAGTACCATTTTTGCAAGTTTTTGATATGACCCGGCCGAGAATCGAACCCACGACCTGCCGCATCCGAGGCGGACGCCCTAACCATTAGACCACCGGAGCGGTCTCTGCTGTGTTTAGTTTGGTATTTATTGTATGGGAATAAAGAGTACACTGTTCCAAATTATGTCTCATTATCTTGCGATGTAATCAGGGATGTAGTTCATGGATCAAATTGAGGGGTATGGTTCATTGAAAAAATGACTACGGATTCTTCCTGAAAATGTGGAGCAACAATAAATAACTAAAGCATTGGTTGAACTCATGGTCACAATGGTTCAAGAAATTTTGAGAAAATTAATATAAATGGCTCAAATATGACCCATAAGTAGATGTTAAGTTTTGCACAAAGTATTCAGTGCAGTACGAAAATGGCTGGTGTATTTACTTCATTGATTTTTAATGCCAATTTAAAACAATCCCTTGACTCACAGAATGAAAATTTCCTACAGTAAATGGCAGATGGATACATAATGTTGGCTGCTTGAAAGAAGAGATAATTCCGATGTTTTTAAACAAGTGTGTCTTCAAGAAGCTTCAATACAGTTCTATTCTAAATATTTCAAACTTCTCATAAAAGAAAGCCCAACACAGATTTTATTAGACTGTGCGGTCCACATGGAAAGAAATAGGGTGCCTTCCTATTGAGATGCAATCAACAGATCAAAGGTTATGGTCACTGGATATGAAATTACAAAGTATGTAAATTTTAATAGCTGTGGTCTGTTAGTAGGTATTGATGGGAGAATTAGTCCATTTTTCTGATGACTATTTTAAGATAACTTGGATAATGTTTGCTGTCTCACCTGTGGATGGTACAGCATAGGCATGTTTATCTATGCCATTTTGACTGGAGATGTATGTACTGTATTAGGGCCGTTCCATTAAAACATTTTGTTAAATATATATGCCAGGGTACTTTGATTCACGGAGTTCATATTAAAATGATAAGAAAACTCTAAATTGCATCTATGGGTGAGTACCCCACTTTAAAAGTGCGTTCCCTGTGTCCCATGTATGTTTTAGTGGAACAGCCCTTTACAATATTAAGGTGCTACAGTAAAAATTATGTCTTCCACGTCAGTTGCTCTATTCTAGCCAAATATTATTGTATCATTGTTGTATGCAGGAGTTTTGCTTTACCTGCATAAGCTAATATATACAGTATAAAAGCACTGTTCTCATGTGAAACGGTCCTTTCAGTAGACTACCTAATGTCTCAGATGTTTGGATGCAAATATAATAGTTTTATGTCTTGCTGTACAATGTATTTGTGTCTCTGTTACAGCAACAGTACAATCTTCTGTGTCGGCAATCAGAGTGGGAGGAATTTATGGTCTGCAAGAATGAAGGAATTGGTGTATTACCATGGAGTCCCCTCAAGGGGTAAGAAATAGCATTGTCAGTGTAGTTTTTAAAGCAATCCTGTTAAAATTCTTTCATCCTGTATTTATTTATTTCAAAACATTTTGTTCTTGTGCCCTACAATGGAGGCCTTATCAGGCTTTCACTGAAAATATATGTTTAAACTTGAAATTTAAAATGTGGCTCTCAGGCAACAAAGAAACATAACTGACCAATCCAATTACTAAAGCAGATCATAAAGAACAATGCAAGAACAAAAAAATGATGTCTGTTTGAACTGCATCTTTTCAGTTTGGGATTGAAATAGATTATCTGAAATGTAATCCCCAAAATATTAATAGGTACCATTATTTGTTCCATAATTATGTACAGGCAAACAATGTAATATTACTCTCAAGTTGCCCAATATCAATATTCGTCAAAAGAACCCCATTCCAAGAATACATGTTTACACCACATTGAAATTAATAATGTCAATTTTCATTAGCTTTTGTTTTTCAATTGATTGTTTTTATTTTAAGACGAATTTTTTAAATTTTCTCTCCTTATGTTATACAAGAATTTCAAACCCAACACAGAACTGAAGAAGAAAAGTGACATCAGAGGTAGCTCCAAAATTTTCAAGCATCCATGATGGCAATAGTCTGTTTGATGAAAAAGGGATAATTTTTCTAACCTTGAACATGCCGCAAATTAACTTTTGACAAGCTGTCATATTTAATGAGGAGAGTTGTATAAATAGACCAGTAGTAAAGCAAAGTCCAAGCAATAACTTGTTTAATGATTAATATGTACCATTGGTGCAAAATCCAAATATTAGTCATTCCATGAGATGAGAAATGGGGCATAACGTAATAAAATAGTTGTATTCTCTCTAAAATTTTAAGTAGAAATGATTTAAAATGTTGATACGAACTTAAGAATATATTTTTCAACAATTTTAGAGCATTAAGCATAAAACATGTCTCAGAGTCTATCATCGTTTGTAGAATAACATCAAGTAACGTTGAAGTTATAGCTATCATATGGCTACTAGTGGACTTATGATATATTGTCATCAAATTCAGCACAACAGTATGGGCAAAAATATATATTGGCATTTAGTATTCCCCAGACCAAGCAATTATCTCCAATTCATTGTAGTAACTTGGTACTAATACAAAGAATCGTGTTTACTGTTATCAACTGTGTCCTCAGACTTATTGCATTTCAGTATATGCATGTTCATCCAATATAAATAGCAATACATCTATAGGAAATGGTCAATATAATGTTTTGTTTGCATTAACCATGACCTATCATGTTCCATCCATGCACTTTGTAGAGAACGAGTCATTACTAATTAATTAATCAGAATTGACATCAAGAACGATCATATATTAGAATTGATGACAAGAACCATCAGATAACACTGGTCAACAGTGAAATCATTACTGACTTGAAAAGGCCCTAATCTGTAGTATTTTGGTGTGCCGAACACGAATATAACCGTGAAAAATTTGTATTGGCTCTCGTTTTGAAGATATTCATATACCTCATTTTCTATGTTTCACTGTGTAAATTTCTCCAGTAGGACTGCAGCAACATCCAGAATAATGATGTAACATTGCATAATACCATCATGCTCACATCATCCACAGTTGATTGCATCATTTTCTGATGCAATGCAATACTAATGCCATGCGGCTGCTGAAGTAAGTTGACGTCAGCAGTGTACTATACATGTGTAGGCCTATTATACTAATGCCAGGCGGCTGCTGAAGCTGACGTAAGCAGTGTACTATATAAAGCCCAATCAGATAGGTTCAGCATTTAAAATATTTTAGACGTTGTGCGAGACAGTTCAAGCTACTGTTACATAAAACTTATTATTTTATCCATTTACGTACAATAAAGAACAGTAATGCCTCGAAAGTGTGTTAATACCGCGGACAATTTTTGCTATATTTGTGGGGAAGTGACATTTGCCAACCAGAAGAAAAGTATCAATTCTCAAGTGAAGAAGGCATATCATCTTTACTTCGGATGCAAGGTTGGTGACCAAGACAAGCCTTGGGCTCCGCATATATGCTGTGCTACATGTACAACACAGCTTGCACAGTGGTTGAATTGCAAAAGGTCATCAATGCCGTTTGCAGTCCCAATGGTGTGGAGAGAGCCAAGCAACCACCTAAATGACTGTTACTTCTGCTTGGTTCCTCCTCTTTCCGGCGGAATAACGAAGCGAAAGAAGTCGAGAATAGTCTACCCAAACATTCCGTCTGCATTGAGACCAGTTCCACATGGTGAGGGACTTCCTATTCCAGAACCTCCAGCAGAATATTCTCTTGATTCATCTGACGAAGACAAAGGTGAGTCGACCTGTTCTTCTCCTGGTCCATCAGCATGCAGTGATCCAGATTTTCACTGTGGTGCATCATCAACCCCACACAGAATAACACAGGAAGAACTAAATGACCTGATTCGTGATTTGGACTTATCAAAGAACAAGGCAGAATTGCTAGGATCAAGACTCCAACAATGGAATCTTCTAGAAGAAGATGTCACAATTACTGCATATCGAAAGCGCCACCAGCAATTGGAGCCTTTCTTCAGAAAGGAAAGTAATCTGATATTCTGTTCCGATATTGAGGGCCTCATGAATGCTTTAAAAATCACTCATGACCCACAAGAATGGAGACTATTTGTGGACTCTTCGAAACTGAGTCTCAAGGCTGTGCTTTTGCACAATGGAAACATTGTTCCATCTATTCCAGTAGCGTATGCTGTCCACATGAAAGAGACATACGATAACTTAAGGCAGCTACTGAATTCCATTGAGTATAACAAGTACAGCTGGCACCTCTGTGGTGATTTGAAGGTAGTTGCCCTTTTAATGGGACTGCAGCAAGGATATACAAAATACATGTGTTTCTTATGCGAGTGGGATAGCCGAGCAAGGGAAATGCACTACATGAGGAAGGAATGGACTCACAGGCAGAATGTAGCCATTGGAGAGAAGAATATCCAACACCCAGCTCTGGTTGAGGCTCAGAAAATCTTGCTACCACCCCTTCACATCAAACTAGGTTTGATGAAGAACTTCGTGAAAGCCATTGACCGGACTTTGCCAGCATTCCGATACCTGCATGAAAAATTCCCTCGACTCAGCGAAGCAAAGATTAAAGAGGGAGTTTTTGTGGGTCCTCAGATTCGAGAGCTTTTCAAAGATGACCGGTTCAACAACTTGCTGGAAGGTGACGCGAAACAAGCATGGAATGCTTTTCGCCTAGTTTCTACAAACTTCCTCGGAAATGTTAGGGCAGAAAACTATAAGGAACTAGTAGAAGACATGTTGATGAAGTATAAGAAACTTGGCTGCAATATGTCTCTAAAGATTCACTTCCTTCATTCCCATTTGGATTTCTTTCCTAGCAACTGTGGTATTGTTAGTGATGAACACGGCGAACGTTTTCATCAAGATATCACAACAATGGACCAAAGATACCAGGGAAAATGGTCCACTACAATGCTGGCTGACTACTGCTGGACACTCCTCAGAGATGCTCCCGAACAGCTGTACAAGAGACAGGCGAAGAAATCTAAGATGTAGTCAATGACTTGATTTTTTATAGGTAGGCTATTACAGTTGACCTTTTACTATTGGAATGCATTTCGTTATGTAAACATTAATTTCTTGCAGATTACAAAAAAACTAGAGCCAATTTTGCAATTTGACTGTCATATTCGTGTTCAGCACATAAAAATTGATAAGAATTGACTAATTTTATTTCAGTAACATGACTTTTGTAAAAATTTGTTGTCCAGTGTAATAATAATAATAATGAGGACTTTGTATAGCGCCTAATCTTTAGAAGCTGTAAGCGCTTTACAACATTAGACAACACCTATAAGATAAAAAACATATATAATGAGATGATCACAAAGACCAAACACCATGAAATTAGAAAACATAAAAAACATGCTGAAAATATTTAAGGTAGGAAACATTATTAGGTCTGTACGTTTGTTCTTGCAGTCGAAATAAGTGAGTTTTATTAAGACCATTCTTTAATGAGATCACTGTGTTTTTGTGTCTAAGTTCAGTGGGCAATTCATTCCACGTTGCTATGCCCTGGTATGCAAAAGAACGATGTCCATATGACTTTGATTTCATAGTGGGCATAATGAGTATACGATTGTCAGAAGAGGCGCGTAAGTATCTTGCTGATGTGTACACATGGGTGAGGTAGGATAGGTATGTTGGACTGGATTATGTCAGTGAAACGTAGCACAGAGAACAAATTTTGTGTTTTATTCTGGATCGAATGGATAGCTAGTGTATGTACAGAGCAGCGGGGAGGTGTGCTCTGATCGTGATACTCTAGGTATGATCCGAGCAGCTGTGTTTTGAACTTTTTGAAGTTTCCGGAGTAGATATTGAGATGAACCAGACATAATTGAATTACAATAGTCCAGTCTTAAAAGTACTAATGAACACACAAGTGTTTTAGTGGCATCAACTGAAAGATATTTGCAAATGGAGCTGATGCGTCAGAGCTCAAGATATGAAGCCTTGGATATGTTCATGATATGTTGGTGCAATGTGAGAGTACTGTGCAGTGACATCTAGGTTTCGTACTGACTATGTGAATTTAATGTTGGTGTTGCTGATATTTATTGGTTGAGGTAAAGGATGTGAATGATAAAGTCTTTGTGTTGTGATCAGAATGGCCTCAATTTTATCATCATTCATCTGCAGCTTTTCACATGTCATCCATGATTTCACATCAGAAATTCACCTCTCTACACCTTGGATGGTAGCATCAACGTCAGTTGGGTGGCTATATTTGTATATTTGGATGTCATCAGCGTACAATTGGTGAGACCCTGGATGATGATCTATGACACTTGAGAGCGGCTGAATGTATAGAATGAAGAGAACAGGTCCAATTACAGACCCATGTGGAACACCAAAACATAGATCAACTGGGCTGGAGTGTATTCCATTTGCAGACACAATTTGTGTCCTGTTGACCAAGAAGGACTTGAACCACAGTAAGGCTGTATCATGAATGCCAAATACATGCTGGAGACGGTGAAATGCTATATCATGGTCTATCGTGTCAAATGCTGCAGACAAATCAAGGAGGGTGAGCACTGTAATCTTTCCGCTATCCAAAGCAGAGAGAATGTCATTAACTACTTTTAGAAGAGTAGTTTCAGTACTGTGGCAAGGGAGATACGCAGATTGTGCATTGATAAAAAGACTGTTTGAAGTCAGATGAGATAATATAAGCTGGGATAGAACAACCTTTTCTAAGATTTTTTATATGAATGGGAGATTAGAAACTGGGCGGTAGTTCTTTAAATCGTTATGGTCTGGTGTTGGTTTCTTCAGCAGAGGCTTTACAATGGCAGTGTTGAAAAATGATGGGAATTCCCCGGATGAGAGTGGTATTAATAACAGTTAGTGAAGGCAATACTGGATATAAGCACTCAAGAAGCAGTGATGTTGGAATTGGATCGAGTTCACATGATTTTGGTGCACTCTTCATCAGGATTGTGCGTATGAAATCCATAGAGACAGGTTCAAATGCTGCTAATGGTTACAGCTGAAATTCTGTATCCCAACTGTATGGTGATGACGAGTCAATTGAAATTGTGGTGTCAAGGTTATCCCTAATGGTTTCTACTTTGTCACGGAAGAAATCTGCAAACATATCCGGAAGTTCGACTGGAGAGAAGGTAGTTGGAAGTGGTGTAGATTTGTTCCTTGACATTAGCGTGTTAGCAATCTCAAAAGCTCTTTGCTGCTGGAACTTTCCATGATCTTAGTAGTGTAGTGGGCTGATTTCACTGCATGGACTATATTTATGACATTCTTCTTAGCGGCTTCATATATTGGCTTATTAATAGTGAGTCTGCTGGAAAGCCAAAGCCTCTCAGCTTTATTATAAGAATTGATGTCAAGAACCATCTGAAATCAGAAGTGATGTCAAGAACCATCCGGTATCAGAAGTGATGTCAAGAACCATCAGATATCAGAATTAATGTCCAGAACCATCATATATTAGAACTGATGTCAAGACCCATCAGACATCAGAATTGATGTCAAGAACCATCAGATATCAGAATTGATGTCAAGAACCATCAGATATTAGAATTGATGTCAAAAACAATCAGATATTAGAACTGATGTCAAGACCCATCAGATATCAAAATGTCAGGAACCATCTGATATCAGAATTGACATCAAGAACCATCAGATATCAGAATTGATGTCAAGAGCCATCAAATGTCAAACTGACATCAACAACCATTATTGTCTTCAAGAACCTTCAGGTATAAAAATTGACATCAAGAACCATTAGATGCCAGAATTAATGTCAACAACAATAAGATAGCATAATTAATGTCAAATACCACCAGTTGTTATATTTTACAGTATATTTTTATGATCAATTTTGTTGATACAATCCAGTTGTGTGTAGTTGTGTACCATGCAAATCATGGTAACTGCTGGACATGCATCAATGTAATAACCATGCATAGAATCTGCACATTGTTTAATTGATATCAATAAATTTGTTCTAATATTTGGGTTCTTGTCTTTGTAAAAGGATGTGTCTTTACCTTACATAATTAATTATTCAACTTTCTTTTCATAGAGTAAAACTCGATTTTCATTATGTGAGATCATATGATCCCTGTTGCCGTCATATTAATGTTTATCATTTCCCTCTGATTTATTTTATAAATATTGATTATCATTAAGGCAAGAGACATGGGTGTATACTGTAGTTTTTGCTTAAAGGATTTGAAGGGGTCAGATATGGTAATGTTAGAAACAAATTCTATGTAGTTCACACATCTGATACTGATAAAGATTCTGACGCATAGGACTTGGAGTCTGTATTTGTCATCACTTTAAAAGCACTAATTTATACTGTTAATGAACCCTGACTTTGTCTCCATTCTGTAGTTTTGATACACTATTGCCCTGGTGTAAAACTACTAATCTGTTCTGTATAAAGGGCAGTGGTCTTGAGCCCTAGCTTGGGTGACCATTACAAACTGGATGGGTATCTACTTTGTGTTGGATGTTTTTGTTTGCAACTTTTATACCCATTAACAATCCCCCTATATAGATATAAAGAAACTTAACACCATCATGTTTGATGACAAGACCTAATATTTTGTAACAGACTATAAGAGGCAAATGAATATAATTCCTACATGTATAAGGAGAGTGCATTTGTTTTAAACAATTGCAGTTTATGAAAAGATACTTAGAACAATAAAACATGATTTAAGCTACATCTGCTGTGAGTGAACGCCTATTACACTGGTCAACAGTGAAATCATTACTGACTTGAAAAGGCCCTAATCTGTAGTATTTTGGTGTGCCGAACACGAATATAACCGTGAAAAATTTGTATTGGCTCTCGTTTTGAAGATATTCATATACCTCATTTTCTATGTTTCACTGTGTAAATTTCTCCAGTAGGACTGCAGCAACATCCAGAATAATGATGTAACATTGCATAATACCATCATGCTCACATCATCCACAGTTGATTGCATCATTTTCTGATGCAATGCAATACTAATGCCATGCGGCTGCTGAAGTAAGTTGACGTCAGCAGTGTACTATACATGTGTAGGCCTATTATACTAATGCCAGGCGGCTGCTGAAGCTGACGTAAGCAGTGTACTATATAAAGCCCAATCAGATAGGTTCAGCATTTAAAATATTTTAGACGTTGTGCGAGACAGTTCAAGCTACTGTTACATAAAACTTATTATTTTATCCATTTACGTACAATAAAGAACAGTAATGCCTCGAAAGTGTGTTAATACCGCGGACAATTTTTGCTATATTTGTGGGGAAGTGACATTTGCCAACCAGAAGAAAAGTATCAATTCTCAAGTGAAGAAGGCATATCATCTTTACTTCGGATGCAAGGTTGGTGACCAAGACAAGCCTTGGGCTCCGCATATATGCTGTGCTACATGTACAACACAGCTTGCACAGTGGTTGAATTGCAAAAGGTCATCAATGCCGTTTGCAGTCCCAATGGTGTGGAGAGAGCCAAGCAACCACCTAAATGACTGTTACTTCTGCTTGGTTCCTCCTCTTTCCGGCGGAATAACGAAGCGAAAGAAGTCGAGAATAGTCTACCCAAACATTCCGTCTGCATTGAGACCAGTTCCACATGGTGAGGGACTTCCTATTCCAGAACCTCCAGCAGAATATTCTCTTGATTCATCTGACGAAGACAAAGGTGAGTCGACCTGTTCTTCTCCTGGTCCATCAGCATGCAGTGATCCAGATTTTCACTGTGGTGCATCATCAACCCCACACAGAATAACACAGGAAGAACTAAATGACCTGATTCGTGATTTGGACTTATCAAAGAACAAGGCAGAATTGCTAGGATCAAGACTCCAACAATGGAATCTTCTAGAAGAAGATGTCACAATTACTGCATATCGAAAGCGCCACCAGCAATTGGAGCCTTTCTTCAGAAAGGAAAGTAATCTGATATTCTGTTCCGATATTGAGGGCCTCATGAATGCTTTAAAAATCACTCATGACCCACAAGAATGGAAACTATTTGTGGACTCTTCGAAACTGAGTCTCAAGGCTGTGCTTTTGCACAATGGAAACATTGTTCCATCTATTCCAGTAGCGTATGCTGTCCACATGAAAGAGACATACGATAACTTAAGGCAGCTACTGAATTCCATTGAGTATAACAAGTACAGCTGGCACCTCTGTGGTGATTTGAAGGTAGTTGCCCTTTTAATGGGACTGCAGCAAGGATATACAAAATACATGTGTTTCTTATGCGAGTGGGATAGCCGAGCAAGGGAAATGCACTACATGAGGAAGGAATGGACTCACAGGCAGAATGTAGCCATTGGAGAGAAGAATATCCAACACCCAGCTCTGGTTGAGGCTCAGAAAATATTGCTACCACCCCTTCACATCAAACTAGGTTTGATGAAGAACTTCGTGAAAGCCATTGACCGGACTTTGCCAGCATTCCGATACCTGCATGAAAAATTCCCTCGACTCAGCGAAGCAAAGATTAAAGAGGGAGTTTTTGTGGGTCCTCAGATTCGAGAGCTTTTCAAAGATGACCGGTTCAACAACTTGCTGGAAGGTGACGCGAAACAAGCATGGAATGCTTTTCGCCTAGTTTCTACAAACTTCCTCGGAAATGTTAGGGCAGAAAACTATAAGGAACTAGTAGAAGACATGTTGATGAAGTATAAGAAACTTGGCTGCAATATGTCTCTAAAGATTCACTTCCTTCATTCCCATTTGGATTTCTTTCCTAGCAACTGTGGTATTGTTAGTGATGAACACGGCGAACGTTTTCATCAAGATATCACAACAATGGACCAAAGATACCAGGGAAAATGGTCCACTACAATGCTGGCTGACTACTGCTGGACACTCCTCAGAGATGCTCCCGAACAGCTGTACAAGAGACAGGCGAAGAAATCTAAGATGTAGTCAATGACTTGATTTTTTATAGGTAGGCTATTACAGTTGACCTTTTACTATTGGAATGCATTTCGTTATGTAAACATTAATTTCTTGCAGATTACAAAAAAACTAGAGCCAATTTTGCAATTTGACTGTCATATTCGTGTTCAGCACATAAAAATTGATAAGAATTGACTAATTTTATTTCAGTAACATGACTTTTGTAAAAATTTGTTGTCCAGTGTTATGTATGACCCAAATCAAAATGCACAGATCAGTTTTACAGTATAAATATACTGTTGTGAGCAACTACCTGCTAAACACAACCGCTGGTGATTTCATTTGGCAAAATTGATATTTGAACATTATAAGACCAGATAGAGACACTACGGGCCTTTATTCAATCCTTTGTAACCACAAATGCTAAGTAGAGTCTGAACCGAGATGCACAAGGAGATAGTTTAAAAGCTGAGACTGGATTCTGTTTTCGTTAGATTTGTATGGTAAAATGATGCATTCTAATACAATTCATAAATCAGGATCGTTCACTTGTCAGGCAACCATTGTAGTGCCATAGACCGCAACATCCTGATTATAATTAAACATTCCTTCTTTAAAACATTAGCAATCATGACACAAATAGTTCAATGGTTCATATAGATTGTTTATGTTGTGAAATCCCACACATTGGTGATATTTATAACAAGAGATATTCTCACCTTGCTTATGCTGTAACACAACCATTACTGCAATAAATTGTTTGTCTGTGGAGTTAAAGTACATAATGACTGGTGTGAATGAGGTCTTTTCTTTTATTAAATTATTTGTTATTTTAACTGAGTTAATTGTTTAGTTATTGTAAAGGTCTATATTCTTTAATGTTTTACTGATTTTACTGTTATTAAACACCTAGTTATAGATCTTCATCTGGTTACCTCTGTTTATCTCCATCTGGCTACCTTAGTTTATCTCCATTTTGTCATCTTAGTTTGTCTCCATCTGGCTACCCCTGTTCATCTCCATCTGGCTACCTATGTTTATCTTTATCTGGTTACCTTAGTTTAGAACCATCTGGCTACCTTAGTGTATCTCCATTTGGTCACCTTAGTTTATCTCCATCTTGTTACCATAGTATATTTCCATGTGGTTACCTCAGTTTATCTCCATTATGTCTCTTTAGTTTATCTCCATTTTGTCACCTTTGTTATCTCCGTTTGGTTACCTCGGTTTATCTCCATTTGGGCACCTTTGTTTATCTCCATCTGGTTACCTACGTTTATCTACATTTGGTCACCTTAGTTTATCTCCATTTGGTCACCTTAGTTTATCTGCGTTTTGTCACCTTAGTTTATCTCCATTTTGTCACCTTAGTTTATCTGCATCTGGTTGCCTCTGGTTATCTCCATTTTTCCCCTAAGTTTATCTCCATCTGGTTGCCTTTGTTTATCTCCATTTTGTCACCTTTGTTATCTCCGTCTGGTTACCTCGGTTTATCTCCATTTGGTCACCTTAGTTTATCTCCATTTGTTTGCCTTTGTTTATCCCCATTTGGGCACCTTTGTTTATCTCCATCTGGTTACCAAAGTTTATCTCCGTTTGGTCACCTTAGTTTATCTCCATTTGATCACCTTAGTTTATCTCCGTTTTGTCACCTTTGTTATCTCCGTCTAGTTACCTCGGTTTATCTCCATTTGGTCACCTTTGTTTATCTCCATCTGGTTACCTAAGTTTATCTCCATTTGGTCACCTTAGTTTATCTCCATTTGGTCACCTTAGTTTATCTCCGTTTTGTCACCTTAGTTTATCTCCATTTTGTCACCTTAGTTTATCTCCATCTGGTTGCCTTAGTTTATCTCCATTTGGACACCTTAGTTTATCTCCATCTGGCTACCTTAGTTTTCTCCATTTTGTTACCATAGTATATCTCCATCTGGTTACCTCAGTTTATCTCCATTATGTCACTTTAGTTTATCTCTATTTTGTGATCTTAGTTTATCTCCATCTGGCAACCTTAGTTTTTCTCCATTTGGTTGCCTTAGTTTATCTCCATCCGGTTGCCTTAGTTAATCTACACCTGGTTAACTTAGTTTATCTCCATTTTGTCACCTTAGTTTATCTCCATCTGGCTACCTTAGTTATCTCCATTTTGTTACCATAATATATATCCATCTGGTTACCTCAGTTTATCTCCATTATGTCACTTTAGTTTATCTCTATTTTGTCACCTTAGTTTATCTCCATCTGGCAACCTTAGTTTTTCTCCGTTTGGTCGCCTTAGTTATCTCCATCCGGTTGCCTTAGTTTATCTACATGTGGTTACCTTAGTTTATCTCCATTCGGGCACTTTTATTTATCGCCATCTGGCTACCTTAGTTATCTCCATTTTGTTATCATAGTATATCTCCATCTGGTTACCTCAGTTTATCTCCATTATGTCACTTTAATTTATCTCCATTTGGTTACCTTAGTTTATCTCCATCTGGTTGCCTTAGTTTATCTCCATCTGGTTGTCTTAGTGTATCTCCATCCGGTTGCCTTAGTTTATCTACATCTAGTTGCCTTAGTTTATCTCCATTTTGTCACTTTTGTTTATCTCCATTTGGTTACCTTAGTTTATATACATCTGGTTAGTGTAAATACATTTTGTAAGCGTTATCATAGCTGATTTTACGTTTAAGGACAGGATAGGAATGTATTTCCATGAAGTGAAATTTTCAATTGATATTCCACAACGCCAATTGACTACATGGGAACTTAAATAAAAATGATAATGTTATGAGTAGCATTTACAAGTGTAATGTAATTCTTTTATTCACATGAATGCATGTTTTGTAATACATTTATAAAAACAATAAATAAACCAACCAACTATATATCCAGCAACTGTCACTTGCTCAAACTTGTTAAAAGAAACCACTTGTCTTGAGTGACTTTTTTGTTGGCAAAATGGGTTGTCCGTCATGACAGGCTAGGTGATATTTTATTCATGTTTTACAAATGCACAGATCGTCAAAACAAATTTGAATTATATGTTTTGGTATTTTCATTATCCCCTCACCAATTTATTTTCATTGAAATTTTGTCCACCTATGTTCATGTCTGTTCATTAGATTTTTTTATCCAGTTGTTTGTTATGCCCTTATTATCTTGGACCCTATTTCACCTACACTTATGAAAATTTGTATGTTGATGCATGTCAGAGTAACTCAGCCATACCCAAAATTAAGTCAGCTAAATTAACATGACTTAATTTGTACTCCTGAGTACATTCTGTATTTTTAGACATTTGAATGTTACACAATAAGTATCTTGGATTCTATGTACATTCACGTTTGAAAATTTTGGATTCAACCTGACAAAAGCTAGTTGACCATACCAAAACTAGGTCAGTTTGACCTAATAATTTTTGTTTCAGTGACTTTTGTATTTTCAGCTGGTCATTTGCTATAGATTTCAGTACCTTGTTCCTAATTTACCAGTATATGAGCATCGGTATATGGATACATCTTGAAAAATGTATCTCAATAATACAAAAACAAAGGCATTGTAAACCAGCTTTAATGACTGGGTGACTTTTGCATTTTCACTATCCTTTTGAGTGACTTTTGCATTTTAAGCTATCCTTTTGTTACACCGTAAATATTTTTTACCTATATGAAAGACCGCTCCGGTGGCCTAGTGGTTGGAGCGTCCGTCTCGGATGCGGGAGATCGTGGGTTCGATACCCGGTTGAGCGATATCAAAGACTTACAAAAATGGTACTAACAGCTGCCTCGCTAGGCACTCAGCATTAAGAGGTTAGTGTTAGGTCTGGTCGGCCTGGTGACAGGATAATGTGACTGGGTGGGACATCATGCTACATGTCTGCGGCATGATGCCGCAGTGCTAGACATCACTATAAACTGCCACACTGCAGAAATAGTAGCGATATGACTGAAACATTGTTAAAGCTACGTTAAAAATAAAAACCACACACACATGCCTATAAGAAATGAAAACATGCCTGTGATACATCTTAAGGGGAAAAAAAAGGAACTTGACCATACCAAAACTTGGTCCATGTGGCCCAATGTTCATGCTTGAGTTAAATATTAATTTTCAGAAATCCATTCATTACACCTTTAATATGATCATCGTATATCAGTAATAAATATACAGCTTCGAAAGTTCCATCACTTTATCACACAGCCTTGTGACAACTGAAGATGCAGAACAATATAAGCAAATAGTGATGGGATTATCACGATGTCATATCATCACTATGTTCATATTTTAATTGCAGTGGGCTTTTGACAGGAAAGTTTAAACAAGGGGAGACACCAGACAAAACTCAGAGCAGAATTGGATTTGTACACACTGATGAGAAACGAGCTTTGCAGAGTGCCCCAGCATGGAGTAATTATTCTGAGAACAAGGCCTACTGGAACCTTGTAGATGTGATGGGCAAGATAGCCACTAGACATGGTAATTGCACATTATAGAAGATGATTACATTATCAAATACTGTGGCACTATATATGGTAATGATCTGTTGATGTCTTTGCTTGCGTTATCATATATTGACTCACAAGACATGGTAATTATCCATATCAGTATTCGTTTGCATTATTAGACACAAGACATAGTAATTTGTTATTGTATTCTTGTTTGCATGACCATTAACTGTAGAACAATGCATCATAATTACCCTTTATAATCTTTCCTTGCATTATCAGATACTAAGGCACAAAACATGGTAATTATTCATCATGGTCTTGCTTGTAATTTCAGATTGTAAAACAGAAGACATAGTACTTGTCCCTTATGGTCTTGTTTGCATTAGCAGATGATGAGACAATAGATACATTAATTATCTATTATAGTCAAGCTTGCATTATCAGATACTAAGTTACAAGACATGGTAATTATCCATTATTGTCTTGCTTGCAGTTTGAGACAGTGAGAAACAACTTGTATCCATTATTGTCTTGTTTGCAGCTTGAGACAGTATGATACAACTTGTATCCATTATTGTCTTTGTTTCATTAGCAGATTGTGAGGCACATAATCCTCTAGCAATGGTGCCATCATTCTGGCCATCAGTTTTATGTTTTCTTATGATTGTCTGGTAGTTTTAATAGCATCAAACAATTTAAATACCCTGACAACGCCCTGAATGGAATACTACCTTTTCATTAGCCAACTGAAAATAAGTTGTAAATAAATATAGGTCTTCATTTTATTTAACCAATGAGAGAACAGTATTATATTCGGCGCTTTGTTCTTGGATATTACGTGGGCGTGATCAAGGCCATGTTAAGCGGTACCGTTGGAAAATTATTTGGCATTCCTTAAAGGAATGATATTAAGTTAAACTTTTGATAAGGATACACAGTCGAATGCCTAAGATAAACATCGGTTCCAAATGTATTAAGCTATGCAAAGTGTAGCTTGAAATGTCAGTGTTTATTCTTAAATAGGTTGCGCGAGCATGCAGACAACTGTCCTCTCTTGTAGTTATTATATAATACATGTGTGAGAGGACAATTTTAATCAACGATACGGGCCCCTGTGGTCGTATGAGCACACAGAATCTCACAAGTCATTTTCAAATATTGTAGGGAAATAAAATGTTAAATGAAAATCGTATACTGGTTGCAATAAATACAAAAACGAAAGAGCACAAACTTCTCTATATTTATTCAGAGACCTACTTCCGGAGTTTTGTTGTATCACGTGACTACCACGTAGACATGTGCTCTCTCGCGTAGGGAGCATACGAGGCATGGAACCAGACTAATCTGCTTGAAAAATCCGACTGGCAAGGTTTCTTGTAGTTGTTCTCGAAATAAATATGTTGAGAATTATATGTTCCTTCTGGCTTTTACAAAAGATATCAGACTTTCATTTAACATACTTGAAAATTTGTACAACGACATTAAAAAGGAGTTTGTTGTTGATATCACGTGACTATTGGACTTCCAATGTCGTTGTTTGAGAGTTGTGAAGTCATGTGACTATTAACACAAATGGCGAGTACCGGGTCAGGTTTAATCTATGCCGAGTTTCGTCTAGTCTGTCAACTGATTAAAGACATAACGAATATAATACTTGACATTTTTGAGAAAATAAATAGTTTTCCTATCGATTTCATGCAGGTATAAGTCATTATAACATAGTATAAATTTACTAGGCCCGCTGGTAAGCTATCTTACGGTGGCGGCAGATTCCAAATTTTGTATATGTAATTGCCCTGAACCCACACTCCATCATAAATGTCCAAATGTGAAAAATTCAGAGGAAACCCGGAGTAGAAAAATGTTGAATCTTTGAGCTGAACTTTGGTGCGAAACTATTACATAGTGACATGTAGCTTGAAGCATTGGTTTCAGATCGCAAGAGAAATTGGCAATTGTCGTCCCTTTTATTATATATTAAGAAACGACAAGAGCCCATATATCGATACAGGTTTTGGGACTGGTTTATTGAACTACAAGAAGACAAGATGATTTTACAGAAACTTCAGTCTTTGTTTATACAACAATATGTAATTTTGAAGGTCTTTTGTCAAAATTTAAATAAACCCTTTTGTAAATGTCTTTATATGATGGAAATTTTAACCAAATCATCTTAAAGAGTTTAGGTTGGTTGAAAAATTTTGTTTGATATTTTTTGGCACACATAAATTCAAGGCTAAACTTTTTTCATTACAAGATAAGATTCTAATAATTTGAATTCATTGTGGTTTTTGTCATACTGTGATAGGAAATGCTTACTTTGTATAACATGCACATATATTGCTCTAGAATTCTTTGGAATTAAAGGTTTATAAGGAAACAAAAAATTTTTTGCTCATTATGTTGTTTCCACGTAGCAACATAATACAGGTCAGCAAAGTAAAGTTAGGATTTGTATTCTGTGCATTGAAATGTCTTTAAATGCCAGTTTATAGGAATATAATAAGATTTGTTTCGTGTGACTCATTTTGTGGTTTGGTACATTATCATCTTTTCTGACATATATATTTTTTCGAGTCTTGAAAGAAAAACATCTTCAGATTTGAAAAATGCATGTTTTATAATCCAAAATGCTCTTTAATTCCATTCAGTAATGGTCATATGTTAACCTTGAAAAAATTCATTTCATCTTGGAAAAAAACCTGGAAATGACCTGGACATTTATATTTTGACAAGTGTGGGAACCATGAACATGATACATTTTATTTCATCTTTGTAATTCAGTGTATTTTAGCTTCTATCACTGTAATATGATAGATTTTAACTTCTGTCTGTAATTTGCTACATTTAAACCTGTTCCTCTGTAATTTGCTACATTTTAATTACTGTCTCTGTAATTTGCTACATTTTAATTACTGTCTGTAATTTGATACATTTTAACTTCTGTCGTTGTAATTCAATAATATGTAACCTTCAAGTGTTTTACATACGAACTTTCAACCATTTCATCGTAACAAATGGACAGTTATTTTCTTCACGATACTATTCCTCAAAAGTAAGTACTCATTATTAATTAATTTTAGTCCTAGCTTCTTTTCATTTCCTCCCCGCTGCAATCTACCAACATTTTCCAGTTTGGTCAATTAAATTTGTCGTGGAATTTCATAATATTGTTTTTAATATGATTCCATGGCATTATATTTACACATGGTTCCACCAGACTAATGCAATAATTTTTTACTTGACTGTATTTTTGGCCATTTATGTAATGGGTTTGGGATTACCCTCTTGGATAATGCCCCTGGGGCAAGGAAATTCTGCCCTTGGGTGATTGCATGGGAACTGACTCCTAACCTATAACCATGTATACCGTGTATACTCACGTATAAACCCATTCGCGTATAAGCCGAGCCCCCAAACTGAACAGGTATAAACACTTAAAAGTGCATGACCCGCGTATAAGCCATCCTACAACTCCGAGACATATCAAGATGCACAAGGTAAGTTCTAAATGCATTTATTTAGGCAAAGTTATATTTAAACAATTACATGTGTACTTATCTCGAGGTTGGCGTGCATGCTTATTAAAAAGAAAACGTATATACTTGTTTGAAAAAAGTAATTTATTTTATTTTTTGGTTTCTTATTGTTCCTGCCCAATTTATATTTGTCTTTAATTTGATAGAACAATGACAAGAATTTAACAATCACGAGTTGCTGTAACACTACCTCTCCCTTTTGACTCGATTATTGCTTGTTTATGCATCATTGCACTGGACATTTTATATCAGTGCATTGGTAATTACATTTTCACTTTGCTTTGAAATTGTAAATACCTAACTCATTAAAATGTATCCCAGTATGCCAACACAACGAACAAACAATACGGTTCGATGCTAATACCGTAAAAGCGGAGTTGTAGTTTACTCTGATTAAGTCTCAGCATTACGAGGTTAGTGTTAGCACTGGTCGGGCTGGTGTCAGGATAATGTGACTGGGTGGGACATCATGCTACATGTCTGCGGCATGATGCCCCAGTGCTAGATATCACTATAAACTGTCACACTGCAGACATCGTAGCAATATGACTGGAAAATTGTTAAAGCTACGTTAAAAATCCAAAACGCACACACACACACACACACTTTGATGTAAGTGACCTTACACCATACCTGTCAACATTCACGCCGGGAGGAAAAACTCCTGATTTTTGGTGTTGCTGCACGCCTACCTCCCGATTTCATAAGATCGTTCAATGTTAGCAGAGAACTCTCGATTATTACATTATGTCTTAGATTTTCATTTCTTCTAAACAAGAAAAGTCCTACATGTTCCGTTGTATCACCTGTGAATTATTGTTGTGACGAAATAATTACTTTACTATAAATAATTCGCTTCTTCAATAAATAGAATGTTAAGTTTAAACACTATTCACGTAAATTAATGATTTTTTTTACCTCTACAATAATAAAAAATAACAATATAAACAAGAACAAAAAAGTAAACCACAACAATAAAATCGTGCACAATTAATTTCAATCCCAAGAATGATCACTACGGATGATAGTAGTGAATGGGGATCCTATAGGGTCCAAGGGACTTATCATTAAAAATACCCTTGGGAACATATAGGGTCTATGTAAATTTAACATGGAGAAAAATCGTGGGAACATATAGGGTCTATGGGAATTAACATGGCCAAAAACCCTGGGACAATATAGGGTCTATGGGAATTAACATGGCCAAAAACCCTGGGACAATATAGGGTCTATGTAAATTTAACATGGCCAAAAAAACCCTTGGGACTGTATAGGGTCTATGTAAAATTGAAACAGGGAGGGTCTCTATTTTTTAAAAAAAAAAAATAAAATAAAATAAAAAAAGGGGTAGGCAATTCAAAGGCTATCTCTTTTCGAGAAATATGGGGGCCCTGAAAAGGGCCTTTGGTTTATGTTAATATGCCCTTAACATAAAGGGCATTTGCGACATCTTCTTGTCCTCAAACTTCGTCTTACAGCAGGGCCATACATCAGAGTCCTCTTGAGGCAACCTTGTCTCTCTATATAGACTCTTCTTATCCACAGGCTGCTGCTGGTCCTGTGGACAACGGTCCACTTGGATCGGACATACATGAGCATGTCCGTCCTGAACATCATTGTTGACACAAGGGTTGAAGATTCAACGTCGGTCCACATGTTGAGGCTCCGAGAATAGGTGAATCAATGCAGTGAACTGCGCTTATTTATAGGGACAGAAAGGATTGAAACGGATTGAGTTCATTCACCAATCCGAACACGCGTTACAGAATTCAGTCAGCCCGCATCCAATCCGAAGAGAGCAGTCTGTGACGTCACGTAGTCAATATAGATTCGCTAGCGCTTGTGTGTAGTCAATCTATGCGACAGTGATTCAACATGACGGAAACTCAGAAAACGATCCAATGGGGTGCACAAGCAGGGGAGACCGCCCAAGGGAACCCGGACTTACTTTCAGAAGAGGTGAATTGGGATTTTGTGGATTTTCTCTCCTCGCAAGAATTTGTTCCGGAACCTGTGTTACCTTCTTCATTACCGCAAGTGGAGAATTTTAGACAGAGACAGAAAGAAGAATTGGAGAAATTTATGCAACGACAAAAGGAAGCCGAACAAGTTTTTCTCCTACAGCAACAGCAGCAAGAAGAAGAGGTAAGAAAAAAACAACAGCAGCAACAGCAAGAAGAAGTAGCAGCAAAGAAACAAGAGGGTGAAAATCAAACGGTCACGGTACTGTTGGACATTTTAGAGGAGTTAAGAAGTCTGAAACAAATGTAAGCCTACCGTACCACCCTTAGTGATTTCAACCCAATCATCAACATTACGCAGTTCAGAAGTAGGCCTTGGCCGTGGCAAAGGCATAAGGCAGTTAAAGTTGATTGGTTAAACTCACCCCTGCACCGAAATAAAAAAGGCCCTTTTCAGGGCCAGTCACATTTCTCGAAAAGATATACAATTTCAATTTGCCAATAACTCAAAAATAAACCCCACCCATTTTACCCTTATGGTACGTGTCTGTGTATGAGTGCGTGAGTGTACGTTCTTATTTTAAAATCATAACTCAAAGACTCTTACCTTATATCATTCATTTATTCTTTTATCCATTTTTTACAATCCAATTCACAATTCACAACACAACACTTTAATAAAAAGTTCATTGACTTCTTCTTTTTCCTTGTTTAGTCTCTCTGTTTTTTGAATTTCTTCACCGTCTTTTCCTCATTTTCTTCCCTTCTTCTTTTCTTCTTCTCCTGTTTCTTTGCCTCTTGTAAATAGAATTGTCTTTTTTCTTCCTCTTCCTCCTCTGAAGAATCCCTCTCTTCTTCCGAAGAATCCCTCTCTTCTTCTGAAGAATCCTTCTTTTCTTCTGACTCCTCTTGTTTCTTTTTTGGGCAATCTGGAGACCAATGTCCTTTTTCTTTACAATAATAACAGGTATCTTGACTTTTGTCTTTTTTAGTCCCTGTTTTTGTTCTTTTTTGACGGTCTGGACACTCTGAAGACCAATGCCCTTTCTTCTGACAGATATAGCAAGTATCTTGACTTTTATCTCGAAAGGAAGGAGAGTAGTCCGTAGGCTGGTCTGAAGAGAATTTTCTAATGACCCCTCGCAAAGCTCTGACGAAACGTTCCATCTGGTTAGTCTCTTCCATCGTTGTGCTCGGCTTGAGAGTGAAATGAATAGTGAAAGGATAAGACACACACCCTTTTATATACCCTGGTCTGCTATGACTATAAAGTAGCTCATGGTGTTTGAACTTGAGTCATTTGACTTTTTGCTTTTAAGATGAAACGATCCCATTCATTCGAGAAGAAAGAAGAAGAAAGTAAGAGGCAGAAACGTGATCTATCGCCTCGAACCAGGGCTGAAATCTTGGCACAAATTCATGCCAGTGATTTTGAAGAGGACATGAGTGAACCAGAATTTGAAACCTCTAAACCAAGTTCACCACCCTTAGTCAACCCTGAAAAATACTATTCCATTCGAGAGACGGAAAAGCGCTCCTCTAGAAAATTTAGAACCACGGCTTACAAATACACGGTGAAGTTTAAAGATTTCAAGTCCGACGTACCGTTAGAGAAAGCAGAAGGGTTCATCACCGGAGTGTGGGATTCTCTGCTCACTGCACTCAAGCGACAATGTCAACCCAAAGAAGACGATCGCTTGAGACTTTCCATACAACACGACGGTTTGAAATCCCCTGTTTGGATCAAGTTTAGCACCCCTGCAGAATTGACCGCTTCCAAAGTCATGGACAAGATTCAACACGTGCAACAATCTAATGACCAGTTTGACATCACCGATGGAAAAGCCACATTGGACATGACCCACGTCTCTCCTCCTCAAGGGACCGGACGCAAAAAGATGTTATTGGTGAACGACCTTCGCAGCATTAAGTGTAGCCTAGTCCAAATTCACAATCCTCATGACCAGATGTGTTTAGCCCGTGCCATCGTGGTGGGACGAACCTATGCCAACAAGAACGACACGGCAGAATTGAAAGGAGACTGGGAGAACATTCGACAATCGGACCGAGCCAAACAACGAAGTGAAGCAGAACTCCTGTTACGACAAGCTGGCATGTCCAAAGACACACCCTGTGGCATTCCTGAGATGCAAAAATTGCAAGATGCCCTAGCTCCACGATACACTTTGAAAGTGCACCCTCAAGAAGTGCGCGGGTCTCTGTTGTTTCGAGGGCAAGATTTTAAGGACGGAAAATACATTCATGTTTATCATCACGATGACCATTTCGATACCATTACCAGTATCACCGGATTCCTGGGATACGGTTATTACTGTGAGAAATGTGACCATGGTTATAATAATCGAGAGCAACACAAGCATTGTGGATCGAAATGCTCAGGATGTTTGGCCTCTTCATCCTGTCTGAGCGAAGAACCAGTGCCTTGTTCAACTTGTCTGCGCACGTTTGTCAGCCCTACCTGTTACCAACAACATCTGAAAACGCAAGGTTCACAGAAGAAATGTGCTTGTCAACTCCTGAGATTGTGCCCTACGTGTGAACAAGTCATACGTACCAATAGTACCAAGGCACACGTATGTCGAGGAAAGAAAAAATGTCACATTTGTCACCACATCGTGGACTTGGAACACCAATGTTACGTGCAAAAATACCAACCCCCACCAGAGAAAGAGGATGGTCACAAGAAGAAAGGCAATTTCATCTTTTTCGATTTCGAATGCATGCAAGAGACCGGCATTCACATTCCTAATTTCTGCGTGGCTCATCGAGCGTGCGAGAAGTGCATTCAAGAACCTATCTTCAGTCAATGCCCTCACTGTAGCAAGATTCCTGGAGGGCGTGAAAAAATCTTTCGGGGACCGAACACGTTAGCCGATTTTGCCCAATGGGTCTTAGACCCCATCGACAAGACGTGGAGCCAAGAGGACATCGAACTTTACGGAGATTGTCATCGTCATGCCACGGTGATGGCTCACAATTTCTCTGGATACGATGGACAGTTTCTTTTGAGGTACTATACGGAACAAGGCACCGAACGTCCTAAAGTGACTTTGAACGGAGCCAAAATCATTTTCATGCAAGTGGGACAAGTACAGTTTAAAGATTCGATGAGCTATTTGGCCATGCCTTTGAGTCGAATGCCTAAAACGTTTGGAATGACAGAAATGGCTAAAGGGTACTTTCCACACTTTTTCAATACGGAAGCCAATCAACACGCCGTTCTACCCCATTTGACCGAGGCTCACTATTACGACCCCGACAACATGCGTACCGAACAACGAGAAGCTTTCTACGCTTGGTACCTGGCTCACGCCTCGGACCCTTTCGACTTTCAGGAAGAAATGTTAAAGTATTGTCGTTCCGACGTGGACATTTTACGGCGTTGCTGTGGAAAATTTCGAGAACTGTTCATGGAACACGGAGGGGTCGATCCTTTGAAAGAAGCTTGCACCATTGCCAAAGCGTGTTCCTTAGTGTATCGACAACGATTCATGCCTGAAAAGACCGTGGCTGTCATCAGTCCTCAAACGACCCACTTTGTCAAACGTCAATACTCGGTCAAAGCCCTACGTTGGTTACATTACTTGTGCGACAAGGAAGACAAGTGGATTCAGCATGCCCGCAACGGAGGGGGCGAAAAGACCATCGGAACGTATTCGGTCGATGGCTGGGACTTAGAAAACCCCAAGATCGTGTACGAGTTTAATGGTTGCTTATTTCACGGATGTCCCGTCTGTTACCCTGACCGTGGCACTAAAAATCAGTTTTTGTAACGAACCATGGAAGACTTGTACCAGGACACTTGTCAGCGGCGCCTAAAGTTAGAACAGCAAGGATACCAAGTGGTGGAAATGTGGGAACACGAGTACGATCACCGTATGAAAACCGATCCCGAGTTTAAACGCCTCGTGGAAAGTTACCAGTTCATGGACCCGCTGAACCCGAGGGATAGTTTGTACGGAGGAAGGACCAATGCCACCTGTTTGCTGTACCAAGCCGACGAAGAGAAAGGAGAAGAAATCAGATACTTGGACGTGTGTTCGCTGTATCCCTACGTGTGCAAATATTGTCGCTTTCCTGTAGGGCACCCGCAATTGTTGACGGAACACATCGACCTGAAAAACATTCGACAATACGAAGGCTTGATCAAGTGTAAAGTTTTGCCTCCCACGAACCTCTACCATCCTGTCTTACCTCACCATTGTCAAGGCAAACTGATGTTTCCCTTGTGCCGTACTTGTGCCGAAACGTGCAACCAAGACCAACCTTGCCATCACAGCCAGGAAGAACGGGCCTTGACGGGAACCTGGGTCAGCGTAGAATTGTTCAAAGCTCTGGACATGGGATACCAACTGTTAGAAGTGTACGAAATTTGCCACTTTCCCAAGACACAACAATACCACAAGGGTGACCCCACGCAGAAAGGCATTTTCGCAGACTACGTGGATGCCTTTTTGAAACTGAAGCAAGAAGCCAGCGGCTATCCTTCCTGGTGTCACACTCCCGAAGACCAAATAAAATTCAAAGAGAAATACTACGAACAAGAAGGCATCACTTTAGACCACATCGAGAAAAACGAAGGCAGGCGATCGTTTGCCAAAGTGATGTTAAATTGCTTGTGGGGTAAAATGGCACAACGACCGTGTTTACCCAAGACGGAATATTTGACAGAACCTTCCCGCTACTTCCAGATGATTCACGAAAAAAAACCAAATACATGAAACACGTGGACGTCGTTCGAGAGAATTTGATCTTGGTCAATTACGAAGAAGATCTGGACTTTGTACAAGACGACCCTTTTGGAAATGTCATCATTGCGGCTTACGTGACAGCCCATGCTCGCTTAAAATTGTACGAAGCTTTAGAACTGTTAGGGGAGCGCATCCTGTACTTTGACACGGACAGTTGCATTTACATCCATCACCCGATTCAACATCACCCTAACATCGAAGGAGACCGTTTAGGAGCCTGGACAGACGAGCATCCCGACGACAAGATTCTAAGTTTCGTCAGTGGCGGTCCCAAAAATTACGGCTACGAATACCGTGACAAACAAGGAGAAGTGCACACGACGTGCAAAGTGAAAGGACTGACTCTGAATTATCGTACCAGTCGTGTGGTCAACTTTGGGGTATTGAAAGAAGCCTTGCAATCGGGAGAGGATGGAAACTTTAAAGTGACCACCTATCAACCGAACAAGATTGTACGTTTACCCACTCACCACATCGTCAGTCGACCCTTGGAAAAAGTCTATCAAATTGTATACCAGAAGCGAGTTCGACTTCCCAATCATTTCACCTTACCGTACGGTCACGTCGGTATTGGTCTGTATATAAAAAAGGAACCCTAGGCAAGATCGATAGTTCATTGTGACTACCAAGAGCGAGCGAACAAGATGAATACTTTGAAAGAGGCATCGTTCCAGTTTGGGGATTGTAAAAAAGTTGTATCTTCCTCTAGTGTGACTAATATTGGATGGATAAGACCCATGCATTGCGACGGAAAATGTCCGGAAGGAAACTGCGATTGTCCATGTGGTTACCATTGTAATTGCGTAACGGAGTTTGCAGACGAGTGCGATTGTGAGCCTTGCGATGGATACGATGCTGTACCTTGTGACCTGAGCGATGCCGTAAAGCATCATGGGAACTTTAGTGCCCCTACCCCTATCATGGAAAGTGATGCTGTGCGTGTCAAACCTGTGGGATGCGAAAGCGATGCCGCTCGTCCTCTTGGACATTTTACTGGGTTTCGTTTTAAAGGGGAATGTTCACCTTCACGTCTACCCCCCTACGGATGTCATCCAGCCCTGAGCAAACTCCTACCCATGTCACTCAACCCTCATCGAAACGAACCTGTGAAAGACGAATATTCGTTTCCTGTGCGTTTGTCGGAATACTGCGACTTTGAAAATCGTCTTCAATCGTTCAAAGGAAAATGGCCAAAGTATCTGGGAGGACCGACCCCCGAAGAATTAGCCAGAGCCGGATTTTTCTACTTGGGCGAAGGAGATAAAGTCAAGTGCTTCAGTTGCGGTGTGTCACTTCACCACTGGGAACCGCAAGATTCGGCCTACGTTGAACATGCTCGATGGTCACCGAATTGTCATTACTTACCCTTAGTGGGACCGAGACATTGAAGTAACTTACCATGTCGTTGACGAAGAAGAAACCAGATTGGTTAGGAGTCAAATGTTGGACATCACCGAGACCAGTATTTAAACTTCATTTCAAAAACGATATTGAATCATTACCTAAAGAACTACAAGAGAAGATTTACAAGGAAGTTTGGCAGGGGTTTGCCAGAGTGAAATCTCAATGGGTCACTGTAGAACTTTTGTGTCGAGAAATTCATAAGAGGAAAGTGAAAAAAAGTCAACCAGTGTGTTAGATTTCTTTGGGTCAAGGGTGCATTCCTCCTATTGTATCGCTTTAGACCGTTTACATCAAAAGAGTTCAGTGACATTCTTGGTCGTTACCCTGAATGGCAGTAGTCAGAAATTACTCACTATGTGGATTACTTTTGTGAATTGTACGGACTGACCTATTCATGAATACTTTACAAGAGAACATTCGTGCTTTGCCTGTGGAGTTGAGAGAAAGGATTTACCGAGAGCTGGTTAAAATACAAGTGAAACGTAAAGAACAATTGCATCCGTTACGTCACCGGTGTTTGAACCACTGGTACCTGAAGGCTATACAAGGATTGATTCAATTGAAAGTGTTCCATCGGACAGACATTGATCAACGATCCTCTAGTTTTAAAAAGGATTGGTTTGGTATGGACGATTGTAGTTACATCATTGTAAACGTACTGCATCGAATTCCAGAGGAAGAGTTAACGAATTACCAACATCTTGAACACAATGTCAACTTAGTGAAAGAGGAAACTTCTGAACGAATTGTAATGTGTAGATTAGTGACTCAACGATTTAAATTCGACACTGAAGTGAAACCATGTTTGTGCAAAGAGTACATTTCTTGTGTCAGACCAAAGAGGATTTAGTATGACCTATTCATGGATACTTTGCTAGAGAACATTCGTGCCTTGCCTGTGGAATTGAGAGAATGCATTTACCGAGAACTGATCAAAATACAAGTGAAACGTAAAGAACAATTGCATCCGTTACGTCACCAGATCTTTAAGCACTGGTACCTGAATGGTATAAGAGAACTGATTCGTCAGAAATTGTTTCAGTGGTCAGACCTTGTTCAATACTTCCAGGCCCCCGATGATCCACGTGTTGATCATTTTGGTTACTTCGAGATTCACCTAGAGCAACGCATTGAGGAAGACGAGGTAAAGGATTACCAACATTTGTTACGTGGAATTTACTTAGCGGAAGAGGAAACTTCTAATCGAAATCTGAAGTTCAGGTTACAGTATGCAAGATTTACATTCCCAACTGGAAAACGAACATCACTGGCTAGAAAGTACGTGTATTGCTTCCGAAAAAAAGAGAATATAAAAACAGGTTGCTATGCCACGACTTATGTCGTATGTCATCCAACAGATTCCGTGGAAGGAACTCAATGACCATATTCAAACCGTGGATCATTACCATCAATTATTACAAGAATTTTATCCATTCAATTTGGGACGACAAGTGGTGTGTGTCTTAGTGACTTGTTTTCTGGGATTTCGTTTACCAGCCGATTCTTTGTGGACTCTTTACGATCAGTACTTACCACCTCCATGGCCTTAAATGGTCACGAAAAACTCCTTTTGCTCAAAGCCTTGCGGTTTCATCTGGATACTTCTCGACCTCAACAGGAAAAAAAGATTCGTGAACTTTTAGCTACCCAAGACGTGTATGACGATGTGTGTGTAGCTTGTGACTTACATCCCCATTGGACAGATGTCCGTGCCTGGAAAGAATGGGGTTTTGAGGCTTGGACCCAAGAAGTGACCCAGTATGCACGAGAGTTGTTCAAGGAAAAAAGTTACTTTTCAACCCGTGTTAGTGACGGTGCCAGAAGAACCCGTCACCCAGGACAGGACTGTCGTGGACAGACCTGAAAGACCCTTTCGGGAGGACACTTGTGTGACCTTACCCCCTACTATAGAACTGGCTAGAACATTACCCAAAACATGTTGTACAGACACTTGTGTTTATTCCACGTTCATCGTTATCATGTGCCTTTTATCCTTGTACTTAAGCCTTTGGCTTTTATGTATTTTTGTCTTTCGTATTCATGTTTAAAAAAAAAAACATTCAATAAACGTGTTCTGAAAAAGTATATAAACTCTTGTCTTGATTGTTTTTCGTGTCACAAGTGACATTTCTCACACCATGGCTACCTCTGCTGTCTCTGCTCCCTCTTCCTCTACTGTCAAAGTCATCGACGAACACTTAGATCGTGCCAGTTGGGAGGCTTTGTATCTTCGCCATCCTTTTAACATGCTCATTGCTGGACCTAGCGGTTCTGGCAAAACCGAATTCGTCAAACGTTTGATCGAACATAAACATCATTTGATCGATCGACCCCCTCAACGGATCGTGTGGTGTTACAAAGAGTGGCAATCGGCGTACAGCCTCTTGCAAGAAAGTCAAGGCGATTCCATCGTGTTTGTGGAAGGCATTCCTAAAGAAGACGATGGCATCGTCTCTGACTCCCGTCAAACCCATTTGGTCATTTTCGACGACATGTTAGGAGAAGACGAAGAAGAAATTAAACTGTGGTTCACGCGCAAAGGGCATCACCGTAATGCCAGTGTCGTTTACATCACCCAAAATTTGTTTCAACAAAGTAAAGCCCATCGTACCATCAGTCTCAATGCGCATTACGTAGTCTTGTTTAAAAGCCCTCGAGATAAATCGCAAGTGCAAGTCTTAGCCAAACAGTTAGGGACACCTTGGCTGACTCAGGCGTACGACGATGCCACTCAAATGCCACACGCCTATTTACTCGTCGATTTGAAACCTACGACTCCCGAGGATTTGCGATTTCGTACCCACTTGTTTCACCACTGGTGCCAAGACGGAGGGCCTGTCCTGTACACGTCTCCGTCCTCGACTTCATTTCACTCCCCATCAAAAAATCTATAAAAACCTCAGACCCTTTTTCGTCTGTCTCACACAGTGTGAACATGACGTCCCTTCAGTCGCATCTTCCCGTCAAATTGATTCGTGCCTTATATGGCATCAGTCGAGAAAAAGATCCACAAACACGAGCTCGTGTCTTAGAAGCTAGTCTCAAAGAAGTCTTACGATGGTTCACGGTGACGGCACGTCAATTACTCCAAGGAATCATTCAGATTCCTCATCAAACCCAACGCTTTTTCGATCGAAACAAAGTCGCTTTGGTCCAACTGGCCGATCCCCGCATTGACACTCAAACCAAAAAACAAATCATTTTGAAACCTGCAGGGAGCGGTACTCTAGGAGGGGTCATCATTTTCTCTCTCTTAAGATGGGATCCTAATGCCCCTAAAGTTATCCCCAAGACAAAAGTCCAACGAAGCCCCAAGAAGAAAAAGAAAAAGACCAGGTCCCCAAGAAGAATAACCTCTCCAGTGGCGGGACCCTCCTCTTACCAGACACCACCCCGGAAAAAGAAAAGAAGCCCCCAGAAAAAGAAACAGAGAAAAAGTCCCCAGAAAAAGAAAAGTCCACAGAAGAAGAAAACTAGTCGCAAGAGAGGCACTTCGGCCAGGACGCAACCTTACACTCGCAAACCACGACCTGCCACGACGGTGACTGCGTCTCCGGCAGCCTCACGTTTATCCACTTCTCCGTTGATGTCACCAGGAACTGAAGAGTACTTGGAGACGTTGATCACACCAAGAACTTCTCCGTTGATGACCCCCAAAAGAACTTCCCCAGTGGCAGGACCTTCCAATTTAGCGGCAGTGGCTGCTGCTCACAAAGTACCTTCTCCCAAAATCAAAGTCCATGAAAGATCGGGCATGTTACAAAGTTTACTGGATTTGTCCAAGCAAGAACTGGCTCGATTTAGTCCGTTACGTACCCCTGCACGACGTGTCATGCCTGTCCTCAAACTAATACGCCGTAAAAACAATCAGTGGCGACGCGTTCCAGTATAAAAAAGGCCTGTGACCGAGTAGGGTATCAGTGAACTTGTAAAAGATGTCACCTCCAAGAAGCCACAAAAGAAAGAGACAAAGGCAGACGCGTCATCCGACAAAGCGCTTAGCCAAGCATCGACGTTACCCTAAGAAAAGACACACAGTCGTTCCAAGAAAAAGAGGCGTCAACAAAGGGGAGGATTCCTTGGCGATTTTGGGAAAAACATTGTCACCTTTATGACAAAGCGATAGTCCCAAAAAAAGATAAAAGGGTTTGCGTTAAGTCATCGACGTTAGTGTCTGTTCGGTGAATGTCCCGGAACCCACAAGCAAAGATGTCACCCTCCAAAAAACCCCAAGGAAAGAAAAGGAAAGGACTGCCACCACGTTTAGCCAAACATGGGGACATGTTATCTGTCCTATCCAAAGCTTCTCCACCCCTACGAAAAAAACTCATTCAAACGGCCTCCAAAGAGGTCATCGATACCGTGTGCGAATGTTGTTTGAACGTCTTGAAAGGCACGATCCCTTTGTCCAAACACCAGAAACAATGCTTAGGCAAACATCGTTACGTTCTTCGGAAAATGGTTCAAAAGAAAATTCCCATTCGTCAAAAAAAGAAGATGTTGGTCCAACGTGGAGGCATTTTACCTCTCTTGTTAGGCCCCATACTGAAAGGAGTCTTGGGAACCATGTTGGGAGGACTGGTGGGAGCAAGATAAAAAGGCCCTCGAAAGTTCCAAGATCTCAGAATCGACCCCTGACAACCCCATGGAAGGACGAAAACTAGCTTTAGTGCCTTACAAACGATGGATGGAATACCATCGGTGGCAAGAACAACGCACCCCGCATTTACCTCCCAATCCCAATTTGAGCGAAATGTCCCAGTTACAACACGAATTGCAGTCCTTGATGGATCGCCAAGATTTGTCCGAAACAGAAAAATCGCAAAAGTACGGTCAACTCTTGCAACGACTGCAACTCTTTCACCAGAAAGCTTTAGACGAAACAGCTCTACCCACTCTGAAAGATTTTAAGACCTTGATGAAAAGTCCAGCACCATCATCATTACCACCACCACTGCTATCCCCAAGGGTCACCAGAGATGCTACCCCACAAAGACCTGAGGAAGAAGAGATGCGCGAAGTGTTTCAAACACCGTCAGCAGCTCCCATTTCGAGTAAGATTGCAGCATCCTTATTGACCCCGTCCCCCACACCCCAACGAGAAGAAATGAAAGCTTGGGTTAAAAAGATGATGTCCACGCCTCCTTCGACAGAAGTGAAAAAGAAAGAAGGGAAACCAGAAGCGAAAAAAGAAAAGAAAACCAAAGCCATTCCATTGCCACCTCCACCACCACCACCACTACCTTCGACTTCTACTCCCGTAGCCCATCGGACACGTAAATCCGTTTCCAAACCACCCTTTCGACCCACCCAAAGTAGCATCACCGAAGAGTGGGTGACTTATTAACACACCAACACAAAAAATAAAAAATGGAAAAAGTCTTAGCCAGCATTTACTACGATCCCTCGCATCCTGCAGGTTACGCAGGAGTTCAAAAATTGTATCGTGCTGCCAAAACGCGACTGAAAAGTCTCCGTTTACCTCAAGTGCAACGATGGTTACAAGAACAAGCTACCTACACTTTACACAAACCCATTCGACGCAAGTTTGCCAGAAGTCGCACCCGAGTGGAAGGCATCGATCATCAATGGCAAGCCGATTTAGCCGATGTCTCTCATTTGGCCAGCTACAATCGTGGTTACAAATATTTGTTCTGTGTCATCGACGTCTTTTCCAAATTTGCCTGGGTCGTGCCCTTGACTTCCAAATCGAGCAACGAGTTTGTGCGAGCCCTGCAACGGGTGTTGAAACAAAGCGGTCGTCACCCTCTTCGATGGCAAACGGACAAAGGCACCGAATTTCTGAACCAAGCTTTCCAAAAAGAATTAAAGAAACGTGACATTCATTTTTTTACCACCGAGAATCCCGAAACCAAAGCCAGCATCGTGGAACGTTTTCAACGCACTTTGAAAGAACGCATGTGGAAATATTTTACGCATCACCACACTCTGAAGTACATCGACATCTTACCGCACCTGGTGCAAGCGTACAACCAATCTTACCATCGAAGCATCGGACGTGCCCCGCAAGACGTGACTCCCGACAACGAAGTGCTGCTGTTTGAGCGCCTGTTCGGTACGTCCACGACGAGGGCTGTCCCCAAGAAAAGTGGAGAGTTGACCGTAGGAGATTGGGTGCGCATTGGCAAAACCAAACGCACTTTCGACAAAGGTTACTTACCTAACTGGACGACCGAATTGTTTCGCGTCACTGGACGAGTGCATGGCCGTCATCCTGCCGTCTATAAATTGGAAGACATGAACGGAGAAGTACTCAAAGGATCGTTTTATTTGCCCGAGTTACAACGTGTCACCAAAAAAGAAGACGACGTGTACGACATCGAAAGCATTCTCGAACGCAGAACCCGTAAAGTGGGCAAACGACGTGTCAAAGAAGTCAAAGTACGTTGGAAAGGATATCCACCCAGTTTCGATTCTTGGATCGACGCTTCGCAAGTCATCGACTATAAAAAGAAGAAGTGACCATCATGCCCTTTCACACATCAGACGCAGCTACGTCGACCACTCCTTCTTCCCCTAGTTCTTCTGTGCAAGATTTACAAAAACAACCCTTGTGGATGTGGTGTGGAGAACGTGTGCCTAAAACGCAAATCGTCTTTTTCTGCCAAATCTTCGTGGTGTATTGTGTCATCGGGGCAGCCATCGCCAATTTGAGTTTGCAACAAGGAGACAAACAATTGTGGACCATTTTATTGAGCAGTTGCATCGGTTACCTGCTTCCCAATCCCTCCCTGAAATTCTCCTCGAACGGGAACGTTGTGTCCAGTGCCAGTGCCAGTCACCACTCCAACAACAACAACCACAACCAGAACCCCATTTTGGACGGAGACACACCTCTGACGTCCACTAACCCCTCGGACAGCCACAGAACTCTGGAATTATGAGTCACCAAAACCAATTTTACTTAACCTTACCCAGTGACAGTTCCATGGAGGTGTTTCAAACAACACGTTGTGCTGTTACACGGCCAAATTACCTCAGGCCATCCCCTTAGATCACGAAGCCCATTGGGAAGTGGCTTTAGTAGAAATGATTCACCCGACACAAATCAAAAAATCACTGAAACTCAAAACACTTTTGACGTCGAAATTCTGGACCCAGCACTGCAGCAAACCATGACGAACAGTCCTCAACATAGATCACATCTTGCGAAGGACACAATACCTCGCAGCAGCAGTGAGCCTTCTCCTCCTCTTTACGTTTATCACTTTAAAATTAATTCAGGCCATTATTTTAGTGGTCAACATCTGGTGGAGGCCATCGCTGACAAATTCTATGCAACCTTTGAGAAAGTTCTAAAAAAACGTGTCACCATCGAGTACCACAAACAGTCTCACCGTCTGCTCATCAGATTTGATAGTGAGGAAAAAAGTATACGTATTAAATTTTGTCCTGGATTGTATGACATTTTGGGTGGAGACCTCAATTTGGTCACGGATAAGCAGACCAAACAAATTCACATCGCAGAGATTGACAACAACTTGCATTTTGCGAGGTACTTTCGTTTCCCGGTAGAACTGAACCAAGGACTGAATTTGATCTTTGTGTACTCCGATGTGGTGGAGTACAACGTGGTGGGACACACCTCCGTACCGTTACTGCGTGTCATTCCTTTCAAAGTAAATTCTGCCACGGCCACTGACGAGGAAGGTGGAAACACTTATCAAGTCCACCGCGAATTTGTCCATCCTCATTATTTGCCTGTCAGCAAGTCTTATTTGGACACGGTCAACATTGCTATAAAAGGAGATTTGGGACAAAATATTTCATTCACCAAAGGAAAAGTCACGGTGAAACTCCATTTTCGAAAACGGTTCTCTCACGACTCGTAAATAAGTCATGTATCCAGTGTACCGAGGGGTTGCACGACAGCCAGCGAGGACACGGTTTAGGAGACATGTTAAAATCAACCTTTCGTTCGGTGGCCCCGGTCTTGAAACCGATGGTGACACGCGGATTGCACGCCTTGAAAGATGCGGCACTGACGCAAGGCAAAGAATTTCTCCAAAATGTCATCATCGACAAACAAAATCCTAAAGAAGCCTTCATGAGGGCAGGCAAAAATGTCTTGCTACAAACGGGCAAAGACATTTTAGGCCGACGAGACACACCTATAAATGCCCTGCACGCTACCGAATCAGGCATTCAGCAAGGACAAGGCAGAAAGAGACGACGAAGAAAACACCCTTTCACCAGACTTCAAGCGAGAAAGATCAAGAAAAGAAGAACCGTTCGAGACTTAGACGTTTTCGATTATTGAAACACAGAAAAAGAATGATGCACCGAGAGTCTTGCGCCTGTTCCAAGATGGAACTGGATCTGTTTGCCATGCCCCCTACCATGATGACCATGCAAGAATCCCAGTGGGTGGAATTTCACCCCGTCTCCTCATTGACCGATTCCGCTCTCATCGAGTTTAAAATCAAAGGACAGCCCGAAGATTACATCGATCTGAATAGCAGTTATTTGTACTTAAAAGTCAAAGTTCTAGATAAGGAAAATAAAACAGTAGAAGACACTGAGAATATAGCTCCCGTCAACAATTTCATGCATTCCTTGTTCAGCTCAGTGGACTTGTACTTGAATAACAAACTGGTCAGCAGCAGCATGGATACTTACCCTTACCGTGCCTACCTGGAAAATCTCTTGACGTACGGAATAGATGCCAAGGACACTCATCTCAATGCTTGTGTGCTATGGGAACCTGACGAAGCGGACAAGTTTAAGATAAGTGACGCAGGTGAGAATGACGGCTTTGGGGAAAGACGAAGCAGAATCACAGATGGACAGAGTTTAGAACTGATGGATCGTTTACATCTGGACATGTGGTTGCAAGAGAAATATTTTGTCGTTCAATATTCCCGAGACAGAGGATTGGGGTGTTGAAGCGAATCATCCTCCCTCTGCGCTCCCCAGAAGAAAGGTGAAAGAAGACTGGTGTCAATGTTCGCCTGAGACTGAATCGTAGCAGTACCGCTTTCCATTTGTTGGCTGATGCTGATGCTACTAAGACTGGCAATCCCAAAAGCCAAATCGAGGAGGCCAAACTCTACGTACGACGCGTGGAAGTGTTACCCAAAGTGGGAAACGACATCAGTCAGACGTTGAGCAGAACGACCGCCAAGTATCCCATACGACGTGTGGAAGTGAAAACGTTCACCATTCCCACTAACCATCATTCCATGATCGAAGATCATCTGTTTCAAGGACAGTTACCCAAGCGTTTAATCCTTGGCATGGTCTCGAATTCAGCCTTCAACGGAGCCTTCGCTGAAAATCCTTTCCACTTTCAACACTTCAACGTGAAGAAAATCGAAGTCAGTCGCGATGGCAAGACCTTGTGTACCCGACCTTTCGAGCCTGACTTTGCCAAGAAGAATTACTTGAGATTGTACTTGTCCCTGTACGAAGCCACGGGCCAGTTAGGAACCAACACCAGTCACGGCATTACGTACAAGGATTACGCAGGAGGTTATGCTTTGTGGGCTTTCGATTTCACTCCAGACCAAGGCAGCGACGAGGGACATTTCCACCCTATAAAATCAGGCCAGATTCGTGTGGAACTTCAGTTTGCAAATCCTCTGCCAGAGACAGTGAACGTCATCCTGTATGCAGAATTCGATAATACCATAGAAATCAACAGTTTGAGAGAAGTTATTTTAGATTACTAGAAACCATGGAAGATTGTTATCCCTCTTTACCTAGTGGAGAAACTTTGGAGATGGAATGTGAGGAGACCGTGGAAGGAGAATCCCAAGACAAAGACGAAGAAGATATCATGATGAAGTCGAGATGGCCAGAACAAGAAGCCCATTTAGTCTCCTGTTTTGCCAAACACTTGGTCGACAAAATAACAGAATTGATCAAGAAAGATTGCTATGGATGTCAAAACGATCATCCCAGTCAAATTCAACACGATAAATGCCTGATGTTGAGTCAAGAAGAAAATTTGGACGAGTATCTGGACGAAGCTTGGAGTCTCATCTCAAACAAAGACGTGTTGCACCAGTGGTATAAAGACTTGCGTGAACATTCTTGTCCACCATTAACCACTCAAGAGATCCATCGTATCGAAGCTCTCCTGAATCAGAGTGAGGAAACAGAACGAATAACCGTTTATTCGTCAGATATTTTCAAGCAAAAAGTCAGGATCGAATTGACGACTTATTATTACCTGTGAAGAAGAAAAAAACACAGACAAATCAATGGATACCTGGGAACTTTATTACCTTTTGAACCACAGTTCGTATACGTCTTCTTGGAATCCTGTCGTCTGTACTAAAGATGAACTCCCTCATCGCAAACCTAAAGACCATCAAGCTTACGTGATCAACACGGATGACAGTCATCTCCCAGGAACCCACTGGGTAGCCGTCTACTTTCCTCAAGAAGGATGTGTGGAATATTTCGATTCGTACGGATTGCCCCCTTTGGAAGACGATATCATCGACTTTATGAGAAGAAATGCTCAAACCACCCGATTCAATAACGTGAAATTACAAGGCACAGATTCCTTGGTGTGTGGACAGTACTGTGTGTATTTTCTGCATCATCGCAGCCTGGGCTATTCCTTAGAACATTTAGTGACTCATTTCGATCCTCGTTCTTCTGCTAGAAACGATGTGAAAGTAGATCGATGGTTTTGTGACCATTATGCTTATCTTTTGTCTCAAGCTAGGAAACGTAGTGTCCATCAATGGCCTAATGATTTCCAACAGTGGAAATCACAATTTCATTCACAACGTTGTCAGCCCTGTTTAAAGTAGATTGTGCATTGAGAAAAAGATGTTTGTGATTTGAAAAAAATTGTTTGATGTTATAGTGTTGGATTATTGTTAAAAAATGTTAGAAATGTTGTTGTTTAGTGTTAAGTGATTTTTGAATAAAAAATGTTGTGTTTTGAAAAAATGCTTTTGTCTTTTGTTTAGCTATAAGAATGTTGGATTGATGCTCTTTCATTTCTTACTATCCCTCTCATGAACGTTGCGGCTCGAAAAAACCGTGTGGGGGATGTTTTCCTTCACGTCCGCGCTTTGACTTTAAGAACTAGGGTTGTTTCCAGTCTAACCATCCATTGTCGACTCATCCTCCTAAGAAGATGTGCTCCAAACTAGCTAAGCTCAACGAAGCCTACGTGAATTTGCATAGGGTCAGACACAGTCTGATACCGAAGCCAGAAGAAATAGAGAATGTGAGAATGTTAAAAATCACTGAAGACCTGATAGAAGAGCTCTTCAGAGAAGAAATGAACAGGGAAAAAGAAGAATGGACAGAGAAGTACAGACTTCAGAGACAGCAGCAACAGCAGCAACAGCAGCAGCAGCAGCAGCAACCTGAATCTGACAGAGGCTTTGTCGATTGCCGTATCGACACCAAAGAGTTCTTCTTCTCTTTCCGAAGAAGCAGACCTATCGCCAGAAAGTCTATCCTCAGAGGACATCGCATTCTTAGAAACTCAAAAAAGAATGCCATAGCAAACAAAAAAACAGCCCTTTTCAGGGCTACCCAATACTCTAGAAAAGAAATAACGATCGATTTGCCAATGTGTGTAGGTAGAGTAGTGTGAATATAAACACTAACTCTTTTTTTTAAAAAATGTGAGGGTGTGTGATTGTGTGTTAGTGTTTGTAAGTGCTTAAGTAAGTTGGTATGGGTAGTAGATTAAAAATGATGTTTGGTTTTTTTTGGCTGTTAGAGGTGTATATTAAGGGTTAGATTGGATTGGTTTGCGTATGTGGATAGTCTATTGAAGTGATTTATAAAAAATTTTATAATAGTGGTGGGTAGCATAAAAAGTGAGTGAGTGTTTCTTTTAGGTCCGCGCGTTGTTGTTGTTTTTTTTTGGTCATGATCTAGGTAAGATGAATTCTATGTTTTTAGGGGGATGTTTTCCATCACGTCCGCGCTTTCAGTATAAATTGAAACTCGCTGGGCAGTCCAGCTACCCTTGTTGATTGATCAACACAAGAATGAATAGCAGAATAGTGAAACTGTTAGAACCTTGCAAGACGTTTTAGACAACTTAGGAATAATGGAACAGATGCTAATAAGACTGGTTGAAGACCATTATTCTTATAGTCCCCATCGTGTAAAGATGGAAATTAATAACTTAAGAAAAGCCAAGGACAAGATCAGTTGCGTTATGAAAGAGATAAAGGAGGAGAAGGAGGATGAAGAGGAAAGAATAAGAATAAGCAAACGGAACGAAAAAATTGAAAAAGAAGAAGAAAATGAAAAGAGGAAGAAAGAAGAGGAGGAAGAGAAGAAGAAAGAAGAGGAGGAGAAGAAAGGGAAGAAGAGTGTAGGAGATAAAATAAGAACTTGGTGGAGAAAAAGAAGAAATTAGAAGCAGAAGAAGAAAACCCAAAGGCCCTTTTCAGGGCCCCCATATTTCTCGAAAAGAGATAGCCTTTGAATTGCCTACCCCTTTTTTTATTTTATTTTATTTTATTTTTTTTTAAAAATAGAGACCCTCCCTGTTTCAATTTTACATAGACCCTATACAGTCCCAAGGGTTTTTTTGGCCATGTTAAATTTACATAGACCCTATATTGTCCCAGGGTTTTTAGCCATGTTAATTTCCATAGACCCTATATTGTCCCAGGGTTTTTGGCCATGTTAATTCCCATAGACCCTATATTGTCCCAGGGATTTTGGCCATGTTAATTCCCATAGACCCTATATGTTCCCACGATTTTTCTCCATGTTAAATTTACATAGACCCTATATGTTCCCAAGGGTATTTTTAATGATAAGTCCCATAGACCCTATAGGATCCCCATTCACTACTGATGATATTACTCCATCTGTTATAGCACCATTCCTACGAAAGAAACTTACGCGAGTGAACACCTGGCATTTTTATACCGTATATACCAATGATTATTACTATCGTTAAATTAAAAGAAGGAATGAAAATACAAACCACGTTGTAAATGTGTTCTCAAAAAACTAATTCAGAATACATGTTTTATGATAAACAATACTAAATGCTTTGCGAGTTAACAATAAGGGAATAAGGTCGGATATACAAAGAGGGTAAAATAGTTGCCACATGTACGGTACCATGAGGCTGGCTATTTTGGTACCTTTAGTTCAACAAAATTGGGAATCCTTTATTTGCCAATCAATTGCTGGTACTTGCATAACACACAATAGTGTAGAACATGGTTTCTTTGAGTTACGGTGGATGGCCAATCGTTTTCACAAAATAGTTGCATGGATAGGAATTAACTTTTAATTAGTCACTCTGGCTTTCTTGCTTGCTTATTTAAGGCTAATCTTTAGCTATTGTGCAATTTGACAACAGCTGACCAAAAGATGAAAATAGGGCATCTCCTGGGGGAGAATAAGGCACGTTACAAGGAGAAGCGGCTAGTCGTTTTGCAAATTTCACACATATTGGACAAGGAAGATCGATCAATATTTAGTGAAAACAAGGCTTTAAAAATGCCACGAAAAACCTCCCGATTTTAGGTCCCAATCTCTAATTTTTTATTCAGTCTCTTTACTTGGCTTTTAAAAAGTTCATATGTATGCCATTAACTCCGTTTTTACAAAACTACGGTAATCGTGCTAATATTAAGGAATGAAAGGCAATTACACATCAATGTTCTTGTATAGTTTCCGGTCAAAACTCCCTCTCAGCACAAGCCAATTTCAGGGTTTTAATGAGTATCTGGCCTGTACTTCTGTCACAAAACGAAAGAAATTCTCCGACTATCAACATAGGTGATGCCGAATTATCAAGCTTTCCATTGTGTGGAAAGATAAAATGTTTATTCAGCTAAAACACAAAACTAAAATTGATAGATGTTGATCTTAGTTGAACTATATGAGAATTTCAGCCTTTAATATTAATATTCTTCGTGAACATGTACATTATGATGGTTATGTGCCTTGTACAATTAAACGTGTGTACCTTTTTAAAATTAATAATTCAATTTGTAGGAAACGCTTATATCATTGAAAATGAGTAACTCTTCAATGCGTGATTCAAAGTAAATGAAACAGCTCTCAAGGACTAGCTGAAATGTTATCTGGAAGAATGCAATTTGGTCGAAACAAGGAATAAAGCAAAATCTGCTTCTAATATGTTTGGGAATAAGTAATGATTTAAGTGACACGATGCACGCTTTGCACTGTGTAAGTAGTCCACGATAAATCAACATGGTCTCCCTGGTAAACTCAACTGGCCCGAGAATTATGAAGTCTGTGTTTACCTTTATTTATTTACTGGCCGCCATGTATAGCCTATCTTGTGCTGAAAAATGGCGTTAAACCCTATAACAACAACAACAACAACAACAACAACAACCTTTATTTAACTTCGCGTTTGCTGTTGTTGTTGTTGTGGGGTTTAACGCCATTTTTCAGCACAAGATAGGCTATACATGGCTGAAAAATGGCGTTAAACCCTATAACAACAACAACAACAACCTTTATTTAACTTCGTCTTTGCAGTTGTTGTCGTTGTGGGGTTTAACGCCATTTTTCAGCACACGATAGGCTATACATGGTGGCCAGTATTAATGGTGGAGAAAGAACCCGGGAAAACCCCGGAAAGAACCACCGACCCACGAGAAGCTACTGGCAAGCTTTCTCACATACCCACATTTGCCGAATCCGAAATTCGAACATGCGCAGACAGAGGTGAGATGGCAGTGATCCGTAACGGAGAGCGCTTTAGACCACTCGGCCACTCGGGGCCCCAGCTTCGTGTTTGAGAGATCAGAAAATATGCACATGCAAAATAATAACAAAATCAATCATAGTACTTTATAACAGTTTAACAATTGTCGGGTCACCAAAAGTTACACTTTTTTTACATGCCTATGTCGTAGGACACGGAAATAAGTATTGTTTCGTGTCACAAGATTTACAGCCATTACAGTAGTCAACAAAAAAAACTAAAAACTGTCAAGTGTAGACATTGGCCCACGGATAACCCAATTCACCCACCCACCCACCCCCTTTTCCAGGCCTTTATTTTTTCCTAAATTATTCGACTTATACGCGAGTAAATACAGTAGATTAACTGGACATAAGGAGATGAAATTATATATGCATCTAATACAGACCCTGAGTAATGCCTCGGGGATTGGGAAAGTTGTTCCTACATCAGAATTTGAAATCTGCTAATATTTCCCATCCTGTATACATTGAATGTGCTTTAAGAGATTCTTGTCTTCAACCAACACAGACATTGCATCATTCAGACCCCAGGGTTATGTCAGAAAACGAAACCGTGGGTAATAGCAGCCTTCATGATCCGTATATATTCTAGCTGTATGCAAGGAGATAAATACACATAATGTTGTAACATTTGACCCCTATGAGTAGTAAGGTGGGATGCATTAGCGTCAATGGGAATTAGCATTACAGTGACCCCTGGGACAGATTAGCGTCAAGGGAAATTTGACATGGAGAAAAATCGTGGGTCAGATTAGCGTCAAGGGAAATTAACGTGGAGAAAAATCGTGGGACGGTTTAGCGTCAAGGGAATTTAAACAGGGTGGGACTGTATAGCGTCAAGGGAAATTGAACATGGGGATTTTTTTTTTTAATTTTTTTTTAAATTTAAATTCAAATTTAAATTTAAAAAAAGGGGTAGGCAATTGAAAGGCTATCTCTTTTCGAGAAATATGGCTGGCCCTGAAAAGGGCCTTTGGGTTTCTTCTGCTTCTTCTTTTATTTCCTCCATTTCCTCATCCACCCGCTAATCTTTCCCAAAATTCCTTTGTTCTTCCCTTTTCCTTTTCTGGTAACCAGACTGTGTGCCCCATAGCCATGAACTTCTCTTGTATCTTTATCCAATTGTTGTTGAGTTTTTCAAATGCGTCTTTTTTCTTTAAGTTTTCTTTCTCCTTTCTTTCTGTATTCCACTTGTCTTTGATCTTCATGACCTCTTCCTCCATTACTTTTCTCATAAGTTGTTCCGATTTCTTAATCTGGTCCAGGCCTTTTTTGACAAAGGACCACTCTGTCCATTCCATTACTTCTTCCAAAAAACACCTTACTTCTAGCACATTATCCATGGCTTCTTTCAAGTGGCCAATCTTTACATACTCTGGATCTATAAAGCCTCTTAGTCTTTTTACTTCTTCTTCTATCCTCTCTGCCACCAGATCCATGGCTGATTTTAGGTTTGTCACTTGCCTTCTTACAAAATCCCTGGTTGCTTCATACTTCCATTCATATTCAATCCTTTCCACTGCATAAGCTCCATCCACCATCCAATACCAAATGTCCTTTAACTGGTTAAACAATTCTGTTACAGCTACCATTTTCTTTTCTTTATTCCTTAGAATGGTGCGAACGACGAACGTTGTGGGTTCTTATACTTAATGTGCGGACGTGAAGGAAAACATCCCCCTAAAAACATAAAATTGATCTTACCTAGATCATGACCAAAGAAACAGAAACGCGCGGACGTGAAGGAAAACATCCCCCACACTTTTCTCATTTCATATAATCAAACCCAAACTATACTCTCCACATACGCTAAGAAACAATAAAGAAACCCATAATCTACTATTCACACAAACTTCCTTTAACATTTACAAACCAAAACACACTAACACATACAATCTCACTAATAATAGAGAGTTAGTGTTTATATTCACACTACTCTAGTTACACACATTGGCAAATTAATAGTTATTTCTTTTCTAGAGTATTGGGTAGCCCTGAAAAGGGCTGTTTTTTGGAACTTCATGGGCACCTGGTTAATGGTGGCACCTTCCAGGCCTGGCGCCACATACGCATCTTGTCCCCCAGTTACTTTTTACCTTTTTGGGGGAGAGAGCAGAGGCAGGATATGTGGCTTCAGAATCCCAATTTTCGGTTTCTGGGATTCTGAAATTTTTTCTCCTTCTTTCCTTTTCCTCCTCCTCTTCTTTGTATCTTCTATCCTCCTCTTTGTATCTTCTTTCCTCTTCTTCTTTATATCTTCTCTCCTCCTCTTCTTTGTTTCTTCTTTCCTCCTCCTCTCTTATCCTTCCCTCCTCCACAATGGCTTCCGCGGCCAGTTCATTTAATATGCGCCTGGCATATTCCAGATGCACATGAAGTTCCAACAGTTTCTCCAGTCTCGTGTTCATTTTTGGTGTTGATCAATCAACAAGGGTAGCTAGACTGCCGAGCGAGTTTCAATTTATACTGAAAGCGCGGACGTGATGGAAAACATCCCCCTAAAAGCATAAAATTGATCTTACCTAGATCATAACGCATCAACGCGCGGACCTAAAAGAAACACTCACTCACTTTTTTATGCTACCCATCACTATTTTAAATTTTTTTATAAATCACTTCAATAGACTATCCACATAAGCAAAGCAATCCAATCTAATCCCAAATATACACCTCAAACACCAAAAAGACATCATTTTAATCTACTATCCACACCAACTTACAAACACACAAACACACAATCACATACCCTCACATTTTTAAAAAAAAAAGAGTTAGTGTTTATTTTCACACTACTCTACTTACACACATTGGCAAATTTATCGTTATTTCTTTTCTAGAGTATTGGGTAGCCCTGAAAAGGGCTGGTTTTTTTGTTTGCTATGGCATTCTTTTTTTAGTTTCTAAGAATGCGATATCCTCTGAGGATAGACTTTCTGGCGATAGGCCTGCTTCGTCGGAAAGAGAAGAAGAACTCTTTGGTGTCGATACGACAATCGACAAAGCCTCTGTCAGCTTCAGGTTGCTGCTGCTGTTGTTGTTGTTGCTGTTGCTGCTGCTGTCTCTGAAGTCTGTACTTCTCTGTCTATTCTTCTTTTTCCCTGTTCATTTTTTCTCTGCAGAGCTCTTCTATCAGGTCTTCAGTGATTTTTAACATTCTCAAATTCTCTATTTCTTCTGGCTTCGGTATCAGACTGTGTCTGACCCTATGCAAATTCACGTAGGCTTCGTTGAGCTTGGCTAGTTTGGAACACATCTTCTTAGGAGGATGAGTTGACAATGGATGGTTAGACTGGAAACAACCCCGGTTCTTAAAGTCAAAGCGCGGACGTGAAGGAAAACATCCCCCACACGGTTTTCGAGCCGCAACGTTCAGTGAGTGTCATGAGAGGGATAGTAAGAAATGAAAGAGCATGAATCCAACATTCTTATAGCTAAACAAACCACAAAGGCATTTTTTCAAAACACAACATTTTTTATTCAAAAATCACTTAACACTAACCAACAACAACTCTAACATTTTTAACAATAATCCAACATGATAACATCTAACAATTTTTTTTTCAAATGACAAACATTTTTTTTCTCAATTGACAATCTACTTTAAACAGGGCTGACAACGTTGTGAATGAAATTGTGATTTCCACTGTTGGAAATCATTAGGCCATTGATGGACACTACGTTTCCTAGCTTGAGACAAAAGATAAGCATAATGGTCACAAAACCATCGATCTACTTTCACATCGTTTCTAGCAGAAGAACGAGGATCGAAATGAGTCACTAAATGTTCTAAGGAATAGCCTAGGCTGCGATGATGCAGAAAATACACACAGTATTGTCCACACACCAAGGAATCTGTGCCTTGCAATTTCACATTATTGAATCGGGTGGTTTGAGCATTTCTTCTCATAAAGTCGATGATATCGTCTTCCAAAGGGGGCAATCCGTACGAATCGAAATATTCCACACATCCTTCTTCAGGAAAGTAGACGGCTACCCAGTGGGTTCCTGGGAGATGACTGTCGTCCGTGTTGATCACGTAAGCTAGATGGTCTGTAGGTTTGCGATGAGAGAGTTCATCTTTAGCACAGACAACAGGATTCCAAGAAGACGTATACGAACTGTGGTTCAAAAGGTAATAAAGTTCCCAGGTATCCATTTGTGTTGTTTTTTCTTCTTCACAGGTAATAATAAGTCGTCAATTCGATCCTGACTTTTTGCTTGAAAATGTCTGACGAATAAACGGTTATTCGTTCTGTTTCCTCACTCTGATTCAGGAGAGCTTCGATACGATGGATCTCTTGAGTGGTTAATGGTGGACAAGAATGTTCACGCAAGTCTTTATACCACTGATGTAACACGTCTTTGTTCGAGATGAGACTCCAAGCCTCGTCCAGGTACTCGTCCAATTTTTCTTCTTGACTCAACATCAGGCATTTGTCGTGCTGAATTTGACTGGGATGATCGTTTTGACATCCATAACACTCTTTCTTGATCAGTTCCGTCATTTTGTCCACTAAGTGTTTGGCAAAACAGGAGACTAAATGGGCTTCTTGTTCTGGCCATCTCGACTTCATCATGATCACTTCTTCTTTTTCCACGGTTTCCTCACGTTCCATCTCCAAAGTTTCTCCACTAGGTAAAGAGGGATAACAGTCTTCCATAGCTTCTAATAGTCTAGAATGACTTCTCTCAAACTGTTGATTTCTATGGTATTATCGAATTCTGCATACAGGATGACGTTCAACGTTGGATTAGTAACAGTGGGGTCTGGGAATTTAAACTGAATTTCCACACGAATCTGGCCGGATTTTATAGGGTGGAAATGTCCCTCGTCGCTTCCTTGGTCTGGAGTGAAATCGAAAGCCCACAAAGCATAGCCTCCTGCATAATCCTCGTACGTAATGCCTTGACTGGTGTTGGTTCCTAACTGGCCCGTGGCTTCGTACAGGGACAAGTACGATCTCAAGTAATTCTTCGCGTCACCAAAGTTAGGTTCGAAAGGTCGGGTACACAAGATCTTGCCATCGCGACTGACTTCGATCTTGGACACGTTGAAGTGTTGAAAGTTGAAAGGATTTTTTTTAAGGCTCCGTTGAAGGCTTCATTCAAGACCATACCAAGGACCAAACGTTTGGGTAACTGTCCTTGAAACAGATGATCTTCGATCATGGAATGCTGTCCAGGAGGAATGGTGAACGTTTTCACTTCTACGCGTCGGATGTGATATTTGGCAGTCATTCTGCTCAACGTTTGACTGATGTCGTTACCTACTTTAGGTAACACTTCCACGCGTCGTACGTAGAGCCTGGCTTCCTCGATGACAGTTTTGCAAGGGGTAGTACCTATCAAATGGAAAGCGGCACCGCTACGATTCAGTCTCAGGCGAACATTCACCCCGTTTAGCAAATATTTCTCTTGCAACCACATGTCCAAATGCAAACGATCCATCAGTTCTAAACTTTTGTTTTCTATGATTCTGTTTCTTCGTTCTATAAATCCGTCATTGTTTATTTTGGCTGTTGCATCTTTTTCGGTTGTTTCAAACTGGCCTGCTTCGTCAGCTTCCCATAGCACACAGGCATTGAGATGAGTGTTCTTGGCGTCTATTCCGTACGTCAAGAGATTTTCCAGGTACGCTCGATAAGGGTAAGTATCCATGCTGCTGCTGACCAGTTTGTTGTTCAAGTACAAGTCCACTGAGCTGAACAAGGAATGCATGAAATTGTTGATGGGAGCTATTGCCTCATCGCCATCTAGGGGCGAATTGTCCTCATCGACAACTTTGACTTTCAAGTACAAGCTACTGCTATTCAGATCGATGTAATCTTCGGGCTGTCCTTTGATTTCAAACTCGATGGGAGCTGAGGCTGTCAATGAGGAGACGGGGTGAAATTCCACCCACTGGGATTCTTGCATGGTCATCATGGTGGGGGGCATGGCAAACAGATCCAGTTCCGTCTTGGAACAAGCGCAAGACTCTCGGTGCATCATTTTTTTCTGTGTTTCAATAATCGAAAACGTCTAAGTCTCGAACGGTTCTTCTTTTCTTGTTCTTTCTCGCTTGAAGTCTGGTGAAAGGGTGTTTTCTTCGTCGTCTCTTTCTGCCTTGTCCTTGCTGAATGCCTGACTCTGTAGCGTGCAGGGCATTTATAGGTGTGTCTCGTCGGCCTAAAATGTCTTTGCCCGTTTGTAGCAAGACATTTTTGCCAGCCCTCATGAAGGCTTCTTTAGGGTTTTGTTTGTCGATGATGACATTTTGGAGAAATTCTTTGCCTTGCGTCAGTGCCGCATCTTTCAAGGCGTGCAATCCGCGTGTCACCATCGGTTTCAACACCGAAGCCACCGAACGAAAGGCCGATTTTAACATATCTCCTAAACCGTGTCCTCGCTGTCGTGCAACCCCTCGGTACACTGGATACATGACTTACGAGTCGTGAGAAAACCGTTTTCGAAAATGGAGTTTCACCGTGACCTTTCCTTTGGTGAATGGAATATTTTGTCCCAAATCTCCTTTTATAGCAATGTTGACCGTGTCCAAATACGACTTGCTGACAGGCAAATAGTGAGGATGGACAAATTCGCGGTGGACGTGGTAAGTGTTTCCACCTTCCTCGTCAGTGGCCGTGGCAGAATTTACTTTCAAAGGAATGACACGCAGTAATGGTACGGAGGTGTGTCCCACTACGTTGTACTCCACCACATCGGAGTACACGAAGATCAAATTCAGTCCTTGGTTCAGTTCTACCGGGTAACGAAAATACCTTGCAAAATGCATGTCGTTCTCAATGTCTGCCATTTTAATTTTTTGGGTCTGCTTATCCGTGACCAAATTGAGGTCTCCACCCAAAATGTCATACAATTCAGGGCAAAATTTAATACGTATACTTTTTTCCTCACTTTGAAATTTGATGAGCAGACGGTGAGACTGTTTGTGGTACTCGATGGTGACATGTTTACCTTCTTTGGTCAGAACTTTGTCAAAGGTTGCATAGAATTTGTCAGCGATGGCTTCCATCAGATGTTGACCACTAAAATAATGGCCTGAGTTAATTTTAAAGCGATAAACGAAAAGAGGAGGAGGAGGAGAAGAAGAGTCACTGCTGCGGTGTAATAGGTCCTTTGCAAAATGTGAGGTATGTTGAGGACTGCCCGTCATCTTTTGCTGCAGTGCTGGGTCCAGAATTTCGACGTCAAAAGTGTTTTGAGTTTCAGTGATGTTTTTGATTTGTGTTGGGTGAATGATTTCCACTAAAGCCACTTCCCAATGGGCTTCGTGATCTTAGGGGATGGCCTGAGGTAATTTGGCCGTGTAACAGCACAACGTGTTGTGGGGAAACACTTCCATTGAACTGTCACTGGGTCACTGGGTAAGGTTAAGTAAAATTGGTTTTGGTGACTCATAATTCCAGAGTTCTGTGGCTGTCCGAGGGGTTACTGGACGTCAGAGGCGTGTCTCCGCCCAAAATGGGGTTCTGGTCGTGGTTGGAGTGGTGACTGGCACTGGCACTGGACACAAGGTTCCCGTGGTTCCCGTTCGAGGAGAATTTCAGGGAAGGATTGGGAAGCAGGTAACCGATGCAACTGCTCAATAAAATGGTCCACAATTGTTTGTCTCATTGTTGCAAACTCAAATTGGCAATGGCTGCCCCGATGACACAATACACCACGAAGATTTGGCAGAAAAAGACGATTTGCGTTTTAGGCACACGTTCTCCACACCACACCCACAAGGGTTGTTTTTGTAAATCTTGCACAGAAGAACTAGGTGAAGAAGGAGTGGTCGACGTAGCTGCGTCTGCTGTGTGAAAGGGCATGATGGTCACTTCTTTTTATAGTCGATGACTTGCGATGCGTCGATCCAAGAATCAAAACTGGGTGGATATCCTTTCCAACGTACTTTGACTTCTTTGACACGTCGTTTGCCCACTTTACGGGTTCTGCGTTCGAGAATGCTTTCGATGTCGTACACGTCGTCTTCTTTTTTGGTGACACGTTGTAACTCGGGCAAATAAAACGTTCCTTTGAGCACTTCTCCGTTCATGTCTTCCAATTTATAGACGGCAGGATGACGACCATGCACTCGTCCAGTGACGCGAAACAATTCGGTCGTCCAGTTAGGTAAGTAGCCTTTGTCGAAAGTGCGTTTGGTTTTGCCAATGCGCACCCAATCTCCTACGACCAACTCTCCACTTTTCTTGGGGATAGCCCTCGTCGGGGACGTACCGAACAGGCGCTCAAACACCAGCACTTCGTTGTCGGGAGTCACGTCTTGTGGGGCACGTCCGATGCTTCGATGGTAAGATTGGTTGTACGCTTGCACCAGGTGAGGTAAGATGTCGATGTACTTCAGAGTGTGGTGATGCGTAAAATATTTCCACATGCGTTCTTTCAAAGTGCGTTGAAAACGTTCCACGATGCTGTCTTTGGTTTCGGGATTCTCGGTGGTAAAAAAATGAATGTCACGTTTCTTTAATTCTTTTTGGAAAGCTTGGTTCAGAAATTCGGTGCCTTTGTCCGTTTGCCATCGAAGAGGGTGACGACCGCTTTGTTTCAACACCCGTTGCAGGGCTCGCACTAACTCGTTGCTCGATTTGAAGTCAAGGGCACGACCCAGGCAAATTTGGAAAAGACGTCGATGACACAAAACAAATATTTGTAGCCACGATTGTAGCTGGCCAAATGAGAGACATCGGCTAAATCGGCTTGCCATTGATGATCGATGCCTTCCACTCAGGTGCGACTTCTGGCAAACTTGCGTCGAATGGGTTTGTGCAAAGTGTAGGTAGCTTGTTCTTGTAACCATCGTTGCACTTGAGGTAAACGGACACTTTTCAGTCGCGTTTTGGCAGCATGATACAATTTTTGAACTCCTGCGTAACCTGCAGGATGCGAGGGATCGTAGTAAATGCTGGCTAAGACTTTTTCCATTTTTTTGTGTTGATTGGTGTCTTAATAAGGCACCCACTCTTGGAAGAGGCTACTCTTTTTCTCTTGGGGTATTTTCTTGGATTGCAATGCTTTGCGTGTATGAACGGCAATAGGTGTTGAAGAGGAGGAGGAGGATGTCTGAGCGGGGGATATTGGTTCTTGTTTCACTTCTGTCTTCACTTCTGTCTTCACTTTCTTTTTCTCTTGTGATGAAGAAGGGGTGGCCATCATCTTTTTAATCCATCCAATTCTGGAGGTAGGTGGTGTTGTTAACTTGCGTACTTTTTCTGGTGGAGTTTGAAACCCTTCTTCTTCTTCTTCTTTTCCTTTTTCTGTCTTGGTCACTGGTAGTGGTGGAACTGGTACTGGTACTGGTACTGGTGATGGTGCTGGACTTTTCATCAAGGTCTTAAAATCTTTCAGAGTGGGTAGAGCTGTTTCGTCTAAAGCTTTCTGGTGAAAGAGTTGAGTGGTTGCAAGAGTTGACCGTACTTTTGCGATTTTTCTGTTTCGGACAAATCTTGGCGATCCATCAAGGATTGCAATTCGTGTTGTAACTGGGACATCTCGCTCAAATTGGGATTGGGAGGTAAATGCGGGGTGCGTTGTTCTTGCCACCGATGGTATTCTATCCATCGTTTGTAAGGCACTAAAGCTAGTTTTCGTCCTTCCATGGGGTTGTCAGGGGTCGATTCTGAGATCTTGGGACTTCCGAAGGCCTTTTTATCTTGCTCTTCTTTTTTTGACGCATGGGAATTTTCTTTCGAACCATTTGGCGAAGAACGTGACGATGCTTGCTTAAGCATTGTTTCTGGTGCTTGGACAAAGGGATCGTGCCTTTCAAAACGTTCAAACAACATTCGCACACGGTATCGATGACCTCTTTGGAGGCCGTTTGAATGAGTTTTTTTCGTAGGGGTGGAGAAGCTTTGGACAGGACAGATAACAGGTCCCCATGTTTGGCTAAACGTGGTGGCAGTCCTTTCCTTTTCTTTCCTTGGGGTTTTCTGGAGGGTGACATCTTTGAGTCTTTAGGAGCACCAAAAAACAATGATACCCTACTCGGTCACAAGCCTGTTTTATACTGGAACGCGTCGCCACTGATTGTCTTTACGGCGTATCAGTTTGAGGACAGGCATGACACGTCGTACAGGGGTACGTAACGGACTAAATCGAGCCAGTTCTTGCTTGGACAAATCCAGTAAACTTTGTAACATGCCCGATCTTTCATGGACTTTGATTTTGGGGGAAGGTACTTTGTGAGCAGCAGCCACTGCCACTAAATTGGAGGGTCCTGCCACTGGGGAAGTTCTTTTGGGGGTCATCAACGGAGATGTTCTTGGTGTGATCAACGTCTCCAAGTACTTTTCAGTTCCTGGTGTCATCAACGGAGAAGTGGACAAACGTGAGGATGCCGGTGACGTAGTCACCGCCGTAGCAGGTCGTGGTTTGCCAGTGTAAGGTTGCGTCCGGGTCGAAGTGCCTCTCTTGCGACTAATTTTCTTCTGTGGACTTTTCTTTTTCTTGGGGCTTCTTTTCTTTTTCCGGGGTGGTGTCTGGTAAGAGGAGGGTCCCGCCACTGGAGAAGTTCTTCTCTTTGGGGACCTGGTCTTTTTCTTTTTCTTCTTGGGGCTTCGTTGGACTTTTGTCTTGGGGATAACTTTGGGGGCATTAGGATCCCATCTTAAGAGAGAGCGAATGATGACCCCTCCTAGAGTACCGCTCCCTCCAGGTTTCAAAATGATTTGGTTTTTGGTTTGAGTGTCGATGCGGGGATCGGCCAGTTGGACCAAAGCGACTTTGTTTCGATCGAAAAGCGTTTGGTTTGATGAGGAATCTGAATGATTCCTTGGAGTATTTGACGTGCCGTCACCGTGAACCATCGTAAGACTTCTTTGAGACTAGCTTCTAAGACACGAGCTCGTGTTTGTGGATCTTTTTCTCGACTGATGCCATACAAGGCACGAATCAATTTGACGGGAAGATGCGACTGAAGGGACGTCATGTTCACACTGTGTGCGAGACAGACAAAAAAGGGTCTGAGGTTTTTATAGATTTTTTATGGGGAGTGAAATGAAGTCGAGGACGGAGACGTGTAAAGGACAGGCCCTCCGTCTTGGCACCAGTGGTGAAACAAGTGGGTACGAAATCGCAAATCCTCGGGAGTCGTAGGTTTCAAATCGACGAGTAAATAGGCGTGTGGAGTTTGAGTGGCATCGTCGTACGCCTGAGTCAGCCAAGGCGTTCCTAACTGTTTGGCTAAGACTTGCACTTGCGATTTATCTCGAGGGTTTTTAAACAAGACCACGTAATGCGCATTGAGACTGATGGTGCGATGGGCTTTACTTTGTTGAAACAAATTTTGGGTGATGTAAACGACACTGGCATTACGGTGATGCCCTTTGCGCGTGAACCACAATTTAATTTCTTCTTCGTCTTCTCCTAACATGTCGTCGAAAATGACCAAATGGGTTTGACGGGAGTCAGAGACGATGCCGTCGTCTTCTATAGGAATGCCTTCCACAAACACGATGGAATCGCCTTGACTTTCTCGCAAGAGGCTGTACGCCGATTGCCACTCTTTGTAACACCACACGATCCGTTGAGGTGGCCGATCGATCAAATGATGTTTATGTTCGATCAAACGTTTGACGAATTCGGTTTTGCCTGAACCGCTAGGTCCAGCAATGAGCATGTTAAAGGGATGGCGAAGATACAAAGCCTCCCAACTGGCACGATCTAAGTGTTCGTCGATGACTTTGACAGTAGAGGAAGAGGGAGCAGAGACAGCAGAGGTAGCCGTTGTGTGAGAAATGTCACTTGTGACACGAAAAACGAACAAGACAAGAGTTTATATACTTTTTCAGAACACGTTTATTGAATGTTTTTTTCAAACATGAATACGAAAGACAAAAATACATAAAAGCCAAAGGCTTAAGTACAAGGATAAAAGGCAAATGATAACCATGAACGTGGAATAAAAACAAGTGTCTGTACAACATGTTTTGGGTAATGTTCTAACCAGTTCTATAGTAGGGGGTAAGGTCACACAAGTGTCCTCCCGAAAGAGTCTTTCAGGTCTGTCCACGACAGTCCTGTCCTGGGTGACGGGTTCTTCTGGCACCGTCACTAACACGGGTTGAAAAGTAACTTTTTTCCTTGAACAACTCTCGTGCATACTGGGCCGCTTCTTGGGTCCAAGCCTCAAAACCCCATTCTTTCCAGGCACGGACATCTGTCCAATGGGGATGTAAGTCACAAGCTACACACACATCGTCATACACGTCTTGGGTAGCTAAAAGTTCACGAATCTTTTTTTCCTGTTGAGGTCGAGAAGTATCCAGATGAAAACGCAAGGCTTTGAGCAAAAGGAGTTTTTCGTGACCATTTAAGGCCATTGAGGTGGTAAGTACTGATCGTAAAGAGTCCACAGAGAATCGGCTGGTAAACGAAATCCCAGAAAACAAGTCACTAAGACACACACCACTTGTCGTCCCAAATTGAATGGATAAAATTCTTGTAATAATTGATGGTAATGATCCACGGTTTGAATATGGTCATTGAGTTCCTTCCACGGAATCTGTTGAATGATATGTGACATAACCCGTGGCATGGCAACTTGATTTTATAGTCTCTTTGTTTCGGAAGCAATAAAGGTAATTTCTAACCAAACACGTTCGTTCTCCAGTAGGGAATTTAAATGTTACATACTGTAACTGAAACGTCAGAGTTTGTCTAGATGTTTCGTCTTTTTCTAAGCAGATTCCATGTAACAAATGTTGGTAATCCTTTAACTCGTCTTCCTCAATACGTTGCAGTAAGTGAATCTCGAAGTAACCAAAATTACGAACGTCTAGTCCACCATCATCATCATCATTCATACACTGAAAGTGTTCAACAAGGTCTGACCACTGAAAACATTTCTGACGAATCAGTTCTCTTATACCATTCAGGTACCAGTGGTTAAAGATCTGGTGACGTAACGGATGCAATTGTTCTTTACGTTTCACTTGTATTTTCACCAGCTCTCGGTAAATCCTTTCTCTCAACTCCTCAGGCAAACCCAAAATGTTTTCTTGTAAAGTATTCATAAGTATATACACTGTTTTTGGAATCGTTGGGTGGTGGCCAATAGCCTCGTTTAACTTTGTGCCTAATGTAATATCCACTCATAATCAGTCTTCTTGTACTTTGGAACATAGCATAATTTAAAAACGGACGAATCACTTTGAGTTTGCGTTTCACTTGTATTTTGATCAGTTCTCGGTAAATGCGTTCTCTCAACTCCACAGGCAAAGCACGAATGTTCTCTAGCAAAGTATCCATGAATAGGTCATACTAAATCCTCTTTGGTCTGACACAAGAAATGTACTGTTTGCACAAACATGGTTTTACTTCAGTGTCGAATTTAAATCGTTCAGTCACTAATTTGCACATTACAATTCGTTCAGAAGTTTCCTCTTTCACCAAGTTGACACAGTGTTCAAGATGTTGCTAATTCGTTAACTCTTCCTCTGGAATTCGATGCAGTACGTTTACAATGATGTAGGTAGAATCGCCCATACCAAGCCAATCCTTTTTAAAACTAGAGGATCGTTGATCAATGTCTGTCCGATGGAACACTTTCAATTGAATCAATCCTTGTATAGCCTTCAGGTACCAGTGGTTCAAACACCGGTGACGTAACGGATGCAATTGTTCTTTACGTTTCACTTGCATTTTGACCAGCTCTCGGTAAATGCGTTCTCTCAACTCCACAGGCAAAGCACGAATGTTCTCTTGTAAAGTATCCATGAACAGATGATGGTAAGAAGTTACTTCAATGTCGCGGTCCCACTAAGGGTAAGTAATGACAATTCGGTGACCATCGAGCATGTTCTACGTAGGCCGAATCTTGCGGTTCCCAGTGGTGAAGTGACACACCGCAACTGAAGCACTTGACTTTATCTCCTTCGCCCAAGTAGAAAAATCCGGCTCTGGCTAATTTTTCGGGGGTCGGTCCTCCCAGATACTTAGGCCATTTTCCTTTGAACGATTGAAGACGATTTTCAAAGTCGCAGTATTCCGACAAACGCACAGGGAACGAATATTCGTCTTTCACAGGTTCGTTTCGATGAGGGTTGAGTGACATGGGTAGGAGTTTGCTCAGGGCTGGATGACATCCGTAGGGGGGTAGACGTGAAGGTGAACATTCCCCTTTAAAACGAAACCCAGTAAAATGTCCAAGAGGACGAGAGGCATCACTTTCGCATCCCACAGGTTTGACACGCACAGCATCACTTTCCATGATAGGGGTAGGGACACTAAAGTTCCCATGATGCTTTACGGCATCGCTCAGGTCACAAGGTACAGCATCGTACCCATCGCAAGGCTCACAATCGCATTCCACTTCCGAAGCTTCACACTTGAATTGTGCCTTTCTAAACAACTTGTTCTGTGTTTCTCTGAAAGTATTCATCTTGTTCGCTCGGTCTTGGTAGTCACAATGAACTATCGATCTTGCCTAGGGTTCCTTTTTATATACAGACCAATACCGACGTGACCGTACGGCAACGTAAAGTGATTGGGAAGTCGCACTCGCTTCTGGTACACGATTTGATAGACTTTATCCAGGGGTCGACTAACGATGTGGTGAGTGGGTAAACGTACAATTTTGTTCGGTTGATAGGTGGTCACTTTAAAGTTTTCATCCTCTCCCGATTGCAAGGCTTCTTTCAATACCCCAAAGTTGACCACTCGACTGGTACGATGATTCAGAGTCAGTCCTTTCACTTTGCACGTCGTGTGCACTTCTCCTTGTTTGTCCCGGTATTCGTAGCCGTAATTTTTGGGGCCACCACTGACGAAACTTAGAATCTTGTCGTCGGGATGCTCGTCTGTCCAGGCTCCTAAACGGTCTCCTTCGATGTCAGGGTGATGTTGAATCGGGTGATGGATGTAAATGCAACTGTCCGTGTCAAAGTACAGGACGCGTTCTCCTAACAGTTCTAAAGCTTCGTACAATTTTAAGCGAGCATGGGCTGTCAAGTAAGCCGCAATGATGACATTTCCAAAAGGGTCGTCTTGTACAAAGTCCAGATCTTCTTCGTAATTGACCAAGATTAAATCCTCGCGAACGACGTCCACGTGTTTCATGTATTTGGTTTTGTCGTGAATCATCTGGAAGTAGCGGGAAGGTTGTGTCAAATATTCCGTCTTGGGTAAACACGGTCGTTGTGCCATTTTACCCCACAAGCAATTTAACATCACTTTGGCAAACGATCGCCTGCCTTCGTTTTTCTCGATGTGGTCTAAAGTGATGCCTTCTTGTTCGTAGTATTTCTCTTTGAATTTTATTTGGTCTTCGGGATTGTGACACCAGGAAGGATAGCCGCTGGCTTCTTGCTTCAGTTTCAAAAAGGCATCCACGTAGTCGGCGAAAATACCTTTCTGAGTAGGGTCACACTTGTGGTATTGTTGTGTCTTAGGAAAGTGACAAATTTCGTACACTTCTAACAGTTGGTATCCCATGTCCAGAGCTTTGAACAATTCTACGCTGACCCAGGTTCCCGTCAAGGCCCGTTCTTCCTGGCTCTGCTGACAAGGTTGGTCTTGGTTGCACGTTTCGGCACAAGTACGGCACAAGGGAAACATCAGTTTGCCTTGACAATGGTGAGGTAAGACGGGATGGTATAGGTTCGTGGGAGGCAAAACTTTGCACTTGATCAAGCCTTCGTATTGTCGAATGTTTTTCAGGTCGATGTGTTCCGTCAGCAATTGCGGGTGCCCTACGGGAAAAGGACAATATTTGCACACGTAGGGATACAGCGAACACACGTCCAAATATTTGATTTCTTCTCCTTTCTCTTCGTCGGCTTGGTACAGCAAACAGGTGGCATTGGTCCTTCCTCCGTACAAACTATCCCTCGGGTTCAGCGGGTCCATGAACTGGTAACTTTCCACGAGGCGTTTAAACTCGGGATCGGTTTTCATACGGTGATCGTACTCGTGTTCCCACATTTCCGCCACTTGGTATCCTTGCTGTTCTAACTTTAGGCGCCGCTGACATGTGTCCTGTTACAAGTCTTCCATGGTCCGTTGTAAAAACTGATTTTTAGTGTCACGGTCAGGGTAGCAGACGGGACATCCGTGAAATAAGCAGCCGTTAAACTCGTACACGATCTTGGGGTTATCTAAGTCCCAGCCATCTACCGAATACGTTCCGATGGTCTTTTCGCCTCCTCCGTTGCGGGCATGCTGAATCCATTTATCTTCCTTGTCGCACAAGTAATGTAACCAACGTAGGGCTTTGACCGAGTATTGACGCTTGACATAGTGGGTCGTTTGAGGACTGATGACAGCCACGGTGTTTTCAGGCATAAATCGTTGGCGGTACACTAAGGAACACGCTTTGGCAATGGTGCAAGCTTCTTTCAAAGGATCGACCCCTCCGTGTTCCATGAACAGTTCTCGAAATTTTCCACAGCAACGTCGTAAAATGTCCACGTCGGAACGACAATACTTTAACATTTCTTCCTGAAAGTCGAAAGGGTCAGAGGCATGAGCCTGGTGCCAAGCGTAGAAATCTTCTCGTTGTTCGGTACGCATGTTGTCAGGGTCGTAATAGTGAGCCTCAGGTAAATGGGGTAGAACGGCGTGTTGATTGGCTTCCGTATTGAAAAAGTGTGGAAAGTACCCTTTAGCCATTTCTGTCATTCCAAACGTTTTAGGCATTCAACTCAAAGGCATGGCCAAATAGCTCATCGAATCTTTAAACTGTACTTGTCCCACTTGCATGAAAATGATTTTGGCTCCGTTCAAAGTCACTTTAGGACGCTCGGTGCCTTCTTCCGTATAGTACCTCAAAAGAAACTGTCCATCGTATCCGGAGAAATTGTGAGCCATCACCGTGGCATGACGATGACAATCTCCGTAACGTTCGATGTCCTCTTGGCTCCACGTCTTGTCGACGGGGTCTAAAACCCATTGGGCAAAATCGGCTAACGTGTTCGGTCCCCGAAAGATTTTTTCACGCCCTCCAGGAATCTTGCTGCAGTGAGGGCAATGACTGAAGATAGGTTCTTGAATGCACTTCTCGCACGCTCGATGAGCCACGCAGAAATTAGGAATGTGAATGCCGGTCTCTTGCATGCATTCGAAATCGAAAAAGATGAAATTGCCTTTCTTCTTGTGACCGTCCTCTTTATCTGGTGGGGGTTGGTATTTTTGCACGTAGCATTGGTGTTCCAAGTCCACGATGTGGTGACAAATGTGACATTTTTTCTTTCCTCGACATACGTGTGCCTTGGCATTATTAGTAAGTATGCCTTGTCTACACGCAGGGCACAATATCAGCAGTTGACAAGCGCATTTCTTCTGTGAACCTTGCGTCTTCAAGTGTTGTTGGTAACAGGTAGGGCTGACAAACGTGCGCAGACAAGTTGAACAAGGCACTGGTTCTTCGCTCAGACAGGGTGGAGAGGCCAAACATCCTCCGCATTTCGATCCACAATGTTTGTGTTGCTCTCGATTATTATAACCATAGTCACATTTCTCACAATAATAACCGTATCCCAGGAATCCAGTGATACTGGTAATGGTATCGAAATGCTCATCGTGATGATAAAGGTGAATGTATTTTCCGTCCTTAAAATCTTGGCCTCGAAACAACAGAGGCCCGCGCATTTCTTGAGGGTGCACTTTCAAGGTGTAGCGTGGAGCTAGGGCATCTTGCAATTTTTGCATCTCAGGAATGCCACAGGGTGTGTCTTTGGACAGGCCAGATTGTTGCAACATGAGTTCTGCTTCGTTTCGTTGTTTGGCTCGGTCCGATTGTTGAATAGTTTTCCAGGCTCTTTTCCATTCTACCGTGTCGTTCTTGTCGGCATAGGTTCGTCCCACCACGATGGCACGGGCTAAACACATCTGGTCTTGAGGGTTGTGAATTCGGACGAGTCTCTTTTTGGTGTTGCGAAGGTCGTCCACCAATAACATCGTTTTGCGTTGTCCGGTCCCTTGAGGAGGAGAGAAGTGAGCCATTTTCAGTGTGGCTTTACCATCGGTGATGTCAAACTGGTCATTAGATTGTTGTACGTGTTGAATCTTGTCCATGACTTTGGAAGGGGTTAGTTCTGCGGGTCTGCTAAACTCGATCCAAACAGGGGATTTCAAACCGTCGTGATCTATGGATAGTGTCAAGCGATCGTCTTCTTTGGCTTGACATTGTCGCTTGAGTGCGGTGAGCAAAGAATCCCACATCTCTGTGATGAACCCTTGTGCTTTCTCCAAGGGTACGTCGGCCTTGAAATCTTTAAACTTCACCGTGTAGGTGTAAGCCGTGGTTCTAAATTTTCTAGAGGAGCGCTTTTCCGTCTCTCGAATGGAATAGTATTTTTCAGGGTTGACTAAGGGTGGTGAACCTGGTTTAGAGGTTTCAAATTCAGGTTCACTCATGTCCTCTTCAAAATCACAAGCATGAATTTGTGCCAAGATTTCAGCCCTGGTACGAGGCGAAAGATCACGTTTCTGCCTCTTACTTTCTTCTTCTTCTTCTTTCTTCTCGAATGAATGGGATCGTTTCATCTTGAGTGCAAAACGTCAAATGACTCAAGTGTAAACACCATAGACTAATTTATAGTCATGGCAGACCAGCATATATAAAAGGGTGCGTGTCTTGTTCTTTCAATATTCATTTCACTCTCAAGCCTAGCACAACGATGGAAGAGACTAACCAAATCGAACGTTTCGTCAGAGCTTTGCGAGGGGTCATTAGAAAATTCTCTTCAGACCAGCCGACGGACTACTCTCCTTCCTTTCGAGATAAAAGTCAAGATACTTGCTATATCTGTCAGAAGAAAGGGCATTGGTCTTCAGAGTGTCCAGACCGTCAAAAAAGAAAAGAAACAGGGGCTAAAAAAGACAAAAGTCAAGATACCTGTTATTATTGTAAAGAAAAAGGACATTGGTCTCCAGATTGCCCAAAAAAGAAACAAGAGGAGTCAGAAGAAAAGAAGGATTCTTCAAAAGAAGAGAGGGATTCTTCAGAGGAAGAAGAGGAAGAAAGAAGACAATTCTATTTACAAGAGGCAAAGAAACAGGAGAAGAAAAGAAGAAGGGAAGAAAATGAGGAAAAAACGGTGAAGAAATTCAAAAAACCGAGAGACTAAAGATTTAGAAATAAGAAGTCAATGAACCTTTTATTAAAGTGTTGTGTTGTGAATTAGATTGTAAAAAAAATGGATAAAAAGAATAAATGAATGATATAAGGTAAGTGTCTTTGAGTTTTGATTTTAAAATAAGAAAGTAAACTCATGCACTCATACACAGAAACGTACTACAAGGGTAAAAGGGGTGGGGGTTTTTTTTGATTGATCGGCAAATTGAAATTGTAATTCTTTTCGAGAAACGTGGGTGGCCCTGAAAAGGGCCTTTTTTCTTTATGGTGTAGTTTAAGCAATCAACTTTAACTGTCTTAAGCCTTTGCCACGGCCAAGGCCTACTTCTGGACTGCGTAATGTTGATGATGATGATTGGGTTGAAATCACTAAGGTGGTACGGTAGGCTTAGTCTCAGGGTTGACGTGTTTAGCTCGGGAAGGTCGTATTCTCTTCGGTCGTAATAAAGAAGTCTGATACATTTGTTTCAGACTTCTTAACTCCGCTAAAATGTCCAACAGTACCGTGACCGTTTGATTTTCACCCTCCTGTTTCTTTGCTGCTACTTCTTCTTGCTGTTGTTGCTGTTGTTTTTTTCTTACCTCTTCTTCTTGCTGCTGTTGCTGTAGGAGAAAAGCTTGTTCCGCTTCCTTTTGTCGTTGTATAAATTTCTCCAATTCTTCTTTCTGTCTCTGTCTAAAATTCTCCACTTGCGGTAATGAAGAAGGTAACGAAGGTTCCGGAACAAATTCTTGCGAGGAGAGAAAATCCACAAAATCCCAATTCACCTCTTCTGAAAGTTCCCTTGGGCGGTCTCCACTGCTGGTGCACCCCAATGGATCGTTTTCTGAGTTTCCGTCATGTTGAATCACTGTCGCATAGATTGACTGCACACAAGCGCTAGCGAATCTATATAGACCACGTGACGTCACAGACTGCTCTCTTCGGATTGGATGCGGGCTGACTGAATTTTGTAACGCGTGTTGGGATTGGTGAATGAACTCAATCCGTTTCAATCCTTTCTGTCCCTATAAATAAGCGCAGTTCACTGCATTGATTCACCTGTTCTCGGAGCCTCAAGATGTGGACCGACGTTCAATCTTCAACCCTTGTGTCAACAATGATGTTCAGGACGGACATGCTCATGTATGTCCGGTCCAAGTGGACTGTTGTTGATAGGACAGATACTAGTCTATGGATGAGGAGAGTTTATATAGAAAGACAAGGATGTCTCAAGAGGGTACTTGTGTATGGACCGGCAGTTAGAAGGAGTTTAAGAAGAAGAAGAAGATGTGACAGATGCCATCAATGTTAATATTAATATTAACATAAACCCAAAGGCCCTTTTCAGGGCCAGCCATATTTCTCGAAAAGAGATAGCCTTTCAATTGCCTACCCCTTTTTTAAATTTAAATTTAAATTTAAATTTAAATTTAAATTTAAAAATAATTTTTAAAAAAAAATCCCCATGTTCAATTTCCCTTGACGCTATACAGTCCCACCCTGTTTAAATTCCCTTGACGCTAAACCGTCCCACGATTTTTCTCCATGTTAATTTCCCTTGACGCTAATCTGACCCACGATTTTTCTCCATGTTAAATTTCCCTTGACGCTAATCTGTCCCAGGGGTCTCTGTAATGCTAATTCCCATTGACGCTAATGCATCCCACCTTACTACTCCTATGTCAGGTGGTGCTATTACTGGCATAGTCAAAGAGAGGCCATAACCCATGATAATTTAATGGCATGCATTTGTTCTAGTTCTGAGTATTTGCATTATCTGAAAAGAAATACACTTTGCATTAGTGAACATCTCTATAGGAAAGAGCTTGCTGTATGAGTAGTGCAAATGCTATTCTAAACAATACTGTCTATAAAAATAATGATATAATCATTAGCAAAGATTACCATGAAAATGCTAATCAAGGAAAATCACTAATGTGGAAATAATTTATTACCAGCAATCTCACAACACACCACACCCCTGCACTGTGTTGAATGATTGACATGTAATAAAACTAATCAAGGTAAATATAATGTAATGGGGAAATTTCATGCTTCAGCTAAATCAGTTCCCCAAGTGGCAATCAGATGGCTACTTCAGCAAGATGTTGTTGCCTCAGTGATAATTGGTGCCACCTCAGTGAAACAGCTAGATGACAACATGGGGGCATCAGCAGGATGGGAACTCTCCAAAGAGGAGGTAAGAACAGTCTTCATTTATGCTCAGGAAAAATGGTTATTAGAGAAAAATTTAATTATAGAAAACATTGTTTGACAAAAATAAAAAAATATTATGTCATGCTAGTTTTATTACAATAATTTTTAATTGTTTGATCGTACAAGAAAGTCGGTATGTATATGAGGAACCATTCCATGTTGAGTGATAAAATATGTAGTGTTACATGTCTAATTTGTGAGTTTCTTATAGATATGTATTCTGTATTTTGGAACAATTCAGGTGGCAAAGTTATAAGAAACTATTTAGACTTCTGAGACCAGGTGCACATTAAATAATCATTATATTATTTTATTTTATTTTCTGAGAGTGTTTTATTATTGACCAACATTCCAGAAGTTAATTTATTATTTTGTGTAGTAATAATTTTCATTTTTTAGCCTATGCACATATATACACATGCACATATGCATATTATTTAGTTACATTTTTGTAATCTGTAGCAATATTTTTCATGTGTATCTATCTATTTATATATATATATATATATATATATATATATATATATATATATATATATATATATATATATATATATATATATATATATATATATATATATATATATGTCTACGTGTGTGTGTCCATATCATGACAAAATTGAATTATTTTATATTTGACAAAAGACTGAATAGTTATGGTATAGAGACTGTCCTGAGTCACTTTTTTGTCATTGCAGGTGGCAGAACTAGACGCAGCAAGTCCCAGAATGTCATGCTACCCATATGAGATGATATGGAGATTGAATGGTCCCGATAGATTCAATGAATTCAACCGATCCATCAAAATATAGGCAGCTTCTCTTTGATATTCAGAGACTTGTATTCTCAATTTAGTCTCAGCTATTCTAAGCTGAAAAAATATTGGTCAAATAGCGGGACTTTTTTCTAAACTTGTCGTTATACAATTTTGTTTCTTTATTTTTTAACATTTGGCATATATCAGTTATATTCAAGAGATGAAAAGGGAGTTTTAAATTTTAAAAAATTCTATCACATTTTCTATCATATTTTGAGAATGTTTTCTAACACAATGTCATATACAATTAGAGGTGTTGACATTTTTTACAAATATCGTAAATCTATTTGATTTTGTTTGCTTTCTCCAGCTGAGATTTACCAACCCCAACTACCTCCTACTCCCAACGCATCTTGAGAGTGGGTGGGTTCTGTCCAATGTTGGCACTACATAGGTTTGTTAAGCCAATAATTATGATACAAACCTGAAGGAAAAACAATATATCATTAGGGTCAAGCTGTATGTGAATTTTAGAGGAGTTGTATATTCTCAATTTGGACAGAAGAAGAAGAAGTAGAGGCTTTGCAAGAAATGCGGTATATATAATGACATCTCATGTGTGGTATGCATCATGATCCCTGTTTCTGCTTGCTTTTTATTAATTAGTTTAAATCAAGCAAACATAAATGCAGAATAAATTTCATTCAATTTGAATTGTATATTTGGAGTTTTGTAATACACCATACACCACACAGTTTGAGATTGACATTAAATTTTACACATGAAAATTCTGCCATCCAGACATCCAAAATGGTCAAGACAGTGACCATCTTGAAAATCGTGTCACTACTTTCTTTGAATGGATAGTGCTCTTATCATAGGGTTTTCACTGAATAACATTGTGTCTAGTTGGTAATCAATGAAACTTTTGCAGATCTGACATACCAATATGGCCACCATTGCATTGTGAATATCTTATTAATTGCTACTCCTTCTGAATGGGTGGCTAATATGGCTATCACAGCAATATGGCTTGGCGCTCAGCATTAAGAGGTTAGTGTTAGGATTGATCAGCCTTGTGTCAGGATAATGTGACTTGGTTGGACATCATGCTACATGTCTGCGGCATGATGCCCCAGTGCTAGACATCACTATAAACTGTCATACTGCAGACATGGTAGCAATATGACTGAAATATTGTTAAAGCTACGTTAAAGACCCAAATCACACACACACAATATGGTTATCACAACATCTAATATGGACATCTTGTTTTTGCTCAGAAATATCATAGATTGTTTCAATACTCAGCAGTTTAAAAGAGAAACTGTTGTCATCATGACCTCTTTTTAAAATTCTGTTCAGCCAGTAGAGTATCGGGATGCTTGATTTGTTAGTGTTTCAAACACCTTTTGAACATATGTTACGTTTGATTACATAACACAATTATTGCGCTTTCCACTCATATGTCATGACTGTGTGCTTCTTATTGGGTATGTTTGTTGGCATTTCATATGTCATGATTGTTAACATCTCATATGGCCTGTTTGTCAACATATCATAGAGCATGTTTGTCAACATCTCATATGGCATGTTTGTCAACATCTCATATGGCATGATTGTCAACAGGTCATACGGCCTGTTTGTCAGCTTGTCATATGGCATGATTATCAACCTATTATATGGCATATTTGTCAGTAGCTCATGGCAGAACTATTAGTATCTCACAGGGTATGATTGTCAACATCACATTTGACATGATTATTAATATACTTTTAGTGTAGATTGGCAAATACACTTATATCGTAATTAAAAGGGCACACTTCATGACAAATAGGTCATTTTAATTGATGGGCAAATGAAATACGTCATTTTAATTGATGGGCAAGTGAAATACATCATTTTAATTGATGGGCAGTGATATGGTAAAGATCACGTACCAATTGTCTATGGTTTAGGGGATAAATTCGGGTAGTTGATATAATCCATATTACCTGCCTATATAAAATACCGGTATAAATAACTAAACCCCCTGTTGTACCATACTGAGTTACATGTACATCCCCTCACGTTCTTAAATATACTTTATTGTGACATCAAATATGTATACATTAAGAGAAAAAGAATCCCCTACTGGAGCATTTTAATCATTGATAAACATAGTGATTATGAGTTATGAAGATATGCATAGAAAAATTAATTAATTATTATAATGTCTTTAATATGAAATGAAAAAAAACATTTTGTACACTTTTGACACCTTTTATATTTGCTCTTATTGTGGTATTTATTACCCCATAGTTTGAATCAGAGATGCTGCACTTGAATTTAAAGACGGGAAAATTATGTCACATGTCTAATGCTAGTGTTAACTACAGGGCTTCCTTCTATTCCTTTACAACAAAGCAATAATGGTCTGTCACATAATTTAGGTCACATTATAGGCGGTATATGCCATGCATTTTGGGGTATATTTTGCATAAATAGATCAAAACAAAGATTCTGATCAATTAGAAGTATAGTAAAGTGAAATAAAATACACAGCAATGATAGAATAAATAAAGTATGCCAATTAAAATGGGACCCATGATCATAATTGTATTATATGATGGGCCATGTTACCCCAAGTGGCATAGTTATGAGGGATGACTGGTCACATGATACAGTCCGCACAGTTTTTAAATTCATGACACTGCATCTGAGAAGGCCAAGGAGTAACTTTAACTTCGCTCATGTTGACAGTTTTTATTCCACAGAAACATACAATTAAATAAATCTGATGAATCAGATAAAAGAAATATCTTCATTTTGCTAAAATATTAGTTAGTTGACAAGCATTAACTTCTTAAATATCAATAATTGTTGGCATTTGTTATCACTACCCATGTTGTATATACGCTTATACTGGGCACAGACTTCTCGCGATGACTAGTTGATCATAAATGAAAACCTTGCTGATCTTACATCCATTATGGCCACAACAGCAGCTAATTTAACAATCGTGTAATTGCTTAAACATATCATAGATGGTTTCAACATTCATAATTTAAACGAAGAACGAGTCTTGTCTTGAACTCCTAGAAATTATTGGGCATGTAGAGCGTTAAACACTTCAAGAGACTCTTTATTAGGTAATGTTTCAAATATTATTTCAATATGTGTCACTATTTAACTATGAGACTAAATTATCGTAGTTTCCACTGGCATGGCATGATTGTTGGAATCGCATATAGCATGTCTATTTGCATTTCATATGTCATTATGTGCTTATTTACAAAGAGGGTTAACAAATACACTGATATAACAATGACAGTGTTTTGCAGCATGACAAATCACTATATCGTTCGACAGGTAAGTGATATGGGTGTAAATCACGTAACCGTTACATGGTTTGAAAAAGCAGGCAGTTGATATGCACTCATATTGTCTCCCCAACAGCCTATCAAAAATAATGGCATCCTCCTATTTTGATTTACCCTAATTTTCATCCATTTGTCAGATGTTTTCCTGATTTTATTGTGGGATGCTTTCTGTCCGCCATGGGTGCTATGATGCAACTGGTATGAGAAACATTTTAATATAATAACTGACAAAACCTTAAACCTGAGATTTTATTAGCATCGAAAGTGATAGTTTGGTGGACCGTGAATTTAGTCACCTTGTAGGTATGTGTAAACAGTTCTAGCGTAACTACATTGTTCCCGTATAACGTTGTTCAGTGATGCCATAATGATGTATTGCATTATAATTTAGACTACCCCGTATGAAGGGATTTTATTTATAACACTGTTCAAGGGACTAGTGATGGCGTACTGCATTATAATTTAGAATAAGAATATAGACCAAAGTCTTGGCGAGATGTGATTAATAATTCTCTTGAACGGAACCAAGCGGTGTATGAAGCTACTGTGCAAGTGAGCCATCACACTGTACCGTATTGTACTTTAGACCACCTTATAAGGATAATAATAATAATGAGGACTTTGTACAGCGCCTACTCTTTAGAAGCGATATGCGCTTTACACCATTAGACAACACCTAGAAGATACAAAACATATATAATGATATGATTACAAACACAAACACCATGAAATTAGAAAACAAAAAAAAAACATGCTGAGAACATTTAAGGTAGGAAACAGTATGAGGTCTTAAAGTATTAGGTATTAAGTTTGTTCTTGCAGTCGAAATAAGTTAGTTTTGAGAGCACTCTTGAAAATGACCACTGTGTCTTTGTGTCTAAGTTCAGTGGGCAATTCATTCCACGTTGCTGCGCCCTAGTATGCAAAGAACGCTGTCCATATGACTTTGTTTTTATAGTGGGAATAATGAGTAAAGATTGTCAGAAGAGGAGCGTAAGTATCGTGATGGTGTGTACACGTGGGTGAGGTTGGATAGGTATGTTGGATTAGAGTCGGTCAGTGAAACGTTGCACAGAGAACACATTTTGTGTTTGATTCTGGATCGAATGGATAGCCAGTGTAGGTACAGAGCAGCTGGAAGGTGTGCTCTGATCGTAGTATTCTAATTATGATCCGTGCAGCTGTGTTTTGAACTTTTTGAAGACTTTGGAGTAGATATTGAGATGAACCAGACAGAATTGAGTTATAATAGTCCAGTCTTGAAAGTACTAATAAACACACGTCTTTTAGTGACATCAAATGAAATATTTGCGAATTGAGCTGATGCATCTCTGCTCAAGATATGCAGCCTTGCATATGTTCATGACATGTTGGTGCAATGTGAGAGTACTGTCAAAAGTAACACCTAGGTTTCGTCCTGATTGTGTGAATTTAATGTTGGTGTTGCTGATATTTATTGTTTGAAGTAAAGGATGTGAATGAGAAAGTATTTGTATTGTAATCAGACTGGTCTGTTTCATCAACTGCAGTTATGCTGCAGACAAATCAAGGAGGGTGAAGACTGTAATCATTCCACTATCCAAAGCAGAGAGAATGTCATTAACTACTTTTAGAAGAGTAGTTTCAGTACCGTGGCAAGGGCGATATGCAGATTTTACATTGCTAAAAAGACTGTTTGAATTCAGATGAGATACAAGCTGGAATAGAACAACCTTTTCTACGATTTTTGATATGAATGGGATATTAGAAACTGGACGGTAGTTCTTTAAATCGTTATGGTCTAGTGTTGGTTTCTTCGGCATAGGCTTTACAATGGCAGTTTTGAAAAATGGTGGGAATTCCCCAGATGAGAAAGAGGTGTTAATAACATCAGTTAGTGAAGGCAATACTGGATCTAAGCACTCAAGCAGCAGTGATATTGGAATTGGATCAAGTTCACTTAACTTTGGTACACTCTTCATCACGATTGTACGTACGAAATCCGTAGAGACAGGTTCAAATGCTACTAATGGTTGCCGCTCAAATTCCGTATCCCAACTGTATGGTGACGACGAGTCAATTGCAATTGTGGTGTCAAGCTTATCTTTAATGGTTTGTACTTTGTCACGGAAGAAATTTGCAAACATGTCTTGAATGTCGACTGGAGAGAAGGTAGTTAGAAGCGGTGTAGATTTGTAGATTCTATAGATTTACATTCCAATTATCACAATACCTAGCTGCATCACAATAGCTGAATAATTCGTAAGCTATGTCGTTACATACAACATCCAAACTGAAGACGTGAAGTTAATTGTCAGAGCCATGGCCCTTTCAAAAATTGAGTTAGAGAGGCAAAACCCATAATAGACACATATATGTATATGACACAACGTATTCACTTATTGCAGTTTAATACCTAGAGTCGTAATATCTTTATGCAATTGACCGTGGCGATTTATTTGTGGGCAAAAACAAGCAAAATCGTTATAAGGTGAGTTTATGCTTTATGTTTTCTTGGACGTGTACCTCCTATTGCAAGTAACTTTTTAATGGCATCTTAATGTAGATAATGCGCTTGTGAGTGTATGTGTCTTTCATGAGATTAGACTATTACGTACGTGGACACACCTCCACAATCCTCTACGAACATGCTTAGCCCAGAACAATATATAAATACGATTTTCAAGACGCTTCCTATCTAAACACATGGTGCTTGTGACTTGAATTTAAAGATTTACATTCCTGCACCGCAGGCGGTACTCACGCAGGAAGCTCTGTCCTCGACTGCGCGGTGGAAAGATATCAGCTCAAATTACAAGGTTTCAACATTATTATCTCTCTTTAGATTCTAACATCAAAATTACCCATATCTAAGCTACATAGAAGATGAAGTGAACCTGGTGCATATAACGGCCCCATGTATTTTCACTAATGCTTTATACATGTTAGACAATAGTGATGGGAAACTCGAGTTGAAATTATGAAGTACGTGTCCAATGAAAGCCAATAAATACACGACACGTTATACGCAAGACGTACACGAAACTCCTTTTGAAAGTAAATACAAATTCCTTTCACAGTTGTATCAAAATTGTTCAATCATCCTAATGAATGTTATTGTCAAAACACAGTAAAGATATTGAAAAGAAGTCCTCAATCTGTAACATTTGAATTTTTCACTGTACTATATCATCTACTTTAACTTCTTTCCCTTCTTAGAGTTCAAAACAGGAGAGAACGAAGGACCCTGTTATAGTCGCATCAAATTAGAACAAACGGAATTGGCAAGATACATTTATATAACTTCAGTAGATAGAATGACAGATAGAAATCAAACATTTTTCATCAAGATGATCAGTCCCAAAAGGAAATATTTTATTTTGTCTTTCGTCGCCTGACTCTTACCACTTGCAACATTATATACAGGTAAATCATAATATGATGCGTGCATGTAAGATGAATGTATGCGTATATTCCTGACTCATTTAGTGATATGATGACTTTAATGCATTATATTTACATCCATAGTTCTGTTCTGAAGGAAATCTCAGTAAACAGTACACTAAATATGAATACTAAATACCAACCTGTGTATGGATACAATGATGTCAATAACGTATTGTTCTTTTTATTTCCTTTTCAAATTTAAACAGGTTTTAGAAATAACCAAATGGCACATGATATTCTACGGAACCAGCCTAATTTAAAAGGACTGTACTGGACATTAATAATCCTACGCATATAGTTTTGGTTAAGTTAGTTTTAAACACAGTATGCGGCCTTCGAATCATAAGACAATTTACCAAATTCTTCGTGATCTCTATACAATTACACTCAGCTCAAAGCATTAGTTATCTTTAATGAAATGTGTGATTTTTCACCTGAAGAAATTAGGCTTATTTAAACATGTTTCCTCAAGAGAAACTGCTCATGTTTTATATATTCGGCCAGGGCACAAATTATTTGTACGTAAATTGAGAATACATTTTTGGGAGACAGAAATCCCCGACAATTTTTCTTCAGAGACCACAACGTTAAATGACATCAACGGCCATTGATAATTCAACTTTGTGCACACTTCTCCACAGTGATGTTTACCTTTAGTAATATATATATATATATATATATATATATATATATATATATATATATATATATATATATATATATATATATATATATATATATATATATATATATATCCATACTCTTGTACGCGTATTATTCACCCAGCGTCTTTAAACGTTTTGAATTTACATCATCTATGCACTATATTTATATTGTATTAATAAATATATCGAAGGTAGCTATGGTTTTCCATGGAAAAGAAGTTATGAGAATACAGAATACATTTATAGAAACAATGAATGTAAGTGTACCAATAATTTCGTGTTCAAGTCGTTGTTATCAGTTTGTATCATCGACTACCTGCCGATAATATAGTATTTTAAAACTCTGCAGCTGAATAATGTATTCTTTACTGAATGGAACAACCTCCTACTCTATATGTGTCTGAAAAGGAACAAGAATCCGTTTAAATAAATATTGTACAAGGCATTATATAATTGGACTAAAAATTTATAAGACCATATATGCCTCTGGCACAACAAATATGTTCGTTCATAGACATATAAAACGCTGAGATTCGTAACAACACATCCGTTTTAAATTATCAAGTGGCAGCCTTTTGATGTGCAGCTGAAGTTACACAGGAATAACACAAATATATATTGAACAAACTTAATCGACTAATTTTAATTTAACGCTCACTGAGCAAGTAGAAAAGATGCAGCCAACACTTCATGGTATTTTTATTAACATATTTCTAAACAGCAATCGCGGTCAGCACAGTTAACGTACTAATATTATTATTCATATGTTGAGGGTTTTATAGGGGGCTTGTCTCGGGCTTAACGGCTTCTTCTGACACATGAAGTAGATACGGCAGTATTAGCGCATAATAGATCCTGTATAAAGATATGCATAACAAATAAATTAATCCATGGCATAACTACTTCGCATGACACACCGCGGGCTGTTTGAAATGTAGTACAAAAAGGTCACCCATTGCTTGAATTCGGAAAATGAACTATGTATATATATATTGGCAAACAAAGTTATTCAGCAATAGTTAATAATACAAATATCATTGAATATGTTTGTACCTGTCTTTGTTTCATTCTTTGGTCATACGTAGTGGTTAAAGTTTGTTTGCCGGTAAATTGGCTCAATAGGGCTGACAAAGGCCAGATTGGAACTTTTCATTTCTATTTTAATTGTTAATTTTATTTGCGTTATAATATATATATATATATATATATATATATATATATATATATATATATATATATATATATATATATATATATATATATATATATATAATTATCTTTGTGTTAGTTCTAGAAAAAATTTAAAAGTCTGGAAAGTAATGGTATTAAATGTGATCAGGAAGTTTACAACTAGACGATTTAAAGGGTCAGGGTATGGATGGTATATTCTGTGATGATTTTTGTTGTTGTTGTTGTTGTAGGGTTCAACGCCATTCTTCAACACACGATAGGCTATCCATGGCGGCCAGTATTAACGATGGAGGAAGAACCCGAGAAAACCCCCAGAAAGAACCACCGACCCGCAAGAAGCTACTAGCAAGCTTTCTCACATACCCACATTGAATCTTTGACTCGAACCCACGCAGACAGAGGTGAGATTGCAGTGATCCGTAACGGAGAGCGCTTTAGACCACTCGGCCACTCGGGGCCCCATTCTGTGATGAAAACCAACCTATAAACCACAAGCAAAATGGCATATATAAAATAGTTAAACGAGTTTAACAATCCATGAATGGTACTTTACGTGTACTTGTGAAATGGAAAAGGTATGACGAAGCATTTTACAGACGAAAACCGGGATATTATTCCATCACAATATCTAATGTGCAAACGATAAGACATAAGCTTTGGAGAAGCTTTTGAGAATATGTACGAAAAGCATACCTTTCATACGTAGATGATTAAGGAAGAGTGCATCAGTATCAGTAATAACAAATACAAATCATAGCCCTGGAATTGAAGGATTTAAAACATAAGCAACACATGCAAGTTTGTATTTATCATAAAACCTAAGAGAAAAAGACAGAAAAAATGTAAAAGTGTTATGGTGTTTACAATATAAGCGAGATCATAGCTGAATAATAAATGACATGGAAGAAAATGTGGAAAAACCTAACACTGAAAATTAGTTTCACTTCCGTTCACTGGGAAACAAAAACAGTACTTTAAAACGCATGTATACAAGATCTGGACTTGTCTCACTTGCACTGTGGATTGGACCATAACCGATTTGTTATATAAACTAAGTTGAAGATCTATACTATTTTAATAACGTTTAAAAAATTATTGACTCCAAACAATTTGAAGCATGCGTTGTAATCATACCATACTCACTAATATTAAACATTGATTGAGTTATAAAGTTTAATATATTTTAATTTGTTTCTGTTTTTGTAATATCTTTTGAGAGAAAAAGTAGAGCTTGGATCGTTCTTCATCTACTAATCAAGATTAAAAGACTTCAAGATACTTGCATCGCTCGATCAGGATAAGACATTTAAGTAGCGTTCGGCAAACCCCCTATCAAATAAAATTAGCTCCACAGTTATAACAGAGATAATTGTTTTATTATTCAATGTTAGACCCCAATGTAACCATCTCAGGACTCCAAAACATTGATGATTTCTACGTTTTAAATTAAGACTGTTGATTACAGTGTTTATGTAACAAATATATTTTCAAATTATTTTCAGTATTCTTATTGTAAATTTGTAAGATTAGAAAAGAGAACATTGCACTAGTATAAACAGACCAAGATAAGAACATCGCAACATAGACAATATCACAGAAGGCGGCCAAAGTGACCAACATTGTAATTTCGTTACCAGATCAAACTATTAGTAATATAAGGAAAAGCATATTGGTCGCAAGGTGGACGAAAACAAAGAAAAGGAAACTATTTATTTATATAACTGACAAGATGCAGACCTCTGAAGTCAAATAGCTTAGACCTTATCAAATAGCTCAGACCTTATCAAATAGCTTAGACCTTCTCCAAAAGCTCCCCATCTAGCGGAACAGTTCATGGATGATAATGCCGAAGACTGTCATCTGTTCTAGGCACAAGAACTGAACACTCGCCAACCTGTCATATCAAGATACAGTACGAAATATTGCGCTTAAGAAGAAAAGAACAAAGAACAAAGATTGAAGAATGTTACATAAATTTGTTTTTTTTTTCAACATGTGTTTGAGATACAGTAAGTACTAATGTGGACAGAGACGAAAAACAGAAATAGAGAGAGGGGTGACAAACGTGTGATTCATGTTATTATTTAAGTGGAGATAGAAACATATGCTACATTTTGCAATTACTTTTACTTTTCAAAATAGCGACGCTGAATACAATGTGTATAGTGTTGTTTTATGAAATATAAACATTTCATTTGTCTTATAAATAAATATGATATGTTTTCTTTTTCTTACTCAGTAGCAGATGCCATTCTGTACTTTGTATAAATACTATTCCATATGGTACAATTTGTATAAATACTATTCCATATGGTACAATAGTTACGAAGTTAGTCAACCACGTGCGATGCAGCAGTATTTCTCTTCTCGTTAATGAAGTGGCTATGTGGTCTTTGACTTTGGCGACCTGACCCGGAGAAGCGATTGAAAGTCGCAAAGACGGGATTTTGGGTAAATGTAGCATGAGGCATGCTGAGATTTGATATTTGTCATACTAAAGGCTAAAACACATGCAACATAGTGGTTACCTTTTCGAATGCAATTTATTTACGTTATGGCTTAAGTTTGCGTAGGTAATATATATGACAACAAATTAGTATACCATACCTAAACGCACTTTATTGACAGATGAATAGCAACCGGATCAGATGTGCATAACATATTAATTATAGTACAATGACTGATTTTACAAACATTTTACAATGGATTTGGACGTTTACTTAAAGACAGCAGTTACTGGAATTCACGATTAGATTTAAAATGATACTTTTTATGATGGTAAAATACACACTGTGCTAGCCGACACCAAAACTATGGGACTATGAGTGTTAAGTTTCTAACTCAGCCCAAATCTCACACACTTCATGTTCGCCGTTTAGTCTATAAAGTGCATACAACTGATTAGATGTTCATGTTTCGCATCTTTGATATACGAGTCGGTGTGCAATTTGAATCACATATGCAAGGAACCAATTTATATAAACAATACGAGATTGTCTTGTTTTAAGAGGATGAAATCAAATGATAATTTTGGGTAAATATGTCCCTCTCTATAAAGTTCATTATTTATGTTGTCATGCATTTAGTACTTAAATGTCCTTAAATAAGATATCTTATACTTGAGACGAAACCATCTTTTTCTCAGGCTATGCGGTAGATCTCTCGGAACTGTATGTACTTCAACTGGCTTATAACTTATGTACCTTTATATCGCATTGTTGAATTGTTTTGTAGCTTTCTTAAAATGCCAATCTGCGACTCCATTGGTTTGCATAAGAAATGGAATGTATACTCTAACAAGAATTTGAATAGAACATGCAGGTTGTTTCATATAACTTCTTTGTAACATCCTGTGCTTCGCCTCAAACTTCTGAGTTCGTTCATTGGAACTGGTTGGTATCCGGAGATCTTGCTCCAAAGAATAACGTCTACCTCTTGTACAGAATCATGAATCTGTTATACTTAGTTCACATACAGAATCATGAATCTGTTATACTTAGTTCACATACAGAATCATGAATCTGTTATACTTAGTTCAGAATTTTGGGAAGTAAATATTTTATTCAATACATTCCTATAAAGCCACGTTTACAAGTATTATAGAAGCAATAAACATGGGCATTTTATACTTAAAATTAGCGCAAAACTATAATAATTATTCAAATCAACAACATATCGTAATCTGACTTCATGACTTTGTCACAGAAAGATGTGGTCTGAAGGGGGTGAGAACTAGATCCTTGCAGTAAAACAGTTAGATATCTTATGTCAAACTCGTTCCATTGCCGTTAGAAACTAGATTAAATATTTATTATATGAGATTTAGTGCCTCATACACCTTTCGCCTCATGCAGATTTGTCACCAATAATGTTACCTAATGGAGTATTTGCTTTTCATATATGATTGTAATTAAGGCTTTCTTCACATTTTGCTATTCAATTTTGTGTTGTTTCGAGAGAAAAAATGCTTGCAAACGCATAGTACTACTTTATTTATTTGTATTATTGTTAGAAATGGTGACCACATGTTGAGTTCCAGCTTGGACTAGAGTGTTTTTTCTACTGAATAGGCGATTGGTGTTATTTTATATGACATTTTCAGGCATTAATTTCGTTTGCTTCTTTAATCTTCTTTAAAGGTTTTGCTGGAACGTTTATACTTGCAAGCACATAAACAAACCCGAACTAGTTACTCTAGAATGCAATGGTCCAACAAGCACACTGTTTGAGTCCATCTTGCGCACATTTCCTCCAATTCCTAGGTACACTAAGAGTCCAGTCATTTTCGTGCTCTATTAAGATTTTCAAGGCAATTTCATTTAAAAGTCTTTCTCTCTCTCTCTCTCTCTCTCTCTCTCTCTCTCTCTCTCTCTGCAGTGGGGCTGGGATAAAAGAGCCTTGTTCCTGTTTAGCTTTATTACCTGCAGATGACAGTATATTATATAATTTTTCTTGAACTGTTTCCCAAAGTCAGCAGATAACGTGCAATGTATAACTACACTGACGCAACAAGTCAAATAAATAGTAAAGGCTCCATTTTATCAGTTGAATTTATTACCCGTCTACATTGCATCCCCTCGAAAGATGTAATTTTTTTATTATATAAATATGGACAAAGTTTAGCTGTACAGATTATCTCTACTTACCAATGAATGACGCTTGACCATCAGCCGGATGTTGACCAGTTTTAGGTTCTGATAAAAATATGACGAGAAACGGATCGCACTGCCTCTCGATGGATTATTAGTAGCACCTTCGTTATTATTGTAATTACTACCTTCAGTCATTATTAAATGGTTTAGTACATTACTCATTTTGGAACTTTTTCTTGCTGTTTCTGAAAACAGGTTATGACCTTTTACTGCAACACGGTATCATGGCTACTCGTTGTGGTTATCTTATCTGCGTACAGTGTTCGTCATTATTGTTAGAAGTGAGCACTTTCTTGTTCTATTTGTTCGATTTTATCGTTCGTGTCAGTTCAATTAAACAATGACGACCAAATGTTCGACGTGCAGGAGATTTATAGCCACCGAAAATATACATGATACATGTCTCGCTTGCGCTATGTGTTCGTCTACTTCAGTGTTTGCGTTAAATGGTCAGAATGAATATGGCCCACAGTTCTGCACAATAGCTTGAAATGTAAAGCAAGACGGGTGATGTCGAGTTTGTACGAATACGACGTGTTGAACCTTCAGCATAAGATGTTGACTATAGTTAGTTTGCTGGGTGACGCCTTGATGGTCCTTCGCTACTTTGGTTGATCTAGCAGTACGAACTAAGTCGATCAAGGTTGAGTTATAGAATTAGTGCCCTTCAAAGAATCCCGTAGCGCATTGAGGTTAATATCTTTTATAGTCGCAAATGAGGAGAATTGTACAGAAAACGACTCCGCATTTGCTAGTTTCACGGTATTCCCACACCCACCACCCGTTCGTTATGCCTATCCAAAATAGGTTCATTTTCTGGCAACTCAAAAGGCGTACATACCTCAGCATTGCTGCCAGTAGCATAGGGTAAAGGGGAATATATTACTGATTTCAATTATATGTGTAATCATTTATCGCTGCCGTAAGCCACAGCTCCGGTTGTCGACCAGCCACTAATGCCGCCCTTGAGTTCCGTCGCTCGGAAATACGGTAACATAAAGCAAGACAGCGAATGCAAGTCAGTGGAACCACTGAACAAGTCGGCATGTCGGACAATGTGTTTTGCGTAAGGAACCGAAACTAAACGAAGTACCGTCAACATGGTTACTGTCTATCAGGGGAGCCAAACCTGCAGCTCTTTACGCATAAACGAGAACCGATGCCCTACACAGTTGGTAAATAATATAGGACCCTGTGGCCTGTGAACCTTCACGGACCATAGAAGGTCGATTTCGCTGCATTATTCTAGCTATCCAGATACACATAGGTAAGGTATAGAAGGCAGACACTATCTTCCAGTCCGACCGAGCGCGTCACTAATGTTGCGAGTTTCAAAAATGACGTAATTATGTCTCCTGGATGTAAGCAATGTTATTGCGTCATTGAGGTAGGCTACGACAGCTGGTATCCCCATAACCTACTTAGTTCTACGCTGACTTGTTGTAGTTTCGATGACCTAAAGCAGCATCTTCAGAGAGGGCTAGTGCCTAAAGAACCGCTTCAAAATGCCTTGTCTTGTGTGCTCTGCATATCAGCCTATACAAGACTGACCTGTTCCCCATGATTATCCAGTAGTTGCGATGCAGCTCCCATAAACACCAGGCTCTTATCAACTTGAAAGGAAATATGACACTTTAACGACCCACATTTCATACACACGTGCCAAGCCTTGGCAACTTTGGAAGCCTCTTTTATAGTGATGGCATACTTGGATGTGTTTACACCGACCTAGTCTTGCGGCAGAAACACGAGATCTGCCTTGTGGACCTCGTTAGATGTTGGAATATCTAACTGCGATCAAAAGATTGTGTGCGGTACTGACATGAACATTGGCCACATCGCCTGCCGTTTAATCCATCTGGCATCAACGTTTGAGACTTTCGTGGCTTCTGCAAATATTTTGATCAATATTTTGGTCAATGACACGCCCTTACAGTAACCTCGCGGGTCATATGCTGTGGCCTAAAATTTAGCATCCATTCAAATATCCACCGGACGTGTCACAAATATGATCTTGCATTTTTGCTACTCACGTGATGACTTTTAGCCGTCAGCAAACTTTTGTTCATTATCAATCAGTATTTTCTGCCGGTCACTAAGCAATACCCGTTTGCACATTCACTGACGTTTTGGTTCGTCCCTTCGAAATGCTGTTTGTCGCGTAATCTTTCTTTGAGATTATATCGACGCTCGTCGTCTTTACCTTGGTAGTCAACTTTTATATCTTGGCCACACACACAAAAAAACACATCCCACGGAGAAGATATGTTAAGGTATGAAATTTACAAGAATCTACCGAAGAAACTTGTCACAATTATACATACCCTCATCAATAAAATATGGGAAACGGATATTATACCTAAGAAACGGAAGAAAGAAGTAGTGATCAAGATTCCTAAATCCGGAAAACCCACAAACGATGTAAAATTATACAGGCCCGTATAACATATGTAAAGTAATGGAAACGATGGTCAAAAACAGACTGAAATACCATTTAGAAAGCAAAGGACTACTAGCCAATAAGCAAAGCTGTTTCTGCAACAACCGAAGCAATATTGATCAACTAATCAGATTGGAAACCGCTGTTAAAATAGCCTCTATATATAAACATTTAAAAAATCAAGATATATATATATGAGCAATTTTAATAGACATGAAAAAAGCGTATGATCTAATGTGGTCTAAAGAACTGATATACGAACTAAACAACTACGAAATAACTTGCAGTGTATATAAATGGATTGCTAACTTCCTAAATGATAGGAAGATACAAGTCAGAATAGGACAAGACTACTCCGAAAAATACATGCTGGATAATGGCACGCCACAGGGACGCGTAATCAGTCCAACATTATTTAATATAATGATAAACGATCTGGACAAATATGTCAACCCAAACCACCTTGAGTTATCTCAATTCGCTGACGATGACGCTATATGGAAAACTGGCGGACCAACAAGTAAAGAAACAAACCTACAACTGCAGAAAAGGTCAAACCATATTGGCAACTGGGCAGATAAATGGGGATTCAAGTTGTCACATCTTTAAACAGTAGGCATACTCTTCAATCCGGGAGGTGGCTACCACCCACCACCTCCCACATTATCCCTAAATGGGGTACCAATAAAACTGGGGGAAAAGCAACCTTCCTAGGCATGGTATTCGATCACCAACTCACATAGGCAGCTCATATTCAAGAACTCATATCATGGTGCAACCGAGCCGCATTTCTCCGGAAACTAAATACAGTCCAATCAAAAGATCTAAGGGCATGCACCGGAGTTCTAAATAATATCCCCACGCAAGACATCTTTATACTAACATGATAGCTGCGGCTGAAGGAATTGATGATACTATGCTCGACACGCATATCAATGCACCAATCCAACCATCCTACGGTCCAAACTCTTGTAGCATGTAACAAACTATTCAGCACAAACGGGAAAAATAAAAATTTATCCATGAGTGAAAAATAATTATAGATCTAAATAAAACCTGCACATTTTAAATTAAAAAAAATATACGGTACTAACCAGATCCCTCGTGAACCTGACACACATCACAAATGAACCTTAGTCTACGTAAATTAGGAAACAAACAAAACGATCCGATAGGACTAAGGGCATCAATACTAATGTCATCATCATCATTGGCGACTCAGTCTCGAAAGACCATGCGAATAGCGCCCTTGGGGTGTTGTCTGTCTCTGTTGGCATCATCTGCTGTGACTGTGCAGACCTATACGTGAGTGACAGTCCCTATTGCAAATGATGCAGTTATATTAGGAAGTCTGTGTTACTGTGGTTGCTGCCGCGTTCTTCTTTCTCTTACGTTTCTCCGCCGCCAATTAGCCTCTACCGTCTCCAGGTGCCTCGGTCCTCGGCCAGCTCTTCCCAGCCATCGGATGAAATGTTGCATGCCTTCATGTCCCTTTTGCATACATCCTTGAAACGAAGTGATGGGCGGCCGACTCTTCTCATGCCAGTGGCCAACTGTCCATATAGGATATCCTTTGGCAGCCTTCCATCCTCCATTCGTCGGACGTGTCCCAGCCATCGAAGGCGGCGTTTGCTCAACAGGGAGTACATGCTGGGGGTACTTGCACGCTGCAGGATCTCGCTGTGTGGAACACGGTCTTGACAGCTTATTTTCAGGATGTGTTTTAGGCACCGTATATGGAAGGAGTTGAGCCGGCGTTCTTGCCTCATGTAGGTACTCCAGGTCTCATTTCCATATAGAAGGGTGCTCAGAACGCAGGCCTGGTAGACTCGGACTTTGTGTGCTCTGTCAGCGCGTTGTTTTCCCACACCCTCTTCGTTAATCGAGCCATGATGGTATTTGCCTTTCCAAGCCTTCTGTCCAGCTCCATATCAATCGAGAGAGTGTTGCTGATGGTTGACCCCAGGTAGGTAAAGTTGTTGACTGCTTCCAGGGTGACACCATTGATTTTGATGGAAGGGGCAATGGTGGTATCTTGCACGCTGACATTTGTTTTTTCCAAGCTGATGGTGAGACCAAACTGCATGCAGGCATCAGCAAAACGGTCTCCCAGTCTCTGGAGGGCTTCCTCGGTGTGGGTCACAAGAGTTGCGTCATCTGCAAAAAGCATCTCCCTGATGAGCACAGCTCTCACTTTGGTCTTTGAGCGCAGTCGTGCCAGGTTGAACAGCCTCTCGTCGGACCTGCTGTGTAGATATATGCCATCTGTGGACGTGTCGAAGGCGTAGGACACGAGCAGGGAGAAGAAGATCCCAAAAAGTGTTGGTGACAGCACGCAGCTCTGCTTCACGCCGCTGTTAATTGGGAAGGAGGTTGAGGAGGATCCATCATACAGGACTGTTCCCTTCATATCTGCATGGAAAGAGACTATCATGCTGTGGAGTTTTGGGGGGCAACCGATCTTACTCAGAAGTTCAAAAAGGCCCTTCCTGCTGACCAAGTCAAAGGCCTTGGTGCGGTCGATGAACATCGTGTAGAGTGGTTGACCTTGCTCTCTGCTCTTCTCTTGGAGTTGTCGTAGGGAGAAGATCATGTCTGTCGTCGACCTGCCTGCTCTGAAGCCACACTGAGATTCCGGGTACACACAGTCCACCAGCAACTGCAGCCTGTTGAGTAAGATGCGGTCGTACACTTTACCAACGATACTCAAGAGCGAGATCCCTCTGTAATTATTACAGTCACTGCGGTCGCCCTTGTGTTTGTAAAGGGTCACAATTGTGGCATCGCGCATGTCTTGGGGGACTACTCCTTCCTCCCAGCAGAGGCAAAGTAGCTCATGCAGTGGTTTAATCAATGTTGGTTTTCCACGTTTGATAGCTTCGGGCGGGATGCTGTCACTACCTGGTGCTTTGTCGTTTGGAAGGGAGTCGATTGCTTTGCTGAGATCCTCTAAGGTTGGCACTTTGTCGAGCTCTTCCATGATGGGCAGATTCTTTATGCTGCTGAGGGCTGCATCGGTGACTGACGTTTCTCGGGAGTATAGCTCTGAGTAGTGCTCCACCCATCTGGCCATCTGTTGCCCACGGTCTGTGATCTTCTCTCCCATCAGAGATTTCAGGGGAGCGACCCCTTTCACTGTAGGGCTCTGAGCCTTCTTGATGCCACTGTACATACCTTGGATGTGTCCGGACTCGGCACTGCGCTGGATCCCTTCACACAGTTGTTGCCAGTACTCGTTCGCACACTGTCTAACGATGCGTTGGGTGTTACCTCGGGCACTTCTGAGAGCAGCAAGCGTCCGTTCATTAGGGCATTTTTTGTAGGCTATGAAGGCTTTTCGTTTCTCCTCGATTTGTGGTTCCATCCTTGATAGGTGTGCATTGAACCAGTCATGGCTGGGTCGTTCCTCCTTGCCAAACGTTGACATAGCTGTACTGTAGATGGCACCCTTCATGGCGTTCCACTTGGCTGTAGCGTCGTGCTCAGGCAGGTCCTGGAGAGCCTTGTCCAGGGCGGATACATACTCCTCCACTTTGGCGGCGACTGACATCTGCGCGGTTTTTATGCGAGGACGTCCTTTTGGTTTTGAGTGGTGTAGTGTGTGTGGCTGTAGTCGTACTCTGCTGCTCACGAGGGCATGGTCGGAGTCGCAGTCTGCACTGTGGTAGGTTCTGGTGGAGAGGACACTGTTAAGGGCAGAGCGCCTGGTGATGACCAAGTCGAGTTGGTGCCAGTGATGAGATCTAGGGTGTTTCCATGACACTTTGTGTTGTGGCTTACACTTGAAGAAGGTGTTTGTGATGCACAGGCCATGGTAGGTGCATAGCTCCAGCAGTCTCTGACCGTTTTCGTTGGTCTTTCCAGTGCCATGATATCCGAGGCAGGTAGGCCAGGACTCGTGGTCCGCACCTACTCTGGCATTAAAGTCGCCGAGAAGGAATAGTGGTTCATTTTTGGGGCATCCTTTGATCTGTTCGTCCAGCTGTCCATAGAACTGATCCTTTGCGTCTTCTGACGACGTGAGGGTTGGGGCGTAGACACTGATGATGTTGACAGGACCTGAAGCAGTGGTGAGAAGGATGGACAAGGGACGCTCAGTGCCCCCTGTGGGAGGTTCAGTCGAGGCCAGGAGATTGTTTTTGATGACGAATCCCACTCCGTGCTGGCGGGGATCCTCAGGTTCTCGACCCTTCCAGAAGAAGGTGTAGTTTTCCTCTCTGAGGGAGCCACTAGAGGCGAGCCTGGTTTCCTGGAGGGCAGCTATGCTGATATTTAGTCTGGTGAGTTCTCTATCGATGATGGCCGTCTTTCTGGTGTCGTCCACTTCTCTGAGGTCATCGGAGATGCCTGTACACATGGTGCGCACATTCCAGCTTGCAAATCGAAGAGCTGCAGTCTTCTTTATTGGTTTCTTGTTTCTTTTGTCTGGTGTGGAATTACTGTCTGCTTGTCATGCTGAACAACACACTGAGCTCTAGACACCCACTGGAGCAGGCAGACGATGGCGGGTCAACATCTTATTGACCGGGGGCTGCCCGGCTTGAGGCGGGCGATAGTTGGCCAGTGGGACACGATGATCCCTCCCACCGCCAAAGCTGACCCGTGGCGCACCTTCCCTACGGCAATCGGGTGGGACTTATAACCCGTAAACTGTCAGCTTCCGTGTTGTTTCCTCACTCTGTAGCGAGACTGGAGTGTCCTCTCCAGGGCGCAAGACTGGGCGTGTAGGATGGAGATCCTGGGCTGCCCAGACGTCAGGATCCCCCTCTCGTCCTTGCTGGTGGGGTCCAAAGGAATGCTGAGTATGGCATTTGGCACCAGTTTGGATGCAGGAGCTGCCGGAAGGAAGTCGTAGTCGACCCCCAGCCGCCTTAGGGGCTCCACTCCGGATTTTCTGTCTGGGTTTACTCCCGTAGCCTTTCCTTCTCCCGAAGAAATCCACAAGGCAGTGGAGCCAGAATCCTATGGATAGGACTTGGTAGGTTTTGAATCAGAGTTTTTTTCTCCTAGATGAACTGCGTGACAAGGCTAACGAGTTTCATCTGTCCGGGTTTGGAGTCAGAGTTTCCCTTCTCTTAGACTGGTTGGCTGCAAGGCTAACGAGCCCAGTCTGCCCACCCAGTTATACCACCGGGCACTCGGTCGCGCCATACAGCAGGCTCTGTTAAAACAGGGTGACCCCCGTGAAGGTGCTGCTGTGGACACAATAGTGTAGGAGAGGCCATAAGCAAGTAACTTCCTGCCCCACAAAGCGAGACAGTGGTCCTGCGGCGATCACTACACCTGGGAAGGAGAGGTTATGAGAGACGCTTCACTTTCCTTTGGCAAGCGGGACATCATGCCCAGGCCTCGCACATAGACAACAAATACGTGACATACACCCAAATTTTCACAGACGGATCCAAAACCAAAAACCCAAATAAAACGGCAGCAATGATAGGAATTTCAAAATTAGATATCACCTTTGGAAAAAGAGAGCCAGACCAGTGTGCAATTTACACTGTGGAATTCCTGGCAAAAATAATGGCACTAACCAACGTAAAAACATATCCAACAACTAAAACGGTCATTCTAAGCGACTCGTACAGTGTACTACAATATTTGGCAACGGAGGAATCAAAGATTAGACCTAATATGATTAACAATGCAAGATCTCTACTCAAAGATTGTTTTTTTACTATATAAAAAAACAAATAATTTGAATTCGTATGTATCCCCTCCAACATCCAAATTCCTGGTAATGATAAAGCAGACGCAGAAACAAAAACAAAACTCCACAAATGATCCCATGGCCAAAAGCATCGCCTACTTCGTCACTGAAACAAATAGTATTAACAGGAACAAGACCAATGTCATGTGGAAAGAACAATGGGACAAGTCGGACACTAGCAGTCAAATGCACAAAACAGAGAAAAAAGTAAGTAGGAAAGTCAAGTATCCTACCTTTATAAACCCATACTACACAACAATAATAAATCGAATAAGACCATATAAAACCCTATTAGCAAGATGCGCATGGACACATATAAAAGTGGAACAACTACAAACTGCCCCTACTGTCCAACTTCAGAAATAATTGAGTATGTGCTAAATATATGCCCCAACTGTCATCAGGAGAGGGCCGAGCTAAATTCTCAACAGGAACTAATAGGAGAACGAAGCACGTACCCGGAGTTACTAGTGGCAACAAACAGTAAGATAGGAAAGACATATAACAACATCCTGGCATTCGTTAACAAAATAGGCAACAGGAAACAAATATAGCTTAAGGTTCTACTAGAAAAATATATGTCTTGCGCGAAGTTGATACCATTACGTATAAAAAGGTTAAGCTATTAACAATGCACAAATAATCACAAAACAACAAATATAGGCTATAAAGTTAGCAAAGAAATATCGATACAAGCAAATAATCAGAAGCCATATTAGCTAACACTGTATAGATGGGTGTCTTTAAAATGTCGATAATGGACCTGAATATTCAGCAAGGATACCCGTCTATTACAAGATAAATAGGGTATAATAAACACGTTATCTATAAACAACAACATAGTAGGCTCAAAATAAGTAATCAGGGACAATATTAGCCACCACCGTATAGATCATGTATTTGATACGTCAATAAGGGACCTGAATAAACAGCAAAGATACCCGTCTATTAAATATTAAATAGGGATCAGGATAAGGTGGGTGCAACCAGATAGAGGGATATCGTTGAAATGTCACTTAGTGACCTTAATACTCAGCAAAAACATCTCTCTTTTACAAAGACAAATAGATATTTAAAAAATAATCAGGGAAAACAAAAACCAATAAGACTAAATTAAGCACAATACCATTGAACTAACTATATGATCAAGGGGGAAAAATCAAATTATAACCCCTTCCTAGACGCACACTTTTTATATCAAGCATTTCAGTACCAAAGAAGATCAGGAGACAGGACAAAGACTGAAAGTATCAACGGGCTCGATAACAGAAGAAATGAGCTGCAATAAAGAAGAGCAGGAAAAGGACCAAACATCGGACAGAAGCACTAAAAACTAACAGCAAGAAAGCCTAAAGGACGAGAAGAAAGAAAAGACCACCTGGCAGAAACCTCCTGAAGGCTTGGGGAAACGAAAGTATAACTGAAAAAATATTGCCACAAAATAATCAGTAAAACGCAACCACACCCCAGTTCTGAAAAGAATTGCAAAGGCTCGTACCAACATCCTCCTCACCCCAACACAACACACATATGTATGCGGGAAAGTGTTCGTGAATGTGTGTCGTCGGAATATATGAAAAAGTAACAGAAACACGAATATAAATATGTATATAGCTTCCACACAAAATATAGCACACACACCTACCCACACACAAAAATATAAAACACACACACAAGTAAACCACACGGGGTTTTCATTCCAATCCAACAAAGATATTTATAGACCAACAACTCGCTATCCCTGCAGAGACTGATGGTTTAAATTTCAACTTGAAAAATATTACACCCAGATTGAGATCTCACAAATAAGAAGGCTATTTAAGCCTACACGATATGATGAACTCTTCGGACAATTTAAGAACGCACAGTACGCGAAATTAAAGAAATGACAAATATCAAAGGAACGGCCTGGTAAAAATATGGAACTGGGCATTGATTTGAAACATGGATTGTAACACCACTGCTGCTTGGTGACAGCTTAGAATGAGAGAGGACAGGGATGCAGACAACCACCAGAAGACGACGATGGAGGATGTCGCTGTGTTGGTTAATCACAGAAATTAAAAAGTACACAAACGGGTACAACTAACGAGTCGCACATGCCGAATGGCGCACGCGACTATAATCCAAAGAAGTAAGTAAAAAGTGTGCATCTTGGAGTTCTACCATCGCATTGTCGTAGCGGACGCGTTCTTCGAAAGGATGTTTGAACCACTGAATGAGAAGGCATTAACAATTACCCCGTCGATAGTGAGAAACAAAGATGAAATTTTACAGAGTTGGTGATAATAGCGTGGATGATGCCTTGTTAATTAGTATGCGATATTCCCAAATCTTCGGCGCTGTGATGGTTACGGTCTTTGCTGTGTCTTCGAATAATTATAGGTGATGATGGTTCGCCAGTCTCTTTTCAACATTTTTGCTTCAAGTTAGCAGAGTACTGCTGTATATTAAAGTTTTGCATCCAAAATTAATGGCATACTGTGGTGTATGTACATTTCAACTGCTTTGAATGAAACTCTAGTTTATGCGATTTCGTTTTAAGGACAACGGCATTACATCATTATTCCATATGAAAGGAGTGAGGCGTGTATCCCCAGACGTTACTGGTCCCTGTTGTTCAGACGATTATTGCACTTGAGTACCGCGAACGTTTCCTGGCGTGCCGCATCAGGTGTACAGAAGACAAGCTACCAGAGCGGAGTTGTTCCAAAGTTTTAAGATTTAATCAGCGGATATTGGCTATTGACATAATCACGTCAGTCAGCAAAATTATGGCAATAAATTAGTCCAGTAACAATCGTTGGAACAGAATGCTTACATTAAAACCGGTGTTTTACCCCATCAAAAAGAAAGACACCAAAATAGTCCACTGTACATTTTTTGATCAATTAATCTCCACGGGAATCATGGTGTCGTAACGTGGGCAAACCGTTCCGTCCGTGCTAATGGAGTCGTACAGGCACATAATGATAGCAGTAATCGGCTTGCAGTTCCCGTTAACGTCTCGCACGAACATGTTACAAGAAACATAGCTTCTATATTTGCCGCTGAAGGTTATATCAAATGTGAGGATCTCAAACGTCAAGTCATAAGCATTAGAATTGTCAGCCACTCGAACCATACTTGTCTCTCACAAGTGGAACTCGCCGTACAATTAGCTTAAAGGCAAAACGCCACAAGGAAAGAGACCATAGATAGACAACCAACCCATAAATCGAAGTCAGCGAATGGCAGGACTGGATTGAAAAACCACAGTTTCTAGCAGATCTTAAAGGCCAATATCTTTACCGCAAGGGTGAAGCATATCCTGAGACCTGCGTGGTCTGGTGGCAATTGTGGTTCCAGAGGGACTCCACAAGAGACAGACATTTTTACTAAGATACCTAGTTTTGCTTTTCTCTGTTTAGTCCAGATGACAATTACGATAGGTTTGCCCTTAACAGTTGCTGTGGTTGCGAATCCAGCCTCACATAACAGCCTCACATAACAACGGCTGTTTCAGCAGCGATTCCACAAATAAATATGGCGACATGACATGCTGGTTTGTACTTTACGAGTAGCGCGATTCTCATTTTATCTTCCAGTTGTTGCTCCTCAGGTGAAACATGTGCACGAAATTGTAATTAATTATCCGTTTTTACTTGTACATCTTGCGAACAATCATATTACCCGGACAAGTGCATCCTTTTTTTGAGTAATAAAGAGTTGTCTTTTCATATCTGAGGCAATGTTGATCCAACATAATTAACTGAGATTTATTAGTGAATTTTACTTCGTCGTTGTAGAAACAATTACTGAATGTTCTTGGTCTGATGGTGGTGATGCAGTCAACTATAGAGAATTTGCACGTGCTAATTCTATAACGCCAAGCTGGCCTCGAATTGGCATTCTTACATTGTGGTGGACCGGACTGCTGGTTTCTGTTTGGCAAGATTCTATCTCGGTGTAAAAGAGGGTTGATTAACACCATTTTCACACAGATAAGTATGAACAAGTGAAAGAAACCACTTTTGATTTTGGCATCCTTTGGTAGGTAAGCAATAAACCTATCGGTAAATGCCACAACCTCGTCACAGCTGTCAGAATCCATAACTTGTTTTTAATAGTAAAATCTAATCTTAAACACAAACACCCAAGACTGTTAATAACACTACAGTATCATTTATTCCACGTGTTTATATTATTTTATCTTTCTTAATCATACACTAGCTTGCACAAAAATAAACTTGGTTCAGCAATACCCGCGCAAATATCATGGGTGGTAAAATGCGTCCATAACGAACTTGTATCAGTGAACAACGTTTGTAAATTTGTACCGTGTCACAATTAAATTTATCGTAATGAATCTCGTGCATGAGATAGCTTTGACAAGTCCAACGCTGACGCGGAAACATAGGCTTATTCAGCACCCGCTTCGATATTTTGATATGTGCAGCAATGAGATCACCATCACGGAGATTTGGGATTCAAAAGCGTTTTCAGCAAAATGCCTTCCAAGCTTATCTTGTTCACTTTCCCTAAGAAGATCAACTCGAATTCGCTTTTGAAGTTTTTCCAAGTGCGGGATTATTCATAAGTTCTTTCTCAGACTCATCTCTAGCATACGTCACAGATTTGTATTTATCTGTATTAATGTTTTTTGTCGAAATCCATATACTCGATGAACATTAATTACACCCATTCCTAATCCTAAGTACATATGGAGATTTAGTACAGTGACAACGTATCTGTGTTTAGTCCAACGATCTGGGATCCGTTTGTTGCATTCTGTAAACTTGCGTCAAGAATAGTTTACAGTTCCACACTAATAACTCACTATACATTCTAGATCGAATTAAAAGCATTATCCGTTGTCGCTATCATACTCGTGTATGTGTTTTTACACTTCAAGTGCATGGGATGAATCCATTCAAAACTGGCGAGAGATATGGGTTGCATCGTTGACCAGTAGTAACTATTGCAGGTATCTAAATAAATGATATATGAATTTGGGACAGAGACCACTTTTGAATTATTGGCACGAGTAAAGCTGTCGATTGCCATCAAAATTCCACCGTGGACTTTACGCTCAGCAAACAAATGTTGATCAATATCGGTGGGTAATTCCCAAAACAAATTCGGTTGTTAACAGCAGTGCATCCCAGGCTATCCCTGTTGATACGAAATAGTGCGCAATATATAAATTTTGCATCCGCATGTCAATATCGTGGAATGCCTGAGACATATCCACGAACAATTGTACATCCGTGAACAAATACAAACCGTGATAGTGACTAAGTTTAGCAACCAAACGAGTATCATACAGTTGTTGCATGTTAATAAACTTTATCTAAAATTCCGTCTCGAGACAGCAATGAATAAAATGCATCGATGAGTGGAAACCGTGTTTCTAAAAATGTTTCTCCGTCATTAGTATAAGTCCAAGGATACACCCAAATGCGAGTGTGTAAATCGAATGTTTCGTCTTTGGAAACACCATGTCGACTAGTAAGGTTTTTAGTCGATCATGTACTGCAGGTTTACTAGCTAGTTTGTATAGTGATGTATTCAGAAACTGGAACGAATGGATAAACAACTGCAGCTGTCCGATTCTACAAGTTGTAAATCTTTTATATTGTTTGGAATGACGCTCACAGATCCAGCAATACCTAGCTTCAGAAAATGTATTAATGTCATCACGAGTCACTAACACGACTACAGTGTAACAAAACATGCATGCAGTTTGATCCGCAACTTTCACTGCATTGGTTCAGTTGCTGGAGTCTTCCACTAGAACGTTTAGAGACTCATTATATTTAATCGTACTGAAGCTGATGACGAAAGTAGATATGATAAATTTATGACGTAATTGCAGACGAAATGCAGAATTCAATGCAAAACGAGCAAAGACACTTAAGTGCTTAAATAAAACATTGAGGACAAATGGCTTGGTTACTAATGATTCAAACATTATGAATGATGCTTTATATATATACTCGCCCTCATATGTCTCCTGAGCTAGAATAAAAGTAAAACTTGAGATTCCAAGACAACCTCAAGTTATGGTTTTTAACGACCTTCCAATGATAACGCAAAATCAGGGTGCATGTTGAGTGAAATAATGTGTGTTAGATTTAATTGTTTGTGTTGTTTACAAGATTCTGTCAGAGTCGTCAAAGGTTATGTAGATACCAAATATCGAAATGATAAAAAATGATAAAAAACTTGAGTTAAATAAATACCTCCTCACTAAAAGTACAAGATAGTGAATGGTGTTAAACTCCCCAATGAACATATCATTGTATCAAATACGCACCGACCATCACTAACGTTAACAAACAAACAGTTTTGAAGCTAAGACCATGTATATTAACTGCGCTATGTAGTTTCATTGCATCCATTAACAAGAAGGTAATATGAACGGATTGCAAGCCAACATTAGATAATTAGGATTGACTGCAGGTAAAATATATTGTTTTATACTACAAAGAGGTGCTATTTTCATCTTGAATGACTTCATGATATAAACATTCTTGTAGTTTCCTGTTTCAGATAAACAGAACCTATCGAGAACGGAATTATGTATTATAAATTGAGAAACCTACGCCGCATAACGCTCAAAACGCCGGTCCTAAGCCATTACAGACAGAGAATGCACTACGTGGAGGAAATGCTATGAATTCAATACGACTTCCAAATACTGACATGTTAATATCCATTGTATTCTATTGCCCTTCCACAGTATCTCAGATTTGCATAACAATTGCACAAGTATCGAACATAGTCCAAAGTGGTACCATGGGTATAATCTTGAAAAGGCTTGTATTCAGTGCGATAAAGTTACTTTAACATGAACTGCACTCTAATTGCAAACATAGAAAAGGAAACTGTTTATTTTCTGGCAGGGGTAGTGGGAAAAATGTAAAGTCACTTTCGAACTGAATATTTCACATATGGAAACCTTTATAATTGAATAACATGTTTAGGAATTCCTGAAATGTAGGAAACCCTCAACATATCCACAGAGATAAAACCAGATTGCTTGAAGAAAACATTTAAGATGTTAAGACTGTATTTTATATCTGGATTCCTTTTTAATCTTCTGCAAACATTTCAAAAGTAATCGGAGAATAAAATACAAGCTCAATTTCATGATTAGGACTAAGGAAGCAATAAGAATATTATTAAAAAATCTTAATTTGAGAGAAATGGTATGAAATGTTAATTGAAATCGGGGCCACGACGTGTGCCTCTCATCAATGATTTAACATGCTTAGCCAGAGGTAAAGGGATCAACAGGCAGAACGAGAGAGAATGTACTTATGAAAAAAATGGTAACATCATATCTTAATTTTTGTCTTCAGATTAAAATTTTAAAATAATTATGTCTCCATTTTCCTTGGCTGTTGTATATTTGACTGTCAGTGTACTTCATTCAACCAGCTACAACAGTTATAAGCCATAAAGTTATTTTTAAATACTAGGCATCACAGGTGCTCTACGCGAGCTTAATGTTAAGAAAAAAATAATAATCTAAAGGAAAAAAATCATACAGAGTGACAAAAATACCTTAGATTACCCCCATGACCCGTTCTGACATAGGACCCTCTCTATCATAATATATAAGAGAGAAGGTACGAAACTTCCAAATACTTCGCTCCACCCATGACCCTCGATTTCCTTCTGCTATTTCCGTCTTTAAAGGCACGCGACCATACTATATGGCTTGTTTTACTTCTGAGATATTTTTCTATCCATCAAGCCATCATTGACTTTTCTGCGTTGTACCAAACTGAAATTACGGGCTCCGAAACGTGCGATTTTTGCAAAGTTTTCCTTTGTGGACACTTCCGTGCTCATCTGAAAACCGGTGACAAAAGCGATATGTACAATGTTTTCAACTCTATGGTGCATCCCTTCTTGAATTACAGTACAGCGGTAGATGCAAAAGTAAGGTTTTTACTTACCATTAACTCGATTCAACTTTAGGAATCTGTTCCATGCAAGAATTAGACATTGTCTTCTTCACTGCACATACGTTGTATACATCACACTCTATTTTCAAAATAGGTAAACTATGCGGCACACGCGTCAACGCCGAAATATGATTGGCTCAAAAGATTATACTTAAATAACATCCATGCACCGACACCGTTCAACGATGCAGACTATTTGTACCCAGGAAAAAATAGGTATAAACATGATCTTATCATGTTAAAATCATTTGAATGTATTAAATTAATGACAGTATAGATTAAAGTTTTGCAGATAGTCTACTCATCTTCATAATTTTATTATGTGTGTGTGTATGTGTGGTGTTCGTGATGAGGATCGTGTTTTAGTATTAGCATATCAATCGGAGTTTTCGGCACTTTCGACTTGTACTGTTTTGGCATATCGCGGGAATGTAACAGACCTTAAATGGACTACAAAACTTGAAAAGCGTTTCTCCATGAATAGCTGCATACATTTTTTGTGTGTACTATATTTTCGGTTTCGGTTCTCAAAATTTTATATTGTGTTTTCTTTAGACAAGACGTTTTTTGTCGTGACATATGATTATAGATGCTTTCTGGCCAAGTCACTAGCAGACGATTTTCTGTCAGCTTCTATATGTTACCACCAAAATTGGTAATTTTGAACAAGGCAGAGTGGGGTAAAGTAAACTTCAAAGATTGATATTAACAGACAGCACGATTGAAATTATGTATATCTGTGTACGTTATTTTAAAACATTTTCTTGAGATACAAGAATTTTACTTATTTTCCCAACACTATATAAAATCAACAGCAAATCTGTCCAAATACCATTAATATGGCTGCCGATTAATTCATTTTGGATCTATCTTTAATCCTGAAAAGTGATAGCAATATTTTGAGATTTAAGCTAAAATAACTAAAAGTGACAGAGGAATTGCTTTGAACAACATAGGTAGTTTAGCATAATTATCTAACTACTCAGTTGCATATAACTGAGCTTTACATATATTTATATATTTTGTTTGAAACACTGTATTGTACTTTTATACATTTTAAATGAAAAGCAATCTTTTTTAACTGAATGTGGTTTTTGGCATTTTATAAGTCTGAAACGACCTTTCCAAATGCATCTCCTTTGAATTCTTTATTATAAATGTGTGTTGTCAATGTATTCAACTGCAGTGGGTGTTGTTGAATTATTTAAAAGAAAATTAATCAGCTTGACTGTTGCATATTTACAATTAAAATAATTATGTGAAATGTTTTACAATTCATCAATAATTTTTTTTACAAAATACTTGTAATAAGTCCACAATCATGTTCAATTTAAAGCAAAATGAGGCATTTTGTCTCATTAAAAAGGGCCATAATTTGTACATTGGAGGGGAGGCAGGTACTTGGAAAACATACTTGTTACAAGAATGTGTCAAATACTTAAGAGGGGAAGGCAAAATTGTATATTTAACCTGTACAACTGGCATTGCATGCACCAATTATCCTTCCAGCATTGGTGCAGAGACAATACGTAGGTGGTCTGGAATTGGAGATGGGAGGCTAACATGTAAAGAAATATGTAATTTCATTACAAAAAATAGCAACATGAAAATCAATTATGAGAAAATAAAATCTGCTGATGTTTTGATAGTAGATGAAGTCTCGATGTTTAGTAAGCGACTTTTTGAAAACTTGGAATCTATTTGCTCCTTAAAGGACCCATCAAAATTATTTGGTGGGATGCAGGTTATTTTTAGTGGAGATTTCTTCCAATTGCCACCTGTGAGGAACATCTTGTATGATGATGATGGTAGTTATTGTTTGAATCAGATTTATTTCACATGGTATTTTCACACAGAGTATTTTTAAAGGATATTGTGAGGCAATCTCAACATGATTTAATCAATGCTATAACTGAATTATCTGGAGCCAGAAAACAAATTAGTGATGACACCATTTCATTAATGAATCAGTTGTCTAGACCTCTGGCAGATGATGGGCTGTCTAGTCTTAAACTTTTTGCAACCAATCAGATGGCAGATGCTTACAACAGAGAGCAAATATTGAAAATGGAAGAGATTTATTTGAATATGTTGCTCAGGATGCTGGTGAGAAAAAATATATCAACACCATATTGGCTCCAGAGAGGCTTTGGTTTAAAAAGAACTGTCCAGTACTTTTGATACGAAACATATCTGACACCTTAGTGAATGGTTCACAGGGTACAGTAGTGAACCGTGAAGAAGATGGTGTGACTGTTCTTTCATAAGATGATTTGACAGCTACAATTCCCAAAAAGTCATTCACAGGTAAGAGCTTTAATTAATAACAGTACTGATCGAAGGTGTTGATTCAGAAATTTAATAAACATAATGCTCATGCCTGAATGATTTTTGTTTGCGCAAGGCATCTGAAATTATATTCATGTAATCAAATAGAAAATGTGAACATGTAAATTTAAACTTTGAACATTTTAACTATCATTCATATTTTACTATGCTTCCATACACCAGGTTAATAATACAATTACATACAAATTAACAGCATAGCACAGTAAAACTAAAAAATATATACTCTTTCTATATCTCTCTCTCTCTCTCTCTCTCTCTCTCTCTCTCTCTCTCTATATATATATATATATATATATATATATATATATATATATATATATCACAATGTTAGCAACTTTTCTTTTCAGTATAAGCATGCAATGTTAGCTTTACCAATGCAAAATTAAAAATAACAAAGATAGCCAATAGTTTTGTAAGAATTTTTGGTATATATATATATATATATATATATATATATATATATATATATATATATATATATATATATATATATATATATATATATATATATATATATATATATATATATATATATATATATAATACATTTGGGGATTTGTTCATTCCTTTTTTATTAGTTTAAATATTTTCTCTTCCCAGTATACATATACAGTCCCAGAACAAAAGTAAATCTAGCAGAGAGAATTCAGTTACCATTGAAGCTGGGATTTGCACTGACCATTCACAAGTCTCAAGGAATGACACTTGACAGGTTTGTTGGATAAGTGATTCAATAAGTTGTAAATTAAACTATTTTTATTGCTGTTTTACCTTGTTCCATTTATTCTGCAGGTTCGCTCTGTAAATTCAGCATTAGGTATAAGGAATTTGTAACAGGAATTTGTTATTCATACCTGCTTTAAGGAACAGATTTTGTGGGATATATTTGTTTTCATGTTTCACATACCTCTTTGCATATACAACCCTAAATTAATTTTTGTTTATCTCGTTTGTAAATAACATTCCCTTAAAACAATTAATTGAACATAAGAGAGTGTGTAAATTACAAACCAAAGCAAATAAATAAATAAATAAATAATTAAATAAATGCTATTTTCTCTCTCCACTTAGGGTTGAAATTGACTGCAGACAGGTCTCTCACCCTGGTCAATTGGCTGTTGCTCTTGGACGGGTGCGTACACTAAGTGGTCTTCGAGTGATTAATTTTAACAAAGATGCTTTCATCCCACAACCAGAAAAGACCCATAGTTTTTGCAATCAGTTATCAGTTCCTCAGGAAGAGGACTTGTCATGTTGTCATAACGACAGGTTGGTAATTTTGTGAAATGTTGCACATTTGCTGTTACCTGGGCAAGGTGTTAGAATGGTATTAAAATACAATCGCTTCAAGTCCTAGAAGTTCATATATAAAATGTACTTGCGGATTGTAATGATTGACACACATGTTAATAACTATGACCTAGGGATTTAATGCACAGATGGGTCATGTCCAGGTGTTTGACACGTGAAACCTTGTACATATAATTTAATGAGCATTGACAGTTAATTTTTGACTGAATGTAGAAGGCATATACGGAACAAGATCTTATCCAGTGTATGTACTGCCTAGAAAGAAATAACCTAAAAGCTCAGACTTTTAGTTGGGGATATGTACATTTGTTCATTGTTAAAGGAATCATGAGAAATCTCATACAAGTGTGGAAAATAGCAGAAAATAGTGTTGCCAGGAATTCAAAAGGTCATCACACAAGAGTAATACCATATGATCAATAAATGTAATTACTGGATCAAGTTCACATGACTTTGGTTCACTCTTCATCAGGATTGTACATACAAAATCCATAGAGACAGGCTCAAATGCTGCTAATGGTTGCTGCTCAAATTATGTACCCGAACTGTATGGTGACAAGTCAATTGAAAGTGTGGTGTCAAGCTTATTTCTAATGGTTTGTACTTTGTTATGGAAGAAATTTGCAAACATGTCTGGAAGGTCACCTGGAGAGAAGGTAGTTGGAAGTGGTGTAGATTTGTTCCTTAACATTAGCTTGTTAGTAATCTCGAAGAGCTCTTTGCAGCTGGAACTTTCCATGATCTTAGTACTGTAGTGGGCCGATTTCGCTGCATAGACTATATCTGTGACATTTTTCTTAGCGGCTTCACAGATTTGCTTATGAATAGTGAGTCTGGTGGAAAGCCAAAGCCTCTCAGCTTTACGGTGGTCTCTTTTAGCAGTGCGAAGCTGGTGCCTAATGCTGATATACCATGGAGAACACTTTTGAATTGATACTCTACACTTGCTCGCTAGGGCATGTTTGGTTCTATTTATCATATGGAGGTTTCTCTTAGTAGCAGATAAAGGTGGAAGGTTAGGGACTGATACATCGAGATGGCATATAATGCAGAGGTGATCTGAAGCAAGTTCATGGGATAGCAGGGAGGACCATAGAATGTTATCATCAGGTCTATGAAAAATCCAGTCTAAAATGTGACCATGTTTATGGGTGGGTTGGTTAACCGGCTGGCTGAAGTTGAACTGAGTGTGAATGCAGTATTGTGACTGCATTAGTATGGCTACATCCTTATGGGTCTTAATTCAGTAATGTGTGGATGGAGGCTTTTTCTAGTTTTTTTTCTCAGTGGTTGTGGATTACTAAAGGCATATGATGTAGCATTAACACGTTTTCCACCAGCATTACCTTTCTTTGACAAACTGCTCTGTCCAAGAATTATGTTATTTAGGTCTCTTCTATATTGGAGTGAATTTCGATGGGAGTTGGGCCCATTGTATGTTGCCTTTTGTTGACAGAATTCATTTTCTACAATATCAGAAGTTATTTGGGCTGGGGTAACATATCATGACATGTTTATGACTTTTCTACATAGCTGGTAAAATCCTAAAATGCATGCATATAGGTCTTCAATGCACTGACGCGATAGAAGCTTCTTTGCCTTTTCTGTTGATAAGACATCCTCTCTTTTGGCGATGGTTTCCTCCCATCTCTTGAACCAATGGAGGATTTGCAGGTTTTCATGAAGCCTCAGGTCATTTGCCTGAGATATGGGTCTTTGATCATGAAAATTTCTTATCAGTCTGGATGTTTGCTTCAAGAGGTCTATTGCCCCTGAGAGTGAGGCTCCATTTAGTCCCAATGAATCTTGGTACTGAGTCATAAGATTCAACATGTCATCATTTAGCACTTCTTCAGCCAGATGGTTTGTCATCTTTTCCATGGCATTTGGATATATGTGTATTTGTGCTAAGGCTCTGTGGATTTGCAAAGGGCTGGTTTTATCCCAGTTAAAGGCATCAACCCACATCTGCCATTGAATGTTGTTCTTGTCAGGCAGTTCAAGGTTTCTAGTGCAGCCTTGTTTGACCCCACTTTTCATAATATTATTTCGGATTTTCTTGATGACATGTGAGTAATCCATGCTGAATACAACTGTTTGATCAGGATTTACTGGGCTTGTCACATTAAGCTTTGTTGAACTCATATTAATTCCATGCATATGCATAAATGAACGATTGGACTGGGCGCCATCCATGTTCCATACGCTGTAGTAAATCCATAGACAGATAGTTTTGTCTACTGCTCCCCAGAACAATGTATATAATTCTGATGCCTGGGCCTGTCTAGTGATGAAGTGTGCAAATGGAAAACGAAAACCTGTGAGGCCAAGGAACACCATCTGCAATGCATAAGTACCTAATGACTTCATTTGTTTTCCATCTTTTAGGGTTTTGATGACGTTGCCTTCATCTCCATAATCTGAAAAACCCACAAGTTCAATTACATCACCGTTTTTAGCAATCTGTAAATCTTCTTGAATTGACATCTCATCAAAAGTGATACCACCTGTTAAGCCCTCAGCAGGAACATTTAATCTTTTTGCTTCTGAATACATCCAGTTAAAAATATCATCTTGAAAGCCTACATAATGCTGTACGTTTTATCTTATAAAGGTCTATAGTACTTGGAGAGGGTAATAAAAGAATATTACTGTCTCTTAGGCTTTTATATGCTTGAGGACTTCTTGTGTATAGGTCTAAACAAACCGAAATTAACTTTTTACTCCATCGATGACATCTTGAATCTTTGGCAACACTATTTTTGGCCATACATAACATAAAGTCTAACATTTCAGGGGAGGCATTTGGAATAAGTTTCTTAAAATCTTCTAAGGTTGCTGTTTTATGACATCCTTGGAGTGCCTCTGTATCATCATTTTCTTCCCCTATATATTCCATGTTCCTACTTTCTGTGACTATAAATTTTTGACAAGTCCTACATGCCTTAGACCCTTGGGCAAGATATTTGATGACACGCAAACAATTTACAGATCTCATTGTCTTTTTTTATTTCACCTGTCTTTTCAGAGGCGAAGGTCTCAACAAAGTGATTTCTTTTACATATAACTGAGTTGGTTACTCCCGTGCCTTCACACAAGTTAACACGTTCGACTTGCTGACACACTGCCTGTATTCCATCCCTACTGCATTCATATTCATTATTGATGAAAAGCTCCTTAAATCTATTTCCTTGCCAGCAATTTTCAGGATCCAGTCATTCTCCCGAAATGTCAAATGTTTGAAAATTGGAACTCCATTGCATGATAATCTAGTTGCGACCAAGCATTCTAATAAACCCTGTTTAACTTCATTAACTTTGTATGTCTCTGGAAGACCACCTCTTATCAAGTCTATACGTTCCTGCCAAGACATATTCTGACATCCATCTTTGAAAGCATCAGTTGGTTTTAAGGAAATTCCAACATATTTGGTTCCACTTCTGTTTATGCCACTCCTGTGTTTCTTTGTGTCAGGAAATAACTGCTTGACATACTTTCCAAATAAATGAATATCTTGTAACGGTTCCAGGCTTTTGCACAGTAATTCGAGTTTGTAAGTACTGTACAGATCATCCAACTCTATTTCTGCTATACCTTGCACTTTTTATTATGATAATGTACTTAACATAATGTTTGTCAATTACCAAGAGTAAAGTGACAACATGTGTATATGTGTGTATTTTATAGGTAAATAATAATAATAATAATAATAATAATAATAATAATAATAATAATAATAATAAAGACTTTATTTAGAGAAGGCAACTCAATTAGTTACAAAACTAATCTACCTTGAGGCCTTCTATCTGCTATGTACAATATATACATTATATACAACATGATGTGAAGAGTCTGGCTTGACACTAAATAATTAAGCAATTTTAAAATTCAAAGTATCAAGCCTGGAACACATTCACAGGCATCAGTGAAAACATAAACATATATATAAAACATAAAATATAATCCTGCATTGAAATATTCAGCTATGAAAATGATGTAAAATTACAGAAAAGCAGGCGGTATTTTTTGTACTAGAACTGTTCAATTTTCTAAAGATTTCATCCATTTAAGACATTGATTGTGAAAAGATGAAATGCTAGGAGCCTGCCTTATGTCACTGGGAATGTTGTTCCATACCAGTGGACCAATATATTGAAAACTTTTTTTAAACAATTCCTTCTTTGGCCTTGGTACAATGTAATTGTTTTCTTCTTATGGAACTTGATTTAATTAATAAAGCAGAGGACTAGCTGGTCGAAAAACAATACTGCATATTTCATATACACATGTTTTCATGTCATCTTGTTTCATTCTTTTTCATTACAGGACTCCACCATATGAATACCTTGCAAATGTTGAGGCTGAAGACCCAGGTACCCAGGATGACTGTGACGTTCTGTCGTATTGGGGTGGGGTTCTCCCAATATAATTTAATTAAATTAAATTGAAAGTTCCACCCTGGCTCGTTAGGTTAGAAAGTTAAATTAGTGAGGATGTAGATTTACAGCTCTGAGCCCCCAGTCAGCAATGCCGACGGTTAAATTATAGAGAACACGAAGATGAAATTCAATCAATAACAATTTAATAAATGTGATAATTTAAAAACGATAACTTCCAATCACTCGTCTTTCCCTCGACCAAGTGACAGCCTAATTCATCCCGTGATTTACAGTGTGAGTTCGATTTTCCCCCTGTCCTTACATCTGCTCATCTATTTCTTCCCGCTGATTCTTCCTTCTTTCCGTTCCTCTAACTCCTTCTTTGTCTCTGTTTCTCTCTCTACTATCTCCTCCTCCAACTTCGCTCCAGACTTCAACTTCTCCTTTCTTCTCCTTTTCCTCTCTATTATCTCCTCCAATTCCGCTCCCAGACTTCACTCCACCTTCTTCTCCTTCCCTCCTTTCCTCCGTCTCTCTATCTGAGACAACGGGACCAAACTTTAACTGGTCTGTCCCTCAAAGCTTCCTGTGAAAAACCACAAGGCGTTAACAAATGTTTTATCGAACCTCACCTCACACTATAAAGACAATTAACCATCAGATAGCTGCCACTGTTTCGGCCACGCATGCATACACATCGAAATTCCCACACACTTCTTGCAGGGTAAACAATGGCGTAATAACACAGTATCAGCGAATTGTTATACAGACATCAATACATTGCGTCACGTCAGTATATACACATATATATTTAATCTCATCGTACTACAATCTGACAAAATCAGACGCATGTCTGTACATTACAAATATTCAACAATGGCAAAATCTATAATCATACGAACATATGTGTTAGTCTGCTATAAAATACCCACATAGTAAATTACAATATTAACTCTTACGACGGCTGGCAAGCTATATAATTCTTTACAAATATCAACTCATTTCTTCAAAATATGCAAACATATTAACAAAACAAAGTAATTCTTCGTACTACGATTCTAGTAATAATAAAGTATACATACGACCTACAATTAAAATGCAGTCGCATTCCACAAAGACCGAACAAATATCTACTGACCGTTTGAAGCTTTCTGTACTTAGACCTTCCCGCTCTAAGATTTTCCCGCCAATAACGAATGGCTATTCGGAGTTACGCTAACCTCTTCTCTGGGTAATTTCTCTCAGCGAACTAACTTTTGCCGGAAAACGCAGGGATAACATTCTACCCAAATCAAGGTCTCCCCCTATCTCGATTCTGATTGGGTGGCGCTGTGCCCCTGTCCAATCGTCTTAGCGGCCAGTTCAACCTGTCTGTCTGTTTGCAGGGGAAAGAAGTCAGGACACTCCCACTTCTTCATGCAATTTCTTTTGATCTTGGAAACATTTCGACACCTATGTGATAACTGGCTATCGGGCGCCTCGCAACTCCGCTGTCCGGTTTTTCGATTCTAGCCACAACAGTCTTACGTAACGGATTAGTGCTAGCCTTCGGCAATGTTCGACATCAAACAATGACCCGTCAGAATTACCTTGATTATACATGTTTCAAACTGGGCTACTCTGGGTCGGGGTAAACATGACATCCCCCCACCCCACGCTTGAGAATAAAATCGGGATTTTATTCCCTCAAAATTACTTCAAATGCAATGGCATTAATACACGAAATAAAGAACAAAATTATCGCGACACTACACACTGAGTGCGAACATATATATATATATATATATATATATATATATATATATATATATATATATATATATATATATATATATATATATATATATATATATATATATATACAGCGATCTATACCATTCCAGCGCTCCTGCTCATGAAATCGGCGCCTACGTTCTCAGTTCCTTTCACGTATCTGATCTGCATCTGGTATTGTTGTAAGAACAGCGACCATCGCATCAATCGTCCATTCGACAATTTCGCCTGCGCGAGATACGCGAGTGGTTGGTGGTCGGTCTCCAAGATGAACTTCCGCCCGTATAAGTACCGCTCGAACCGTGATATACCGAACACAATTCCGAGGCATTCTCTCTCCGATACGGAGTAGTTCTTCTCGGCAGCTGACAACTTCCGACTGCCGTACGCGACAGGAAAAAGCGTCTCATCGTATTCCTGTAGTAGTACTGCTCCCAGTCCCGTGTCACATGCGTCGGTGCGAAGAACGAAGTCTTTTGCCAGATCCGGTAGACGGACAACTGCGTCGGATGTAAGTCTATCCTTCAGCGTTTGGAAAGCGTGCTCACAAGCATCTGTCCAAATAACCATAGTCGGGGCACGTTTCTTGGTTAGGTCAGACAACGGTCCCGCAATCGCGCTGAAATTGGCCACATACCTCCGGTAATACCCGGCCAATGCCAGAAATGACCTCACCTCAGTTTTCGTGGTGGGGCGTGCGGCGTTTCTCAGCTGCTCCACCTTCGACTTCTCTGGGGACAGCGTACCTTGGCTCAGGGTATGTCCCAAATAGTCCAATGTCCGGAACACTAGGTGACATTTGGAAGGGCGAGCTGTCAATCCCGCCTGACGCGGCCGCTCCAAAACCACAGCTAACAGAGTGAGGTGTTCACCCCACGTCGCTGTGGTTAACAAGAGGTCATCCATGAAGTTGTGGACACCCCTATCGCGCAAGGGTTCCAACAACTTCCGCATCATCCTAGTAAAGACGCTGGGCGCGTTCTGTACCCCGAAAGGCATGACCAACCATTGGTAGGTTCCGTCGGGAGTAGCAAAAGCTAGCTTTGCCCTATCCTCCTCCCTTACCGGAATTTGCCAATAGCCCTTGGACAAATCCAGCTTGGAGAAATATTTCGCTTTCGAGACAGAAGCGAAAATATGTTCCGGGTCAGGTAACTTTTCGACTTGAAATTCTGTCACCTGATTTAGCTTCCGGTAGTCGACACAAAACCGATGGGTGCCGTCCTTCTTCTGCACTAGGACTACCGGAGAGCTGTACGGAGAGTCGGCGGGTTCGATCACTCCCAGAGCAATCATCTGCTCGATCTCCACCCTTACGACTTGTCGTTTTGCGTGGGGCAAGGGGTAGGGTTTCCGCTGGACTGGCCGGTTATCCACCAGCTTTAACCCGAACTCGACAAGCGACGTTCTCCCGGGTATTTCCGTAAGCATATCGGAATACCCGGCCAGCAACGTATCAATCTCTTCCCGCTGTACCGCAGTCAACATGGGGTCGCACTCCACGTCCGAGGTTGTCTCAGCCCTCGTTAACGGACAGCTCGGAACAGTGTTGGCACCTTCCGTATCGCCTTCGGCGTCCTCGGTGTCTATCGTGGCGATAACAAAATCGCTGGCGGTCTCTCTTTCCCGGTATCTCTTAAGGAGATTGGCATGGTACAATTTCTCCTTCGTTGGTAGCCGTATCCGATATGTTTGCCCTCCGACCTTCTCGGTGACAACGTATGGACCCCTCCAGGAAACTTGCAACTTGTTGTATTCTTTGGGCAGCAGTAACAACACCTTGTCCCCTACTTCAAACTGGCGTGGTTTTGCGCGCTTGTTGTAATTCTTCGCCTGACGCGCCTTCGCTCGCTTGAGGTTCTCCTGTGCGAGGGAACAAACTTCCTCCAGTTTGTTGCGCAAGTCCGCAACGTATTGGTAGGTGGTGCGTACCTCCTCCACAGCGTGATCGTTCGTCCACAGTTGTCTCAGAATGGCGATTGGGCCGCGTACGGTCCTCCCGTACAGGAGTTCAAAGGGAGAGAACCCTAAGCTCGCTTGAGGTACTTCCCGGTAGGCGAAAAGCATGGTAGGAATATACCGATCCCAATCCTTGGGGCGGCCTTCGCACAGCTTCTTGAGCGTGTTCTTTAGGGTCCCGTTAAACCGTTCAACCAGTCCGTTACATTGAGGGTGATACGGTGTAGTCGTGAGGTGCTTAATTGACATCAGTCGGTTTACCTCTGCCATCACGCGACTCATGAATTGTGTCCCTTGGTCGGTCAGGATCTCGTCGGGCACTCCAACTCTTGACCAAATCCCAAACAGCGCTTCCGCGACGGTTTCCGAATCAATATTACGCAGCGCAACGTCCTCCGGATAGCGTGTAGCGTAATCTACGACCGTTAAGATATACCGATTTCCGTGCGACGACGCGGGTTTTATCGGTCCGATCAAGTCCATCGCGACGCGTCTAAACGGTTCATCGATAAGGGGTGTACTCCCCAAGGGGACGGGTCGATGATCCGTTTTCGGTGCCATTCTCTGACACTTGTCACAGGAGAGACAGAACCGTTTGACGTCTCCCTGGACCCCTGGCCAGTAGAATCCTTTGACAAGACGGTCACGCGTCTTGGCAATTCCCATGTGTCCACCCATGAGACTCTCGTGCGCGAGTTTCAACACTTCCCCTCGCTTCTCTTTTGGTACGACGACTTGCTTAAAGTGCTCGTTACCATTCCTGGCGTAGCGATACAAGATCCCCTTCTTGTATGCGAACTTCACCCCGCCATTCGGAGTTTCTCTCTCCGTCCCTGCTGCAGCGTGTTGGTGCAACTTCGCCAGAGTTGCGTCTTCCTGTTGCAGCTTCCTCAGCTCGGCCGGAAGAACGTTACTCACCGGTGTCGATGTAACTTCCATCGGCTTCGCTTCCGTCTGTCGACTCTTGGACCTGGTTTCCACAGCACTTACCGGCATCGGTGTGCAGGTTTCGGGGTTCGGTTGTGGCAACACATAACGACATCCTAGTATGACGTCATGCGACAAACCATCCAAGCATGCAGCTTCAATTTTCCCCTTCACGTACGGTGAATCGAGGACAATGACAGCCACTGGCAATGAGTCACGCGCGCTGTTCGCGTACTGAACTTCGATTACCTCCCCTGTTTAATCCTCGGGCTTAACGTACTTCTTGTCCACAAGGGCTGGGACGCTACACCCAGTGTCATACAAGATGGTGGCACCTTCTCCGTTGACAGTAGCAGACGCGAGGTTGGCTGGGTTACAGCTTGCCTCCGGCTCGCGCTCCTTCCTAGCGACGGCATTCACCTTGGTCTGCCTGCCCTTGGGACAGTCCCAGGCAATATGCCCCGGGCGCTTGCAGTTGTAACACGTCGGCGGCCCTCGCCGACTTGCAAGTCCCGCTTTCGTGGGTGAGGCCTGTCCAGGTCTATGGTTGGCATCCCTACCTGTAGATCCCCCTCCGACCCTCCCGTCGCCCTGACGGTTACGGACAGCCGGCTCTACCTCAACCACACGGCGCGACTCAGTGGGTCAGGGTCGATCCGCACCCCAGGAACCTCCACTTTTTGAGTGTGCCTGCTCGTATCGCTCCGCCATGCTAGCGATCTCTTCGAGCGTCCGGTGCTTTCTCTCTGCTAGAAAGACTGTCAACTCGCGACGGTAAGTACTCAGGACATGTTCCTTGAGTATAACCTCGCGTAGCCCGTCGTACGATCGTTCGACTTCGGCCATCTTCATCCACTTCTCAAATAACCCTCGAACACGGGTGTGGAATTGAGAGTGGGTCTCCGTTGCCTTTTTCGCCGCGTCCCGAAAAAGTTTGCGATATGTTTCGGCGGTCAGCCGATAATGGCAGAGAAGGGCCTTTTTGAGCGCATTGTAGTCGTCAGCATCGTCTGCAGCTAAGCCGTGGTAGACTTCACGAGCTGCACCTTGCAAAAGAGCTGAGACATTAATCGCCCAATGTTGTTCAGGAATTTTATGAGCGTGAGCGAGTTTCTCAACCTGAACAAGAAAATCGTCGATAAATTCCTCCTTATCGCTGAACCGCGGCATACTTACCTGGACCATTCGGTGGTCGATGAAAGGTCGTCCGGTCCCTCCAGAGCTTGTGCTGGCGTCGTCCCGATCGGTGTCCCTAGCCGCTAACCTGGCTTTCTCCATTTCAAGAGTATGAGCGAGTTCTCGTTCCTTTGTGGCCGCTGATATCCTGGCCAGCTCTTTCTGTGTTTCTCTTTTGGCGGCTATCCGGGCCAGCTCCAGCTCTTTCTGGGTTTCTCGGTCCGCTGCTATCTTGGCCAACTCCAGCTCTCTGTCCGCGGATATCTTGGCCAGTGCCTTCTCCGCTGCTTTTTCTGCCTTCCATTCCTTGATTCGTTCTTCAATAAATGCTGCCAGGCGATCTCCCTCATATCCGAGATCTTCCGAAGCCATGGCACGGTACTCCTTGATCATTTGCCTTTCTGTAGCCATATTGTTTTACTAATAGGAAGTGATACCTTGTCTCGACCTTACTAACAATGGACAGATATTACAAGTTCCCAGCCAAATACTTACCTGTCGACATCAACTAATTTCGTTCAGGTAAGATATTTGCTCGATATTTGCTTCACAATTACTGCAAGTAATTAAAGATCTACCAAACATGCAAATATCAAATATAACAAACACAAGATGAGAAAATCAGAAAAATTCAAAATACATAGGATAGAAAATATCTCACACTGTTCACTAATACTTCCTAACAAATAAACTTTTAGGTCGTAAAATAATATTTATGTCTAATTCAAATCCCGGACGGAGCGCCCACTGTGACGTTCTGTCGTATTGGGGTGGGGTTCTCCCAATATAATTTAATTAAATTAAATTGAAAGTTCCACCCTGGCTCGTTAGGTTAGAAAGTTAAATTAGTGAGGATGTAGATTTACAGCTCTGAGCCCCCAGTCAGCAATGCCGACGGTTAAATTATAGAGAACACGAAGATGAAATTCAATCAATAACAATTTAATAAATGTGATAATTTAAAAACGATAACTTCCAATCACTCGTCTTTCCCTCGACCAAGTGACAGCCTAATTCATCCCGTGATTTACAGTGTGAGTTCGATTTTCCCCCTGTCCTTACATCTGCTCATCTATTTCTTCCCGCTGATTCTTCCTTCTTTCCGTTCCTCTAACTCCTTCTTTGTCTCTGTTTCTCTCTCTACTATCTCCTCCTCCAACTTCGCTCCAGACTTCAACTTCTCCTTTCTTCTCCTTTTCCTCTCTATTATCTCCTCCAATTCCGCTCCCAGACTTCACTCCACCTTCTTCTCCTTCCCTCCTTTCCTCCGTCTCTCTATCTGAGACAACGGGACCAAACTTTAACTGGTCTGTCCCTCAAAGCTTCCTGTGAAAAACCACAAGGCGTTAACAAATGTTTTATCGAACCTCACCTCACACTATAAAGACAATTAACCATCAGATAGCTGCCACTGTTTCGGCCACGCATGCATACACATCGAAATTCCCACACACTTCTTGCAGGGTAAACAATGGCGTAATAACACAGTATCAGCGAATTGTTATACAGACATCAATACATTGCGTCACGTCAGTATATACACATATATATTTAATCTCATCGTACTACAATCTGACAAAATCAGACGCATGTCTGTACATTACAAATATTCAACAATGGCAAAATCTATAATCATACGAACATATGTGTTAGTCTGCTATAAAATACCCACATAGTAAATTACAATATTAACTCTTACGACGGCTGGCAAGCTATATAATTCTTTACAAATATCAACTCATTTCTTCAAAATATGCAAACATATTAACAAAACAAAGTAATTCTTCGTACTACGATTCTAGTAATAATAAAGTATACATACGACCTACAATTAAAATGCAGTCGCATTCCACAAAGACCGAACAAATATCTACTGACCGTTTGAAGCTTTCTGTACTTAGACCTTCCCGCTCTAAGATTTTCCCGCCAATAACGAATGGCTATTCGGAGTTACGCTAACCTCTTCTCTGGGTAATTTGACTCAGCGAACTAACTTTTGTCGGAAAACGCAGGGATATCATTCTACCCAAATCAAGGTCTCCCCCTATCTCGATTCTGATTGGGTGGCGCTGTGCCCCTGTCCAATCGTCTTAGCGGCCAGTTCAACCTGTCTGTCTGTTTGCAGGGGAAAGAAGTTAGGACACTCCCACTTCTTCATGCAATTTCTTTTGATTTTGGAAACATTTCGACACCTATGTGATAACTGGCTATCGGGCGCCTCGGGACTCCGCTGTCCGGTTTTTCGATTCTAACCACATTAACGTTACGTAACGGATTAATGCTAGCCTTCGGCAATGTTCGACATCAAACAATGACCCGTCAGAATTACCTTGATTATACATGTTTCAAACTGGGCTACTCTGGGTCGTGGTAAACATGACAATGACTTATTTCACTGTGAAACAATTACTAAAAAAGATGACTTCCAAAAGGAAGAGCAAGCATTGGATGATGATTTCAATCAGATAATTGCTAACTTACCACTTGAAGAAGATGATACAGATGTGACAATGATTCCTGTTGATTTTGACATAAGGCAATGTATTCGTGAATTGATGAAGGACAATGTTCAAACTCCCATGCAGAAAGATATTAATGACCTTGCAATGCATCTATTAAAGGATGAAAATTTTAAGAGAGTCCAAATATTCATCAGTAAACAGTTTCAAGTTATTATGAAGTTAACTGAAACCCTGCAGATGAATAAAGATGCTATAAATGCTGTCAAACCAGAATTCGTATCTGAATTCTATAAAAAGTGTCACACATACCAAACAAGTGATGAGTACAAGCTTTCATGCTTTTTGCTGGTTGCTGATAAACCTGTACATTCACAGGCTGCTTTGTACCACGTGTGTTTTAATTTAACAGTAGATGTTAGAAAATACTTGTTGAAGGAAAAGGAGAAACTTTTACCCATTTCGTCAAGAAAGATTTCAGAAAGACAGTGTTCTTCATCTGTTACAGGTAGTGTCAGAAGTAAGGTTCGGTATGTTGGTGGTTATTGTCTGGCCAAGCTGCGATTCAAGTATAATAGTATCCAGAAGTCAAATTGCTTCAACACATCAGAACAAGGCCAGTCATGTTATGCAGAGGCCAAGTGCAAAATGACAATTTTGGATGGATTGAAGCCGATGGAGCATCATCTCAAAGAGTCAACAGATGACCCTGACAGTTTGACAGAAACCGAAAGAAAACAGTGTCTCACAAGAGGATTGACCAATATTTCTGATGACCTGTTTAAATTATTCATGGAACTGTGTTCCCAGTGTCTCAAATTATTAATTGATAAAAACATTAATATGTATGGGTCAAATTTGCACCAGTTTTGTATAAGTGAATTATTGGGCTCAGGTGCACTGTATGATCTCTGGTCTGGAATGATATGAAAAAGATGTTTTGAGGAAATTTCTACTTCCAATTCAGTTGAAGATCTAGTTTATGATTTATCACTAAAAGCTTCATGCATAAAAGAACTTTCCGATGAGATAATTCAAAAATTTCTTTCTGTCATGCTAAATCAATTTAGAAAGGACTTTCTGCAGGCAATGTCAGTTGAAAAGAAAATGGCACATCGAAAACAAATACGAATTTCAAAACAGGCTTGTACCAAATTATTACCTATTTCCTACAAGAACATCATTGAGGATAAGTCAAAAGACAAGGTTGTTTCTCATCACTTGCTGAAATCTGGTATTTTGGAAGACAAGTCGTTTCTTATGTCCTTCAAGAGAGAAGAACTGAAAAATGTGTGTAAAGCATATGGGATTAAATGTCGTGTTGCTAATGGAAAGAAAAAAAATGTCAGAAAAGTTGATTGAAGGAATAATCCAGTTGGAGAAGATGACAAACCCTGAATTCTTTAGAAGACCCACATCTGTTGAAAGACAGCATGTACAAGAAAATGTGTCACATCATATAGGTCATGTCATGCATAAATCAGATGATGACACAGATAACAGAAAATAAAGTAACTGAGCAGCAAGTGAAAAAAACAAGCATCACTGAGAGATCAGTGTAAGGAAACAGTAGCAAGTATCACTGAGCCTGTAGCAGGAACAAGCTATATCAGGCGTGAAGGCCAGAAAGAAAAAGAAAAGGAGTTCAGTAACATACCATATGAATCAGACAAAGAAGATGCTAATGAATATGATGAAAGAGAGTTAGAAGTGAAGAGTAATGAAAATTGCAAACTCTGCCAAAAGGAATATGTGGAAGGGGAATTCTGGATACAGTGTGATGATTGTTCTGGCTGGTATCATAGAAAATGTGCAGGGTTAAGTAATATTAAGAGATGGCAAAAATTCAGTAAGATTGGAATAAAATTCACATGTTTGGGGTGTCAGTAAATAAGTATGTATTGCATGTCACGGACACTCACTAATATTGATTAGTATGATTTATTTAGTGTACTGTATATTGATTTTACATTCATGTGACACTATCTTCTGCATGCACTCTATCACATGTGATTAATCCATACCCGTTATTTCAGCCTGTGTTCAACATTATGGTATTGCACTGTCAATGAACATTTCTTTTAGAAAAGACATTTATTATTACAATGCACAATAATTTTATGTTATAATATGTAGCTCATATTGTGTTTTTTACAAGTTTGTTGACCTTTGGGGTTTCTTGTAAACATTTTATATCATTATTTTTAGGATACTATGAACAAACTTCATGCATATGTATTTTGTTGGAGGCAGCATATATCAGTTAGTATTGTCCTTGAGAATGAGACACTTTAGACTATTTTGTAATGTGCAAGCCTATAGAGGGAAAAACCAACAAAATCATAGTTTTAAATGGCAAGTATCATGAACCTAAGGAATGTGCCTGTTACCAGTCATGAGTGAAATAAGCTTTATTCCATGTACTTTCAGGTGTGCTCTGACTTAAGATCAAAGAACACAGTGCTTTTCTATAAAAGTGAATAGAATTTTGGCACTTAGAAGTTCTGCACAATATTTTCATGTTTGATAGTTCAGTGATTCCCTCAAGATATCTTCATATAAATCATTCAGTGTCAACATACTATTACTGCCGCATTTCTGTATTTTAACATACAATAGTATGACATCATTTCATAACTTTCTTGCGAACATAGTTGTAACTGGCTGTTATACATGAAGAAGTAACAGTGATTGCATCCATATTTTGTGAAGCTTGTGAACATTGGAGTGTTAAGACCAATATTGTCATTCCTTATCAATTTTCATATTACCACACAGTGCCATTCTGGTGACAAGCATGAGTATCCCAAAGCTATTAAAATTCTTGGCAAAAGAGAAACCAAATTAAACCCGCTGAACTGCAAAAATTTACACTACATGTATTTTGAGTGACAGCAAGGGAAGGTATTTGGATCATCACTATAAAGCTTGGAATAAATTTGGAATATCAGTTATTTTTGCATATAAAATTTGAGTAAGAATTGAAGAATACTTTTTCTGGTTACAGGCCAACATTAACAAATTTGTGCGTGACTATGGGACACTGTGCATTTATACATGGCTAGGGATATGTGATCTCACTAATAAAATTGGAAGGATTTTATATTTAAAGAATGAAGACTATAGAAAAGTTGTGCAGCATTTTGAATCACAGTATGGTAGACTCATCAGACTCTGCAGAAACAAAAACTGTCAAATTGTATTTCTTGAGATGCCTCCTATCTCATTCTATGAATGGAACAGGAGTAAAGGACATGATGACCCCAATCTATTCAAGGAGCAGGATATTCAGCTTAAGGAGCAAATTGATTTTGTAAATGAGGTAATACCGCATTTAAATGAGCAACAATATTCATTTTTACCTAGATTTAGACTGGACATATACCACTATGGGAAAAGAGCAAATAAGAAGAAGATAAAGAGCTGTAATTTCAGTTTATGCTTGGATGGTGTGTACGCATGAGAAGTAATATCTAAAGTGTGGTAGAACAGACTTCATTCTAACATCTTTAAGCTCTGCTTTTCTCAGTACAAAACATTACCGGGTTAATTGAATTCTTTTAGGGAGCATGTTATGTGCTACATGTAAGATGCCCAATTATATTTTTTCAGTGTAACAGTATCATGTACTTCAGTTAGGCACTACGAACATAATGAAGATTTAGTTTGTCAAAGAGAAGGCACAGTCCATTCAGTGTTTAAAGTATTTTGCTGTTCTCTCTCTCTCTCTCTCTCTCTCTCTCTCTCTCTCTCTCTCTATATATATATATATATATATATATATATATATATATATATATATATATATATATATATATATTGATGTTCACAAATACGTTGACTATACAAGGATTGGACAGACCTTATATTCTGTTACTGGCTTTGCAAATAACATAATAACATCATTCCGTTATTTGTCTAACATAACACGGAAATGTGTGGCTGGGGTCACCAAATCATAAGACTGTAGAAGGTTGGGGCAGACCTAATCTCTCAGTCACTGCTTTGGAAATACCCAGTACAGTAATAACAACACTCCATTATTTGTCTAGCATAACACGGAATTCTGGATGGTGTCACCAAATCACTTGGCTGTAGAAGGTTGGGACAGATCCTTCTCTTAGTCACTTGGTTTGGAAATACTAACAGGTACTAGTGACATGCAATTATATACCTAGCATAAAATATAAATTTATCCCTGAGGTTTTCAAATCACTTTATTGTGAATGATTGTGATAGACCAGATCATTCATTGACATGTTTCAAAATATTAGCTATCTGAAATTTTATATAAATGTACTTTCATATTAGTAAATCAACAACTGTGCATTTCTTATTTTATGATCATTCTGGTTTTGTACATGTAAGCCATGTTTCGAACAAAGAACATTTTTGTATGTATATAAACCACTGCTCCCTTATTTACAAAATCTTGGAAAAAGTAGTTCATGTTTTGTATTACTTAAAATATATGTTCCTTTTGTTTTATGTTTGTTCTCTTCTATGCACAATGAACAATGTAGGAAAAATAGTATAAATTATGGTTTGTGATAGGTCATATATATTTTTTTCTTAAAACAAAATCATTAAGTTTTGGTAACACTAGTATTAATTAATCAGAGCAAGGTTGACAATATTTCAGATTTGAACAGGTTTTAAAGAGTCTTCTCAAGTACGTATAAAAATTGCTGTACAATATGCATTGAGTAAAGTTTTCACTTGTGTATTTCTTGTTTTGTTGTACTTGCTGGCATAACTATTTTATGTACATGCTTGATATTATGTAACCAGTTTTTTCCCCAAAGTTTTAATATTATCATATGTTGTATATCATACTTCTGAATAAGAATCCATTTTAATACTGTATTTGTTTTATACATTTCATGAAAGAATAGGGATCACCCTAACTTACAAAACCAGTAGACCATTGTGATGGGAAAATGTCCAACCGTCTTGCATAAAAAAATGCAAATTTCAGAGTGACTTTTCTATTTAAATTTTAAACTAATATACACCAATTGTAATAATTTTTTAATAACAGTAACTTTTAATTCTTTATTATAATAATTTAGGTGTAATGATAATAATAATAATGAATTATTATTTTATTATTATTATTATTATTATTATTATTCTATAGCCATTAGTTTCCCATTTGTTCCAATGTTTGGCAAAGAGTATTACATGTTCAAATTATTTTCATTTCTTGTTACTTATGTAACTTATACAAAGTCTAACTTGCCAAGTCACAACAGCCATGATAAACAATCATTTAGACCAATTACCAATTTAAGAAATTTCTTTTCAGCCGTTTCTCTTCCAGCATCTGCAACTGCCCCAGTTCAAAATTTGAATGTCGTGCAGTTAATTGGCAGAGAAATTGGGTCATTCCAGGGGAGTTAATTAAGCTGTGCATACTGCCTATTATACAACAAATAAATTAATAACGATTGCACAACAGAAAATTAAAATTTCCAGAAATATGTCAGATAATGACTGAAAATATTTATTTCTCTGATGCATGGATGTTATTTAAGTATAATCTTTTGAGCCAATCATATTTCGGCGTTGACGCGTGTGCCGCATAGTTTACCTATTTTGAAAATAGAGTGTGATGTATACAACGTATGTGCAGTGAAGAAGACAATGTCTAATTCTTGCATGGAACAGATTCCTAAATTTGTATCGAGTTAATGGTAAGTAAAACCCTTACTTTTGCATCTACCGCTGTTCTGTAATTCAAGAAGGGATGCACCATAGAGTTGAAAACATTGTACATATCGCTTTTGTCACCGGTTTTCAGATGAGCACGGAAGTGTCCACAAAGGAAAACTTTGCAAAACTCGCACGTTTCGGAGCCCGTAATTTCAGTTTGGTACAACGCAGAAAAGTCAATGATGGCTTGATGGATAGAAAAATATCTCAGAAGTAAAACAAGCCATATATTATGGTCGCGTGCCTTTAAAGACGGAAATAGCAGAAGGAAATCGAGGGTCATGGGTGGAGCGAAGTATTTGGAAGTTTCGTACCTTCTCTCTTATATATTATGATAGAGAGGGTCCTATGACAGAACGGGTCATGGGGGTAATCTAAGGTATTTTTGTCACTCTGTATGATTTTTTTCCTTTAGATTATTATTTCTTTCTTAACATCAAGCTCGCGTCGAGCACCTGTGCTATGCATGAGAAACTTCTTTTATTGTGCCAGCTGAATAGATCGATAAAGTTATTTGCTCTATATCACAAATTAACAAGAGATGCCTCTTAAAGTTGACTTCAGACAACCTATACAAGTGCTCACACTGAAACAATCACAAGCAAATATTTGCAAAATATCTACAACAAAAACCTTCGTGTTATTTACGACCCAGATTGCTCTATTTATAATTTCTGATCAAATGAACTGCAACAGTATTTGGAAAGTACAACCATTATATTTTCCTATTTAACGTGAAAAACCTAATAACAAACAACCTCAAAAAGAAAATGATACACATTAAGACATAGTTCAACAGAGACAATCTAAAACAAGAATATATATTTTATTGTTCTTGTCATGATTTTCGCTAACGATTCTACTCTCTTTATCACATATACAAATTTACAAATGACGGGCCTGTTGATTCTTCGTCTACTTTTACTATGGATGTATGACAGAAATGTCAGCTCGTGTAGCCGCCACAATCTTTTTGGTGTTTAAGAAGCTGGTAACTGACTCCATCCATTTACTATTCAATTATATCCTTCTTCTCTCTATCACCTATGCCTGGAAACAAAGGGAGACACAAAAGTTAAGAAGCTCTGTTATGCATTGTGAAACTATTTTTAACCTGAAGTCCGATTTGTCTTGTTTGTGGCATTTTGCTGTTCAAGAGTACGGAAATATTGAAACACATTATGCCTAGCTTCAACCAAGCCTTTGGGAAACATAACAACATCATATCTTCCATACAGTCGCCAGAGTATTATACTAAGTACTGCCTGATCAAAGCGTTGACATGCTCCAAGCGGCCAAATTCTCGCAGCCGGACATTTCATCATCTGTTGTGATCTATTATTAACCATACAGCCGAAGGTTAAAGCGCAAGATACCCACGGACGCATAATGTACTCCAAAGTAAAATTGCTTCTCTTGACCAATATACCGGCACCACCTGCTGACGGCTTCTTCACAAACACACATGGGTCTTCCCTAAGAAAGTGAAATGTATCCGGGTCAATTGATCCTGCTAGAGAATATCCGAAAGCAAATGAAGCCAGTCCGTATTTTTCAACTTTGATCTCAAGCTCAGCAAATAAATTCATATTTTTGAATCTCATGACGCATCCAACCAAAGTACATATCCATACTCATTTAAAAGGATCTGAAAAAAATAACGATCATCATTATCATCATCATAAAATCAATACAGTAGTAGTTTATAATAATAATAATAATAATAATAATAATGGGCCAGACCTGCGACGCTCTCGGCTGCGCGTAAATTAAGGATTCGATTACGGTAAAAAAAATTAAATACCATCATGAAATCTCAAACACCAACAAACTAAAAATATTAGGTCAATAGCTCTACTGTAAAATGAAACCGCCAATGTCAAATCGTCTAGAAGACTAAGAATAAAACCCCTTTCTCAAACGGAACTGATCCGCTAGACATCTGTCTTTATTAATATCTGTGGTACGCTGTATCTAGCATCTTAAGGTAAAATGTTGCAGAAATTCAGCATTTTACCAACGAGCTCTGAATATAGTAACTAGTCCTTCTCGAAGTAATCTCCTTTCGACTAAGTGTACTAGTCCCATCTTATGACCCTGAAAACGTGCAGCAGCCTGTCACTTGCCAGCATTCTTAGCAACCCGATGACAGTATTGCCTTTGTCGTTGCTATCCTGATGATTTCTGCGTAACGAATTATTCCGTATGAAAACAAATGTAACTCGAAGGGGTTAAAACGCCAAACTTTAGTAAGCTCCTCATTACAAGCATGCACTTGGGGGGGGGGGTGAGTGGGGTGAAGCTTAGCCCTGTGCAAACTAATCCATCCCTCAGTACGTCTTGACATGAAGCAGTTAGCATTAGATAAAAGTTATGGTATTAGTATGGTTTTATATTCTGCACTCACTCTGCTGATATCTGATATCATGTGATTCATAATTATTATTTCTGTATTGACGAACCTAATGCAAACAACATTAGAAACACATGCTTTTTGGAGCGATTGCAAGCTGGTGTGATTCTATTCACTGATCTGGCTCTTGAGTTCAAAGACGTGAATACATGTTTCATCGCATTCAATGATCTTTTCTGGGAACTCAAAGCTGTATGATTGGTACCTGTATAACAATTCAGTAAAGATCTTGTCCCTTTAACCGATTTCTTCTTCATCAGCCAATGTGGGTGCTCAACGGGCGCAAACCTGCGCATTATTAATTTCTTCTGCTATTCAACATTAAACATCAACTTTGTCTCCTATGTCTCTGACGGTGAAACGTTTGATTTCTATCAAATGTACTTCCACAGAATTGACTATTTCTTTTGAAACAGATGTAGCTGGGCAAACTTTTATATGTCAACTTTAACAATCTCTCTGCCATCACTTAAACGTTACATCCATCCGCTGAGTTGAGATTTAGCAAGTGCTTGAGGCCCATTAAAGAGCATCCGGTTAGCTTTTATATGTTCATTGGATATTTCTAATATTTCGCAGAACAAATTGTGTTATCACTCACTGTTCTCAAACGGACTCATGTGTAATTTTGCCACTCTGTGTGTGTGTGTGTGTGTGTGTGTGTTAAAAATTTTTAACGTCAGCTTTAACAATTTTCCAGTCATATCGCTACGATGTCTGCAGTGTGATAGTTTTAAGTGATGTCTAGCACTGGGGTATCATGTTGCAGACATGTAGCATGCTGTCCCACCCAGTCACATTATCCCTACCCAGGCCGACCACTCCTAACACTAGCCTCGTAATGCTGAGCGCATGGCGAGGCTGCTGTTCGTACCATTTTTAGAAGTCTTAGGTATGACTCAGCCGGGTTCGAGCCCATGACCTCTCGTATCCGGAGCATACGCTCTAAACACTAGGCCACCAGATCTGTGCCTTTGAGTGTACAAATATGATGTAGATACAGATGGTTATACAAAGCCTATGACGTCATAAACTGAAAAATGATGTCAAGTTCAAAATAGTGGCGTTCTCAGTTTTATATGGGAAATGTATATGATGTTGGGACGTTTGGTTGAGGAAATATTGGTTTTATCCAGACATTTTCTATAAACACGTTTGCATGTTTGCGTTTCTCAAGCCTAGTATTTAAAAGTACCGCATATATTTCATTGTGTGGTACAAAGAAACTGACACTCTGAAGAGCGGTAATGTAACGTGTCAAAGTATATAAAATATATTATACGTTGTATCATTATATAAAATATATCCCATATTTACGTCAGAAAAGAAATTTTTCTTTTATTATACAGCAGCGTTGCTTCTGAATTATAAAATAGTATATTAAAATCACTTTTATGTACATCACTTCCACCACTTCTTCGTAAATTCACCTCACCTTTATGGTCCGATCATATAAATAGCTGAGAATGGCAACAGAAGTATAATTCGGATGACCAAATTTCTTAGCAAATTAAATTCTTCATACTTGTACATTATTCCACAAAGAGCTGATATCTGGCACTGCGTAGGATAAACAATGATAAAAAAAATATCTTGAAAAATAAATAAAAATGTATGAAACCGTATCAAAATATTAACTAAAAACAAAATACTAACGAAATTCAATTTGAAAAGAATAATTTCGAGATCTATAAGAAAGTCATTACTACAGCCGAGGTGAAAATACAGATAATAGTTATGTACATCAAGAGAAAGGACACTGGACTGCAAAATATTCAGTAAAGAAAATCAGAAACTCATCCCAAGATCGGATAAATCAGGTCCTGAGACAAAGGCAAGGACATCATGCGCACAAAAGGAAATATTTCAGAAACAGAAGAAGCGCATTCTTCTGTAGAGGAATTCAAAGCAAGACACTAACGTGAACAAATCGATATTTTCAAATCATTAACGTATGTTGATACCTTAATCATGAGCGTATATTTAACGCAGGTGTAAACGGAAACAAATGATTTCCTTGTTTATTGTAGATTTTGTTGTTATTAGTAGAAGCAGTGGCAGAATTTGGACAGACAAAGACAATACAAAGTAATAAGAGACCTCAACATGCACAACGAAGCGAGATGAACGGTTGTTAATAATTTATTAGTTCAGTTTTGTTTTTCATACAATTATTAATTTTTCAACGTAATTGAATATCTTTGTTTGCAAATCGTTTGTTACAAAATTAATTTTCCAATTTGTCTTTTTTATTTCTTGAAATTATGTACATTGTTTCAAACGTTTTACAAGCTTTTGCATAATTGTATGACTCTTTTATTTTGTAACATATATAATTTAATCGACGTTTTATTCTTAAAGGTGAGGCAATTTCTTAGTTATTTTGCAAACTTCCAATTGTGCATTTAGTACTTTACAAATTCTTTTAATTTTGTTCACAATTTTTAAACGATCATTCTATAATTTCTTGTTTATAACTTAAAAATAGACTGTTTCAACAGCTGGATGTTCTGTTCTTCCACTTTAAAACCTTTCATTATTTCAGGTTTTCGTATTTTACCATTCATTCAAAATTCGCTTTTACAACTGTAGTAATTCTGTTGTAAATATTTCGGTTAATATTTTTTTTATTTGTATTAATTTAATTCTAATTTTCTTTTGTAAAACAACATTTTGAAATTTTGTATTTGGATCATTTAAAATTTCTTTTATCTAAACAATGTTCATGGACAATATCTTTATTTGCAACTTAGATTTCTTACAATCCATTCAAACTTTAATAAACAGTTTTAATATTTAACATTTTAAAGTCTTTTTCTTGTCTTCTTTGGATCTCTTCTAAACCTTTGTCAGTTCCAGATTTATATTATTACTTTTAATCTAAGCCGTATTTGTAACATAATTTCGGGGATTTTTTAGATGCCTCTCAGTTTCATAATTTTATTACCACTTTTAATGAAGGCTGTATTTTTAATATAATATACTGTATTTTAGTTTCCGCTACATTCCGTTTCATTTAATAATTTTAATAGGACTTATTTCGTAGCCGATATTTTTAATGTACTTTTCCAGTTTATGTTGTCCTCCGCTAAATACCGATTCTATTTTGCAACTTTAATTAGACTCTTAACCTCTGCCATTTGGATGCAATATATGGACGATAGTTGTTTATCATTCTTTAGTCTTCATTACATTTCATGTCAGTTTTTTCCTAATTTTTGTGCTACTTTTAGTCATTGGTTTTGTTTATTTTCAGCTAAATTCCTTCTCAGTTTTTGAATTTAAGTACAACTTATAGTCTAGGCAAATGTAGCTATCTTTAGTCAGCCAGGATATCCGCTGGTCAGCAAGGGTGTGTCTTGGTGAATACGACTAAGTGGTGGTTAGTAGGACTGTTGGCCAGTATGGTCAGGAGATGAGTTGGTGTTGGTGAACAGGTGTGGGTGTTGGTCGGTAAGACGGTGTGATGGTCGATATGCGTGGGTGATGGTCAGTATCGGTGTGTGATGGTTAGTATATGTGGTTGCTGGCCAGTAGGTGTGGGTGATGTTCAATAAGGATATATAGGTCAGCAAGTGTATGTGCTTAGATCCATAGCGACCCACAATAGTAAATTCCAATCGACCCCATACTGACCCATTCATAATGCTAAATTCCCCATTCCCACCACAGCGTCCTCCTTTCTTTATCCCACGGGTGTTTTATAATTTGATTATCTTCCCTCTTTGAAGTTCTCTTTTCGATACGTCTATCTTCCCCCAACAGAATGATCACACCATAGTGCTATCCATCACTGCTTATACAGACCAAGTCCAATTTGTTTTCAAAACAGCAGATGAAGGTAAGAAATACCACTCACCTAACTGTGAAAGGCAAATTACAGAGCAAATGCAAAGAATTAACCGCATGTATTACTTCTATGAATTAAGATTTTAATGTCATTTTCTGTACATACTTTTCTAACAGGATAACGTTCCCAAATGTTGTATCATGATCTATATAATGAAATAAAAGACATTGTTCCAATGAAAATACTTTCTGTAACAGGAAAATTATAACAGTTTTGACATGTGCTATGAAGTCAAAGGTTATGTCGTAAGTTTGGAGAAGTTCATTGCATAGGAACACGACAATATTTTCTACCAGACTTTCTCTTTACATCTGCTGAACATGCGTAAAAAGACACAATTGGGTGGTATATATTCTTAGCTTTGGCACTTCAGAAATGTTCTTATTTATTATCGATTACCGTATCACTGAATCACAATGAGACAAGTAAATCATATGATACAATTCTTTTATAGGATTTCTTTACACGGCTATGTCATAAGTCTGAATCAACTATGATAACTTAAAACTGTATTTTATTTCGAGCAGAATGGATTAACATGGTCGCTTAGTGTTTTGGCCACGACAACGTTTTCCTAAATTAGATGATAATAACTATTTTTTTACTATTATTTATTATTTACTTGCTATCATCATCATCATCATCATCATTGTTATTATTATTATTATTAATATTATTACTGAAGATATTAATGTTGGTGGTTTTGTTCTATTAAGTGCAGCTGATTTCGCGCTTAATATCTGCCTGCAAATCAGATTTCATTCAATAGTTGTATCTTCTATTTTCGAAACGAAACACAATAGAGCTCCAATTTAAGACACTAAAAACTATCAACAAAAATTGTTTCGCTAATACCTGAAGCCGAAAGATAAAAGTGTAAGGTAACTTATTCACCGCAACCACATAGCCGCCCGCATAAGTGAAAGGTAAATACGATGCTACTTCTTTGTTGATATGGCTAATACTGCCGATATCGTTGCTCCTGTAAATCATATTGCATTTACATTGCAAATATGTAAAATAAAGTCGTATGTTTTCCATTGTGTTCAGAATCGCCATGATGAAAATATAAATTGATTCATAGTTATAAACTTAAACATTCTGTTTGAGAAAAAGATAGCGAAATCGATCTTTGACGGACTTTCTGGACTAAAAATGGCAAGAATGTATTTGAAATTTAAGCTCTGTCATTCAGTACCTTACCTTGATGAACATGATTTAGTTGTTGTTGACTGTTTTGTTTCATTCAGTTTTGTTTTAGGTGGGGGGGGGGGTTGTTTTTTTTTTTTTGGGGGGGGGGGTTGTGTTGCTGTTGTTGTTGTGGGGTTTAACGCCATTTTTCAGCACACGATAGGCTATACATGGCGGCCAGTATTAATGATGGAGGAAGAACCTTGGAAAACCTCGGAAAGAACCACCGACCCACTAGAAGCTACTGGCAAGCTTTCTCACATACCCACATTGGCTGAATCAGAGACGAACCAGCGCAGACAGAGGTGCGATGGCAGTGATCCGTAACGGGGAGCGCTTTAGACCACTCGGCCACTCGGGGCCCTCGGTGCTGTTTTGAGAATAACATAAAAATTGTCGATATAACAAAGGTACTGAATCCTCGGAAACAATATAATATTAAGAAAACTTACAAAGAACACAAAGAAACCTTAGCACGTCTAAAAGCGAAGCACTATCCACGGATGCTTCTCGGAATTATGCTAAATATTATGCTGGCAATAGAAATAGAACGTGTGATGGTAGAGTGAGCGAAAATAAAACAACATGTACGCTTTTAATATGTAAACTTCAGTTGTATTGAATATAAACAATGATTACATGAAACTACTGATCCAACACATGTAAGTTCCACGACGACCAACCTACATTTGTTCCTTTCCTTTCGTTAGAGTTTCCTATACACCAACTGTGTCCATTTATTCCTAGATTAAAATACTGGTACCTTGTCTATGCATCATGCACTTAAGTGAAAACCTGCTGCCACTAAGATCAGTTACGTGGCGCATTTTCGTCATTGTGGCAAAGAGACATGGCGGAGATATTGACTCTTGGCTGCCATATATAAAACGATGTCGTTTAGCTATGAAGCAAAACATATATAATCACATCTTTCGTACACAACTGTTTCACATGCAAACTTTTTATACAGATTAATCGGTCCCAGTTCATTTCTACGTTAAATATTTCATATATAAAAACATGTAAAACTTTTTAGAGCGTATCTTGATCGTTCAATATCAGCCTCACGGTTTAGTATTTATATTATTTTACTGCTGATCTCATTCCAGATAACGTGCAATCAAAGTCTTTATTTATTCATCACTTAGTACTCATACATTTTTGAAACGTGCCTTCTGTTTGCCTGAGGAGAAATATATATAACAAAATGAGCATAAAGTTATTCCTGTTCTTCCATATTCTTTATAAATAGATGTTTCATGCGAAGATAAACCAAACCATGCGGAAAAATGTCCACGATCTCATTTTTACTTCACCGTACTATCTTGATGGGATTATTACCAGTTGCACATCACAGTGGGCGATAAAGAAATAAGTGATTGTGGAGAGGCAAACAACCTCGAAATATCAATAACTTTTAAAATTGTCAACAACAAAAGAATAGAGTAGATTAAAAGAAAGTCTCAGTTTTGAATGGGGATAAAATATGGTTCGTCATTGGTCATATAAGATTTATAACTTTAGTTAGGATAATTACCTGGATTATCAAAACCTTCCATGTGTAACCCTTCAAGTGGCGAACGTGAACAGGGTAATTGTCAAATGGAAAAATACGAACCTCACAGCGGCAGTAGCGTTTAACCTGGTGCAAAAAGATAAGTAAACTTAATGGTGGCTTTTACAATAACTATCACCATAATTATGCCCTATTTTGTCTTCTCATTTTGCTCCTATTATCATCATCATTAGCATTCCGACAGTGAAATTCGATTAGAAAAATAACATTTATTGATGGTCGTTTAGCTGCCTGATATTGAACACCTGGACCCATATGGTCAACAGTTGTGTTTTAGAAACTCGAGATCAAGCTAAAAATTAAAACGCTTTGACGTTTTGGAATATTAAGATTATAATGAATACAGGATGTAACAAACTTTTGCGTATGTGCAAGCATGCTGAATTTCAAATATATAGGCATACTACACGATTCACAGTTTATTTGGAGATTCTGAGCACGAGTTTGTCATCAAGACATATTTTCTCATGCGGTATCCAGTTTGTCATTGCAAATATGGCAGCAATGGATCATAAAAAACAACGAATTTACTCCATATCGATTATGCAATGGGATTTTTCTTTTATTATTTTACCCAGAATGAACTCTAACATCTTACAAAATATTGAAAGATGATTAAACTGCAGTCTGCAAATTAAGACCTGACCCCATATTCTCAAGATGGTTTAAAAATGAACCTCAAGACCAAGTTCAGATTGATAGACTGCATATGGTTTCTAATTGTAGTATTTTCGTAGCTTTACTAAACTCCGTGGCACATTTTTAACACGTTTTAAACGAATGTTATTTCCCCTTCAATAGTTTCTTGAGCACGATGTTTACATTTCAACATAGGATAAAACAGTTGTTGCTGCACGGAATACCTACTTTGAAAAGCGTACGTGAGATCTTAAAAGTTTGATCTCGATCAAAGACCTTTCTAATTATTAACAATTGTTTGCTTTGCAGATTTTATTTGGCCAGGTTAGAGAGTTTTTAGAAGTTTTTTTATTATCTAAATGTATTTATTTATATATATTCATTTATGACAGAACATAATCGGAACTAAGATCAAACTACAACGATTTGAAAATGCTTAAAATTAATCAAGAATATAGAATCAGAGAATCCAACTCTTATAATGGGTATGAATGAAATGAAGACCATATACTCCGCACGTTGAAATATTTCTCCCTTTCGGTAAAAGATCTACAATGTAAAAGTTCGGAAAGGTTAAACTTCTCACATTTAGAACTAAGATGCTTTAAGGAAAATCTCTACTTTATGTTGTAGCGTTTGAATTGTGACTAAAAGATATCTCAAACTGGAAAATTTAATCATTGCTGATTTTGACCATTTGAAAAGCATATCATATCATATCAAATTTGGATTTAACTTGATAGTGAACTTTTGTTCAAACATTCAGTGAATACGGTTCCCATGATACTATTTTTGAAATATAGCAAAATGTATCGCTACAAAACAGTGAATATACAATATACTGATTGCCAAATGCGTTTACAGCTTTAATATAAATAATTTTCTACCAACAAAATGCGGACATGATCGTTAAAAAGAGTAAAAGCATCACTCGCATGGAGCATTACTATTTGCAGTGGATACTTCATGAACAATACGAATTGAGTGACTATATCAATCGACCTACAAATAATAATAGAGAGATCTCAGCAAAGGAAATAAATTGTCACACTAGATACCTACAGTTTTCCAAAGGGTACTGAATTATTACACTTTTATATAATGCAGGTCTGTAAACTGTGTATGGAAAATATATTGGAAAGTTATAATTTTGTTCTTATTCTTTTTGCAAATAAATCTCGAGAAATAGCAATTATTGGCTTGGGCAAATTTTCTGGGTTAGCTTGCCTTGGTTTTGCTTGCTATAAATACTTTGTTTATACGCTTCACTATTGTGATATGCGCGTCACTGATATCTCTTTGATTTAGAGCTTGGCAATCTCAACAGCAAAGGAGTAAAATGTGAGTTGGTGAACTGACTAGATTACTTACGTATTTCAGATCGTCTGAAACGGCAACGGCCTTTTGCGGTTCATATCAGACAAAACCAAAGCCACACCTATTTGAAAATACAATGCTTTATCTTTCTGTATTCCCCTTGGAGTCATACATGTTCCCATACCTACATAATTTGGTCTCTAAAGAGGCTGCCTAGACTCAATGTGACGAAGGGGAAAGTCTCTGCAAAATATTCAGGAGCGACTCGGGCTGCGTAGTACTTCACAGGACGAACTTTATGGTAGCCTTTGATATCAAGCTATCCATGCATCATCCGATTCAGTACCAAAACAAAAGCAAACAAACAAACAAACAAAGTACGCAAAAGAATATGGCTGATGAGGTAAAAATGAACTGAAGCAGAATATTTACTTAGAGAAATGAAGTCTTACCAGCTGGACAGCAAGCTTTATGGTATCTTGCCTTTTGTTTTGCACAAGCTGAATGCTCTAAAGATTCCAGTCAAGCCAAAGACAACGACACAGCTTTTGTGGTACACAGAGGAGCCAAAAACGAGATATTTTAATTTAAGGCACATTTAGAAGATACGTAGTCGGAACTAAAAACCTCACAGTGTGTCTTGGTTGGGGGTAAACAGGGAGATTCAGAAGCCCACACAAACGTGAACTTATTTTGTATAGTTGTATTGAGACCTGCCAAGAGATTTGCGGCTATGAAACCTGTGCAAGAGTCCTGATGAAGACTTTGCCGGCATATAATAGAATATTTTGCCAGCAGAGAATAGGTTTTAAATGTTTTTTCTTAAATAATATTGTGACGGATAATACATCGAAAATTATGATGGTCTACAACAAGTGAAGACAAGGCCGTAGCAGACTTGTTCTTTGTCGCCGATTCGGGATAGTACCAATCACAAATCTGACTGTTTCGGTCTTGATGGTCTCATTAGGTGACACAAATATCGTTCCTACACAGTAAAACTTGCACAAATGATATATTGTGTCTACTTGCACGGGCTGTTATCATGTATTACTATTGTAGACGAGTCAGCTGTAGTCAGAGTGATGAAACGTACACAACAAGCGCTCGTATTGCGAGACGAGTTGGAAGCACGCAGGAATTCGATTCCCATATATCAGGCTCCTACAGCACTTCAGCAGTTCCTGGAGCGACTCAACCGTATACACGACAAACTATCGGCATCGTCGAGTCGAGCACGCAGAGCAGGCACTGCAGTCGGAAATCAGCCGCTTGGTCACTTTTGAAATCTAGAAGATCAAGATCTCTTTGATGACCACAAGGCAGCGTCGCAACATGCGTCTATTCTCGAAAACCGTACACTTTAATTACTATTGTGGTCTTCTTGACACCAAGAGAAGTTTGAAGTCTACTAAGCTGTGGACATCTGTAGAACCTTGGCATTGTGCCGGGTACCATCTTCGAAGGAATCGCTTAATCTCTTCTTGAATAGACAAATGGCCAACGCAGAAGCAGCCGATATTCTTGCGGTCTTCTAAAATTCGAAATGATTTTCATTTACATTAAGTTTTCTTACTACTATCGTTAGAACGAAGAGCTGAAAGTTGTAGACAAGCATGACTCAATGAAGGCAGAAATCCACTAGGGCAGAAAGTTAGCTGAGTACTACTAGGCTGTATATGTGACGTCATTGAAAAAGTAGCAGAAGGCAATCAAAGAGGAATTGTGTTCTTGGTGGAGAAGAAGAAGAAACACTCGACAAGCCTGTTAATCAGTTTGTGGAGACCAACGGTCTGTGCTTTAGAATTCAAGAAAGACACCTGAAGATTATTGCTGCCTGCTGAAAAGAACACAAACAGCTGTGGTGAGTTGACTAGGAAAGTCTTAAGTGAGTTCACTGAGGCTACTTTAGTTATCCGAAAACGGAACGGCTCGGAGTGAACCACGCAGCTATTTTGGAATATATCCCAAAGGTGGGAATCGAGATTGAAAGTGAGAGTTTTGACATGACCATCTGATACCCAAGCATATTCGTGCGAGTGGAATAGTGCGCCCATACCTTGAATAGTTTTGTCCCTGCTAAACTGGAATGACCCACATGTCTATTAACAGACTATTCACACAAGATTGCACGGGCTTTTAAAACTAGCACTTATGTGCCTTTCCTCTCGACTGTCAAATAGTTGTCCCTGCCTGGTATGCCTGTAAATTAAGCAAGCCTAAAGAAAATTAGGCTTCCTACAACGTTTGTGGCTGAGCTCCCATTGCGCTGTTTCTTTCAATTTTCAAGTCAAATCGGGTTTGTTCGCGCAATTTAAAGTGACCGTGCCATTATTTTCTACAGAACAAAGATGGAAGTTTAGCTTCAGGAGGATAGAGAAATTTGTCACATTGGCATTGGCAAACTTACAGCCGGTAGTGCATACGACTGCAAGCGCATGACGAGATATTTTGGTGATCTGGACTTAATCATGCGTACCTGGTGCGAAACCAACTCCTTTGCTGGTTATGATACGGCTTCTCTATGGAACGTCATTACAAACTACGTTGGCTCCCAGCCGCAGTACACGAGCCTGAGAATATCCACACTTGGCTACGTCGGCATTAACCTTATCATTATGCTGTAAATGTTTCAGTTTTTGGTCTGAGCGTCTACAACTGGCTTATATGTAAATAAATCCCTAGCATCTGACTCAACACAACGTTTCGCCAGTCCAGGCAAAAAATATACAATAAGGTACGAATGAGATTACATTACGTGCAAGAAAATAGGTCATGTTCCATCTGAGAGCAATGGTGCCCTCTTGTGGACAGTGGCGAGTTAAGTATGAAATGCTTCTGACTTTTAATGATAACGCAGCTTACATGCCTACGCTTGAATATTATATGTCGCTCCGGTGTTTTGCAGTGCCAGATTCAACGACTCCAGGGTTGGTGATGTGATGGCAGCACACCGCCTTTCTATCTCAAAATCAAAGGAAGCGCTAGCAAGACGACACGCGTAATCGTCCACTTAGTTCTTGCCCGATCCATCCACTCGCAAAAGCTCTTTTTACATGAGCATCTAAAAGGAAAGGAACGCTAGAATTTATGGGTCAGTTATAGATTCCGCATGTTTTTCTTTTGTATGAGGTTTGTATAATTCCCCCGCTACAAATCCGAAAATTTCAGTGGTTAGACCTGCAAGGCGTTCAAATTATATGCTAATGCGGCCAAGGCCAACAACGGCACATAGCCGAAGATTTGCCGAATGACTGTTAAGTGAACCTCTACGAATTGTTCGATGGAGACTGTCGTATCAGTAACAAGGCATTTCAAGCACTAAAAAGGAGGGTACGTCTCAAATTTGACAGTGTCCAGAGTCGGTAGAAGCGCATGATCGTACAGGACTGCTTTGTAAAACTAGTTTGGAGCCGAACTCACATGAGAATATTTCAAATAACCAATAGCCCTTCACCGTGCAAGGAGGGTGGGTCGGGTCTTTTGGCTCCAGAGGAGCTACTTACGAAACCCAAACCTAGATGCGTTCGAAATAGAAGCGTAATTTATTTCAAAACATACCTCGGTTTGGGTTTTCTACTGAGAGCCACGGTGAGCCATTTTAAAATAGAGACCAAATAGTGGTTGGTAGTTTGATGTGGTCTGAAAGTGCATTGGGAAGGAACTACAACGTCTTGCTTGGCAGCTTACTCCGCCGCAGTAATCTAGTCTCTTCACCACCGCCCACCCTTACCTCACCTATGTCAATTAGTGATATATTATGTCAATTATGTCAGTTATATGTAAACAATCAAACGTAGTACAGTAAATAAGTGTGTCGCTCAGACCAATAATTAATGTTTTCGTTGGCACTAAGGCAAGGAATGTCCTGTGAAGGGTTCACATGATATGCATTATGCTCGGCACCATCTCTCAGAACGTAAAATGTTTTAACCTGTTAATTTCTGTGCCACATTGTTAGTTACAACATATGTCCGAACAGCGCTCTATTGATTTTATCTTGTGACGAGGAAAACGTTTTCAACAAGCACTTTCGATGTACCCATAGTGTTCAGGAGAGTATTCTGTCCTGTAAATGACAAGAAGTTAAAATGAATAATGTTTTTCTTCGACTGAACAAATGTACTCATTTTTCCGAAAAAGAATTTTCACTAGCATGAAAATACAGTAGTGGCACGAAAATAACTAGTATACCTGGTCTCGTTGTTGATCAGTCAAACCAATGTCGTAGTATAAAAGTTTCGCATCATTATATTTTGCCAAGATGTTATTGTGAAAGTCACTCAACATTGCTTGAGATTCAAGATAATGGTTTGAAGATGCTCCAGTGACGAAAATTGGAAGTTTTGGTACTGCCATGGATTTGTATGGCTGCAAAAGCCCTAAGTCCGCCAAATATGGAACCGATGTTCCATTGGGATACTGTTGAACTATTTTCTTGTTTTCTTCAAACGTGGGTGCAAATTTACTTTCATCCCAACACGTCAGTTTGTTGGTTACGTTATAACTTTGGTACGTCCATGCTACGGGCAACTCAGCTATGGGCTTTATATCTTTTCTTTTAAAATGCCTCTGTAGTGATTCATCGAAGAGATTTATTTCTGCAGTTCTTACTTCTGAAATGTAAAACATCTCAAAATATTGATAAGAAATAAAAGTCACAAGGAAAACAAAGATGAAGATACAGGCTAAAGTTTGAAAACAAAATATAATATACTAATTTTCGAGCTGTTAGCAGATAAATCTCAGGGTATTAGCAGCTAAGTCATCAAACTTAGGAAATCGAATTAATGCATTGTAAGCCCAGAGCTATGACAATGCTGAATCTGATATGCGTATTCAACTAGGCTAGCTTATTGAGCTGCTACATGCTAATATGCATTGCTCATGATTAGTTGTAATTGTCAAATAATGACTTAAAATGTTGCTAATGTCTTATTATATTAGAAAATGTAGATTTTAAGCTCAGAGATTACTGTAGTGTGATTTTTCTGGAACTGATTGCCAATCTCATCTCCAGTAGTCTGCTGGACTTAATGTGATTTTAAAAATTGTTGTAACCTGCGGATATTTAACTATTACGTCATACAGTTTTGTTCAATATTAACTATGTTGAATAGATATCTTAATACTTAATTCGCGAACATGGTGACAAATCAAGTTTTTAACAAGAAACATTTCTGATGATGCATGTACGCTTGCTTGATGCTTCTGCTTTTGACGATTTTTGAAAATGGTGTCCAGTATGGATTAGAATGTATATACCACATATTGATACTTTCAAAAATGCCGTCTTTCTTGAAAATTACAAGTCGGACGATATAATTTCCTTATTCTGATTTCAAACTAACACATTTATAGGTAATGTTGTGCATACAAATAAATTTTACTAGTTAAAAAGCAATGTTTAAGTCTATATAAAAATAGGAAAATATATCGGACAAGTTGTTTTATAATTCCCTTCACAGGGGCTTCTAAAATCGTTTTTTAAGTGTTTGGATAATTTTTATTTAACAATGAGATACATATAATACCAAACGTTTTAACGATATTCCCAGACGGAAAGAATTACAGGTTTTCAAACATTCATTCAGGTAATTTCTATGTTTATCTACATTGGACCCTTTAAATGATCAAAAGCAATTAGCTGAAGTGGTATCCATCATAGGAGTGTTGTAATGTGACTTACAGATCAGTTTTGTCCCAGATACCATGCCGTACCAACATCCTATTAGGTATAAGTGGGTTGAGAATGAGGGATGTAGGGGTAGCAGTGGACCGTTCACATTTTGCTACCACATTATATATCCTCCAGTGCATTCAACTACTTGCTAATTACACTGTGAGTATATTCTGTTCACTGGTGGGTGTTGAATACGACTTAATAGAATAACCCAAATAGAGCATATACTCACCTTCTTCATGTGGAACTGGCTGCACTCTCTCCAGCGGTTCCGGTGGGTAAATCGTGACCGGCGTCCCCTTGAACGAGACTGAAATGTGGGAGGTAAAACATCAAGAACACAATGGCAATTGTTATGTCATCTGTGGCAAAATTAAACATACAAGGTTTCAAAATGGTTTAATACATGTTGTGTATAAGATAGATATTTAGAAGTTCTAAAAAAAGTTATTTAACTTGTATGTGTTTCTTTGAACCTAGCAATTAATTTAACCCCGGTCGATAGAAACAAAATCACGTTCTAGAAAATGATCTCCAGCTGTACCTACAACAAGCCAAACACATGTAGACATATGTATGAGACGTAATATCGCTAAATGACGGTGCCGTAAATGTCAGAGAAGTAAAACAATTATTCTACTGAGCAAAGACTATAATGTAAAGTCCAGAGCTCTTGGGGTACTCATTACTGATATTAAGGCTAATTAAGTATAAAGATGTAATAATCCATCATATCCTACAATATCCAGGTGGTTTGATCGTTTTAAGAGTTGCGAATCCATGGAAGATGACCATATTATGTAAAACTGTTGTTAACTACTGATGAGAAGGCAATTTTTGGTGTGATTCACACAATTGATGAAGATGAATGATACACAGTGGAATATATTTTCTGTTATCACGAGCAGTGGATCCTTATGCACGAAATGTTTTGATGATTCATTGGAAGCACAGAAAGGTTTTGTGCAAGATGTGGTCCTCGTTTATTGGCGGTTTAACAGTATCAGGTTGAAGCAGAGAAACGAATACTTGAAAAATAGGAAAAGAGTGACCATAAACATTTGAATGAGATTGTCACAGGTCATAAAATATGGATTTTAAAAACGACACCGGCTTTATCGGTATACTGCAGCTCAGAGGTGCATCAGTTCATCGTCTTGGCAGACTTCCTCAAGAAGTACAGCATTCAGGCTTGATCACATCTTCCATGTCACTCTGATTTATGGCCGTTATCAGATTCACCTTGTAGCCGGAGATTTGATAGCCGCCATGCTGTTGAAAACGCAGTTTCCAAGCGTATGAACAACGTACCGTACAGTAAATACTACAAAGCATTTAATAACTGGATGGTAAGACTAAGAAAGTGTATATAGGTGGATTGAATAATCTGAGGAGATAAATTGAAGTGCTGTTCAATGAATTATAACTTTGTACAGCGAAGCAATATACAGAGCTTTTAAAATGTTTCTCGCATTTAAGAGTCTGTTTTGAAATAAAATAATACAATGGTCTGCAAATTTATATAGAAACGAACAGAAGAGCGTCCCAAAGTGAAACAATATATGATATACAGTGACGTTGAGATTGGAGGAGTAAAATGATTATTATTATCAGGAATAAGCCTAAAACAATTATACAAATGTCAATACCCAGATTTTGGACACAGTTAAGTCTAATATACAATGTCGCATTACCCACAGCGTATAATGAAATAAAAAAGACAAATAATGAAATTGAAAAAACTAAACAACTTTACACATTAGATATACATAACACGTCCCCTAATAAGGAAAATGGTGAATTCTCACTGTGTGCGACGGGTACAACTAAACAGTTTGCATGATTAACCTGGCTATCTCCATCAACATATTTCTTTTAACATATTTTATGGGACTGTCTTTTGTGTTCGACTCCCAACAGTACTTATGATATAATTTCTTTCAAATTGTATAAGGACCATAGTATATAGCCTGAAGAGGATTTTTGGTACTTTCGTTTGCATTTTCATATCATACCTTAATTTCATTTTTGACTGCATAGGTTGCAGATTAGTTCATGCTACCTCACAAGCAGTTCATAACTTGCATTTAAAATTGGAAACATAATTGATAAGATTAATTTTTGTACACTCATTTGAAATACGTTTCTCTGTTAACAACTCAAATGGTCCACGGACAATGCATCCAGAATCTTGTTTAAAGGGAGACAATCCATGATTCTTGAACTGATTCCCAAACAGCAAACAACGGTAAATGCTCAAATTCGTCCCAATCTTTTCTAGTATTAAACAATATGACCAAATCATAGTTATCTACGTTTGATGAGCACTCTGTTTTTCTATAGAAAAATTACTTGAATAATTTGAAGAAATACATTCGATCCCATATGAACTTCTGAACACAACACAATTACAAATTGATTCTGCAAGATCATAGGGCACGAATAAATAATCTTCCAGTAACAAGATTGTATAGTCCTCTACCTGGCTTCAGATCACAATTAACACTTTCTAAAAACAAACCTATTACCTAACGGAAAATAACCTTCTAGAAACTTCGTAATGTTTGCAAAATAAAATGTTAGTTATATTTTGAAGGTCCGTTAATAAAATTATAATATATCAGGTACTCCAAGTAAATTGCAGTGGAATTCCATTACCCTAGACTCACACCCAAATAATCATATTTACTTCTATTAACAATGATCCTAATTTTTACACTATACAGAAAGAGAATATTGTATTTATGTATTAGTTGTTTACAGACTTAAAAAGAAATAATTTAGGTCAAGTACAAAGGAAACGTGATTTTGGACAAGGTTAAGTCCAGCATACAATGTTACATTACCCACAGCATATAAGGAAATAAATCAAAACATAGAATGAAATAAAGAAAACAAAGAATGCAGTAGCAATTGATCCATATTTTTTGTGTTATCATCCACACGAATAAAGGTGGTTATAATGAATAGATTCTTAATGGGTCTTTTGGACAGAATTCCAATTAGTCTGTCGTGGAGTGTTTTGTTTAATTCATTCTTTACTGAACGTAAACACATAAACGATAAATCCATAAATGATACTACTTGAAGTGAAAAATATACTTCCTTGTCTATTCTCTAAAGGCAGTGCTTTTCTACGTCCGATTATAACATCTTCAAACGAAATATTTGAATAATTTGATATTATATTTTTTGAAGTTTTCTTACTTATTTTGTTTAATTTTCATTCAGTGATAAAATATGGGATCTCAGCAATCCTGCAGTATAGATCGGTAATATAAGATGCATCCAGATTTAGGACATCTCTGAATTTTATTTTGCAGTCGAAACTCACCCATCTACGTCTTGACCATCGTAATCAATCATAATTATGAGTGTAATGAGGATTAAAATTGCCATAGAAACAGTTGTATAATAATATTGGATCTAGAGTTTATCTGAAATGGAAACGAAAAACAGAATTTGCTCGACTCAAGATGAGGACTATTTTGAAAAAATACAATACTGAAAACCCACTTGTGTTATTTTGGTTTTTGTTTAAAAGCATAGTATATGGTACCCCGTCATTACTTACAAAACGTACAATGTTGGCTTTTGTGAAGATCTGTTCATTTTGATGTCGTAGTGGATGTGAGAGGCAAAGATTAAAAAATTGAATTGGGACTAAGTATGTAAATATTCCACGAATAAGGTCCACAGGCAAATATAACATGAATAATGTCAGATATATTCCACAGACAGTAACATGAAGTAGTTCCAGGGGTGATACCATGACAGTGGCTAGAACACCTTCCTTAGCACCGTATGGCGAAATAAAGTTTTCTTACACATATAATTTGTTTCAGTATTTCATTTTGACATATATTATATGCAATTCTTTGTAATGAATATGGCGCACCTGATAATTTGGGTATTGACATTTGTTTTACTGTTTTAGACTTATTCCTGATAAAAATCATTTTACACCTCCAATCTCAACGTCACTGCGTATCATATATTGTTTCACTTTGGGACGCTCTTCTGTTCGTTTCTATATAAATTTGATCTAAATTATTGACTGTTTTAATTATGTAAGCAACTGATACATAAAAAATATATTCTATCTGTATTGATATATCTGAATTATTTTATACCATTTCAATAAAAGACGGTTAGTTCAACACCACGATGCAGGTCATCACTGGCACATCAACACTTTCAACGTTGGGTATAATTTGGATTTCTGCAACACTATATTCAGAACTTTTTTATTATGACAGTGACATTGACCATTCTGAAACAAGCACATTTGGAATTGATCATGTTATACTCTGTTGCTTATTTTTCAACCTGTAACAAACATGAATGGCGTTTCCTGTCTTATTTCAATACATGCAAGTAGTAATATATAAGATTTTCTAATCAGTCTTATCAGAGTTTGATTCCTAACATTGGGCTAAAGGAAGCCTTGTTGACAACAAAATAACTTTGTAAATCACTGAATAATCATCAGCTGTGCGAGCAGAAGTTTCTGAAATTTCAAGTTTTGCTCAGATAGATAGGTATTGACATCGCTATGGACAAAATTCTTGAACTCTTCAATTAATATCAGCTCTCTGATGTTATTGAAATATTGATCAAATTCTTGGCTGAGCACCACATATCAAATATTTCTTTATAATTTCAAATTCGGTATGGGTTTGTCAAGTTTTTATTTCTACAATTCCTAAAGCTTTGTCGATATGCCTCAGAAACCAACTCATAACTCTACAAGATGCATTCCGTAACCATATAATAATCAGCACTTGGTTATACCAAAAATGAAATGTAGACTTCACGAGCTTTACCAATAAGTACACTTTGCAATAACAATGTCCAATGCTATCTTGGCCATTTCTAACTGTCAGCCAGTTTCTTAAAGTGAGAAAAATATCTACTTCTTTTTCTTGACAAAGGGTTCTTAACCTAATATTTACGGTAATATCAAAACCTGAACTTATTTGTAAAGGGTATGAGTGTGCTCCACCTGCCAGTTCTTATTATTTCAATGTCAGTTGCGTTTCTCTTCTATATCTGTCTGTATATCTCTTTGTTTCTCTCTCTCTCTCTCTCTCTCTCTCTCTCTCTCTCTCTCTCTCAATCGATGCCTTTGTATTTGCCTCTTGATTTCATCTTTCTTCATTTTCAATTCCGTCATTTCTTTCTGAAGCTGAAGTTTTGATAATTCTAATTCAATCTGGGAGTTTCTTTTAACTTTAATCCCTTTAATTTCCTATAAATCCCAGAGACAAACTAACTACTCAAACCCAAAGTAATTTTACCAAAAGTTTCCTTTCCACAAAAAACTGGATCAAAACATTTCATTGCTTTAAGATGATTTTACGTCCGAAATATGTAATGGTCTGGCAAGCTCAAGTAAATTATATTTTACCATAGACTCGAACACATCCAGAGTAGAAATTGAAACGAAGTTCGCTATCTTAGGTCTCATTTTGAATGCTTGTTGGTTTCAGACTCCAGACGAGCCCCAAGTTTCTGTTATAAGCCTATGGTCTTGAATGAACTAACAGAAAATAGCGAAATCCAGATAGAAATAAATACGTTTTGCTGACTTCATCCTTATATTAAAACTCAAGGCACAATAAAATGACCAGGATGTTGTCAAAGATTCATTTTCAGAATATTTTAATTTGTATACAATGTCAGGTCCTTTACTTAAATTTAGCTAACCAGTTAGGTGGACAATGTTTTATACAATGGAAAAACCAAGTCCTGAACTGAACTCCACATATTTAAAAATAAATGACATTAGTCAGGTAGGCCCAAACCCCTAACCTCAATTACGGACAATATATATAACAATGGTCAAGAAGATTAAACTCGAATCCACTTTTAAAAGAAGTGTCTTGATAATTTCAATGGTTCAAATTCAGTATGTCCCCACTTCAAAAGGACTAAAACCCAGTGATTCTGGAAATGATTCCCTAACAACAAACAGCAGTAAATCAACACCCTCATCCCAATCCTTTCCTGTATCGAACCAAAATAATCAAATCATATTCTTCTATGAAAACTTTCCTAACTCCCTTTACTTTCGGGATGATAAGCACACAAAAAATTAAATTGATGGATGCCTCATTCATACATAACTTGTAATATTCCAGACAAAAACTTTGAACCTTTATCATGCTTTATATATTTGGAAAGGCCAACAGATGTACAAATGGTACATTATCTTTAACCATGAAATTAATATTTTTAAAGAAATTGCCTCTGGCAATCTTGTCCACGCACACGTTATGGTGATCGGTTATTGTGGTCTTAAGTAAGGGACCGACAAAGTCTACCATTATCCTGCAGAATGATTCTTCAAATGCAGTAATATGTTGCAGATGAGCCTTCTGTACCTTCCGTTTAGCTTTTCGTGCCATTTGACAAGTGTAACAAGATGTACAATATTTAAAAACATCAACGTTAACTTTCGGCCAACAAAAATCATTCAAGGTATTGTGATAAGTCTAACTGACTTCAAAAGGTATGGAAGATACATCATTTGTACAAATCATACCCCATGATGGAGGTATCGACTCACATAAAAATGAATGTTAATAATTTCAAATAATTTAATTGAAAAGTAAGAATTGTAAAGTGTAGGAGAGTAAACTTACACGGACACGTTTATATTAATAAGTGGACAACGCAAAAACGTTGTGCTGTGAATTTTAGTTCCACGTTGTCCTGGCGCTACCATGTAATAAAGAATTGAAATATGCTGCTGAAGTACAGCTGTTAATCATTTAACGAGATATCAGGATCATCTCTCTCTCTCTCTCTCTCTCTCTCTCTCTCCAGTAGTCCATCCTTCTGATCTTTCATTAAAAATGCGTCATCTTTTCTTTCAGAAATAATGTCCATAATGTGACTAATATGTTGCCTTCACTACTGTATTTTGTTTCAAATGTCATTTGGATAAATAGATTAAACAGTATTTAAGTACAACCGCATTGTACTCTGTCCACTGCAACGACAACTTTACAACAAGCGTCACGGTTGACAAACAGACCTTTCAATGAAATTCGCAAGTACTGTTTTTCTACATAGAGATCTTTTTTCCGAGTCAAATAGTTAGTTCCTTACTATTATGTAAATGTTACTAGCATAGTTGAATACACGGCACAGATATTTAACTTTCTAAAGTTCAAAACATGCGCTAAAAGCGGACTTTCTTTCCAGTGACACAATTGATATATTGCATGCATTTTGAGACTGTATCATTAATGTTGTAAGAAGCATGTAACCAGCACTGAAAAAAATATCAACCATCACATTTTCATCTCTCTTATTATTGAGAGTACTCACTTGGTCCATGTGTGTTTGTGGGATTAATTAATTCCTGAAATTAATGCTACTTATTCTGATAAATATTTTGACTGAAACGCCCATGCAATGTATGACAATGAAGCTTACTTTGTCCGTATCATCTGTTATAAGGGTGAATTTACACGGGACACGGGACTTACGTTATGTAATCCTTATCTCTCATTTCCACCCCTCCAACGGCAAAAATAAATACCTAGCCGTCATTCGTGTAAATTGTTCCACTTGGGTAAAAGTTTCATTGATGTTTTTGTTGTGAAGCATCTAGTTATTTCATACATGCCTGTTACTATTGATTGAGCCAGCAGAAGAAAGTTTTGTTATACCTTTTTGCACCTTCGAGTGAACATTACAGCCTAACATGTGCAACTGGTATGCAAAGAAAATCTGCGTTGAATCCCAAAGTATGCTCGTAGAGAACAAGACAAATTTTATATAAGGTAATACAAACCTTAATACAAACCTTTTTCATAAAGGTGAAAATCGGCAGCCCAAATTATTTCCGCGTCTCTGAAATATAACTCAATTTTTCTGTCGGCATACCTATATAAGATATGTTGTCTAGTCTCAGTTTTCCTGTCGGCATACCTATATAAGATAGGTTGTCTAGTAAATTCTCAAATCGTGTAAGGTTTTCAAAATGAAATTTAATATATTCAGGTAGATAGCAGCAGGGAGGGCGAATCGGACATTTTGTCCAAACGTCATTTGGTTTAATTAATACCTTCTGCACTCAGCGGATCCAGCATCGTCAGCGCCCGGTAAAAAAAAAACGACGTCGTCGTCGGGGGGATCGTCCAATCGTCATTTGGTTTAATTAATACTTTCTGCGCGCCGATCCCAGCGTTGTCAGCGTCCGGTAAAAAAGCGCGACGACCGCGTCGATGTCATCGCCCTCCCTGCTGCTAAGTGGCTATTTACAATGATCTTACAAACAGAGTGATCACTAACTCCTCCTCTTGTAGATCAATTAGGTTATTTGACTGATCGGTAAGTTTAAAATTAATTCTTGTTAAAAACCGATTATGGCATCGCATATAGACCGGATTAATCGGACTCTCAACGATTAAAAATCCCGGAGGGGCTGTTGGTGAAAATGAATAAAGGATATACCCCTGTTGAGCCTGATTTGATTGCTTGGTATCCACCTGGTAACTCCCTTCGACAACATCACACACTAGATTGATTGCTATCACAGACGTAATATTTACGTTGTATGGAGCAATATGCCTACCATCCTCTCCGTTATCGTGTCTGAGGATAGTTGATGGGGCGAGAAAATCATTAAGAGATTTTCTTAGTTCTGGTGCGTTGTATCCTGGAAACTTGAAATCGGGTAAATCGGCTTCTGTGATATTATACTCGGTTAGAAATTTTTGTTTATTATCATCGCTGTTAGCAGATGTTGTCTTAACGATTCGTTCATTAATATATTCCATGTCTGATATAAGTTGATTTAACACCTCAACGTGTTTTCGTGCCTTTGTTTTCCGTAGCTGTTCTAGTTGTGATCGGTAATTACGATTAATCTCGGCAAACGCACCAGTGATATCATTGAAACTAACTGTGACCACGGCGGACGATTCAGGAGTTTCCTTATACGGAAAATACCATTGCATGGTATTCCTGTCTTGAAAAATAAACCTGCTGGGTAATAACGTGTTTTTTATAATAGACAAATCATCTCGATAACTGGGATTAATTTCATGATACGATTGCGCATTCGTGTGCAAGTCCGCGGGGATTTGATGAGGTGGATTCTTAGGCCATCCCAGTATGGTTCTTATTGAACTACCATAAATATCAACCATATACCCCGGTGTGCTTATTTCAATCGTCGACGATAACGTCGGTTCATGAACCGTAATAGCGATTTTTGATTCTTTTCCTGTGATCGATTTTATCCTGCGTTGAAATTCTTTATTGATTTGTTCTATTTGGTATGACCCAGTTGGTATTGTAACCTCCTTCCAGTCTGGGGTTCCATCGGGTTTATTTGTCCATGCAAAAACCAGCGAGTTATTAGGTTGTTGTCCGTTAAATGCGTCCGCTCGGATATTAGGCCAACTGTGATATACTCGCAATTTTGCCAGCGCTATTTCCTTCACTGGAACCGATGATGGGAAGTTCACACTGAATTCGGGTTTCGTTGACGTTATCGATATCATACTTGTTTGTACCGGAGTGGTGTTTTCCGCGATCCGTTGAAGTAATTGAAACCCTTCGGGGTTCAGCGACATTATTATTATTCGCTGTTTTTAGTGTTTAATTTCAACACCGAATATCAACAACCTGCTTGTTTTCAGAAGAATGTTTTAAGCCCATTGAAGTGGTTTCAGCGACGTGGTTTCCGGCTTCCAGTTGAAAATTTTCGATTTTTGACATCGCGGAGCCATACAACTGGACCATCGTGGAGAATTCAACATCGGATATGAACGAATTATCGATCGACAACGAGATCAACCCGGATAATTTCGAGTACGCGTCGGATATTATTTGATGTTTTACTGTATACTCGTTAAGTTTTTTTTGAGAACACGATGATATCTTTCTAGTGATTGCGTTGGCGACTCCAGCAATTGTTGTCGCCGCGGAGATAGCGATTGGAACAGCGATCGGGGCCATCATGGTCACCGTGGATAAAATGACACCGGTACCAGCTACTAAACCGGACACCGAGTACACGGCCACGTCGATGGCGGTTATTTTTCGGCGGTATTTTTTGATTTTTGCGCGGTATTGTTCGGAAAGCGTTTTCAAGTTCGCGGAGAATTCTTTTGCGGTATCGAATCGATATTGATGTGACGTCGGTGATACCTCCGATTCAATTACCTTGGTGGTCATTTTTATTTTAAGAGAGTTAGTGTTTTCAATTACTTACTTAGATCCACTACAAATTCCACATACCATGTGATGTTTGTCCTAAATAGACCGCTATCAACGGCTCTAATTACAAACCGTTCGGTTGCATTTTTGTCAACGATTGTTGATATTGTATTGTTAAACCCGGATGAACTCGACGATGATATACTGAACTGCATCGCTGAAATCAACGTCAATCGATAAATGCCCTTAACAGTTGCGGTGATATTTACTGTATTATGCGTAGGAGTCCAATCGAATGATCCATGCCGAATTGTGTATACTGTGTTGATGGCGTTCTCATGAGGGATTTTTATTTTTTCGAGTTGCTCTGTCATTCTAGGTAGTCTGTCTTTAATCGCTTCAACATCAGTTTTGATCGTTCCTATTTCCCGTGTATTCTCGGTTATACTTTTTCTGTTTGCTGCAACATCAAGTTTGATTGTTCCTATTTCATATGCATGCGCGTCTATACTTTTTTTGTTCGCTGCAACATCAGTTTTGATTATTCCTATTCCCCGCCAATACGCGTCTATATTATTTTTGTTCGCTTCAACATTAGTTTTGAGCGTTACTATTTCCCCTTTATACGCGTCTACATTTTTTTTGTCCGCTTCAACATTAGTTTTGAGCGTTACTATTTCCTGTGTATGCACGTCTACATTTTTTTTGTTTGCTTCAACATCAGTTTTGATTGTTTCTATTTCCCGTGTATTCTCGGTTATACTTTTTTTGTTCGCTGCAACATCAAGTTTGATTGTTCCTATTTCCCCTGTATACGCGTCTATATTCCTTTTGTTCGCTGCAACCTTAGTAATGAGTGTATTTATTTCCTGTGTATGCGCGTCTACATTTTTTCCGTTCGCTTCAACATCAGTTTTGACTGTTCCTATTTCCATTTCATGCGCGTTTATACTAGTTCTGATCGCTGCAACATCAGTTCTGATTGTTTCTATTCTCCGTTCATGCGCGATTATATTATTCTTGTTCGCTGCAACATCAGTTTTGATCGTTCCTATTCTCCGTTCATGCACGTCTATACTTTTTTTGTTCGCTGCAACATCAGTTTTGACTGTTTCTATTTCCCCTGTATGCACGTCTATACTTTTTTTGTTCGCTGCAACATCAGTTTTGACTGTTTCTATTTCCCCTGTATGCACGTCTATACTTTTTTTGTTCGCTGCAACATCAGTTTTGACTGTTTCTATTTCCCCTCCATACGCGTCTATACTTTTTTTGTTCGCTGCAACATCAGTTTTGACTGTTTTTATTTCCCCTCCATACGCGTCTATACTTTTTTGTTCGCTGCAACATCAGTTTTGATTGTTTTTATTTCCCCTCCATACGCGTCTATACTTTTTTTGTTCGCTGCAACATCAGTTTTGATTGTTTTTATTTCCCCTGTATGCGCGTCTATATTCCCTTTGTTCGCTTCAACATCAGTTTTGATTGTTTTTATTTCCCCTGTATGCGCGTCTATATTCCCTTTGTTCGCTGCAACATCAGTTTTGATTGTTTTTATTTCCCCTGTATGCGCGTCCATATTCCCTTTGTTCGCTGCAACATCAGTTTTGATTGTTCTTATTTCCTGTCCATACGCAGTGATATCATTTATAGTTGTTGTAATTTCATCCAGCTTGGTATTTTTTTGACCAAAGAATTTATTAAAGTTGTCATCGATCCTGTTAACATTTTTTCGTAACGTGTAAAATTGGCCCGACAGCGTTGTAAACTCCGAAATAGTATTTTTTATTGTTGTAATATTCGGTTCGGTTACCGTCGGGGTCCCAAAAAAACTAGCGGTAGTGAGTTGTACATCGGTGACAGATTTTTTCACCTCGGTGACAGATTTTTTCACCTGCGCGTCAAGTTCGGTCACGGATCTATCCAACCTTATAAAACCGTCTTGGACTAATGTTACCCTATTCGTTATCGTCGATAGATGTTCACCCGGTTTGAGTCGTCCGTCGCTGGTATACAGCGCGATAGTGTTCTCTGCGGCATCACGCTGTCGTATTAAAACATCGTCGAGTGACACATTACTGGATTTTAATTTACCCTGGCGGTCTTGAAATACAACTATTTCACCTGGGTCAACACTGGTTAGATTTAACGTATCGGCGATTTCATCCTCGATTAGTTTTTTATGTCATCGGTGGCGGGCGTTTTCGTGGATTCTTTCAGCGCCGAGATAGGTCGTCCCCAAATATCAATCATCGTTATTGTAAAAAAAAAACGGTGTTTTTAATTAACCCGCCGGGCCTCTACGACCCCACTAGTGTATTCGTTTACAACCACATGAGGTGGTTTCCGAGATGATGAAATCGCCACGAGTACGTTCAATACCTCACGGCCACATATCGGTGGGTCACTTAATTGCTGTGTTGGCAGCGTGGAATAAAAAACCGGGGCTGAACACGCCCGGATATACCGCATGAACTCGTTCGGCGGGGCTAACCCGTATGAATCAAAATAGACGATCGCACGCGGATCAATCGCGTACGCAACCCAATGAGTTTCCGCTCCGGAGGATTTATCGAGGTTAATTATGCCGGTTTCAATATTCCTTGGTGCCGCCGGTAATTGATCCCTCATAAAAACACCTCTGAAGTTTTTTATCGCTAACACGTCGGCGGCATCTATTAAATCAAAATTAGACATAGGAGTCATTGACTCTTGCGTTAATAAACGGTTCCCGGTAGTCTTAGACCCTTTCCCGAGTACCATGAATACGGGGTTCCCGGTAGTCTTAGACCCTTTCCGGCCACGGATCGTCCTTGTTTCTTTTTTTTATAGCCTCTTCCGGTTGCCTTCTTCAATGCCATCCCCGTCGCGGTACCAACGGCCCCCAACGCCGCCGCCTTAGCCACTGCTGGTGCGGCCGCGGCAATCAACGCTGGAATCGCAGCTAACAGCGGAAATATCCCACCGGTCTTTTCCATGTCTTTGATCGCTGCGGCTGAAAAAGTTATTTGAACACCCTTTTTATTCTTCATTGCATCATTGAAATGTTTTATTTGACGCGCCGTCAACGATATTTTATGATTACCACCTGCCATCTGCGACGACTTTAGCGTTACTGTGGTCCCGCATTGTTTAGCCGACTTTGATCGTAATTTCTTGACTTGACCATCAGTTAGTGTAACGCCGACAACACTATACGACATTTTATTGTAAACGCGTTTGTGTTTTCAATTACATGTTTTCCACTGGCGCATCAACGATTCTCATTCGTCCACCAACACCTTCTAGCAGCATTGATTTATCGCTGAGAATGACAGCAACCGCTCTATAATCGGCACCACCCGGGGCTATACGAGCTCGGAAGTGTATATCAACGACGGATTGTCTCGTTAAATCAAGATGTTCCAACGAAAAATAATAAATCGGATACAGGTTTTTAAAATCAAGTTGTGATATTTGCAAACCAGTGTCGACGTTTTGATCACGACCCATATATGACAGCAATCGATGGTACACATGTGCAATATGGTTGTCGCCGTAATCAAGCTGTATATCCTCGGATGGTTCCTGTTGTCCGTTTATTCTCAGCGAAACATCCCTGACTCCTAATTGATCAAATATCATATGGCTGCGTTCTTGATTACCCAATCGATTCATATTCTGTAGCGCTATAAATATATGACGCGGGGCTGAAACACCCTGTTTTGATGCCAAGTGCCATGTAAATGTATCAGCGACATTATCCTCTTTAGCATCAGTTGTTACCGCTAGCCAACTCAACAACGATTTCCCCCCCCCCGTTCCATAAATGATAACAATCGTGCTTCCGTGGTAACTGATGGAGTCAACACCGGCATCCACAATGCTATTTTAGTTAAAACGACTTTACCGTTAGTGACGCCAGCAGCACGCCATATTGCATTGTTATCATCGCCCCTTCGCATTAGCGCGATTGTATGCTTAGCCCCATAGATAACTTTTCTGACATTTCTGCAAAATCCGAATATGTGATGGAGTGGAATCGCGCATGAAAACTGTCGGCGTGGTCCTTGCAACATCCCTACTCGTGTTGCGAATCCTAGATTGAAATCACTGTTAACACTTCTTATAATAGTGAAATCAGCGCCTGGTCTTGTCCTGCGGTCTGGGTTGGCTGCTTCAGCCTGTGGGTCAACTGCGTTATCTCTTGCCGTCAGCAAGTTAATGTACTGAAGGTGGTCAGCGTTATTAGTGGTGTCCTTTGCGAACATCATAGATGGGCCCGCCGATCTTGTATAATCATCCGAGTATCTTGCTAACCCAATTATCGTCGTTGCAACATCAACCTCGCGTTCTATTGATTCAATTTCTCGCCCGTCAATAAGATATCTGGCACTCTCAAATAACGCCATGATACCGTTGTTGACAAAACCAACTCGAACACGATGGTCATCTGCGTACGGTGTATTAGCGGCAACATTTGTCACGAGTTCCCCCTCGATTTCGATAAACGCTTCACACTGCAAAAAGTATTTACTGGTATCTTGGACTTGAAGTTCAATTCGCGATCGTAGGTCGGCTTGTGGTGGTTGATAGGAATAAAATTGATAATCACGGACAGAATCATCCCTGCGCACTGGGGCGTCCATATCAAACGCGGGATCAGCGGTTCGCGCAAACATTTTATTATTTATCATGTTGATGTTTTCAATTGCAATTCATCAACGTCGCTTTCGTCGTAAATTCTTTGAATTTTGTTTAAGACCACTTCCCGCTATCGCGTTCATGAGCGCGTTGGTTGTTGCATCAGTGGATGACTGAGCCGCCAACGACTCTAGTTTTTTTTCCACCGCGTTATTTATTACTTTACTGACATTTGCAGGCATCACTGTTGTTGATGGCAGCGGCGGCGGTTTCTGTTTTTTTCTTCTCACCAACGACATTAGTTTGTCCTTTGCTGCAGAAAACGCCTTTCCGGCAACATCTCCAATAGCACTAATACCCCTATCACGAATAACATCAATAGCCTTCATTCCTAATTGTTTGGCTAACGGCGCTACTTTTGGGGCCATTCTTGTAAATAACCCCGCAATGGTGCTACCGAGACCATCTCCATAGTACGCGCGGTAAACAGGCAATCGCGAGTTTACCACGTAAACGAGTACTGGTTTATCATGGTTGTAGTGTATGATCATCTTTATTATAAAAACACCAGTTTTCCAATTAATCATCCACGAGCTCGTCTATGAGCGTTCGATATGCATTAATGTCCATGATACCGCCTGCAAATAACCGCCTGCAAATATCAGCGGCCTCATTGATTATTTCCGGAGAGTTATTTCCGGCTCGTTTTCCTCCGATTAGTACTTCCAGCCGTGATATATCACTGAGAACACTACCAGGACAAGCGTTTTCAACCACACCGCTGTATCCTTTTCCTTTTTTTGGTTTTATATTTTTTACTTTCTCGAGGAATGCTTTGTAATTGGGATCACCACGACGTGGTAGTTCGTCTTTATATCTACTTGCTAAATACACTATTCTTGCCCAGTTCTCCGTCGAGGTTATTTTTTTCTTGTAACCTTCATTGATATGCTCATCTCGAAGGCTCTTAGGTGATGTTGTAACAACAAAATTAATCAATTCTTCATCGCTGTCGATGGCTCTAATTTTATCTATTGTGTCCTTTTTAAGTATATTACGGGGTATATTCTCCCCCCCCCCCGGTATTTCTTCCGGTATTCCTTCCGGTATTTCTTCCGGTATTTCTTCTTCTGGTTCTCTTGCAGTAGCACCTAGTTCTTCTTCATCGGCAATTGTAACATAAGGTTCTTGTGGTTCGGTTATAGCGAGTGGTGGCGGCCTCCGTGTTGTAGCAACCGCTATTTTCGCAGGAAGTGTTTCCAGAGACTCTTTTGTTTGTTCGGTCTGAGCCGCTATCTTTTCAAGCGCACCGAGGACGGGCACAGTTGCGCTTTTTACCGGGGCAAAGAGTTGTTCGCTTCCAACAGCAAAATCAGTTTGTAGTTGTTGCCACGTTTGAAGTTGTTTTCGGACCCTGTCTCGTAACGGTATGAACTTTTTAAGCGCTGCTAGCCGCTCTCTGGCTAGCCGAGTAGTAAGTGATTCACCTACCATTATTGCAAATTGCTCCGCAATTTCTAATTTCCCGCCGAGTGTGGCGAGAATATGACCTATCGGGGGGGGGGGGGGGAATATGTATACATTTAATGTACCATCGGGGGCTCCACGGAGTTTTCGTCTATGATCCTTCTAATGTTTTTGATCTTACTAGAAATCTCCCGGCGTCGTTCATAAACACGTCCAAGTTTTTTTCGTATTATTTCAACGGCAGTGAATAGTCCAATGAATGCATTTACGTCATTGTGGTACAGGTTTTCATTAATCGTATGTTGTAATCGTTTTATAAAAGCGTACTCGCGGGCCAGGGTAAAACGCCCCCGTTTCAATTGTTCGTTAATAATCTCATAATCGGATAATATTTTTTCGCTGTTGAGACCATCGGATAATTCAATTCCTTGATTTTTTAATTTTGAAATCTCGGTTAATATATTATTGATGTCTTCGATATTCATATTCTTATAAAACATCTTATTTTTAAATAATAAAAAAAATATTTTACAAAATGAACCCTGCGTATCAATCCCGAGGTGTGTTATTTAGTATGAAGTATTACAGACAATTCGTCATGGTGACCTTGTCACTCGCTGATATAATCGGAGGGTTTATTTATGTACGAAAATCGAATTCTGTGTCCATTTTTACCTGATAAAGCTGTTTGATATACTCGTTCTGCAACAAATCGTACTGAGGCCCTACAAATGTCGAAATATTTTCCTGCCGCATTTATAGAGTGAAATGTTTTTTCCTCGTGCGTTATTGTATCAAACGATTTGACACCCCTTGCTTGCTTTGAGCATTTACCAGTTTGGCCTTTTTTGCTATTTTCGCTCTGAGAGATAGCTTGCAGGTTTATAAGAGAATTATTTTGAGGGCATCCATCAATATGATCAATAACGAGACCGTCCTCGATTGGTCCGTTAAACGCTTCGTATACCACCCTGTGAACAAGATAAATTTTCCCCCCGGCACCAAACACCAAATACCCGTGATTATTTACGGTACCAACCGGCTTCTTCAGTCTGCGGTTTCGAACAACGCCGTCGCGAGATGCCTCGTAATTAGCGAGCACAGGGTGAGGTCTGAACTCTTGGTCCATTTGTATAATAATACTACTTGTCTAATTCATTATTTGGTTTAATTATAAACCTTTCAATGTAGTCTTGAGGAGTTTTGATGATTTTGTCCTTGACGGAGTCAGCGGTGGGGTCAATGACGGCATTTTTATTCGTTTGTCATAATAGCGTTTTAGTTCCCTGTATCGCTTTCCGCCACAATTGATACACAACTGCGATTTCCCTATTACACCGACATGGCAAACCAAGCACGGGAGGGGGCCAAGAGAACCATTACGAACGCCTTGTAAATGATATCCGCAGAATTCACCTCTACATGATTTATTGCACGGGGTTGTCGACCCAATCATCAACCATTTGCAGTGATTCATTATACTATATTCTTTAATTTAAATACTTGTTTTAATTATACGGAGGAGGAGTTTAAGAAATTAGCAGCAATTAAGCCCTGGAAAAATATTAGGTTTAATCTCGATAGAGCCCTCAAGGACGCACCAAAAGCGTTAATAAACGATAGAACCCTGTTGAACAAAATACGCGATTGTATCAATGAATTCAAGCGTGATGGTGCATCTCATAGTTGGTCAACATTTCGAATTGATGGCGTTGTTGATGCTACCATGAACGACAACCGCGCAGCAACGATAATATCACAACTTGACGGTAAAAAGTATTTCTTCAGAGTAAAATTCATTGTCCGGGTGGAATCAGGTAATTGGATCATACGTGATAAATTTGAACCAGTTCTCAGCGACAAGAAAACAGTTATTGTTAGCCGCGACTCCAAGCCGGGGTTGTTAACCGGAATTGACAGACCATACTATGAACGGGCGTATCCTGAAGCAGCAGTTGTTTATGGAATATACCCGTTAAATAAGAAACCTGATATCGGAAAACTAGCGCCGATGAAACAGTCAACGGGGATAAATTGTGTAGCAGAACGAATAATAGAGCATTTTACAAATGCATGTCGAGGAAACAAATTGACTGATTTACGACGTAGCAAAATCAACCAGTGGGAGGAGACAGTGCGCGAGCGAGGAGCGACCATCAGCGACATAGCGAGATTAGAAACGTCGTTGAGATTTCCAATAACCGTTACAACGATAACCGGTGAAGTATTACACGAATCAAAGTACAAATCAAAGGGAGCCCCAATTAAAATTATTGATCATAACGAACACGCGTGGACGCCCGCGATCACAGTATTTCCACGGGATAGAACAGTAAAGTATATCCCGGGGGAATTTATACAGGATGGTTTTCTCGCGGAGAGGAAACTATTTGATGCTATTGCTTGTTTGCGTAAAGACGACCCTGTGTCAGTGTGGTTACTTCGCAGCGCTGAAAACGATGCGGATACCTTTGATCAGTTTGTAAGACCAAACGGTGAATTATATCGCACTGAAGCGTTTCACAACAAGATGAAAAAAACCGCCATGGAATTTGGAGAGCATGATGAACAACTGCTAACAAATTGTTTTACGATTCCATCGGTTGCGGCTCATGTTGCAGCAAAGAAAAATGCGTGCAGTCCAACACGCAAGGAATTTCTACCGGATGTACAATCCAGTTGTTTGGAATACTATCACGGTGGACTATGGAACACTGAATACAACCGCGACGCTATGATTTCCGTTGATATGGTTGCCTGTTATCCAGCTAGTTTTCTCGGGTATGGATCCGCCGCTGAGTACTTTAAACGATTTGGACACCCCAGACATGAAATGACTCGTGTTGCTATTAATGGACCACTGCCTGATTTTGATTTAACCGGATTCGCTCGCATAGTATCATTTGAATTCGCAGCAGGACTTCATCGCTGTTGCTATATTTGGATCGGTAGACACATGACTGAAAAGAAGTGGCTGCCAATAGCGCTGCTACGGTATATGGTTGATTGTAAAATGCTAATTTCGTTGATTGTCAGTGACGCGATTATATCATATCGAGCGCAGACTGAAGTCTGGTTACCAGAACCGGAGCGTCTAGATAACATAATTGACGAGTCCAGAAAACACATTGATGCCGACGAGGAATATATCATCGAATGGTCCCAAAAGATATTCAACCAACGAAACCGCGAGGCAAAAGATCTCGGTAGAAAAATAATTGGTAAGTTCACACAAGGTGGAAAAAACTGCGACTACAAACGATATTGCTCACGGCTGATTATAGATGACGCAGAATATGATTTCGTAATCAAGGACGCAGTGGCGAAAAATAGATACGTGAACTGCAAAACAGCTTTCTTGTCCAATGGAACAAGGTTGGGTACAGTTGTTACTTACAGCGACGGAGACAGCCCAGCATATCCACATTTGAGGGCGTCTATGCTGGGTTATGCTTGTATAAATTTATTTTCAATGTTAAATAGATTTCCCGACACCGCAGTTAGAGTTGCGATTGATTCATTTTATATTGACGTAAAGTATAAGGGAAACATAGCCGAGTTTACTAGTCCGGACGAGAGTTGGGGTACATGGAGAATTAAAAATGAAATACGACGCGATTATTCCCCGTCAGCAGATGTCACCGTTGAAAACAATTACCTACGCGGTGATAATCTATCAGAATGGTCTAATGCACCACCGTGTTCTGATCCAATTTGCAGGCACAAAACAGTTTATTTAAGCGGCTGTGGCGGGTCAGGAAAGACGACTCGGGCAATTGAATTATTTCGAACGCGGGCAAGTATAATCGTGCTTACACCAACCCATAGACTAGCGCGAGAGATAAAACAACGAAATGTTGACGCCGTTACTTATCACAGCTTTTTTCGATACAGCGGCGGTGAGTGGACTCCTGATCGAATGGGTGAAAAATTTATTCCTGAGGTTATCATCTGGGATGAGATATGTACTGTTTCGTTAGATGTTTTACAAATGTTTCTTGAGTGGTTGCTGCGCGCGAATACAGCGGTGATAATGTGCGGAGATCATGGCCAACCACCACCATTTGTCGGCGAGGGTCCCCATGATTGGTTAAAGGGTTTTGTGGACTATTATGAAGAAACCGATACTGATTACCGAGCACTTGATGAACAACTGCGCGAGGTTAAAAAATTAATCAGATTACAGCCGGATAGAATTCAATGTGAAATAATCCGCGAGGTGATTCCCGAAACTCCAATGAATGAATTTTGGGAAACATGGAAACCAAACGATTTGATTGTAGCGAGTAGAAAGATAGTCAGAGACACACTTCAGCAAAAGTTGTTTACGTTGCATAAGGAAAAGTTTCCAACGCGCCCAGTGCCGTTATGTTATAGACCCGCGGATACACGGCGGCAAAACATTGAAGTTGAAATTCCAGGCCCGACAGCGTCAGGGACAAAAAAACAAATTCTCGTGCTGAATGATATCGTGCTCGTTGATATCAGCGTCGTCGAGGACGCGCTACGTGCTGATAAATCCCCGTGGACGCTAGGATACGCAACAACAATACATTCCTCGCAGGGACTAACCATCACGGACACAATTGTTTGGATGGTTGATAATCGCATCGAATGGTCAAATCTAGTCTATCTTGCAGTGTCCCGAGTACGGAGGATAAATCAGCTTCGAAGAATTGTTATTGACGAAGCCAGTGACGGAGTCACCAACGACATCATCGATGCAAGCGTCATTGATAGAAAACTCTCGGGTTACCGCCAACAGGATAAAAAAAAACAGCGGCGTTTTGATATTGATGCCGAATTAATAATTGCGTTACGACAACAACAGAATAATCACTGCGCGAGTTGTAATTGTGTAATGCGCTGGCGTTATTCGGATAAAGACGCCCGCCAATTTACCGTGGACAGGATCGATAACAGTCTCGGTCATGTCAAAAACAATGTGAGGTTGACCTGTCTTGAGTGCAATAGACGCAACGGCGCTAGTTAAGACCACGCGGGGGTAATTGAGTATCGTCAGGTATCACTTGTAGTTGCTCGCGTGTAAATCCCCGCTGTGGGGCAGTTGAATCCAGTCTATAGATCGGTGGTCTACCAGTTGATCGTGTTATCGTTGATATGTTATGTGTGGTAACACTCCAGATAGGATCAGTAGCTCTTTTTTTACCGCCTTCAAGCTCTCCTGGTTCATATAGATATCTAACAGTGACATCGCCGAGAATCGGCTTGGAAACGCTATCTATTTTTGATCTTCCGGGTATATACTTTTTTTTAATCGCGTCGCTGGGCTTCATGTTGATTGCTCGGGTAATCTCGTTATTTAACGCTGCAATTACGCCTGGCAACCTTTTGACCCATTCACGAGATCGTTTTTCTTGGATGAATTCTTTTGCGTACTGATATCCAAATAACCGTTCAGCAAGAGTCCGATTGAATCGCTCAACAATTGCCTGATCACGATGTAGCGCAGTATGACCTCGTCGTACCGCGACGCTATGACGTTTCAGCGTTGATAGAACAGCGCCGCGAAATTCACTACCAGGATCAACTTGTAATAGATTTGGCCAGCGCAGAGGACCTCTTCGATAAATCCGCCCAAACGCATCGGCTACTTCAGTTGCTGACTTTGTTTTTAACGGCTCCGCTTGTTTATATCGACTCGCAACATCAACTACGGTTAGCGCGTATTTGTAACCGTTGTCATGCGGCAGAAATAGTATATCAGCCTGATGAACTTCATTAGGTACGCTGACATCAAAGCGCGAGAAGTTGATTTGTTTAGGCGGTGGTAGATAAATTTGCCATATAGCCTGTTTGGATAACCAATTAGCCGCAGTGGCCTTTGTTACCTTTGCAGCGCTTGCAAGCTTACCAATTGCGGCCTTCCCCTTCCAGTATCCTCTCGGAGAATAATAGATGGATTCCATGTTGTTATTATAAACGCTAGCGTTTTCAATTACCAGCGCGAGAAGCTCCGCTTCCAATCATTAATTTACCTTTCATAGCCGATTTTACCAACCATGAGGCCAATTTTTCTTTGACGGATTTATCAGGAATAGCATTTAACGCGTGAATTAATTTTACATCCGCGATATGACGCCGTTGCAGATCGCTACTTTTGTAGTAAGCAACATCATGAGCATGACACGCCTTATCGATAGCGTTTATTGGATACTCACCGGGTTTGGGCTGATTTTGATCATCGAGTCTGATATCTAATCGTGTTCCGGGGCCACAGTAGCTATATCCTGGGAGGTGTTTTTCTCCTGGATACTTTGCCCACGGGGTTCCGGGGAGTTTTGATAACTTGGCTGCGATGTCACCTCCTCGCTTTTTTTTAAAACATCTCCGGGTCTAATAGAAATAAATCTAAATTTATTTATACCGCATTGTACACACTTACCAGTAAGTGCCGATCTGTTATTTCTTGTTGTAGCGGTTGTCATATCATTTGTGCCAGTACACTTCACACAATATAGATCCATAATTTATGTATAGAGATATGAATATAATTGATTTTTCGGCGACTAAAACAAGAGAACCAGTTAAGCATGTTGCAGCGTTACCAAACTCGATCCGGATGATTATCATCGGACCATCTGGATCCGGCAAGACGCAATTGTTACTTAATTTAATAATGAGATGGATGAAGTGGGACAAGTTGTATTTAATCGCCCCTAGCGTAGATGATCAACGATGCTACGAGGTGTTGAAAGATTTTAACGAGAATGCATCAGCGATCGCTTAAAAAAATGTTATTGAGTTTATTACAGATATCAATGATGCACCAGGTATCGATGATATTGATGGCGACGTTAACAATTTAGTCGTGTACGATGATGTTATGTTAGACAATCAAAAAAACCCAGCTAGGATATTTTCCAGAGGCAGGCATAAAAACACTGACGTGATATATGTCACTCAACGATACACTCAGATTCCAAAAGTAATTAGAGACAACTGTAATATCCTTGCTGTGTTCAACGGCGTTGATACACACACGCTACGAAATATTTGGCAAACATGGTGCGGCGGTGACATGGACTTTAATGTTTTTCGAAACTTTTTTAGTCATGCTCAGTCGACCCCACATGGATTTGTAACGATAAATTTACATGATCCTCGGACACGATATCGTATCGGATTTGACCAAATATTCGGTTAGTTGTAAATAATTTTCATTGTAAATAGCCACTTAGCAGCAGGGAGGGCGATGACATCGACGCGGTCGTCGCGCTTTTTTACCGGACGCTGACAACGCTGGGATCGGCGCGCAGAAAGTATTAATTAAACCAAATGACGATTGGACGATCCCCCCGACGACGACGTCGTTTTTTTTTTACCGGGCGCTGACGATGCTGGATCCGCTGAGTGCAGAAAGTATTAATTAAACCAAATGACGATTGGACAAAATGTCCGATTCGCCCTCCCTGCTGCTTAGATAGACCTTCTTGAACCTAAGTTTTCTTCCTGTTAGCCATGTTGTGTTATTGTTTGTTTGGGGATGACGCTTACCTAAGGCTACTATGAATACCCGGAATGCCTGAAATGACTCATTATTCCCCCCACAATGTTAGGGGAACGATTATGTCATTATAAATAATTATCAATTATGCTGCATAAAATAAATTGATTATTTTAGTGTCCTTCTTCTATTGTGTCTGAACTGATTAAGAATGGCCCAAGGCCTTTAAATCGTGATAAACTCTACGTACAAATGAGAGGGGGCCCCGAGTGGCCTAGTGATCTAAAGGGCTCTCCGTTACGGATCACTGCCATCTCACCTGTCTGCCTGGGTTCGAGTCTCGGATTCGGCCAATGTGGGTATGTGAGAAAGCTTGCCAGTAGCTTCTCGTGGGTCGGTGGTTCTTCCTCCACCATTAATACTGGCCGCCATGTATAGCCTATCGTGTGCTGAAAAATGACGCTAAACCCCACAAAACAACAACAACAACGTACATATTGAAAACTACGACAATATTTCACATAACATCCAGATGTTTAACTCTTTAAAAAAAACACAATTGGTCGTTAGATACAAAAATAATCTAGCCAATATTTTAGAAGGTTACATCGCAGCGCGCCATCTACTCACAACAAATTAAGACAAGGTGTATTAATGTGCCCGTAACCATATATCAATGTCGGATCTAACGAACTATTGTGCCCTTGTGTGTTGTTCTTCTTTTTCCGTGCAGCACCAACGATTGACTTGAAAATACGGATTTAAGTCGCACAGACGAGATAAATATTCCGGTAAGAAAAATAAAACTTTCTAAACGAATAAAAGGCCTAGTTTTTTCTACCTCGTATTGCATACTGCAGGGAAGATAACTGAGGATGGATATTTCATCGATATAAACCTCGTAAGCTAATTTGCAGTGACTTTGGAATTTTAGGCGGCCTTTAACCACCATAAATAAGTTTGGGGTGTGGGCCACGCCTCCCCACCTACCAAATATGACAACTGATTTGAGACATAAAAGTTAAAATTAAATTTTTTGAGACACTGCAGGTAACTAGATTACGGTACAATAATACTTACTCCCAACTGCGAAGATAAATCCCAATAAAACGGTAACTAAGAAGACTCGTTTTGCGGTGACTGGTTTCATTTTCACCGTTTAGGCAATTGCGTATTTCACACCCTGGCAGTAATAACAAATAGCAAACAGTATGATACGATTGGCTGCATACAGCATGTGTGTCAGCGCTTATAATTGTTGGGTGCAATAAGCTTTGGCTAGCTGCGCTGCATTTAAATGAAAACAACCAAAGAGAGCAACCATCCACTAAGAATGGGAGAGCAAGATATAAAACAGTGTATCGAAAGTACAAGAAAGTAGAATACACTGTCAGAGAAATCATTGTTGACTTAACATATGATAAGAATATACATTAGTAATTAATGAGCAGAAAGGAATATATCACTTAGAGATATAAATAATGTTGTACCAAGTACCTATATTTTTTTAAATTAAATTCAACCAGTAAAGGCACACTATTAGTTAAAGATGACACTCTTTTAAATTTAAAGGTCATGATTTGCCCTGTGGTAAAATAATAAAACTATGCTAACAGTTGTAAAGACCAATAATTTAAATCGTGTATTAACTTAAACAAAGGATTGCAGATTTTAGCTTGTAAAACACACTGCATACTAAATTTACTTTAAATTACAGATTATGTGGAATGTCTGATTAAAAGAGCATTCACAATGGACAGGTGTCTCACATGAATGAGGAAAGAGTAAAACGTCTTGTAGATGTACCACCACCATTGTGTAGTCTGTATCAGAGGCTTGGTAAGGATATTGCTACTCAAAGTCTCCTACTCATGCTGAATCGCTGTCAGCCTCATGAAAGCCAGTGTAGTTCAGGTTTTGATCAGGAAAAACAGTGTGGATCCTCTGAACAATACATGATAGAATGATAACCCTCACTTCCTTGCCCAAGAAGTGCCAACACCACCGAACAAATTATCTATATGCTGTTTACCGATGTCTTCTGAAATAATAATTTGAAAATTAAGCTGAAATAAAAGATGCTTTATGCATTAGATCTAATTAGGAAATCAAAAGTTTTAGTAGATAGTTTTAATAGTGGCCCAGTGTGATTTATCATCATTTGGTATATCAACAAAGTTAAATGACTCCAATATAATCTCTCTCTCTTTCTATATATATATATATATATATATATATATATATATATATATATATATATATATATATATATATATATATATATATATATATATATATATATATATATATATATATATATATATATATATATATATATATATATATATATATGAATGCTGCTATCGGGGAAATCACATGCATAACACCAATCATTTGGGGACATTAGCTTTTTAAATGGTTTAAACATAATTATTTAATGTTTGGGTGGCCGCCTTTTCAGTTTTCTAGTTGAACAACAAAATTAAACCGCACTGATACTTTTTTTCATAATATTTCATATATATATATATAAATGTCACCTGATATTTGTCCCCCGATAGTCAAATCCTTTTTGCCCATGCTCATTACCGATCTTTAAGGTACAATGTATATATTATACATATATGTACTAACGATGTCATTGGGAACCTTACTATATACATATCCACCTATTTGGGTACATTCACAAATATATAGAGGGTGTTTGCTTGAAACGAGTGAATAACATATATTTCACAGAGTGGGTGAAAAATTCAGTATTTTCATGAGCTAATATTATTTTTATGTTCTGCGGATGCGTATTGTTTAACAGTTTCTATATCACACTGAAGTAAATTTCTTACTACATCCCCCATGATAATGTCAGCGGTTTACCGTTTTTATTCTGCGCTGTTTTATGTATATTTGCACATAAAAGATCAATAATTACAAAATGTTAATTCCCCATTCAAGGTAAAACAGTAGATAAAACCCAAATGACGAAAAACAAAACTTGTTTATCATTGGTTGGATTTGAACCCCAGTAGTAGTGAATGGGGGCGATTCAGCGTCAATGGGAATTAGCATTAAAAACCACCCTGGGCCTGTTTAGCGTCAATGGGAAATTTAACATTACGAAAACCCCTGGGCCTGTTTAGCGTCAAGGGAATTTAACATGGGGAATAAATCGTGGGCCTGTTTAGCGTCAAGAGGAATTGAACATGGGAATAAATCGTGGGCATGTTTAGCGTCAAGGGAAATTTAACAGGGTGGGCCTGTTGAGCGTCAAGGGAAATGGAACAGGGTCGGGACCCTATTTTACTAAGGTCCCGACCTTATGGGTCTATGGAAATGGAACATGGGAAAATTTAAACAGGGAGGGTCTCTATTTTTTTTCTTTTTTTGTTTTAAAAAAAAATAAAAAATAAAAGGGGTAGGCAATGAAAGTCAAGGTCTTTTCGAGACCTATGAAGGGGCCCTGAAAAGGGCCTTTGGTTTTATGTTAATATACCCTTAATATTAACATAAAGGGCATCTGTGAAATCTTCTTCTTCTCAAGCTGCGCCTGACTGCAGGGCCATATACTAATACTCTCTTGAGGCATCCTTGCCTCTCCACATATCTCCTTCTTATCCACAGGCTGGTGTCTGTCCTGTGGACAACTGTCCACTTGGATCGGACATACATCGGTATGTCCGTCCGGAACATCATGGAAGATACAAGAGTTGATGATTGCACGTCGGTCCACATGTTGGGGGTGCCGAGAACAGGTGAAGGAATGCAGTGAACTGCGCTTATTTATAGGGAGAAGAAGGATTGAAACGGATTGAGTTCGTTGACCAATCCAAACACGCGTTACAAAATTCAGTCAGCCTACGTCCAATCCGAAGAGAGCAGTCTGTGATGTCACATGTCCCATATAGATTCGCTAGCGCCTGTTCGCAGTCAATCCATGCGACAGTTTTTTAACATGACGGAAACTCAGAAAACGATAAATTGGGGTGCACCAGCCGTGGAGACTACCCAAGGGAACCCGGACTTACTTTCAGAAGAGGTGAATTGGGATTGTGACTAAGCCTACCGTGCCATCCTTAGTGATTTCAACCAAATCATCATCAGCAGCAGCAGTACGCACTCCAGAAGTAGGCCTTGGCCGTGGCAAAGGCTTAAGGCAGTTAAAGTTGATTGTTTAAACATTCATACACCAAAAAAGGCCCTTTTCAGGGCCACCCATGTCTCTTGAAAAGAGATAGTCTTTCAATTGCCAACATCCATTAAAACTCAAAAAATAAACACCATTTTACCCCTATAGTACGTGTTTGTGTATGAGTGTGTGAGTGTAGGTTCTTATTTTAAAATCAAAACCCAAAGACACTTACGTTTTATAGATTTTCTATTCTGGTACAAATTTTACAATTCAAATCACAATTCACAATATAACACTTTAAAAAGTTCATAAACTTCTTCTGTCTCACTGTTCACTCTCTCTGTTTTTTAAATTTCTTTACAGTCACAGTCTTTTCCTCCTCTTCATCCTCACTTTCTTCCCTTCTTCTTTTCTTCTCCTTTTTCTTTTTCTTTACCTGTCTCCTTTCTTCCTCTTCTTCTTCTTCCTCTTCTTCTTCTTCGGAATCTCTCTCTTCTTCTGACTCCTCTTGTTTCTTAGGGAAATCTGGAGACCAATGTCCTTTTTCTTGACAATGATAATAGGTATCTTGACTTTTGTCTCTTCTAGCCCCTTTTTTTCTTTCTTGACGGTCGGGACACTCTGAAAACCAATGCCCTTTCTTCTGACATATATAGCAAGTATCTTGACTTTTATCTCGATAGGAGGGTGAGTAGTCCCTCGGCTGGTCTGAAGAAAAATTTTCGGATGACTCCTCGCAAAGCTCTGATGAAAAGTTCGATCTGTGTAGTCTTGTCCATCGTTCTGCTCGGTTTGAGAGTGAAATGAATAGTGGAAGGACAAGACACATGACCTTTATATACGTTGGTCTGCCATGACTATAAAGTAGACCATGGTGTTTAAATTTTAGTCATTTGACGTTTTGCTATCAAGATGAAACGATCCAATTCATTTGAGAAGAAAGAAGAAGAAATTAAGAGGCAGAAACGTGATCTATCGCCTCGTACCAGGGCTGAAGTCTTGGCACAAATTCATGCCAGTGATTTTGAAGAGGACATGAGTGAACCAGAATCCAAACCCAGAGAGTTTTCCTCCAAACAAAGTTCATCACCCTTAGTCAACCCTGAAAAATACTATTCCATTCGAGAGACAGAAAAGCGTCCCTCTAGAAAATTTAGAACCACGGCTTACAAATACACGGTGAAGTTTAAAGATTTTAAGTACGAAGTACCGTTAGAGAAAGTAGAAGGGTTCATCACAGAGATGTGGGATTCTTTGCTCACCTCACTCAAGCGACAATGTCAACCCAAAGAAGACAATCGCTTGAGACTTTCCATACAACACGACGGTTTGAAATCCCCTGTTTGGATCGAGTTTACCAGACCTACAGAATTCACCGCTTCCAAAGTCATGGACAAGATTCAACACGTGCAACAATCTAATGACCAGTTTGACATCACCGATGGAAAAGCCACACTGGATATGACGCGTTCCATACAACACGACGGTTTGAAATCCCCTCTTTGGATCGAGTTTACCAGACCTACAGAATTCACCGCTTCCAAAGTCATGGACAAGATTCAACACGTGCAACAATCTAATGACCAGTTTGACATCACCGATGGAAAAGCCACAATGGATATGACCCACGTCTCTCCTCCTCAAGGGACCGGACAACGCAATAAGGTGTTATTGGTGAACGGTCTTCGCAGCACCAAAAAGAGCCTCGTCCAAATTCACAATTCTCAAGACCATATGTGTTTAGCCAGGGCTATCGTGGTGGGACGAATCTATGCCAATAAAAACAACACGGCAGAATGGAAAAGACCCTGGAAAACTATTCAACAATCGGAACGAGCCAAACAACGAAACGAAGCAGAACTCCTGTTACAACAAGCCGGCTTGCCCAAAGACAAACCCTGTGGCATTCCTGAAATGCAAAAAATGCAAGATGTCCTAACTCCACGCTACACCTTGAAAGTGCGCGGGCCTCTGTTGTTTCGAGGGAAAGACTTTAAGGATGGAAAATACATTCACCTCTATCATCACGATGAACATTTCGATGCCATTACCAGTATCATCGCATTCCTGGGATACAGTTATTACTGTGAGAAATATGACTATGGCTATAACAATCGAGAGCAACACAAGCATTGCGGATCGAAATGCTCAGGATGTTTGGCCTCTCCACCCTGTCTGAACGAAGGGCAAGAACGAATGCATTGTCAAGCTTGTCTCCGCACACATTTGTCAGTCCTACCTGTTACCATCATCATTTGAAAACGCAAGGTTCACAGAAGAAATGCGCTTGTCAACTACTGAGATTGTGCCCCGCATGTGGACAAGGCATACGTACCAATAGTGCCAAGGCACACGTATGTCAAGGAAGGAAAAAATGTCACATTTGTCACCACATCGTGGACTTGGAACACCAAAGCTACATGCAAAAGTACCAACAACCCCAACCAGAGAAAGATGATGGTCACAAAAAGAAAGGCAATTTCATCTTTTTCGATTTTGAATGCATGCAAGAGACTGGCATTCACATTCCTAATTCCTGCGTGGCTCATCTAGCGTGCGAGAAGTGCATTCAAGAACCTATTTTGAGTCATTGCCCTCACTGCAGCAAGATTCCTGGAGGGCGTGAAAAAATCTTTCGAGGACCGAACACACTAGCCGATTTCGCCCGATGGGTCTTAGACCCCATCGACGAAACATGGAGCCAAGAGGACATCGAACGTTACCGAGAATGTCATCGTCATGCCACAGTCATGGCCCACAATTTCTCCGGATACGATGGACAGTTTCTTCTCAGATACTATACGGAACAAGGCACCGAGCGTCCTAAAGTCACTTTGAACGGAGCCAAAATCATTTTCATGCAAGTGGGACAAGTACAGTTTAAAGACTCCATGAGTTACTTGGCCATGCCTTTGAGTCGAATGCCTAAAACGTTTGGAATGACAGAAATGACTAAAGGGTATTTTCCATACTTTTTCAATACCGAAGCCAATCAACATGCTGTTCTACCCCATTTGCCTGAGGCTTACTACTACGACCCCGACAACATGCGTACCGAACAACGAGAAAATTTCTACTATGGTACTAGGTCCATGCCTACGACCCTTTCGACTTTCAGGAAAAAATGTTAAAGTATTGTCTCTCCGACGTAGACATTTTACGGCGATGGTCTGGAAAATTTCGAGAACTGTTCATGGAACATGGAGGGGTCGATCCTTTGAAAGAAGCTTGCACCATTGCCAAAGCGTGTTCCTTAGTGTACCGGCAACGATTCATGCCTGAAAACACCGTGGCTGTCATCAGTCCTCAAACGACCAACTATGCCAAACGTCAATACTCTGTCAAAGCCCTACGCTGGTTACATTACTTGTGCGACAAGGAAGACAAATGGATTCAGCATGCCCGCAACGGAGGGGGCGAAAAGACCATCGGAACGCATTCGGTCGATGGCTGGGACTTAGAAAACCCCAAGATCGTGTACGTCTGTTACCCTGACCGTGGCACTAAAAATCAGTTTTTACATCGAACCATGGAAGACTTGTACCAGGACACTTGTCAGCGACGCCTAAAGTTAGAACAGCAAGGATACCAAGTGGTGGAAATGTGGGAACACGAATACGATCACCGTTTGAAAACCGATCCCGAGTTTAAACACATCGTGGAAAGTTACCAGTTCATGGACCCCCTGAACCCAAGGGATAGTTTGTACAGAGTAAGGACCAATGCCACCTGTTTGCTGTACCAAGCCGACGGAGAGAAAGGAGAAGAAATCAAATACTTGGAAGTGTGTTCGCTGTATCCCTACGTGTGCAAATATTGTCGCTTTCCTGCAGGGCACCCACAATTGTTAACGGAACACATCGACCCGAAAAACATTCGACAATACGAAGGTTTGATCAAGTGCAAAGTCTTGCCCCCCACGGATTTGTACCATCCCGTCTTACCTCACCATTGCCAAGACAAACTGATGTTTCCTTTGTGCCGTACTTTTGCTGAAACGTGCAACCAAGACCAACCTTGTCAGCACACCCAGGAAGAACGGGCTTTGACGGGGACGTGGGTGAGCGTAGAATTGTTCAAAGCTCTGGACATGGGATACCAACTGTTAAAAGTGTACGAAATTTGTCACTTTCACAAGACACAACAATACCACAAGGGTGACCCCACTCAGAAAAACATTTTCGCAGACTACGTGGATGCCTTTTTGAAACTGAAGCAAGAAGCCAGCGGCTATCCTTCCTGGTGTCACACTCACGAAGACCAAATAAAATTCAAAGAGAAATACCGGGAACAAGAAGGCATCATTTTAGATCACATCGAGAAAAACGAAGGCAGGCGATCGTTTGCCAAAGTGATGTTAAATTGCTTGTGGGGTAAAATGGCACAACGGTCGTGTTTACCCAAGACGGAATATTTGACAGAACCTTCCCGCTACTTTCAGATGATTCACGACAAAACCAAATTTATAAAACACGTGGACGTCGTTCGCGAGGATATGATCTTAGTGAATTACGAAGAAGATCTGAACTTTGTAGAAGCCGACCCCTTTGGAAATGCCATCATTGCGGCTTACGTGACAGCTCATGCTTGCTTAAAATTGTACGAAGCTTTAAAACTGTTAGGGGAATGTGTCCTGTACTTTGACACGGATAGTTGCATTTACATCGATCACCCAAGTCAACGGCACCCTGACATCGAAGGAGACCGTTTAGGAGCCTGGACAGACGAGCACCCCGACGACAAGATTCTAAGTTTCGCAAGTGGCGGTCCTAAAAATTACGGCTACGAATACCGGGACAAACAAGGAGAAATGCACACGAAGTGTAAAGTGAAAGGATTGACTCTGAATTATCGTACCAGTCGAGTAGTGAACTTTGGCGTATTGAAAGAAGCATTGCAGTCTGAAAAAGATGAACACTTTAAAGTGACCACCTATCAGCCCAACAAGATTGTACGTTTACCAACTCACCACATCGTCAGTCGACCCTTGGAAAAAGTCTATCAAATCGTGTACCAGAAGCGAGTGCGGCTTCCCAACCACTTTACTTTGCCGTATGGACATGTCGGTATAAAACATTGGTTGTAAGAGGATAGCCACCCACCAGAAGCATGACTTCGCCACAGCAAGAATCGAGTGAGAAATCCAGTGAGAACTCCAAGTTCAAACCCTACCATTTTCCGGTCTTCTTGCGTGACTATTGTGATTGTGCCCGTCGATTGGAAACATTTCAAGCATGGCCTACGGATAGGGAAGGATTACCTTCTTCGCATGTTTTAGCTAGAACAGGATTTGTCTACTTGGGACCTGAGTCAGGATTGGGATACGAAGTACAGCGTTTCGCTTGCGGACTGAAGTTACGAATGGATCTATGTATCTGTAAAGATTCAGCTATTCTGGAACATACTCGATGGTCTCCGCACTGCCCTTACCTTTCTATGGCCTTTCCACCCATTACACTACGGTACAATTATCACGCCACCTTAAAGACGGTACCTTCCAAAACAAGACATAAAAAAGGAACGATGTACAAGCTTGAGACTGCATTGCGACTAGTATAAAAAGGAACCCTAGGCAAGATCGATAGTTCATTGTGACTACCAATGCCAAGCCAACAAGATGAATACTTTCAGAGAAACACAAAACAAGTTCAGACAGGCACAATTCAAGTTTGGGGTCTCTGAAGTAGAATGCGATTGTGAGCCTTGCGATGGGAGCGATGCTGTACGCTGTGAACTTAGCGATGCCGTAAAGCATCATGGGAACTTTATTCTCACTACTACTACTACTACTACTACTACCCCTATCATAAAAAGTAATTCTCTGCGTGTCAAACCTGAGGGATGCAAAATCGATGTCCCTGGTCATCGTGGACACTTTATTGGGTTTCATAGTCAATGTGGATGTCAACCTTCACGTTTACCCCCCTACAGATGTCATCCAGCCCTGAGCAAACTCCTGTCCATGTCACCCTTCCCTCATCGAAACGAGCCTGTGAAAGACGAATATTCGTTTCCTGTGCGTTTGTCTGAATACTGCGACTTTGAAAATCGTCTTCAATCGTTCAAAGGAAAATGGCCTAAGTATCTGGGACGACCAACCCCCGAAGAATTAGCCAGAGCCGGATTTTTCTACTTGGGCGAAGGGGATAAAGTCAAGTGCTTCAGTTGCGGTGTGTCACTTCACCACTGGGAACCACACGATTCGGCCTACCTAGAACATGCTCGTTGGTCACCGAATTGTCATTACTTACCCTTAGTGGGACCGAGATATTGAAGTAACTTACCATGTCGTTGAAGAAGAAACCGGATTGATTAGGAGTCAAATGTTGGACATCACCGAGACCACTATTTAAACTTCATTTCAAAAACGATATTGAATCATTACCTAAATAACTGCAAGAGAAGATTTACAAGGAAGTTTGGCAGTGACTTGCCAGAATGAAATCTCAATGGGTAACTGTAGAACTTTTATGCCGAGAAATTCACAATAGGAAAGTGAAAAAAAATTAATCAATATGTTAGATTTCTCTGGGTCAAGTGTGCATTTATCCTATTACATTACTTCGGACCGTTTACATCAAAAGAGTTCAGTGAGATTCTTGGACGTTACCCTGAGTGGCAGTGGTCAGAAATTACTCACTATGTGGATTACTTTTGCTCTAGGACAAGATTGTGAATTGTACGGACTGACCTATTCATGGATGCTTTGCTAGAGAACATTCGTGCTTTGCCTGTGGAGTTGAAAGAACGCATTTACCAAGAACTGGTCAATATACAAATGAAACGTAAAGAACAGTTGCATCCGTTACATCACCGGTGTTTGAACCACTGGTACCTGAATGCTATACAAGGACTGATTCAATTGAAAGTGTTCCAGTGGACAGACATTGATCAATGATCCCCTGGTTTAAAAAAGGATTGGTTTGCTATTGATGATTCTATGTACTACATTGTAAACTTACTGCATCGAATTCCAGAGGAAGAGTTAACGAATTACCAACATTTTTTACACAATGTCAGCTTAGTAAAAGAGGAAACTTCTGAAAGAATTGTAATGTGTAAATTAGTGATTAAACGATTTAGATTCGACAATGAATTAAAACCATGTCTGTGCAAACGGTACATTTCTTGTGTCAGACAAAAGAGGATTTAGTATAACCTATTCATGTATACTTTACAAGAGAACATTCGTGCTTTGCCTGTGGAGTTGAGAGAACGCATTTTCCGAGAACTGGTCAAAATACAAGTGAAACGTAAAGAACAATTGCATCCGTTACGTCACCAGATGTTTAACCACTGGTACCTGAATGGTATAAAAGGACTGATTCGTCAGAAATTGTTTCAGTGCAGTGGTCAGACCTTGTTCAACACTTAGTGAGTTAGTGAATGAACGAAATGTTCATCATTTTGGTTACTTCGAGATTCACCTAGAGCAACGCATTGAGGAAGACGAGTTAAAGGATTACCAACATATTTTACGTGGAATCTGCTTAGCGGAAGAGGAAACTTCTAAACGAACTCTGAAGTGTAGGTTACAGTATGCAAGATTTAGATTCCCAACTAGAGAACGAAGATCTCTAGTTAGAAAGTACCTTTATTGCTTCCGAAATAAAGAGACTATTAAAACAATAATCCATGCCACGGCTTATGTCACAAGTGATTGAACAGATTCCGTGGAAGGAACTCAATGACCATATTCAAACCGTGGATCATTACCATCACTTATTACAAGAACTGTATCCATTCAATTTGGGACGACGCATAGTGTGTGTCTTAGTGACTTGTTTTCTGGGATTTCGTTTACCAGCCGATTCCTTGTGGACTCTTTACGAACAGAACTTAACACCCCATTCAGCATGAAAGTGGTGCCTTTAAATGGTCACGAAAGACTCCATTTGCTCAAAGCCTTGCGTTTTCATCTGGATACTTATCGACCTCTACGGGAAAAAAGATTCGTCAACTTTTAGCTAAGCAAGACGTGTATGACGATATGTGTGTAGCTTGTGACAGATGTCCGTGCCTGGAAAAAATGGGATTTTGAGGCTTGGACCCAAGAAGTGGCCCAGTATGGACGAGAGTTGTGATCCTTCCTTTCAACGTCCAAAGAAAAAAGTCACTTTTCAACCTGTGTTAGTGACAGTGCCAGAAGAACCCGTCACTCAGGACAGGACTGTCGTGGACACGCCTCAAAGGCCCTTTCGGGAGGACACTTGTGTGACCTTACCCAATATAGAACTGGTCAGAACATTACCCAAAACATGTTGTACAGACACTTGTTTTTATTCCACGTTGATGGTTATCATGTGCCTTTTATCGTTGTACTTAAGCCTCTGGCTTTTATGTAAATTTGTCTTTCGTGTTCATGTTTAAAACATTCAATAAACGTGTTCTCAAAAAAAGTATATAAACTCTTATCTTGTCTATTTTCGTGTCACAAGCGACATTTCTGACACTATGGCTACCTCTGCTGTCTCTGCTCCCTCTTCCTCCACTGTCAAAGTCATCGACGAACACTTAGAACGTGCCAGTTGGGAGGCTTTGTATCTTCGCCATCCCTTTAACATGCTCATTGCTGGACCTAGCGGTTCAGGCAAAACCGAATTCGTCAAACGTTTGATCGAACATAAACATCATTTGATCGATCGACCACCTCAGCGCATCGTGTGGTGTTACAAAGAGTGGCAATCGGCGTACAGCCTCTTGCGAGAAAGTCAAGGCGATTCCATCGTGTTTGTGGAAGGCATTCCTAAAGAAGACGACGGAATCGTCTCTGACTCCCGTCAAACCTATTTGGTCATTTTCGACGACATGTTAGGAGAAGACGAAGAAGAAATTAAACTTTGGTTTACGCGCAAAGGGCATCGTCGTAATGCCAGTGTCGTTTACATCACCCAAAATTTGTTTCAACAAAGCAAAGCCCATCGCACCATCAGTCTCAATGCGCATTACGTGGTCTTGTTTAAAAGCCCTCGAGATAAATCGCAAGTGCAAGTCTTAGCCAAACAGTTAGGAACGTCTTGGCTGACTCAGGCGTACGAGGATGCCACTCAAACTCCACACGCTTATTTACTCGTCGTTTGAAACCTACTACCCCCGATGATTTGCGATTTCGTACCCACTTGATTCACCACTGGTGTCAAGACGGAGGGCCTGTCCTGTACACGTCTCCGTCCTCGACTTAACCCCACCAAAAAAATCTATAAAAACCTCAGACACTTTTCATCTGTCTCACACAGTTTGAACATGACGTCCCTTCGGTCGCATCTTCCCGTCAAATTGATTCGTGCCTTGTATGGCATCAGTCGAGAAAAAAATCCACAAATACGGGCTCGTGTCTTAGAATCTAGTCTCAAAGAAGTCTTACGATGGTTCTCGGTGACAGCACGTCAATTACTACAAGGGATCATTCAGATTCCTCATCAAACCAAACGCGTTTTTGATCGAAACAAAGTCGCTTTGACCCAACTGGCCGATCCTCACATCCACACTCAGACCAAAAAACAAATCATTTTGAAACCTGGAGGGAGCGGTACTCTAGGAGGTGTCATCATTCGCTCTCTCTTAAGATGGGATCCTAATGCTCCGAAAGTTCTCTCCAAGAAATAACTCAAACGAAGCTCCAAGAAGAAGAAAAAGAACCAAGGTGTCAAGACCAGCTCCCCAAGGAGACTCGTGTCTCCAAGAACTTCTCCAGTGGCGGGACCCTCCTCTTACCAGTCACAACTCCGGAAAAAGAAAACCCCCCAGAAAAAGAAGCAGAGAAAAAGTCCCCAGAAAAAGAAAAGCCCACAGAAAACTAGTCGCAAGAGAGTCACTTCGGCCAGGACGCAACCTTACACTCGCAAACCACGACCTGCAACGGCGGTGACCGCGTCTCCGGTAGCCTCAGGTTCATTCACTTCTCCGTTGATGACACCAAGAACTGAGAAGTACTTGGAGACGTTGATCACATCAAGAACTTCTCTTGATGTGATCTTGATGACCCCAATAACTTCCCCAGTGGCAGGACCCTCCAATTTAGTGGCAGTGGCCGCTGCTCACAAAGTACCTGCTCCCAAAATCAAAGTTCAAGAAAGATCGGGCAAGTTACAAAGTTTACTGGATTTGTCCAAGCAAGAACTGCCTCGATTTAGTCCGTTGCGTACCCCTGCACGACGTGTCATGCCTGTCCTCAAGTTGATACGACGTAAAGACAATCAGTGGTGACCCGTTTTAGTATAAAAAAGGTCTGTGACTAAGTAGCGGTATCAGTGTTTTTGGTGCTGAAGACTAAAAGATGTCACCCTCCAGAAAACAACCCTCTTCTAAAACCCAAGGAAAGAAACGGAAAGGACTGCCTTTCTCGTTTAGTCAAACATGGGGACATGTTATCTGTCCTGTCCAAAGCTTCTCCACCCCTACGAAAAAAACTCATTCAATCAGCCTCCAAAGAGGTCATCGATACCGTGTGCGAATGTTGTTTGAACGTCTTGAAAGGCACGATCCCTTTGTCCAAACACCAGAAACAATGCTTAGGCAAACATCGTCACGTTCTTCGCCAAATGGTTCAAAAGAAAATTCCCATAGGACAAAAGAAGAAGATGTTGGTCCAACGTGGAAGAATTTTACACCTCTTGTTAGGTCCATTGCTGAAAGGAGACTTGGGAACCATGTTGGGGGGACTGATAAAGAGCAAGATAAAAAGGCCCTCTGGAGTCCCAAGATCTCAGAATCGACCCCTGACATCCAATGGAAGGACGCAAACTAGCTTTAGTACCTTACAAACGATGGATGGAATACCATCATTGGCAAGAACAATGCACCCCGCATTTACCTCCCAATCCCAATCTGAGCGAGATGTCCCAGTTACAACACGAATTGCAGTCCTTGATGGATCGCCAAGATTTGTCCGAAACAGAAAAATCGCAAAAGTACGGTCAACTCTTGCAACGACTGCAACTCTTTTACCAAAAAGCTTTAGACGAAACAGCTCTTCCCACTCTGAAACATTTTAAGACCTTGATGAAAAGTCCATCCCCCACACCACCACTACCACCACCACCACTACTACCATCCCCAGGGGTCACCAGAGACGCTACCCCACGAAGGCCTGAGGAAGAAGAGATACGAGAAGTGTTTCAAACACCGTCAGCAGCTCCCATGTCTAGTAAGATTGCAACATCCTTGTTGACCCCGTCTCCCACACCCCAACGAGAAAAATGAAAGCTTGGGTTAAAAAGATGATGTCCAATCCTCCTTCGACAGAAGTGAAAAAGAAAGAAGGGAAACAAGAAGTGAAAAAAGAAAAGAAGACCAAAGCCATTCCATTACCACCTCCACCACTACCTTCGACTTCTACTCCCGTAGCCCATCGGACACGTAAATCCGTTTCCAAACCGCCCTTTTGTCCCACCCAAACTAGCATCCTCGAAGAGTGGGTGCCTTATTAAGAAACAATAAAAAAATGGAAAAAGTGTTAGCCAGCATTTACTACGATCCCTCCCATCCTGCAGGTTACGCAGAGTTCAAAAATTGTATCGTGCTGCCAAAACTCGACTGAAAAGTCTCCGTTTACCTCAAGTGCAACGATAGTTACAAGAACAAGCTACCTACACTTTACACAAACCCATTCGACGCAAGTTTTCCCGAAGTCGCACCCGAGTGGAAGGCATCGATCATCAATGGCAAGCCGATTTAGCCGATCTCTCTCATTTAGCCAGCTACAATCGTGGCTACAAATATTTGTTTTGTGTCATCGACGTCTTTTCCAAATTTGCCTGGGTCGTACCCTTGACTTCCAAATCGAGCAGTGAGTTAGTGCGAGCCCTGCAACGAGTGTTGAAACAAAGCGGTCGTCACCCTCTTCGATGGCAAGCGGACAAAGGTACCGAAATTTTTAACCAAGCTTTCCAAAAATAATTAAAGAAACGTGACATTCAGTTTTTTACCACCGAAAATCCTGAATCCAAGGCCAGCATCGTGGAATGTTTTCAACGCACTTTGAAAGAACGCATGTGGAAATATTTTACGCATCACCACACTCTGAAGTACATCGATATCTTACCGCACCTGGTGCAAGCGTGCAACCAATCTTACCATCGAAGCATTAGACGTGCCCCACAAGAGGTGACTCCCGAGAACGAAGTGCTGGTGTCTGATCGCCTGTTTGGTACGTCCCCGACGAGGGCTGTCCCCAAGAAAAGTGGAGTGTTGAACGTAGGAGATTGGGTACGCATTGGCAAAACCAAACGCACTTTCGACAAAGGTTACTTACCTAACTGGACCACCGAATTGTTTCGTGTCACTGGACGAGTACATGGCCGTCATCCTGCCGTCTAAAAATTGGAAGACATGAAAGGAGAGGTGCTCAAAGGAACGTTTTATTTGCCCGAGTTACAACGTGTCACCAAAAAAGAAGACGACGTGTACGACATCGAAAGCATTCTTGAACGCAGAACCCGTAAAGTAGTCAAACGACGTGTCAAAGAAGTCAAAGTACGTTGGAAAGGATATCCACCCAGTTTTGATTCTTGGATCGACGCTTCGCAAGTCATCGACTATAAAAAGAAGTGACCATCATGCCCTTTCACACAGACGCAGCTACGGCGACCACTAATTCACCCAGTTCTTCTCTGCAAGATTTACAAAAACAACCCTTGTGGGTGTGGTGTGGACAACGTGTGCCTAAAACGCAAATCGTCTTTTTCTGCCAAATCTTTGTGGTGTATTGTGTCATCGGTGCAGCCATCGCCAATTTGAGTTTGCAACAAGGAGACAAACAATTGTGGACCATTTTATTAAGCAGTTGCATCGGTTACCTGCTTCCCAATCCCTCCCTGAAATCCTCTTCGAACGGGAACAACGGGAACCTTGTGTCTAGTGCCAGTGCCAGTCACCACTCCAACAACAATAACAATCCCATTTTAGGCGGAGACACGCCTCTGACGTCCAGTAACCCCTCGGACAGCCACAGAACTCTGGAATTATGAGCAATAACAACGAATTTTACTTAACCTTACCCAGTGACAGTTCCATGGAGGTGTTTCCCAAGAACAAGTTGTGCTGTTACACGGTCAAATTACCTCAGACCATCCAATTAGATCACGAAGCCCATTGGGAAGTGGTTTTGGTAGAAATCATTCACCCGAATCAAGTCCTCAATGTCCTTCCCAACCAGAATTATTTTTCAGTGGAAGTTCATGACGAACCATTGCAAAAGGACTTGAATAGTTTAAAATATGGCAATAAAACCTATGATGACAAAACTCAAAAGTGGACCTATCACTTGTTCATTCCTCCAGGTTATTATTTTAGTCGTCAACATTTGGTCAGCACCATTACCTCCAGATTTAATGTCGTGTTTCTTAAAGCTTTGGAAAGTGTCAAAAAAAAAGTGTCACCATGGAATATCACAAAGCAGCTGGTCGCTTCTTGATGAAATTTGACGGGGGTAAAATCATGTCTATTTTATTTTGTCCTGAATTGTTTGACATTTTGGGTGGGGACATGGACATGAGAATGACCATGATCAAGAAAAACGAATTATCAGTCATTTCCGACAACGATTCTTTTACGAAGTTATTTCGTTCCCCGGTAGAACTGAAGCAGGGACTGAATTTGATGTTTGTGTACTCCGATGTGGTGGAGTACAACGTGGTGGGACACACCTCTGTACCGTTACTGCGTGTCATTCCTTTCAAAGTGGATTCTGCCACGAATGCTGACGAGGAAGGTGGAAACACTTATCACGTCCACCGCGAATTTGTACATCCTCATTATTTGCCTGTCAGCAAGTCTTATTTGGACACGGTCAACATTGCTATAAAAGGAGATCTGGGACAAAATATTCCATTCATCAAAGGGAAAGTCACGGTGAAACTCCATTTTCGAAAACGGTTCTCTAACGACTCTTAAGTCATGTATTCAGTGTACCGAGGGGTTGCTCGACAGCGAGGACACGGTTTAGGAGATATGTTGAAATCGGCTTTTCGTTCAGTATCTCCGGTGTTGAAACCGATGGTGACACGCGTATTGCACGCCTTGAAAGATGCGGCATTGACACACGGCAAAGAATTTCTCCAAAATGTCATCATTGACAAACAAAACCCCAAAGAAGCTTTCTTGAGGGCAGGCAAAAATGTCTTGTTGCAAACGGGCAAAGACCTTTTGGGTCGACGAGAAACTCCTATAAATGCCCTGAACCCTACTGAGTCAGGCATTAAAACTTCCTTGACGCCACAGCAAGGACAAGGCAGAAAGAGACGACGAAGAAAACACCCTTTCACCAGACTTCACACGTCTAAAGCCAGAAAGACAAAGAAAAGAAAAACCGTCCGAGACTTAGACGTTTTCGATTATTGAGAAACAGAAGAAAAAATGATGCACAGAGAGTCTTGCGCTTGTTCCAAGTCGGAACTGGATCTGTTTACCATGCCACCCACCATGATGACGATGCAAGAATCCCAATGGGTGGAATTTCATCCCGTCTCCTCTTTGACCGATTCAGCTCCCATCGAGTTTGATATCAAAGGTCAGCCCGAAGATTACATCGATCTGAATAGCAGTTACCTGTATTTGAAATTCAAAGTGATCAAAACGGACAACACTAATCCAGGAGGCGATGCTAGAGTAGCTCCTGTCAACAATTTCATGCATTCCTTGTTCAGCGAAGTGGACTTGTACTTGAATGACAAACTGGTCAGCAGCAGCATGGATACTTACCCTTATCGTGCCTACCTGGAAAATCTCTTGACGTATGGAAAAGAAGCCAAGAATACTCATCTGGATGCTTGCGTGATATGGAAACCTGACACAGCGGGAGATAACACGTTTAACGATACAGCCCTCACAGCAGATGACGATCCTCACAATGTGGGGTTTAATACATGTAGAAATAAAATTCTGCAAGGACGTAGTTTAGAACTGATGGATCGTTTGCATTTGGACATGTGGCTGCAAGAAAAGTATTTACTGAACGGAGTGGATATTCGCCTAAGACTGAATCGTAGCAGTAACGCTTTCCATTTGATGGCCCATGCTGACGAGTACAAAACCATCATCCAAGAAGCCAGGCTCTACGTGCGACGCGTGGAAGTGTTACCCAAAGTGGGAAACGACATCAGTCAAACGTTGAGCAGAACAACTGCCAAGTATCCGATACGACGCGTGGAAGTAACAACGTTCACTATTCCCGCTGGACAGCGATCCATGATCGAAGATCATCTGTTCCAGGGCCAGTTACCCAAGCATTTGATCATTGGCATCGTCAAGAATTCAGCTTTCAACGGAGTCCACAACGAAAATCCTTTCCTGTTTCATCATTACAACGTAGCCAAGATCGAAGTCAGTCGCGATGGCAAGACACTGTGTACCCGACCCTTTGAGCCTAAGTTTGGTGACAGGAATTACTTGAGGTCCTACTTGTCCCTGTACGAAGCCACCGGACAGTTAGGAACCAACACCAGTCACGGCATCTTGTACGAGGATTATGCAGGAGGCTACGGCTTGTGGGCGTTTGATTTCACTCCAGACCAAGGCAGCGACGAGGGACATTTCCACCCTATAAAATCCGGTCAGATTCGAGTGGAACTTCAGTTTACTAATCCTCTACCTGACACAGTGAACGTCCTCCTGTATGCAGAATTCGATAATAACATAGAAATCAACAGTTTGAGAGAAGTCATTCTAGATTATTAGAAGTCATGGAAGACTGTTATCCCTCTTTACCTAGTGGAGAAACTTTGGACATGAAATGTGAGGAGACCGTGGAAGGAGAATCCCAAGACAAAGACGAAGAAGATATCATAATGAAGTCGAGATGGCCAGAACAAGAAACCCATTTAGTCTCCTGTTTTGCTACAGTCCTGGCAGAAAAAATGAAAGAATTAATCACGGAAGAGTGTTATGGATGTCAAAACGATCATCCCAGTCAAATTCAACACGATAAATGTCTGATGCTGAGTCAAGAAGAAAAATTGGACGAGTATCTGGACGAAGCTTGGGGTTTCATCTCGAAAGAAGTCGTGTTGCATCAGTAGTATAAAGGCTTGCGTAAACATTCTTGTCCTCCATTAACGCCTCTGGAGATCCGTCGCATCGAAACTCTCGTGAACCAGGGTCCGAAGTCGGAGCTAAACGCCTTTTACTTGTCAGACATTTTCCATGAGAAAATCAGGATCGAATTGATCACTTATCATTACCGGTGAAGAAAAAACCACACAAATAAATGGATACCTGGGAACTTTATTACCTTTTGAACCACAGTTCGTACACTGCTTCTTGGAATCCTGTCATCTGTGCTAAAGATGAACTCGTCGCAAACCTCAAGACCATCAAGCTTATGTGATCAACACGGACGACAGTCATCTCCCAGGAACCCACTGAGTAACCGTCTACTTTCCTCAAGAAGGATGTGTGGAATATTTCGATTCGTATGGATTACCCCCTTTGGAAGACGATATCATTGACTTTATGAGAAGAAATGTTCAGACCACCCGATTCAATAATGTGAAATTACAAGGCACAGATTCCTTGGTGTGTGGACAATATTGTGTGTACTTTCTGCATCATCGCAGCCTGGGCTATTCCTAAGAACATTTAGTAACTCATTTTGATCCTCGTTCTTCTTCTAGAAACGATGTGAAAGTAGATCGATGGTTTTGTGACCATTATGCTTATCTTTTGTCTCAAGCTAGGAAACGTAGTGTCCATCTATGGCCTAATGACTTCCAACAGTGGAAATCACAATTTTATTCACAACGCTGTCAGCCCTGTCCAAAATAATGTGTTAGTTGAAAAAAATGTTTGTGATTTGAAAAAACTATTTGATGTTATATTGTTTGGTTATTGTTAAAAATGTTATAGTTGTTTGTTAGTGTTAAGTGATTTTGAATAAAAAAAATGTTGTTTTGAAGAAAAAAATGCCTTTGTCGTTTGTTTGGCTATAGGAATCCTGATTCATGCTCTTTGACTTCTCTCTATCCCTCTCATAACACTCATTGAACGTTCCGACTCGAAAACCGAGTAGGGATGTTTTCCTTCACGTCCGCGCTTTGACTATAAAACCGGGGGCAGTCTCCAGTCTATCCATCCATTGTTGACTCATCGTCCTACGAAGATGTGCTCCAGACTAGCTAAGCTAAACGAAGCCTACGTGAATTTGCATAGGGTCAGACACAGTCTGATACCGAAGCCAGAAGAGATAGAGAATGTTAGAATGTTAAAAGTCACTGAAGACCTGATAGAAGAGCTCTTCAGAGAAGAAATTAACAGGGAGAAAGAAGAATGGACAGAGAAGTACAGACTTCAGAAACAGCAGAGAGAGCAGCAACAGCAGCAGCAACAGCAACCTGAACCTGACAGAGGCTTTGTCGACTGTCGTATCGATACCAAAGAGTTCTTCTCTTTCCGAAGAAGCAGACCTTATCCTGGGAGAAAGCCTATCATCAGAGGAGGCCGCAATCTTAGAACCTAAAAAAGATTGACATAGCAAACAAAAAAACCAGCCCTTTTCAGGGCTACCCCAACCTCTAGAAAAGAAATAACAATCGATTGCCTATAATAAGTTAAAAAAATAGAAGTGAGTGTATAAGCACATGAATTATTTATCTTGCTTAGAAAGTGTGTGTGTGATTGTAAGCGCTCACGTACCTTTGTGTGAATAGTAGATTATGATAATGTTTTTTGTTGTTTGAAGTGTGGGAATAGTAGATTTGGGTTTGATTTGACTGATTTAAGTATATGGATAGTATATTATTTCTTTAATGAAAATTTTTAAATTAGTAATGGGTAGTAAAAAGTGAGTGAGTGTTTCTTTTAGGTCCGCGCGTTGTTTGGTCATGATCTAGGTTAGTTAGTTAGTTGGATTATAGTGGTTTTCGTTCTTTTGAACATGTACCACTTTTTTATTCACGCACTGCGTGATTTTTAATTACTCCTGGGGGAAGGAAAAGGAGCCTCATCCCCCAGGCTTTTATGTACTCAAAGAGTACTTTTTAATTTAGCCACTCAGGTGTAGGACTAACTAGTCCTTAACAACCTGACTGAAAGGCTAATAGACATGAGTGGGAATAGTCACACCACACACTCGTGTTTCTTAGTTGGATTGAAATGCCCCAGGTGTCAAACCAAGCAGTATGTGACTCCCGCCACGATTGGTCGGCAGCGATGACGTCACATTAGGACACCCGGTCTTGTGGCATTGACGAAGTGGCCCGCTTTTTTGATATCATCAATTGCCTTTCCCAGTCCGATATTCCGGTAGACAGAGCCTTCCTTTTTTCCACTCTGTTTAGGTGGTGCAGGTTCATCAGCTTCATCGCCGCTGGATGATGATACTTCCAGGGCCGCTGCCAGCGTGGAAGTTTCAAATTCTTCAGTGTCGTCTGCCAACATTGCCTGGATTTGGCTGAGTATGTTAGTAGAAATAGCTGTGGAAGCTTGATTTAAAAGTTCAGCCAGATGTTGTTTAAGAGACAAGGAGACGGTTAGGAGTATTTTTTTTTTTTTTTTTTATTTTTTTTTTCGTTTTCTTTTTTTTTTATTCATGAATTCCTTATTTATTTTGAGTCCCTATCTTATTGGTTTGGAATGAAAACTTGTTTTATGGTTGTTTGTATGTTATTATGGAGTCCTGTTTTAATTAATTCCTATTTTCCTATTTTAATTTTTTGTGGCCTTAATTGGTTTTTATTATTCGGGGTATGAACGGCTATGTCAGTTTGTGAACCTACGAGACCTAGCAGGCCGTCATAATTCCCAAACAGTGATTTTGTAATATTCGTCCTTAACTGGTTTTTATTATTCGGGCTATGAACGGCTGTGTCAGTCTGTGAACCCACGAGACCGAGCCGGCCGTCATAATTCCCAAACAGTGATTTGTTATATTTTTAACTGGTCTTTGATTTACTTTCTTAGATTTTTTTGAGTAGATTGGATTCGTGTATAAAACTTATGATATTTTTGAATGTTAGATTAATATTGGGGTTTGTGTTCATCAAGAATTCTGGGTATGTTGTAGGGGATCCAATTTTATGCTGTTTAACTTTAAACTTAGCCCTTTCTTTTTCAAGTGTATGGCAGTTGTTAAAAATATGCTCTATGTCTTCTGGGACCCTGCAGTGGTAGCAGTTAGGGTTATGTGGTTGTGGTCCTATGTACTGTCCGAAGCTGTTAGCCAGCTTGGTTTTGCCCGTGAGTATTCTATTTATGAATTTTTGTTCACTGCCTTTTGTTTTGGGTGGTTTCCTATTTCTACATACTTCTTTAATGATGGTTTTTAGTTTCCTGCCTTGAGTGCTTGTGTTCCATAATTCCTGCCATTTATTATCAATGAGGGTTTTAGATATGCTATTGAGTTCGCATATGCTATAATCTAGGTTGATGTGAGTGGTTTCGTTTAGTTTTTGTTTAGCTGTTATATCTGCCATATCGTTACCTGGTATGTTAATATGGGATGGTATCCACATAAATTCTACTTGTAAGTTATTACTGTTCAGTATTTTTAACAATAAATTGGTTTGCCTAAGATAGTTTTCTCTTGATTTGGTGTTGTTATTAAGTATTGAGTTTATGACGCTTAGCGAGTCACTTATTATTACCGCTTGGGGTATTTTGTTCTCTTTGATCCATTTGAGTGCTTCAAGTATGGCCCAGAATTCAGCTGTGTATATAGAGCAGAGGTTAGGTAGTCTTCGTCCTACTTTAATGTTAAGTTCGGGGATTACGTAAGCTGCTGCTGTTCTGGGTGGTTCTGTAATTTTGGATCCATCAGTGTAAATCTTAATGTAGTTGCAATATTTTGAGTTGATTTCTTCTGTACAGATTGTGTTTAGTTTGAGTTCCTGTTCGTTTTTATTGCCATATTTCGTAATGAGGGTGTTGACTGTGGGGTTGATATTTATCCATGGTTCTTTGTCATAGTGATTTGCAATTTCTGCTTGGAGTTTGTCTATAGGAAGTTGTTCAACTAATTGATGGACTAATTTCCCTGCTGGTATGTTTTGTGATAATTTAGTTCTAAAAGGTATGTTGCATTTATTTATAGCTAGCCGGGTGGGGTGTGTGTCGGGGTGTGTTGTTAGCCTGGCTGCATATCTGAGGGTGAGTTCTTGTCTTCTAAGGTGGAGCGGCAGTTCTCCAGTTAAGATTTGAAGTTCCACTAGTGATGTGGATGGTAGTGCACCAGTGCAAATAATTAGGGCCTTTCTTTGTATGCTATCTAGATTTTGAGGTTATTTTGCGGTGCCGAGTTGTAAATTTGGCATCCGTAATCTAGTTTAGATCTAATTAACGATTTATATAAAGCTAGTAAGGTTTCTTGATTGGATCCCCAGGTGGTTCCTTTAAGGGTTGTAAGGAGGTTAAGGTCTTTATTGCACCTTTTGACTAGTTCGTTTATGTGGTGTCCCCAGTTTAGCTTGGAGTCATAATGCATTCCTAAAAATCGTGCTACATTTACGAATTTAATTTCTTGATTTTGGATGGTGAGTTTGGGAAACTGATTTTGTAATTTACGTTTGGTGGTGAATAATACTGCTATGGTTTTTTCATGGGATATTTTGAAACCCCATTTATCAGCCCATTTCCCTATTTTGTTTAAACTTGTTTGAATATCGCTGATTACTTTGTGGTTGGAGGGGTTTCCTGCTCTCCATAATCCACTATCATCAGCAAATTGTGAGAGTTCAATTAGTTTTGATGTTAAGTTGGTGTCCAAGTCATTAATCATGATGTTGAAAAGGGTTGGGCTGAGTACGCTCCCTTGTGGTGTACCGTTTTCAAGCGTGTGTGGTTCAGAGTAGGTGTCGCCGACTCTGGTTGATATTTTACGGTCAGCGAGGAAGTTTTCAATGAATTTAAACATTCGACCTGTGATGGCGTAGTGGTTGAGTTTGGCTAATAAGCCTTTGGTCCATACAAGGTCGAATGCCTTTTCGAGGTCAATAAATACTGCAATTAAATTCCTATCAGCTTTGCGTTTGGAGTTGAACGCCAATTTAATTGCGGTTTCTAATCGTATTAGTTGATCCGTGGTGGATCTTTTGTTTCTAAATCCGCATTGATTATCGGAGATTAAATTATTGCTCTCTAGGTGGTGTTTGAGTCGGTTGGTGACTATGGTTTCCATGATCTTACAAATGTTGTTTGTTAGGGAAATGGGTCTGTAGGAGCTAATATCGTTAGGGTCTTTTCCTTGCTTGGGTATTGGAATTACTATTGCGTGTTTCCATTTATCGGGTAGTTTGCCTGAGGTCCATATTTGGTTTAGTAATTTAATAATTGTTTGTTTAATGTTATTTGGGATATTTATGTATATTGTGTATCCTATTTGATCTTCCCCTGGGCTAGTTTCGTTTTTGGTTTTCAATGCTAGGTCCCATTCGTAAGTTGTAATGTCTTTATTTAGGTTCGAGACTTTGGGACCGAGGTCTTTAAATAGATTACTATGGGTTCTTTCTACTTTGTCCCTATGTAATTGAAATGCTGGGGTGTGGTTGGTGTTGCTACTCATATCTGAGAAATGCTGAGCTAGTCGGTCAGCCTTTTCTTTATTAGTAATGGCTCCAGCTATTTTTGGAGTGGTGTTAGTTGTCTTTCCTCTAATTGATCTAATCTTATCCCAGACTTGTTTGGTACTAGTTGTGATATTGATATTCGTGCAGTAATTATGCCAAGTTGATTCCTTTGCCTGTTTAATTATGTTTTTAAGGTTTTTCTCCTTTTGTTTATGTATAGTGAAATCAATAGAGTTTTTAGTGCGTTTGAATTTATTGAGGGCTTTTTTCTTATCAGTGATGGCTTGTTTGCATTCATCATTCCACCATATGACTCCTTGTTTATGTGGGTTACCACTGGTTTTGGGTATGTTAGTGGTGGCTGCCTTTAGTATGGTATCAATCAGGTCTTCGTAATATTTATTAATATTATCATTTTCTATGTTTTTGGTGTCTATTTTGCTTAGTGTTTCATTAAATGAGGTCCAATCTGCTTTTGAATATATCCATCTAGGGGTTCTTTTTAGCGAGTTGTATTGGACCGTCATCTGCAGGGTGACTATTACTGGAAAGTGGTCACTGCCCAAGGGGTCAGTTTGATCCACTCTCCAGTCCGCCACCTGGGTTATTGATGGCGAGCAAATGGTGAGGTCGATGGCGGACATGAGACCGTTTTCTGGGTTAAGGCGTGTTTTTGTACCGTCATTTAATATGGCTAAGTTAGATTCTGCGGTCCATTCTTCAATCAATTTGCCTCTTTTGTCCGTCACACCGCCCCCCCCCCCCAGCTCGTTATGGGCATTGAAATCTCCACAGATGACGATCTGATTTACTCGTTTGTGATCATTTATTTGTTTGTAAGTAATTAAGTTAGCTGTGCCTGATGTTCCCCCTGGGTCATAAATATTGAATATTTGTATTTGACCCTTGCCTGTATGAATTATGAGGGACTGAATTTCGAATGCTTCGTTGCTACCTGGGGTTGGTGTTATGGTTATTGTTGTTACATTCGGGATGTTATCTGCTATATAGATGGCTAAACCCCCACCTCCTTGTCCCGTGGTTCGATTTTTGAAGTGACCTGGGGCATATCCTGGGAGTTTGGGTATTTGTTTGGTTCTACTTGTTATTTTTGTTTCTTGAATGCATATAATATCTGGTTTGTGTTCTAAGCTTTGTAATTTGGCTTTGAGTTCACTGATATTACTTATTAAGCCTCTAGCATTCCATTGCCATATTATAATGTTCCGGTTTGTTGTATAATCCATTATTGGGGTGGTCATTTATTGATTGTTTTGTGTTGAGGGTTATTATGTTAACTTCAAATTTGATTCGATTTTGCTTATTATGCTTATTATCTGTGTTATTTTATCCACGATGTAGTGGTGGTTGTTGATAAGTTCGGCTTTGATCTCTGTGAGTAACTTTTCTATTGTCGGGTTTGACAGTGATTTGTTTTTGGTGTTAGTGTTATCTGATTCTTCGGGGTGGAGTTGTGAGTCTTTGTGGGATTTGATTAAGAATGTATCTTGTTTATTTAATCTTGTTTGATCTTGTTTGACCTTGTTTGACCTTGGTAGGTTGGGTGTTTGGGCTGCGGTTGCTTCAGTTGCTGGTTTGTTTGGGGTCATGATGTGGTAATTTTTATTACTGGGGGTTAGTTTTTTCGCCGCATGATACGGGATTTGCTTGTTGTTCATGATATCTATGGTTTGATATTCCTTGATAGTGTTGGGGCATTCGTGGGATTTAGGTAGGTGGGGGCCCCTGCAGTTGGTACATTTGGGTGTGGTTCTACAACATACATCTTTGTGGTTTCCCCCACATTTGTAGCATAGTTGGGTATATCTACATCTGTTAGAGAAATGTCCCCAGTGTTGGCAGTTGCTGCAGAACCTGGGTTTGTTTATGTATGTCTCAAGGCGGTGGCGTGCCCCAGAGTGATCTAGTCTTATCATGGTTGAGAGTGGAGAATTTGATTCTAGTATCGCTGTATTGGTTTCCTGTCCTAAATGATTTTTGAGTTTATACGCCCTATTTATGGGGGTACCACTGTCTTTGAGTTTGGCAGTGAGGGTTTCATTGTTTATCCCTTTATTTTGTCCTGTGAGTTTTAGAACTGCTTTAAATGTGGGGGTGTTCGTGCGGGAGTATGTGGCTAAGTCATTTGTTCGTGTGTTATTGTTTATTGCCATGAGGGTCTGGTTGCTATTGTGTGTTTTGGTTATTATGTTCTTTGTCCCTATTTGTTTGTGTCTTTCGACGTTAACCCTAATGTTGTTAATAATTTCAATTTCTAGGAATTTGGCCATTTGACTGCGAGTGCTGCAGTGTACTATTATGTATCTTGTGTTTGGCCTAAATATTTTGAATTGTCCTTGATGAACCCTAAGGAGGGCCTGTGTGAGACTGTTAACAGTTAAGTTTATCAGTTTATTGGAGTTGCTACTGATATAAAGTGTGTGTTCTATGGGGTGGTATGAAAATTTGGCCTGTTTCTTTGGTTCTTTGGGGGGGTGTGAGTTTGAATTATTTTGGGGGGCAGGTTTGTTCTTGGTAAACATGGGTCCCTTCCCTTTACCCTTGCCATCCCACACGTTAGGTTTTGATTTAGTGGTTGGGTTAGCTTGTGTTTTGTTTCGGCTGCTGAGTAATTGTTCTTCAGTTAAGGGTTTTGATGGTCCAGGGGTCTGACTGTTAGGTTTTGATTTAGTGGTTGGGTTAGCTTGTGTTTTGTTTCGGCTGCTGAGTAATTGTTCTTCAGTTAAGGGTTTTGATGGTCCAGGGGTCTGACTGTTATGATATTTCGGTTTGTTGTTACTGATATGAATGGGTGGAGTTATCGTTACCATGGGCCCCATTTTGGGTGTAGTTTTTCCTTTGTTACATGAGTTGGGCCCTATTTTCGGTGGGTTTCTTATTATCATGGCTATATGTTTTTTTTCCGGGGATTGTGCAATGACCATGTATTTGGGGGTGGGTGGCTGGTCTTGTTTTTGGAGTGGCGATATTGGTGTTTCTATAGGTATTGTATCATCCAGGTCCTTGTTTGCCGATGGATCTAGTAAGTTTTTGAAACTTACAGTTGAGTTGATACTCAAGTCGGCTGCTGATATTTGAATTAGTTCATTTCTCTCAGGGGTGGTTAGATGCGGTGTTGTTAAATCTTTCCTTTCAGGAGTGGATGAGAAGTTGAGTTTCTTCTCGCAAAGTTCAAGGTGCTTGGAGTTTTCACTGAGATCCAATTTCCCCGTGATTATTTGCGGGTTTGGTGTCATAGGGGTGGGAGGTTTATGTGATTTCATTTCCTTTTCAAGCCTATTGTTTCTCAGAATTTGTTTTCTAGTGTTAAAGTTAAGTTTGTTTGTGATTGATTGAGACATTCCTACTTTGGTTTTGAATAAGGTTTAGGTTACTTATTGTTGTTAATAGTGGTTGTGGTTATGAAGAAACAATGAGAGATGAGATTCTGTTACGTTCCGTGAATCGGAAAATCTCACAGCGGTTAGCTTGTGCTTGTAATTTGTGAGATTCTGACCAGGCGTGGTATCAGTGTGTTTCCTAGTGCCTGTTTTCGGGAACAGTGCTAGCAGCTAGAGTTGTTATTATAAGAAAAAGGTAGTGGTTAGTTGTGTAATTTGTCGAATTTATTCTCTATGATTGAAAATCACACAATGATATTTGGTGCTTGTATCATGTGTGAGTTCAATCCAGTCGGTTCTAGTATGTTTCTTAGAGACTGTTTAAGAGAATAGGCGGCAAATTGAGTAGATACGGAATTTAGTACAAGTAAGGTAAAATATATTATAGTGAGATGTAAACAGCATAGAGTTTTAATTGCCCGCAGGCTTAGTAATTTTCCTACCTTGTACTAAAGTACTTAGCTTTTATACGAGGTGGTATGATCCAAAATGGCTGCGTGGCGGGCTGCTTGGCTGGATTTCCTTTGTCTGATATATTACTATCTTACTGCGTGTTCCTATCGTTCCTTTGTGAGAGTTCCTTAGATCTGTGCACTTCCTTTGTTCACGGCTTGCCGGGTTGCTAATCGTTTCCTCTTCTTAGCATTATTTCTTTGCACAAGTTGTCCTGTTCCTTTTTTCTATATTAATTGGTGTTGGTGGTGGCCGCACTCAGTAGAAATTTTAAAATTATACACCAAGCCGGTTTTAAACAGTAAACAAGTCAAGCAAATTCAGAGATAGTTTTCAAACTTGACGTTATGGGAATGACGTCACTAAAATAAACAACGTTAGTTTGTCAATCTATGTAATTCTGAATATATTTAAACGATATTGAAACAATAGTCACAGAAACCTTACATAATTCATTCTCAGCAAAATGGTGTAATATTCGATAACAAAACTGCATCCATTTGCGAAGTAATTTCAATAAAATTTTCAACAATATCAGAGCTCAAATATACGTTTGTTCGCTGTGATGATCTAGGTAATATAAGTTTTGTCTTAGGGGATGTTTTCATTCACGTCCGCGCTTTTCGTATAAGTTGAAAATCGTTCGGCAGTCTAGCTACCCTTGTTGATTGATCAACACTAGAGAATGAACACCAGACTAGCTAAACTGTTAGAACTCCAGATGCACCTGGAATATGCCAGGCGCTTACTTAATGAACTGGCCATCATCGAAGAGGGAAGGATGAAAGAGGAGGAAAGAAGAAAAAAAGAAGAGGAGGAAAAGGAGAGAGGAAATTTCAGAATCCCAGAGACAGAAGATTGGGATTCTGAAGCCACTCATCCCGCCTCTGCACTCCCAGCAAAAAGAGTGAAAGGAGACTGGAGTAGAAGATGCGTTTGCGGTGCCAGGCCGGAGAGGTGCAACCACTAACAGGCGTCTGTGGAGTTGAAAAAAACAGCCCTTTTCAGGGCTACCCCATACTCTAGAAAAGAAATAGTAATCGATTTGCCAATGTGTGTATGTAGAGTAGTGTTAGTTAGTTAGTTAGTTGGATTATAGTGGTTTTCGTTCTTTTGAACATGTACCACTTTTTTATTCACGCACTGCGTGATTTTTAATTACTCCTGGGGGAAGGAAAAGGAGCCTCATCCCCCAGGCTTTTATGTACTCAAAGAGTACTTTTTAATTTAGCCACTCAGGTGTAGGACTAACTAGTCCTTAACAACCTGACTGAAAGGCTAATAGACATGAGTGGGAATAGTCACACCACACACTCGTGTTTCTTAGTTGGATTGAAATGCCCCAGGTGTCAAACCAAGCAGTATGTGACTCCCGCCACGATTGGTCGGCAGCGATGACGTCACATTAGGACACCCGGTCTTGTGGCATTGACGAAGTGGCCCGCTTTTTTGATATCATCAATTGCCTTTCCCAGTCCGATATTCCGGTAGACAGAGCCTTCCTTTTTTCCACTCTGTTTAGGTGGTGCAGGTTCATCAGCTTCATCGCCGCTGGATGATGATACTTCCAGGGCCGCTGCCAGCGTGGAAGTTTCAAATTCTTCAGTGTCGTCTGCCAACATTGCCTGGATTTGGCTGAGTATGTTAGTAGAAATAGCTGTGGAAGCTTGATTTAAAAGTTCAGCCAGATGTTGTTTAAGAGACAAGGAGACGGTTAGGAGTATTTTTTTTTTTTTTTTTTTTTTTTTTTTTTTTCGTTTTCTTTTTTTTTTATTCATGAATTCCTTATTTATTTTGAGTCCCTATCTTATTGGTTTGGAATGAAAACTTGTTTTATGGTTGTTTGTATGTTATTATGGAGTCCTGTTTTAATTAATTCCTATTTTCCTATTTTAATTTTTTGTGGCCTTAATTGGTTTTTATTATTCGGGGTATGAACGGCTATGTCAGTTTGTGAACCTACGAGACCTAGCAGGCCGTCATAATTCCCAAACAGTGATTTGTAATATTCGTCCTTAACTGGTTTTTATTATTCGGGCTATGAACGGCTGTGTCAGTCTGTGAACCCACGAGACCGAGCCGGCCGTCATAATTCCCAAACAGTGATTTGTTATATTTTTAACTGGTCTTTGATTTACTTTCTTAGATTTTTTTGAGTAGATTGGATTCGTGTATAAAACTTATGATATTTTTGAATGTTAGATTAATATTGGGGTTTGTGTTCATCAAGAATTCTGGGTATGTTGTAGGGGATCCAATTTTATGCTGTTTAACTTTAAACTTAGCCCTTTCTTTTTCAAGTGTATGGCAGTTGTTAAAAATATGCTCTATGTCTTCTGGGACCCTGCAGTGGTAGCAGTTAGGGTTATGTGGTTGTGGTCCTATGTACTGTCCGAAGCTGTTAGCCAGCTTGGTTTTGCCCGTGAGTATTCTATTTATGAATTTTTGTTCACTGCCTTTTGTTTTGGGTGGTTTCCTGTTTCTACATACTTCTTTAATGATGGTTTTTAGTTTCCTGCCTTGAGTGCTTGTGTTCCATAATTCCTGCCATTTATTATCAATGAGGGTTTTAGATATGCTATTGAGTTCGCATATGCTATAATCTAGGTTGATGTGAGTGGTTTCGTTTAGTTTTTGTTTAGCTGTTATATCTGCCATATCGTTACCTGGTATGTTAATATGGGATGGTATCCACATAAATTCTACTTGTAAGTTATTACTGTTCAGTATTTTTAACAATAAATTGGTTTGCCTAAGATAGTTTTCTCTTGATTTGGTGTTGTTATTAAGTATTGAGTTTATGACGCTTAGCGAGTCACTTATTATTACCGCTTGGGGTATTTTGTTCTCTTTGATCCATTTGAGTGCTTCAAGTATGGCCCAGAATTCAGCTGTGTATATAGAGCAGAGGTTAGGTAGTCTTCGTCCTACTTTAATGTTAAGTTCGGGGATTACGTAAGCTGCTGCTGTTCTGGGTGGTTCTGTAATTTTGGATCCATCAGTGTAAATCTTAATGTAGTTGCAATATTTTGAGTTGATTTCTTCTGTACAGATTGTGTTTAGTTTGAGTTCCTGTTCGTTTTTATTGCCATATTTCGTAATGAGGGTGTTAACTGTGGGGTTGATATTTATCCATGGTTCTTTGTCATAGTGATTTGCAATTTCTGCTTGGAGTTTGTCTATAGGAAGTTGTTCAACTAATTGATGGACTAATTTCCCTGCTGGTATGTTTTGTGATAATTTAGTTCTAAAAGGTATGTTGCATTTATTTATAGCTAGCCGGGTGGGGTGTGTGTCGGGGTGTGTTGTTAGCCTGGCTGCATATCTGAGGGTGAGTTCTTGTCTTCTAAGGTGGAGCGGCAGTTCTCCAGTTAAGATTTGAAGTTCCACTAGTGATGTGGATGGTAGTGCACCAGTGCAAATAATTAGGGCCTTTCTTTGTATGCTATCTAGTTTTTTGAGGTTATTTTGCGGTGCCGAGTTGTAAATTTGGCATCCGTAATCTAGTTTAGATCTAATTAACGATTTATATAAAGCTAGTAAGGTTTCTTGATTGGATCCCCAGGTGGTTCCTTTAAGGGTTGTAAGGAGGTTAAGGTCTTTATTGCACCTTTTGACTAGTTCGTTTATGTGGTGTCCCCAGTTTAGCTTGGAGTCATAATGCATTCCTAAAAATCGTGCTACATTTACGAATTTAATTTCTTGATTTTGGATGGTGAGTTTGGGAAACTGATTTTGTAATTTACGTTTGGTGGTGAATAATACTGCTATGGTTTTTTCATGGGATATTTTGAAACCCCATTTATCAGCCCATTTCCCTATTTTGTTTAAACTTGTTTGAATATCGCTGATTACTTTGTGGTTGGAGGGGTTTCCTGCTCTCCATAATCCACTATCATCAGCAAATTGTGAGAGTTCAATTAGTTTTGATGTTAAGTTGGTGTCCAAGTCATTAATCATGATGTTGAAAAGGGTTGGGCTGAGTACGCTCCCTTGTGGTGTACCGTTTTCAAGTGTGTGTGGTTCAGAGTAGGTGTCGCCGACTCTGGTTGATATTTTACGGTCAGCGAGGAAGTTTTCAATGAATTTAAACATTCGACCTGTGATGGCGTAGTGGTTGAGTTTGGCTAATAAGCCTTTGGTCCATACAAGGTCGAATGCCTTTTCGAGGTCAATAAATACTGCAATTAAATTCCTATCAGCTTTGCGTTTGGAGTTGAACGCCAATTTAATTGCGGTTTCTAATCGTATTAGTTGATCCGTGGTGGATCTTTTGTTTCTAAATCCGCATTGATTATCGGAGATTAAATTATTGCTCTCTAGGTGGTGTTTGAGTCGGTTGGTGACTATGGTTTCCATGATCTTACAAATGTTGTTTGTTAGGGAAATGGGTCTGTAGGAGCTAATATCGTTAGGGTCTTTTCCTTGCTTGGGTATTGGAATTACTATTGCGTGTTTCCATTTATCGGGTAGTTTGCCTGAGGTACATATTTGGTTTAGTAATTTAATAATTGTTTGTTTAATGTTATTTGGGATATTTTTGTATATTGTGTATCCTATTTGATCTTCCCCTGGGCTAGTTTCGTTTTTGGTTTTCAATGCTAGGTCCCATTCGTAAGTTGTAATGTCTTTATTTAGGTTCGAGACTTTGGGACCGAGGTCTTTAAAGAGATTACTATGGGTTCTTTCTACTTTGTCCCTATGTAATTGAAATGCTGGGGTGTGGTTGGTGTTGCTACTCATATCTGAGAAATGCTGAGCTAGTCGGTCAGCCTTTTCTTTATTAGTAATGGCTCCAGCTATTTTTGGAGTGGTGTTAGTTGTCTTTCCTCTAATTGATCTAATCTTATCCCAGACTTGTTTGGTACTAGTTGTGATATTGATATTCGTGCAGTAATTATGCCAAGTTGATTCCTTTGCCTGTTTAATTATGTTTTTAAGGTTTTTCTCCTTTTGTTTATATATAGTGAAATCAATAGAGTTTTTAGTGCGTTTGAATTTATTGAGGGCTTTTTTCTTATCAGTGATGGCTTATTTGCATTCATCATTCCACCATGGGACTCCTTGTTTATTTGGGTTACCACTGGTTTTGGGTATGTTAGTGGTGGCTGCCTTTAGTATGGTATCAATCAGGTCTTCGTAATATTTATTAATATTATCATTTTCTATGTTTTTGGTGTCTATTTTGCTTAGTGTTTCATTAAATGAGGTCCAATCTGCTTTTGAATATATCCATCTAGGGGTTCTTTTTAGCGAGTTGTATTGGACCGTCATCTGCAGGGTGACTATTACTGGAAAGTGGTCACTGCCCAAGGGGTCAGTTTGATCCACTCTCCAGTCCGCCACCTGGGTTATTGATGGCGAGCAAATGGTGAGGTCGATGGCGGACATGAGACCGTTTTCTGGGTTAAGGCGTGTTTTTGTACCGTCATTTAAAATGGCTAAGTTAGATTCTGCGGTCCATTCTTCAGTCAATTTGCCTCTTTTGTCCGTCACACCGCCCCCCCCCCCCCCCCCATAGCTCGTTATGGGCATTGAAATCTCCACAGATGACGATCTGATTTACTCGTTTGTGATCATTTATTTGTTTGTAAGTAATTAAGTTAGCTGTGCCTGATGTTCCCCCTGGGTCATAAATATTGAATATTTGTATTTGACCCTTGCCTGTATGAATTATGAGGGACTGAATTTCGAATGCTTCGTTGCTACCTGGGGTTGGTGTTATGGTTATTGTTGTTACATTCGGGATGTTATCTGCTATATAGATGGCTAAACCCCCACCTCCTTGTCCCGTGGTTCGATTTTTGAAGTGACCTGGGGCATATCCTGGGAGTTTGGGTATTTGTTTGGTTCTACTTGTTATTTTTGTTTCTTGAATGCATATAATATCTGGTTTGTGTTCTAAGCTTTGTAATTTGGCTTTGAGTTCACTGATATTACTTATTAAGCCTCTAGCATTCCATTGCCATATTATAATGTTCCGGTTTGTTGTATAATCCATTATTGGGGTGGTCATTTATTGATTGTTTTGTGTTGAGGGTTATTATGTTAACTTCAAATTTGATTCGATTTTGCTTATTATGCTTATTATCTGTGTTATTTTATCCACGATGTAGTGGTGGTTGTTGATAAGTTCGGCTTTGATCTCTGTGAGTAACTTTTCTATTGTCGGGTTTGACAGTGATTTGTTTTTGGTGTTAGTGTTATCTGATTCTTCGGGGTGGAGTTGTGAGTCTTTGTGGGATTTGATTAAGAATGTATCTTGTTTATTTAATCTTGTTTGATCTTGTTTGACCTTGTTTGACCTTGGTAGGTTGGGTGTTTGGGCTGTGGTTGCTTCAGTTGCTGGTTTGTTTGGGGTCATGATGTGGTAATTTTTATTACTGGGGGTTAGTTTTTTCGCCGCATGATACGGGATTTGCTTGTTGTTCATGATATCTATGGTTTGATATTCCTTGATAGTGTTGGGGCATTCGTGGGATTTAGGTAGGTGGGGGCCCCTGCAGTTGGTACATTTGGGTGTGGTTCTACAACATACATCTTTGTGGTTTCCCCCACATTTGTAGCATAGTTGGGTATATCTACATCTGTTAGAGAAATGTCCCCAGTGTTGGCAGTTGCTGCAGAACCTGGGTTTGTTTATGTATGTCTCAAGGCGGTGGCGTGCCCCAGAGTGATCTAGTCTTATCATGGTTGAGAGTGGAGAATTTGATTCTAGTATCGCTGTATTGGTTTCCTGTCCTAAATGATTTTTGAGTTTATACGCCCTATTTATGGGGGTACCACTGTCTTTGAGTTTGGCAGTGAGGGTTTCATTGTTTATCCCTTTATTTTGTCCTGTGAGTTTTAGAACTGCTTTAAATGTGGGGGTGTTCGTGCGGGAGTATGTGGCTAAGTCATTTGTTCGTGTGTTATTGTTTATTGCCATGAGGGTCTGGTTGCTATTGTGTGTTTTGGTTATTATGTTCTTTGTCCCTATTTGTTTGTGTCTTTCGACGTTAACCCTAATGTTGTTAATAATTTCAATTTCTAGGAATTTGGCCATTTGACTGCGAGTGCTGCAGTGTACTATTATGTATCTTGTGTTTGGCCTAAATATTTTGAATTGTCCTTGATGAACCCTAAGGAGGGCCTGTGTGAGACTGTTAACAGTTAAGTTTATCAGTTTATTGGAGTTGCTACTGATATAAAGTGTGTGTTCTATGGGGTGGTATGAAAATTTGGCCTGTTTCTTTGGTTCTTTGGGGGGGTGTGAGTTTGAATTATTTTGGGGGGCAGGTTTGTTCTTGGTAAACATGGGTCCCTTCCCTTTACCCTTGCCATCCCACACGTTAGGTTTTGATTTAGTGGTTGGGTTAGCTTGTGTTTTGTTTCGGCTGCTGAGTAATTGTTCTTCAGTTAAGGGTTTTGATGGTCCAGGGGTCTGACTGTTAGGTTTTGATTTAGTGGTTGGGTTAGCTTGTGTTTTGTTTCGGCTGCTGAGTAATTGTTCTTCAGTTAAGGGTTTTGATGGTCCAGGGGTCTGACTGTTATGATATTTCGGTTTGTTGTTACTGATATGAATGGGTGGAGTTATCGTTACCATGGGCCCCATTTTGGGTGTAGTTTTTCCTTTGTTACATGAGTTGGGCCCTATTTTCGGTGGGTTTCTTATTATCATGGCTATATGTTTTTTTTCCGGGGATTGTGCAATGACCATGTATTTGGGGGTGGGTGGCTGGTCTTGTTTTTGGAGTGGCGATATTGGTGTTTCTATAGGTATTGTATCATCCAGGTCCTTGTTTGCCGATGGATCTAGTAAGTTTTTGAAACTTACAGTTGAGTTGATACTCAAGTCGGCTGCTGATATTTGAATTAGTTCATTTCTCTCAGGGGTGGTTAGATGCGGTGTTGTTAAATCTTTCCTTTCAGGAGTGGATGAGAAGTTGAGTTTCTTCTCGCAAAGTTCAAGGTGCTTGGAGTTTTCACTGAGATCCAATTTCCCCGTGATTATTTGCGGGTTTGGTGTCATAGGGGTGGGAGGTTTATGTGATTTCATTTCCTTTTCAAGCCTATTGTTTCTCAGAATTTGTTTTCTAGTGTTAAAGTTAAGTTTGTTTGTGATTGATTGAGACATTCCTACTTTGGTTTTGAATAAGGTTTAGGTTACTTATTGTTGTTAATAGTGGTTGTGGTTATGAAGAAACAATGAGAGATGAGATTCTGTTACGTTCCGTGAATCGGAAAATCTCACAGCGGTTAGCTTGTGCTTGTAATTTGTGAGATTCTGACCAGGCGTGGTATCAGTGTGTTTCCTAGTGCCTGTTTTCGGGAACAGTGCTAGCAGCTAGAGTTGTTATTATAAGAAAAAGGTAGTGGTTAGTTGTGTAATTTGTCGAATTTATTCTCTATGATTGAAAATCACACAATGATATTTGGTGCTTGTATCATGTGTGAGTTCAATCCAGTCGGTTCTAGTATGTTTCTTAGAGACTGTTTAAGAGAATAGGCGGCAAATTGAGTAGATACGGAATTTAGTACAAGTAAGGTAAAATATATTATAGTGAGATGTAAACAGCATAGAGTTTTAATTGCCCGCAGGCTTAGTAATTTTCCTACCTTGTACTAAAGTACTTAGCTTTTATACGAGGTGGTATGATCCAAAATGGCTGCGTGGCGGGCTGCTTGGCTGGATTTCCTTTGTCTGATATATTACTATCTTACTGCGTGTTCCTATCGTTCCTTTGTGAGAGTTCCTTAGATCTGTGCACTTCCTTTGTTCACGGCTTGCCGGGTTGCTAATCGTTTCCTCTTCTTAGCATTATTTCTTTGCACAAGTTGTCCTGTTCCTTTTTTCTATATTAATTGGTGTTGGTGGTGGCCGCACTCAGTAGAAATTTTAAAATTATACACCAAGCCGGTTTTAAACAGTAAACAAGTCAAGCAAATTCAGAGATAGTTTTCAAACTTGACGTTATGGGAATGACGTCACTAAAATAAACAACGTTAGTTTGTCAATCTATGTAATTCTGAATATATTTAAACGATATTGAAACAATAGTCACAGAAACCTTACATAATTCATTCTCAGCAAAATGGTGTAATATTCGATAACAAAACTGCATCCATTTGCGAAGTAATTTCAATAAAATTTTCAACAATATCAGAGCTCAAATATACGTTTGTTCGCTGTGATGATCTAGGTAATATAAGTTTTGTCTTAGGGGATGTTTTCATTCACGTCCGCGCTTTTCGTATAAGTTGAAAATCGTTCGGCAGTCTAGCTACCCTTGTTGATTGATCAACACTAGAGAATGAACACCAGACTAGCTAAACTGTTAGAACTCCAGATGCACCTGGAATATGCCAGGCGCTTACTTAATGAACTGGCCATCATCGAAGAGGGAAGGATGAAAGAGGAGGAAAGAAGAAAAAAAGAAGAGGAGGAAAAGGAGAGAGGAAATTTCAGAATCCCAGAGACAGAAGATTGGGATTCTGAAGCCACTCATCCCGCCTCTGCACTCCCAGCAAAAAGAGTGAAAGGAGACTGGAGTAGAAGATGCGTTTGCGGTGCCAGGCCGGAGAGGTGCAACCACTAACAGGCGTCTGTGGAGTTGAAAAAAACAGCCCTTTTCAGGGCTACCCCATACTCTAGAAAAGAAATAGTAATCGATTTGCCAATGTGTGTATGTAGAGTAGTGTTAGTTAGTTAGTTAGTTGGATTATAGTGGTTTTCGTTCTTTTGAACATGTACCACTTTTTTATTCACGCACTGCGTGATTTTTAATTACTCCTGGGGGAAGGAAAAGGAGCCTCATCCCCCAGGCTTTTATGTACTCAAAGAGTACTTTTTAATTTAGCCACTCAGGTGTAGGACTAACTAGTCCTTAACAACCTGACTGAAAGGCTAATAGACATGAGTGGGAATAGTCACACCACACACTCGTGTTTCTTAGTTGGATTGAAATGCCCCAGGTGTCAAACCAAGCAGTATGTGACTCCCGCCACGATTGGTCGGCAGCGATGACGTCACATTAGGACACCCGGTCTTGTGGCATTGACGAAGTGGCCCGCTTTTTTGATATCATCAATTGCCTTTCCCAGTCCGATATTCCGGTAGACAGAGCCTTCCTTTTTTCCACTCTGTTTAGGTGGTGCAGGTTCATCAGCTTCATCGCCGCTGGATGATGATACTTCCAGGGCCGCTGCCAGCGTGGAAGTTTCAAATTCTTCAGTGTCGTCTGCCAACATTGCCTGGATTTGGCTGAGTATGTTAGTAGAAATAGCTGTGGAAGCTTGATTTAAAAGTTCAGCCAGATGTTGTTTAAGAGACAAGGAGACGGTTAGGAGTATTTTTTTTTTTTTTTTTTTTTTTTTTTTTTTTCGTTTTCTTTTTTTTTTATTCATGAATTCCTTATTTATTTTGAGTCCCTATCTTATTGGTTTGGAATGAAAACTTGTTTTATGGTTGTTTGTATGTTATTATGGAGTCCTGTTTTAATTAATTCCTATTTTCCTATTTTAATTTTTTGTGGCCTTAATTGGTTTTTATTATTCGGGGTATGAACGGCTATGTCAGTTTGTGAACCTACGAGACCTAGCAGGCCGTCATAATTCCCAAACAGTGATTTGTAATATTCGTCCTTAACTGGTTTTTATTATTCGGGCTATGAACGGCTGTGTCAGTCTGTGAACCCACGAGACCGAGCCGGCCGTCATAATTCCCAAACAGTGATTTGTTATATTTTTAACTGGTCTTTGATTTACTTTCTTAGATTTTTTTGAGTAGATTGGATTCGTGTATAAAACTTATGATATTTTTGAATGTTAGATTAATATTGGGGTTTGTGTTCATCAAGAATTCTGGGTATGTTGTAGGGGATCCAATTTTATGCTGTTTAACTTTAAACTTAGCCCTTTCTTTTTCAAGTGTATGGCAGTTGTTAAAAATATGCTCTATGTCTTCTGGGACCCTGCAGTGGTAGCAGTTAGGGTTATGTGGTTGTGGTCCTATGTACTGTCCGAAGCTGTTAGCCAGCTTGGTTTTGCCCGTGAGTATTCTATTTATGAATTTTTGTTCACTGCCTTTTGTTTTGGGTGGTTTCCTGTTTCTACATACTTCTTTAATGATGGTTTTTAGTTTCCTGCCTTGAGTGCTTGTGTTCCATAATTCCTGCCATTTATTATCAATGAGGGTTTTAGATATGCTATTGAGTTCGCATATGCTATAATCTAGGTTGATGTGAGTGGTTTCGTTTAGTTTTTGTTTAGCTGTTATATCTGCCATATCGTTACCTGGTATGTTAATATGGGATGGTATCCACATAAATTCTACTTGTAAGTTATTACTGTTCAGTATTTTTAACAATAAATTGGTTTGCCTAAGATAGTTTTCTCTTGATTTGGTGTTGTTATTAAGTATTGAGTTTATGACGCTTAGCGAGTCACTTATTATTACCGCTTGGGGTATTTTGTTCTCTTTGATCCATTTGAGTGCTTCAAGTATGGCCCAGAATTCAGCTGTGTATATAGAGCAGAGGTTAGGTAGTCTTCGTCCTACTTTAATGTTAAGTTCGGGGATTACGTAAGCTGCTGCTGTTCTGGGTGGTTCTGTAATTTTGGATCCATCAGTGTAAATCTTAATGTAGTTGCAATATTTTGAGTTGATTTCTTCTGTACAGATTGTGTTTAGTTTGAGTTCCTGTTCGTTTTTATTGCCATATTTCGTAATGAGGGTGTTAACTGTGGGGTTGATATTTATCCATGGTTCTTTGTCATAGTGATTTGCAATTTCTGCTTGGAGTTTGTCTATAGGAAGTTGTTCAACTAATTGATGGACTAATTTCCCTGCTGGTATGTTTTGTGATAATTTAGTTCTAAAAGGTATGTTGCATTTATTTATAGCTAGCCGGGTGGGGTGTGTGTCGGGGTGTGTTGTTAGCCTGGCTGCATATCTGAGGGTGAGTTCTTGTCTTCTAAGGTGGAGCGGCAGTTCTCCAGTTAAGATTTGAAGTTCCACTAGTGATGTGGATGGTAGTGCACCAGTGCAAATAATTAGGGCCTTTCTTTGTATGCTATCTAGTTTTTTGAGGTTATTTTGCGGTGCCGAGTTGTAAATTTGGCATCCGTAATCTAGTTTAGATCTAATTAACGATTTATATAAAGCTAGTAAGGTTTCTTGATTGGATCCCCAGGTGGTTCCTTTAAGGGTTGTAAGGAGGTTAAGGTCTTTATTGCACCTTTTGACTAGTTCGTTTATGTGGTGTCCCCAGTTTAGCTTGGAGTCATAATGCATTCCTAAAAATCGTGCTACATTTACGAATTTAATTTCTTGATTTTGGATGGTGAGTTTGGGAAACTGATTTTGTAATTTACGTTTGGTGGTGAATAATACTGCTATGGTTTTTTCATGGGATATTTTGAAACCCCATTTATCAGCCCATTTCCCTATTTTGTTTAAACTTGTTTGAATATCGCTGATTACTTTGTGGTTGGAGGGGTTTCCTGCTCTCCATAATCCACTATCATCAGCAAATTGTGAGAGTTCAATTAGTTTTGATGTTAAGTTGGTGTCCAAGTCATTAATCATGATGTTGAAAAGGGTTGGGCTGAGTACGCTCCCTTGTGGTGTACCGTTTTCAAGTGTGTGTGGTTCAGAGTAGGTGTCGCCGACTCTGGTTGATATTTTACGGTCAGCGAGGAAGTTTTCAATGAATTTAAACATTCGACCTGTGATGGCGTAGTGGTTGAGTTTGGCTAATAAGCCTTTGGTCCATACAAGGTCGAATGCCTTTTCGAGGTCAATGAATACTGCAATTAAATTCCTATCAGCTTTGCGTTTGGAGTTGAACGCCAATTTAATTGCGGTTTCTAATCGTATTAGTTGATCCGTGGTGGATCTTTTGTTTCTAAATCCGCATTGTTTGTAAACGTTCACGTACGTTTGTGTGGATAGTAGATTATTGGGTTTGATTTTTGCTCATTGGCGTGTGTGAATGGTATATTTTGGGTTTGTTTATTGCTGCTTCGCGTATGTGGATAGTAGATAAAATGAGAAGAGAAAAGTAGGGGATGTTTGCCTTCACGTCCGCGCGTTTTAAGTGATGATCTAGGTAATATAAGTTTTGGGTCTTAGGGGGATGTTTTCCTTCACGTCCGCGCTTTTCGTATAAGAACCCACAACGTTCGTCGTTCGCACCATTCTACAAAGAATACAAATGAAGATGGCTTAGAACCACCTTGACAAAATGAAAAAATTGCAAGACGTTTTGGACAATTTAGGAATAATGGAGCAGATGTTAGTAAGACTGGACGAGGATCGCTATTCTTATACTCCACATAGAATAAAGATGGAGATCATCAATTTAAGAAAACTAAAGGAAATCATCATTGATCTGTTGAAAGAAATAAAGGAGGAGAAGGAGGATGAAGAGGAAAGGATAAGAATGAGAGAGTGGAACGAAAAAATTGAAAAGGAAGAAGAAAATGAGAAGAGGAAGAAAGAAGAGGAGGAGAAGAAGAAGAAAGAGGAGAAAAAGAAGAAAAAGGAGGAAGAAAAGAAAGAAAAGAAGAGAAAAAGTGTAGGACAGAAAATAAGAAGCTGGTGGAGAAATAGAAAAAATTAAAAGAAGAAGAAGAAAACCAAAGGCCCTTTTCAGTGCCCCTTCATAGCTCTCGAAAAGACCTTGACTTTCATTGCCTACCCCTTTTTATTTTTTTTTTTAAAAAAAAATTTAGAAACCCTCCATGTTTAAATTTTCCCATGTTCCATTTCCATAGACCCATAAGGTCGGGACCTTATTAAAATAGGGTCCCAACCCTGTTCCATTTCCCTTGACGCTCAACAGGCCCACCCTGTTAAATTTCCCTTGACGCTAAACATGCCCACGATTTATTCCCATGTTCAGTTCCCCTTGACGCTAAACAGGCCCATGATTTATTCCCCATGTTAAATTCCCTTGACGCTAAACAGGCCCAGGGGTTTTCGTAATGTTAAATTTCCCATTGACGCTAAACAGGCCCAGGGTGGTTTTTAATGCTAATTCCCATTGACGCTGAATCGCCCCCATTCACTACTCCCAGTTTTTAGTTTATCAGATGCCCATCACTGCGTTTACAGTATGCAAACATCGCAAAACATTGAATATTCTTACATATAATATATTGATGGCCAGTTAAAAGATGTTTTTTTTCTCACTCTATCACAGTCATTTCACTCGGAAAATTTAGTACTTCACCATCTAGCATAAAATAAGTACGTGTATATACATTAATTCATTATGTATATATACTGACAAATATCTTACTCCCCCTTACAGTCCCTTTTTCATTTGTGGTAACCAAATATGCTATCCTTTCTAAAGACTATATAGTGTTACAAACCTTTAGGTTATGCTTGATGGTACTGTAAAAGTTTTCTGTCTCTACACAGATACGAAATAAATCAGCATATTTATTTTTTCAAACCTATTTTAGAAAATGTATACGTTAGCTTTTGATAACTCTTACACTTTAAATGCATTGTAAATTGGTTTGAATAATTTGATTTTCATGTTTTGAAACTGAACACCAAGTCAGTGTTAATAATTATTCCTCCATGCAAATGGTAAATACTTCTGGCATTGAGAATATTTTTTTAATCTTTATATATTTTAAATGTTATTTTCTTTCTGAGATTTTCCATCTGTTGACAAAATACAATGTTTATTCATTTAGAAAATATGTCTCAAAATCATTTGTTTCTTGATGTCTCATATCTGTATTCAGTTCAATGTTGGGTTTCTATCATGGTTCTTATTCAAACAAGACAAATCTGTGCATCTTTTCCATTTATACATAAATATATGTGTGTGTGTGATTTGGATTTTTAAAGTAGCTTTAAAAAAAAAATCAGTCATACTGCTACGATGTCTGCAGTGTGGCAGTTTACAGTGATGTCTAGCACAGGGGCATCATGCCACAGACAAGTAGCATGATGTCTCACCCAGTCACATTATCCTGACACCAGGCCGACCAGTCCTAACACTAACCTCTTAATGCTGAGCGCCAAGCAAAGCAGCTGTTAGTACCATTTTTGTATATCTTTGGTATGACACTGCCGGGGATCAAATCCACAACCTCCCGCATCCGAGGCAGACGCTGTACCCACTAGGTCACCAGAACGGTCATAAATATATGTAAAGTTTTCTATGATTAATAACAAATATCTTCTTGTCTTTCAATGTATATGTACACAGCAGTTTTGGTACAGTTCAGTTTGCACCTTTGAAAGAATTTATCAACTTCTTTTTGAAGGAAGATATATCATTTTCATCAGAAATTGTTTTCTCTAGGGGCTAATTGGTAGCCCATGAAATAGGCATGAAAATGTAATTTAATCACCAAATCCACTTAAAAAATGCACCAAGTATCATAGTCATTTAATGTTTCAAAACAATTTCCTCCCATCATGCCTTGCACTGACTTGTACGTAATATTACTGCTAATTACACATCTTAATCTATTCACAGTCATCAGGAACAAATTCAAGTTCTACACCTAATATATCTGTAACCCTGCAACTTGTGATAATCAATGAAAATTTGAACAGCCTAACTTTATGAACTCCCTCAATATTAAAAATTCTGTCTAATTAGTATTAAAAGATTTACTTGTCTAATGAATCTCCAGATAAACTGAAGTACTAATTAAAATAAAGTTCAATCACTTGGCATATGATGGCATATGAGGATGGATAACTGTTATTATTTTAAACTTAGATGTACATTCCATTAGGTGTCATTATCCTCCAGTCAAAGTACATGTACATTCCATTAGGTGTCATTATCCTCCAGTCAAAGTACATGTACATTCCATTAGGTGTCATTATCCTCCAGTCAAAGTACATGTACATTCCATTAGGTGTCATTATCCTCCAGTCAAAGTACATGTACATTCCATTAGGTGTCATTATCCTCCAGTCAAAGTACATGTACATTCCATTAGGTGTCATTATCCTCCAATCAAAGTACATGTACATTCCATTAGAAGTCATTATCCTCCAATCAATGTACATGTACATTCCATTAGGTGTCATTATCCTCCAATCAAAGTACATGAGTGGGTCCTGGTCTTAGATTATTGCTTGTAATTGGTTATCTTGGATTCATCACCTCTAATTTGTGATCTAATTAAATTAAATCAAACAATTTTGACAACAGGTAGAACACTGGACCTGGATCCAGTTGTTTACACAAAACTATTACTAATATTACTAATGCTTTATTTATAGAGGGTGACTCATTTAGATGAAAATAATTTTCGACTGAGGTCCTCTAAAAAAGTTTAACAATATATATCATACAAAAAGTTAATAGTAATTACTATTTCAACATGTCTCGAGTATAATAAATTTGACTAAAATATCTCTTCTTAAATACTAATATTTTCTGCAGCTTTTACAGCCTCTGAAACTTTTTCCCATACAACTATACCAGAATAATGGAAACGTTTTTTTTAAACTGTTAAATTCTTGACTTTGATGCATGAAGATTTCATATGTGATGTTGATCTCAACTGATATTAAGTGTTGAATAACAGTATAATAAATCCAGTAGGTACTCTGGAGCAGCTCCATTTAGACATTATGCACAAGATATGTCTTAAATAAATCCATCCTTTCATATATTGTAAGCCATTTCAGTACACTGTACTGTAAATATGGCTTTTAGTTAAAAGATATTTCATTTCGTAACTGTGTAGTTCGAGATTACAAGTTCTGTAATACAGAAGGTAAAGGATTAGAATGAAAGCCAATGGTTTATAATGTTTTTCTCCTTTTGATGATACAAACATTGTAAATATACATGTATGTGAATATATGGCAGATGAAATTGACTAATAGTGAGAACAATTTCAAATTTTTAAAGTCATAGTGACGATTCTCTTAGCTACAACATCAGCATTTAAGCATGGTATATAGAACACAAAGATGAACAATGAATGAGTTGATAAAAGATGAGAATAAAAAAAAGATAAACTTAAAATGTGTATGGCATTGTGTATGAAGTTGCAAAAATAAGGAGGAAAAAAAGTGGGAAGAAATGAAGAAAGTTAAAAAAGAGGCAGATTTAAGGTGCACATTACTTCTTTATAGAGTGAGTTACATCATGACATTGTATGTAATGTTCAGATAGATATGTAGATACACAAAAACATTTTTGCATTCAGTTTTCCTGGCTTTTTTTATATTAAAAAAATATACTCATGAGTTTTATGTACACGTCATTACATACTATGTTTCAACAAAGCAATAAAAAAGAGCACACATTAAAATTAAGATCTGTTTAATCACTATAATATTTCATCCACAACCATATACATGTATGTGAACCTTATGGACAGGTGAGCAAAAAATGTGAAAGGTGAGGATGTATAATATAAATTTCTGCTCAAGGTACACAATAGACAACTGATGACTGACAATGCACAACAAATGCAGAACAACACCAAGAGCTCACTTTTAAGGAAGCAACAGGATAATGTGAATTCATTTAATTTTGTGGTTTAGTGATAATTTAAATTTTCATTGATACCTAATTTTATGAATTGGTAAATTACATTTATGTGGATACTGAATTTTGTGTACTGAGTAAAGGGTCCCATAGTTTTCACAAAACAAAATGCCTCTAGCTGCACACAGAGTTAAAACATGCAAATTAAAACAAAATGGTGTGTGTGAGAAGGCAAAAGTGTATTTGTTAGTGAGCAGGACTGATTTTACATAGCAAAATACAGTATATAAGCCACAAAACATTTGCCAATTTTGGTGATCCTAGCATGAACCATACTAGAGGTAAGACGCTCATCTGGGTCTAAGATCACTCACCTGGCTGACAAAAGAATTAGGGTACAAGGTTAACTTACAATAACTTTGAATCATATTCTGTAACTCTAGTAAGGAGTGATACAACTAAAAAATAAGGTTTCAGTACATTTTTGTGAGGAATGCAAGCATTTAAATGATAAATTGAATCTTGGAGCCCAATGTATAATAGGTGTGCACTTTTGTCACAGTTAATATCAAGCATAAGAGGGTCACTACCACTGCAACACACCTCAAAATGACAATTCAAAAAGTAAACAATGGCCTCTCAAATGAACTGATGATATACTGGATGAAAATAATTTTCAGGACATCAATATAATTTTTCTTTTCTAACCAAAAAGTGTTGAAACCATTGCTGATATTCTTGAGCAATAACAAGATTTTCAAACTAGTTGCTGTGACAGCTGTATTGGGCTCGAAATTTTAACCATTTTCATTTTGAACCAACTACACATCATCTAAAGTCTTTTGGTAAAAACCTCATGTCAACATGACCAACAGTAGGAGTAGCTATAACAAGATTGATAAAATGGACATCGTAGCAGCCATATTGGATATAAGATTGGCACCATTTTCATTTGGACAAATAAAATATTGTAAGAAGTGAAAACCCCATGTTGATATGGCCTTCCATTCAAAAGGAGTGGAGGTAAGATTTTTAAGATGGCCATGTTGGTGGCCATATCAAATGTCAGATTGGCATCATGTTCATTTAGGACCTACTAGACATCATCAGAAAACCTCCATGCTAACATTACTATTCATTTAAGAGAAGAAACAATAAGAAGATTTTCAAGATGGTGTCTGTGTTAATTTTCATGTCAATCCTCCAAGAAGTTTAGGAGGAGTAATGATAATAAAATCGTGCTCACAGATGGACGATAGACAACAGGCCATCCCACAGGATCATCTGTTTTATGACCAGCTGAGCTAAAATTCAGAGGCCATCAAAAAATCATGGAACAAATATACATGTAAATAATCACTATTGTGAATGAGATCTATAGAGATCCTTTGAATCAAATAAGTGAATCAGATAGATACTCCCTTTCGCTGTCAATTACACACATTACTGTCATTCAAACTCCCCTCTGAGTCTTGACATTTTTCTGAGTGCCCTCTATCAACTTTACTGGAATACACTAAATACAAACTCTGCTCAAATTCATTTGCATATGTACACAGGATCAATATATCGCAAATATAGTAAAAATTATTTGGTCGGACTAATATTTCTTAGTGAAGCTGGACAGCATAAGTAGCATACTGAACCTTCAACACCCACAACCAAGTTTCTTTTCCCCCTCTCCCATCATATTAGAGAAAAATATTATCCTCATTATTTCTGTAAAAGCAAACTCAAGGAATTTTGTTATCATTCAACAGAAAATTTTAACGAGAATCTTTATACTCAAATAAAACCTATGGATCAGACTCAAAGCACTTAAAACTCACCAGACTTTATCAAGAATCAGAATTTAGCTGACCTGTGCTTTCAAACTTCATAATATTAGTAATTAGCTTGCTATTATAAGATTAAAAAAAATAAAAATGTTGTCTCTGGCATTTTTGGGGGTAATGTATGTACTTTTATGTTGTAATGCTCCAATTTTACAAAATGTGTATAATGGAGTCTCCTGCAGGTATAAATTCTGATTTCTACCCATACTGAATTGCAAGTCCACATGCCAAATTTTTTCCCCGGTGTGAAAAAATAGGAAAGTCAAACACTCCGTATTTTCCTACAAAAACTGCAGGACTAGTCGCATGCACAAGAAACTGTAATTAAAAGACAAAAATGGCAATAATTCAACAACAAAAATTGCAGGAGGGCAGGAATCTGTCGTAATGTGCATCTTCACATTTTCCTACATGGAGATGAGCTGAAAACTTGGACAGTACTTACATTCACAAGATTCAATAATGCACTACATAAAGCCGCAAGACAATAATTCAAGCAAATTTTGCAGGAGTAAAGTATTTTGTTGACATGTGCATCTTCAGATGATGACCATAATATGTATCAAGTTTCCCAGTAATCCATCAGAAACAGACTATTTGCATTTACAAGATTATGACATACACTGTATTTAATTAATAAAAAGGGCAATAATTGAAGAGCAAAGTTATTTGTTGATATGCACATCTTGAGTTGATGACTACAACATTTACCAGGTTTCATAGCAATCGACTGAAAAATGTAAGATAACTGTGTTTAGAAGACGTCATACACAGAATTCAGCTTCCATGTAAGAAACGAGAACTTTTATAAAAATTGCAGAACAAAGTAATTTGTCTATATGATCATCACTGAGTGATGCCTATAATATTTACAAACTTTCATGGCATATCGTTGAAAAACAGGACTAGTTGAAGTAATATGAGTGTGTGCCAGATGGATGGATGGATGGATTGACACGAGGGTTTCAAGATTTAAGGTACACCAACTTTCTGTAGTTGTTGCTCGATTTCTTCTCGTTGAAGCCTCTTCATGTTCATTAGTTTTTTTCTGACTTTGTTGTAAGGTGCTTTGATTTTGCATTTTAGTATCCATTGTTCCACTGCTGTTCTACCTGTTCAGCTCTTAATAGTTTATACCTACTCTATCACCTTGAGTAGCTAGCTTTGCCTTTGGAATGGGTTTTGAAAATGCACATCTGTCCAAGTGGCATTTATCTCTATGATTGAAGAAGAATTTCTTTGCAATTTGGGCAACAAACTATATTCCCCTCACAATATTTAAGAGAGTGAAATGATGAGTTTTCCTTTGCGCACTGCAGCTTGTTCTGTTCAAAGATACACTCTTTTCTAATTGTGCTCATAGTTGCTCTTTGCTAACCAGGATTTTCTATTATAGGTTTCACTTCCTTACAATCTTAACGAACCTGTTTTGAATAGAGCTGTCCACAGACTTGGCATGGCCTCTTTGGTTTGCAGTAGACAGTGGAAACTGAAAATGAACATGTAATCCCGTTAATATAATGTAAGTCCAAATACAAAATCCAAATTCTTCATATAACCTCTAGTAATGTAACAAGCTCAGCTAATAGAAACTAAAGACAATGTAAACTACAACTTGCCCCAATAAATCCCTGAGTTTCAGTCATATTTTTGCTGAGAGAAGCTTACTTGCAAAGTTTGATCAAAATTCATTCATATATATGACAAGCTGAAGCAACCCAAGTCTAGATGTCATCTTTTTGATCTTTTCTAGTTTCGACTGGACAACAGCTTTTTAGGGGAGATCAGTCGAAACTAGAAAAGGTCAAAATACTTAAAGATGTTATATGGAACTGTATTATGTGTATAACATAGCTTGTTGTCCATAAATCAAGATGTACTTAATTATCTGTTCCTTACTATATTTCATAAATTATATTTATTACAATAATGACAGTAAGTCTTGGGACACCCTTAATTTTTTTATAGTAATTTTTTATGACCTATAAAAGTTGGGACATGAAGATGAAGCAATTGTTTTCATGTACTATAAGTTTTGGTACACCTAAAACTCTTTTTTGTCTACTGATGATCGGCATATTTTATCTAACATAACCTCATGTAACATAAACATGATTTTGTGATGTATGGTAACCTATGTACGGTAATCTTCACAATTTTGTCGTTACATTGTTTTGTATCTACAAGTTTTGGGATACCAAAAATTGTATGTATTTTACCTGCATATAAGTCTTAGGATGAAAAAAATTTTTTTTTTCGTGTTCCAAGACATTGTTATTGTGATATCATAGCATTAGCACTTTAAAAACTCTTTGTAGTTTGGGGGTAGATTTATCAGATAAAAATTCATTTATTTCAAGTTTTCCAGGGCGAAAAAGGTCATTTAGATACACCAGGACCAAAGCATGTGAGTGGTTTATATTACAGTTATCAAACTTTACATTGTACAACATAAAAATAAAATTACAACAAGAATACTACAAATGACACACGACATGCACAACTTGTGAGTTTTCTCCCCCAACTTTGAACTTTGGGCTAGGGATTTGACAGTGATATGACTGGGTGTGAACCTGGGTAAAGTTTTATCAGAATATCTGTAAGGGTTAAAAGTGACAGCCTGGAAACCAGCAACTGGCTTGCATTATTCTGTTGTGACCTTGACCTTGAAAGGAAGAGTAGTATGAAGACAATGTCAAGACAATTTTTATATAACAAGCTAAAATTTCATTCAAATATCTTCACTGGTTCAACAGTTCTACCTACACATCAATACATGAAGAGAGGTCATGTATATTCTCCCTTGCAGTAACCTTAACCTTGAGGCAGGGGTCACGGCAATGGTATGCAACACAAAGTCTAGTCATAATGTATAACAGGTTAAAGTTTGCATTACAATATCTGAAGTAGTTCAAAGTTATAGTGTGGACAAGGATACAAGTTGCATTTGATCTTTACCTTGAGGTCATGGCTAAGGTATGTGACATACCATCTATACATGACACGTAACTGTCAAATGTTTCATTAAAATATCTTCAGTGAATACAAAGTTATATTCCAGACATAGGTTATCAATCACAGATTTACATTTTCACTGCAGTGAATTTGCCCTTGAGGCAGGTGGCATGGCTATGGTACATGACACACCACCTAGTTATGATAGATAATTGGTTAGTTTCATTAAAATATCTTCTGTGGTAGAAAAGCAGACCTGCCAATACTAAATAGACCTCAGTAAGGCAGCCAATATTTTCTCCAATTTAGACCAAGTTTAAGTGAGGTGCAACATGTACAGTTATTGTCAATGTGGAAAACATGCATTTGAAAAGCTGAGAAGTGTAGTCCATTGGAGGGAAAGCAATATTACGACACTTCAGCCTAAATGACATTCAGTTCAGTTTCAGAAACCACATTTACAAACCACATGGCAGTCAATGACTTCTTGATGGATCAACTTGATGTAATCTTTGTGTGTTTTTATTTTTCATTCTTGTAGTAGCAGTAATCATCTTTCCATCAATGAGCATGCTCATATTGACACAGCACGATCTCCAATAATCACAGTTTCTGCATTTCCTGCCCTTTTTTAATGCTTGACAAAGTATCTGAATTATGTTTTCTATACTTTTGTCCCAAGTATTTGGACTTGTTAATAGGTTGATGGTCCCCTTAGATTTCAACATGTTTTCACTCAATGGACATCATACAAACCATGCTATAAAGTATATGCCAAAGTTTTGCTGGTAATGGGCATTTGGTTGATTAAAGTGTCTAAGATACACCATGTGGAGTTAGTCTATTCCCTTGACCAACTACAGTGTGATATGGACCAAACCTAGACAATCCAATATATAGATTTGACTACAACGTCAACAACAGTACTTTCAAAGTTTTAAGTATTGCACTACAAGTCCATAATTTAGGAGCATTTTCAGTAAACCTTAAGATAAAATCATATGAGTTGGCAGGTGTGCAAATGTTGAATTCTGGATAAAGATACAAGTTACAGAATTAACTTTTTCCCTTGATCTTGACCTACAGGCTGGGCCTGACTATGGTACATGACACACATAGTCTGACTGGTCATGATATATACATGAGCAAAGTTTCATGAAAATTTCTCCAACAGTTACAAAGTTATGGGCCAGACTAGCAAATATTAACAGATGGATAAACAATGCCTTGAAGACAGGTCTATACAAGTGATTTTGATTTTCTATGAACCAAGAAACCACAATGAATGCATATTAAGAAATAGCAAATAAGTTTTGATAAATGTTTAAAATATTATTGATATCTTTTGGTTCTGCAGTACTGTCTAGAGAAAGCTTTTCTCTGCTGCAAGCAAAATACACAATAAATTTAAACAAAATTCCATAACAAAACCTATTTAAATCTTGTTCAAACAAGCTTCAATTTTCCAACCTAAAAGTACCTGTCCATCTACAAACTTTCTTTTGAAAAGTTCCTGTCATGCCCCAAAACCTGTTGTAAAGTGTATTGTCTTCTTCAAAAAAAATATTAATCAAAAGGAATAAGAAATTCAAAACATTTTGTTAATTTTTCTTTTCCTGCTGTTTTTATACATCTTACCAAGGATTCATTTCACAAAGAAGAGTTACCTAGCTGGAATGCCATTTAAACAGACACTGGTCCCTGGACAAACACCTTAAGAAAAGTTTGCTTCTTAACTTCTTGACATTTTCATGTGAGCAAACATGAAAACTGAACTGTGTGAAAGAAGCCCAAACATTTTGTTAATTCTATACATGTTTCTAAATGAGATATCTATGGTGGTAACAATTTGTGTCTTTATCAGTGTTTGTGTCAATTTGTCTCTCTGTGTATAAAGCCACTAAAAAGAAAAGCATTAGATAATGTTTATTGGCAAACATCACAGTCAGTCTCAAAATTGTTAAATATCTGTACAGTGTATATAGAAGTACAAATACAGTACTGTTCTGAATGGTTGGTAGACATGACAATTCAATATATATATATATGTATATACTGGATGGTTGGGGGACATGGCAATTCAATATATATATATATATATATATATATATATATATATATATATATATATATATATATATATATATATATATATATAGACTGGATGCTTGGGGGACATGACAATTCAATATATATATATATATATATATATATATATAAACCATTTTATTTTCCGACACAAAAAATGAAATAAAACAATTTTTGTACATGTACATGCGTTGTTTTGGGGCATCATTTATCACTATCACTGAGGTATCAGGTTTAGGCCTCCAGAAGAGGGGTTCAATCCATGAAGGTGTCATAAAATGACTGGAAATGTTGTTTACTTATTTGCTGTATTAATAACCCCAATACTAAGCTGTCATGCATAGATGGTGAAAACAAAATTTATGAAAACATAAGAACATGAAAAATTACTCGGACATTATACTTACTCATTTCTTGGTTTTGGACATTCTCCAAATTGTTGTCTATATGGGTAGTATGCAACGTTTAAAACATGGATGTCAAGACAAACTGGACTGAACCCTGGATGGTGTGTTTTACATTGTATCCCCTGGTATTCACTGCTGACACTTGTGACAACAACATACACATTCCCTTGCTGTGGGCATTACCAAACAATGTCCACAATTACACCTAAAATAGAGTTTTCTTCTTTAATGCATGGTGCTGTGCTTGCCAGATTTAATCTCATATTTATGAACACATCAATAGTACAGTACAATGACACAAACTGCCATAAAGTCATAAACAGGTGAAACATTTAGTACAGCACTGTAAACTTAAATTAGATATGAAAGAAAACATAAGTTGCAAGCAGATGTTTACCAAATAAAGTTTTTTTTCATGGGTTCTAAAAATCAACTATTAACATACAAATGAGAAATTCGAAATTGTAACTTTTAATGGTATACAGAATATGAATTCAATTTTACTGTCATGAGGGTAATATCCTGCCTATTTCAACAGTTGTGCAAAAGAGGACTCCCTCTCCTAGGAATATTAAGTACTTCTAAATCGTATCAATTTGTTCACAGGTTTTCAAAGCTTACAACTGAGATCCAATGTAGCTTTTACTTATCAACATATAAATACATTTCTACCCATGAAATGCAATACACTTGTGCAGCTTTTATTACAGGTGAGAAAAAATCCATTTGTACACGAACAGGAGACTGAACAGTGCTGCAAATATCGTCGGATACATATATTTATCGTAACTTAGGTCATATACATATTCAGAAAACAATTACCATGAATTGTCTTTCAATCTATCTTGTCTTTCTTCTTTATTATCTTCATCTGCAATGTCGGATTCGTCGATATTGGAAATATAGGGTTCAAACTGGTACGGATTAATTTACCATTATCAGAATCGAATCTTCCAGTGTATTACCTCCCCATCTTCAAATGCCGAAGACCCGCAGAGCAGTGACAATTCACTACCTTCAGAATCACAGCTTTCATGTTGAGCTTCTGATGCTTGTTCCATAATACGATGATACCAACTCGGCCTTTGCTTACAACAAGTGTTCAGAATGTGACGTCATTCTTTGTTTTCACTAAATACTGGAAGTGGTCAGCAGTTCTCTCTCTCTATGTATAAATACGTTGACGCAGTCACACTTGACTATTAAGCAATGGGTGGTACATGGTCAAAGATAAAGTAAAGATGGAAGTGATAGGACAGTCAGAAGAGTAATGGTAGGAAAGGCAGAAATAAGTAAAAGTGTGTCACTGTACGTTTTCGTCCCTTCATACTCAGACCAATCCAGCTACCGTAGCGGCAATGAGATATGGAACCTCAACCGGCATAGCCCTGAGAATCACTAGGTCTTACTTGTAGCTGACTAGTTCATTAGAATGTGATTTTGGAAAGCTCCTGCTTGTGAGATACCAAGTCAGGAGCTTCTGCAATTATTGATGGTAATTTGTTTCAAGTCCCTATTGTACATGGGAAGAAGCTGAACTTGAAACAATTTGTCGATGCTGACTTTAATTGGAACTTTTTCCTGTGGTTTGCCCTAGTTTGGCTATATACCAGGGTCAGGTATTTGTCCGCTGGTAATCCACTAGGTTGTTTGCAATCTTGTACATCATGGTTAGCTGGGCCTTGGTTCGCCTGGATTCGAGTTGCATTCGGTTATTATCATAAACAGGTGCAAATGATATAAGGTAGGTTTCCCATGCAGTTATTACTGAAAATGTTTCAATCGGATTTTTTACATTTGTGTTTTGAACATATATTCTCATTCACCAAGAAATAAACTCAATAAATGTAGATACACTGTTATGGCGCTTTAAGAGTTGTTACAATGGACACATGGTACAAAAAGCTCCACTTTAGATCAGTTTTATGCTTCACAATAATAATCGGAAATCGACTTTTAATGCATCTGATCAAGTAGTACCGTACAACAGAAACAATAGCACACAACTTCACTGTTATTTTATATACATTTAATATTTAGAAATGTTTGCTATATTCCAGTCATAATTTAGTGATAGAGACTGGTCGACATTATGCTTTTGGTATAGACTCTATCCATATTGAGACAAGAATGATTAAAGATTTGAACAAGAGGAATAACTTTTGTCATTTTTTGTATGCGTAATGCATAAGAAGAACTCACACAAAATTATTTACTTAATAAATGTACCAAAAACAGAGCAATAATAAATTATGTTAACTTTATTTATGCCCATTATAACCAATAATACCTTGCCTAGTGTAGTCACTTCTTTGTACGATACCTTCATAAGAAGAGAAAGTCTATGATGTTAACTATGATCTGGTACATATACGTAGTTCGATTACCGGTTGCTTGTGTGCACCATGATCGGTTGTTTTATAATGATGTTTTATATGCATATGCATTATGGGCTGGTGACCTGTAATACTGAACAAAAATATGTTATACTGTATTGTAAATACATGCATTTAGTAATAAGGTAGAACTGAACAACTTAAGCTGCATATTTAATAAATATTAGGTAACATTATTACAATCCAAATAGAACAAATGCAATAATGTCAAAAAACAATCAGCTTGAGATAATAAGAATTATATAATGGTTTTACATTTTGTGGAATACGCTGACAGTGTAAATTTAACAACGCCTGAAATATTACAAAATACATTTTGCTACATGGTCTTATCTAATTCGACCATACTTTGGAAAGTGTCAAGGATCTGATAAAGATTTAAACACGAACCACAACTGACATATCGCCAGAGAATGCATAACCACACCCTACTCATTAAATTCAAAGTATTTTATCTTGACGGTGACCTGACAAAAGCGTTCAAGACAAATGCGAGCCAACATAAATGCACAGCGACAAATGCTCAAGCGAGCAGACATATGAGCACCTAAGAACGTGTGAACAAATGTTCTTACAATATAATGCATTAAAAAAATAAAATGTAAATTTGCTTTTTAAAAAAATGTTGGTTTATTTACTTAGAATGTTTATTACTCTATACTGTATATTTGTTTGAGATAATAATTTTAAAAAATAGGCATGTGTATTTGTAACATTTTCAAAATGGACCACATGCATTGCCAGTTAACACGCTTCATTGGTCAATTATTGTCGATCGATGGAGGGTTAAATTTATTTACAATTGACCGAAACAAGAATGAATGAAAAGGTTGACCAGACACATGTTCTCAGTTAACATTTTTTATTGTCTTCTCATTCTTATCTTTGTATACATGCATGCTTTTTTCTAGCGTGTATTTGTAGGGTTGCTTAACACTGCGCGCAAGTGTCAGCTCGCTTTTGTATATGTCGGCACGATTTTGTTACGGTTCCTATGTTGACACTTGCTAAGCATGATTTAGTCTTAATATCATAACATTTAATGAAAGATGATTAAATTATGTTTAGGTTATGATTATTGTACATGAAATATAGTATCAGTTGGTTAGTAAGGGAAGATTATGATGAAACGTCCATCAAGCTACCTAGGTATTTTAAAATCGCGTTATGCGCACATCTTTTCATTAATACTGCCTTGCACCACATCATTATTTAACAATAGTTCAAGATCAACATATTAATTTATATCTGCTTTGAGTGTTTAACATCATCATATTACTTCTCGTTAAATTTAGAGAACATGTTTTATAGCTTCCTTCAGAACTTTCATTTCATTGTAAGTTAGCTCCGTGGCACTTACGCCACCATTAAATCTGTTTGACATCACCTACTTCAGACTTATCTCTCTTAAACTATTCTTCAATAATACCTCTATTGATGCAAAAAGATGTTTTCTTGCATTAGGACTCTATGGAAACGAACTTAAGCAACAGAAAAAAGCAAGACTAATACGTTTTGTTGAATGGTTTAACGCCATTTTTCAGCACACGATAGGCTATACATGGTGGCCAGTATTAATGGTGGAGGAAGAACCCGGGAAAACCCCATTAAAAACCACAGACCCATGGGAAGCTACTGGCAAGCTTTCTCACATACCCACATTGGCCGAATCCGAGACTGGAACCCACGCAGACAGAAGTGAGATGGCAGTGATCCGTAACGGAGAGCGCTTTAGACCAATCGGCCACTCAGGGCCCCCTAATACGTTTCGTATAATGTAACTGTTTATTATAGTTATGAAAGAAGAATGTGAGAGGAACTTACAGTAAAATCAAGTGAATCCAAATTAGTCCATATAAATGTCTATTAAAGTCCTAAACGAATGAAAAGTCCCTTATAATTTTCAATACTGGAAATGTACTGGTCCTCCGAGAACTGTGATGTTGTCAAGATGGCGTTGTCTAGAATTCTTTCGAATAATTTTTAACAGTTCCAGAATAATATTATTGTTCAAATAATGAGCACTTTCTATAACCACTGAACAGTCCAAACAAATGTTTTTCCTCTCAAACAAATATCTAAGTATCTGCAGACTTGCATCACGAGCACAATAAATGTAAATGACTCAGAAAATCGGAATGAATATGATAGCTCACTGTCTCCTTTATATACACTATATATTGAGAGTGTACTTCGCAATAGACCCCATGTGACAGCATACACTATTGATTTTGGTGAATTAAGTATATTCATGTGATCTTGTATAACTAATGGAAAACCAGACAATTATTCTGGAAACTTCCATATCACATCAGTCATTGTGAAACTAAGCCATAGGCGCCATTTTTAGTCTTATTAGTACGTACATAGTTACTAATTGTCAACAGGTACGTAAACATATATTTAAAGATCCTACGCAATTCGCATTCTTATCAGAGCAAAGTAACGAACAATTTATAACTAAAGATATTCTATACAGTTTTCAACCATTTATAAAAAAATACGAAAAGTAAATAAAATCATGTAGCTGGAGTAAAAGAAAATATAGATATGCATAACATCTTGTTGTACCTGTCTATAATTTGTGCAATAGGATACGTAATTACCGGTTACATTTAGCGAACTTTTTATGTGATTTGCCATTATTTGAATCTATACATAACTGTTTCAGCTGCGAATGTATTGTGGTGTAGTCTTCCAGACATTTGACAATTTGCTTCACATCAGTCGCCAAAGCATTTATATCACTGTTTCTCCTCTGTTCAGTTGGTTAAAAATATTGCTAAATAGTAGGCACCGATTCTTGTACATTTACTCTTTCCTTTAAGTAGAACAATGATTGCATAAATAAGGTTCTGAATATCTAAGTTAACATTCCTGCTCACCTCAAAATATTTCTCAGAATGTTTCATCTATCTGTTTCTGCAGCTCTGAACGTCTTTTGCTATTTCAAGAACATTGTTGCCATTGGCTATTAATTTATTCGCTAAATTCAGGTGCTCAGAGCATACGCTGAAGACAGACCGGTAGGCATTGTAAGATTGAGATAAATAAAAGGTACCGTGACTTATGCAGGAAAAATAATGTTTTTTTGGTCGAGGATGAATTTCATTTTGCTTGTATTTGTCTAGCATACGACGACTTAAGAAAAAAATACTTTGCAGAAGCAGGCTAAAAACAACCATAGTTGCAGATTTGAATGTTTAATGGTAAACTTCATTGATAACTTCTTTGTTTCATTTTAGATTTTCTTTAGGTAAAGATATGATATTTCTTAACCAAGACATTTGAAGCAGTTCACAATATAAAATATATTATCAGGTACCAATTAAATGAAAAGGAATAATTAGGTTTCATATTTGATTGTGGGATCATAATCTTCCAAATCTTGTTATATGTAGGAGAGAATATACTAGAAGGGTATCCTAAAAAAAAGAGTTAATAATATTTTTTTTTTCTTTTTTCTTGACATTTTTTTGCTATTAAAGTTATGCCACTTGTTAAATAAATAGCAAATGAGTCCCTGATATCGGGTAGCACAAGTTCTAGGTTTCTCTGTTGTATGCAGATAATATCATTTTAATCCAGAAAAAGTAAATGCTCGTAAAGGTTTTGCTGTTATGGTGTGTATTTGCTTAGTCTCGAACAGGATGTTTTATGTTTGAATTGCATCAGCTTCAACAGGAGCAACAACTTAGCTTTTGTACCAAACGAAGAAAATGTCTGACACGAGTACTCTAGCGTCTTTAAAATAATAGATCGCGCTGCTCTAACTTGCATCGATCTTTCCGGTGGTGTGCACAGCACCAAAGGAACACTTGAAAGATATTGTGTTTCTTCTTTCTTTTTCAGTTAACATCGAATGTTTAAAAAATAGTTGAATACTTTCCAAAGAGTCACTCGGGTTAAACTATGCGCGTATATTTTCATTAAAGCATTGCAAGGTTCTTTGCAAACATTATACCAGTTTTCATTTTAGCTTTGTACACCTTCAATTTATTTGCAATAACATTTGCAAAATAAACGAATGAATCTAACTCAAACAATTGTCATTATTAAGTCATATTTCAATGTTGCTTGACTAGTGAAAAATGATTTTAAATTTAACTTTGTAATTGAAATAATTGTTGCTAAGAAATGATCCAGATGTCATAAGTTAAATATTTAACCAAATTTATTCAGAAAAAACAGACATGCAAATTTTCTTTTAAATACAACTAAAGGTGGAGAAAAGAAAACAGAAAACTTGCAAAGTAATGCAACCTAGAGCATATGAAACAAAAGCACAGTTCTGATGAAAACTTCGGATTATATGAAAACGCAAGAAATATTATATAATCAATAAATGTCAAGTCAGAATTCATATTAAAAACATTTGATGTTCCTTCAACGACTTCTACCACATATGGTTTAATTTTTCAATGGTTATCGTTGTTGATTTAGCCATTTTCAAATCACATGACTCTTGTGACCCTTCAGTCCTTGGACAACAAAAGACATGTTCCATCTGTCATGCTGTATACAGAAATATGGATATAAATACACAGGTAAATCATTGAGAATATGTCTACAGTAATGTCTTTTCAATTTTCTCTCTCTGGCACGGAACGGTTTGCTAGCTACCAGTCCAACAGCTTCGAGACCAAGTGTGGAGTGGAACAGGCTGCGTCTTGGTACCAACTCCCTTCTGGCTCTTATTCTTAGTAGTCCATAACTATACCTACGACACGGAAGTAGAAGGAACCCAGAAGGTAAACGAGGTCCAGTGAAGAGTTGTATAAACTCGCCAGCCTGAAAACTAAGACCATAATACGAGACATCGTGGTATGAAAACTTATGTTCTCAGACTTTGCGACACTAGTCGCCTGTACAAAACCTTATGGACCTTCTCTCTCGTCCATGTTCCATGTTCTCTTTACTGTTAGCATCACGAAATCTTTAGTCACGGGACAAGCGTCGAACAGCAGGAAGCGATTACTGCTGACAGCATTCCCTTCAATGTAGTTAGCACGTTCTGCTACCTAGGATCTACAACAACTGAAAACCTAACATTGGACGAAGATATGTCAAGTAAAATAAGTTAATAGTAACAGCATTAGAAAACAAAATAGTGTGGTGAAGATGTGCGCTGGATGATATCATGTCGATGACTGTATGCCTTTGGTGACTTTAACAGAATCACCTTTGCTTGTTCTTAGCATCATTGCTGGCAGTTTGTTCCAATAAATGTTGACAGTGGCTTTGGTAATTCGCGTTTTTGTGCTGCTGATCTACAGTCCATATCTTTAACAGAATCACCTTTGCAATTGTTCTTAGCATCATAGCTGGCAGTTTGTTCCAATAAATGTGAACAGTGGCTTTGGTAATTCGCGTTTTTGTACTGCTGATCTACAGTCCATATCTTTAACAGAATCACCTTTGCTTGTTCTTAGCATCATAGCTGGCAGTTTGTTCCAATAAATGTTGACAGTGGCTTTGGTAATTCGCGTTTTTGTACTGCTGATCTACAGTCCATATCTTTAACAGAATCACCTTTGCTTGTTCTTAGCATCATAGCTGGCAGTTTGTTCCAATAAATGTTGACAGTGGCTTTGGTAATTCGCGTTTTTGTACTGCTGATCTACAGTCCATATCTTATGAAGGTGATATTCGTCCGACCAAAAGCATTCCTCTACGAACTCAAAGACGATCCCGATGGGACAGAAATTATATTAATCTTAATTAACTAATTAAATTCCCGCCACACCTCTACTTACAGACACAACCATCAGTGTGTTGCTAATACCAACCACCACATTTATTTGGAGCTCGTGAGCTTGTGTGTTGTTTTACAGAGCACTCGGCTGTTCAGCCTCTGTCCGTGAGAACTTTTCATCCTTGCTGGTCCATTTTAGGCGAAACTCTTGTGCGTCATGGGATTTTGGATATAGCGACATTACAGTTATTCTATAAGCAGCATGGTATGAATATTTAATTAATCTGGAGGGGTGGGTGGGTTAGCTCCTCCGTAGACATTCACCTCCAACCTGTCTTCATGGTGTACTGGTACGACGATGATATCAAGCAAGTGTCAGTTTCCTTAATACAGTTAGATCCAGAATTGACACAGTGGCAAGAATGTTCCGGGGAAAATCACACTCAGCAATTAACCATAGTTGATCTTGGATACTCCTTGTAACACCAGTGTTTGATGTATGTCTAATTTACACGGACTGAAAAAGTGGTCCACGTCCCGTCACCACTATTTCAAAGGAGAATATGGTTGCTGTTTAGGATAAAGCCAATAATGTTTCGAAAGTTTCGATATGAACAGGAGCGATAGTAACCAGACGCATTTATTGCTGCAATTCCACTAAACGACGGGATAACTGTCGGCGGTTGGAGAAACCATGAGCGTCTGCACATGCGTTGGCCGTTAGACCAAGATTTTAACATCTGGGTTGACATTACAGTGTTGGACGCTAGTAAAAATGTCCTTGCAGCCGTGTTACTAAAGATGCCAGGACGGGGTAGACTCATTACGTCTTAGTATTCGCACATTTCTTCGGTGTTCTCCAGTATGTTATTTGACGCATGTGTTTTGTCTACAACAGTGGTTCCCAAACCCTTTCGGGCCACTGCCCCCTTGGTTACCTTCAGCACACCCCTTCCCTATAAAAAGCATGATACAGCAGTACTGCTCCCCCTCAGTAATCCCACAGCCCACTTTGGGAACCACTGGTCTACAATGCGTATAGAGTTCCTGCGTGCGTCGTCATGACGTTCACAGTAAAGTGACATTCCATAGGAGTCAGTATGCAACTGTCCCTAGGTATCATCATCTATATGAATGGCTCGTAGCAGAGAAATGCTTTTTTCCATCAACAATATTCCCAGATCATTTTATTGTTCTAGGTAGACATAAATCCGCAGGATGTTAATAAATGATGCCTTGTTGTACGGGGTGTGTGTGTGTGTGTGTGTGTGTAAAAGGCGCAAAACAGGGACATCAGTGTGAATACACACCAACAGACTGGGGACACACCTCGAAACGGGGACGTCCCTGTTTTGTAATGTAGGCTTCAATGGAATGTCAAGGCCTTATTTAATGGTACAAATCTTAAAATAAGCGTTTCTGAGCACGTCCCCATTTTGTTGGTATTTTTTCACATCATGCTATACACAACAATATACACGTCCCACTCGACTCAAAACATAGTGTGTATCAGTCGGAAAATTGTGTCCCCGTTTACGCGGTAAAAATTCGCACTGTTGTGCTGTCGGCTTGCGCATATCGCTTCCGAATTACTGATCGAAGATGGCATCTCGAAGAGCTAACAGGATTTAAATCTAGGAATATTGCAATCAAGTGCCTATTTCTTTTCCGTTTGGCATTGACAGCTAGTTTGATGTTTGCTTCTAATCTAATCAGTTGGTCAAGTGTGGAGCGTCTATTTCAAAATCGATTTTGATTTTCTGTTAGCAGGTGATTACTTTCCAGGTGGTGTTTCATTTGGTTGTTAATCATGGTCTTCATGATTTTACAGATGGTGTTTGCCAAGGAGATTGGCCTGTATGATGTTGGGACTTTGGGGTATCTTTCTGGTTTTGGTATGGCTATGACTATTGCCTGTTTCCACAATGTTGGTATATTTCCTGTTGTCCAGATTAAGTTGATCAAATCTAGTGTTATGATTTGCATGTATACTGGTAGGTGTTTATAAATGTTAAAGCCAAGGTTGTCTTCTCCTGAGGATGTTGTATTTTTATTATCTAATGCCTTTTTCCTTTCTTCAATATTGAAGATGTCGTTTAGTGGTGACACTTTGTTGTTTTGATCCGTGAATAAGTGTGGAAATTTTCTCTTTCGAGTGGTAGTCCTTGTATCATAAATGTTTGGGTGCGATTTCCGTTGCTGCTGCAGTTGGCGAAGTGTTGTGCAAGCAGTTCTGATTTTTCTTGGTTGGTGTCAGCTCCTATTAGTTTTGGTGTTGTTTTAGGTACTTTTCCTCTCATGGCTTTAATTTTTAACCAGACATCTTTGGAGTTTGTGCGATGGTTGAGTGTGGAGCAGTATGCATACCATGAGTTAGTTTTTGCTGCCTTGTTTACACTTATGGTGTTAACTTCCTTTTGTTTGTTAATGAGGAAACCCGAAGCCCTTTTTGGTGTGTTTAAAACGGTTGAGGGCTTTCTTTTTTCCCTTAATGGCTATTCGACAGTTTTCGGTCCACCATGGTATACTGGTTTTGCTAGGTTTCCCGCTTGATTTGGGTATGCTATTTTGTGCTGCTCCGTTTATTGTTTCGACTATATTGCTGTAATATTGGTTGGTGTCGTCATTATAAAGGTCTTCTAGTTGTATTTGCCTCAAGTGTTGTTGGAACGTTTCCCAGTCAGCTTTTTCTGTTTTCCATCTTGGTATATTTTGTTGTTGTTCTTTGAAATTTTTTTGGTGCATTGTTATACATATTAGGAAGTGGTCACTGCCCAATGTGCTTTGTTGTAGGACTTCCCAGTCCGTAATCAATGCAATGTTTGGTGTTGCATGTGTGAGATCTATTGGAGATACTTTTCCACTGTTGGGGTCAATTCTGGTGGGAGTGCCTGTATTTAATATTATGAGCTGATGCTCCCTAGCATATTTTTCGATGTTTTTCCCTCTTGTATCTACATGGTCCCTACCCCATTCTATGCTGTGTGCATTGAAGTCCCCGCATATGATGATATGTATGCCCTTGTCTTTAAATATATCAATATAGCTTTGAGAGGGATTAGCATTAGTAACCCCTGAGTCATAAATGTTGTAGATATTTAGTTTTGTTGGCCCTATATTGACAGTGATTATTTGGTATTCCTTATGACTACCTTTTAAATCAATGTTTGGGTTTGTTTCTATCACTTCTGAGATGGTGTTGTTGGTGTAAATAGCGAGTCCTCCCCCTTTTTCCCCATTATGTCTGTGTTTGAGAAATTTTGTGTCATAATTTGTTATTTTGGTGTGGTTTTACTTATGCCCGATAAGTACGTTTCTTGTAAACACATGATAAGTGGCTTGGTGGTGGCTGTATTTATGGCCGATATCAAATCACCATGGTTTGGTATTAGGCCTCTGCAATTCCACTGCCATATGGTGAATTGTTTCGTATAAGTTTTTTCGTTATCCATTGTTGTTTTGTGTTAGGAGTGATGTTGTATGGTAGGTGCTAGTTATCCTTTGGGGGAAAAACTTATAACAGTTTAAATAGTAAAAGGAAGAAATCTTGCTTTTTAATCTGATTTTGTTGTATGTTTCGTTGGATTCCTTCTCTTATTTCATTATAGTATTGTGTTGTTTGGGTAGGACTGGGGAATTCCTCGTTTGTATGTTTGTCCCGTTTCGTACTACTTTGTGTGTTATTATTCCTGTTTATGGTCTGATTGATCCCTATTTGTTTAGGTTTGTTTTGTAGTGTGTTATCTTTATTTTGTTTATAGTTTGTTGGCTTTGATGTTCCTTAGAAGTGTTTTCTGGTGTCGTGTCGTTTCTGTTCGTTGATCGGGGTGTGTTGCATTTGGCTTGGTTTCCTTTCGAAGGGGTTGTTGTTGATTGTGTAGGTGATTGTAGTTTATGTGGATATGTTGTTTGTGGTGTGTTGGTGTTTTGATTGAGTTTTTTTGTTGCCTAGTTGTATGAGATTTGTTGGGTTTCCATTATTTGTATGGTTTTTGTTTCCATTATGGTGTATTGTCACTCCTTAGAATAAGGAGTGTGTTTTCCTTTACAGTTGGCACATTTGAGGGTGTTGACAGTGAACTTTACTTTATGTTTGCCACCACAGTCAGCACATCGTGTATGGTATCGGCAGCTAGAAGTAAAGTGGTCCCATCGTTGGCAGTTGTTACAAAATCGATGTTTGTTTATATACTTTATTAATTTTAGTGTTTTTCCTGTGGGACCCCCCAATTTCACTGTTTTTGGTGGTGGTTCTGCGAATACTAGTAGAACAGTTGGGGTTTCTCTTCCCATATGATTTTGGAGTTTATTTATGCGTCTTTATTTGATGTTGTGGTATATGAGATCGTATGCTATCTCTCTAGTAGTTTTCCACTGAAATGTGTCTATTAGTTGAAGGATGGCTTTGAACCCACAGTTTGAGTTGCTTTCATTTTGGTTTCGAATGGTAGAGGGTTGTCGTTCCTTGTGGTTTTTGAGTAGTTTTTGAGTAGTTTTTAAGGAGGTTGCATCGGCTGCTCTGTGCCTTTTGATGGTGATCGGCATACCTGCTATACTTGTAATTTCTAGGTATTTTTCGAGGTGCCTTGCACTGTTACACCAGATGATAATGATCTTAAATGTGCAACCGTGTTCTTGCACAAGTGTGGCTGCTAAACTTGTCTGCTGATTTTAATAAACTGTTGGTTGTTCCTGCTGATATACAGTGTTAATGTTGGTTGATGGTATTGATACTTCATGGGTCTGCTTCTCTCCTGCTGGTGGTGATGTCTAGTAGCTGCGTGTATGTTTTGGTGTAAGATTGGGTGGTTGTTAATGTTTAACATACTGTTTTTTATGTGTCTTTTGTTATTGTTTTATTTGTTCACCGACTGTGTTTTGTGGTTTTTTAGTTGTTTGTGTTCGGGTGTTGTTGTTCTTTTAATGTTTTGTTTGCCTTTAATTGGTTTTTTTTTACCTTTACTTTGCCAGGCCTCTTCTTTTTGTTCTGGTTTGTTGTAGTCATTAATTATTGTTTCTTGTTCTTCTCGGTCTGCTTCTTGAATGACCCTATTTATTTCTTCCATATGTATTTGTGTTATGTGCTCAGATGGTCCTGCTTGTTGGCTATTGTGTATGGTGTATTTAGTGTTTTTAGTTGTTTTTGGGTGTAGTGTAGTTGTGTATGTTGCTATTGTTTAAGCTGTGGATGGAGTGTTGTTGTTTTGCTTGTTATTAAGCAAGGTGGTGGTGCTGTTGTCGTTCTGTTGTCAGTAGTGTAGTGGGACGATTGGGAAATTAACATGGGGACATTTTTATGGTTTATGGCGACAAGGGGAATTTAACATGGGAATATATTGTGGGCCTGTATAGCGACAAGGGAAATTTAACATGGTGGGCCTGTATAGCGTCAAGGGAAATTGAACATGGGAGATGGATAGAACACAGACAATAGACAACAGACATTTTTAAAAAGAAGAAATTAGGCATGAAAGTTAATTTCTTTTCGAGGCATATGAATGGCCCTGAAAAGAGCCTATGGGTTTATGTTAACATAGAGGGCATAGCTTAGGTCTCCTTCTTTTCCCTAAACTTTGTCTCACTTCTAGTCCGTAAATCAAAACTCTCTTTAAACAGCATTGTCTTTCTACGTAGATTCTTCTTTTCCACACACATGTATCCATCATCGTGACAACGGTCCACGATGATCGGACATACATGGGTAAGTCCTTTCTAAACATCATTGAAGAGACGAGAGTAAAGGATTGTACGTCGGTCCACATCTTGTGACGAGAACAGGTGAACGAATGCAGCGAACTGCGGTTATTTATAGGGGAAGGGAGGATCGAAACGGATTGAGTTCATTGACCAATCCAAACACGCGTTACAAAATTCAATCATTATTCCTCCAATCCGATGAGAGCAGTATGTGACGTCACATTCCTTATATAGAGGCACTAGCGTCAGTCAATCCATGCGACAGTTTTCAAGCATGGCGGAAACTCTGAAGACGATGAATTGGGGTGCACCGGAGGTGCAAACCAAAAAGAATGGAATAGCATCGATGACCCAAGTGAACCCCGACTTACTTCTAGAAGAATTGAATTTAAATTGGGATTTTGTTGACTTTCTTTCACAAGAATTTGTTCCGGAACCAGTACCTTCGCCACCTTCTCCTTATTTACCACACGTGAAGAATTTTAAACAGAGACAGAAAGAGGAATTGGAGAAATTTATACAACAGCAAAAGGAAGCAGAGCAAGCTTTTCTCCCACAACAGCAAGAAGAGGTAAGAATGAAACAACAAGAAGAAGAAGCAAAGAAACAAGGGTGTGAAAGTCAAACGGTCACGATACTGTTAGACATTTTAGCGGAGTTAAGAAGTCTGAAACAAATGTATCAGACTTCTTTATTACGACCGAAGAGAAAAAGACCTTCCGAGCTAAACAGCCCAACCCTGTGACAACACCTATCATACCACCCTTAGTGATTTCTACCAAATCATCATCGACAGTACGCAGTCCAGAAGTAGGCCTTGGCCGTGACAAAGGCTTAAGGCAGTTAAAGCTGATTGCTTCCTAAGTTTGTTGTTTTAACCAACAAATACCCAAAAGGCCCTTTTCAGGGCCACCCATTTCTTTCGAAAAGAGATAGTATTTCAATTGCCAACATCAATTAAAACTCAAAAAGCCCTTTTTTACCCTTATGGTACGTGTGAATGTGTGAGTGCGTGAGTGTAGATTCTTATTTTAAAAATCAAAACCAAGATACACTTACTTTTCATAGACTATCTATTCTCATACTAATTTTTTACAATTCAATTCACAACGTAACACGTTAAAAAGTTCATACACTTCTTTTGTCTCTGTTTTCACTCTCTCTGTTTTTAAAATTCTTCACTTTCACAGTTTTTTCTTCCATGTCTTCCTCACTTTCTCTCCTTCTTCTTTTCTTCTCCTGTTTCTCTTTCTGCACATGTCTAAGTTCTTCCTTGGGGGAGGCTACCTCTTCTTCTTCCTCCTCAAAATTCCTCTCTTCTTTTTCTTGCTCCTGTTTTTTCTTAGGGCAGTCTGGAGACCATTGTCCTTTTTCTTGACAATGATAACAGGTATCTTTACTTTTGTCTCTTGTAGTCCCTCTTTTGCTTTATTGACGGTCTGTACACTCTGAAGACCAATGCCCTTTATTCTTACAGATATAGCAATTATCTTGACTTTTATCTCGAAAGGAGGGTGAGTAGTCTGTCGGCTTGTCTAAAGAAAATTTTCTGATGACCTCTTGCAAAGCTCTGATGAAAAGTTCGATCTGTGTAGGTTCTTCCATCGCTCTGCTCAGTTTAAGAGTGAAATGAATAGTGGAAGGCAAGTCACACACCCTTTACGAACGCTGGTTTGTCATGGATATAAAGTGACCCATTGTATTTCACATGTAGTCATTTGACTTTTTGCAGTCAAGATGAAACGAACGAATCCATTCGAGAAGAAAGAAGAAGAAAGTAAGAGGCAGAAACGTTACTTATCGCCTCGTACCATCGCTGAAGTCTTGGCACAAATTCATGCCAGTGATTTTGAAGATGACATGAGTGAACCAGAATCCAGACCCAGAGAATCTTCAACTAACCAAAGTTCACCACCCTTAGCCAACCCCGAAAAGTACTATCACATTCGAGAGACAGAAAAGATTCCTCTAGAAAATTTAGAATCACGGCTTACACGTACAGGGTGAAGTTTAAAGATTTCAAATCCAACGTACCGTTAGAGAAAGCAGAGGGCTTCATCACCGAGATGTGGGATTCTTTGCTCACCACACTGAAACAACAATTTCAAGCCAAAGAACACGATCGCTTGAGACTTTCCATACAACACGACGGTTTGAAATCCCCTGTTTGGATCGAGCTTAGCAGTCCCGCAGAATTGACCTCTTCCAAAGTCATCGACAAGATTCAACACGTGCAACAATCCAATGACCAGTTTGACATCACCGATGGAAATGCCACACTGTTCATGACCCACGTCTCTCCTCCTCAAGGGACCGGACAACGCAGAAAGGTGTTATTGGTGAACGACCTTCGCAGCATTAAGCGTAGTCTCGTCCAAATTAACAATTCTCAAGACCAGATGTGTTTAGCCCGTGCCATCATGGTATGACGAACCTATGCCAACAAGAAAGACACGGCAGAATGGAAAAGAGCCTGGAAAACTATTCAAAAATCGGACCGAGCCAAACAACGAAATGAAGCAGAACTCTTGCTACGACAAGCCGGCCTGTCCAAAGACACACCCTGTGGCATTCCTGAAATGCAAAAGTTGCAAGATGTCCTAGCTCCACGCTACACCTTGAAAGTGCATCCTCAAGAAGTGCGCGGACCTCTGTTGTTTCGAGGGAAAGACTTTAAGGACGGAAAATATATTCACGTCTATCATGATGATGAACATTTCGATACCATTACCAGTATCACCGCATTTCTGGGATACAGTTATTACTGTGAGAAATGTGACTATGGCTATAACAATCGAGAACAACACAAACATTGTGGCTCGAAATGCTCAGGATGTTTGGCCTCTCAACCCTGTCTGGACCAAGGACAAGAACGAGTACATTGTTCAGCTTGTCAGCGCACTTTTGTCAGCCCTGCCTGTTACCAACAACATTTAAAGACACAAGGTTCACATAAGAAATGTGCTTGTCAACTGCTGAGATTGTGTCCTACATGTGGAAAAGGCATACTTACCAATAATTCCAAGGCACACGCATGTCGAGGAAAGAAAAGAAGGTCACATTTGTCACCAAATCGTGGACTTGGAACACGAATGCTACATGCAAAAATGCCAAACCCAACAAGAGAAAGATGATGACCACAAGAAGAAAGGCAATACACATTCCTAATTTCTGCGAAAAGTGCATTCAAGAACCTATCTTTAGCCATTGCCCTCACCGCAGCAAGATTCCTGGGCGACGTGAAAAAATCTTTCGAGACCCAAACAAGTTAGCCGAATTCGCCCGATGGGTCTTAGACCCCATCGACAAGACGTGAAGCCAAGAGGACATCGAACGTTACGGAGATTGTCATTACCATGCCACGGTCATGGCCCACAATTTCTCGGGATACGATGGACAGTTTCTTCTCAGATACTATACGGAACAAGGCACCGGACGTCCTAAAGTGACTTTGAACGGAGCCAAAATCATTTCCATGCAAGTGGGACAAGTACAGTTTAAAGATTCAATGAGGTACTTGACCATGCCTTTGAGTCAAATGCCTAAAACGTTTGGAATGACAGAAATGGCTAAAGGGTATTCTCCTCACCTTTTTAATACTGAAGCCAATCAATATATTGTAAGGCCCTTTTTGGTCCTTACCAAAAAAAGACGTTTTACCAAAAGAACCTCTACCTCGAAAATAGGTTACACATGTTAAGATCGGTTGCCAGGATTGGCTGCTAGTTTGACAGTCGATAGACATTAGAGATAAATATAATTGCTATGCTTTGTAAGTGAACATTCTAATTCATATTCATATTCACCATATTTATAAAAACAAACTTAATAGAAGCAAAGACAGAAAATATTCTTCAAGTCATTGTGGCTCTAGCCATGATCATTGTAATATCGTTCTACGCCATTTGCCTGAGGCTTGCTATTACGACCCCGACAACATACCGAACAATGTTAAGCTTTCTACGCTTGGTACCAGACCCATGCCTCGGACCCTTTCGACTTTCAGGAAGATATGTTAAAGTATTGTCGTTCCGACGTGGACATTTTACGGCGTTGCTGTGGAAAATTTCGAGAACTGTTCATGGAAAACGGAGGAGTGGATCCTTTGAAAGAAGCTTGCACCATTGCCAAAGCGTGCTCCTTAGTGTACCGCCAACTATTCATACCCGAAAACACTTTGGCTGTCATCAGCCCTCAAACGACTAACTATGTCAAATTTCAATACTCGGTCAAAGCCCTACGTTGGTTACATTACTTGTGCGACAAGGAAGACAAATGGATTCGGCATGCCCGCAACGGAGGGGGTGAAAAGACCATCGGAACGTATTCGGTAGATGGCTGGGACTTAGAAAACCCCAAGATCGTGTACGAATTTAACGGATGCTTATTTCACGGATCTCCCGTCTGCCAAAAAGTCAGTTTCAACAACGAACCATGGACGATTTGTACGTTGCCACTTGTCAGCGACGCCTAAAGTTAAAACAGCAAGGATACCAAGTGGTGGAAATGTGGGAACACGAGTACGATCACCGTTTGAAAATTGATCCCGAGTTTAAACACATCGTGGAAAGTTACCGGTAGGTTGACCCCCTGAACACGAGGGACAGTTTGTACGGAGGACGAACCAATGCCACCTGTTTGCTGTACCAAGCCGACGAAGAGAAAGGAGAAGAAATTAAATACTTGGACGTGTGTTCACTGTATCATTACGTGTGCAAATATTGTCACTTTCCTGCGGGGCACCCACAAAACACAGACGGAACACATTGACCTGAAAAACATTCGACAATACGAAGGTTTGATCAAGTGCAAAGTCTTGACTCCTACAGACTTGTACCATCCCGTGTTACCTCACCATTGCCAAGGCAGACTGATGTTTCCCTTGTGCCGTACTTGTGCCGAAACGTGCAACCAAGACCAGGCTTGTCAGCACACCCAGGAAGAACGGGCCTTGACGGGGACATGGGTTAGCGTGGAATTGTTCAAAGCTCTGGACATGGGATACCAACTGTTAGAAGTGTACGAAATTTGCCACTTTCCCAAGACAGAACAATACCACAAGGGTGATCCCAGTCAAAAAGGCATTTTCGCAGACTACGTGGATGCCTTTTTGAAACTGAAACAAGAAGCCAGTGGCTATCCTTCCTGGTGTCACACTCCCGAAGACCAGAAGTTATTCAAAGACAAATACTGGGAGCAGGAAGGCATCACTTTAGACCACATCGAGAAAAACGAAGGTAGGCGATCGTTTGCCAAAGTGATGTTAAATTGCTTGTGGGGCAAAATGGCACAACGAACGTGTTTACCCAAGACGGAGTATTTGACAGAACCTTCTCGCTACTTTCAAATGATTCACGACAAAACCAAATACATGAAACACGTGGACGTCGTTCGTGAGAATTTGATCTTGGTCAATTACGAAGAAGATCTGGACTTTGTAGAAGCCGACGAATTTGGAAATGTCATCATCGCGGCTTACGTGACAGCCCATGCTCGCTTAAAATTGTACGAAGCTTTAGAACTGTTAGGGGAATGCGTCCTATACTTTGACACAGACAGTTGAATCTACATCGATCTCACGGGTCGTCATTACCCTGACATCGAAGGAGACCGTTTAGGTGCCTGGACAGACGAGCACCCCGACGAGAAATTTTAAGTTTCGCTATTGGCGGTCCTAAAAATTACGGCTACGAATACCGGGGCAAACAAGGAGAAGTGCACACGGAGTGTAAAGTGAAAGGATTGACTCTGAATTATCGTACCAGTCGAGTGGTGAACTTTGGCGTATTGAAAGAAGCCTTGCAATCTGGAGAAGATGAAAACTTTAAAGTGACCACCTATCAGCCAAACAAGATTGTACATTTACCCACTCACCAAATATTCAGTCGACCCTTGGAAAAAGTATATCCAATTGTGTACCAGAAGCGAGTGCGACTTCCCAATCACTTCACTTTGCCCTATGGATATGTTGGTATTGGTCTGTATATAAAAAGGGACAATGTCTAAGATCGATAGTTCATTGTGACTACCAAGACCAAGCGAACAAGATGAATCATTTGAAAGAGACATCATTCAAGTTTGGGGATTGTAACAAAGTTTTACCTTCCCATAGTGTGACTAATATTGAATGGATAAGACCCATGCATGGCGACGGAAAATGTCCGGAAGGAAACTACAAGTATCCATGCGGTTGCCATTGTAATTGGGTAACGGAGTTTGCAGACAAGTGCGATTGTGAGCCTTGCGATGTGAGCGATGCTGTACGCTGTGACCTTAGTGATGCAGTAAAGCATCATGGAAACTTTGTTCTCACTATCCCTATCATGGAAAGTGGTGCTGTACGTGTCAAACCTGACGGATGCGAAAGCGATGCTGCTCCTTATCGTGGACACTTTACTTCACGTGTACCACCCTATGGGTGTGATTCATCCCTGAGCAAACTCCTATCGATGTCACCCTACCCTCATCGAGAACCTGTGAAAGACGAATATTCGTTCCCTGTGCGTTTGCCTGAATACTGCAACTTTGAAAATCGTCTTCAATCGTTCAAATGAAAATGGCCTAAGTATCTGGGAGGACCAGCCCCTGAAGAATTAGCCAGAGCCGGATTTTTCTACTTGGGCGAAGGGGATAAAGTCAACTGTTTCAGTTGCGGTGTGTCACTTCACCAGTGGGAACAACAAGATGTAGCCTACCTGGAACATGCTCGATGGTCACCGAATTGTCATTACTTACCCTTAGTGGGACCGAGACATTGAAGTAACCTACCATGTCGTTGAAGAAACCAGATTGGTTATGAGTCAAATGTTGGACATCACCGAAACCAGTATTTAAACTTCATTTCAAAAATGATACTGAATCATTACCAAAATAACTGCAAGAGAAGATCTACAAGGAAGTTTGGCAGTGACTTGCCAGAGTGAAATCTCAATGGGTAACAGTAGAACTTTTGTGTCGAGAAATTCACAAGAGGAAAGTGAAAAAAGTCAACCAATGTGTTAGATTTCTCTGGATCAAGGGTGCGTTCATCCTATTATACCGCTTTAGACCGTTTACATTACAAGATTTCAGTGACATTCTTGGACGTTACTCTGAATGGCAGTGGCCAGAAATTACTCGTTATGTGGATTACTTTTGCTCTTGGAGAAGATTGTAAATTCAATCGTACTGACTGACCTATTCATGTATACTTTACAAGAGAACATTCGTGGTTTGCCTGTGGAATTGAGAGAACGCATTTACCGAGAACTGGTCGAAATACAAGTCAAACGTTTGCATCCGATACGTCACCGGTGTTTGAACCACTGGTACCTGAATGGTATAAGAGAACTAATTCGTAAGAAATTGTTCCAGTGGTCAGACATTGTTCAAAACTTTGAGGTCGCAAATGATCGACATGTTCATAATTTTGGTTACTCCGAGACTCACCTAGTGCAACGAATTGAGGAAGAAAAGTTAAAGGATTACATACATCTTTTACGTGGAATCTACTTAGTGGAAGAGGAAACTTCTAAACGAACACATTTTGTTCAAAGCCTTGCGTTTTCATCTGGATACTTCTCGACCTCTACGGGAAAAAAGATTCGTCAACATTTAGCTACCGAACACGTGTATGAAGATGTGTGTGTAGCTTGTGACTTACACCCCCATTGGACAGATGTACGTGCCTGGAAAAAATGGGGTTTTGAGGCTTGGACCCAAGAAGTGGCCCAGTATGCTCGAAAAGTCACTTTTCAACCTTTGTTGCTGACAGTACTAGAAGAACCCATCACCCAGGACAGGACTATAATGGACATTCCTGAAAGACCCTTTAGGGAGGACACTTGTGTGACATTACCCCCTGTTGAACTTGTCAGAACATTATCCAAAACATTTTCATGTGCATTTTATCGTTGTACTTAAGCCTCTGGCGTTTATGTATTTTTGTCTTTCGTGTTCATTTTTAAAACATCAATAAACGTGTCCTGAAAAAAAAGTATAAAAGCTCTTGTCTTGTCTGTTTTCGTGTCACAAGTGATATTCCTGACACTATGGCTACCTCTGCTGTCTCTGCTCCCTCTTCCTTCACTTTCATCGACGAATACTTAGATCGTGCCAGTTGGGAGGCTTTGTATCTTCGCCATCCCTTTAACATGCTCATTGCTGGACCTAGTGGTTCAGGCAAAACCGAATTTGTCAAACGTTTGATAAAACATAAACATCATTTGATCGATCGTACACCTCAACGCATCGTGTGGTGTTACAAAGACTGACAATCGGCGTACTGCCTCTTGCGAGAAAGTCAAGGCGATTCCATGTTGTTTGTGGAAGGCATTCCTAACGAAGACAACGGAATCGTGTCTGACTCCCGTCAAACCCATTTGGTCATTTTCGACGACATGTTAGGAGAAGACGAAGAAGAAATTAAACTTTGGTTTACGCGCAAAGGGCATCATCGTAATGCCAGTGTCATTTACATCACTCAAAATTTGTTTCAACAACGTAAAGCCCATCGCACCATCAGTCTCAATGCTCATTACGTGGTCTTGTTTAAAAGTCCTAGAGATAAATCGCAAGTGCAAGTCTTAGCCAAACAGTTAGGAACACCTTGGCTGACTCAGGCGTACCACGATGCCACTCAAACTCCACACGCTTATTTACTCGTCGATTTGAAACCTACTACCCCCGATGATTTGCGATTTCGTAACCAATTGTTTCACCACTGGTGTCAAGACGGAGGGCCTGTCCTGTACACGTCTCCGTCCTCGACTTAACCCCACCAAAAAAATCTATAAAAGCCTTAGACACTTTTCGTCTGTCTCACACAGTGTCAACATGACATCTCTTCAGTCTCATCTTCCCGTTAAATTGATTCGTGCCTTGTATGGCATCAGCCGCGAGAAAATCCACAAATACGTGCTCGTGTCTTAGAAGCCAGTCTCAAAGAAGTGTTACGATGAATCACGGTGACAGCACGGCAATTACTGCAAGGTATCATTCAGATTCCTCATCAAACCAAACGCTTTTTTAATAGAAACAAAGTAGCTTTGACCCAACTGGCCAATCCCCGCATCGACACTCAAACCGAAAAACAAATCATTTTGAAACCAAGAGGGAGCGGTAATCTAGGAGGTGTCATCATTCGCTCCCTCTTAAGATGGGATCCTAATGGTCCCAAAGTTCTCCCCAAGAAAAAGTCAAACGAAGCCCCAAGAAGAAAAAGAGCAACGGTGTCAAGACCAGGTCATCACACCCGGAAAAAGAAAAGCCCACAAAAAAAAAGAAACAGAAAAGTCCTCCGAAAATGAAAAGCCCACAAAAAATTAGTCGTAAGAGAGGCACTTCAGCTAGGACGCAACCTTACATTCCCAAACCACGGCCTGCAACGACGGTGACTGCGTCTCCGGTAGCCTCATCTTCATCCACTTCCTCGTTGATGACCCCAAGGAGACCCGTGTCTCCAAGAGCTTGTCCAGTGGCGGGACCCTCCTCTTTAGTGGCAGTGTCAGCTACTCACAAAGTGAGTACCACCACTACTACCATCCCCAGGAGTCACCAGAGACGCTACCCCACGAAGTCCTGAGGAAGAAGAGATACGAGAAGTTTTTCAAACACCGTTAGCAGCTCCCATTTCTAGTAAGGTTGCAGCATCCTTGTTGACCCCGTCCCCCACACCCCAACGAGAAGAAATGAAAGCTTGGGTTAAAAAGATGATGTCCACTCCTCCTTCGACAGAAATGAAAAAGAAAGAAGGGAAACCAGAAGTGAAAAAAGAAAAGAAGACCAAAGCCATTCCATTACCACCTCCGCCACTACCTTCGACTTCTACTCCCGTAGCCCATCGGACACGTAAATCCGTTTCCAAACCACCCTTTCACCCCATTCCAATTAGCATCAGCGAAGAGTGGGTGACTTATTAACAAACAAAATGGAAAAGGTGTTAGCCAGCATTTACTACGATCCCTCCCATCCTGCAGGTTACGGAGGAGTTCAAAAATTATATCGTGCTGCCAAAACTCGACTGAAAAGTCTCCGTTTTCCTCAAGTGCAACGATGGTCACAAGAACAAGCTACCTACACTTTACACAAACCCATTCGACGCAAGTTTTCCAGAAGTCGTACGTAAGTGGAAGGCATGATCATCAATGGCAAGCCGATTTAGCCGATGTCTCTCATTTGGCCAGCTATAATCGCGGCTACAAATATCTGTTTTGTGTCATCGACGTCTTTTCCAAATTCGCCTGGGTCGTGCCGTTGACTTTCAAATCGAGCAACGAGTTAGTGCGAGCCCTGCAACGAGTGTTGAAACAAAATGGTCGTCACCCTCTTCGATAGCAAGCGGACAAAGGTACCGAATTGTTGAACCAAGCTTTCCAAAAATAATTAAAGAAACGTGACATTCAGTTTTTTTACCACCGAGAATCCTGAAACCAAGGCCAGCATCGTGGAACGTTTTCAAAACACTTTGAAAGAACGCATGTGGAAATATTTTACGCATCACCACACTCTGAAGTACATCGCCATCTTATCGGACCTGGTACAAGAGTACAACCAATCTTACCATCGAAGCATTGAACATGCCCCGCAAGAGGTGACTCCCGACAACGAAGTGCTGGTTTCTGAACGTCTGTTTGGTACGTCCCGGACGGGGCTGCGAGGGCTGTCCCCAAGAAAAGTGGAGTGTTGGAGATTGGGTGTGTATTGGCAAAACCTACGCACTTTCGACAAAGGTTACTTACCTAACTGGACCACCGAATTGTTTCGTGTCACTGGACGAGTGCATGGCCGTCATCCTACCGTTTATAAATTGGAAGACATGAACGGAGAAGTGTTAAAAGGAAAGTTTTATTTGCCCGAGTTACAACGTGTCACCAAAAAAGAAGACGACGTGTACGACATCGAAAGCATTCTTGAACGCAGAACCCGTAAAGTGGGCAAACTACATGTCAAAGAAGTCACAGTACGTTGGAAAGGATATCCACCCAGTTTTGATTCTTGGATCGACGCTTCGCAAGTCATCGACTATAAAAAGAAGTGACCATCATGCCCTTTCACACAGAATCAGCTACTGCGATCACTTCTTCACCCAGTTCTTCTCTGCAAGATTTACAGAAACAACCCTTGTGGGTGTGGTGTGGAGAACGTTTGCCTAAAACGCAAATCGCCTTTTCTGCCAAATCTTTGTGGTGTATTGTGTCATCGGTGCAGCCATTGCCAATTTGAGTTTGCAACAAGGAGACAAACAATTGTGGATCATTTTATTAAGCAGTTGCATCGGTTACCTGCTTCCCAATCCCTCCCTGAAATTCACTTTGAACGGGAACAACGGGAACCTTGTGTCCAGTGCCAGTGTTAGTCACCACTCCAACAACAACAACCCCATTTTGGGCGGAGACACTCCTCTGACTTCCAGTAACCCCTTGGACAGCCACAGAACTCTGGAATTATGAGCCACCATAACCAATTTTACTTAATCTTACCCAGTGACAGTTCCATGGAGGTGTTTCCCAATAACACTTTGTGCTGTTACACGGTGAAATTACCTCAGGCCATCCAATTAGATCACGAAGCCCATTGGGAAGTGGCTTTGGTAGAAATCATTCACCCGACCCAAGTCCTTAATGTCCTTCCCAATTAAAAAAAATGTACGGTGGAAGTTCATGACGAGCAAATGCAGCAGTAATTGGATACCAATGTAAAATATGATAAGAAAAAGCCTAGCACAAAAAATCAAAAGTCGACCACCTATCGTTCCTCCAGGTTATTATTTTAGCGGACAACATTTGGTGAGCACCATTGCCTCCAGGTTTAATGTCGTGTTTCTTAAAGCTCTGGAGAGTGTCAGAAAAAGTGTCAACCTGGAGTACCATAAAGGAGCTCGTCGCCTACTGATGAAATTTTCTGAGGGGGGTAAAATAATGTCCATTTTAATTTGTCCTAAATTGTTTGACTTGCTGGGCGGGGACATGGAGATGAGGAAGAAAGTAGAACAAAAAGGCGAATCACCAATCATTTCCGACAACGATTCTTTTGCCAAGTTTTTTCGTGCCCAGGTAGAACTGAACCAAAGACTGAATTTGATCTTTCTGTACTCCGATGTGGTGGAGTACAATGTGGTGGGACACACCTCCGTACCGTTACTGCGTGTCATTCCTTTTAAAGTGGATTCTGCCACGAACACTTACGAGGAAGGTGGAAACACTTATCATGTTCACCGCGAATTTGTACATCCTCAATTTTTGCCTGTCAGTAATCATGCCTTATTTGGACACTGTCAACATTGCTATAAAAGGAGATCTGGGAGAAAATATTCCATTCACCAAAGGAAAAGTCACAGTGAAACTCCATTTTCGAAAACGGTTCTCTAACGACTCGTAAGTCATGTATCCAGTGTACCGAGGGGTTGCTCGACAGCGAGGACACGGTTTAGGAGATATGTTAAAATCGGCCTTTCGTTCAGTGACTCCCGTGTTGAAACGCTTTGAAAGGTGCTGCTCTGACACAAGGCAAAGAATTTCTCTAAATGTCATCATCGATAAACAAAACCCTAAAGAAGCCTTCTTGATAGCAGGCAAAAACGTCTTGTTGCAAACAAGCAAAGACCTTTTCGGTCGACGAGAAACACCTATAAATGCCCTGTGCGGTAACGAGTCAGGCATTCCTACTTCCCTGACGACACAGCAAGGACAATGTAGAAAAAGACGAAGAAGAAAACACCCTTTCACCAGACTTCACACTTCTCAAGCTAGAAAGACAAAGAAAAGAAGAACTGCTCAAGACGTTTTCGATTATTAAAGTATTGAGAAACAGAAAAATGATGCACCGAGAGTCTTCCGCCTGTTCCAAGTCGGAACTGGATCTGTTTGCCATTCCCCCCACCATGATGACCATGCAAGAATCCCAATGGGTCGAATTTCATCACGTTTCCTCTTTGACGGATTCCGCTTCCGTCGAGTTTTAAATCAAAGGGCAGCCCGAAGATTACATCGATCTGAATAGCAGTTACTTGTACTTGAAAGTCAAAGTAATCTAAGCGGACGGTGACCCTCTAACAGTTACGTCCAGAGTAGCTTCCGTCAACAATTTCATGCATACCTTGTTCAGTGGAGTGGACTTGTATTTGAATAACAAATTGGTCAGCAGCAGAATGGATACTTACCCTTACCGAGCGTACCTGGAAAATCTCTTGACGTACGGAAAAGAGGTCCATTATCGAAGATCATCTGTTCCAAGGACAGTTACCCAAACGTTTACTCCTTGGTATCGTGAGCAATACAGCCTTCAGTGGATACCAGAATGAAAATCCTTTCAACTTCTATCACTTCAACGTGTCAAAGATCGAAGTCAGTCGCGAAGGCAAGACCTTGTTTACCCGACCCTTTGAGCCTAACTTTGACAAGAAGAATTACTTGAGGTCGTTCTTGTCCCTGTACGAAGCCACCGGACAGTTAGGAACCAACACCAGTCACGGCATTACATACGACGATTATGCAGGAGGCTATGCTTTGTGGGCTTTTGATTTCACTCCAGATCAAGGCAGCGATGAGGGACATTTCCACCCTATAAAATCTGGCCAGATTCGAGTGGAAATTCAGTTTGCAAACCGAGAACCTGATGAAACGGTGAACGTCATCCTGTATGTAGAATTTGACAATACGACAGAAATCAACAGTTTGAGAGAAGTCATTCTAGACTATTAGAAGCCATGGAAGACTGTTGTCCATCTTTACCTAGTTGAGAAACTTTGGACATGGAATGTGAGGAGACTGTGGAAGGAGAATCCCAAGACAATAACGAAGAAGTCATCATGATGAAGTCCCGATGGCCAGAACAAGAAGCCCAGTTAGTTTCCTGTTTTGCTACAGTCCTGGGACATACAATTAAGGAATTGATCAAGAAAGATTGCTATGGATGTCAAAACGATCATCCTAGTCAAATTCAACACGACAAATGTCTGATGCTGAGTCAAGAAGAAAAATTGGACGAATATCTCGAAAAAGCTTGGAGTCTCATCGAGACAGAATTCGTGTTTGATCAGTGGTATAAAGGCTTGCGTAAATATTCTTCTCCTCCATTAACGCCTATCGAGATCCGTCGCATCGAAACTCTCGTGAACCAGGGTCCGAAGTCGGAGCTCGTACCCTTTTGCTTAACAGACATTTTCCAAGAGAAAATCAGGATCGAATTGATCAATTATTATTACCTGTGAAGAAAAAAAACAACACAAACATGGATACCTGGGAACTTTATGATCTTTTGAACCACAGTTCGTATACTGCTTCTTGGAATCCTGTCGTATGTGCTAAAGATGAACTCACTCATCGCAAACCTCAAGACCGTCAAGCTTATGTGATCAACACGGACAACAGTCATCTCCCAGGAACCCACTGGGTAGCCGTCTACTTTCCTCATAAAGGATGTGTGGAGTCTTTTGATTCGTATGGATTCCCCCTTTGGAAGACTACATCATTGACATTATGAGAAGAAATCCTCAGACCACACGATTCAATAATGTGAAATTACAAGGCACAGATTCCTTGGTGTGTGGACAATATTGTGTGTATTTTCTGCATCATTGCAGTCTGGGATATTCTTTAGAACATTTAGTGACTTATTTTGATCGTCATTCTTCTAGAAACGATGTAAAACTAGATAATTGGTTTTCTGACCAGTATGCTTATCTTTTGTCTTTAGCAAGGAAACGTAGTGTCCATCAATGGCCCAATGACTTCCAACAGTAGAAATCACAATTTCATTCACAACGTTGCCAGCCCTGTCAAAAAAATTGTTAGTCAGTTGAAAAAATGTTTGTTATTTGAAAAAAAAATGTTTAATGTTATATTGAATGGTTATTGTTAAAAATTTGTTAGTTGTTAGTGATAAGTGATTTTAAATTTAAAAAATGTTGTGCTTTGAAGAAAAAATGACTTTGTGGTTTGTTTTGCAATGGGTATCATGATTCATGCTCTTTGTCTCCTCTCTATTCCTCACATCACACTATTTGAACGTTCCGACTCGAAAACCGTGTAGGGATGTTTTCCTTCACGTCCGCGCTTTGACTATAAAAACTGTGTAGTCTTCACTCTGACCATCCATTGTCGACTCATCCTCCTACGAAGATGTGCTCAAAACTAGCTAAGCTGAACGAAGCCTACGTGAATTTGCATCGTGTCAGACAAAGTCTGATACCGAAGCCTGAAGAGATAGAGAATGTTAGAATGTTAAAAGTCACTGAAGACCTGATAGAAGAGCTCTTCAGAGAAGAAATTAACAGGGAGAAAGAAGAATGGACAGAGAAGTACACACTTCAGAAACAGCAGAGAGAACAGAGAGAGCAGCAACAACAAGATCAGCAGCAGGAACCTGAACCTGACAGAGGTTTTGTCGACTGTTGTGTCGACACCAAAGAGTTATTCTTCTCTTTCCGAAGAATCAGACCTTATCCTGTGAGAAAGCTTGTCGTCAAAGGAGGTCACAATCTTAGATCCTAAAAGATTGCCATAGCTTCAAGTTCACACAAAAAACAGCCCTTTTCAGGGCTACCCCATACTCTAGAAAAGAAATAACATTCCATTGTCTATGATAAGTTAGAAAAAAATAGAAGTGGGTCTATAAGCACATGAATTCATTATCTTGGTTAGAAAGTGTATGTATAAGCATTTTCTTTAAGTGGCTTGTGAATTTGTTTTAGAATAGCGATGGGTAGTAAAACAAAGTGAGTGGGTGTTTCTTTTAGGTCCGCGCGTGTTTTGATAATGATCTAGGTAATATAAGTTTTGGGTCTTAGGGGTGTTCTCCATCACATCCGTGCTTTGCAAATAAATACGAAAACAGTCGGCAGTCTGGCTACCCATCGTTGATTTGTCAACAGCTTAAAAAATTCGCAGCAGACTTTAAAAAGTAATGGAACTCCAGATGCATCTGGAATATGCCAAACGCTTGTTGGACGAACTGGCTATGGAGGCTGTAGAAGAGGAAGCCCGGATAGAAGAAGAGGAGGAGAAGAAGAAAAAGAAAGTAGAGGAGGAAAAGAAAAGAGAGATCAGGCCTCACCCAATGATGAGACCTAAGTATGAGGTCAAACCCATGGTGAGGACACCTCCCCAGCCAGTAGCTGCACCACAGCCACAGACACAGCCTCTTCCGTCAGTACAAAGACCAGTAGAAGTGCGTGTGGAAAATAGGATACCACAACAACATCCACGGCTCTGGCACAGACAGAGGGAAGTCTCCAGGTTCCCAGACAGTGAAGACTGGGATTCTGAAGCCAATCATCCCCCTTCTGCGATTCCAGTCACAATGGTGAATTGGGCGAATGATTGGAGTAGGAGATGCGTGTGCGGTGCCAGGCCATGGAGGTGTCACCACTAACCGATGCCTCTGGAGTTCCCGAAAAACAGCCCTTTTCAGGGCCAACCAAAACTCTAGAAAAGAAATAGTAATTAATTTGCCAATGTGTGAATGTGGAGTAGTGTGAATATAAACACTCACTCCTTTCCTGATGTGATTGTATGCGTTTATTTGTGTGTGATTGTAAGCGCTCTCGTACGTCTGTGTGGATAGTGGATTATGAGTTTGATTTTGCTGCTTTGCGTGTATGGATAGTATATTTTGTTTTTGTTTTTGTTTTTTGCTGCTTTGCGTATGTGGACAGTATATTTTGGTTTTGTTTTTTGCTGCCTTGCGTGTGTGGATAGTATATTTTAGTTTTGCTTTTTTCTGCTTCCCGTGTGTTGATAGTAGAGTATGGTTATGTTTTTGCATAGTCATTACTGTGTGAATAGTACATAATATGAGAAGAGAAAACTAGAGGATGTTTTCCTTCACGTCCGTGCTTTTCGTTTAAGAATGCATAGCGTTCGCCGTTCGCGCCATTCTACGGAATAAGCAGAGAAGATGGAAGTGTCAGCGCTGTTTAACGATTTAAGAAATGTTTACTTTTGGATGATGGATGGAGAATGTGCTATTGAAAGGATATAAAGAGAATGGAGGTTAAGAAAACGTCATGACTATGTCAATGAACTAAAATTAGCCAGGAAGATGATAGAGGAGATGATAGAGGAAGAAGTTAAGAGATTGAGAGGATTGATTCAACCAGAGTATGTCAGAGTGGGGACAATTAGTCTATGGACAAGGTAAAAGAAGTGAGATACTATTTGGAAGAGCTAAAGAAATGGTCAGAGTGGCAGTTTGTGAAAAGGGGTGGTGAACAACTAAAGAAAGCGGAAGAACAGATGAGAAAGGTAATAGATGAAGAAGTGCAGAAAATCAAGGACAGGTGGAGAAAAGATAGGAAAGAACAAGAGAATAGAAAGAAAAAGGAAGAGTTTGAGGGGCTGAACAATAACTGATCAAGATCCAAAAGAAGTTTAGAGCCATGGGCCACCCTGACTGGATACCGGAAAATGAAAAGAGGAAGAAGAAAGGAATTTTGGGAAAGATAAGGGGATGGATGAAGAAGTGGAGGAAATAGAAGAAGAAGAAGAAACACAAAGGCCCTTTACAGGGCCATTCATATGCCTCGAAAAGAAATTAACTTTCATGCCTAATTGCTTTTTTTTAAAAATGTCTGTTGTCTATTGTCTGTGTTCTATCCATCTTCCGTGTTCAATTTCCCTTGACACTATACAGGCCCACTATGTTTAATTTCCCTTGTCGCTATACAGGTCCACAATATATTCCCATGTTAAATTCCCCTTGTCGGCATAAACCATAAAAAAAATTCCCCATGTTAATTTCCCATTGTCGCCAAAGGGCCGGGACCCTATTTTAACATTAAAGTTCCCTTGTCGCTGTATCGCCCCACTACACTACTGTTGTCTACCACCTGTGTGCTTGTGTCTGACACCATCTGGTTAATGTGTTGTTTGGTAGGTTTCTCATTGTTGTTTTCTGGTGTATCATGTCTGTTTTGGGGTGAGTTGTTCTCTTGATGCTCTTGTTGCTGATTAGGAGTGTCTATCATCTGCCTCCTATTTGGTGTTGCTGTATTTATCTTTGTTATATTGTTGTTAGTATTATCCTCTTGTAAGTTAGTCACTGTTGCTGTTGGTGTTGTATTTTGTCAGTGTTATCTTCTTATAGGGGTGTCACTGTTGCTGTTGATTTTGTTCCAGTGTTTGTTACCTCATTTCCTGCTGCATTTTGAGGGTCTTGGGTTTGAATTTCTTTTTCCTTTTTGGATTTCAGTTGTATGTTGATTGGTCTTCTTTTCTGACAGGGTTTGTATAGCCGCGTCCAAGGTTGTTATATTGTCTTTTCTTTTTTTGTTATTTGCATTTGCCCTTGTGACCCTGGGTGAGCATGGTTGTAGGATTGTTAGTTTTCGTTTCGTTATTTATTTTGTTGTTGGAGAGGTGAGATAAGTTCCCACTAGTGTTTCCGTGGCGGGTTCTTTCTGTTTTGCTGTAATTAGATCTGTTTTCTGATTGCTTTGTGCTTGGTTTGTTATTTCCATTTTTTTCTTCAGTTTGTTATGTTTTAGGAGAGCAATTTTGTTCCTGGATCCTTGTGAAATATTTACATGTTTTATTGCTTGTGTTATAGTAATAGGTGTTGAGTTAAATTTTGTCAAATAATTATAATTAGCGATAATAGAAAGTATTAGTTGTTATAATTGTTAAATGGATTAGTTATTAATCTATGCTGTAAAATATTTCTTGTAATACTGGTGAAACATTTTGTTTAAGTTATGTTATGTCACTGTCTTTTGTTATGAACAGACTTCTGGTGAAACATCTTATAACAACACTGGCTTGTTGTTTTTGTTTATAAGTATTTCACCCAGGTTTTGCTAGTATATATTCCCTAGCACCTGTTTGAGGTCTGTTCAGTAAGTTATAGTGTCGTAGTCGAGTATTCCTAGTATATGTGATAGCTCTATCTAGTTTGTATTGGTTTTATAAGGTCAAATCTGGTTGGAGGTTGAATTCTTGGATTTGATTTTTCGGCTTTTATTTCTTAAGTGTGTTATTTTTATATGTCAGATTTGATTGCAAGTTGAATCCTTTAGGTTGTTTGCTACCGTAGTGGTGTTATTATATTCGGCAAGCTTTGATTGGTAGTTGAATAGTTCGGATGAAATTAAGAAATTTATATTGTTCATCTGTATGATATAAAAGGGTGATTTATATTGGCAGTTGAATTGTTCGGTTTGTCCTTTTGTTTTCTAGTATGCCCGTACTAATTAAGTAAGGTCAATTCTGATTGGTTGTTGGTTGTTTGGATTATTCTACTGTAATAGTTTTGTATATTGAACAGTATAGATATTTAGTTTTGATTTAAATATGTGTTGCTCTAGTAGTCAGCGTAGTTATTTGGATGTTATTATTGTTATTATTGTTTTATTATTATTTGCAGTTTATAAAGTGACAGTAGATTTAGATACACGAGTTAAAATTCGTTTGTTTAATGAGTTAATGAAAGTTAGTTATAATGTTAGTGATATTAAATATAAACGTTACAAATGACGGAAAGAGGCACAATGTAAATTTCTTTGGCATTAAATCTAAATAGATGGGGAATAATGATTCCTTGCCTTACTGTTGTAACAGTAGGTTGTTGTTGTTGTTGTTGTTGTGGGGTTTAAAGCCATTTTTCAGCACACGATAGGATATGCATGGCAGCCAGTATTAATGGGGAAGGAAGAACCCAGGAAAACCCCGGGAAGAACCACCGACCCACGAGAAGCTACTGGCAAGTTTCTCACATACCAACATTAGTGTAATAGTAAGGTGAGTTGATAATTAATTGAGACCAGTCGCGATGCCACTGGCCTTCATTCGTTCCTACTGCTGCTGCCCGCTTTCCTTTGTTCTTCGTCTTGATTTTAATTACCACGTGCTGGGTTTCTGACTGATCAAAAATTAGAGAATATCAATTTTGATGGCGGTAAACAAACGGATCAAATTAGGATACTGAAAAATAGAGATATTATCAAAAGCAGTTTCCAGCTAAAATGGAAACTGCATAATTCACTTAGGCAATTTTGGCACTTTGCTCGACCTTTTCAATATCGAGTTCAAGGCGGTCATCAGAAGATAAGTCAGCACCTGGTTTTCAGTGCTGTTATCGTCATTCCACATGGTTCAACCTTCCATTGGACTGCTAACATCCCAGCTGGTAGTTGCTTCCATACTGAAGTGTAAAGCTTCCTTTTAACAGCAGCAGTACCCTCCTCTATTATTCAATAGCAGCAGACTCGTTGATATGTAGGTATCACCAGACTTCTGTCTTTCTTCTTCCACAAATATGTGGGTCCCCGTGTCCAAACATACAGCACGTTTCCCATGCTTCCACATACCACTCCGTCAAGATACCAACCATGGCTCGTGCTTCTCCCTCAAGGTCGCCAAAGAATTATTAAGCAAAGGGAGCTTTCCAGCGAAGTTATTCTGCACTACACTTGTCGTCCCGGGCAAACAGATCGGTCCAAGCCAAGGTGCAGTGCTCCCCAATGTTAACTGGTCAACGTCCCCTTGATGAATGCTGGAAAGGAATGATGGAGGGATACAAGACCAATATCATTACCAAAACAAATCTGGAACGTGTTGACCTAAAAGAAACCATCACTCACACTGTACTTACAAACACTAACTACAAACACATACAGACTATTTTTGACAAGCTACTGAAACAAAGTGCTGATAGACCATTCCATTCCATTCTAGATGAACAACGCACAGCTCTACTTCAGAGCCCTCCACGTGGCGGCTATGAATCTGCCACGAAGAATGATGATAATGATTCGCCCCCAGCCATACAAGGACTAAGTTGTTTGCCCGGGACGGCAACGAGTATTGGCTAAATATTTTCACCGGTAAATTACATCTTGGGGATGGATGGAATCAGACAGTTTATACAGAGCGAGCAGGATCGGCTTACCAGGATGCATCTCAAGGTCATAGGCAAGAAAATGAGGCAAAATAACAACACAGGATACAACAATTTCTCTAAGCACAAAATACTGAATTAGTAAAGAAGAATACTATTCTGCTAGCTGTATGACCCTTTATTACAGGTCACTGATAAGAATTCACCAAGGCAGGCATAGAGTGACGGGAGGGAAGAGTCAACACGAGGCAGTATTCAGAAAGAAGGGCAGCCAGTGTTAAGACACACCACCAGAATCATGACTGTTGAACGGTGGAAAACAATTTTAGCTGAACTGATGAATGTTGTGGCACCATGGGAGTTCATTGGGGAAGGCGTAACACGTGACAGTCTGCTAAACAAGGGAGGCGTAAGTCCAGTGACGTCACCTAGAAACATACAAGCGAAACCCTCCTATACCGGGGAAGCTACCAGTTTTGCCGAAAATACCCGTTCCACAACAGCAGTCTCATAGAACAACACAGAAAAGAAATATTGCTAACATTGCCTGAATGTATACGGTTTTCATTTGACTGAAAACCGTTTGGGATAATATCTTTATTTTTAAATCCTTATTTGACCTGATTCGTTACCGCCATCAAAATTTTAATTCTCATATACTGCCTTTGTCGACACTCTTGCACAGTTGTGGCAGACTCAAATTCCATTCTAAACATGAGTGCATGTTAGGTTCATTCCCACTCATGACGGCCCTTCATTCAGATCGTTAGAGGCTTATTAGTCGGAAGACCTTCAGGCCTAATTAATCAGTGTTCTATGAACACTTAAATGCCTGGGTGATGAGGTACTAATTCCTTCCCACATGATTAATTAAGCAGCCAGCTTTGCTGACATAATCTCGTCGTATATGCCCTGACGAGCGAAAACGACGTTAATGCAAATAGTCAGTCAGTCAGTGCTTATAGACACACTTCTATTTTCACATAAAACAAAGAAATGAAGTGATTATAGACACACTTCTATTTTCTACGTAAAACAAAGAAATGAATTTATTAGAGACACACTTCTATTTTGTAACTTACTAACATACAATAGCCAATTGAACTAGTATGTATTTGGGTAACAGTGAAAAGGGATGTTTTTGTGGACGGAGAGATATGGCAATCTTATATTGTCTAAGATTGCATCCCCGTCGTGCGACAGACTTTCCCACACGACACTCCACAAAACCTCTGTCTGGTTCCTGCTGTTGTGGATGCTGCTGCTGTTCTCTCTTTTCTCTCTGCATCTGAATTTTGTTCTCTAGCAAAATGAGCAGCAACTGACGGAACAGTAAAACAATTATATTTCAACGCAAGATTTTTGATTTCTTCGTGGAGAGATTTGTGCGATAAATAACGCATTGGGTCGTACAAACTAATCATAGTTTCCATTATCTGAACTTTAAAACAGCCACACGGATACAGGATCGTTTTTACTTATTTCGTTAATAAAATCGAATATATCTCCTTGGTAAAATTTAACAGTTCGATTTCGCGGAAATATTGTTACTGCATTAGTCCACGCATGCGCATTATGGTCAATAATTTCGATCGAAGCTCCTTTTGATTTATATTTTGATCTGTACAAAATCTATATGGTTATCGTTTTTATTATTGGTAAATTTTAGTTTCTTTCCTAGCTCAGCGACGTTTCTGACAGATGCTCTGGTATTTATAATTATTTATTCCCATTTGTTTATTATTTTACGTCTTTTATTCGTTAGATCGTTTCCACGTATCGGGTTTATAAAATGTTCCGTTACTCGTTCAACTACACAATTTAGCCACGACAACTTCATTGGTTTTAGATTATTGACGCTGGGTTTATTATTTATCGGATATTACACGTAGATAACCGCGGTTACAGGATACGCTGGTTCATAATTTTTTATGTCATCAAGATAATTATGATACAACAGTTATTTTATCTGAAAATTCCACTTTTGAAAGAAGATAACTCTGTTGTCAAGCGAAATGCTCTCGCATGCAGGTTACCTCGATTGTTGCTACGTTATTGATCTCAAGAAGGGAGATAACTCTGTAACATATATTTCTCCGGTAGAACTTCATTTTTTTATCATTTTAATTAATTAATTAATTAACCATAGGTATGTTAATCAATACCAGTAAAGTAACATAATTATATAATAGTTCAAATTACTAAAGGGATATTTATGGTGTCTAACTTACAAACGAAATAAGGCAGAAAAACACAACGTTACATGTACAAAATAATTATTTATTTTAGCTGTTATACGGAAAATATATTTTTTTCAAACCTGACTTCGTCAAAGGCAGAAATGTGTAACATATAATTATTTTATACAGCGTGTTTCTAAACAGAAATAAATTCACGCTGTAATTTTACTCAGTGCTGTAGCAATCCAGCACAGGTAACTGTAAAATAATTTCTGAAACGTATATCTGTAAGATGTGTACGGGGGTACAACGCTAGAGTGTAGAATTCATAGACTCTAGGTCTGGCGTTCGAAACCAGTGACTGACAATTGTCGACGGTTGCGATATTTCGCTATTTTTCATTAATAGGTGGGGGTCCAAAAACCCAAGGTCGAACTTCAACAAAAAAAAAATACACCCGCCCACCATAACAAAACGTGGAGGGTGATCTTTTCCACTCTCCTGGGGTCGATTTGGGGGGGGTGCAAAAATATGTTGAACGTAGAAGGCTCCCGTATATGTGTTGCCGTCCTTAAAACAAAATTTTTATTTATTTGTGCAGTCCTTTGAATTAAGTTATAGAATTAAGATTATATATTGTGCCGTCCTTAGAATTAAGATCGTATATATCAAAAAAGCTTACAAGACAAATCTCAGTTTGTATATTCTCACTAGACAAACGTCAGTTTTACTATTCTCATTGGACAAACCGCACGTTGGCTATTCTCACTAGCCAAATCTTTAGTTGGTTATTCTTACTAGACATACGTCAATTTGGCAAACTAGAAAAAATATCAATTTGGCTATTCTCACTAGACAAATTTGATGTATTTTAAGTATATATGCGCTGCAAATATGTTTTTATATGTATTTGTGTCATCCTCAAAAACGGTAAATGACGACCTAAAATATTTTATATATAAAATGAATTTTGAAAATATTAATACTATTATTTCTGCAATTAAAAAATTAAAACATGACGGTATGAAAATTTAAGTTGATCGTGGCAAAAATATTGTTGATTTTGAATCGTTACAAAATCGTAAATTTGAAGGCGAATATACACTGTCAGCGGAATACAGATTAATTAAAACCATCCAGCAAATTATGGTACAATCTATACCAACAGTGAAAGATACAGAAGTGGAAAAATGCGTCTCGCTTTTCGTGATTGAAAAAATTAGATCAAAATTATCTGACGAATACGAAACAAAAAAGAATATCAATACACGCGTAAGACAACTGAAGAAGATTATATCAGATCGCGAAAACGAAAACGCTGTTACTTATGAAAGTGATTGTAGTAACAACGTCACTAATGATGAAAATGAAAGTTATTACTAGTGATTGTGAAAGTAAAAGTTAATTTTATTTTAAATAAAATATTTTTGATTCTGATTATAATATTGTTTTTAAAACGATTTTCCTAGATTTTAGAGACATTTTGTGAAAATTCATCGTTTTTTCATCGATTTTAGTCGATTTTTCAATTTTAAAAAAATAAGCGAAATTGCAGATTTTTGAAGGGTGAAAACCGCAGCGATTCTCTAAATGATTTATCGATAAATCATTACATTTTCGTGAAACATAGTCAAAAGTAATGTTTGTTTTTTTAAACTGAAATATATCTGATTTTGATTGGGTTTTTTTAGCAGAAAAAAAAATGAAATTTTTTCGATTTATCGATAACTCATTTAGGGATTGGCTGGGGTTTCCAACCAATCAAATTATAAAATTTGACTAATTTTCATTATTTTTTTAGTAGCATATACCCAATCAAATAATAAAATCTGATTGATTTTTATTATTTATCTGAAATCTGAGCGAGGATGAGTAAAAAAATATTCTTTTATAACATATTTTGTAATTGTTTTATTATACTTTTTAGAATATATCAACCAATTAATAAAATCAGACTTTTTATTCAGAATTAGACAACATTTTTAAGCTGATCAAATTTAATGCAGGAATGTACATAATTCATAATCGGATCTCTATCACACGTGATCATAATAATATGTTCTCGCCGCAGTTCATCTATTTGTTACTGTGTCAAAAAAGTCGTCGTTGCCGAGTTCATCAATAACTATATCAACACTAAACTGTTCTGTGTTGACTGGAGACTGTGTCATTATTGTTCTGATGGCATTTTCAAGTACCTCCACCTTGTTGTTTGTGAAAACTCTCACATGTTGGTACAGTATATAATATACCTCTTGAATAAATAATTAATTGCTAAACAGTCTGGAAAAATATCTCGTTAAGATTTGACATACAGATTTATATTCAAATTTTCATTTCTTAAATCAATTAAATGGTTAGCAAGTTTGAAATTTATTCTTGATAATAAATTATTATGACATCGTAGATAAACAGGATTAATATGTTTTTGTACAATCAAATCTTCAGGAGGTACTTGCGGAGTAAATGTATATAAAATATATCCTTGCTGAGCTTGATTTGATTTTTCAAGATCTATTTGATAATTGTCATCAATTACATCGCATACAAGATTTCAATAGTTAAAGATATATTAACGATTCCTGATGAAATATGACGCCCGCCACCGTATGGAACATTGTTATGTTTGAGAATACCTGGAAGTGGGGCTATATTTTCCATGATTCAACGATTTTAGGAAAGTTTTCGTTGATAATTTTTTTGTGTTCCTCCTTATTATATTTTGGTACTGCATATGTAAAATCACCTGGTCCTTCATATTATTTTTCTGTTAATTTATAATGATTGATAAATGGTTTTCTAGGGCGGGGGAAAAATAGCGTGGTTAAATACCTCCTTAATGAAAGTGTCATTAACATGATTATAATCTGATTCCATCTGATTTAGATGTTGTATTGTTTCAATGATTTGTTGTTTTATATCATCATTATAATGTTGTGATAACGACAAAAACAGATTTTATATTTTGTCGATTGATTGTTTGACTTCAGAATTAATGGGGTCGGAATACATTTTATCAACATCCAAGTATGTTATTTCGCCACCAAGAGTATAAATAGTATATACATCATTAGTTCCATTCCACGGAAAAATATTTCGATACTTTGAAGTTGTTATACCTTTATCTCGTCTGTAATAAAATCATCTCGTTTTGGTTCTGGTGGTCCGTTATATTCTGATATTATTTCAGGCCATCCTAAAGCATAAGTGATTGACGATTGATAAATATCTACAAAGTAATCTGTCGAATTTATCTCTATCGCAGCCGATAATGTTGGTTCCGGAACAGTTATAGCGATTTTTGCTTCTCTTCCGGTTCTAGATTTTATTCTGCGCTGAAATTCATCATTGATTTGTTCAGTCTGATAGCTTTCTGTAGGAATAGAAACAGCTAACCAGTCGGGGGTTCCATCTGGTTTTTTATTATTTGCAAATACAAGCGAATTATTCTCTGTAATCCACCAAATGATTTTGATCTGATATTTGACCAACTGTAATATATTCGTAATTGTGCTAGTACGATTTTTTTCCCACTAAATTGCAGTTCGAAAGTTAACACTAAATTCTGGATTGGTTGAGTTTAATGATATCATCGTAGTTTTTGACGGAGTTGTGTTAACGACACTCTGTTGTAGTAGCTCGTTCGGAGTTGACAATCTTATTTAAATCCTGATTTTCTAAGTCAATCACGGTCATTGCTTCTTTGTAGATTTTGATCGTATCCGTGAACTCAAAATCTGATATTTTCATATCACTAAGATTTGTTGATGATAACGAGGATAATTTACATTATGCTAACATCGCTGCGTGTAATTTTATTATATAATCATGCAATTTTGCATTTGTGGACGTGCATATGTTTATTGCAATGATATTAAGAATAGCGGCAATCGTTGTTGTAGCTGAAACACAAATTGTTACAACTGCTGGTGATGTCATTGCTATTGTTGATAATACGCCGCTTCCAGCAATAATAGCAGACACTGAATAAATAATTATTTCAACAATAACTACACGTTGAAAAATTTTCTTCGTCATTTAATATTAATCTACGTGTGACAAACCCTAAGTTGAAATTTTCCTTTATTGATAGCACAGTAAGTGTTTCTGCAGATCCTGTAGCGTTTCTTACATTACCTATGGTTACGTAATTACTCTCAGGCTGATCAGTGGCATCCTTTGCAAAGATTACTGACGGACCAGCTGACTTCGAGTAATCATCTGAATATCTTGCAAGACCAAGAATCATCGTAGCAATATCAACATTTTCGAGACACGATTCAATATTTTTTCCATTAATCATGTATATAGCACTGTTAAATAATGCCATGACACCAGTATTAACAAAACCAACTCGATCACCAATTCCGTATGCTGTATCATCTGCTTTCAAAAGTCTACTTTCTACTTCAATAAATGCTTCAGCAGGTAAGAAATATCTACTTGTATCTTGAACTTGTAATTCGATTCTTCCTCGTGCGTTAGGTACTCATAAAAATAATACTGATAATCGCGTATAGATTCATCTTTCAGAACCGGTGCGTCCATATCGAACGCTGGGTCAGATATATGCTTGAACATTTTTATTATAATTATTATCGTCTAACACGAAGACCACTTCCTCATATTAAACTTGCCGTTATATTTTTTCTTTTTCTTTTCTTGATATGGGAACACCAGACATCCTTGCTAGTTTTGATTTGCAGCCTAATTTATTATTTTAATGACATTTGCAGGGATAACTTCAGTACTGGGTAATTTTACTGGTTGTGTTTTTCTTCGTACTAATCGAGCTAATCTTTGTTTGATCGATGAAAATACTTTACCGGCAACATTACCAATAGCACTAATACCTTTATCACGAACAGCCTCAATAGCTTTCATCCCTAATTGTTTTGCAATCGGTATTGCTTTTGGAGCCATCCTTCTGAATAAACCCATAACAACATCATCGAGTCCATCTCCGTAAATCGCTTTGTAAGTTGGTAATCATGAGTTTACTACCCTAACTAGTACAGGCCCACTTTGAGCAGTGTGTATAATCATTTTTAAATTACATGCTGATTAATTAGCTGTCTTTTTAGTCGCTGTGATAATCATCAGCAATTTCATTAATAAGAGAATGGTAAATATTATGATCCATAATACCGCCTGTAAATAATCTTCGGCAAATATCAGCTATTTCATTAATAATTTCTGGAAAATTATTTCCTGCACGTTTTCCTCCGATCAGAATTTCTAGTCGGACAACATCGGCCAGAACACTGTCAGAACATATTCCTTGAGTAACAAAACCACTTCCAGTTGTTTCATCTTTCTTACTTGTTGTTTCTTCTGCTTCTTCCTTTTGTTTCCCTTCTCGTTCAACCTTCTTAAGTTTCGACCTCATTTCTTTCTCTCATTGTTTCCTTTCTGTTTTTGCTTTTTCAAGTTGTAACTTCATTTCTTCTTTTCTTTTTTGGTCTCCTTTCCAGTCTTGATTGTTTAATACGCTCATCTACTGCCTGGTTAAAAATGTCAAAAGTATTAGCATCTTCCTCCAATCTGATTTGTTGAATATTAGAAGCGACGCGTAATACATCTCTTCTCCAATCAGCATTTTAAAAGAGTTTTAACATATTCGGGTTTTAGATACTCATCTCTATCATGACATCCAAAAGCGACAATATCAATTATTTTGTTTGGGTTTTTTAATAGCGGTAATACCTTCGGGTGTGAATTTATCTGTAATGTTAGTTCTACCTCTTGGCAGAGGTTGGGGTTGAGGAGGTTTCTGTGGTGGTGGTTGAGCTGCTTGAAGACGGCCATCAATATCAACGGGCAATGTTTCAAGAGCTTTTTGTGTTGCCTCAGTTGCTGTAACAATTTTCTTGGTTGGTCCGACAATTGGTTCAAATAATTGTTCTGTACCTTCTGCAAATTCAACTTGAGATTCTTGACGTTCTTGTAGTTTTCGTCTGACAGAATCACGGACGGGAAGACATTTCTTTATTGCTTCTAATGTTTCTCGAGCTAACCACTCAGTATAATACTCCATAGCTGGTGACATTATTGATATAATAATGATTTAATTATTGCAGCAGAGAGGGTGCGACCTCAGTGAAACGTCATACAAATTTAGAAAAACACAAACGACAAATAGATAAAGTAACAAAAAAGACCTAACCCAATTAGAGAAACTCTCGGTAAAGTTAGAGGCTCTAGTTTAGCGTTAGTGGCCTTATTTTTTTTTTTTTTTTTTTATATAAGGTCTTAGTTTTCAAAATGACGTTTCAGCAAAAGGTATCGTCACCCTCTCAGCTGCTACATCAAAACAATATAATTGTATTATATTGTAGTGTACTGTTAAATGTCTTTTATTCAGATATTTCTACACGCTCGTGGAGATTAATAAAGTTACTGACTTGAATTATCTGTCAAAATCGTGCTGCATATTCATGTAAATAAACCACATCGAATGAGGTTGACATTGTGAGAGAGGCAACGAGTATGGTATCATGAAGAAAATTTATCCATTTTACCGCTGGAACTGTTTAATGACAGACACATTTCTTACAGACACCGATATTTAAATGTCATGATGACCCATAACCTTTGACCTTGTATACATTCCATCATGGCGACAGTTGTCAGAGACTGAAATGATCCATTTTGCCCGAAAGGACAATTGTTGTAATTTATATGGTTTGTTTAATATTTTACGATTTCTAACACAATATACTAATTACACATGTTTCTGAATTATATTCATAAAATGCGAACAGCTATAAAAAGTATGCGTCACTGTGTGGAAGCTCCAGGACTCGTCTGCCCTCATTAGGCTTTTGACAGGAATTTGGGCCATAACTGGATGGATTGGTAGTGAGTGATAGGGTGGGGGCGCTCTTTGTATTAGACATTTAGGGCATAACGGGAGAGATTGGTAATGCAGGGTAGGTTTAAGAGGGTTTGTGGTTTATTCGGGAATATATATGTAACACAAGACACCGATCCTTCATTTTTCAATTTTACGCTGTACGTAATGCTTAAATCCAAGTGTTTACTTATTTACGAAGAATATTTTACAAATAAATAATAATGATCTGTGTAATGTGGCCTTTCTACAAGTAACATTAACTATTTTGTCACAAACAACATTTCTAACAAGCTGAGTGGAGACAGTAGGCCTACAATGTAAGACAGCACATGTTGGTTTTGTTTTAGTGCTGTCTTACTATCCAAATAACGGCCTTGTATAGCGTGTTTCGATGTCGTTTACATCGGAACGAGTAGTCAGAGTTTCAGGAATATCTCACACATTTGGCAGCATATATTGACACTCTTCCACTAATTTATGTGTAATTAATATACTTACTGTGATGTCTTTCTCTTGGTGGAACGAAAATTTGACACTAGCAAATGGACGCATTTTCGTGTTCCATTGACATACATTTGAATTTGTTGCAATGTGACAGTGGTCTAGGTATGCCGAAGTATGTTTAAGTAAGTTCATGTGGCGGTTATGTTTCTTGAACGAAATGAAACATTGCATAACAGTTCAATAGGCATATTATATTTTTATTATTTTTGTTAAAGAATAATATTTCAACTTGACCTGATTTAGGCATTCCTGGCTCTCATCGCTCTCCAGCCAATTGAATTGTAGGCCAATGAAACTTGAAAACAGGTCCATTTCTTTTGTGATAATTTGAATTTATTACAGAAAAGACATCAGGGTAAGTAGAGTCTGACAAAAACATTATAACTTTACTTTGTAGGAAAGCATTGTTATTGGTTGCCAGTTGTATATGATATTTATGAAAATTTTACTTACCTTATACTGTTAGTCGACATCAAAACATGCTACACAGCGCTGTTATTTCGGCAGTAAGACCCATCACCCCCAGAACAAAAATATCGGGTGTTGTGTCTTACATTGTAGGACTAGAGACAGAGTACCTGAATCAGTGGTTATTAAAAAAAAGCACGTCAGAACCAAGGCTCAAGCTAGTGACCCAAATGCTTCAAGTATTAGTATACACTCTGCAAACTAAACTATCCCTCTTATGGATCTATCCAGTGCCTCTTCATCTCACTATCCAAGGTTCTGATTTGTTAACCTATCTACACTTGGTGAATCAATCATGTTTTAAGTGTGTTCCACTAGAAACATCCATTAGATTTCACAAGGTCCCTCCCTTAGTGCGCAATGCCAACTAACGAGTAGCATGTAACAGTGGTGTATTGTACATTGGCTGAAAATGGTGGAGGCTGTTTATTTCAGAAAGATACTTTGTAATTTTAATATTGAAAGTCTGATTACATACAAGAATTAGCCATTGCAGATGTATAGGAGGGAAAGGATGTATTTATGCAAACATGGACTGGCAGTGGAAAATTGCTTATTTATGAGAACATTTGATTTGTGTACATGCCCCAAGTTTTAGTCATGGAGGAAAGGTGTTCCGATTTGAACAAATTGATTTTCATTGGGTGCAGTGGCACTGAAATATTGGGATTGATCTGCCAATTTGTATCTTATTTTGCTGTGCAATATTATAAACTTAAATGATTTGTAAAGTCACTATCTTCAATAAATTTCAACATGCTCATGGTAACTAATTAACTGTATTTACTTGAATTTTCTGTCAAAATTGTGTATATGCGAGTACAGACTTTGTCTTTTTCACTGCATTGTATGATGTTGATCATGTAAAGGAGACAACAAACTATAGCTCTTGACATTATGTAATACATAACTGCAATGAACTTTTACTTTTACATCTTTGCAATGGAAACTTTATTTGTTTTGCAGCCATATATTTGTGAACATTTTCAGCAATGTTATTAGCAAAATATAAAGATTGTAAATGCAACTTTTTGATTTTGTTGAGCCAACATTAGCTGAAAGCAGCACTTAGCAGTCACAGTTCAATTGTTAGTGCAACTGTCAACAGTCTATTAGGGTTTTGGTTAAGATTTTTTAAACAATTGTTTTATCATGCTCCAGCTTTCTTTTTGTTTTTCATTAATCAACAAAATCTGTTATTTTCCAAATATTTATGCATAGCCACTTCAGTTCAGATACTGTGTCAAACTGGTGAATCCTTTTGGGTTTTTTATAAGACGGTTGGCTTGTGCATTTCCCATGCAATTTAGAATTACCTAATTAGAATTCATTCACTCTTAAGGTGAAAGAATGAACAAAAAGGTAAATGAAAGAATCATAATCCATGCATTTATTGATAAATTTTAAGTTTTACATTCTTGCATTATAGGTAATTGTGAGTATAGATGAACACACTGTAATGAACTGAAGTGAGAAATGGTTAGCTGAAATTTGGATGAAATTCATCAGGTACAACTCTAGGATGGTTACCCATGTGAAACTCCAGTATTATCGGCACAAATATGGATTGGTTTTTATGACGGGACTTCTTGGATGCCGCTGGCACAGATATAAGCAGTCTACTAGAGCCAACAGAAAGGTAAAAATATTCTATAAAGGCTTGATATAAAGTTTGTGCATGTGTGTATTTTTTAAAATTTACTTACATGCAAACACCTGCTCATACTTTGGCAGATGGTTTGACAAAGAATAAATTTCACGAGCAATATTGTATCACATATTATTATATGCTTATTTTTTTTTCCTCCGTTAACTTTACATTGTCAGAATCGTGCAGTATTACCTGATACTGAACCCGCGCGCCAATGCACATATAGCATTCACATGCATGCCAGTAGCTTCTCGTGGGTTGGTGGTCCTTCCCTGGGTTTTCCAGGGTTCTTCCTCCACCTGTTATATTGGCTGCCATGTATAGCCTATATTGTGCTGAAAAATGGTGTTAAACCCTAGAACAACAACAACATTCACGTGCATAAAGGAACTACTTTCTATTGTAAACAAACAATGGATGCAGATGCCAACACTTTTTATTTGTAAACAAATCATGTACACTCGTGTAAGAGGCGCTTTACATTGTGGTTGTTTAAATTTGTTTCTAAATGAACTAAAACAGATGTTTTGTGGACATTTCACGTTTATACATTGTTTCAGATTTAGGCTAGCTGCAATATGCAACAGATGCATGAAAAGGTCCTTACAAATAACATACAAGTGACAAGTCATATACTCTCTTCTTTAGCTGGTGACAAGAATGGCAAAAAAATGTACTTACAGTTTTACATCCTGAATTTCCTCAAAATATACTTTCTTAGTTCTGCAAATCCGAATTACTTGAGCCATGTCATATGTTCTCAATCTTGATTACACATTTTGAAATTGTATTATAATGTTGATGATAAGTGAAATTACATCCTGCTTACTGCACTCAAAATGAAATAAGCATTAAATTCCATAGCATCTTTTTGATAATTGCAATTCAAAGACTTCATATTTTTCCCACATTATGATTTCAAACATTCACTGACAGAAACAGAAACACATTTTCAGATGTCAACACGCTTCTCCCTAGCTTCTTCAGTCCCATGTATTTCATGTGGAATTGTCACATACAGATCCAGTCCATAATCACGAAATTTTGTAGAATCGAAAAAATAACAAATTCTATTCATTCCAGATCAAATGGAAAAGTTATTGCAATGCACATTCATTCATGTCTCCAAATTGCAATTTTAACTAGACACGCAATTTTCTTTCGAATGTTATGTCGAGCACACAACTGAGTTCAAATTTATCTGGGCAGAGTTATGTGCGCAGTAATAATGTTCTTGTTGTGTAATGATGAATATGCGTTTGTGTATTTAGCTTGGAATACAGCAATCATTCATTTACGTTGTTTCTTTTAGTGTATTTTGTTTATATAATTAAGCCTTGGGTAGAATAAAAAAATGAGCATATAAGAAAAAGATTACTGCATTTGTACAGGAAAATATGAACTCGTTTTGTCAGATTTATATACTGCAGGGATCGTCCTGGGCTTCGCCAATGTCGCAAATTGCGATTTTTTTCCCTTATTGGCGACAAAAATATCTCATCTGGCGATTTTTTTGGCGACATACTTTTTGGTTATTTAATTTGTACATACAATCATGGATTTGGACTGGATAAATTAAAAGCGAGAACAAAAGGAAGCCACAAACTTGACTAAGCAATGCGTTGGAATCAATCTGTTACACAAACGATCCTTTGTTCGTATTGACAAACCCATCTTTACAGTGCATTGTTACATCATAATCTGCTTATGCTGACATCTGGGCTGAGTACTGTATGCTACGATACAGTCAATCATGCTACCGCACTATACCTACAACTGACCGAATAGAACAGATACAATTGTATGGCTAATCCTTCTGGGTTTTTTTTGTTTTTTTTTTTACATATACCAATACAATAGTTTTGCTGAACCTTCATAGAAAACTGATAACCTTTGAAGTACCGACTGTGTATAAATACAAAGCAAATGGAAAAAATCTCAATCACAATTATATCTGTCGCCAGTGCAGCATTTTACTCATTGATCTTTTCCTTTTGCCATCAATTCCGTGTTACAGCTGCAGAGACTTAAACTCCACAACAAGAAATAGCAAAAAAAAAAAAAAAAAGTTTTGCATAATTAATAATAATTATTTATTTCTCAAAATACAAGAGTAAAAAAATCCCTAACTTTGGTGTGAATTTATGCTTATATATACGGTCCAATATTGCGCGGTGTTGACTCGTGTCGTGTAAGTTTCATTCGTGGGAATGGAGATCCTATTTTGCTTGTCGAGAAAATTTATACAGCATTCATTGATCATTCTTGTGATTTAGGAAGCAATTCACTACAAGCTTTGTGAAGCTAGCCATGGGGGGGGTGGGGGGGGGTTGCTGAGAGACTACTGGTGTCACCTGTCAGCACTGTAGACTGTGAACGTGGATTCAGTAAGATGAACTTCATAAAAACTGACATCAGAAACAAGCTCTGCTTCTCATCTCTCGAGAATTTAATGAGAATCAGCATATACAGATGTGAAAAATTAGACTTTGAAACTGCATTCAACAAGTGGGCAGCCCTAAAATCGCGACAGATCTTCATGTAACACTTTGTAACATTTTGTTAATGCTTGTTGTAATTAAAGTATTAACTAACCCATCTTTTGTAATTTTCATTGCCTGTTACATTAATAGACTAAATTAACACCTGGAAAATGTACACTGCTTGTTTTGGCGACACTTTTTGAAAATTGGCGACAAAATATTGAGGTTGGCGATTTTTTTGGCGACAGCTTTTTAAAAGCCAGGACCATCCCTGATACTGCACTCCCAAGGTCGTGCAGTATTCCATCCAAAAAATTTGTCATATTTTTCCACACAAATGCAGTAACTTATAAGTACGGAACCAAACATTAAACACAGGAAGATAATATAATGAAACATACACAAAATGATCCAAACTGTCCCGATAATGACCATTTTCTTGTCTTTTTGTCCAGTTTAATGAAGTAAATAATAAGGTCATATAATCTATCTCTGCTTTTACCTACTATGGGCAACTAAGTAACTGCCACACACTTTTTAAATTCCACTTTACAAAGAATGTGTGTCAATCATGAGGTAGCAATGTATTATTCCTGGTGAGGTAAAAAGGTATTTTCAGTTAATATCATATGTACATTTTTATTTGTTCAGGTAAATAGCTTTTACATTTTGATTATTATTAATAGCATCCTCAAAATTAGCATAAGAAAAGTTTTTTTCAGTGAACATTGAAAAGAAAATGAAGAAAAACTACAGTGGTTTTTTCTACCTTTTATACAATAGGTTTCTGTAGATGTATATACTGAAATATTAAAGAAAGCATTTTATTTGAAAAGAAACAAAAAAACCATATCATTAACCATACAATACTTTTATTAAAATGGATACATTTAGACATTGAGAAAGAGAAAATGTGGAGGGAAAGAAGCATTAATTAATAACAAAAATATGACAACTTAATCTTTTCATACCATAACTTTATCACAATGTGCACATTTAAAAAAGTGAAGAAAATACAGGTAATATAAATATCAACACAATACTCTACATTTACTTTGAATTGTGAGCTAAGAAAGATTTATTAAACATTCAGCTGTGGTAATTTAAAAATAAAGCTTCGGTACTTTCATGCACTAGTAAAAAGATATCCATAAATACCATGCACATAGTTTTCAACATCTCCTGCAAACACAAAACAACCACTGAAATCAATCCTGTTTGTGCAGTCTGTTCCTAGCATCCAGCCATACCTGGCATGCTAACCATGTGCAGTCTGTTCCTAGCATCCAGCCATATCTGGCATGCTAACCATGTGCAGTCTGTTCCTAGCATCCAGCCATATCTGGCATGCTAACCATGGGCAGTCTGTTCCTAGCATCCAGCCATGTCTGGCATGCTAACCATGTGCAGTCTGTTCCTAGCAACAAGCCATATCTGGCATGCTAACCATAATTTTGCATCATGACCTTGTTTAATGAACACTTCATTCACCTAAGTGTACATCATTGAGTATGAAGTTTTGGCTTCTTTCATATTTGATTAGACTTTAAAATGACCTATTATGAAAGAAAAACACCATTGATAATTTGTCATACCAGAATATTGTTGCTGTGGTTCACGTAACACACTGCTTCAGACATTGTTTAATCCTTCTATGGTATTTGAACTACATTAAAAAAATTAAATAGACATATGTTTTACCTGTTTCAGTATGATTTTTGCAATTATTTTTATATTTTATGCCAACTTTTTTAGGTGGATGGGGATTCAAATCAGCAAGGTTCTCTAGTAATTGATACGCTTACATTAATTTCTTGTTAAATGCCTCCTGTAGTTTAAAATTCCACCTGTTTTCAATGCAGTGGGGAAGTTTCTCTCCATAATTTTCAATTCTTGTATAAGCCTTATTTGTGAATATAGTTGGGGGTGGGTGGCTGGCCATTGAAAAATGTTGCAATATGAGTAATGTTGGGACCGCACTAGTATCCAATTGTTTTGACCAGATTTTTCTTCTCCAATGGTACCAATTAGCAGATTAGTGTAAATATTTCGAGCAAGGATGTAAGTTATTGAAACTACGAATAGATACCTTTCTTTAGCATAATAGAATATGACTCCTTAGCTTTCAATCTTATCACAAGACCTTCATCAGAAGAATGACTTCAGGACTGAAGTCACATGTGTTATACATATTTAATTTAATTGTTTCTCTGTTAGATTTACATTTTTTTTTGTTTCATTACATTTTATTGTTATGTAACATTGTTTGCTGGGCTTGACCTTGTCCAAAAGTGAGTTCCTTTCTTCTTGACCTGATTGACCTTTTTTAATTTTTTTATTTCATTTATTTGAACAACAAATAATAGCTTCATTATTCTCTTTGTGTATGAATTTATTATCATGATTGTTATTCAGGTAAACAAGAAGGCGTAAATATGTTAATCAGAGTCAGGTTTTGGAGATTCCTAAGTGAATTTTGTAGGCTATTGTGTTGTAAATAAACAAGCTCATTAGATCATTCTAGAAGGTTATTTTTCATTAGGTAATGGTTTTGTTTAGAAAATGCTAATTATGACCTGAGGTCAAGCAGAGAGTTGTATTATCTTATGACTGTAAGGATTTTACCAGTCATGCTTTAACATCTAGCAATTTAAGTTGTATTATGTTGTGACCAGTTTGGGATGAATTTTATTTTATTCAAATTATTGAATTCAAGCGATTATTTTCTCTGGAAATACAAAAGTGCTCTGACAAAATTTTGGATAAAGACATTCACTGGAATTTATACAGAATTCAAACCTGGAATAATATTTCTGTGATTCAACAAGAGACTGTTGACACATCAGCATTTCACAGACTAGAACAGACACTTCATCACCTTGAATTTTGGATCTCTTTGGGACTTGAACTCGGTTTTATTCAGGACTTTTTATTACTAGGACTTGTGTCTTTAATTCTTAGATTATTTTTTAGATTTAATTCGCAATTTCATAAGTTCATTTAATTCACAATACCCTAAGTTCTTTTTTCTCATTTTTCACTTTGTTTTCTTGAGAAATAAATTATTTGTTAATTTTTACAAAGCTTGTTGTCTTCACTCTTTTCTGTTACTTATTTTAAGAGCATAGACTCATAAAACATGATCCACTAAATGTGACTTTTCTGGGGATAAAATCAGAGTACTCAGTAGGGAGAACAATATGCTGAGGACTGAGGAGGAAAATAAGAGAAGCAATTAAAATCATGGAGGGGGAGCCAATGATGAACCTTGATTCCAGATTGGAACTTCTGCCATTGTACAGAAGGGTTTCATATTTTTGTCACCATTTAGCTGATCATGTGACTCCAGTCCAGAAGTCATTCATCTGATGAATGCCTTGTGATAAGGTTGAAAAGTGCTGATTTATAATCTATTAACCAACAGAAAGATACCTATCCTAGTTTCATTGATTGCAGATGGCTTTAGCATCAAACAATATTCATTCTAGGATGTAAGTTATGTTTTCAAATATAATGGTTTCATGGTTTTTTAAACAGCTTGAGAAAAAACCCAAATGCCCAAAATTTTGGAAAAAGTAAAGAAGATCATAAGGATCTCATTTTCATGTTATGTATATATATACTGGGTGTTTAATTTTTGTCAGTTATTGTAGATTATGCTTTAAGATCACGGTCATTTGTAAACAACATATTACATAGCTATCTGTTGTCCTTGATTGTAGGTTGTACATGGAGATAATATATGTTAACATGTTTACTTGTCCTTTTGACCATAGAAAGTTGTAGAAACAAACTTTGAACCACATCTTGGTCATCTTATTGTGTTTTAGGTTTATTATATAAGGTTGTGATCAACAGGATTATTTATTCCCATATAAACAACAGTCTTTGTGGGATCAACTTGTTGTGTTCAGTTATAATTTGAGAGGAATCATTTGTTTAAATTATTCATGGGAATTAGAAAATGCTTATTGATATTATGGACTAAACACTATTTTCAGATTATTGTTAATTGATTGGAATTCATTATGAACACTCTATACTTTTGGGATTGTGATAGAACTTTTAGGATTATTTGGGATTTAAGCCATAATACTATGGTTCCTCTTAAATTTTCAATTTAATAATTAGATAATTAAATTATTTGCTGAATTTTACAAAACTATGACCTGCAGTGTTTTAGAAGTCTGGTCAATAGGTAATGTTCTATTACTGTCAAAATACAGGGAATCATGTTTTTTGGTTCAGTTATTTATCCAAGACTAATTCCTGCATAGTGTTTCTAAGCAATGTTACATGTTTGATAACTTTTCTTCTGAGAGATTGCCAAATATATGTTAGATGTATACTTTTTAACCACTTTTCACAGTTTAACCATTTACTTTGCACACTTATTTAGAAAAGATTTTCATTTTGAACCAAATCTATGTTTATCATTTCTAAATAAACATGTAATAGTATCCATGTAAATTCTTACTCTACCTATCTAAGGGAGTGGTTACAGTATTGTACTTGTTTTCAAAAAGGTTTATGTGTGGTCAGGATTTAAATAATGCTCTTATTCCAGAAGTATTCATGACAAGAAACTTAAACTATCTTTTTAATTATATGACAAAATATTTTAAAAATATCTGGTACGATATTTATCATTATGCATACGTTTAGTCAGTTTATTGACTGTATCTACTTGCTTATAAGTCCATTCTAACTGCTGTTGTTACAGACAGATTTGCTGTAACATTATGTGCAGGCAGATCTGGTTATGTCTTTTGTTGGAAAATTTTTTAGAAAAAAACAACATAGACCTTGATCTGCCAGTGCATTATGCAATAGCAGGTCAGGGTCTGTGTTGTTAGCAATCAGAATTGACAGTAGCAAATTTTAGTTGGTTTATATAGGACCAGTTTGTCCCTGACCACCCTGTACATTTATGATGTTTAAATTTTATGCTGCAGACTTTACTGCTTGGGTTACTGTCTGTATGCATTTATAAGTCAGGTCCAACTGCAAACAAGATAGACCCTGATCTGTTATCAGATATGTGCAAACAAATTTGGTCCATACAGTTTTTTAGGAATATTAGTAGTCACTGGGGGGGGGGACCCATATACACCCTAATCAGCCAACACATTATGCAATGGCATTCCTGCACACCTTACTTCATTTGCTTCATCCTGGTATAACCTTTTCATGATGATGTAGTGGTGAAACCAGATCAAGCTGATTTTATCTTAGTATGACATTTTAATAATGGCAAACTTTAGTTGGTTCATAAGACCAACTTCCAACTTGTCTGTGACCATCCTGTATATTTATTACCAGTTAGCCATAAAACTGTCTGCTACTGATCTTACTTAAACAGGGTTACAGTCTATACTCATTTATAAGAAGAGTCCAACTGCAAACAACATAGAACCTGATCTATCACAATGCTCTGGCAGATCAGGGATCATGTTTGTTCTACTGATTACTGTTAACAAATTGCATAGACCTACATCTGCCGGTGACTGGCAACTGCATATAATGAGTCTGTGCAGTTGGATTGTAAGCAAGTATATATGGTAAGGTGAAGGTATTATAGATCCTTTTGTAAATGGCTTCATCAGCCTTGTAAACAAATGATGTCATAGCTAGTTGGCAAAGGCCCAAAGGAGATGAAACATCACTAAAACTCTGTATAATGTGACAGTTCAGATGAAATGTTTATCTACACTTTTGGATTTTAAAATTAGAAGCTTTAATGAATATTTTCATCCTTTCTAACACCAAATTAATTAAAAGGTCTAAACCAAAAGATGATTCCTTAACACTCAAAAATTTGTTGTTGTTGAGCCCATGTTAATGGAACAGGGAACTTAACAGTTACTTTAACGAGGGCTGCTGACTTGCTTTCTGTGCCCAAATGGGCACTATTTTTTTTTACTAGATTTATTTGTGACAACCTTACAATTCTTGTAATTTAAATTTGAAAATAAATAACCAAAATCATATGAAATTGACTTGTGTGTTTATTCAGATCTTAAAATTTCATGAAAATCTATGTTTTCCATCATAGCATGGTGTCAGCCATTGTCTAATTGCTCTATCAGTGTCCTCTTACTCAGTGGATCAGCAGTATCAATGTTCATTAGCAACTGAAGCTTGTTTTTCTGTATGCAGTTTCTCCTTTCATGTTTATTCATGTGTGTTGCTTCATACTTAACCAGTGTAAGTGTTACTTACTTGAGTGTTTCTGCCACAACACATTTTTGGTTGACCTTTTCTTATAACACTATGCCACAGGCTAGAAATGTCTAATTAAAGACTTGATGTCATCACTGGCTACCTTTGCCCCCTTGTATTCTGGTATGACATTTCCAACAAAGTCTGGTATTTGACCTTAAACTCTCCAGGTTACAACAGTAAGGTAATACATTTTAACCTTAAACCACACATGATTGCACTGGTCACAATGACCGCTGGAACAGTTTGGTTCCCAGCAGAATGGTTCTTGTTGGTTTCTGTAATTCGTGCATGAATAAATACATTTTAAACCATAGGATCCTTTTTAGTACATGTTCTCTTTACAGGGATGGGTAGAACATCTAGCCCTTTGTACTGTCACCCACTTTATAGATCATAATAATCTCTACTAGTTAACTTATAATAATAATAATAATGAGGACTTTGTATAGCGCCTAATCTTTAGAAGCTCTAAGCGCTTTACAACATTAGACAACACCTATAAGATAAAAAACATATAAAGATATGATTACAAAAACACCATGAAATTAGAAAACATCAAAAAAACATGCTGAGAATATTTAAGGTAGGAAACATTATTAGGTCTTTAAGTTTGTTCTTGCAGTCAAAATAAGTGAGTTTTGTTAGCCCTCTTGAATGTGATCTTTGTGTCTAAGTTCAGTGGGCAATTCATTCCACGTTGCTTGGCCCTGGTATGCGAAAAAACGCTGTCCATATACAGGTTATAAGTTCACAAATTTATCGGGTGCTTGTGTCGCATTGAGTTTGGTAGTGTAAGTATTAAGAATGTTGCCAACAGACATTAAGTCAAGCATGATCCCATTGTCAAACAATGTGATACAAGTAACTGTACTGATGATGAGTTGAATATATACCTGACACAAATATTTCATAATAAAAAATACAACTTTTTATGTTGTTCTTCTTATACTTAGATTACATCCATCTGTTCTCATTGTTCATTGCATCTCAATGTAGTGTAACAGTACTAATCCCTTCATGCAGCCATTATTAGGGACCAACTATTTTATGCCCCCGCCCCCCCCCCCCCCCCCCGGCTGGTATTTTCTTTTGTGATGGGATAAAATATGTTTCTTTTTCATCAAGATAATTTATTTGTTTTCAACTAATATAATGGTATAATAGTTGCTTTTTAATAGACATCAGGAGAAGAATATTTTTACATTATTGAGGGTCAGAAATAAAATTAAAAAAACAGCCACTCACCCTCTGTTTAAACTTTAGTAGTTAGTTGCTTAGATGATATCTGCTTTGACAGCAAGTAATCACATTTTGCTGTCAGATGTGCATCTGATACAAGTGTCAAATCAGGTCTAGGAAAAGTAGTTTTTATCATGAGCTTTATAATTATCTGTGCATAATCTAGCTCTAAACAAAGTGTAATGTGAGGAAAAAGAAAAGATGTAAGAATTATTTCCTTTGAAATTATTAATGTAACAGTAGCCCAGAGGATAAAAAAGGCCTTACCAATAAATCTGGAATTAAGCAATAGAAAAGGTGCAGTGCCTTATTCTATTGTTTATTTATTGTATAGTTTACAGGGAATGTGTTGTTATGGTTGTCATTAATGCCAAAGAAATAGGTCAAGTGCTGAATGGTGAGTTGCCTTAGGGAACATTCTCAGGGGTTGTCTTTTATGGCAGTGATATGACTAAAACTGTTAAAGCTAGGTTACAAATCTAAATCACACACATACATGCAGTGTATTTGCCAGTTATAGAGCTACATGTATTAAGGTTAATTAATTCATGTATTTCATTTGCCTCGTTTTCCTTAACATGCTCAAAGATCGTGCTCATATCCAGGATGTCTCATTATAGAGCAGATTCAATTTATTCTGTGCCACACAGTTAATTATTATATGCAGTTGTTCCCTGGGGTCATCAGAATGAACAAACTATTGTGAATGAAAAATGTATCACATAACGTTATTACATATAACATTATTACATACATTGAGTATAACAAGCAAATAGTACATGTATATATGAAATACATGTAGTGAGAAAGGAGATCCTACATTTCGATATTTACAGGTAAAACTGACATCTGGATGACCGTTGTACAATTTTGTTTCGAAAACATTTAAAATAATTAAAATCAAATGGGTTGGGTTTTTTTTCTTTCTTCAATCAAAACCAAACAGCACACAGGTCATTAAATGATTTTTTAGTTTTTATTTGGTAGTGGTGTTCTGCCATTATCATATGTGATTGATCTGGGTTTAGGTCTTTAGTGTTGTTCTTTTGAATAATATAAAACATACTGTGCCGATATTGTGTATTAAGTTCATTCTTTACTTTGAGCATTATTGTGGACTTGTGGTAGCTAACTTGTACTATAATTTCAACCATTCAAATTTAGAGAAGAACATAATATAGACTAAGTCTTGCCTCAATATAGACCTGTGGTAGCTAACCGGTTTTCAGGTTTCAATCATTTTTAGTCAGAGAACATAAAATAAGATTGGTCTTGATACATTGTGGATTTGTAGAAGCTGTTCCATTTTCAGATTTTGAAAATGTCTATTCAGAGAGCGTAATTTAGGATAAGTCTTGCTGGCCAATTTCAAATTTGAGAATCCTTATAATATTTCTCTCAGTTGTGTTTCCCAAAATTTTGTAGTGGTAGTCTAAACTAGGAAGAATGAACACATTGTAAACTGATGTTTGAATGTTGAGTGGTTAATAAATTTTATCTTCTGTAAAAGATAATTCTTGAGCTTAATACTGCGAAACAAACCTGGTTCACAGGCTTACACCAGTCTAGATTCGTCTCCAAATAAAATTCCATCAGTTTTTAGTGTCAAAGTTTTCAATGAGATTATCTTCATTATACAGCTCCTAATCAGGATTTATGTTCATTTTTTATTTTTTATCTGAGTTGAAGCTTCATTCCTTGGGATATTTGCAGATTGATAAAAAAATTTGTGTACCAGTAGTCTGCACTGGACATAATTCTTGACTCATTTGTTTGTTTACGGTTTTAACATTAGAATTATATTTGTGCATTATATATTGGTATTTTCTGCATAAAGATTGGTATTTGAATTTGTAATAGAGGGGCAAATCATTATAAACAATGTGAATAATAAGGGTTCTAAAATAAATCCTTGTGGAATTTCTTTATTGATGGGCATTGGGTCTGTTTAATGCTACTAGTAACAACTTATTGGCTTCTATGAGATCGGTATCATTTTTAGTCAGGGTTCCCAGGTGCTTGATCGTATAAATTGCTTGCCTTTACTGATCATTGCCATTTTACCTATGTTTGCATGGGTTTGAGTTTTGGTCTCTGGGTCAGCCAATGTGGGTATGTGAGAAATTGTGCTTCCCCTGGGTAAGTGGCTCTTACTGGGGGTTTTCCTGGTTCTTCCTCCAACAGTTATGCTGGCCACCATGCACTGAAAAATGGCTTTAAATCAAAACTTTTTAACCATTAGAGGGATAGTAAGACAATTTGTAATCATCAAAATTTATTTTATATATTATGGTAACTAACTGAAAAACTGTAACCAAAACCCTTTCATATATTTCCTATGTGAATTTTAGCCTTAAAGTAAAAGATTCTAGTGATCATGTCTCAGAATGAATGGTTTTTGGTTTATTATGATTCACCCCTTGTATGAAGAAAATCCAAGAATGTGGTTTTGAAGTACAGATTTTAAAAACATTGTAACCAAACCCCAAATGCAGATTTTGACGGACTGATCTTGAACGCATGGTCAACAGGACAAACCAGCACGTTACAAAATGAGCTGTCTTTGCATCATAATAATAATAATGAGGACTTTGTATAGCACCTAATCTTTAGAAGCTCTAAACGATTTACAACATTAGACCACACCTTTAAGATAAAAAAGCATATATAATGATATGATTACAAAAACAAACACCATGAAATTATAAAACATAAAAAACATGCTGAGAATATTTAAGGTAGGAAACATTATTAGGTTTTTAAGTTTGTTCTTGTTGTCAGAATAGGTGAGTTTTGATAGCACTCTTGAATAATGTCTTTGTGTCTAAGTTCAGTGGGCAATTCATTCCACGTTGCTGGGCCCTGGTATTCAAAAGAACGCTGTCCATATGACTTTGTTTTCATAATGGGAATAAAGATTGTCAGAAGAGGAGCGTAATTATCTTGCTTGTGTGTACACATGGTTGAGGTCGGATAGGTATGTTGGACTGGAGTCTGTCAGTGAAACATAGCATAGAGAACAAATTTTGTGTTTGATTCTGGATCGAATGGACAGCCAGTACTGGGTACAGAGAAGCGGGGAGGTGTGCTCTGATCATGGTACTCTAAGTATGATCTGAGCAGCTGTGTTTTGAACTTTTTGAAGTTTCTGGAGCAGATATTGAGATGAACAAGACAGAATTGAGTTACAATAGTCCAGTCTTGAAAGTACTAATGAACACACGTGTTTTAGTGGCATCAACTGAAAGATATTTGCAATTGGAGCTGATGCGTGTCAGCTCAAAATATGCAGCCTTGCATATGTTCGAGACATGTTGGTGCAATGTGAGAGTACTGTCCAGAGTAACACCTAGGTTTTGTACTGATTGTGTGAATTTAATGTTGGTGTTGCTGATATTTATTGTTTGAGGTAAAGGATGTGAATGAGAAAGTCTTTGTGTTGTGATCAGAATGGCCTCAGTTTTATCATCATTCATCTGCAGCTTGTTACATGTCATCCATGATTTCACATCAGAAATGCACCTCTCTACACCTCGGATGGTAGCATCAACTTAGGTGGCTAGATTTATATATTTGGGTGTCATCAGTGTACAGTTGGTGAGACACTGGATGATGATATATGACACTTGAGAGCAGCTGAGTGTATTGAATGAAGAGAATAGGTCTAAGAACAGAACCCTATGGAACACCACAACATTGATCAACTGGGCTGGATTGTATTCCATTTGCAGACACAATTTGTGTCCTGTTGACCAAGTAGGACTTGAACCTCAGTAAGGCTGTATCATGAATGCCAAATACATGCTGGAGATGGTGAAGTAATATATCATGGTCTGTTGTGTCAAATGCTGCAGACAAATCAAGGAGGGTGAGGATTGTAATCTTTCTGCTATCCAAAGCAGAGAGAATATCATTAACTACTTTTAGAAGAGTAGTTTCAGTACTGTGGCAGGGGCGATATGCAGATTGTACATTGCTAAAAAGACTGTTTGAATTCAGATGAAATACAAGCTGGGATAGAACAATCTTTTCTAAGATTTTTTATATGAATGGGAGATTAGAAACTGGGTGGTAGTTCTTTAAATCATTATGGTCTGGTGTTGGTTTCTTCAGCAGAGGCTTTACAATGGCAGTTTTGAAAAATGATGGGAATTCCCCAGATGAGAGAGAGGTATTAATAACATCAGTTAGTGAAGGCAATACTGGATCTAAGCACTCAAGCAGCAGTGATGTTGGAATTGGATCAAGTTCACATGACTTTGGTGCACTCTTCATCACGATTGTACGTACGAAATCCAAAGAAACAGGTTCACATGCTGCGAATGGTTGCCACTCAAATTCTGTATCCCAACTGTATGGTGATGACGAGCCAGTTGAAATTGTGGTGTCAAGCTTATCTCTGATGGTTTGTACTTTGTCACGGAAGAAATTTGCAAACATGTCCGGAAGGTCAGCTGGAGAGAAGGTAGTTGGAAGTAGTGTACATTTGTTTCTTGACATTAGCTTGTTAGTAATCTCGAAGACCTCTTTGCAGCTGGAACTTTCCATGATCTTAGTAGTGTAGTGGGCTGATTTTGCTGCATGGACTATATTTCTGACATTCTTCTTAGTGGCTTCATAGATTTGCTTATGAATAGTGAGTCTGGTGGAAAGCCAATGCCTCTCAGCTGTACGGCGGTCTCTTTTAGCAGTGCGAAGCTGGTCCTTAACACTGCTATACCATGGAGAACACTTTTAAATTGAATCTCTGCACTTGGTAGCTGGTGCATGTTTGTCAAGCAATGAATGCAGGCAGTTATCGAGTTGTTCTGCTGTAGGAGGTAAACAAGTTGTTAAGTTTGCTTGGATGTCATTAATTAGTTTGGTTCTATTTATCATATACAGGTCTCTTAGTAGCAGATAAAGGTGGAGTGTTAGGCACTGATACGTCAAGATGGCATATAATGCAGAGGTGATCTGATTCAAATTTGTGGGAGACCAGGGGGGACTGTAGAATTTTATCATCAGGTCTATGAAGAATCCAGTCTAAAATGTCCATGTTAATGGGTGGGTTAGTTAATTGACTGTTAGAGCTTGAAAACATTAATTGGAATCTTGGAGATTTTATGTGTTTGGGTTTCTGGGACAGTCAAAGTGAAAGTTGAAATCTCCAAGAATAATCAGGTTGCCACCTATTGAATTTCCATACTCCATCACATTCGGAAACTGCTCCTAAAAGGGAGGTTCAGTCAGCTTGTTTTTTCGACTAGGAGGAGGGCGGTATAGGCAGAAAAAATGGACTGACTTTTGCTTCAGTGTGAGTGTGGTTTGGACTAGTTCAAACGATGTGTGGTCAAATTTGAATGTTGTGGTGTGGTTAAGACATTTGGTCATGGAGTTCTTTGTGATGACAGCAATTCCACCTCCGCAAGAATTACGGGGGAACGACTTGATGGAGTAACCAGTGGGTGTTAGATCCGCACACTTGGGCTCATCGCCTGATGTTTTTAGCCATGTTTCTGTCAGGAAAAAGACGTTAATATTCTGGTTGTTGATAAAATTAACTATTTCTGTGCTCTTTTCCGGTGGTCCTATTGATAGGGCATTGAATAATGCAATACGCAGAGGTATCTCTTGGATAGTTGACACAAAAGGTTGACGACTTAATAGGGATATGAATTAGGTTATCTAAATTAACGGTCGAGATAACTGGAAATCTTCCTGTTCTATGCCGGGCAGCTTTGAAACAACGTTTCTTTTTTCGCTTCTGTTTACATTTAGGTAATGATAAATGTAGTCCCAGTTCATTTAGTCTAGAGCACAATGTAGTGTGGAGAGCCAAGGAGTGGTCATTTAAAGCGTTCAATGAGGGTCCATCATAGCATAAACGGGTTGATTGGCAAGTATCACGTGATGGCGGTTTGTTTAAAAACAGGTGAAGTTGTAGCAGTGGAGCAAGACTGAGCTGAGAAAAAGTCTAATTGTTCTCATTTCCAAAACAAAGAGATAAAGAAGCATCATATGAACTGAACAGCCAATACATAATGAACACAATAACAAAGACAGACAACAAGCACAAATATCATGAAAATGGCATAAAAATCAGAACAGCTGCTTCAAGCCGGTTAATTGATAGTGGTCATCTTGATCCGGGGTTCATATTGACTTACTGCCAGGATGAACAAAATATATTTAGGGGTTTTGGAAATAAAAGCAAATAAAAATCCTTAAGAAAAACGTCAGTGCAAATTGTCTGTCATTGTACAGAGAGGCAGACAGACACAAGTTACAGAATGAAATGTCTTGGCTTCATATTGATTTGTGCCTGGTATGATCAGAATCAATTCAGTGTTCAGAGAATATATGAAAACACTCTTTTGTACAACCTGTGCATTGTGTCTTGAGACAATTGCCCTTTCCGGTGGGTTTTACTGTACTTCAATCTGTATTGATTTTCATTCTTATCATATAAATTATTTTGAATTAAATTGCATGTCCAAATGAAGGACACTTTCACTGACACAACCATTGCAGTAAAAGTACTTATTATGCTTCCCATTAATTTGAACTTTTGCAAAAAATGGATCAAATGGTTCAGTTTGTAATTCATCAGTGACAGGAAAACAAATACAGCAGAGTTGCTGCCCAACCACCAAACAATTTGGTCCTCAAAAGCTTAAGACTGGTATGACCCACATGAAGTGCTTTCATAGGAAATTATATTGCCAATTCACATGAAGTACTTTCACAAGAAATTGTACTCTGCCTTATTGAAAATAAGGTACTGTGCTCTGCCTTATTTGAAATTAAGGTACAACTTTAATTTTTGATAATGAATTTTTTATTTATGTTGAAACCTTTTATGAGAGATCACCCTCATTTGAAGGCCAGTAATACTTTGTCTTAAGATAAATATGATTTAATCCCACAAACAGTATATGAATATCATGTACCAGTAATCCGTGCATTGTGTCTCAAGACAGTTGGCTTTTCTGGTTGGATTTTACTGTACTTCAGTCTGTTAGTCTGTTATAATACATGTATTCATTTTCATTTAAATTACTGCAAATTAAATTAATTAAATTTCTTGTTTGCTATTGCATCTTCATTTTACCAAGTTAATCTTTGCATTAGATGAAAGCTAATTTGAAGGACCACTGTTTGGAAGACCACCTGTCATTAGAGAGTAGATTTATTAAGTAGTTCAGTTTGCATTCCTTAATGTGATGACCTGAAAACTCATCACCTGTCCTGAGAGACCACCTTTTTATTCTTACTGCATGGGTAATTTTGCCAGATTGTATTGCTTTACTGTATATACTCGCTTATAGGACCGTTCCAACTGCTAACTGCACGGACCCAGATCTGCCATCATATAATGCACTGGCAAATCTGGGTCTGTGCATTTTGTTAGGAGTATTAAGTAGTAAAACCAGCATAGACCTGATCTGCAGGAGCATTATCCTACTGCAGATCAGGATCTTTGTTTTTTGTAGTTTGAAGTTAGATTATGTTTGGTAGCCTAAAATAACAGACTGCCCTGCTTTTGCTGATGAAAACTTTAAATAAAACACAATTTTATTTTATTTTCAGAGGGATTTCTTCTGGTTTACAGTGCTGTTGCTGACCTTCTTGTTTATCTGTTTTTATCTGTATTATGCCCTTGTTGCTGCTAATGACTATGATGACATCAATCAGTAAGTACTCTTCCCATTTCAGATTTTTATCTTTCATTGAGGATTTTTCCATTAATATGTCTAATTAATCAGGCATTTCACTTTTACAGGTTTGGTTTGTGCAGTAAAGTAACTAAACTTTGTTTGAATATGTGTTTGCAAACATTTTTCTGTTATGAAGATTTTATTTTTTTAATGTTATAGGAGACAAGTTAGTAGACATGTACCTCAAGTGTCTCAGAAAGGTCACATTTTAATAAAAAGTAAATGTACATCTCTAATAATGCTGTGTTTGTCGACAGTTTGGTATTTTAACAGACAAACTAAGTCCTTAATCATGACCAGTATGGATTATCAGCATTGTTTGTTTTTTTAAAAAATTAAATTAATACATATTAGCCACACTTCACCTTCATACCCATCTGTATCGTTCTGTTTTCTTATTATACAGCCATTGATGGAATCTAGTGAACTCTAACTTTTAAATGGAATTTATTTTTAGTTGCAGCTCATTTCAGCCAATGGCAAATGGCTGAATTCTCTGTTATAATATTAATTAAATACACAAGTCACAGTCTGGAATAAAATTTGATGGAATGAGAAGCTGTTTGTGTTACATAATCTCTTCGTCATCAGTGCCGAGTGGTCTAAAGCGCTCTCTGTTACAGATCACTGCCATCTCACCTCTATCTGCGTGGGTTCGAGTCTAGGATTCGGCTAATGTGGGTATGTGAGAACGCTTTCCAGTAGCTTCTCGTGGGTTGGTGGTTCTTCCTGGGGTTTTCCCTGGTTCTTCCTCAACCATTAATACTGGCCGCCATGCATAACCTATCGTGTGCTGAAAAATGGCGTTAAACCCCACAACAACAACAACAAGAACAACAACATCGTCATCAGTGAACACAAACCAGCATGTGATATTAAAGCAGGTCAAGCCTTGCCTCATGATGTTATGGAATGAATAGGTTCATACATCAGTGTTTTCATGACTGATGTAGCAAACAACACTTTATATTAAAATATTCCACATGACACAGGGGTTGGACACTGTATCTAGACACTGTTTGTAATTCTTAGCACCGTAAGTTTAAAAACTAAACCATAATAAAATTTGGTCATTAATACAAGTTTGCTTATTTAAAATGTTGCTGGCACTTCTCTGCCAGCTTACAAATAAAATACCATATACAAATGCTTATAAGTAGAGTCCATCTTCAAACAGCACAGACATTGATTTGTCATCACATGGTTTACTGGTAGATCAGGGACTGCTGATTATCCCATACAAACTGAATAAACCTAGATCTGCCAGCACATTAAGTAATGACAAATCTGGGTCTGCATGGTTTGCAGTAGGACTCAACTTTTGAGGATATATTGTAATAATCTCTGAAAAAACATCAGCAAAATCATATCTGAACATAACAGAAATTAAATATGTAAAAGTTATTTTCCTTCCCAATTAACTTTTGCAGTACTACAACTGTATAAAATTATAATTTAAAACAATTAACTTTTGCAATACTACAACTGTATAAAATTATCATTTAAAACAATTGCTCACAGAACATAAGGTGATTATTTTGCAATTTGGAACACAAGTTTGATTTTGTAAAAAGTTTTTCATTTGGCAGTTTGGTATATTGTACTTGTTTGAGGGTGCTAGAGTGCCCTCTTTATTACATTTGATTTTGACAGATGGGTGTTTTGGGCTGTTTTTATCTCTTGTAGTAAACAATTGCATGTGTGTTTAACTGTCCTTCTTAATGTCTCAAAGAAGGGTTTAATGTCATAGCAGAATGTTGTGCCCATCATGAATAATGTAAATACAGTGATGTGTCTGATAATGCTTGACTGTCATTACCACATGAAACAGTATAAAAGCTATGTTGTTACAGGATAATGGTGTACCTTGTTCTCCCAGTATAAAAGAAAGCAATGTACATATTCAGGATACATTTATATTTTTATTTATGATATCATATCCCTGACCACTTTTTTGCATTCATGGTGGGGAGGGTCTGATGATAAGGATAAATGTGGAAATCGCCAGTTTTAGAATAAAATCCATGCTCCAGAAAGAAACTAATAATAATTTTCTTCATTTAAATTTGATGGGTTGCCATGAAAAGTAAGGAAAAAAGCTGTTGTCACAGTACATGGAATTAAATACACAGCAATTGTCAGCAAACACAAGCCAGCATGTGATATTCGAGTGAAACAATGCCTTTTGTTAGATATATCAGTTTATGTTTACCAGAATGCCAAATACACGATCTTATTTTTTCAGGTCCTTCAATTTCTTTAGAAATTCTGACTTTCTGCCCAGACCTTCTCGAAGTTATGAAAAAATACAAGTGTAAACTGAATAAAATAAATCATATTCTGAATCAGGTATCTTTCACTAATAATAAGTAAAATTAGATAAACTGATAAAATTGAGTGGATCAAAAGATGTATGGCACAAGTAGTTAGCAGATGGAGTAGTTTTCCTTTGCTGTAGTAGTGATATTATTAAAGTAGATTTGGCATGCTGTTGTGGAACAGTAGATAAAGCACATCATTTGTTGTGTAATGGGATCATACCTGTTATTTCTTTTGAAGTAAAAGTTAACACTATTATGTTATTCCTCTCTCTCTCACACAGAGGAAAATAATTAAAGGATGAGCCTTGTGTCTATTTATTTGATTGCAAAGATGAAATCAGAGCTGACATTGATATATGTATTGTTATGTATATTTGATTTAATTATATCTGATCTAATATATATTTCAATTTAATTGTTTGTTTGTCAGTCTTAAAAAAAAATTCATTACATGCTATTGTAATGTAAATTTATTTAGCAGAGATGATGCTTTTTCCAGAAAATAGTTTGACCTTGACTGTTCTGTTTAGTAAACACCAGATGTTGGCTTAGATCCTGACCTTGATTCAAAATTAGTAGCAGCCATGTAAATACGCTCCATTTGAGAAGTCTTCTTCTAATGAGAGTATTCTTATTCAGGGAGTAGACTGCAGCTTTATTAATGTTCCTTTCCATTGTGTAAATTTGTCATCAGACTTAGTCTCAGGACCCGTGGCAGTCAGAACAGTCTCTGTTTTACCCATTGAGGGCATTCATTTATTACTAGGCAATGACCTAGCTGGAGACAAGGTTGTGGTTAATCCACTTGAAACTGATAAGCCTTGCTTGGATCAGAAAGTTGATCCAATTGAAAAAGAATTCCCTGATTTATTTCCAGCTTGTGCGGTTACCAGAGCTATGGCAAAGGAAGCTCTTGAGAATGATGTTGATAAGAAAATTATTCCTTTAGCTGACACATGTATTGGTCAGGCTTTTGATGAGGTCACTCTCACTCCTTGTTTGGATCAATCAGAAGGTATTGATTACAGTGATCCTCTTTTGATGACTCATTCCCCTTATTCTAATCAGGGTGATAAACAACAATCACTTGTCATCGAACAGGAAAAAGATCCTGAGATCTCCTGTTTGTTTCAAAGAGCCATTAGTGAAACTGAAGCTACTGAAGTTCCTGTCTGTTATTTCATTAAAAATGGAATTCATATGAGAAAATGGAGACCTCCCAAGGTACCTGTTGATGACGAATGGTCAGTGAACTATCAGTTGTAGTTCCTAAACCTTACAGACAGGAAATATTTAGCCTGGCCCATGAAACTATATTTTCTGGTCATTTAGGGATCAATAAAACTTATCACAAGATCTTGACTTACTTCTGGTGGCAAAAAATCAAAAGCGATGTTAGTAAATACTGTTGATCTTGATGTACCTGTCAAATGGTAGGAAAACCCAATCAGAAAATTCCCAAGGCTCATCTACAACCTATTCCATCCTGCTTTTGACAAACCATTTAGTACAATTATGGTAGATTGTGTTGGTCCATTACCTAAGACCAAGTCAGGTAACCAATACCTGTTGAAATGTGTGCATCAACAAGGTTTCCAGATGCAAATCCCTTGAGGAATATAAAATCTAAAACAATAGTAAAGGCTTTGATAAAGTTTTTTTAACTTAATTTGGCCTTCCCTAGTCTGTCCATTCTGATCAAGGTTCAGATTTCATGTCTGGAATTTTGCAGCAAGTTATGTACGAATTAGGCATCCAACAATTCAGATCTTCTGCATATCACCCTGAGAGCCATGGGGCATTAGAAAGATTCCATCAGACTTTGAAAAATATGATTCTATCATATTGTTTTGATACGGGTACAGATTGGGATGAAGGCATTCATTTACTATTATTTGCTGTTAGGGAATCAGTTCAAGAATCTTTAGGTTTCAGTCCATTTGAACTGGGTTTTTTGATACACTATGCGTGAACCATTGAAGTTACTGAAACAGAAATTTAATCTTCTTGATTATGTTTCTAATTTTAAATATAAGTCATCAAATGCTTGTGAGGTCGCAAAAGCAAATCTGCACTCTACTCAATCCAAAATGAAGTCAACATGTGATAAAAACTCGAAGGAAAGGAGCTTTCAGCCTAGTGATAGAGTCCTGGCTCTCTCTTTCCTTTTCAGGCCAAGTATTATGGTCCCTACACAGTTGACAGGAAAATAAATTATTTAAATTACATCATAAATACTCCTGGGAGGTGAAAACAAAAACAACTGTGTCATATAAACATGCTTAAAGAGTATATTGAAAGAGATAGCCAGATTAAACATGCAGTTAATTTAGTCCCACTCATTGATGATTTAAGTGAAGGAATCTACTGATATTGGAGTGACTAATCTTCAGAATTCAGAAATTATGAAAGATTTGGACCAGAAACTTTCACATTTGCAAGAACAAGAAAGAATTGAACTTAAATAGTTATTATTTGAATATGAGCACTTATTTCCTACAAGAACCAACAAATTTTTCCATGAATTGAAATTGTAAATTCTAAACCTGTGAAACAACACCCATACAGGATGAACCCTCTCAAACAGGAATACTTGAAAAAATAATTTTTCAATATTTGCTTGAGAATGATTTTATAGAGCCCACTAAAAGTGACAGAAATTCGCCATGCATACTTGTTCCAAAACCAGATAAAACTTTCTGTATGTGTACTGATTATAGGAAGGTGAATAGTATGACAAAAACAGATTCAATCCCATTACCAAGAAATGATGACTATTTTGATAAGATTGGGAATGCCAAGTGTGTTACCAAATTTGACCTTCTGAAAAGATTTTGGCAAATTCCACTAATGGAAAGAGCAAAGGAAATTTCGGCATTCATAACTCCAAATGGACTTTACCAATATGAAGTAATGTTGTTTGGGATGAAAGGGTCGCCAAGTACATTTCAATGTCTCATGAATATGATTACCTCTGGTCTAGACAATTGTGATGCTACATTGATGTCATCATCTACAATGACATCTTTAAAGAATATTTAGCAACATTTCGGAAATTCATTGACTGACTCACAGATGCATGTTTGACAATTAATTTATCTAAAAGTGAGTTCTGCCATGCTAGTGTAACTTTTCTAGGACATATCATGGGACATGGACAAGCTAAACCTATAGATGCTAAGGTCAATGCTATTTCTGAATTTCTCATGCCTCGTAATAAAAAGCAACTGATGCGATTTTTAGGTATGGCAGGATACTATTGACAGTTTTGTTCCAATTTTTCTATAATTGCTGAACCCATGACAAATTTATTGAGTAAGAAAAACAAGTTCTTACAGTACCAAATTTCAGCCAATCATATAAACTGTCTGTTGATTCAAGTGATGGTGGGTTGGAGGAGTTTTGATTCAAGAAGATGAAAATGGTATTGATCATCCAGTATGCTGTTTTTCTAAGAAATTAAATAAGCACCAAAGAAATTATTCAACAATAGAGAAGGAATATTTGGCTTTGATACAACATTTTGAAGTTTACCTTAGTTCAGCTCCTTCTTAGATTATTGTGTTTAGTGACCACAACCCCTTTACTTTCATCGGCAAGATGAAAAATAAAAATCAAAGACTACTAAGGTTGAGTTTGTTGTTACAGAAATATAATCTTGACATCAGGCACATCAAGGGAAAGATAATTTAATAGCAGATGCACTTTCCCATGTATAACAATGTATTATTTCATGTACACTGTGTAATTTATGTAAGTTCTTTTTAACCTCGTGTATCATTAGTCTGTGGTAAAAAGAAAGCTTTATTGTATAAATCTTTCTTTTCCTTTATGGGACCGCTCCGGTGGCCTAGTGGTTTGAGCTTCTGCCTCAGATGCGGGAGGTCATGGGGTCGATCCACGACCGAGTCAAACCAAAGACTTACAAAATTGGTGCTAACAGCTGCCTCGCTCGGCGTTCAGCTTTAAGAGGTTAGTGTTAGGACTGGTTGGCCTGGTGTCAGAATAAAGTGACTGGGTGGGACGTTATGCTACACGTCTGCGGCATGATGCCCCAGTGCTAGACATCACTATAAACTGCCACATTGCAGACATCGTAGCAATATGACTGAAAAATTGTTAAAGCTACGTTAAAAATCTAAATCACAACACATTTTCTTTATTGGGGGTGAGTGTTATGTATATTTTATTTAATTATAGCTGATATAATATATATTTATTTCAATTTAATTTATTGTTTGTCAGTTTGAAAAAAAAAATTTCATTATATGCTATTGTAATTTAAATTTATTCACTGGAGATGATACTTTTTCCAGAAAATAGTTTGACTATGACTGTTCGTTTTAATAAACACCAGGTGTTGACCTAGATCCTGACCTTGATTCAAAATTAGTAGCAACCATGTAATTAGGTTCTATTTTAAAATGATTGGTTGTTGTCAAGGTCATGATGAGACTACTGATTTAGGATGCAAACATTTTTTTAAACTTTTATTTCTTTGAGTAAAATAATTCATTTTTGTCAGGGCCACACTGGGTGTACATGATCTTTAACAAGTAAATAATTTCGACGAACATGATCACGTGACCACCCTTTTGTGTTTTAGAATACGATATAACCTTTGTTTCGGGAAGATATTATCAGTAGCTTTTTCTTTACACTGGAAGGTGTATGTTGTGCTGTTTGGAGTTATTTCAAAATACTTGTATTCAGAAGGATTAAATCTTTTTTCCTGGAAAATACGTAAATACTTGTGCTCATATGAAAACATGATCACCTGACCCCCTTTCGTGTTTTAGATTATGATATAACCTTTGTTTTGGAGAGATATTCGCAGTAGTTGGGCTTATACACTTGGATAGATTTCACACCGGATGATTGCTTTGGCTAAACATCAGATTCAGTGTAATCCAATGATGAATACATTTTCAAAGTGAGATCCTGAATAAACTCAAGCTGAATCAGTGTCAAACCACTGATGCTTCCAGGCAATGATTGCTGCAAGGGATGTGGCATTGAAACACTGTAATTTTGTATCTTGAAATTGTATGAGGATGTCCTGATCTTCAAATTTTTTAGGGAATGCAGTTTATACAACAAATATAATCACGTTTTAAGTATTTTTGATGTGTGTTGCATTTATCAGTGGAATATATATATATATATATATATATATATATATATATATATATATATATATATATATATATATATATATATATATATACATATATATATATATATATATATATATATATATATATATATATATATATATATATATATATATTATTATTGTTTTTCTGGCTATTTTATCTTTTTGTATCTTCTTGTATTGAAATTTACAATTTTAGAAGGGTTTAACTTCCACACTTTACACTTTTTGTGCGTTAAGTTTTACATTTTTCAGGCTTAACCTTTTGCTGGCACTACATAGACACTAAATATGTACGTTGGCACCATAAAACACCACATACATACATGCATGCATGTATTCATGCATACACACATGTATGCATGCACGCATATGCATGCATACATACATACACACACACAGACACATATACATACATATACATACATACATACATACATACATGCATACATACATACATAGATGCATACATACATACATACATAAATACATAAATGCATAAATGCATGCATGCATGCATGGTGTGGGTTCGAATCCTACCATCAAACCAGCTGTTGTGTATCCATGGGCAAGGCACTTTGCCTTGACTCTAAATTAGCTACTTTGTAACTTGCATTGCAGTATATTACTACACTGGCCTTGACAATAATACAAAGCAATTTTCAGATCTCCTCCTACAAAATACTTAAAATATTGAAATGTTAAAAAATGATACCAGCTTCTTAGTACTATGCCAAGGGTCATGATATTGAAATTTTAACAACCATTGTACACACCTACTGACACCCCCTCCCAACTGTATCCCAGAGTTTCATATCTCTATTTTTAATGGCACAGGAAATACATTTGATGAATTTGTGGATGGACAGACATTTGGTCAGGAGGACATAATCCTGATTTTTTAAAAATTCAAAATATGCAGGGAAATAAGTTCATAAGTCATATTTGTACTTATTTACAGAACTTGGTAATGCCATCAACAATTTGCCAAATCTGAAAATATTACTCTGACTTTTCATATATTAAGCCCAAATAAGTACAGGATCCAAGTTGATTTAGAAAAGATCATGCCAAAAACAATTAACAAAGTGCATGAAATTTAAATTTTCACTCTGATTGTATATGTATGCCAAAATGTTTGTTTTACCGATGCATATACTTTATGAGTAGGAAAGTTGGGTGTTTTTACATGGAAATAATCTTTGACAGATATTTTAAAAAATTCTTAATTTAGATCAATGTGACTTTAAGCAGGATAGAGTTTTGAAATGTATTCTAGTTACAGGTGTCCAGCAATCATACTTGCTTTGGTAAAATATGCATGTCGACACTCTTTATTGCTTGTAGCTCAGTTTCGTAGATACTGTTGCATGCATGGTCATGCAATTTTATGTTTGCATTCACATTATCACTTATGTTATCATCCATAAAAAGTAAATTGTGGTTGTAGTGACCTACTTTTCTTGCTAAAATGTCTGTGCCATGTTTTTGGTTTATGTACTGTTCAAGGCAAATTAGTAAAGACATATTTTAAAAGTTTTTTGATGGTTCATTGTTAGCACAGACCTTCACATTTGTAATCCAATAATAAGTATAAAAAAGAGAAGTCTTTAATCTGGATCAAGTTCATAAATGGGAAACACAGCAAAAACTTTTTAATGGAAATATTTCACTCATATTCTCTATGGTACTTTTCTGATGTGCCCAATTTTATTCTTGTATATATTGTTGTTTCTGGCTTTATTAACAGCAAATAGAAGCTAACATGATCTGATTTGATTTTAATCCTGTAGGTATCAAGTTTTAGTTAATTTCCTTCTTTGTTGTATAGAATTTAAATTGCAAAAGGTATATGAGGCCTGCTAGTAATTATGTACCTGTACAAAAGGTATATGAGGCCTACCAGTAATTATATACCTGTACAAAAGGTATATGAGGCCTACCAGTAATTATATACCTGTACAAAAGGTATATGAGGCCTGCTAGTAATTATGTACCTGTACAAAAGGTATATGAGGCCTACCAGTAATTATATACCTGTACAAAAGGTATATGAGGCCTGCTAGTAATTATGTACCTGTACAAAAGGTATCTGAGGCCTGCTAGTAATTATGTACCTGTACAAAAGGTATATGAGGCCTACCAGTAATTATATACCTGTACAAAAGCAAATCAAATAATAAACCTGCATATGATCAGTAAATTCATTGCTTATGACAAAAATAGCATTACAAGTTGATTGAAGATTCACACTTATTTAGGGGGGAGATAAAAAAAATTTTAAAACACATTGCAAATGTATCTTGTTGCTGTATTTTAAATTTAATCTGGAAGGATGATAATAATTAAATTAAGCCAGTTTGTCTGCATTTCTTTTGAAAGGGATAGACAGATGTGTCACAGGGTTTGTTAAAGAACTGAAAATTGAAATGACGGTGAAGGAGGGGTAATTCTTCCAGTCGAAAAATAAGTTTGAATTTCTAAATACTTGTACATGTATATGGAAGATTTCAGGAAGTAGGGTATGCAGATATGGTGTGCAATTTCATTATTTTTGTTGATTTTGGTGGGGCAAACATTTTCTTGGTTCCCACACTCGTGCATCCCTAGAATTGACCTGCTTTCATTTTTAAAATAGTCTTAATCATTCATTCTCATAGTTTGTTATAGCAAATTGATATCATGTATATTAATTTTCAAAAGAAAGTATTCTCATTTTCAGGTTTATGTATCATGTGGTTGGGTACTGGGTGCCATGGTACACCATATTCCTTGGCTGTATTTGTGCAATATTTGCATACTTTACTGTTTTAATGGTAAGTAGAAAAAGTTCAACCTCATGTATCCAAATTACCATAAGGACACACAAAAATACTAGTGGCAAGAAACTTTTGTTCCCAAATTGTTTGATTTTTAGCAAAATAGATTTTATGTCGACTTATGTCACATTAAAAGGAGCCCCACTCTGTTATTTTCTTCCTATCAGATGATTTGACATTACATTCAGGTCTTGTTCAATTTAATCACCCTCCCCCACCCACAAGCAGATAATCTGGTTACCTAACTGAAGCATCCCATCTACCATCTTTAGAAAATTATTAGAACTCATTATGAGTATCTGCCATCTTTAGAAGTTTTCATGAGTATATGTGTCATCTTCAGAGATGATTATGAGTATCTGTCATCTTCACAGATCAATATGGGTATGTCATAGTTAAAGATTATTATGGGTATTTGCCATCTTTAGAAATCATCATGAGTATGTGTCATCTTCAGAGATGATTATGAGTATCTGTCATCTTTAGAAATCATCATGAGTATGTGTAATCTTCATAGATGATTTTGAGTATCTGTCATCTTCAGAGATGAGTATGTGTCATTTTCAGAGATGATTATGAGTATCTGTCATCTTTAGAAATCTTCATGAGTATGTGTCATCTTCAGAGATGATTATGAGTATCTGTCATCTTTAGAAATCATCATGAGTATGTGTCATCTTCAGAGATGATTATGAGTATCTGTCATCTTTAGAAATCTTCATGAGTATGTGTCATCTTCAGAGATGATTATGAGTATCTGTCATCTTCAGAGATCAATATGGGTGTGTCATAGTTAAAGATTATTATGGGTATCTGCCATCTTTAGAAATCATCATGAGTGTGTGTCATCTTCAGAGATGAGTATGTGTCATCTTCAGAGATCATTATGGGTATATGTCATCTTCAGAGATCAATATGGGTATTTGTCATTGTTATCATTATCAGTATCTGCCATCTTTAGAGATCATTATGGCTATCTGATCACAACACAAAGACTTTCTCATTCACATCCTTTACCTCATATAATAAGTATCAGCAACACCAACATTAAATTCACAGACCTAGATGTTACTCTGGACAGTACTCTCACATTGCAACATTGCATCAGCTCCATTCGCAAATATCTTTCAGTTGATGCCACTAAAACACTTGTGTGTTCATTAGTACTTTCAAGACTGGACTATTGTAACTCAATTCTGTCTGGTTTATCTCAATATCTACTCCAGAAACTTCAAAAAGTTCAAAACAAGGCTGATAGATCATCCTTAGAGTACCACGTTAAGAGCATATCTCCCCACTGCTCTGTACCCTATACTGGCTATCCATTCGATCCAGAATAAAACACAAAATTTGTTCTCTTTGCTATGTTTCAATGACAGACTCCAGTCTAACATAACTATCAAACCTCATTCATGTGTACACACCAAGAAGAAACATAGGCTCCTCTTCTGACAATCATATACTCATTATTCCCACTATGAAAATGAAGTCATATGGATGTTCTTTGGCATACCAGGGCCCAGCAGCGTGGAACGAATTGCCCACTGAACTTAGGCACAAAGGCACCGTGATCCCATTCAACAGTGCTATTAAAACTCACCTATTTCAACTACAAGAGCAAACATAAAGACCTAATAATGTTTCCTACCTTAAATATTTTTAGCATGTTTTTATGTTTTCTAATTTCTTGGTGTTTTTTTGTTGTTGATCATATCATTATATATGTTGTTTGGCGCTATACAAAGTCCTCATTATTATTATTATTATCTGCCATCTTTAGAGGTCATTATGGGTATCTGCCATCTTCAGAGATCATGGTTAGCTGTCATCTTTAGAGATCATTATGGGTATCTGTCATCTTCAGAGATTATGTTATCTGTCATCTTCAGAGATCATTATGAACATCTGTCATCTTCAGAGATCATTATGGGTATCTGTCATCTTTAGAGATCATTATTGATATCTGCCATCTTCAGAGATCATTTGGGCTCTGTGTAGCCGAGTGGTTTAAAGAGCTCACTGTTACGGATCACTGCCATCTCACCTCTGTCTGTGTTGGTTTGAGTTTAGGGCTTGGCCAGTGTGGGTACATGAGAGAGCTTGCCAGTAGCTTTTCATGGGTCGGTGGTTCTTTCCAGGGTTTTCCCATGTTCTTCCTCCACCATTTATACTGGCTACCATGAACAGCCTATCTTGTGCTGAAAAATGGCATTAAACCCAACAACAACATCTGAGAGATCATTATGAGAATCTTTCATCTTCAGAGATCATTATGGGTATCTGCCTGTCTCAATCAACTGATTTTGATGGATTATAGAAAGACTTTATTAACTTCAAGATATGTTACAATTAAAAAGATGACTGTCATAAGAGCTCTACCAGTCATAGACCAAAATAACTTATGAGATGACTTATTGTCGAGTGTTCATCATCCATCTGTCTGTTAGCACAAATTTATTATTGCTACTCCTAAACTTCTTGGAAGATTGTATTGAAAATTTACACACACACAGACACATACCACTCTGTTGGCCTAGTGGTTAGATCATCCGCCTTGGATGTGGGAGGTCATGGGTTTGATTCCTGGCCAAGTAATACCAAAGACCTACAAAATCGGTACTAACAGCTGCCTCGCTTGGCCCTCAGCATTATGTGGTTAGTGTTAGGACTGGTCAGCCTGGTGTCAGGATAATATGACTGGGTGGGACATCATGTTACATGTCTGCAACATGATGCCCCAGTGCTAGGCATCACTATAAATTACCACATTGTAGACATCGTAGCAATATGACTGAAGAATTGTTAAAGCTACATTAAAATTCCAAATCAAACACACACACACATACACACACATTCATTCCCTAGACTAGTCAGTTCTAAATGAAAATGGTACTGCATGGATATCCAGTGTGGCTGCAACAATGGCCATTTTGAATTTATTGCTACTCCTCCAGAGTGGATGGTCATATCATCAGGTGGTTTTCACCAAAAGACTTTTTATAAAGCCATGCTGGTTCTAAATCAAAATGGTGCTGATCTGATGTGCAGTATGACCACCATTGCATTCATCCTGAAAAATACTGTTGTCGCTATTCCTCATAAATGAAAGTTTTGTTGACATGGTGTTTTCATCAAAAGACTTCTTGTGATATCTAGTTAATCCTAAATAAAAAGGGTTCCAATCTGATGTCTATAACAGCCATCACAATTGTTATATTGAATGCTGTTTCTGGACTTTTGTTAAACTTGGTCTCAAGGACCATCCTGGTTTCAGGCTTTTCATGTGATGAATCATGAAGCATAAATTCACATTTCGATTGTCTTGAGGTCTTTTTAATATGCCAGTAGAGATCAGTACCTTTGAGGGAAGCACATTTCAATCTAATATAAAGTATAGTTTTCAAAAATAGCTTTGTTTACTACTTTCATTTTTTTGTGAGTGGAGAAAATTTGTGCATCAAAGCAAAATCCTATTTGTACTGTCATTTTTTTTTCTTTTTTTTTTCACAGTTAATTTAGAGATCTATATTGTAAACCAGGTTTTGTGAAGAAAGAAGGCACTATGAGTCTTTTCAATTGCAATTACTAGTATCATAATGAATTTAAATAAAAGCTACATGTACAGCTGAATTGTCTTTTTAGCTTTACTGGACATTGAAGAAATTATCGGTTGGTCTGTCAGCAGTCCATCAGTTAGCAAGTTTGTTATTGCTGCTCCTCCTAAGCTACTTGGAGGATTGCCATGAAACTTTACATGTACATTCATCCTATGATCTGGTTGGTCCTAAGTTAAAATTGGTTTGCTTGAATATCCAATATGGCCAACATAGTAACCATCATGAAATTCTTGTTATCACTGATCCTTCTGCTTAGAAAATGGCCACATTGAAAATCTTAATAATGCTACTTCTTTACTCATAAAAAATGTGGGGCCCCGAGTGGCCGAGTGGTTTAAAGCGCTCTCCATTACAGATCACTGCCATCTCACCTCTGTCTGCGCCGGTTCAAGTCTCAGATTCAGCCAATGTGGGTATGTGAGAAAGCTTGCCAGTAGCTTCTCGTGGGTCGGTGGTTCTTTCCCGGGTTCTTCCTCCACCATTAATACTGGCCGCCATGTATAGCCTATCACGTGCTGAAAAATGGCGTTAAATCCCACAACAACAACAACAACAACAACAACAACAACATAAACAATGTCATGCATTGGTTGGATATTATTTGCTTGACTTGCAAAGATGAGTGATGTAAGTGAACAATCTTAACCTTACCTCACTTCCTGAATTCTATAACATAGCCTTGCCCCATAAGTTTCACACATATATATTTTTATTTTTAGGCTAAATTTTATACCACATAATATTTAAACTTTGCTTTTTACTTACTGAATATTTTATTTAAAAAAAGAAATGTCCAGTGATTTAAAAAAACCCAAGTCTAATGAAGGGGTACTTCCTAGACACATCATTGTCCACTATTACTACCCCTTGACAGATTCACTTACATTTAAAACTGATTTAAGAAGAAAATAATGCAAACACAGTACTGTAGTTTAAATCTTTTAAAAATATATATTTAAAAAGTGCTTTTCACTTTCTTTTCTTCAGAAAACATGAATGCTATTTTCATAATAGTAATTTTTAAAACACAAGTTGGTATGTTTTCATCATCAGATGATAACTTGCAGAAATTGGACAGTGATAACTTGCCTGTGAATGTATTAAGAGTTTTGTTTATTGGCCAAATTGATATCAGTGTTAGCTGTTGCTGCTGGCAGTACATTTCACCTATGGATATGCACTTCACTGTATCTACCCAGCTTGGAGTTTGCTTGAGGGAGCATATGAAAAGTCAAAAAGTACTGTCACTCATTGTAAATCCAAAAATCACCCGGCAAAGTCGTTTTCACTTTCCTGACAGAAGAAGACATTGTTTATATTTTTTAGGTGACTTAGTAGCCAACTTTGCCTGGTAGCGTGACCCCTGTCAATTATAAGACGGGAAAGGGAGCATGTCATTCAAATAAATATTTTAAAGTGTATTTTAAATCATGAGAACTGTTTCCACAGGTGACAAATGGCCTATATAGATATTTGCATTAGATCAGTTTCTGTGGTAATTGGTTTTTAATAAACATTTGAACAAATTTTTGTCTTTACATAATATGAAATGTTATTGTGAAAGGTGATATAATGTTTGTATTCTGGATGAGATCTGGAAGATGCCAGTAATTTTAGAAGTTGCCGTAGAAATGGTTGTACAGTTATAGCATAACCTGTCTTGAAAGACCAATCTTCTACCATTAATCTCTCAAGATATCAGTTCCCTTATGACAGGTAACAGCACTGTGTAATTAGTAAATCAGTGCATTGAGAATCTGGTCTCTCAAGACAAGGTGCAGTGGTCTTTTAAGAGAGGTTTTACTGTATACATGGTTTGGGAACTCATTGTCCCTACCCCTTTTTCCCTCTTATCTTGCAATATGTGAACCTAAAGTCTAAAAATCAAATTAACATGTTTGACTCCAGATATTAATGAAAAAAACATTTTTCCTTTATCAGTGCATAATTTGATGATAACGTCCATGAATGATTGTATGATATTCACAAATTGTTATTTAGAATTTATTTTCTTTTTACAGTTGTTAAGCTTGTGTCATGTTGTACAAGGTCATCAGCTGTATATTCATCTATGTCACATTGTGTTCATTCTGTTATTCCTTGCTGCCTGCATCGCCTTAACTGTCACATTCACGCAAGTTGGGTTTTCCGAATGGGCTGTAATTTTCGTCTCTTTACGGGTATGTTTATCAGAGAGATACTTCTTGTATTTGTAGTACATATTATTTGAAGATTTTCTTCATGTATTTGTTTGCTAATTTGAAATTTCGCATTTTTATCAGTTCAAAAAAATATACTTTAGTTTGCAAGTTTGCTGGATGTCACTATGTTCCAGTTATCTAAAGAAGTCATTAATGGGCATCATTTGAAAATTCTATAACTGTAAGATTAGATAGCATGAACTAAATTACACCTCGAATGATACTTAGGCTTTTCCAAAACATTTATGTCTTTATACTTTGGAATAAAGTTTTTAAAAAAGTGCATAATATTGAATATTAATAAGTGGTGAATGTTTGTATATAATATAGCAAGTTAAGCTATCTTTACCTTATTCTCAATTTGGAGAATTCTTATCCCAGAATCCTCACCTTGTCTGATAATTTGTACTGCCTATTTCAGGTAACTGCTCCATTTATTCAGATTGGAGTGGTTGTTGCTATTACAGTCCTAACCTGGATTATTGTCCAGCAGTGGTTTACCTTATCTAACTGTGGTGAGTACATCATTTAAATTTTTATGTTGAAAGCAACAACAAAAAAGTGATCTATTTGTGTGTGGTTGTGGTTGAGTGAATAGCAGTGGGGACATCAGCTTCCTCAGAAGTAATTTTGTAAAGACTTTAATTACATTTTTTTTCTTCATTTGTTAAAAATTTGTTAAGCTCATTTATGGATTCCTTTCATACTTGGAATACATTGTATTTTTAAGAAAAGAGAGATTATTTTTGAGACGCATTTGCACACTTTTGTAACCCAGTTTTCAATGTCATAAGTTTTACTGGGATTGACGTGCAATTCATTGGCTTTTTTGTTTGTTTGAAGTCTTGTATATTAATATGACTGCAGGTACACAAACAGAGAACTTGCCTAGCCACAATATTAGAACTTGGATTAAAGATAACAAAAATTAAAACCCATCCTTTGACACCTTTGATGCACCATATATTTGGGGGTAACAAGTTGAGCTAGAGTACAGATTGACTTGGGTTAATTTTTTTTGTCTACTCCTAACTTAAATTTGGGTACAACAGATATTTGACTGTTATTTTCAGAGATGCTTCAAGGGTGCACGATCGTATGATTTGATTAAAATTTGTATTAAAGTACTTGTTGTGATATAAACTGGTAGCCCTGTAAAAAGCATTCTGTTGAATTTTAAACCTTGCATTAAGGAAAGTTTTACAAATGTACATTTATAATACAGCCTATCTGGAAGACTCAAAATGGGAAATTCCCTTCTTGGTTCATCTTTAGATGATGATTTCATTCGGTCTGATCATAGTTAGGAAGACAGTATCTTTTTAAAATTAGGAAATAAATCAGATTATTGGAGCTGAGAAAGTGTTAATGGAGATACGAGTTGTGGTTTTGAACCTGAAAATGATACATGCTGGATGGACAAAAACAGATGGCATGCCAGTTAACCCCTGATTTCAGCAGTATTTTGAAATTAATTGTAGAAAAGGCAGACAAACAAGCTGAAATAAAATACATCCAATATGCAAATTTGATTCCTTCATCACCATTTAGTCCTGGGTGATCATGTGCTACAAAACCATATAGCCCTAGCATAAAGGTTAAGATAAATCTAATAAAGAAGAATCTAACAATGAAATTAAGAAGTAAAGATATTTATTTGAATGAAAAATCTGAACAACTAAACTATGGCATTAATGAACTTGAAATGATTTATTATAATACAGCATTGTGGAACAATATATCTAGCACCATAGTCAGTAGAGTGCTAATTCAAGAAATTTAAACTTTGGCAGAGCTTATGTTAGCGAAATATCTTATTTTGGAGCAGTAGTATCTAAATGGCAATACCTGTGAGCTGTGGAAAATTGTACATAACAACCATAGGGTTTGAGTCTCGGATTTGGCCAATGTGGATATGTGAGAAAGCTTGCCAGTAGCTTCTTGAGGGTCGGTGGTTCTTTCCGGGAATTTCCCGGGTTCTTCCTCCACCATTAATACTGGCCGCCATGTATAGCCTATCACATGCTGAAAAATGGCATTAAACCCTACAACAACAACATAGCAACCATAAAGAACAGTTTTCAAACTTGTTCCAGGTGGCTAAGTTAGCTATGCATACACCCCTTCAGATAGCCGAATGTGAAAGGTGGTTCTCAGTACAGAACAATATTCATACACAGATAAGGAGCAGATTAGTTCAGAAACAATCAACAGATTAATGCTAGAGGCAACACTTATAACAGTTTTGATTTCAGTCTGGGTCTTACAGTTGAGCAGGAAGAAAGAGATGGACATTGATGTGTTATGTAACTATTGAACTATGGCCATTTTCTCCTATCCCTTCATTTTGTTTTACCCCTTCCCCCTTATTTTTGTGACAAGGGGGGGGGGGAAATTCCTCCCCCACGATAAAGCATATATGTATTATTAATAATGGTCTGTATGAGACCATTCACCATGCAATGTTCAAGATTGATCCAGTCAAGAATATAGTATTTTTTTATCATATATTTCCATTTGGGATGTAAGGTGGATAAATTTTATATGTAGAAAGTGTTTACTTGTTCAGCAAATAATATGATAATTCATCTATATAATGTGTTCCATCACCTGCCTGCTTCACCAGCTTAGCTGCATACTTTTTATACAATGGCCATATGGTGGAATGTATTACATTATTAGGTTTTCTTTCCATCCATCCATCTCTGTGTTCACTCTTTAATTTCCACACAATAGTTCATGATCCCCACCCTGTACATGACATAACTTTGTGGATGGCTTGCATTGTGGGTAAGGAAAAAGCTTATTGATTTTGAGGTCAAAATGTAAAAGTTAGAATTTATTGTGAAATAAATAAAAAATGATTTCTGCATAATAACAATAATGTTACATCACTGATCTGGATTAAACTTTGTGCATGACTAGCAGTTGGAAAAGGTCTGAGTTTTGGGGTTAGAAATGTCAAAGGTCTAGGTCAGTTTGACAAAAGAAAATATGATTTCTGCATAATAACAATAGTTTTACATCACAGATCTGGATCAAACTTTGTGCATGATTTGCATTTGTTATTAGGAAGAAGTTTATCAGTTATGGGGTTAGAAAGGTCAAATTGCAAGGTCAATTTGACAGAAAAGGGAAAATGATTTCTGCATTGTAATTTGAGTTCCACAACTCTGAGCTTGATTAACCTTTCTGTATGGCTTGCAGTTGGACTAAGGTACAATATTATTAATATGGTTCAAAAGGTCAAATGTCAAGGTCACTGACTGGAAGATGATTTCTGTGCAATAACTTCATTCTAGATTATGTACCTTCACCCAAGTTTGTGGATGGCTTAAGATACAGAGGAGACTTATTAATTACCCTGACCATAAAAGCACAGTTATGGCTGTGTGAATTCCATGCTGGTTAGTTACCCAACCCATCCAACCAGAGTTACACCTTTGTGAATGATATGCTGTTTAATTACCCTGACCATAAAAATACAGTTATGACTGTGTGAATTCCATGCTGGTTAGTCACCCAACCCATCAAACCAGAGTTCCATCTATGTGAATGATATGCTAGTTAGTCACTCAACCCATCAGACCAGAGTTACACTTATATGAATGATATGCTGGTTAATTACCCTACCTATTAAAAACACAGTTAATGGCTATGTGAATTCCATGCTGTTTAGTTACCCTGTCAAAACACAGCTACAGCTATATGAATTTCATTGTATTTAGGTACCCTACCTGTCAGAACACAGCTATGGCTTGTGAATTTCATTATTTAATTACTCTTCCTGTCAAAACACAGGTATGGCTATGTGAATTCATGTCGTTTGATTACTCTGCCCATTAAAATACATCAGTGAATGAAGCGGAATAGATTTGAGCAGAAATTAAATAGAATCAGGATGTTTTACATTGAGGCACTTTTTGTTTGTACACCACCTACATGGCTTCAGAACAACATACTAGAATGTATTAATAGTTTTGAGCATTTCCATTGGTTTGCATTTACCTTATTCATTTTTATAATGAAAACAAGACCATGTTTTAATCAACCTGCATAATATGTATATGGCTCAAATGCAACCATAACTGGGGTATGAATGAGGGTGTGAGAAATAAAATTACAATTGAGTAGTATGGACTTATCAGCATAGTTCTTGAACAGCATGGTTTTTAGTTGTACGGTAACTTGCACATTTGTTTTTTCTAGAGGTTTTAATATTTGTATTGTACAGATTCTCACTGATTTATTTCCCATTTCAGGGTGGAAACTGCTCTGGCTCTTTGTATATATTTGTGTGTTGTGTGGGCTGTATATTTCACCACTATTTATTGAGTCTCCATGTGTTGTCTTAGAGAAGAATCTCCCTCCTAAACCAAAAATATTTGCACATCGTGGAGCATCTGGGGTAAGTGAAAGAGATTGTAAACTGTATTTTTGTATCTTCTTTTTAAGAAAGGTTTGACAGATATGGTGGAGCTCTATTTTATTCAAATTTATTATAGAAAATATTTGGATTTTATTTACAGAAATGTTCTAACAAAGAAAATTGTCAAACGGCCTTTATTTTCAACCAACTTCTGTGTATTTCAGTAGGAAAGTAGAGTATGCAGATAGTGTGTATGCTAACCTTTGCCATTTTTATGCTGAGAATAGGTCAAGATGTCAAAGGTCAGTTTTAGCCTATAATGTCCACAGCTATCATATTATGACTGCAAATGATACCAGTTTAGGCATAAATCCACTTGTTATTGATATATGTCAGGGCAATTTTATCTTGACTTGAATTTTGTCAACAGTCATATAGGATATATTTTGCCTACAAAATTACTGGGTATGCTGGTGAAATATTTATTACTTCTCTTTCATATATACACAGCATAATCTTGATAACTTAATCTTTCAAAAACTTTGGTAGTCATGGTGTAACACATTCTCAAATGTGCGACCTTGGAATACTCAAAACTTTTTGAAGTTCTATTGTACCTAGATTCTCTTAAAAAAAAGCTATAATGATCTCCAGTTGGCAGAGTACTCAATAAGCTAAGTGAAATCTCATGTCATCTATTATCCAAATATTGCCTTGATATAGTTCCATGAATAGGTGTTATTTATTAATAGTCACACAAAATGATACAAAAATCAACATTTTCTTTAACTTTTTAAAGTCTTGAAATGGGAAAGGGGTCCGTTTGTTTCTCCTTTGAATACATTCCCTAATCACATTAACGTTAGGGATATAAACCTACTACCTTCCTAATCCAGCCCTGCTGAAAGACGAAACTTCATCTTTTATGTCAATATCTTATAGACAAAGGGTAACATCCTTTACCCATTACCTCCTACTAAATGTACTTCATCAGTACTATGCAGTGTGTGCACCATATAATCCGAGAGTGAATGGACTATGGTTTTGCTGAAATTGACCAATGCAAAATAAAGAATCTGATAGCAAATTTCAAATTCCTAGGAATAGTTAAAATACAAAGATTGAGTGTACTCCCATTTTTAGGCAGTCCAGGTCCCCCTGCATGTCCAAACATGACCTTCAGGCCTGCAAATCCAGGCGTATGGGGTTTTTAATAGATCCAGCTACCATATTGCCATCTGGAGCAGTCCACAATCATCCAACCAGTTGAGCTGGCCATCCAGCCAGTCCAACCATCTCATTTGGGAAATCTTACTGACAGATCTATCTGTCACCAGGCCTCTGGTTTCATCTTTCTACAAATATGGAAGTGTTAATGATAGGTCTGTACATCCTAGTTATAATTTTGGTGATCATGGTGATAGATCTTTCCTTCTCGCCAGTTCTACAGCTTCTTCTCTCTACAATTATGGAGATTTTAATGATGGATCTGTCTGCCCATGCATGCCTTTGGCAACATATAGTTACATAAATCTTAGTGATAGATATTTCATGTAGGGCATAATTCTGTGCAAACATTATGTCAGATTTTAGTAATGGATTCATCTGTCCAGCCATGCACTTTGCACAGCAAGTACCGGCACTAACCAGACCAGTTTCTTCAAGCCAGTAATTGTGCTGACCATACTCCCAGGCTGTCTGTACCAATATGCCAAAATTGTCTGGTGAAGTTGGTTTCTCCTGTACTCTCTGCTTACCCTCAGGGTATTGAGTGTATTGTACAGGGACAATTGCATTTAGTCATTGTTTGCACAGGGAATGATTTATCCCCAAATGGATGCAGATCATGAACAGGAGATTTCAAACTGAATGTGAAAGTACGCCAGAGTAATAGGCCTAATCCAGTCGATGGAGTTTAGTTTTAAGGCTGCCATCAAGGAGATGTACCAGGTGTTGCTGGCTTTGGGATGCCCTCCACCCCCCTACCATCACACATTATTATAATGTCAAAGCATTGGTCAACATCAGCAAAGAGGAAGTCTCCTTCCTTCCAGCTGTTTACCTTGTCAACAAAAATAGTAATATTAATGAGAATTGTCTGGACCAAGGAAATGCTATGGTTTTCTTTTCTGAGAGCCAAATGTCACAAGTTCTCTTCATGGCTGTTCTTTCCTGTGGATTCTCTTCACAGCTGTTCCTTACCAAAAATGCCAGCAGCAAGCTGAGACCAATCCTAGATTAGAGTGGCTACAATGAATTCATTTTTCCACCAATGTTCAGAATAGAAACTGTGAGATCTGCATGGTGCTGCAGGCAAGGGGATGAGTATGCCTTCAGTCTTGATCTCAAAGATACCTACTTTCACGTCCCAATTCACCTGGCATCATGAAAGTTTCTTCAGTTTCCTTACTTCAACAAGTTTACCAATTTCAAGTCCTTATATTTATTCTAAATGTCAAGTGCAGGGTCTTTACTAAATTAAGGATTATGTTGTCACCCTGTTTCTCTCAACTTCCTCTGCATTAATGGTGGCATATTTGTACAGTCTCCAAAATCTAGGGTAAGTTTTATCCCCTGAATTATTTCTGTTTTCTTATATATTGGGAAAAATCTGACCTTCCTTGATCTTAATCTGAATTTTGGACATCTCCTTCCCATCTGCCCACATCATACAATCGTCATACTCATAGAATTGGTTTCCAGCAGCATGGGGATATCAAAGATAGTTCTTGCACCTTCTGGGTCAATCATTGTAGCAGCAGATTTGATCCAACTGGGCCACTTTGATATGCACCCTAAACCAATAACTTGTTGGGCTCAATAATGTCCTTTTCACAGTCTATTTGATTAAAAGATCAAATCACAAATGAAGTACAATCATTCTCAGGGATGGTCCTGGCTTTTAAAAAGCTGTCGCCAAAAAAATCGCCAACCTCAATATTTTGTCGCCAATTTTCAAAAAGTGTCGCCAGAACAAGTAGTGTACATTTTTTCAAGTGTTAATTTAGTCTATTATGTAACAGGCAATGAAAATTACAAAAGATGGGTTAGTTAATACTCTAATTACAACAAGCATTAACAAAATGTTACAAAGTGTTACATGAAGATCCGTCGCGATTTTAGGGCTGCCCACTTGTTGAGTGTAGTTTTAAAGTCTAATTTTTCACATCTGTACATGCTGATTCTCATTAAATTCTCGAGAGATGAGATGCAGAGTTTATTTCTGATGTCAGTTTTTATGAGGTTCATCTTACTGAATCCACGTTCACAGTCTACAGTGCTGACAGGTGACACCAGTAGTCTGTCAGCAGCCCCCCCCATGGCTAGCTTCACAAAGCTTGTAGTGAATTGCTTCCTAAATCCCAAGAATGATCACTGAATGCTGTATAAATTTTCTCGACAAGCAAAATAGGATCTCCATTCCCACGAATGAAACTTACATGAGTCAACACCTGGCAATATTGGACCGTATATATAAGCATAAATTCACACCCAATTTAGGGATTCTTTCACTCCTGTATTTTGAGAAATAAGTAATTATTATTAATTATGCAAAACTGTTTTTTTGTGCTATTTCTTGTTGCGGAGTTTAAGTCTCTGCAGCGGTAACACGGATTGATGGCAAAAGGAAAAGATCAATGAGTAAAATGCTGTACTGGTGACAGATATAACTGTGATTGAGATTTTTTCCATTTGCTTTGTATTTATACACAGTAGTTGATACTTCAAAGGTTATCAGTTTTCTATGAAGGTTCAGCAAAACTATTGTATTTATGTATGTAAAAAAAAAAACAACAAAAAAACCCCAGAAGGATTAGCCATTCAATTAATTGTATCTGTTCTATTCGCGTCTTCAGAAGTCGGTCAGTTGTAGGTATAGTTCGGTAGCATGATTGACTGTATCACAGCATGCATTACTCAGCCCAGATGTCAGCATAAGCAGATTATGATGTAACAATGCACTGTAAAGATGGGGTTGTCAATACGAACAAAGGATCGTTTGTGTAACAGATTGATTCCAATGCATTGCTTAGTCAAGTTTGTGGCTTCCTTTCATTCTCCCATTTAATTTATCCAGTCAAAATCCATGATTGTATGTACAAATTAAATAACCAAAAAGTCTGTCGCCAAAAAAATCGCCAGATGGGATATTTTTGTCGCCAATAAGGAAAAAAAATTGCAATTTGCGACATTGGCGAAGCCCAGGACGATCCCTGATTCTTGTTTCAATGGTGCAACCATGGTTTGCTCATGACAGGAATTCATCTGTAATTTGAAGTGCCAGAATGTACAGTTGGAGTTCCCCACTTGTTGCTGGACTTCCACATGGTCAGTGGCACCTAGAAATGGGAACTGCCTCTTATTCACCTTGAAATGAAAGCCATCATAAATGCCATTCAGTTCTAGAAGAACCATTTCTGTGAGAAGTCAGTCCTGATTGTGACAGACATCTCTGTAATGGTGACTTGCCTCCTTAAACAAGGTGGGCACCAAATCACCCAACCTTTGCATGCTGGTTTGGCAGTTTCTTTGTTAGTGCTGCCAACTTCAGATCAATTTGCGAAATCGTACCCCAAATTCCCAGCTGACTCAATGTCCTGGTCAATGTATTCCCCAGGAGGACGGGGTTTGATACATGGACATCGGTTTTTCATCAGATTTGTGGATTGTTTGGTGTCTGATGATCAATCTTTGTACAACAAATAGCCCACCATTTTTCTCACTGGTTCTGGACCCCAGAAGCTTGGGCTGTGGATGCACTTTCAGTCATTTGGGAGGGGTTATAGGCACTTACCTATCCACCCACCATATGGAATTAGTACCAAAAATAATGCAGGAAATAAGGGATCAGAATTGCAACATTCTTCTGGTTGCCCTTCCCAGATGAGACACATCCTGGGTCATTGATCTACTTTATCTAGTGTTAGTCTTATCCAGAAAGATTACAGCCAAACTGAATCTTCTTAAACAACCAGTGTCACTGGCATACCACCCCAGCCTGGGCTATCTTCGCCTTCGTCTTTGACTTTTGAGAGAAAGAATTTAGATCATGGATTGTGGAGAGAATCTCAAGAGCATGAAGGCATTCCACTCTGAAGACATTTGAGGGAAATTGGTGTGATTTTAGGGATAGATATCTACTCAATAACTTCATCCCATTGGGTACATCAATCCTTTAACATATTTGACTTTTTTCTCTGGTTCTATGAGGAGAAAAAGTTGGCATTAATTACCATCAAAGGCATCGACTCCATGATTTGACTTATTCAGGCATCATGACAGACGAAATTTTGGTAATGATAATGATCTATCACACTTACTAGTCAATTTTGCTTTTTTGACGAGACCAAAATCCCTCACCATGTTTCCAAAAATGAAATCAATTCTGGGTCTTAACATGGCTTAATTCAGATAAATTTGAGCCATTAGCTTGGATCTTGCTGAAGCTGTTATCATACAAAACTTTTTTTCCTAGCTTTAGCATGATGGATAAGATGCTTACAAGTCCTGTCCATTGACCACAACTATCTTCAGTTCACATCAGATGGTTCACAATCCTCATAACACAACCAGTCACTGAACAGTCAGAGAGTCATTCTATGATAAATTCAGAGCAGTGGCTCCAGTCCTTACCATCAAGCACTACTTGAAGTGCAGAGAAACAAGGCATGTCAACAGCAAATGACTTTTCTCCCCTAGAAGGCAAAAAAGCAGAAAATCACAAAATCACCTCCCAAGCCCAATCTTCATTTGTTCAGTAGGTTATACGATCAGCATACTCTGAGGTCTCAAAATATCAGAGTTGCCTTATGAGAATTTCAGCTCATGAAATAAGAGCAATATCGGTGAGCCTCACATTCAAATACAACATTTCAGTCCAAGACAAAATAGAAGCTTTTGGTGGCTATCAGAGTCAGCCCTTTTCAAATTTTATTTCTGGGATTAAGCTTTACAGAATCTGAATTTGTTGGATTGTGTGACTGCAGCCAAGTTAATTTTGACAGAAGATTTCAGTAATCATTTTAACCTGATATGGTGGTCACGGTTCACATGACTATAGACTGTGTTGCTATATGTAGGAGAGCTGGTTATGATTCACATAGGGAATCTAATCTTTCTTCCTAAGAAGGGTACCCAGGGTACAAGTAGGATGCTCAGCATCTACTCCTTCCATTACCTATTCTTCCAAAGTTAATATGGTTGGGGTATTTCTTCAAAGGAGAAAGCAAATTCTTCTAGTTACTGTGTTTCTAAAGGAATACTTAACTGATCAAAATACTTAAAGACCCTCCCATCCACCTTAATATGTGAGCTTCCTCATTGGTAGTTTGCTCACCTAAAAAACTTGCAATGCCCAGTGGTGGTAAAGGGAGGTAATATACAAGAGTTATTGCCATTTGTTTATACCATATAGACAGAAATGATAATTTTTGTCAGTAGGGCTTGATTCAGGATTTAGTAAGCTTATATACCTGATGTTAATGTGACTTGGTAAGTATTCTCAGAGAAACAGTTACCTGAAGAAGAAAAAAATTGCTTGCTGCAGAATAAGCATTGTTTGTAGAATCTGTAAATCTGTGGTTTGTGGCTACTATGGAAATTAGTGTATCACAAATACCATATATACATACTATGTTATAAGTTTGTCCAACTGCAAATACCAAAGGCTCTGATCTGCTATTGCATAATGCACCAGCAAATAAGGGTCTGTTTTCTTTTCTACTGATTGGTCCTTGCAAGCTGCATATGCCAGTATATAGTTTTATTGTTAATTCAGTGTCTCAAACTGTGGCTTATTCAACATTACTGTTCAGCATTATCAAAAATCAACTTTATTACTCTGTTATATAGATTCATCTACCCATATTGTATTTTCTTATTTCTTTCCAACAAAGTGATGTCATGACATCATACAAGATGAAGGTCTGGTATTGGAGGCTTCCAGTTGTATCAAAAGTTATTTTGTTTCCTTTTTTAAAAATATAGTTACCTATGTTTGTAAGATTCCTAATGGCACATTAGGTGAGAATATCATTTGTGCTCAACAGCTTTCAAAGGTTTTCATGAATTAAAAGCATGAGGTTTGACATGAAGAAAACCTAATATTTTGTGGAAACACAATTTATTTTCATAAGATTCCTTCATATTTACCCTAGATTTGCTTCATATTGGTAGAGGCGTATATGTTTTATAGATATATCACTGGTCCCGACATAAAATCTGTCTTTCTTTGTTGAGAAAGAAAATCCTACAATTATGCATATTTCAAATGAAACTTAAAAACTGGTTAAATTAGTTGAATACTTTGTTTTTGCATTAGTTGCAAAAAATATAAATTTGTCAACTTGCTTCGTTTATTAGAATTAGGCAATCTTGAAAATTGTTATTAGTATCTTTATGCTAATGTCTGCTAAGAAGGAAAGAAGAAGCTTGTAGGTTCATGGCAAAAACTTATTTTACTTCTTAGCACCGCATCTTTACTTTAATTTGGGGGAAAAAGATTGGGTTTAACAAGATGAATAAATCGTGTGTTAAAAATAACAAATGTATAAATCTCCTGTAATGAAATTTAATTTTTTTTATAGTCATTCATTCATTTGTTCATTCATTCGTTCATTCATTCATTCACTCATTCCAGATTGCTCCAGAGAACACTGTGATAGCATTCTCCACTGCCGCTAATAAAGGGGCTTTTGGTGTAGAATCTGATGTACATATAAGGTCAGTACTACCATCACTACTTGTACTCAGGGCTCAAATGCAACGTTTTTTAGCACTTGTTTTTTTTTCACAAGTGGAGAAAATATCAACTTAGAAAATCTCATTTTTCTGACATTTTTTTCTCAGTTTTATTATTCTGTGCTGTAAGCCAGGAGTTTCAAAGCAAGAAGGTTCTGTGATACATTTCTGTCAGTTTTAATTTTAATTTTTATGGTCACTTGGAAAACCCTAAAGGTCTGTTGCATAGATTCTTGACATGTCCACCCAAAAGACATATAAAAATGGGACTGGCAGCTGCCTCGCTTGGTGCTCAACATTAAGAGGTTAGTGCTAGGACTGGTCATCCTGGTGTCAGGATAATTTAACTGTGTAGGATGTGATGCTACATGTCTGGTAGATATCACTATAAACTGTCACACTGCAGACATCGTAGCGGTATGACAGAAAAATTGTTAAAGCTACGTTAAAAGTCCAAATCACACACACACACACACACTTGCCATGTCTGCTGTTTTGTGAACAGTGGTAAGAAATCAGGCAAGAAATATAGCAACACCCAAAATGCAACCAAAATTTACACCCTAAGAAATCCTTTAAGGTAAATGAACTGGGACTACATTCATCATTACCTAAATGTAAACAGAAGCGAAAAAAGAAACGTTTAAAAACTGGCCGGCGTAGAACAGGAAGAAGCATTCCAGTTATCTCCCTTATTTTGGCTCAACAATTTAAAAAAAAAAAAATCGACCGTTAATTTAGATAACCTAATTCAAACCCGTATTAATTCGTCAACCTTTGTGTCAACTATCCAGGATATACCTCTGCATATTGTATTATTCAATGTTCAGTCAGTAGGACCACCGGAAAAGCGCACAGAAATAGTTAATTTTGTCATATTGACCTATTTTTCCTGACAGAAACATGGCTAACAACATCAGGCAATGAGCCCAAGTGTGCGGATCTAACGCCCACTAGTTACTCCATCAAGTCATTTCCCCATAATTCTCGCGGAGGTGGAATTTGCTGTCATCACAAAGAACTCCATGATAAAACGTCTTAACCACACCACAACATTCGATTTCGACCCCACATCGTTTGAACTAGTCCAAACCACACACACACTGGAGCAAAGGTCAGTCCATTTTTTCTGCCTATACCACCCTCCTCCTAGTAGAAAAAACAAGCTGGCTGACTCTCTCTTTTTGGAGCAGTTACCTAATCTCCTGGACTATGGAAATTTGATAGGTGGCAATCTGGTTATTCTTGGAGATTTCAGCTTTCACTTTGGCTGACCTGGAAACCCAAATACATCAAAACTCATAGATTCCATTAATGTTTTCAACCTGAAACAGTCAGTTAACCAACCCACCCATAAACACTGTCACATTTTAGACTGGATTCTTCATAGACCTCATGATAACATTCTGCGGTCCTCCCTGGTATCCCATGACCTTGCATCAGATCACCTCTGCATTATATGCCATCTTGACTTGTCAATCCCTAACCCTCCACCTTTATCTGCTACTAAGAGAAACCTCCGTATGATAAATAGAATCAAACTAATGCACGACATCCAAGCTAACTTAACAACTTGCTTATCTCCTACCGCAAAACAACTTGATAACTGCCTGTGTTCATTGCTTGACAAATATGCACCAACTACCAAGTGCAGAGTATCAATTCAAAAGTGTTCTCCATGGTATAGCAGTGTTAGGGACGTGCTTCGCACTGCTAAAAGAGACTGCAGTAAAGCTGAGAGGCTTTGGCTTTCCACCAGACTCACCATTCATACGCAAATCTATGAAGCCGCTAAGAAGAATGTCACAAACATAGATCATGCAGCGAAATCAGCCCACTACAATAATAAGATCATGGAAAGTTCTAGCTGCAATCAGCTCTTCGAGATTACTAACAAGCTAATGTCAAGAAACAAATGTACACCACTTCCAACTACCATCTCTATAGTCGACCTTCCGGACCTGTTTGCAGATTTCTTCCGTAACAAAGTACAAACCATTAGAGATAGGCTTGGCACCACAATTTGAATTGACTCGTCATCACCATACAGTTGGGATACAGAATTTGAGCGGTAACCATTAGCAGCATTTGATCCTGTCTCTATGGATTTCGTACGTACAATCATGATGAAGAGTGCACCAAAGTCATGTGAACTTGATCAATTCCAACATCACTGCTGCTTGAGTGCTTAGATCCAGTATTGCCTTCACAAACTGATGTTACTAATACCTCTCTCAGCCGGGGAATTCCCATCATTTTTCAAAACTGCCATTGTAAAGCCTCTGCTGAAGAAACCAACACTAGACCATAACGATTTAAAGAACTACTGCCCAGTTTCTAATCTCCCATTCATATAAAAAATCTTAGAAAAGGTTAGTTCTATCCCAGCTTGTATCTCATCTAAATTCAAACAGTCATTTTAGCAATGTACAATCTGCATATCGCCCTTGCCACAGTAGGGAAACTACTCTTCTAAAAGTAGTTAATGACATTCTCTCTGCGTTGGATAGCGGAAAGATTACTGTCCTTACCTACCTTGATTTGTCTGCAGCATTTGACACAAGAGACCATGATATATTACTTCACTGTCTCCAGCATGTATTTGGCATTCATGATACAGCCTTACTGTGGTTCATGTCCTACTTGGTCAACAGGACACAAATTGTATCTGCAAATGGAATATACTCCAGCCCAGTTGATCTATGTTGTGGTGTTCCACAGGGGTCTGTTCTTGGACCTGTTCTCTTCATTCTGTACACTGTCGCTCTCAAGTGTCATAGATCATCATCCAGTGTCTCACCAATTGTACGCTGATGACACCCACCCAAATATACAAATCTAGCCACCCAACTGAAGTTGATGCTACGATCCTAGGTGTAGAGAGGTGCATTTCTGATGTGAAATCATGGATGACATGTAACAAGCTGCAGATGAATGATGATAAAACTGAGGCCATTCTGACCACAACACAAAGACTTTCTCATTCACATCCTTTACCTCACACAATAAATATCAGCAGCATCAACATTAAATTCACACAATCAATCCAAAACCTAGGTGATACTCTGGACAGTACTCTCACATTGCACCAACATGTCATGAACATATGCAAGGCTGCATATCTTGAGCTCAGTTTGCAGATATGTTTCAGTTGATGCCACTAAAACACTTGTGTATTCATTAGTACTTTCAAGACTGGACTATTGTAACTCAATTCTGTCTGGTTCATCTCAATATCTGCTCCAGAAACTTCAAAAAGTTCAAAACACAGCTGCTCGGATCATACTTACTTACCACGATCAGAGCACACCTCCCCGCTGCTCTGTACCCTACACTGGCTATCCATTCGATCCAGAATCAAACACAAATTTGTTCTCTGTGCTACGTTTCACTGTCGGACTCTAGTCCAACACACCTATCCGACCTCACCCATGTGTACACACCAGCAAGATACTTACGCTCCTTTTCTGACAATCGTATACTCATTATTCCCACTATGAAAACAAAGTCATATGGACAATGTTCTTTTGCATACCAGGGCCCAGCAACGTAGAATGAATTGCCCACTGAACTTAGACACAAAGACACAGTGATCACATTCAAGAGGGCCCTCAAAACTCACTTATTTAGACTGCAAGAGCAAACTTAAAGACCTAATAATGTTTCCTACCTTAAATATTCTCAGCATGTTTTTTTAATGTTTTCTAATTTCATGGTGTTTGTTTTTGTAATCATATCATTATATGTTTTTTATCTTATAGGTGTTATCTAATGTTGTAAAGCGCTTAGAGCTTCTAAAGATTAGGTGCTATAGAAAGTTCTCATTATTACTATTATTATTATTATTCTTATTATCTAGAATTTGTTTATATTTTAAATATTGATGTGATCATACTTCACCAAAAGCTCAGCTAACTAAAGGAAGATGAAACAGTTAATAAATATATTCATTTGCAACCGTTGTTTTAATGTGATACCTTTTAGCACTGATAAGTGCATGTAAAAATTACCACCTACAGAGCTTCCTTATTATAGTGTACATCTGGATATAACACAGTATATTAAACTATAGTACTTTAATTCTTTTATCAAATTTACTATTATATGGTTTCAAATAAAACAGCCTGAAGTGCTCATTTTATAATGTGGTTCTCATTATATATTGATTCGTTACATAATATGGTTGGCACATGTAAATCCCAACTACTGCACCATAATGAGAGAGAGCTGTACAGCAATCATTGATTATAAAAAAAAGTGTCCAAATTGTACAGTATGCTAGTATGTATATAATGGAAATTGTCATTTATACAGGATATATAAATATTTTACCCAGTTGCAGATTATTTATAAAGACTGATTGCACAATGAATAAACTCTTGTGTCTGTTTCAGTTATGATGGCATTCCATTCTTAATGCATGATAGGTCTTTGAAAAGGACAACAAACATTGCCCATGTCTTTCCCAACTTGCAGTATGCAGATCCTTCCAGTCTGAACATGTCACAGCTCAGACAACTGAATGCTGGGTCATGGTTTTTAGAGGTAAGACATACCTACAAATCATTCTCGTTTAGTTAAAATAAAGCTGATGTTTTTTTCTTCAGCATCCATTCTAAAATTCACATTTTGAATTGTAATATTTTTTTATTTTATTTAGAATTTATGTATAAAGAATATGAACAAAATAACTGTAGCAGTCCAGTTTCTGATTTTTGACATTTTTTGAAGTAATTAAGAAGCTGTGATGGCTTTACAAATATTTTTTAATTAGATATATTTTTTAAAGTTTTATGTGGTATGATAATAGTACAAACAGCATTCATTTAGAATAAATATGATATTAGGATTGTTCTCAATTTAATACAAGTGCCAAAATTTTAAGTACTATTTGTTTCATTACATGTTCGCAGATAGGGTAAGGTCTACTTTTCGTATCCTCTTGTCTTTGTTTTTTGAACACTCTGTACATTGTATTTGTTCACTATTATTGAGTTCTATATCAGTGATGTGGTGTGATGTGGTGAATACTGCTTTTTCACAAAGAATCTCAGTTGCAGTCTTCACTTTCCACATCTCAGTCTTTGTTTTCACATTCCATGTTTACATTGGTACTCTGCATTTTACAGTCACAAATCCAGTGCTCTAGTAAATGGTTTTCTTAAATGTACTTAGGTCTGTGTTTGCTGGAAACTGTATACTTGTCTGAAACTGTAGTTCTACTGGAGTTATGTGCTGTCTGATTGGCCAGTTTGTCATCAAGAATTCACTTTTGTTGGTTTTCATGGGAAGACAGTCAGCATGCAGTGCACAATTGTTCTATGCTTTTACAGAATGGTAATGGTTACAGGACCTGTAACATATAATCTAGTGTATGTTTTTATGCATACACTACATTGACTGGGAAGTATATTACAAGCCCCAGTGGTGAAAGTGAGGAAGGATGTAGTCAATAAGAAATGTTTTAAAAATAGAGTGAAGATACACAATAGTGAGATAAGGAATCTTTGGTGATAGGTAAGGTTATATACTATTGTAAAAACAAGTAGATGTTGTGAAATTAGAGACTGTTCAACAAACATAAAACACAAATCTGGCAAAACATGCTGTAAAATATACTATAGAATAGAATTCACATTTGTTGTTATTACAGTGGTGAGTAAATTGTTATTGATAGGGAATATTGATTTTATTTAAAATTATCATAAAAAAGCATTTTTTAAAAATTCCATTTCAAAATGGTGTTTTGCCCTTGGACCCCCTACTTGTGTGTTGACCTGAATTCCATTCAGGGCTCAGGCAATGCCAGCACACAGAAAGCCCACTTACAGCACCTCTGCAATTTTTAGTTCACCTAACTGTAAATCTAAGTGAGCTTATATTATTGCTTTTTACCCATCATACAGTGTCCAGGATCCAACATCTAGCTACCATCGACAATTGCTATTTTCACCTTTTTCTCAAAAACTGCAAGACCAGTTAAAACCAAACTTGGCACATAATGTCCTGGAATAAAGTCCTTAGAGTCTTATACAAATGATACTGACACAATATCAAACATGGCCTCCATTACTAGAAACAGACAAATCCGAAAAGAACTTATTTTACAGAACCACTGAACAGATTTTGATTAAACAAAAAGCATCCCACAATGAAGACCTTTTAAGTTTCTTCAAATGATGCCAATTTGTCCTCGAATATGGCCACCATTTTTAAAATTCAAAAAACCTGTTTGTTATATATCAACATTGCTATTTTGAACTTCTCAAAATCCTCCTTGTTGATTTCAGTCAAACATGACACAGAGCATACATGCATAAAAGTCTTTCAAGTTGATACAAATCATGCCAATCAGTTTTGAATCCACCATCAAACATTGTCACTGTCACTGAAAATTTAATAACTTCAACAAACCCACTGATTATCATTTGAACTAACTTGACAGAACGTATCCTGGCATGAAATCATTCCTAATTCCTATAAAATGTGTTGATCCAGTCAGGTATGACCATTGTTAAACATTTAAATCATTGTTAAACCTTTAAATAACTTCTTTAAACCGTGGAATAGAATCTGACCAATCTTGACAGAAAGTATACTGGCATGAAACTAATGTTCATATTCTAAACCATAAACAATTGTATTTAAATCCATACCAAGAATGCCTAAATCTAACTCTTGCATCACCACCAACATGAGAGGGGAAAAAATGCTCTAAAAGTGTGCTAGGACTACATTCATGGGTACTGAACTGAAGTATTAACTGTGACCTTAGTCATAGTGATCATCTTGAAAATCTTGTTATTGCTACTCTCCCTGAATGGAAAATCCTATTATTCACTGCTCAGAGGTCCACTATTTACATCACAATAGCCATCTTGAAAATCTTGTTATTATGATGACTCTAGAACTGGAAGACATATTAACGTCAGTTTTGTCTTCTTATGCTGTTCATTTGGCCCTTAGTCAAAATGGTATTGCTCCGACATCCAGTATGGCCAGCATGGCAGTCATTTTAAACAGAAGTCATATTGATGTGGGGATTTCTCAGCAAGACTTGACATAATGTTTAATTGGCCTAATTGAAAACGGCATCCAGAAGGATGATCCTCAACTAGAATGCATACCATGCCAGGGTCCACTGACAGCAGAACACATTCATGTTGAGTATGTCAACTTCCACATTGTGAGATAGAAGCATTTGGATGACAACTGCTTAAAGAGACTGTATGATGAAGAAAAACTCAAATCTTGAAGGCATGCAGTCTATTATATGAAAAATTTTGACATATCTTTAAAAGGATTTTGCATTTCTTGCCTTTGACTTTTATTTTATATACATTTTGCAGAATGTTAACATTTTTATCTTTTATCTTTAGGTAGTGCGTGTTTACATTTATATGGAAGGATTTTTCTTCCTAAAGCTTTTTGCTGCAATTCATTTTTACATTTTTTGAACAGTTACTTTTAGTTAGCACCATAATATTATAACCAGTATTGTGCATATGTACTATACAGCTCTGCTGCTCATTGTCAGGTGATGTTTGATCTCCCACTCCTTATAGTGATTTGGTTATCATTATCTAGGAGATGATCGACCACTACATTATTGCCAGGATAGAGTTGACAATAAAATATTATATGAAATTAATGGTCGGAATAACAAAGATTTGAGCAGAGATATAGAATAAAATGACACAATCCCCCATACGTAAAATATAACAATTTAGTCAATTACATAAACAAAATGAAATTGAACATGACATTTGAATGAATCACTTTCTCATAGAAATAGTGTTACTATATTTATATGAAGTTCAATTAGCCATTCTGTTATACTGACAGAACAAATTCCATGATATGATCAAATGATTCATTGAACTCAAATTGTCAGCATGTCAGCATCACCTGATTTTCTGGTCTTTTCCTTAGTCAGTGTTTGTGATAGGTCTAAATTTCTTCTCCTCTTGGTCTCTCTGTAGCCTCTTTGGGTCACCAACAGTATTGTTTGTAGACTGTGATCTTTCCACTGTGCAGCACAGTATGGAGCTATTTTTTCCTTCAAATAAAACATATAATACCCAACCTAAATACAAGTCAGGTTTTTCAGTTATCATGGGATCAGCAGTATTATTACTCTTTACATCAGATATTGTCTTATTGCAATTGAACAGAACTAAGCTAGCATGGTCAGTTTGCCACCTAATACACGCTCATGACCCAATTACCATAACTTAATGTCTTTGCAAGCTGCCCCTCACATTTCTAACTAAGAACCATGAAATAACTACAGCTCTCAGATAACTATTACTGTCCACTTTGGCTATAAATTATCCGCTGAACTATGCATGTCAACAAATGCTGCTATTGCTAACACCCTTGAATCTCAGTTGGAAAGAATTCATAACTTAATTACACAACAAATTAATGGACTTAACTACTTGTCCTAACTACATTGCTTTGTTAATTAGCGATTCATACATAAATTTCCAGACATAGGGAAAACTAATTCTCATCACATATTCATTTAAGACATATAAATTAATTCTCACAGAATATCCAAAGAGGTGCATGAAATCTTGACACTACGTGACTTCTGTTACATGCAAAACTAAATTTGAACTCATTCATATAATACACAAGCCATATAACATTTGAGATGAAATGCATACTAGCAATTAACTTCTGAACTCAAGGAAAAATGTACGTATTAATTTAAATGAATAAATTCAACAAATAATTCTAAGCTTACATCAGTGAACATATATCGTATGCAACTGAGACAATACCTTTGTGCCTTCCTGAGCCAATTGCTTGCTTATCATCAGAGAATTGCCTGTCTCTTCTCTGATTACACGTCTCACAAATTTTTAAACTCTCTTATCCGTTGGATGATTTATTTAATGAGAAGAGTACATTTTCTGATCTCGAAGCCAGCTTCCTCTCTCGGCAGAAAAACTCAGACTGACTAATATTGTGAGGGGGATTACTTTTAGACCTTGAATTTCATCTGGGAACACCTTAGCTTAGCCAGTCAGGATTACTTTCTCTCGACGCCAAAACTCTCACATCAAATTATCCTCTCTAGTCCACCTTTATTAATAACTATTCTGGAAAATATCATTTTATGACACGTTTCAAATAGCCCTAGGTTTCCTAAAATTGTTTGCTCTGGTTTGTTTCAATCCTTGTCATTTTTCTGCTATTGACATTACACTGACATGTGTTGGACCATTGTTAAATGGACACTAGTTAAAATTTAATTCATGCCCCTGACAGCAGGTTTCATCCCTCACAGTCAAGAATTGATTCCAAGCCCAGCTTTTACATCAGACCTAATGGTTCGTGTCATGCTGACCATGACACTATGTACTGTGAAGTTATCTCTACACAATTTTGCACCATTACACATACATACATGCGAAAAGGATTTTTGTGATGTCTAGTTGGTCCAAAATGAACATGTTACCAATCCATCATCTAACATAGCTACCATGGTGACCATCTTGAAAATTCCAATATTGCTACTCCTTGATGGATGGTCATTTTGACATGAATTTCACCCCCAAAATAAATTTCTGATGTCTAGCTGCTCCTGAATAAAAATGTTCATGATCTGACAGCAAATATTACCACCATGGCAACCATCCTAAAAATCTTGTCATCACTACTTCTGACATTTTTACTTAGGATTTTCATCAAAAGACTTATTATTACTGCTAGTTAAACTTAAATAAAAATGGTGCCAACATAAACTCAAATACAGCCACAATGGCAACCATCTTGAAAATCTGTTATCTCTGCTTCTCCTAAATATAAGTCGTATCAGCGTAGGGTTTTCTTGTAATGTCTGGTTTGTCTTAATTGAAAATGATGCTGATCCAATATGGCCTACTGGGTTGTCATCTTGAAATCTTGTTATCACCAAAGGAATATTTATGATATCTGGTTGGTCTTAGATGAAAGTAGTGCCAATCTTACATCCAATATTGCTGCCATGATTGCTATCCTGAAAATCTTGTGTTGTTGCTACTCTTCCTGAATATTGACATGAGGTTTTCACCAAAATACCTATAATCATCTCTAGTTTTTTCCATATGAAAATGGTGCTGATTACATCCAATACAGTTAACAGTTTCAGAATCTTGTAATTACACAAGAATATCAAATACAGATACAGCACTAAACAGTCACAACGAAGAAATGTTTTTATCTTTAATTCCTGGAAATTCATTTGCACCAGTAGAGCATAAGTCACTTGAGGGACTTTTAAAAAAAAAATTGGTGTGGTATTTTGTGAACAATGGAAAATGCACACTTACAATCCAGGCTGAATCTTGAATCATCAAGATATTATTGATGCCATTTAGAATGGATCAGGTTGCTTAGTGACCAAGACTAATTCAGGGTGCATTCAGTAGTATGGTTCTCTCTGAGTGTTAGTAGAGTCATCAAGTACTGTCATGTCAAATCTGCATGAAATATCTGATTTTTGTACCACTAAAATAGTTTATATTGATCAAACAAATATGCCATAATAAAATATGAACTATATTTCCAGCAGGAGCCATACACTAATAGCCTTGGTGTAAAAGCTAAAAGTTAAATTATTCAGCATAATTTTAGTGCATTTTAAAAGTTCTTCACATGCTTTTACCTGAGTTCTTTGTATAAAGTATATGAATACACTGCTTATCTAAAACCTTGATAGTACTAGCAAGAAATTATATGAAGAATACTTGATATTGAGGAGACAATATATTGGAGATGAGTTCCACCACTTATTTTACTTTTCCATTTTTATACTAATGAAAATCTCATTTGAAAATATACTTAGACCTTATCATTTAAAATTGGGCTATCTCATGAATTTAAAGAACAGTTGAAAAAGTATGTGGGTTTAGTAATATCATACTTTAAAACACATTCAGTAGCAAAAACTGTAAATTTCATTACAGTTATTATAATTTATTACCTTAATGTACCGCTCCGATGGCCTAGTGGTTAGAGCGTCCGCCTCGGATGCGGGAGGTCATGGGTTCGATCCCCGGCCGAGTCATACCAAAGACTTACAAAAATGGTACTAACAGCTGCCTCGCTTGGCGTTCAGCATTAAGAGGTTAGTGTTAGGACTGGTCAGCCCGGTGTCAGGATAATGTGACTGGGTGGGACATCATGCTACATGTCTGCGGCATGATGCCCCAGTGCTAGACATCACTATAAACTGCCACATTGCAGACTTCGTAGCAATATGACTGAAAAATTGTTAAAGCTACTTTACAAATCCAAATCACATTACCTTAATGTCTAACCACATTTGGCACTACTATATTATTATTATTATTATTATATATATATATATATATATATATATATATATATATATATATAAACTCATAAGAACTCGAGTCAACTAAATCATCAGTACAGCTTCAAAAATCAAAATGTTATTTTTATAGGTTAGTAGTGTCACTTGCTTAAGAGAAATTTGTTGGAGAGTAGATGTAACAAATTTGTTGTTTTAGTTAATATAAATGAACATTTGAAATCTTTAGAGAACAAAATTGTTGTTTTAGTCAATATAGATCAGCATTTAAAATCTTCAGAGACCAAAATTGTTGTTTTTGTTGTAGTCAAAAAAAAAATCAAAATTTGCAAATTGTTAATACCTTTGGTGATATAGGCAATCTCCAAAATGGCATGCTATAGTCTGTGCCATAAGATACTACATTTCTTTTTTCATACCTTCTGAGTAACATTTAGTTTGGCAAACTTTCTAAATGAATTGCAGAATTTCTCCTTTTTCGTGCTATACAAGACCATACAAATTACTTGTACAACATTGCTAAAGACCTTGTTAACACATTAACCCCTAGTGATGACTTAACGGGGCAGGAGGTAGTAGCCTACTGCAGAGCTCTGTAGCATCATGGTCATGCATGATACACTAAAGTGGGTGATATTATAGAAAGGTAGACAGATGTAGCTCTACAATGATACCAAATAATCTGGAATATCTAGTTGCACTACAAAATACAGTTAAAAAAAACTCATTTTTTGGACCTGACTTTTTTCTACCGAAAATTGCCCGTGGTCGGAATCCAATTTTGTGCATGGATTTTAGACTTTTTGGTCTCAGATCTACAGCAAACTGGTATGAACTGCAAACAGACAGATGAGCCTTTGCAAAAAGTAGGATAAGATGGACATTTGGAATAAAGAGTTGTCTCGATACAAAAATAGTGGCTCCGTTTAGCAAAAAAAAAAATCCCAACTTTTACCCTTCTGCTCATGTGTGAGTCAAATAGCCAATGAAAAATGATGTTTCTAACACAACTAGGCAGTATGTTATTGAAAGAATCACTGGGGATTTGGGGATTTTGGATCTATTCAGAAATAGCTTTCAAAATGTGTTTCCTACTTGATTTTCAGGCAAAAATGACAAAAACCTCCAGGGGTTAGTGTGTTAAAGTGTGCAGAAGCATTCTTTACTGGGTTTTTGAATGTTACACTTGATATGACAGTTTTGTATTTCTTTGTATTTTTTTTTTTTGTCTCTTACCATTTTCCAGTGTGAAGTTAGCTCAGTTTAATATTCTTGCATATTCTGTTTATGTTTTGTAGATGAATCCACATCACAATATTGGAAGTCTTTCAGACGAACAGAAATCTCAGTATGCCAATCAGACTGTGGCATTATTTAGTGAACTTCTTCAGGTGGTGAAGGAGAACAAACTGAACTTAATGTTTGATGTTATGCTGCCACACATTGACCATCCCTTCTATGATGTTACTATCCAAAGGATAGTAGAGGAGATTAAAAATTCATCTGTTCCACTTGAGCAGGTAGGAAATACTCTTAAACATTCTGGGAGATCCTTTCAAAAGACCAAACAATACTAGCATATGAGCCATTGAGGGTGCCAAAAATAAGTTTTGAAAACTTGCTGTACAATTGACATAAAATTAAATAAGCATAAATATCCTGCCCTAACAGCTACAGCTCAAGTTGCTATGACCATACTTTAAAAGAAACAAGCCTCTATTTGGCAGAGACCTGTCAGAATCTTGAAATGATTTAAAGATTTAACATACACTGCTGTGACCAGTCAATTAGTAAACCTGTTGTTTCATGCAATCTTGAAATTAATACACAAGAAATTCACATTTTCCAAAATAATAAACTTTAAAAGCAGCTGTTTCTTTTTAATATGTGGATTTCAAATATTTTTTCTGGAGCATAACACTTGGACCATTCAAAGCATTTCGACCGAATTGTTTGCACATTTTCAAATTGTTAACATTTTGTTGACGCTGATAACACTGCTGGACAACATCATGCTCAGTGTCTGGAATGTTTCTCTGAAAAAGGCAAGACAAAAAATTTACTGTGGAAATTTCTCAGTATCAAAATGGCATCTCACTGCAACTTGCTTAACATGTATACTAAGTTTGGTGGCAACAGCTTGAACTGTTTTAAGAGTTATGATGAGAAAAAATAATTTTACAGACACAGATTGGCTCAAGTGTAGGTATGTCCTGAGTATTACATGTTGAGGGTGGGAGTGTGGGTGGTAATGATTGAGAAATAAAAAATATTTACAGAAACCGATTGGCTTTGGAGTAATTTGCCCTGAGTATTACATGTTGGCATTGGGAGTGTAGCATGTAAAGATTGATATTCCTGGACCATAGGGTTCTTTCCATAGGAGTTTTTAAACCACATGAGCTGTGGTCTGAGTGGGATTTGTCATCTTTAGAAATTGAACTAAATTCTTATATGGTAAAATATATCATGATATAATTATTTACAAGATGTTGTTCATTACTCTTATTAAATAGATTATACTGTATATGACATGAAGATTAACAAATAAAAGATAACAAGTTGTTTCAAGGAACAGTAGATAAAGAAACTGTAGAAAGAGAAGTAATTGCATCAGTCAATAGGGGGTTTCACGGTTGCAACGGAGTTACTGATCATAGCACCTAAAATTACCTCCCTTAGCTCCAGTGCGCATGCCCACAAAAAATTTCCAGTTCCGGATAGTTCACTGCTCTACCACTTTTTAGCGAAACATAAAGTAAACAAAGGAGGAATCTTATCTGTACTACAGACCATTATGGTTAAACCAATAAATCAATTATATATGTCAAACATCTTTTGTTCATACTAGAAGAATAATTATAGACATTAAATCATATAATTAGATCCAGTGTCCATACTTACATTATATCAGATAATTAAATAATATTTACTTTCAATACCTAAATGATATCAAATAATTAAATTAAATACACTGTCCATACCTGATAATATAGATTCATGATCCATAATTTCAGATACATTTGTAAGAACATTTCATTTTGCTCTCTGATTTTAAACATTTATTGCACATTTTTGGCTATATAACTTTAGCGAAAACAATCTCAACAATTTGAATTTTTCATATGATGATATATTCTTCTTTCTCAGTTACTTTCGCAAGGTTAATAGTTCGTTTATAACATGAGTTAAGAAAGTTATAACACAAGTTCGATAAGAAAATTATAACACGAATTTCAATACATCAGCTGATTTGTAATGCTGAATATTTTAACCAGAAAAGTTTTTAAAAACAAAAAGGAACACAATATTTTAATGTATTCAGAGGAACATAACAAATCAATAATTACATTAGCTATTATAGCAATAAAGGAGTGTAATTAATGCAGACGGAATATTTATTCATATTTGAGTGTAAATATTGTACAATTTTCAGATCGAATAACATGCCAAATGACGTTTAGTTTTTGTTTCTTTTTTTCTTTTTTTTTTCACTTTTGAAACATCAAGTATTGGACAGTATATGCAATAACTTTCAGCATGATTTTTCTTTGCTTATGCTGACACATAATAACTCTCAAATTTGCTGGGGTCTTTAGACAACATTTCTGATTGCTACCAGCAAATTCATCTAGAACAGCATTCTTAAAATTAGTTTAATTCAGTTTTACTTTATTTGCATCAAATATGTAAGTTTTAAAGATCCAATTATTTCACAGATTCTGTCCTGTTACTTTGCTTCGCCTTTTAAATCAATAGTGATCCATGTGACTGGATGTAAAATTACAAACAGTATGATTTAAAAAAGAGACTGCTTGTAAGAACATGCTCTACAAGTCAATAATAAATGGATACACACAAATATTCATGGTAGTTGTCTTTATCTATTGGTCACTCTTTCTATCTTAGCATCATTTTATACTCATTTTTAAACAGAAGTATGTTTATGTAATATACGTATGTGACCACACATTCATGCGAGGATATACATTCTCATGCACCAGATGAAAGGAGACAGATATACATACAGATAGACAGGCAGATAGGTGAGAACCACAAATATCCTATACATGCATAGTGTGTCAAACATCGATATTTCTCCAAATTGTATACTCTAAAATTTCCAACCATTCAAGGAAATACAATTAAAATAATCATCAAGGAGACTCGTACATGACTGTCTGTTAAAGCATGGTTGACATTTATGCATTTAGAAAAACTCAAGTTATTTCATGAAAAATATAATGAACATTAACAGAAAAGCAACAGTCTAAATCAATAATAAAAGAACCTTAAGAAGTTAGAATGTTTTTCTCGTTGTCATTCTATTTCCATTAACTGCTATGATTGAAGCTGTAAAAAATAAACATATTTTCATTATTCTTCAAGCGAGATAAATTGCAAGAATGTTTTAGGCAGTGATACACTTTCGCACAATCAGATAATACAAACTAGAGCATAACATAGTAATGGAAAGATACTGAAGCTCTGAAATGGGCAGATAATATTTATTTGAAAGCTGGGAGGAGCGCAAGTTAGTGGGGAAATAAAATAAAAGATGTAAAAACAATTGATCAGATATTGATAGAATTTCTTTTTAAGATAGTGAGATATCGATCATGCTTGCATAATATGAGCTGTCTGTCACATTTTCTTATATACATATGCCATCTTAATTGATTGAACTATCCGGAAGTGAGTTGCACCAAGATGCCATCTAGTGTTTTCAAGGGGAGATACTAACCATGAAACCCCCTATAGAACAAAGAAAATAGAATGGTAAAAATATCTAATTTTATGTCTTTCAGTTTGCTTTTCTTCTTCTGATACACTACCTGATCAGAATATGTTAGAACATCCACTACCTCACAAAAACAGCCCTTCCTGTTACCCAGCTAAACAAAGATATTAACCATGTTGTTTGGCTTGTTTTAAATAAGTTTTATCTGAAGTGATGTCTGCTTGAGGAGTTGGAAGTCAGATTAGAGTGGTCTCCCTTGGATAGAGGGATTGTTACCCAAAACTATCACTTGTCTGTTTTTACTTATATTCATGCCTGGTCAACATGCTTTCACAAGCAGCCTCACAGCTAGCTTCACTTCTTTATACCTTTTCACCAGTTGTTAACAATCCTGTGGAGTGTTCACACCACAGGAAAGTATTCTCTGTTAATGAATTTTTCTCCATTGTCATCATTGATGAATAGTTTGCATTGAAGGTGATGATAAACTATCTGGTACTATGATAATGCCTGTCATAATGTTCATGAGTACTCACAATTCATATCAGTACTTTACCATTGTATAAGTTGTATATAGTAAATGATCACTCATTTTCTTGTTGAAGTAAGATTTTTGTGATTTTCTCATTCTTATCCTAATTGTGTTCGCTTCACTTTAAGCTTAGAAAGAGGTTTGACTGATTTCACTCTCTAAATACTGGTAATATTGAGTAAGAGTAAGTGGGGGTTTTTTTATAGAGAAATTCAAGCTGGCTAAAAATAATTGGCCCATCTCAGTTAGCTCTAAGGGTTGTTCTGACCATACTTGTGATATTTGTTCGCACTGGTGAGTAGAAAGATGGGTGAGACTTAGGGTCAAACAGCTGACCCAGGTTTGCGAGAAAGCCAACATGTTTCCATTAGTGTTGCCAATGATGCTGCCTCATTTGCCAAATTTCTCACATCTCAGTCACTAGAGGTTAAAAGAAGGCCAATTCCTAAGATGACCCTGCAAGGTTTGTCATCTAGGACCTCACACAGTCTTAGATCTGTTTTAACTGACAGGGTCACATTGAGATTATATAAGAACTGAACAGTCTTCTGGAGTAGTACTGACATGGTACAATTGATCACTGTATTAGCTATGGAGATCAATTCCTCTATAGCCACCAGCACCTACCTTGGCACAAAACGTCTGATTGACCCAGACCTCATCTACTGCTGCTCCAGAACAGTATGAATGTGCTCCTCTACCACCATGACTGTATATAGTGATTTGTTTTCCCATTTTACCCAGTCCTGGACATGAAATGCTAGTCTTCCATTCTTGGTTTTGTCTTGGATACCTAACACAAATAGCACCAGCTTTGGTGAATAAATCTCTCACCATATCTAGTGCCAGGCATATAAAGGTATTGCAGACCCATACCTAACAAGCCCATCACTATTTCTGAGTCCATCACAGCCCAGTACCAGTTATGGCAATTTTCCATTCTCAGACATCTGGTTTCCACCACATACATTGGATGACAGCCAAAGTAAACACCTTGAGATCACTGTTTTCCAACATTGTTGATATTGACTCCTTGCTTCACCTGGTATTGATGGCTCTGTTTCAGCAAGTTGAGCATTAAATTTTCTCAACTGTTCTTGGGAGTCATTCTTGCATAAAGCTCATGTACTCAACAGGACAGCTGAACAATTTACTCATGAATTTCATAGACTGTTTTTCTTTCCACTTGTACACTGCTAACAGACCATACACTTCAAAGCCATCCTCATGTCTCAACTTTTGCCTTTCATCCTTTTTGTTGCATGACCATACAAGAGTAGGATGGACTTATGAATGAATGACCTTAGCAAGGTAGACCATGGTCAGGATTGCTACGGTCATTCATTCTTTCAGCTTAGACTTCATTTTCCAAGAGACGCCAGAAAGGTAGGAATGACATCTCTGAGGCACTCCAGACAGGGAAGCCCTCTTTCAAACTTTACTCTTCAACAAGTGCAGTTTCCCAGAGCAAGTGATAAGAAATTGGGAGACAGTCCATTTTTTTCTTTCTGACAGCCTTCACACAGAAAATGAGATCATGCTTGTGATGCACTTTTCTGATATTCCAGCTGGAGAAATCTTAAACACTTTACTACTGAATGCGAGAGACTTGGTTCTGATGACCTATGAATCTTGCAAGCCAATTTGGAGTTCTCCAGATCACATTATTGACCCTTCTTGCTGTCAATGGTTCTCTTTGCTGCAGATGTCTCTAGAGACCAATATAGTGTAGACATTCAGCAGCAGTAAATAAACATATCTTTTGAAAATGGGTAGTAGGGAGTGTTCACAACACAAACTCACTGGAATTTTACCAAAGGTATTGATCTTCTCATAAAACCAAGTTCATCCATCTGGTGTAAAAGTAAGATGCTCTCAGTACTGATCTCCCAGCCCTAGACAAGAATAAAACAGCTGTACATATGTCTTTCCATTGTTCTATAAAGTGGACAAAATGTGTTCCATGCCATGTCAGAGCTGGTTCGGAACATAGTTGCTACTTCTTCAACGTTAGATCTGGCAATTTTCAGACTCGATGAGAAATCCAGTAATCGACATGCTTGGGAGGCAGTTGCCAGGATTGCTAAGGTCATTAACCAGGCAGCTTGCCATACTATGGCCAATGCTTTGACAGTTTCTACCAACTTGGACTCGATACAAAGTGTCACATGTCTGCAGAGATGCTCCCAGGGTGTGCTATCGCATGATTTACACAAAATTTGTATGAATTTGTGCACTTGGAAAGTTGTGATGCGCAAGAACTCCTGCAAATTAATTTGAAGTCACACATATAAAAAATGCTCTGCGCAGTATACAACTTTATTCAGCCATTTACCCCTAAAGTACTTGTAGAAATGGTAAAAATATTGAAGCACTTCTCGCGACGTGTATTTTTTTATAACTGTTGACGTATCTGGATTCTTCAGCTTAACATGAATTGTTGTTGATCTAAATTTGATTAACACATTGGGCCCCATAACAAGGATTGTGTTGAAGTTTCAACCTTGCATAAAGGAAGTTTTACAAATGTGTGTTTATAATACGGGCTATTGAGAAGGCCCAAAATGGCCAATTCCCAACGTTGTTCATCAATAGATGCCAGTTTAGTTCGACAAATGCTGGCTGATCATAGTTATGAAGGCAATTAATTTTTAAAGTCAGGAAGTATATCAGATTATATGAGCTGGGAAAGTACTAAGGGATATGCCAATGAATGATTTTGAACCCCTAAATATGGCATTAAATTCGAAATCCAATGTACATGCTGGATGGACCAAAACAGACGGCATGATGGTCAACCCCCCATTTCATTGGTATTTCGAGATTAAATGTAGAAAAGGCAGACAAACAAGCCAAATTAAAATCCAGATAATTTAAACATAGTGCACTTTTCATTTCTTTTCTAGTCATAATTTAGCCCAGCAGGATCATGTGCTACCAAACTATATAACCTGTATATAAAGGTTACAATAAATCTAATAAATAGGAATCTAAAAATGAAATTAAAAAGTAAAGATATTTATTTTATTAAACTATCTCAGAACATGTGGATTATGGCATTAATGGACTTAAAATCCTAATAAAGCATTATGGAATAGTAAATCTTGCATTGTAGTCAGTAGAATGCTAATTTAAGAAAGTTGGACTTTGGCAGAGCTTGTGTTAGTGATAAATCCCTGTGAGCTGTGAAAGGGTGTTATCAGTACAGAACAATATTCATACACAGATTTGAAATCGATTAAGCTGAGAAAAACAATGAATAGATTAATGCATATGCAACTAGAGGCAACTTCTTTTAAAAAGATTTTGATTTTAATAGGGGTCTTACAAAGTGGATGAGGAAGGAAGAGAGATGGATATTGAAGTGTTACGTAATTAATGAAGTATGGCCATTTCCTTCTCCCCTCAGTTTTGCTCTACTCCCCCTTATTGTTTTGGGACAAGTGGGGAAATCACCCCCATATAATAAAATACTGGGAGCATCTCTGATGTCTGCTGTCCATGTCGCTCAAACCTTATCATACCCTTGCTTTAATTTGGACCACCATTGCATTCAAAGGAAGAATCGAAGGAGTTATGAAGCAGGCAGCTCAGGAACTGCCTCTCCAACTGACCATTCAACCCACACAGGCATTTGGAAACATTCAGCCTCTGCCAGTGCAAAGAGACATTAAGCAGCCTCTGAACAAGTGATCTTTTCATTTAGATATGCACCAATATAGATCCCAACAACAGTTTGACCAACCTAGGAGACAATCATACAGAAGCCAAATTTCTCCTCCTTCAAGCTACCTACCTGTAAACATGGCCACTCGTCGAAAAGCAGGCAGTGGAGATGGCGATAAGACCACAATTGCCACAGTTTTATTCAAGGCTGTTTCTTATTCAGAAAGTGAATGGCAAGTTGAGCACTAATCAATGACTTGAGTAGCCTCAGCCAATTCATTGCCCTCAACAAAATTTAAGATGGAGACACCGAGGTATCTGCCACTCTGTCTGAAGGGACAAGTATATCGTCAGCATCGATCTGACCAATGCATATTTTCATGTCCCTTTTCACCCCAGATAACGAAATTTCTTCATTTTGTTTACCATGACATGGTTTTCAGTTCAAGTCCTTTCCTTGGGCCTCAGCGTCAGCCGTTTGGGTTTTACCAAGGTTATGGGTCACCCTGTTCCGGTTGACAACAACAGCAGTATACCTGGATGGCATCCTCCAGAAACATCTGGTAAGTTCTATTCTACACCGAGGCAAAAATGATCTTCGCTCACCTTTTAATCATCAAGGTTTTCTAGTGAACTGGGAAATGTCTGACCTTCATCCATCTCAGCTTTTTGTCCATCTGGATCATCAGGATCATCAAACTCGTCTAACCAGCTTCCAACAGGACATGGATTTCAGCAAGAGAGTTCTTGCAACTCTTCAGATTGGCCAATGCAGCAGTGGATTTGATTCCATTCAGCCATCATTTTATGCACCCCTTACAAATGACATGCTAGCACAATGGTGAAAAGCCCATTTTCGGGTCCCCTGGTTTGAACAGTCATTCTGTATTAGTGGCATAACCCAGGCTGATTGACCATGGGGATCCTGCTGGAAAAGCCCCAAGCAGAAATAACATTATGTAGTGATGGTGGTACATGCAAGTGGAGTGCCCACCTGTTGCCAGACTACTGTCAGTGTCATCATGGGAGTCAGCCTCTACACATCAACCTTCTAGAAATGAATGCTGTCTTCAACACCTTTCACTTTGGAAAAATTGATTCATAGGCAAGACGGTCCTCATTATGTCCCACAACACTGGTGGTGACCTATCTCCTCAAACAGGGGGACAACAAATCACCCATCCTGTGTGTTCTCATTTGGTGGTTTCTATATTGATGTGACAATCTCAACATCAATATACAAATTAGACACATTGCATGCACTCTCAATGTCTTGGCTGATACTCTGTTCAGAAGAGGTCTAGTCCTTTTAATGGAATGGTCTCTTCATCAGTTGGTCTTCTCTTGGCTGTGCACTCTTCACAGGCATCCGATGATCGACCTTTTTGTGCCAAGGTGGAACCCACCTTCATCTCTCCAGTCCCAGACCCAGAAACTTGGGCTGCAGAATCTCTGTCAATCATTTGGGAGGGGTAGTGGGCATTTGCCCACCCTTCCATGGTCCTGATACCAAAAATAATCCAGAAGTTACAAAGTCAGAAATGCACAATGATTCTAATAGCCCTTCTCAGATGGGACAAATCCTGGGTCACTGATCTACTCGATCTAGTGATTTATCTGCCCAGGAAGATTCTGGCCAACCTGATTCTACCCAAGCAACCACAATCATGGGTCTTCCATCCTTGCCCAGACTGTCTTCTTCTGCATGCTTGGTTCTTATCAATCAAGAAATCCTTGTGAGACAATTTAAACCTTCGATTGTGGAGAGAATTTTGAGAGCAAGAAGTCCCTCCAGTCTGAAGGCTTATGAGGTAAAGTGGCATGTTTTGAGGGACTGGTGCCAGATCAATAATATTGTCCCACAGGAGTGCCTTAATCCCTCAAATAGCTGACTTTTTTCTATGGCTTTTTGAGTAGAAACATTTGGCCCCAATCATTATCAAAGGCCACCACTCCTGGATATCAGATACTTTCCAGCATCATAGCAGACATGATAATGGGCATGATAAAGATCTATCAGATATTTCAGCCCATTTTGATTGCAATTGACAAAAATCCCTTTGAGAGATTTAGTGTTGCAGAGGCAAACCTTGAATCTGATAGGTCCAGTGGTGGCAGCACAGATGGCCACCAGACCCAACTTAAACAATCAACACAGCCTGTCAGCTTCACTTGATTTGCCAGTGTAATTTTGTAGCTAAGAAGATTTCAATATTCATCTTTGTAATTGTATGTAAAGGTCACAGGTCAAATGACCCTAGGCTTGAGTTGCTTATGTAATTAGGATAATGGGTTATCATTCACATGGGAGTCAACTATTATTCCCTTGAAAGATACCTGAGGTAGAAGTTGAATGATTCCATTGCCTCCTATTACCTATTCTTTTAACGTAATGTGATTGGGGACCATATTTGAAGGGAAAAGCAAATGTGTAAGTAAATAATATTTTTTCGAGAATATTTATCCAATCATATTTCTTATAACACCCCCCACCAATCATCCTACCATGTGAGCATCCTCATTGGTATATCGCTCATCTAAAATTAGCAGCACCTGGTGGTGGCAAGGGGAGATAATGGACATAAGTTATTGCCCTTGTCTATTGAGAGAGGGAAAGACAATGTTCATCTTTTAGTAGGGCTGGATTCATGAGGTAGTTGGCTAATATTTTTTATGTAATGTGATTGGATAAGTGTTCTCGGAGAAACATAATTTACTTAAAAATTTACTTTCTCATCAATGACAACTCTTAACATTTATCTGTTATCAATATCCAGGTTTGACAGTTGATGTGTTTATACTCATATTTTTCATCAATAACAACTTGTAACATTTATCTTTCTTCAATATCCAGATTTACTGGCTGAACAGCTCACGATCAGACTCCATTCAGAACAACTTTACTTTGGTGTCAGATGTCCTTCAACCATTTGAAACCTTGAAAGAGAAAGGGATACGGCACATGAACCTGCAGCCAAAGGACATCAGTCTTAAGCAGATTGAGTGAGGATTAATAGAATCTCTGAAATATATTAGTGTGGAATAGGGAAATCCCATCCAAGGATATTGCGGGATAGGGAAATCCCATCTGAGGAACACAGAAAAGTCCCACCTAAGGATAGTGTAGAATAGAGAAATTCCACATGAGAAGTATTAATTTTTGGAGTAGAATAAAGCTTTGGTTGATTATTGTTCTCACATTATTAAAATGTGGGGTTTCATTATTAGGGACTCCAGCATCTACATTGAAGTTTTGAAATTATGTAATCTTTAGAATGAGCATACAAGATTTGGTTTACCACTCCAGTGACTTTAATGGTTAGAGCATATACCTCAAATTTGGGAGGTTGTGGGTTGGAAATTCAAAGACTTATACAAATGGTACTAGCAGCTGCCATGCTTGGCATTCAACATTAAGAGGTTAGTGTTAGGACTGGTTGGCCTGGTGTCAGGATAATGTGACTGGGTGGGACATGGTGATACATGTATGCGGCATGATGCCTCAGTGCTAGACATCACTATAAACTGTCACACAGCAGACATCATAACGATATGTTTGAAAAATTGTTAAAAGCTACATTTAAAATTCAAATCTCTCACACACACACACACACACACACAACAGATTTGGTTTACACAGAAATATAAACATAGGAATGTTATTAAAACACAGATACCCTAAAAATCTGAAATTAAACTGACCAAAAAAAATATTGATTGATGTGAAATCATAATAATAGAGAAATATTAAACTTCATAATGTCATGTATATAAGTAAATCATTAAAACAAGTCAGAATAGTGATGAATATGTTATTGCCATAGTTATGTTAAGTAGGATAATAATTACAATGTGAGTTTGGATAAAGTTATTTTAAACAGGCATTCTGCATGGAAAATCTATATCAGTATTAGTTGGAAATGTTAGAAAATCTTGGTAGTAATTGGAGATTATAATGGTTGAGGGTTACTTCAGAATGGGTGATAAGGAAAGGAAGGAAAGGTGTGCCCACTATTGTTTGGTGCAGTCACAAAAAAGAAATGGAATTCTTTCTCATACATAGTTAAGATATACATAATACTTTTCCAGGGGACAATATCAAAGAATTATAATCATAAAAGTTATTTGTCAGGTTTTGAAAATTAAATACATATTTTATTTCGTACCTGTGACTGCTCTGTGGCTTAATTGTACTTTATGGGTGAGTGATGGGGGACAGGAGGGGAGAAGACACTAATATATGAGGGGCAACATGTCCTAGTTATTAGATTGAGGGATAAATAATATATCTTTTCTGTTAACACAAGTTCATTTTGCTTAATGACAAGAGCACATGAGTAAAGTGTTGCCAGCTTGAACTGATACTGTATTTGACTGGAAGGCAGTTCATCAGCAGGAAATCTTTTACCTGCACTCATTTGTGAAAACTTGCAAACCAAGATTAGCTATCAACCATTTCATGACTTAGGACATTTTGTAAACTATATTTAGTGCACTTGGTGGCAAAGACACAAGAGCTTCTGGTATGGTCCTTTGTCTCTTGTGCATTGACTGTCATGTGTCCCTAAATTATGTGCTGTTGGTCAACACTTTCCTCTTCTCTAAAATTGCTAAACAGAATTAACAAAATGAAAAGTAGATTTAAACAACTTTCTTTCAGAAAACTGTTGAACAGAATTTGACCACAGCTTTGAGAAATAAACATCACGACATAAATGCCTTTCAGTTTTAGACAAATAAACATCCTGACATAATGCCTTTCATTATTGGACAAATAAAACATCCTGACATAATTGCCTTTCCATATTGGACAAGTAAACATCCTGACTTAAATGCCTTTCAATATTGGACAAATAAACATCCTGGCATAAATGTCTTTTAATATTGGATAGATAAACATCCTGAAATAATGCCTTTCAGTATTGGACAAATAAACATCCTGACATAAATGTCTTTTAATATTGGACAAATAAACATCCTGACATAATGCCTTTCATTATTGGACAAATAAACATCCTGACATAAATGTCTTTTAATATTGGACAAATAAACATCCTGACATAATGCCTTTCATTATTGGACAAATAAACATCCTGACACAAATGCCTTTCAATATTGAACAAATAAACATTCTGACAAAAATGTCTTTCAGTATTGGACATCCTGACATAATGCCTTTCATTATTGGACAAATAAATATCCTGACATAAATGCCTTTCAGTATTGGACAAATCAACATCCTAACATAAATGCCTTTCACTGTTGGACAGATAAACTTCCTGACATAAATGCTATTCACTATTGGACAAATAAACATCCTGACCTAAATGCCTGTCAGTATTAGACAAATTAACATCCTGACACAATGTGTATTGGACAAATAAACATCCTGTCATAAATGCTTTTTAGTATTAGACAAATAAACATCCTGACATAATGCATTTCAATATTGGACAAATAAACATCCTGACATAAATCCTTTCAATATTCGACAAATAAACATCCTGACATAAATGCTTTTCATTATCGGACAAATAATGCTGACATAATTGCCTTGCAATATTGGACAAATAAACATCCTGACATAATGTCTTTCATTATTGGACAAATAAACATCCTGATGTAAATGCCTTTCAATATTGGACAAATAAACATCCTGACATAAATGCCTTTCAGTATTGGACAGATAAATCTGATATGGCACTTTTTTTTGACTAAGATACAAAACAAATTGAGGAACCTTGAAACAGTTGTGTTCATAAAATGATAATGGATAAATCATGCAGAAAGGGAATTTTATCTTGAACCTGGTATATTTATTTTGTCCAGATGAAAAGCATCATTAAATTTGACTAATTCTGGTTATTTATTGTTTCAGTGAATATAAGAAACAGAACATCAGTACTATTATCTATATGGTGGACACTTCGTTAATTTACTCCCTGTACTGGTGTGCTGGAGTGGATATGGTGACAAGTAATATGGTGCATGAACTCAGTCAGTTGTCTGCTCCAGTTTGGCATCTGGTAGGTATATGTTGTCACAGAATCCAAAATCTGTTTTCATTTGTTTTGTCCTGTTCGATATATGTTGTTACAGTATCTAGACATATATCAGTCACCTGTCTGGTCCTGTTTGACATGTGGTAGGTATATGTTTTCACACTATCCAAACCTGTATTCATCAAGATTGCTAGGTTTACAGGTCCTTTTATGCCCCACTGTGTTTACATTTGGAGGGGGGGGAGTCTAGATATGGTTTCATCCATCTATCTGTCCATCCATCCTTGGAAACTCCCTAGTAAGATTAAACAAATCCACTTGACATGAACAAGTTAAATTTATTGAACATTTTATATTCAAATGTGGATGACTAGATTTTTGTGCCATTGGAATTCTGTAACCTTTTATGATTTTTAAACATTTTCTTTTGTTGAAAGCTTGTTATCATGGTTTTTATACCACCTGCCTTAGTAAAGTTGACAAGGTTAATTTATTGTAAATGGCCCAGTTAGATTTTTATGTCACTTTAAGTTATTTTAGCTCACATAAGCTAACTGAGCATATCGTATGTCATTTAGTCTCATCCATCTGTCAACACTTGTATGTAAACACTAAAGATTTCAGTATCTCAGACTTTGATTGATGTCTGCACACTAATAAGGTGATCTTGCATCTGATTGGTCGACTTCTGAACAATTTATGGGTCATATTTTTTTATCAGATTTCGATCAGACTCTGTATATGCAAGCTAGATCTTGGATGAGTTTGATCATGAGTGACATCCAGGCACATTTATGCGGTGACTTTGCATCTGCATAGCCGAGATTTTATGAATACTTAAGAGACCATACCTCTGATCAGAATTTGGTCAGATATGATATGTAAGCTAGTATCAACATGATCTCATAAGAATTCAGTTAGGAATGATATTCCATGCATGTTATTGAGGTGATCTTAGATCAAATTTTCTAAACTGGTGAACGCTTCATATATTTGATCAGAATTTGATCAAACCTGGTATGTTAGGTTGAATTCAGTTATGACCTGCATCCACTGGTCTTGCATCTGATTGCTTATGAACAATTGTTGAAACCATATTCTGAAGAGATTTTGTTCAGACTAACATGTAAGCCTGGTGTCATGATCTCATTTGAGTTTTAATTATTACCAAGATCTATGCATATTAATGATCTCATTTGAGTTTTATTTATGACCAAGATCCATGCATATTAATGATCTCATTTGAGTTTTATTTATGACCAAGATCCATGCATATTAATGATCTCATTTGAGTTTTATTTATGACCAAGATCCATGCATATTAATGATCTCATTTGAGTTTTATTTATGACCAAGATCAATGCATATTAATGATCTCATTTGAGTTTTATTTATGACCAAGATCCATGCATATTGATGATGTCATTTGAGTTTTATTTATGACCAAGATCCATGCATATTAATGATGATCCAGGCTGATCAGATGGTAGAAATTGAACCTGAAACCTTCTAGTCATGAATCCAACACTTCAGCCAATGCAGCTACATCAGATGGGGATCTCATTGGTTTCTGAGTGTTGACTCTACAGTCTTGGCACCCTAGTGTGGTAGATTGGGGGAAACCATGCTGACCACATGGCTTTACTCCTCTGATAATGCCAAGTATATGTCTGTACTTTAAGTAGCTACTGTGAATAGATATTAAGTAATGAGATAGGTTACCAGAGGTTGGGGAGAGATCAAGGTGAGAATACTGGTTCTATAAATATATTGTCCTTTCTCTGTTGAAAAAGTTATTCTCTATTATATGAGATACAAAGGAAGATAAGTGATGCCAGCATTAATACTCAGTGTGACAACTGTGTAGTCGAAGTTTTACTTTCTCCTCAGAAGGTTCAGTATGTGAAATGGTATTCACAAGTCAACTATTCAGGTGAGTGACATCAAGCACATTTGGGTGTCTTGCTTATTTTAGCTTTATAAAGTTTTCAGACTTTCTTAACTTTGACCTTTTTGCCTATGGGTGGGGCATATTTGTTTTGCAAATTCTGATCTAGTTTTACATTATATTTGAAATTATAACTGTACCAACTGCCAATTTTAGCTCATTGGATGACCTTTTGTCCATTGTCCATCATCCATTGTCCATCTGTCCTGTAAAGCAAGTTTTGTTGTATCTAATCTTAAACTAATCAGATAATTGGCATGAAACTTTACACGCTCTCATCTCAAGGTTGTGTTGGTCCTAAATGATGATGTCACTTCATGGACATCAGATTTGATTGTCACATTTGTCATCATGAAATCTTATTGCCATGCCTTCTAACGATACAGGCCACAGTCCATTATTGCAGATGTATTGATATATTTGTACATAAGATATATATTATCTTTATGCTTAAATACTTCTATTTTATATTTATATTTTAATTTAGATGTATGAACTATGCAGTTTAAAATAAAGAAATTGTATCTTCTCTTGTCTTATATCAACATGGTGTTTTCACAACAACATAAAAAAAATTCTAAATGAAATTGATGCCAAGCTGACATTCAGTAAGGCTGCCACATCCTTGGACAGTAATATCAACATGAGACTTCTTATGATGTCAGCTTGGTCCAAAATGAAATTGATGCTGATCCCAGTGCATTATGGTCACAGTGACAGCCATCTTTAGAATATTATTGTTGCTATTCCTCCAGAATGGACAGTCATTTCTGAATGGAGTTTTCACCAAGACACTGTTGTATGATATCTAGTTGATTCTGAATGAAAAGGGTGCCATCTGACAAATAATATGGAAACCATGGCAGCCATCATTAAAATTTGAATTTCGCTACTCCTCCTAAACAGAAAACATGTTTACATGGGATTTTCCCTTAAAAACTTCTTTTGATTACTAGCTAATAGGGCAGCTCTGACATCCAGTATAGTAACCACGGTGACCATATTGAAAATAAGGAAAATACTTCAACTGTGATTTACTTGGTTCTGATTGACAATGGTTCCAGTCTTACACCCACTGTGGCTGCCAGGATGGTAGTCTTGAAAATGTTGTTATCACTATTACTCCTAAATGGATGACTATATTTGTATAGGGTTTTCACCAAAAGATGTATTTATCCTGATAATGGTGCTGATGTTACATTCAATTAGGAAAGCAGTGGCCAGCTTGAAAAACTAATTGTCACTCAAGAACATCAAAGATAGTTAAACACACAAAAGGTAATGGGAAAAATGGATAAGAATTAAAAGGAGAAACAGACTTAAAATTCTTTTCAGAAAGCAGAGTATCAGTTGCATTTTCAACAGAACACTTCAGTTACCAGATATGTGTGTGTGTGTGTGTGTGTGTGTGTGTGTGTGTGTGTGTGTGGGGTTTAATTAAACATCTGCAAAATACTGATCATTGACAAGGTAAATAAATATCAAAACAGTCTTCAGGAGGCTTTTTCTAACCTTGTTTAAATGTTATAAAATCCTATAATGATGACAAAAACTCTGCTTCTTAATACACAGCATTTTAATTCCTCATCATTATTCATTTGCATTAAACTCTACCATTTTGTACTTTCATTCCAACTGTTTAAATTTGTCTTTTGTCTATTTATTGATCTTTTCAGCCTCCACAGAGCTATCTGATTCTTTGGGTTACAATTGATGGATTATCAGCTGTGATAGTGATCACCATCTTTATTGTGCAGAGGTATGGTTCCCTTTATTCTTTTATGTGCTTTGTTTCACAAACTTATGAAGACAAGCCATTAAGGACGGCAGTTTTGGCTAAATTTATAGCAATATTAGTAATAATTCTGGATTTTATCTCAAGTGCCTAAGTATGGTGAAAGACAGTATCCACTTTTCTGCAAACAGCATCAACAGTGGCTGCATCAACAGTGTTGAAGTTTTGCATTAAAGGTTTTGAAGGTTGCTGCATTTAAGTGATATTCCTGTCTTGCCTCTCTCACCTGCTGGAGCATCATGATGAACCATGTTCAAAGTTTTATGTTGATGTTTTTGAAAGTCATGTAGAACTGTATTAGTTGCTGCATTTAGTTGAGAGTCTAAGATAATATTTCTTAGGATGTAAAGTTTGTTATGTTTATCAAAATTGTTTCTTTACTTTTGGAGCATGCCTGTAGATTCCATTGGAGCTCTGAATAGGTGATGACAAGTCCTAAAATTATTTGTAATAATGTACCTGTTTAAAAACATTTGGGTGATTTCCCATTGAATGGTTCAGTCAGGTGGGTTCTGTTGCAGTGTGCCGTATTGTGATGTAGGCAACATATTGAACAGAAAAATATTGCAGTGTAGAGCAATATGGTTATATATAATGACAAATATTTCATTCTTGATTCCTATGTTCTTGTTTTAATATCAGTCTGCAGATGTGTTTCAGTATAATTTGAGAGGAAACATTTGTTTGGATTATTCATTGTAATTACACAGTGCTTATTGACTCTGGCCTAAAACATTATTCTGGGATTATTGTGAATTTATTCAAAGGATTTTTGGACAGTGCCATTGTGATACATGAAAACTTTTGGCACATATTTGAGGACCTGGAATTCATAACACTCGATTCTTTTAGACTTGAGTAGGACACTTTAGAATTATTTTGGACTAGAATCATATTACTGTAAGTTCCTCTTAAACTTTGGGAATTTATTTAGGTTTTACAAAATTTGGTTTTGCTTCTTTCTGTTGCTGATTATGATCAGTGAGTCATAGCAAGCTTATTCACTGATATGCAAGGAGTTTTTGTCTTGTTTGTCTCACCTGCCTAAGCAAAGAGCTTAGTCATGATTGTGGACAATTTTAATGTTGTGTTAAAGTTTTCATAGGTCACATATTTTCAGCATTTGTTGCTGCATTCAGCAGATGAATCATTTGTGTACCTCAAGGTTGAAAAAGTTTCACTGCTGATATGCTAGAAGTTCCTGTCTGACATGTCTTGCCGGTTTAAGCATCATAGTCCTTAATGTTAAAGATTTATATACAAGTTTATGAATGTAAGATACATGGTTTATTCCTGTCAAGCATATGGATGCAGGTAAGACATTCTGATCTTTAAGAACACTTGTCTCTCATAATATCTTGTAAAAAAAATAATAAAAAAGGACAGAAAACAGACTATATTTTAACATATTTCATTATCTTTCAGCATTCAGCATTTATCTTTTTGATTTCTCTAAAGAATGTAACCTAACATCCAGTGCATTTTCCTTGTAGAATACTTCTCCACAAGTCAAAATACACAATTGGCAATTAAAGGTTGGTAGAGGGAATATATTTTGTTATGAATACATTTGCATTCTTGCATCTGTCCACTGATCCTTCTGCTAAGTGTTTATCTGCAGCAAAAATCTCCTATATTTCCTAATAGGCCTTACATACTAATAACTTGAGTCCAACTGCAAGCAACAGAGACCCTGATCTGCTGTCACAAGATGCACAGGTAGATCAGGGTCTCTCATTTTTTCTTCTACTGATTATGCCTAATAAACAGCATAGCATTTGAGATATCAGTGAATTATGCAGTGGCAGATCATGGTCTATGCAGTTTTTAGTTGGACTCATAACATATATATACAGTAAATGTGACCACAAATATTCAGAGTTTTTCAAAGTGGTACATTCTTTTGCAGATGTATTATTTGCATATGTATATATTAACAGTGCAGTTTGGTGCACATACATTACAAATTTAGATCCATAATGACAAACAATTGCTTTATTAAGCAAGCAGTGGCTGCACCTTGTGGTCAGGTAAATAATCCAGTTATCTGAGATAACCATACCTACTCTTTAGCCTAGTATGTCATATAAAATCAAAGTATTTTTACAATTACTGCTATATGAATTAGGTTTTAATATAGATTGAAAATTCAATTAAAGATAATTTAAGCTAATACCATTTTAATTCATATTTAGTACAGTCAGTTAGGGATGGAATGACTGATTAAGTATATAGTTATGGTCAACTAGATGGTGGACATCAGATTTGAATATCTGGCAAACTGTCAGTATACCTGTAATTATGTAATGTCTCAGACCTTTTCTAGCTAAATTATTTGTTTGCATTGTATATTTATGGGCTTTTGTTATAGTGGAGGTTGGTCAATTCCTCCTTTTTCTATCATTAGGTTTTCATTGCTTGTATGCTACAAACTACAGGTTCATACTACATAAGTAGGTCATTATTTCAGTTTGCTGCAATCTGCACATGTAGATCTAGCAAAGAATACATGCATAATAACAATAATAATAATAATAATAATAATGAGGATAATAACAATAATCATTATTACTGTATTAATATGATTGAGAAGTCATGCTCGATAAGCACACCCAGTTTGGAATAAACTCTACTGACAAATATTTTATTGGGATATTTATTTCTGATCAAAAGCCTACCTTTTGACAGATTTATTAGGCTGGCTCCTTGGTCTTATTGTGGAAAGAATTTAATAATAATAGTCATTTCAGAAAAGATGATATGGTTTACATATTATTATTCATGCATGAGCAGTCAAGGTGAGTAGTATCAGGCCTGACTGAACAATAGTGTACAACATAGTTGTAAAGAATTGGCCAGGAAAGCATTTGTAATCATTCTTTCATTTTTGACTAGTCTACATAAGCATGGTCTGCACCAAATTGGTATCATAGCTCTCTGATGATGTACAGAGAGGCCTACAGGACAGCACAATCCCTGCATAACAGTCACATAGCTCTCTGATGATGTACAGAGAGGCCTACAGGACAGCACAATCCCTGCATAACAGTCACATAGCTCTCTGATGATGTACAGAGAGGCCTACAGGACAGCACAATCCCTGCATAACAGTCACATAGCTCTCTGATGATGCACAGAGAGGCCTACAGGACAGCACAATCCCTGCATAACAGTCACATAGCGTTCTGATGATGCACAGAGAGGCATACAGGACAACACAATCCCTTCCTAACAGTCACAGCAGTAAAGGCATTATGAACTAAAGCTGAAGCACACAAGTCTCATATGGCAATTGCCCATGCTGGTTAGGTTTGTGTAGCCACATATTTTTGTGCATTTGTGCAGAGATCTCATGAAAAATGCCAAAAATAAATCAAATCTTTTAAAATTCATATTACAAAACACATGCCACCTTCTATGACTTAGGGACCCACCATGCTCAGTTGAAAGTGTCAGATTCATAATCTAACGTCATGGGTACAATACCTTTCCATGGCAAAGCCTGGGCTGGCTGTTTTAATGTCATTGGAAATGGCACTGCAGCCATCAATGTCTATAGAGTGCCATTAAAACTCCACCCCACCCCCACCCCCAGCATTTTTGGCCAGCATTAATGTGTAAACAAGTAGTTGAAAATGCAGTATTTTCAAGAAAATACTTAGAGAGTTTTATTTAAACTCCTTTTTCAAACCATTGGTTAGGTAACAGTTTGAGTTATTCATAAGAAGCATGTAACAAATGGGAAGTAAGACAGAAATAAAGAAATGGTGTGAACAGAATGTGCATGAATTACAGAAGGCAAATTAATAGAAATTTATTTATATTTAAAAGAAATGGAAAAGAGAAGATAATAAATATAACAAAGAAAAAAGGCCTCAGTTGGGCTCAAACAACTACAGTCTCATACACTATTACTAAACTGGAAATTGCTTTGCCAGTATACCATCAGTCTGCTTACACGAAATGCTGTCAGTTTACTATATATAAGCAAGATGGTCAGGTTCCTTAGGTTAAATATATATCCCAAACTTCCATGATCTGCTTCTTGTTATTTTTTTAAATAAATATCTGATTTTATACACATCATTATAGTATAGTAACAGACTGTACAATAATCCTTTTCTTCAAGAAATATTTTTTTGAAAATTGCTACAACCAATGGTACATGTTATGATTTGCCAGTAGTCTGGTGAATTGGTCTATTTTAATTCAAAATTACAGATGTTAATTTAAAGCTTTTCATGAAATTGAAACAAATGACTAGTGATAAGATTTTTAATGAATTCATTGCTGATTTCATAACTTTAATGTACAAGTTTGATTCTCATTATTATTCATTTTATGATTCTGTTTTCCTGAGTGCCAGTATATTTGAATTCATACAAGAGTAGAATATAAATAATAAATGCGTTGAACTACTTAATGTGATCAATGTAATGAAAAAATACACAGGGATTATTCTTCTTACCATCAATCCTTTTTAACAGAACATTTTTGTCAAAAATAGCATAACCGGCTGCCACTTTTTTGTTGTTGCTGTGAGCATCATTTCTCAATTCACCTCTTCTATATTTAGCTTATCTCATCCAAATATTCCAACTTGTGCTGAAAAATGTCTGATAATGCAACCAGAAACAAAAAGAGAAAAACATACATTCTCCCAATCAAATAGCAATTGCAATTAGAACATTAATTTTGTTTAAAGAAGCATAAAATATCATTTTCTATTGTTGTGAAATATGCCTAAAAGTTATATTTTGATGGATATGACAGGTGTACAAAGAAACAGGTTTTGCCTTCATTTTTCTGCTCATTAGTAATAAGCACAAACAAGAACATTTATAAATTTGCATGTGTTTGATGGTTACAAAACATATTTTGTCAAAAATGTTAAAAAGTGTTCTTTATTGCACTGTTTTTTATTAATTCAAAGAGGTGATTATCTGGTAAAGTATTTTGATTGAACACAGACCTATTTAGGAATAAAATTAGCTGTTAATTTCACATTATTTCATTATCTAATGTGTACATATCTTGCAGTTGATATGGAATAACCATAACAAATACTCTTACTAACACTTTAATATATTGCTAATTTGGAGGCCAAAATGGGCCCATTTCGAAATTTGCCCATCACTGCATGTATATACTATGACCCATCATCTGTTAAAGAGACTTTGTGGCAGAAGTTTAGCACCAGGTAAGAACTGAATGGAATCCAGAATACTTTGCTGTTTTTAGTTGAAAGCATATGCAGTTATTGGTTATGTCTGTCACTTCACGATCCTAATGCTTTTTTTAAAAGTTCTCTATTGTTCTGATATAAATGAGAAAGAGTTATTTTCCTGATGGCAACATGTCTTCTAAAATATAGATTGTCTATGCAGACTTTTCTGTGGAAAAATCAATTTTAACACTGCATTGATTGATTAATCAATTACCATATGTGCTCAGTTGTAAGTTGGGTCCACCTGCAGTCTGCATAGACTCACATCTACCGTCACATAATGCACCAGCAGATCTGTGTCTATGTATTTTCTTTGGAGTAATGAGTGGAATAAGCAAGATAGACCCAGATATGCTGATGCATTATACAAAAATAAACAAGGGTCTATGTTGTTTGCAGTTGGGCCCTATTGATGGATGAATTTGTAGAGCAATCATGCCAGCCCTACTTTTCTGGTGGTGACAGCATTGTCAGTGTCAAGGTTAAGCTACTGTTGTATATATTTGCACTAACATTTTGTCAAGTCATTTAAAAGGGACAGGGTATAGAGATAAATCATTTTATGGATGGATGAGACATACACCAGCTTCCAAACAACTATTTTGAAACGAAAAGATTCTTTATCCATTTCAGAATACACCTATTTGGCACAAGATTCAGTCCAGAGACATTGTCATTGAATTCCCATACCAATGGCAATGCTTTCGCTACCTCTTACCGTGCTCGCAGATCTATGAAGGAAAAACTTCTCATGAAAGATGTAACTTCAGAGAGTTTTGAATCAGAACCTGATCAAGAAAATTACATGGGAATCGAAAGTAATTACACTGTCCAGTCAGCAGATGGGCAGATTATTGCACAAAATTATCGGAATGAGGGTCAGCTTTATCAAGCAGAAGTGGAATTAGCACAGGACAGGAAGTAAGGATGATGAAAAGTCAGAGCTTCAGTTCAAAGTCAGCTTACCAAACATATGTTGCATTAGCTTAATGCTGGCATTAAGCTTTGGGGAAATTCAAATCTTTTCTTAAAAACAGCTTTAGTCTACTTGACTGTGATTGATTGTTTATTAAGGATGTTATTACAATAATAATTAGTTAAACATTCACATTCCATGTCAGTAGTCCAGGTTATATGTTTGTCTGCACATCTGCACCAGAGTGTAATGTGTTTGTATCTGTGTGTGAATATAGGCTTTATCCTGTTTTTTTGTAGGTAAAAACGTTGTTTATTTTTGTCCTTTCAGTTAAATTAAGATTGAAATTCTCCTGTGTTAATATTTTCGAATTTTAAAGGATAAATATTAAACTCCTGCTTATGAAATGTATTGCCTTAATTCAGGCATAGGAATGTTAATAGGATTTAAATTTTTTAATTAAAACATCACCAGATCACATAAATTAACATGTTGTGTGTATAAATGCTGTTGATGATCTGATATGGTAATATTCTTAGTAGGAGGTCATTTAAAGTAGACTGGATTACAAGCATATTTACAGTAGACTGGGTTATGAGTTTTCGTTCAGTAATATATTATTTCCTTTTTTTCAAAAATTGTAACAGAGGCATCATATCCAACATTCACATCCCATAATTCTCACAGTGGGTTACCTTCCCTCACCAGTCGTATAAAACCACTGGTTTCACAATTTCAAATTTGCAGGAAACTGGCAGAAAGGCTTTTTTCTCTCACTTAAACCTTGTTTTTTAGAATTTTCCAAAAGTAATACTGTGAAAACTTTAATGATTGAGCTTGCAAATGTATTGCTTTGATAGTAACATTCTTGATATTTTCATAAAATATGAATTGCCCTCTAAAATAACAGAACTTAAAATTCAAAATTAGGCTGACACAAGGGTTGAACAGCTTGTGCAGATGTGGCAGTTTGTCATCTGGTGAGCAATTAATGTGTAGGAGTTACCTCCCATTAAAATATTGATCATTGGTCAGGTCTTGCAAATATACTGTATCAGATTGTATGAAGATTACCATTGGTTTTTCACAAAGTTGACCAATAATAATAATAATAATAAATATAATAATAATGCAGTAGTCTATATTCATATGTACCAATGACAAATACCTGAAGCATTGTTTATACAGTATAGAATTTGTTTTTTATTTTCCACAACAAAATGTAATAACCAAAGGTTCCACTAGAATAATATGAAGAAAAAAAACAGAAGAATAGTTATTTAATTTGAAGAGGGTAAACTTCTTTCTTGAGGCCCTCTATGCTGAAGAATGAAAAAGACAGATTATTAATTACTGAAACTATTTCCATAAAATTTCATATTGTGTATTATATACACCAAACTGTGAAGAACACAGGCCCAGATCTGTCATCATCGACCTATATCTGGCAGTGCAGTATGTGACAACAGACTTGATTCTTTATGGTTTGTATTAAGCCATCATGCAAAAATGGGGTATATGCAAATTTGCCAGTGCAGTATGCAATAACAAATTTTGGTTCTGCAATATTGGCATGAAGTCATCAGGTAAACACAGCATAGGTCAATACAACAAGTCACAACAGATCTGGTTGTTAGCATGAAGTCATCAATGTAGACTCGGATTTGAAAATGCAGTATGTCATGTAGACCTAGATATGTCATTGCAGTATCCACAGCAGATTTGGTTCTTTGCTCTTTTGTTTGAAATTGCATGGTGGTAACATAGCATATATCCAGATCTGTCAATGCAGTTTGAACAACAGAATTTTGTTCTATACTGTTTTTATGAAGTCATAAGATGAACACAAAGTATAAACACGAATCTGCAGGCAACAGAGTTGGTCTTTCACTATTTGCAGCTAGATATGCATTATGCAAAGTGAGTATAATAATACACTTAACTCCATTTATATAAAAAAATGTCAGATATTCTGAAGAACATAACTGTGTTTTACATAATGTTTTGTTCATAACAAAATTAATATATTATTTGGGGGTCCTTTGGGCTTCATTATGTCCAGTGTTTACAGCATTTCCGTGTCCAATTTTTTGTTCACATTTTGCTTACAGTGCTTGGCTTTCATTTATTTTGAATTCTTATAAATCCATGTGAACAAGTTTTAATTCATATATAAAAAGTTAGATCTGTATAACTGCAATGTTTCAGACTTTGAGTTACTTTTTTGAAAATGTCAGACTAAATGTATATGCATACATGTGCTTGCAGGATTTTATAAAGAAGCATTACAAAAAAAAATAAGATATAATGATTATTTAATGCCAGTGCCAATGCATTTATTTGATTCTTATGCTTGATATATACCTTATTTTGTTGAAAATCTCAGTCATTTCAATATGTTGTGCATAGGCATAAAATAATGACCATACTTTTCTTATGTAATCTTTTCACATGGTAGTTATAAAATCTCCTGCAAAATTCAGTCCAAATATTCCATTAAAATGTTTAATTTTATTTTTGTTTCAAATTTTTGTCTTAAATTTGCTTTTATTATCAGCAATTTGTTTGTCTGTCCTCAATATTACTTGGATCAGACAAAAATTCTTGTTCCAAAAACCTATAGTTTATAAACAGTATAATGATGTCCTTAAAACATATGAATGGTATACTGTTATATGATTAAAATGTATGAATGGTATACTGTTATATGATTAAAATGTATGAATGACGTACTCAAAATGAGGTTATTAAAATTCATGAATGTTTTACTGGAAGGAATGTCATTAAAATGTATGAATGATTTACTGAAAATAATGTTATAGTTTTAGAAAGTTAACCAATTAATCAAAAAAGGCAACAACTGAAACAAATATTGCAGCTTCTTAAATTATTAAGACTGTCATTAGTGTGATAAAATATTGACTTGTTCAATTAAATACAGAATTAAATTTCCTTGGTTCACTAGTGCATTACCAGTTTAATAGACATTTTCCATATATAGCCATATTTGTTTGAATCCATCATTGTCTTGCTATAAGAGGTTAAATGTGTTTCACTGTTTAGGTCATGGACCAGAAGCGCTTATAGGATGGTCTGTAGCCCATAATCTGTCAGTCAATCCATCCATTCATTAGTATAAATTATTGCTACTCCTCCTAAACTACTTGGAGGATTGCCATGAAATATGACACACTTTCATCCCTTATTTTAGTTGTTCTTAAATAAAAATGGTGACAATTGGTTATCCAATATTGCCATCTTGACAGTCTTTCTATCAGTGCTTCTTCTGAATAGATAAATAATCATATTAGCATGGGCATTTCACTTAAAGACTTTTTATGATGTCTAGTTAGTCTTAATTGAAAATGTTGCTGATCTGAAGCCCAGTATGGTTGCCAGGGCAGTCATCTTGAAAATCTTGTTATTGCTACTCCTAAACAGAAAGTCGTGTTGAACTGGGTTTTCACTAGTAGCATTTTTATGGTGTTGGTCTTAAGTGAAAATGTTGCTACTCAGACTTCCAGTATGACCACCATAGTTGCCATATTGAAAATGGTTTTGATCTGATGCCCAGTGTGGCAGCCATCTTGAACTTTTGTTACCATTACTCCTGAATGGAAAGTCATACAGACATGAGTTTTTCACCAAAAGACTTCCTAATAAATGATGCTGCTCAGACATTTAACAAGGCTGTCACTCTGCCCATGTTGAAAATGTTTGTTATTTCTCCTCATTGGTTAGTCATATCGCTGGATGGTTTTTCACTTAAAGATTTCTTGTGCTGTCAAGTTGGCCCTAAATGAAAATGGTGCTGATCTGATTTATAACGTGGTGTATATGGCAACCAGCCTGAAAACTGTATTGCTGCTTCTCCTGCACAGAAGGTCGTTATCAACAAAGGGCTTTCGCCAAAAGACTTTTTGTGACATCTAGTTGGTCATAAATGAAAATAGTGCCACTTGGACATCACTTGAAAATCTTTTGATGCACCTCCTGTTGAAAAAAAAATCTTATTGGACGTTCACCAGTTCTTCATGTGCTAACAACCAACCAGTCTTTTTCGTACACATATGCCTTGCATCTGTCCATTTGAGATGCTATACTTGCTCTGACTGGGCCATATATTTTTATGTATAGCCTCACTTTCTCATTTTTTAAATTGGTTACAAAATTGTTTTGATTTATAAGAATATGAGTATGATATTATATTTGACCCTGTACCAAGATATAGAGACTATACAAAGCTATTCAGATGATATATTCCATTAACTAACAAAATATAATTTTCTTTGAATTCAGCATAATGACAAGCATATATATATATCATATCATATCAGCATCTCTAATTATCATATTACATAGCAGAAGAGATATATATATACAAGTATATGTCAAGTTCTATGTATCTAGTTGTCTTTCTTGAATCTTTTTTGTGTTTTTCTAATTGGTTTTTCTTTTAAATTTAAAGTGGCAGAGACTGTGTTAATGAGAAGTAACTGGTATCACTGCAAGTGGAGTGTATGAGATCTAACAAACATGCTGTTATGTTAGTATGTAAATATTATGCATACAAAATTCATAATAAAAGGGATGACTATATCTCTGATGTGCATGAAATGTCATATTGAAATTGATGAAAATGCATTTTTGTGCACATTACAAGTTTTATCATATTCCTGAGATGCTGCCAGGGCAAGCCCATTGTTCACAACATTTGGACACATTCATGCACTTGGAGAGCTGTGCTGTGGGGGAATTCCCACAAAATAATTTAAAGTCGTGCATATGAAAATGTGTTTTAAACAGTATGCAACTTTTATTCAACCTTTCACCTTTAAAGTACTTTTTGAAGATGCAAGTATAATCATTTGAAGTAGCCCTTGTTGCAACATCCGTTGTTTTTCAGGTAAGCAACTGTATACACAGCGGATTTTTCAGCTTGACATGAAAGAGAGATACTGAAGTGGTAAATATTGAACTATGGCTGTTTTCTCCATCTTTTTTTTATACAACAACCTCCTTTTTGACAACAAGGGGGAAGCTTCCCCTTCAGATAAATTCCAGGCAGCATCTCTTTATTTCTATAAAGCATCCGTCAACTTTTAAGGTAATGTAAGCAATAGCCCAGTGATCAGTGACATAGACTGCATGTAATTAGAATATGCTCAGCATGTTCTGTCAACTATACAAAGAATTTGGATGGATTGTGGAAACCATGATTGTCATGGCATGATCATTGTATGTGATATGTGTAACATAGACATATAAAATATTCATCACATCATAAATAAATGGAGCTGAGTTACTTGGATCTGTTACAAATGAAAGATTCTTTGGTGTATCTAATCGAGAATTCTTCAAGACCAACAAATGTTGCCACCCCCATGTAAGAATCACTTCGCAAAGTGATTGTATATTTATACAAACAGTACTAATCCATATGGCAAACAAATGACAAATTGCACGAGTCAAGGCACAAATTTTCTGTGGACAAAACTTTCTCATTTAAAAATATGACCATGTTATAAGTGAGAACTTGGATGCTGACAAAGAGAATTTAAAAAGACAACAACACATGAAATGATAAAGCTTTGATGAATTCATATATTTTATATAGTTAAAACTGCTCAGATTTGAGAAACTTAAGATTGGTCAGACACGCTATGCTATTTTGAATAAACAAGGATGGGCTGAAGGGTATCACATTGTTTTGGTATGTATGATAAATCTCAGTATATAAGCCTAGGTGTGTGCTGATTGGTTACCAATAGGCAGAAATATGTTCTAATAACCAGGATTGTGCTTTAGCCTGAAGGAGTCAAGTTTATGTCATTTAAGGTTAGGATAGATATATTCAATAGGTCATTGTGTATCCACATCAAATAAGGTAACAGCCGTTACTGATTGGCCATTTGGAAACAAATGATATTCTTTTAAATTTTAAAGCAACATTAGAAACAAGTTTAATTTTGATATAGTTAGGACATCCCAGCATATCTCTGCAGTATGATCAGAGTGATCCTTGTCTTAATACAGAAAACACTGTGTTCCCTTGACTGTACTTTGAAAAAGGGTTTAACACATTAACCCCTGGAGGTTTTTGTCGTTTTCGCCTGAAATTCTAGTAGGAAACACATTTTGAAAGCTATTTCTAAATGCATCTGAAAATACCAAATCCCAGGTATCTTTGAATAACATACTGCCTAGTTGTGTTAGAAACATCGTTTTTCATTGGCTGTTTGGCTCACGCATGAGCAGAAGGGTAAAACTTGGATTTATTTTTTGCCAAATGGACTCGTTATTTTTGTATAGAGACCACTCTTTATTCCAGTCTGTTTGCAGTTCATACCGGTTTGTCTTAGACCAAAAAATCTAAAATCCGGACACAAGATCGGATCTCAACCACGAGCTAATTTGGAGAGAAAAAAATCGGTTAAAAAAATTGAGATTTTTCCCTCTATATTTTGTAGTGCAACTAGAAATTCCAGATTATTTGGTATCATTGTAGAGCTACATCTGTCTACCTTTCTATAATACCACCCACTTTAGTGTATCGTGCATGACCATGATGCTACAGAGCTCAGCAGTAGGCAACTACCTCCTGCCATGTTAACTCGTCGCTAGAGGTTAATGTGTTAACAGTAACATGAATCCAGTTGCAAAGAGCATAAACCCTAGTTGAGGTTATGATAATGATGTATGATGGTGGGGACTTTATATCTAAGACCAAATGTACAGACATTTTCAACAGAGTTGTCAGATCCTAGTGATCTGGTACTTGTGGTCAGTTTATTGGTCTCTTGTAGTCATATCACTGGTATACGGCACTTGTGGGCAGATGACCACTATCTGGAATAAAGTTATATAGTAATAGTGCATTCTACATTTTCAGAGTGATTTTAGGGATAACAGTATAAATAGGAATTTGCAAAGCTAAGGTAATCTCAACTACACAGATCTAACATCGCATAAAACCATTACTTGTGGCCAGTTCACTGGTATCTAACATCACATAACAATGTGGCAGATTAGGATCTGTTAAGCAAGTGAACAGCACAGATCCCAATTTGATGGCACATCAGCAGATCCGTTTATGCTATTTTAAATTGGATACATGCTGTACATGAAGAAATACTTTAAGAAAGCATCATAGGAATATTTCTACATTGTTCTTTTCATTATTTTGATCATTGACGGGAAAATGGGTCACAGTGACATGACATTATAGGTAGATTTTCGTTTGGTGAGCAATTTTTTCAGTGGAGCTTTGAAGCAATTTTTGTTGAGATGACCATGGTGAAAGTTTGACAGCAATTACTTTGTTATCCATGTGCATGTCCAAAGATCATTGTCCATACACATTCTAGATTGTGTGTGTGTGATTTGGATTTTTAACGTAGCTTTAACAATGTTTCAGTCATATTGCTACGATGTCTGCAGTGTGGTAGTTTATAGCAATGTCTAGCACTGGGGCATCATGCCGCCGACATGTAGCATGATGTCCCACACAGTCACATTAGCCTGACACCAAGCCGACCAGTCATAACACTAACCTCTTAATACTGAGTACCAAGCGAGGCAGCTGTTAGTACCAGTTTTGTAAGTCTTTGGTATGACTCAGCCGGGGATCGAAAACCCACGACCTCCCGCATCTGAGGTGGACGCTCTAACCACAGGAGCGGTCACATTCTAGATTAACAGTAATGTTAAGTTTTAGATTTACCTCACTGTTTAAGTTTTATCCTTAGCTAAAAAACAATGATGGGCTCACCAAAAGGGGTCACTTGTTTGTTTTTTTATTGGGGGTTTTTTTGGTTTACAATTGAAGCTATAAGAACACTGAATTGCTTATTTTTGTATACATAAGTTTTCATGTTTTTTGAGAATTTTTTATGTTTTTTTTTTTTGTTAATTAGATTAGATATGTCTGACTGGTGAGAGAGGGGGTCCTGAGAGGTTCTCTTGTATTTCCTGGTAGTTAATTAGATCTTAAATTTGTTGCTTTTACTAATTTAGATTCCAGAAATTTCAAGTATGAAAATAAATCCGCACCATTTACAACATGTATTATTTTCAAAATGTTCAATATAGTTTAAATAAAGCTTAAAACTTTATAAATTAATACCCTGGAAGTTCCTGACAATTTGCATCCAATATCTTTTTCTTCTTCTGAAATATTACATTCTGATGCAAATAAATAAATGTAGCAAATGTCCAAAGTTTACTTTTAATTCCTTTGTAAAGCATATTGACATTTTTAATACAATGTAAAGTGTTGTGTTTAAAGTTATTTGCTTGTGTATAAAGTATACCCAAATGAAAATATAAACCCAGCTCATTTGTCACATAATGTACCAACAGATCAAGGTCTACACTGATTCTAGTCAAGCTGCAGATGCTCATTGGTTAAGTCATGGACTTGTGATCAGAAGGGAATGGGTTTGTTTTCCACCATCAGCCAGGGTCATCTACCATAGTGTGAAATTGTGCAAAGCACTTTGCTTGCCACAACATAATATAGCCCTCATAGTGTTGATGTGTAACAAACACCAAACAAAAGTCAGAACTACACCAGCTGTATGATTTCCTTCAAGCTATGCAGACCCTTCATCTTCCAGTACAATATGTGATGATAGCTCTGGGTTCATGCTATTCGCTGTTGAGTGCAGGTTTTAAGTAAGCAAATGTTTTTCTTTTTATACAAGAGATTCTTTCATGTTAAATCATGTGATTCTAAAGACACATGTAGCCAGTGCTTGCATGATGTTCATGCATATTGCTTGTCAGATAAGGTGAAACAACAAGTATTTTTGTGAATATTTTTCACTTTGTTTTGTTACATTTTAATGCATACTCATGTATTAACATTTTATCCTTTGAAATGTATAGCATTATTTTCTACCAGTTTTCACTAGCTTAGTAATGGAAAATGCACAGGAGTGGTTTGACAAATATAATGCTGTTTTCTTTTAAACTATAAAAAAGCATCATGACTTTCTGTTGCCAGTAGCAACCATGCATTCATGCCAAACAGCTGGCAATAAAACCTTGACATGTTAGTACTGTCACTGACAGGAAGTCTGCATTTCATAACGAGTCTACATACTGCATACGGAATTTAGGTGCAGTACAGACTTTCTCTTAAAGGTCATTTTAGCAAGAGTTGTTTACCCCATCCATGTCAGAGGGCTAATTTTCTTTTTCTTTACAGAAATTCATTACATTAAAATATTATGTATCTTCTCCATGACAATACACTATGGTGTCAAACAATTATGTCATGGATCTTCAAGTTAAGAATTAATTAAATTCAAAATTGGTAGGGGACAGAAATAAAAATAAAGTTGTATATTTGTCCTTGTACTAGCAGGTGAGCACATGGTATCAACATTTTAAAATTGTTATTCAGCCAGATTTGTGATGAAGTTTAATCTTGTATTAGCAAGAATTCACATTTGGGAACCCAGGTTACCAAATGTTCTCAAGTGTTTGCCTTTACAGGTCTTGCATCACACCTTGATCCATGTCTTAGCATGACTAATGTGAATATGTGTTAAAGCTTGCTAGTAGCTTTCCACGAGTCAGAGATTCTTACCCTGGTTTTTCCTTCACCAAATATATTGACTGCCATGTATAACTTGTCATGTACTGATAATGGCATTAAAGCCACAACACTAAACCAATCTCCATATTTTATTTAGTTACTGTGGATAATTGATTTAATACACTTACATAATTCATCCATATAGTGGTGCAGCCTCTTGTTGATACATTGATGGGAATCAAACTTCCACCCTTCTGGTCATTATTCCAGTCGATTAGGGCTTCTCCATTTAAAAATACATAGTACCCAGAAAAGGCAGTTTTTTAAACATATATGCCAGGGTAACTTTTATTTCACAGAGTTCATATTAAAATGATAAGAAAATTCTAAATTGCATCTTTGGGTGACTTTAAAAGTGCCTTCCCAGGGTCCCAGGTATGTTTTAATGGAAATGATCAAGTATATGGAAAATCACTAAATACATCCAACATGGTGGAAAAAGAAAGATGATCTCTGTGAGAAAGTTCCATAGTTTTCATTAACTCACTGGGGCTATAAGTCAAAGTGAGCTCATCAAATGGTCCTTCATCCATCACAGATGCTATTTACAATGCCTTCTCAAACACTGCTTATGCAATTTAGACCGGATTTTGTGATGTGCATTCCGGGTAGCTAAGTCATTCACTCATAAAATAATTATGCCATTACAAAAGATTTTTAAAAAATGTAAACTACTTCTCACAAACATAGTTAACACAATTTGTTCAATGATGCCAATACACTATTAGATGTCTATTTTACTAAATATAGAAAGATGCTGACTTCCAAAATTCATCAGAATTTGACCCAATTTGGCAGAAAACATTCTGGCATGGATGGCAACAGATGATGCTGATTGACTTTTAATAAAGATAGAAAAACCTTTAAATTACTTCTCAAAAACAGATCTGCTCAACATAATTAACCAGATTTGATATAAAGCATCCTGGCATAGAGGGCTTTCAGTTTTTGTAGAAATGCAGTATACGGCCACCATTATTAAAAATTTAAGAAAGGTGGAAACTTCTCAGCATAATTTTAAAAAGAAAACATTCAGACATGAGGGAGTCTTTTTTAAAACAAATGATGCATCTTAAGTTAACCATCAGATATGGCTAAAATCACTACCAACAGAAGTTTTTAAATTCTCGAAAACCATTCAGCTAAATTTGAATATCCTGGCATTAAGGGCTTTAATATTTGTGTAAATTATGCCAATCTGCTATCATTTATGGCTGCTGTTCCTGAAAATAGAAAAGGTTACAATAAATTATTCTAAAAAGCTGCTTAATAAAATTTAATAAATTTGATAGTATATGTTCTTGCCATTGATAATGCTAGTCTGCCATTAAATAAGGCTACCATTACTAAAATTAGAGGGTCCCCAAGTGGCCGAGTGGTCTAAAGCAATCACTGTTACGGATCATTGCTAGCTCACCTATTTGCATGGGTTCAAGTCGTGGGTTCAGCCAGTGTGGATATGTGAGAAAGCATACAGTAGCTTGTGGGTCATTGGTTCTTTCTGGGGTTTTCTCTGGTTCTTTCTCCACCATTTATACTGGCTGCCATGTATAACCTATCTTATGCTGAAAAATGGCATTAAACCCTACTAAAATTAGGAACACATTTACATTTCTTTGTGTGAAGTAACTGAGAATTCAAGTCATGTATTCTCAAAACTTGTTTTTAGGAAGGAACTTGATCCAAAAATGTCACCTAACCTAGACAGCTGGTTAAAATGAATTGGAAGATAGAATTATATAACATAAGCAAGTGTCATTACTTTAGTCTGTCTCTGAATAATTTTAGTGACATGTATTTGTTCCTGGTTTCATTTCTTATTTTGGGATTTTGAACTTCAGCTTTAATTTACTGCATAAAAAGTTCAAGAGTATTACTCTCTCTCATTTTATAGGGAGTCATGGTAAGCTAGCTGGTAGAGCATCAAGTATTGTGGTTTGATACACACGCTGGCCAGCCTTGGTCATCTGTCTTTATGTGACCATGAGATTGGCACTTAGCACTCATTTCCTTTGCATTATATAACCATTCATGTGCTAAATGTGCCATTAAAATGACCAACCAAAATCAAACCATCTATTTTTGGGTGGGACATGAGTCCATAACACCTGACACTTGTACTCTTTAATAGTTGAATGGAACAATTAAGTGCCTTGCTTAACAACACAAAGCTATGATCCAATTGAGACTTGAAAACAGCCACCAGATTCTGTCCACAATTCCATCTACTTGTTTGTGCCACCTCTGGATATATTAGTTAGCTATTTGGATGCAAGTGTATTGTTATGTATACAGATCTCACGTGCATTGCTTGATGAAACTGATATGCAGAGCACTTTGTTTTTTATATTTACTAAGCAGAAATGTGTATAAAATGTGTATTTTTTGGCAATAAATGTTTTGGCAAGAACCCTGTGTGTATATCATTTTTTAAATTATTCCTTTCAACGGTTTTATGCACAGATTTGATGCAATATCAACCTGCCTTATACAGAAATTAGTGAAAAATAAAATCCATCACCAAGGTCAGAAAGGTTCACATATTTGGAAAGAAATAAAATATAAAAATATCATTCACTTGACTGACAAGTCAATAAAGTAAAAAAGTTTATGCACCCCAGCCCTAAATTCATATCTTCAGTTTTCACATCCAATGGTTGTTATTGACACAAAGTGATCTTACATGGCAAATACAAGCAATACAAATATAATAGTAATAATAATAATAATAATAATGAAAAATTACCATATTCAATGTATATTTTCGGACATCTTATTTCTTGAGACACCAAAAATTATTGTTGTTGTTGTAGGGTTTAACACATTTTTCAGCACAAGATAAGCCATACATGGCAGCCAGTATAAATGATGGAGGAAAAACCTGGGATAACCCCAGAAAGAACCGCCAACCCATGAGAAGCTACTGGCAAGCTTTCTTACATGCCCACATTGGCCAAACCCCGAGACTCGAACCATGCAGACAGAGGTGAGATGGCAAATGATCCATAACGATGTGTGCTTTAGACCCCTCGGAGTCCCGACATCAGGAATTAATTTTTTATGTAATTTTATTGAGCACTGTATGTTTTGTGACATTTTTTTCTTGAGTTGTAAGTTGTGGGACACCTTATAAATCATTTGAAAATTGCACGTCAGAAAATGCACTCAAATTTATATAAAAAATATTAAACCATGTACTGGAGATGAAACTCTTTAATCCACTGCAGCATCACCTCAACCCAACCCTTTTCCTGTACACATTCGATCGATTCTTTTGTTGTATGACAATGTTTTAGCTCCCTCATGCCTTGAAAAATTATCATTGGGGCAACACATCTGCTGTGGAAACTGCAGACTAAAATTAGATTTTTTTTATTTGCACCAGTCCTATGAATTCTCACACTTTTAACTCCCTTCTTATCAACAGTTCCTCCACGAATGAGATCAAAGTACACCGGACTTTCATCCATGTTAATGATCATATTGTCAGTGAAGCCATCTTCTATTCTGTCCTTCATGAATTCATTGAATTTTATTTTCTCCTCTAAATCATCTGAAAGATGCTGGGTCATTGATGTCCGTGCATGTAGCACTAGATCACGTCCCTTTAGAAACTGTTCCATTGTATCAGTATGAATGTTATAGATCCAAATTGGCCCTAAAGGGTCACCTGCTTATAAATCGGCCCTATTGGTCACCTGCTTATAAATACAGGAATGTTTTTTTTACTCTTTAACTAATATGTCACTGCTCCAGTAGCCTAAGTAGTTATAGTGTCTGCCTCATATGCGAGATATTGCAGATTCCCAGACAAGTCATACCAAAGACTTGTAAAAATGGTACTAGCAGCTGCCTTGCTTGGTGCTTAGCATTATAGGTTAGTGTACAATTTTTGCCAAGTATTAACATATTACCTTTGCTCTTGCTCTACAGTAAATTTGCATTTATTTCATTTTTCTTCCAATTTTTTTCACTGCATTTCTGTATCCATTTTTAGAACTTACCTTTTATCCAGTATCATATAGTCAGTACTGTGCTGACATGTCATTAAGCCCTGTACATTCTGTCAATAGTTAAACTTTAGAAAAACTGTATGAAAGATAGTAACAGTTACTATAATCTGAATTTGTATGCTATGCAGCATTCGGCCATCTCTGAACCAATGGCACTTAGAGAAATCTTTTTCATCCCATATATTACTACAACTCTTCCTTGTTATAACACATTAGTCTGGGTCAAAAACCTCCGACTACATTATGTAGCAAACTGATGTACTAAGAACAGCATTATATACTAAACTACTATGTAGCAGGAATAATCAAAATTTGTTAAACAATAACACTTCAAAAAGGAACTAAAGACTCCATACTAAGCTTTCCATTATTTCCATTCAACCCATAATTATACACTGCTCTGATTTTGGTCTTGGGGTCAATAAAGGTACCATTTTATATCCTGAGTCACATTATATCAAAACACATTATAACGGCAGATAGTTGGTATGTATGTAACCTACCTGGTGACTGATCAGGGAAATAGTGGATTAACAAGAGATGGAGCTTGGCACTTCCTAGTACAAGCAGTCCCACTGAAAACCTATCCCATTATCTAAACAGTTATATAAACAATTGATATGCTCGGAGGACTGTAAAACTGCACACAACAGAAAATATCTCATACGTCCTCAGATCTAATGCAAATTGAATTCTGTTCAATATTGTTTACTATTAGCAGTTTATACAATAAAAAAAAGTAGCTTGCCAACTACTTGGGTCATAACATCTACCATCCAGATTTAACAAACAACAAGTCAGTGACACAATGACTCGTCACAGGGGTATGGATTACATTCCTAACACATATTGATCATTAAATAAATACTTCTTTCCTGACACTAGAAAAGTTTGAATAGTAAATTATGAGTCTAGAAACTGCTTATGTGTTTAATATATTTCAGCAACAAAAATGTAGCTTTCCTTCATGAAATATAAATTAAAAGAAAGAATTATAAAGCTTTTAAAGTTTTAATTTATTCTTTAAAATGGTAAACTGTACAAAAAGGTATGTACATATATACATTACTTCAAACATGCAGATAAAAAATGTAACAGTATTTACAATTTAAATAAACATTTAACTAACAAAATTTACAGTATGTTTAAAATTAACAATTTGATTCAATAAAAATGTCTTGATCTCATCAAGTTTTGGGTTGTATCAAGGATTAATAATTATGAACATCAGGATTAACAAATGCACAAGATGAGTCAATCAGAACACCCTCAACCTTCTCCATCTAGTCAAGAAAGTATCCTCAGATGTAATTTGTCACCTGAGAACTTTATTTTGAGCTACTTTTGTTCACATGGAACAATATGGATGGAGTCAAAGTAACAACTGAAATACTCTTGACTTTTGCGATTGTCAACTATGGTGCACTTCACCAGAGGCAAATCACCAAACAATTCAATTTGAGGTGTATTTCTACAACTACTTTCAGGTTCTTTCATGACTTGATGGAAATGACAGATGTTCTGATCATTATGAGAAATAAACACAAATAGATGAACATGGATATGCACAGATCAATGCTCAGTTTACACAACTTGTAATTAAAAAATAGAATGAATAAAACAAATCTGCATTATTATTGTAGAATATCAATTATAATTTTAGCACTGGTTCAAACGTGTCTCTCATAACTTAACCACATACATTATTAATACTGCAAGTGTTGCCAAACGTTGTGTTCCCTTTATCCAAAGACAATGGAAGGCTAAAATAGCTAACTACGGTCAAAATTCTTCTAACACTAATGTGTTCCTAGTTTCACTGAGTACTCTTGAGATGTGGCCTTCAACTAACCTTCTATGGAATTTCAAAAAACTTGATCTGACTCTCTTGATACTTCTAAATTAAAATGTTGAAGGCATGACAAACAAGAATAGCATTTTAAGAGCACATGATGATGATGCCCTTGAGACAAGTTATCAAAGAGCATTACCCCATGGCTGCAAAAAGAGGCCTGATCCAAAGTCAGGAATGCTACAGGAAGTAAATAACAAAGAATTAGTAACCTAATAAAGTAAATACATTTGAATCCAATGACCCCATCCATTGAAAAAGCCAAATAATATGAGCTGTATATAGGGATAACAATGTGATGTTTTATTCCAAATATGTTTTAAATTGGAAATGGATTTAATTAATAATAATAATAACAACAACCACCACCACAAAGTGTCTCTTCTGACTGCATGGACCTACTCAAGGAACATAACCCTGGGGTAACACTGGTATACGAGAAAGGGATATGCCAGAATTTACAAGATTCCAACCAGTAAGTGAATTTAGTTCTTTTTATATAAATATTTGATCTAAAAAAATTACCAAATATTGACCTTTCTTGTGACCCCATTGTCCCCTTCATGGACATAACCCTGGAAACAACAGCAGTATAAAGAGAAAGGGAAAATCCAAATACAGGAGTGGTACAGTGGGAAGATCATGTTATGATATATTCCACTTATCACATAGTCAGCATACTTTGTCTAATGTGTGTACAATTTCATATTTTTGATATTATAACATGTGAACATACCACTGTATGTGATTCTGATTGGTCCAGATAAGTCCACAAAATTATTGTACAATATTATCTTTACTGATTGGCTGCAATGAATTGGGTAAGTGGTGACTAGTAGAGAAATGTCAGACACTTTTTAACCAGATCTGTTCAGACATGTCCACACCCACACAATTCAAATGCTAGATCATCCCATCTCATGGAATGACGGAGCATGCAAACTTTCTTTCAAACAATGGCAAAGATTAGTCGAGGACTAGAAGCTGACAACTATAGTTTTGACGTGTCAATCAACCTCAAAGCAACTCTTATACACTGTAGTAATCAGGCAGGCTATTGGGTCTGACCTTGCATGAATTTTAGCATAATGGTGTGTAATGAATGGCTATTTGGTCTGACTTTGGATGAATTTTAGCATAATGCTGTGTAGTGAATGGCTATTGGGTCTGACCTTGGATGAATTTTAACAATGCTGTGTAATGAATGGTTATTGGGTCTGACCAAGGGTAAATTTTAACATAATGCTGTATAATGAATAGCTACTGGATGCTATGAAAAGAATGGCTGTTGGATCTAACCTTGGGTAAATTTTAACATAACGCTGTGTAGTGAATGGCTATTGGGTCTGACCTTGGATGAATTTTAACAATGCTGTGTAATGAATGGTTATTGGGTCTGACCAAGAGTAAATTATAACATAATGCTGTGTAATGAATGGCTACTGGATACTATGAAAAGAATGGCTGTTGGATCTGACCTTGGGTAAATTTTAACATAATGCTATTGGATCTGACTTTGGTTGAATTTTAACAGTTCTGTTTAATAAAGGCCATCATGTGGAATCTGCATCCAGAAACTTTACAAAACTACAGTATGTATGTAATACCTCAGCTAAAATAATCTGCTGTTGTTTTGATTTTGCTGATCGTTGATTTTTTAAAGTCTGAGTATTCAGTTATAAATCATACAATTTTAATACATTAGAAAAATTTTCTTGTTCAAGTGAGCACAGGCAGTATTAATGGTAAATTTCAGAACTATCAATAAGATTCTTTTTAAGGAAACAGAAACACATGCAGATTCATGATTTATGACTCTAAATTTGAAAGCATGATTAAATTTTTTTAAATTACAGCAAGATTAAACATTTTTAAGCATTGTTGGGAATCAGTTCTCTTTAACACTATCTACAATGTTACTTAAAACTTCTACCCTAATACTATAAGACTGTACATTACATTATTATTGTCTAACACAAAAATTGTTCAAGAAAATTTGGTAGACTATTATTTACTCAGCTTTTTCAATACAAGCAAAAAAGTACATGTTGATGATCAAAAAAGGCAAACACACAACTATTCTCTATTTGCATAACTGTTAAAAATTAATATTGCACAAGTTTTAATCAATTACAAAGAATACCATTATTTACTTAGATCGCAACACTTCAGAAATTTACATATCAAATGCCCTCTTCCCCAATCTAAATTCTGCAAAAATAAATAGCAAATGAATACAAGTTTACATTATTGCTAACTATATTACTAGACTTGTGTTTATTTGTAATGCCTTAACATTTAATAACACAACATTTAACTTGAGTATTCTCCAATGCATGGTGAGCATGTACTTGGGTCATTCATGCTCTGGTTTCTGCTTTAAGTACATCCTCCAAACCCATGCTTAAACTTTATATCCAGATACATCAGTGAATTAAATGTACTCATAGAGTGTACCCAGTCATAATGATTATTTGTTGAGATGATTCTGAGAATGAAAAATATGTCTGAACAGATTGCCAAACTTAATGAAAATACATGTACTGTAAAGTACAACAAAATGGTAAGTCTAGATTATACTATACAGTAAAACCTGTCCTAATGGTCACCTTTATTCAGTGGTTACCTGTTCACGATGGTCATTTTAATTTCCCCCAGGCAAATTTCATATACAAATGCCATGCATGTAACAGTCAGATACCTTCTGTGGTCAGTAGCCAAGTGTTTCCTAAGCAACCAAACAGCGGTTTCTCCTTGCCTTATGCAGTCACTGCTGTGCATCTACCATGACCACACTGTCTATGCAAACTAAACTTTTGCTTCATGAAAAAGGCAGTGCTTAGATAAAGGAATTTCATTTGAACTGATGTATAAACATTTTTTATCTTACTTATACTAGTACTCCAGTCAAATCATTAGTGCGAATCAAAGGAGTCAATATGTTAAATTTGAAAGCGAAGCAGATTTATCATTAAGGTATAGGGTAAAAGTAATTTGTTTACTGGATGGTGGGTAAAGTAAGTGTTCACAGCTGAAATGGAAGTTGCCTTTTGTGCCTGTGTGACAGGTATAGTTTAATATCTTCAACTATTCACCCATGAATTAAGGCTATGTCAGAAAAAAGTTCATCTCTGAGAAGAGAGAAGAACTATATCCCTTTTCATCAGGGCCAAGGGTCATAATTTCATTTATAGGATGGATTCAAGTGAGCAGATATGAGTAATCTTGTGAAGAACATAAATCTGGGAGAGAATACATACACATAATTTTATGATCTGCTGAAAAGTGCACATACAACAACCTTGATAATGCAATAATATTAAATAATAATAATCGTATTCGTTGCATGGTATTTGTTCTAAAGTCAATTTTAAAAAGGTGAACCTGTGTACAGGGATCATCTGTGTACAAAGACCAGTTCTGCCATTTTCCATGGGTAACCACTATTCGACTGTATACCAAAACACTTTCCACCGACAAATGCAAAATCACATACAATTAACTCGGTAGTGGAGTCTAATTATGCAAAAATTTGTTTTCCTGGTGTATTCTATGCACATAAAGATTGAGCAAATTACTCTCACCAGATTGGTTTAACCTAATAAATATCTAAACAGTACTTTCCCAAAGTCCAATCTATAAATTTTTTTATAACTTTCCATAGTTTGCTATTAAAACAGTGACAGCTTATTCAACACCACAGTCCTGAGGATATGTGTGATGTGATTTGGATTTTTAATGTAGCTTTAAAAAATTTTCAGTCATATCGCTACAATGTCTGCAATGTGGCAGTTTATAGTGATGTCTAGCACTGGGGCATCATGCTGCAGACATGTAGCATGATGTCCCATCCAGTCACATTATCCTGACACCAGGCCGACCAGTCCTAACACTAACCTCTTAATGCTGAGCGCCAAGCGAGGCAGCCGTTAATACCATTTCTGTCCTGACGAAAGTCACATAGTATGCATTTGGTTATTTATAGTCTCACCGATTCCAACCAATATATAAGTATATCAATAATATTGTGACGAATTAGCTCATTCAAGGTTACAATACTTCATGCATACCATTTTCTCTATTAATACAAAACTGTTGACTTTAAAGTGTTTAATCTCATTGCTTTATTTCTGTCAACAATTCATCCCACGCTCTTCGAATTAATTTATACTGGCCTCTCTCCGAATTGTACAGATGCTTGTAGCAGTGATTGACCTACAAAGCCTTTATATATATATATATATATATATATATATATATATATATATAAGTGATCCTTAAATACCTGAATGTGCTATTTGCCAGATATGTTTGGTAGGTCAAAGGTTACTCTGTGCAACCAGACATCTGTTTTTAAATATCATTACATCAACTTGTCTTTGATTTCTTTATTCATTATACTGTCAAATAAACACCATAAACTTAAGTGGTCGCCATGTCTAGTTTACAGCTTGTTTCTTTGATAATCAATCAATAAAGAAGTTGACAGCTAAAGTCTATTCTAAGGTGACTAGTTTGATTGTCTGTGGGATAATTAACTGATATGTCACCAACTAGGCATGTTTGGTCATTATGTTTCTCCCAATTGTTTCAATACTCTATAGCCTCAAAACACAAGACAAAAGATGTGAAAGCTTATCTCCTGAACATATCAAACTGAACAAGTGTCCCAGGATCTTTACTACAGACATTAAATCAGTCCCACACACTGAATGGATGGTGTGCAGCACATAATGACTTCACAAAATGTAAATCCTAGACCCAAAGTAAGAAAATAAAGATTCAAGCAACATCTTCCAAGACTCATTTGGGAACTTAATCTGAAGAAAAGCTTCACCATCACACTTTACAAGAAAAACCCATTAATTATGTCTCACATATTTTCAAGGTAGTATGTCAGTTTGTTGTTCTTTAATAATTAATTTTTAAAAAGAGTGGAAGAAAGCCCTGTTGTAAGATGAAATACTAATGCACAGTCTACAGAAAGAAAAGAAAAGGACTTCTGAAAATAATTAGCTTGAAAGGAGACCAGTTACCCATGAAAGAATAACACCTGTACTAAAGTTGGAGCAAATCTGAACTAAAAATTATACATGTTCTGGTACAATATATAATTGGGTAAGCATGAACTAAAATGAAGGGGCCTTGAGTGGCCGAGTGGTCTAAAGCGCTCACCGTTATGGATCACTGCCATCTCACCTGTCTGTCTGGGTTCGAGTCTCAGGCTCGGCCAATGTGGGTATGTGAGAAAGCTTGATGGTAGCTTCTCATGGGTCATTGGTTCTTTCCGGGATTTTCCCGGGTTCTTCCTCCACCATTTATACTGGCTGCCATGTAAAACCTATCTTGTGCTGAGAAATGGCATTAAACCCTGTAACAACAATAACTAAAATGAAAAAATACTTGTATCATGATTGTAAAATGTAAAACTTCAACAACTACTTAATCAAAAATAAAAAAGCAGTCATTTTTGCCAGACTGCTTCACTAAATTTTTAAAATATGACTGTCCAAAAGTATGACTGTTTTTTTGCAATGAATAATGATGACATCATAATCATCAAGTCTAAATAAAAAACATTCTGAGGAGCAAGTCCTCATTGGACTTTAAGACACCATTTATGAATGTTGATGAATTAGTTTTTGACTTAAGTTTGAGACATGATCCAATTTATACAGAAGCTCTGAAGGGACTAACTTCATATTTATTCTAATCTCAGATCTTGGTTTACTATTCCGAGACCTCGCTTTTCTAATCCATAACTCAGATCTCAGATTAGTAAATCAAGATCTTGAATCAAAAACTGACATCTCAGATTAGTAACTCAAAGCTCATGGATTACTAAATTGAGACAACACAGTGGGAAAAACTTCATAAACTCATCTTAAACAAAACACACATAAATGAAGTGGCTTTATAGACCTCACTTTTCTAATCCATAACTCAGATCTCAGATTAGTGAACCAAGATCTTGGATCAAAAACTGACATCTCAGATTAATAACTCAAAGCTCATGGATTACTAAATTGAGATAACATAGTGGGAAAAACTTCACAATCTCATCCTAATAAAAACACACAAAAATGAAATGGCTTTATAGACCTTAACATATGGAAAATCAAGAAATGAAGAATTAAAAATAATCCAAGATTACAAGACATACTTGAAGAATTGTGCACAACTTCCGTTTCCAAATTTGTTTAGCAATATTTTGCTTCAACCACAGCACACAAAGGGAGATGATTTTTAGATATTGTTCTGGGTTGTTTTCATTGTAGATCGCAGGTTTTTCATATACATACAAAAAATAAAAGATTTGTAATATCTTCCAGTACTAAAAGGAGAAAGCTTCTACAAATGACAATAAACAAGGACAAAAAAAAGGAAAATAGTATAAATTTTTGGGTGAAAAGAAATCTCAACAAATATCCTACCATTTGTTTTATTTGCCAGTATTGTTTTTCAACACTGGACTTGATAAAATAGCTCACAAAGTGGTAAAAAAAATCTGAAGTATATTGCAGCCTGCAATATATATTAAAGAAAGGTTTCATGAACAGTGTCTCTCCCCATGCATGACAGAAAAGGTCTCAATAACCCTCCCAGAAAAGACAAGGATTATGTAAATATAAATTTCAAGATGAAAACCCAGAGTGATCCAAACCATTTTCATTGGGCATTAGCTAAATTGGAATAAGTGTGTATGTCTATGTGTGTTTGTGTGTATGTTTATGTGTGTTTGTATGTGTATGTGCCCAGGGTTTAGCAGCATATCATCATAATCCTGGCAATACAAACTAAGCAAGTTTAGGTATATAAAAAAGGCATACAAAGTTAAGATAATGGCAAAAGGGTAAAATCCTTAAAATACAAGCGAGACTTTTTTAATATAAACCAGTTTTAAAACGTCAATGACCTTCTCTGATGGAACATCCTCAAAGGAAGCATTCGGGGGATATTTCAGCAAATATTTTGGTAATTTGTACCAGATACATTAAAAAACATGCATTCTCCTTGTGTTTTTTAAAAGTCTGCAAGAAAAATAGTTTTTTTTTACTTGTGATTATCAGACCTGGTGTAAATCCAGTAAGGTGGTCTGTATAGTTTCTATAAATGAAAGAAAAATTGTCAGGAAGGTGTAATGAATTATCATGTACTGCTGTTAAAACAATGGTTGGGAAGTTTAGAAATGTGATCCGAGTCGGTGAAAGCAACATTAGGTTCAACAAAACATTTGTTAAGGTATAGTTCAGTTTTAATGACTTACAGTTCAGTTTTAGAAACTGCAATTCCCAAACCATATGGGGATTAATGACTTCTTCCTAGATTTCTGAAGTCAACATAATCTTGACATTTCTTATAATTCACTTGGCAGTGATAATTACCTATCCTGCCTTAAGTAATACTCAGATTAACATGACATGATGTCCTAAATGATGGGATGTCCTAAATATAACTATTGGTTTGTTGGTTTTTTTCAAGCATGGCAAAGCATCTCAATATTGATTTTTGATATTTGTGTCGATTGTAAGTAATGACAAGAAGCTGACTGTCCCCCTTCCTTTTCAATGTTTTCATCTGTTGGACAAAATTTTCAGATGATGGTGTGAAGTAAAAGGAATAGTTTGTTTGTGCAAGAATTTTGCAGAAACAACATGGAATGATTAAAAGTATCCAAGGTAACCAGTGTACAATCTGTCTCGTTCTCCCACCAACTCCACAGAGACTACTATAAAAACAAACAACTAGACCAAACTCCTGAAATGTGGCACAATCAAGTCTCCCATGTCAAACATCAATTAGATGTAGAAACATTTTATACCCAAAACTTTAAACAGAACATGTAGACAATCATCTGTAAACATCTAAGCTGACTACGTAACATTTCATTCCATGCACAAAACCTTACACTTTCCAGATTTCAGACTCAACTGACCAAAGTATATTCATTTTAAGTTCACTGATCAAATTATTAGCTTACTCATTAGTTACAGTTTCAAGTTTGTTCCTGGGATAAAATACAAGAAATACCTGAATTTCTCCTCATGTTACTAAATTTATTGCCTAGTTTTACATATGCACATTATGTTTTTAACCAATCAAGACAGGCGAGGACAAAGGTATATCATATTAAAGCAATGCAACTAAGCTGCATTTAATCAGCAGAATATAGTGGATTCATTATACTGCTGGTGTCAATTTTTATGGTTTTGCACAAGAGTAATAATTTTTCCAGTATCTGGGACTGTGCAGGTGCCTCCATTCAGGAAGGGGATCCAAATGTCTCAATTCTAGTGAAGAAGAGCTATAGGAACTAAATATTTTATGTACTCACTTATAAGTCTAGTTCCACTGCAAACTATATAGACCTTGTCTGCGGTCTTATGGCATGCTGGCAGGTCATGGTTTCTTTTTATGTTCTACGGATTGCTCCCAACATACTGACCTTACTACATTATGCGATGGCAAATTTGGGTTACTAAGTTCGCAGCTGGAATTATAAGCAAGTATGTTAAGTACTCTACCAAATGAGATATTAACTGTCCCATATCATACCTCTTTGCACTTGTTCTAACTATTTTATATTATCAATTCAGAAGACAGCTGATCCCCTCAACCAACCTTGGCTATTACAAATGTTAAATTACAATAATTTTGCAATTTAACTTAAGGTATCTTTGGTCTTTGATCTATCAATCACAAACTCAACTGGAATCTAAAGAATGAAGTTGTAAAAAAACTGGGTTCAGCAAACGTAAGGAAAAGGGACATGTGGAACCAAAAATGACAATTTTAGTTGAATTTCCTTTGTCTTGGACCATGCAGCCCCAAAATCAGTAGGCTTCTGCCCAACCAATCGGAAAGAAATATCTGAGTTCTGAGAAGAAAAGAACAAAAGTAGCTAAAGTTTTGCAAAAACACATATTCTATCAATGGAAAGATAGATAGAGTGACAGTGGGACAGACAGAAATCATTGTATTTCCCCCATACCTCCAGTCCTGGGGTGGGAGTGGAGAAGGACATTAAAATAGTAATACCCAATAAGCATCAAATATTTAAGAGGAAACAATGAGATTCAACATTATCATACATGATACACGTAATATTACTGCCATTTTTGCTGCATAAACAAGGACACTGACTGAGGACCATAAGAATACTGTATATTCTTGCTTACAAGTTGAGTCCAACTACAAACACAGACCCTGATCTGCTGTCACATAATGCACTGACAGATCAAGGTTTATTATTTGCTCTCTTCTTTACTACTAACAAACTTCTCATACCAAGCTCTACCAGTGTTTTATGCAATGGCATTTCTGGGTCTATGCAATCTGAAGATGGACTCCACTTATGAGTGAACCTACATGGTGTGTGTGTGTGTGTGTGTATATATATGCTAAGGAGATTGTGTGTGGAATGATAGATTATTTTTTTTAAATACAAAGTTGATCATCATGAAAGTGGGTTCATTTTGTAACACAAAGACGATCGTCATGGAATTAGATTCATTCTGTAATACAAAGATGATCATCGTTGAATTCCTTTTTCATGAATATTATGAACTAGTTTTTGTAATCATAAAACTTAACTGGTAACAATTTTTTTTTTAAATTTCATCTTCTACCAGTATTATTTAAGGAAATCTGTATGAAAGAAAATTCCTTAAAAGGTATTTCTTTTAAGTAATAACTTGCTTTAAACATTCTTTTCTGAAGTTTCTTACACCAAATTATTATAATGTAAACATTTTAAAGCATCTTGAAGCAGCTTCACTTTCCATAAATAAGACTGGTCTTTTTTCACTTTCCACAAACAAGACTGGTCTTTCTTCACTTTCCACGAACAAGACTGGTTCAATTACAGCTAAATTTTAGCTAGTTTTTGACAAGTTCATTGCTGTTCATGATGGCATGTATTGCTTCAATATATTAGCAATCTGATGAGAGACAGAGACAATGAAACAGAACAAGTGCTCCACATAACCTAAATCCTAACCTGCATCCATTTGTTAATGTTTCTTATCTTTAGAACATTGTGACCACAAAAAATCAAATAATCATCATCCATGGTCCAGTTTTCTTGAAAAACTTAAGCATGAAGTTTAAGATCAGGTACAGGTCTGAAAGTATGACTAACTTCAAATGATATCCAGTTAGAACCACTGAAACTTCCAAATATTTCTAATTTGGACACCTCAACAAGAAAGCCAAATTTTGATGACAAAACTGTAAAGGTTTTAGAACATGTGACCTAGTTACATTTCACAGACTTTGTCCATCCCTTCTGTTCTAGTTGATCAGTGATTATTATTGCACCTTGATCTGCAAGAGCTTTATTTTTATTTTTTTAATTTGATTTGTTCCTAATATGAACTCTTAAATGTATCATTATCCTTATATATAACAATCCAACTGGTCTGCTAATATTCAGTATAAAAATCACAAACAAGCTTTCTACCAAGCTTCCAAACAGAGTACAATGAACTGTACATTTTATGCCAGCCCCATGTTTCATAGTCCTCTAAAGTAAGTACTAGCAGGGCATGGCTGGAGGTTACTGACCAACAGGCCTAACAACCTTGACCAAAGTTGGTCAAGGGATGCAGTCTTGAATTAAAGTTACTAAAAAGAAACCAATATTTTGGAATTGGAATTACCTGGACTTTTGACCATTTCACCCTGAAATCTATAGGTTTCTTCCTCACCATAAGTGAAAATCATTCAAAACGTTTTATCAAGGAACATGCTCAAAAACAAAATGTCTTGTGCAAAACCCCATTTTCTTAGAGCCATAAATATCTTAACCTTTGACCTTTTCAACCTCTAATTAATAGGCTTGTACAATATATCTGACCTTTTCAACCACAAATAAATAGGCTTAAACAATATATTTGACCTTTTCAACCAACCACTAATGAATAGGCTTGTACAATATATTTGACCTTTTCAACCACAAATGAATAAGCTTGTACAATATATTTGACCTTTTCAACCACAAATGAATAGGCCTGTACAATATATTTGACCTTTTCAACCACAAATGAATAGGCTTGTACAATATATTTGACCTTTTCAACCACAAATGAATAGGCTTGTACAATATATTTGACCTTTTCAACCACAAATGAATAGGCTTATACAACATAAGTAAGCCATCCACAATGCTTGGTTCAGGTCTATGATGCAATGTGCTGAAACTGTTTTTCTTCTTTCCATCAGCGACCCTGACCTCTAACCTTTTGACCTAAACAATCAATAGGTCTATTCCATCCTCAAGGTCTATTCCATCCTCAAAGTCTAAGCCATTCTCAAAGTTTAGTAAAGATAGATAGTGTAAAAGAAAAATTACTGTGTTGAAACATAAAAGATGGATGGATTAAAAATATATGATTTTACTTTTTGGTGGCTGCATAAAAATTGAATTCTAACAATACTTTTGATTGTAATACAAGCAGATTGATGTACATTTTACATAATAGCTTTATATTACTTAATGTGAATTGAAGTGCAAACTAGAAAGGCACCGACAAGCCACTGCAATTTGCACTGGAAAAGCAGGATCTACATGGTTTGCTTCAAATCACTAGTAGAAAGAACAGTGTTATTCCTGACCAACATTATACAATAATTAGGGTTGACAATATTGGCAGTTGATGGAGGATTATTATTTGAGTAAATACAGCTCTCAAGAAAATCGGACAGGAAGAGCTGCTGTGCATCACTAGTTCCTGTGCCTGACTTGTGACCAGATGGGCATGGGACTGAGTCCTGCCAAGATCAGGCTGGGTTGGCTGCCATGTTGTGTTCCAGGACAAGGCAATTTATTCCAACCTCCATGGCACAATATAACCTTTCAAGTGTTGATGTTCCATTAAATACCAAACAAAGAAACAAACAATTTGAAACTCTATATGGCACTAATGATAATGAAATGTGTGGTTTTCGTTCAGAAGCTGGTCTGTCATGGCCGGACAGGGCTCTTATCTATCCTCTGCTTCTTCTGTACTGGTGACCCAATATGAGTCTGAAAAATGAAAAAGCTCAAATGTGAAAACAAGCTCAAATGTCCAAAATGAGTCTAAAATATTGAAAAGCTCAAAGGTGAAAATAAGCTGACTGGTGACCCAGTACAAGTTAGAAATAGGAAAAAGCTCAAATGTGAAAACAAGCTGGACTGGTTATCCAACACAAGTCTGAAATATGGAAAAGCTAAAGTGTGAAAACTGGACTGGTGATCCAATACAAGTCTAGAATATGAAAAGCTGAAAACTGAAAACTTGAAAACAAATCCGATATGAACATAAACTATGTTAACTTTCAGGTTTGAATTCAGGCTGCATTTCTGTGCTAACTGTGTCAAAAATGTGTTCATGGCCAATTCAAATATTAAAGTGATGTTGATATGTCAAGATGTTACACAACTAAGAGCCTGTTATGTTCCTCATTTTGAATTGAACCCTTTACCTGTCACATGTATCATACAGTTGAGTGTATGGCTGACAGACTGAATTAGTGGGACCAGTCATGGTGCCTTACGCAAGTGATTCCCCATAACAACAACAACATATTTCTACACAGTAACAGTAAAGGTCTACTGATGCAATCAAACCCGTCTTGAATGACCTCTGCTATGAGCAACAACCTGTCAATTACAACCACAGTGGTGATGCACATGTGGATTTTATTATATAAAAGCAGTGTGGTGAGCAAACACCTGATGAACAAGGCCAATGATAACGATTTATCAGAAGAAGATATAAGCACCACTGACCCTGGTTTAATCCTATGGAACCACGACCACTTATAAAGTAAAGACTGATCAAAACTCCTGCAGTCATTATTACAATCCATCACTTATAACATTCATAACTTTATAATAATGGCAGAACCTCTAACATAAAAGAAAAAAATTCTAACACTGGAGAAAAAAATGCAACTTAAAGTGCAATTAACTCATGGACAGGATAAGTAAATATTACCTAACTTAATTTTGCAATTCATAATCTAATACGTGTACATGTGATCTTTAAATATGAATGTGAATGTTTAATGATTGATGTATATCTATCTTGCTATATTAAATTATTTTCAGATGAATGCATTCAATATCTGAACATTAACTTTGAATCAAGAATACATGCACAGTGATTGTGGGATTTTTCCTTCTCAAACAATGTTTAATTTCAATTCTGAAAACTGGTCCTTGGCACAAACATGTATTAAGACCACCTGTGTAGACACTTTTTGTTGATGGAATGAGTGGTTTCTCAAGACTGGTTTTATTGTAAGTCATTGTTGTTGTTGTAGGGTTTAACGCCATTTTTCAGCACACGATAGGCTATATGTGGCAGCCAGTATTATTGGTGGAGGAAGAACCCCCAACCCTCGAGTTGCTACTGGCAAACTTTCTCACATACCCACATTGGCCAAATCAGAGACTCGAACCCACACAGACAGAGGTGAGATGACAGTGATCCAGAACGGAGAGCGCTTTAGACCACTCGAGTCCCCCTTATTGTAAGTCATTATTCAAAGTGTGTTTTTTTTAATATAGAAATGGTGGACATTTTTATGGGAAACTGATTTCACTTTATCCCAATTTTAAGTATAGTATCATATTTAACCAAATTCTTTAAAGTGTTTTTTTTTATTGGTATTAACTGCAACTGTATTTTATTTTTATTCAGTAGCTGATTAAAGGATTTTCTATTCATACTAACTGCAGCCATAGTTGACAGCTAATCAACATCACTTGCTCAGAGTGGAAGACATATCTACCAGGATTCTGTTAAATTTGGTTGAACTCTCTTAAGCATTTTTTAAAAATGAAGTAATTTAAAGGGTTTTTATTTTTAGCAATAATAGCCATAATTAATGGTTGATCAGCATCATCTGAACAAATTTAAAAACCTTCATGCGTGGATATTTTTTAAAATCAAATTTGGTCAAACTCGGTTGAGCAGTGGAGAGGATGCTGTTTAAAGGTTTTTCTTTGTTTAGTAACAGTGTACATACTGGATAACAGACAGTTACTCATTGAATAGTTAAACAAATCTGAAAGGCCTGGAGGTAAATACTTACACCATAAAATCATGATAAAATAAAAATGAGAAAAGAGCCAAGAATCATACTCCTTTTGCAGAGAACTTCTAAATGGACAACTGATGCCAAGTTTGTTGAATGTCCACCCAGCAGAATTAGGAACTGACAAAATAACTGGGATAGAGTCAGAATGTTCGAGGGTATCACAATATACTCATTACTAAGGTGTGGGAATAGTAGTGTAGTTATTTTTAGTTTAAGATCTATATATACACACAAAAACCCACATTTCATATCTTGTAAATATTATACTAAAAAGTTACTTATTTCAATAATCATTAATTTCTCAAGCCCTTTTCAAACAACAGAACTATCTGCACACAATTCATTTCAGATATTTTAATGTTTTGAGCTTACATTTTCCACCTATCTAGTAGCTGAATGAATGAACCAGATGTCAATTCCTCAGAAACAATGAGAAAGCTTTCAACTCATAGTAAGCTCTGGGACCTAGACAGTCAACCAGGTTTCTCACTCTGTATTAGCATGGCTAGTCATCATTGGAATGGTTCTCAGCTGAATTATCATTCTTTGGTGGATGTATTTAATTGTGGATTGTATTCATTTGTATCAAATTAAAAGCCCTCCCTGCCTTGATGCTTTTTGTCAAATATGGTCAAATACTGCTGAACATTTTTTGAGAAGATATCATTTAAAGGATTCAGAAGTGGCAGCAATATATGATAGCAAGTTGACAACATTTCAACAACAACAAAAAACCATGCAGATTGGCTATATTTAAATAATAAAAAAATATATAAAGGTTTCATTTTCCTGTTTTGATATAAAAAAATTCTTCACTATCAGCAGGAGCCCCGAGTGGCCGAGTGGTCTAAAGCACTCACCATTATGGATCACTGCCATCTCACCTCTGTCTGCGTAAGTTCGAGTCTCAGGCTCGGATAACATGGGTACGTGAGAAAGCCTGCCAGTAGCTTCTCGTGGGACGGTGGTTCTTCCCGGGGTTTTCCAGGGTTCTTCCTCCACCAATTATACTGGCTGCCATGTGTAGCCTATCTTGTGCTGATAAATGGTGCTAAACCATACAACAACAATAACTATCAGCAAATAGTGGCTTATTTAGGTGGGTTGATTTTGGTAAGTAAAAATGGCATCCACACATGCCTACCATGCTTTAAGTCGGTTCACAAGTAACACAGGCAAACTAAAATGAGGCAGCAGTGTAATACTCTCTGTACACGAACTTCATTTCAGAAATGTTAAGTTTTTGGGGCTTACATTTTCCACCTATCAAGTAGACAAATGAATGAATCATAGGCAATTCCTCAGAAATGATGAGAAAGCTTTCAACTCATAGCAAGCACTGGGACCTTGACAGTCAACCAGGTTTCTTGCTCTGTATTAGCATGGCTAGTCATCATTGGAATGGTTCTCAGCTGAATTATCATTCTTTGGTGGATGTATTTAATTGTGGATTGCATTCATTTGTATCAAACTGAAACCCCTCTGTGCCTCAATGCTTATTCATTTGAACCTCTTTTGATAAGAAATCATTTAAAGGATTTTCTACATTTGGTGTGTGTGTGTGTGTGTGTGTGTGATTTGGATTTTTAACGTAGCTTTATTTTTGGTAGTGTCAGCCATGTATGATGGCAAGTTGGCAACAATTTGATAAAAAGAAAGACATCAAGGTTTCATTTTTCAGTTTTGATCAGTTTTCTTCACAATCAGCAAATAGGGGCCTATTTAGGTGGGTTGTTTTTTGGTAACATAAAATGTGATCCACACCTACCTACCATGTTAAAAGTCGGTTCACAAGTAACACAAGCAAACTAAAATGAGGCAGCAGTGTAGTACTCTCTTATATAAAATTCACTTAAGAAATGTTAAGTTTTTGGGGATTACATTTTCTACCTATCAAGTAGATAAATGAATGAACCAAAGGCAATTCCTCAGAAATGATGAGAAAGCTTTCAACTCATAGCAAGCACTGGGACCTAGGCAGTCAACCAGGTTTCTCACTCTGTATTAGCATGGCTAGTCATCATTGGAATCATTCACAGCTGAATTATCATTCTTTGGTGGATGTATTTAATTGTGGATTGCATTCATTTGTATAATATTGAAAGCCCTCTGCACCTCAATGCTTTATATGAAATTTGGTCAAATTCAGTAGGCATTTTTGTGAAGATATCATTTAAAGGATTTCCTATTTTTAGTGGCAGCCATATATGATGGCTGATTGTTAACATTTCTAAAACAATGGAGACCATCTATGCCAAGATTTATTCTGTCAAATCTAATAAAATTCCCTTTAATGGTATCTGAAAAGAAGTCGTACCAAGGATTTTCTGTTTTTTTTATGAATAGTAGCCACATTTGATGGAGGACTGGAATCATCTCTACAAATGTAAAAGCCATCTATGGATTACTGTCAAATTTGGCTAAATTGTTATCTTTTCTTTTAGGAAGAGTGATCAAATTTGTTGGCAGATCAGCATCATTCAAACAAATATGAAATAGCTGCACGCCAGGACGCTTTTATCAATTCTGATAAAATTCAAGCAGTCTTTTAGTGGATGTTGATTAAATGCTGTTCTATTTTTAGTAACAGTAGCCATGTTGGATGATGAATCATAACTCACCAAACATATTTGAACAGTCTTGATGCTAGAATGCACCTTTTAAAAGCATTTATAAACTTGTCAAGCAGTTCCAAGAAGAGGAAAATAGCATTTTGTGAACAACAATACATAAAGGACAATGCATGAAGGACAATGCACAATGGAAGGACCCTACCAAAAGCTCACTTGTGGTTTGAGAGCTAAAAAAAGCCTTTAACAATAAGGTTCATTTAGAATGTGGACAGACATATAAACATGAACAAGGATAGCAAAGTGATTGAAATGTCATGACTCCAAAGCTGGATATATAATTTTGACCTTCTGCTGAAATTGCAAAAAAAAATTTGGATATCAGCCTTTTAAAAATTCACTCTAATGTATATCTTTGAATATTTGACATCTGACCCCTATCCAGTGATGGGAGCTAAGACTAGTACTCCTTTGGCAGATGCTTACCAAACAGACACCTAATACCAACTTTTGGTGAATCTCCACCCAGTGATTTAGGAGAGGAGTTATTGCCAGATGGGCAGACAGACAGAGGGGACCACAGTACACCCGATATACTAAAATGTGCAAATAATACTGAACTAAGAGTGAAATTAATCTGCTGTTTATACTCTCCTACAGGTCATCCAACTGTCCACAAACAGATCTACAGTCAGATTAGGGTCTATGATATTTTTTCTACTGATTACTACATATTTTATACACCAGATCTGCTGGCACATTAGGTGATAGCAGATCTAAATATTCACATTTTGCAGTTGGATCTGATTCATAAACAAGTTTAATACACGGTAGTTAAGAAAAATATATGCATTTAAAAATTCAGAATTTCCAATTATATAAGTATTACACCAAATATTACAAGTTATTTCAGTTTTCAGTGGTTTCTCATGTCTCTTTTTAAACCAAGTAGTGCTATCTGTATGCAAATTTAACATTTTTGGGACTTCCATATTCCACCAATAGTACCATCTGTATGCAAAGTTTATACTTGTTGGGACTTACATATTCCACCAATAGTACCATCTGTATGCAAAATTTATACTTGTTGGAACTTACATATTCCACCAATAGTCCCATCTGTATGCAAATTTAAACTTGGTGGGATTACATATTCCACCTATAATACTATCTGTATGCAAATGTTAAGTTTTTGGGAATTACATTTTCCACCTATGAAGTAGATAAATGAATGAACTTGAGGTCATTCCTCAGAAACAATGAGAAAGCTTTCAACTCATAGTAAGCACTGGGACCTAGACAGTCAACCAGGTTTCTCACTCTGTATTAGCATGGCTAGTCATCATTGGAATGATTCTCAGCTGCATTATCTGTGGTTTGTAACAGTGAAATTATCTTTCAAGAAAGAAAAAAAAAAACTAATACTATTTTAAATACATTAAACACAATGAAAATAACTGAAGGAATGTACTGAACTTTTATGAGTGGAAAACTACAGTTATTTCAGTCTTATTAATTGGAATATATATATATATATATATATATATATATATATATATATATATATATATATATATATATATATATATATATATATCACATTAACATAATTATTTGGGAGGAATAAAAGAAAGCCAGCAATTAAAATCAAATCTAGTGATTTAACAGTATTTTGGAATACGGTGATGCATAACAGATTAGCAAGAGTAAGTCATACTTCCTTTGCTACCATCATGTTTGAAAGTATTAAATCTTAAAATTAGTCTTAACCTTCTGCCATTTTTCTAACAGTCTGTTGTACTCCTGCAGGTAGAAGCTGAAGACCTCATCGCAATCCCTGCGCACAATGCTATTACTAGGGTTGTATAGATGACAATTGTCTCTCACCAGCATCATGTCATGGTGAAAAACTTCAAAATCTACATACTTTCCCTCCTGAAATGAAAACAAACACTCATTAGCGAGCTTCAAAATCTATATACTTTCCATATTTAAATGTAAATATAAACATTCATTAGCAAACTTCAAAACCAACAAACTTTCCCTCCTGAAATGAAAATATAAACACTCAATAGCAAGCTTCAAAATCTACATACTTTCCCTCCTGAAATGAAAATATAAACACTCATTAGCAAGCTTCAAAATCTACATACTTTCCATATTTAAATGTAAATATAAACATTCATTAGCAAACTATAAAATCTACAAATTTTCCCTCCTAAAATGTAAATATAAACATTCAACTGTTGCTCTACAACCTGTGCATTCTTGCACATGCAAACAATGGTGCAATAACCGATGTATAATTTTAAAACAAGAGGCCCAAGAGCTCCTCACACTGACAACTGACAAATGTAAGCTTGTCAATGCAAATTCATGTCTATTAGGCCTCACAAAATAAACTACCAGTTTCACGCTAAAAAAAAAATTTTTAAAATTGACTGGTTGGTCAAAATAAGGTCATGAGATAAATGCAAAAACATAAAGCAATTAAAATGGTGAATGTAGGTCAAACTTTCTTGTTTTGTTAGGGTGTGGTATTAATAGAGATGCATACAATCATCTAATCAGATGATTCTAGCATGAACATAGCCTGTGAAGTAACTCAAAGTTAAGCATGAAATGTGGATCATAGTGACCAACTTTTGTGATGAGGGTATGGTATAGTACCCACCATAATTCATCCCCTAACCAAAGGCACAATTCCAGGTACGGGTGCTGCTAGATGAGAAAACTTAACCATGAGTATAAATTACGTACATTATATTCAGCTTTCACCAGTATGGGTAGGTGCTATTCCAAACTGTTGATGGTGGAAGAAAAAATGATTTAGATGCTGTCAGCCTGTTTATATGTGTGAACATTGATTCCAATACCTGGGATAATACAACAGCTCTAGACTGTAGAGTGTGTGTGTGATTTTAATTTTTAATGTAGCTTCAACAATTTTTCAGTCATATCACTATGATGTATGCAGTATGGCAGTTTATAGTATAGTGATGTCTGGCACTGGGGCATCATGCCACAGACACATAACATGATGTCCAACCCAGTCACATTATCCTGACACCAGGCCAACCAGTCCTATTTCTAACCTCTTAATGCTGAGCGCCAAGCAGGGCAGCTGTTAGTACCATTTTTGTAAGTCTTTGGTATGACTCAGCCAGGGATCGAACCCACAACCTCCTGCATCTGAGGCGGATGCTCTAACCACTAGGTCAATGGACTATACTGTAGGAGTGAGCTGATAATTACATCTTTGCTACATACTGTTAATACATCCTAATATAAAATTTGTAATCAACAAACATCATGCCAAGTACCTCTAAAATGATGAATGGCAATATCAGGGACATATCCCAATTTTATTTGGCAAGGTGTCTGGTCATTTTGCACAAAATGCCAAATTTCTCTGCTTTTCTCTGAATAAAAAATGCAAAAAGAAGGTTGTGTATGCTTTGACTCTATCCCAAAACTCTATTGGGATCCACCATTGAAGAGCTTGTCTGAAACATTTGACTAATTATGATTTTTATATCTAGCAAACTCAGACCTTCCAACATTGAAATAATCAAAATCAGGAATTTGCCCCCAAATCACCATTACAAATCAGGAGGCAGGGTAAAACATCAGGAGTAAGGTGTATATCCTGATAAAGATGTTTGCTTTTGTTATTTCAGTCCACTGTACATTGCAGATTTGCATTCTGCAAAAGTTCATCATTTACTTGTCCTTGGGTGCCAAATTTTCTAACAAGATTAGCTTCCAGGGATGATGCTGACAAGCTGGTTCTGTTTTTTCTGACCAATGAGAATGCTCACTCAGCATTGCTGTTGCTGTGCAGTATTGAAAGTATTGATGACGTTACTCTCCCTAGGGTTGGAAACAACAGTTGGCCAGATCCATACTCTTTTTCTTGAGAGCAACCCACTAAAGGATGACCTATATATGCTTGCAAGCATAGCCGATGTGCCTTTTCTCTAACCGAATGGAAGGAATCAACACCGATGACCTGCATAGAGTTTCAGCTTTACAAATCTACAATTCTGACACAGAATTGAGTGTGGAAAGAGCCAATCACCAGTGGCAGAATGCTTGATGGGCCCCGCAAGTTGATGGATGAATGAAAGCAAACGGTTTCTCCAAATCACTCCTTTATTTTTCATCCCATATCTTTTTCTTGGCTGGTGAAAAGTCATCAGTTTCTTGCTTTACTTCTTTTTTTCACTTCTTGCTGAGAAACTTTTCCAATTATGATGCTGAGATCTGCTGATGGGGTTGGATAAAGAGAACCACAAATGTGAGAGAATCTTTTTGTATTGGCGGATGAAGACCAGAAATCAAGCTGGATATGATGAAGTACTAAGAAATATACCAGACACAGAAAAACCAGAAAGAGAAACAGTGGAATGGAAAATAATGTTTTTGTAAAGAAATATAAGGGTTCTTTTTCTTAGGGAGTTGAAAAATCTGGATTATTTCTTAAAAATCGGGAAAACTGGGAGATAGGTCCATAAATCGGGATTCTCCTGATCTTTTAAGTAGGGTTGGCAGGTCTGCAAATTCCATCAAAAGCATACTTTTAATTCTACGCACAGATTAATACTGTATATATTACAAAAAGTCACTGTTACCCATTATATTTGAAGAAAGGGGGACTATTGGTACCATAGGAATGCTTACATTAGCTGAATCAGCAATGCAATATATTTAATGAAACAAATATGTCTAATCACGATCTGCCTAATGTGATTACATACATATAAAAAATTTTATAAAGAAACTTAATTGGCAGTTCATCCTCTGCTACCTATCCTCTTAAACTGAAAATGACAGTCCATGATAGCAACACTGTACAGGAGTAACACAGGTAATTTTATACATTTTTTGGAAACAAAGCACAAAATTCATGAAAATTTGTTGTTTTTTTGGTTTGGTGCTTTACTGCAATAAAGTGACTTGGCCAAAGATGCACCACAGTTGCTGACCCAGGCTGGCACAATAGTAGGATCCAAACCCCACACCCTTTGGATTACAAGTGCAGCACACAAGCCACATAGTCACCTTGACTCAACTTCAAAATTTGCACCTGATCCTTGTTTCTTGCATGATACTGCATGCTCAGATTAAAAAATTTGTGCAAAATGTTAATTTCGGTAGGACTGTCAAAATCACGCATCCTAGATGCAACCCTGCATAATGAACTAACAATGCAGGAATAGTAAATGGTCGACAGGTGGTACAAGAATTGAAGTAGGCTGTTTACCTCAAGCTTTTTCCTGATGGTACCAAAATCCATAGGATTCTTCACAATGCTGTAGTAATCAGGGGCATCTGCTGGATCCACTGAAAAAGAAAATAACTAAACAAGAGTCCCTTGAAAAAGCTGACACTCTACAGTCCTAAAAGAATTTCCAGGACTATTTCTTTATTTTAACTGCTGAGTGTCAAAACCATCTCTGATATTCTTGGGCGAAAAGATTTTCAAGACAGCTCCTGTAGCAGCCTTACTGGACAAAAAAGATCAGCAATGTTTTCATTTAGGATAATCAAGACACTATTGCAAGACTTTCGGTGAAAACCCCATGTCAATATTACCATCCATTCTGGAGAATTAGATTTTCAATACAATCACAGTCATATTGGATGTATGCTGGGCACCATTTACATTTAGGACCAACTAGATATCACAAAAATAGGACCAGCCATTCAAGAAAAGTAGCAAAAACAAGGTTTTCAAGATAGCCAATCAGCTAGCCATATCGAATGTCTGAGTGGAACTATTTTCGTTTAGGACCAACTACACATAAGATGTCTTCTGGAAAAAACTCCATGTCAACATGATTTTTTGTTCAAGATTTATAATAATAACATTTTCAAGATGGCTGCCATGATTATAAATGGGTTGTACAAAAGAATATTGTCCAAGATTTTTCTATTCATAAATTGGATTTAGGTGGGCATAGAATAACTGATTAATCTCAGGGGATTACAAATCCAAGATTTTACAATTCACAAACTGGATTTAGGTGGGTACAGAATAACTGATTAATCTCAGGGGTTACAAATCCTCTTGCCCAATTCCTGGGATAAGCTCAAATTTGGCTCATGCAAGCTGAAGCTTTTAAGGTCTGTGCCCATAGGAAATTTAGAGAGAAAGAAAGGGTTCTGTTCATAATGCTTCATGTTCTGCAACTTTTATCTCACACAGTACATATATCAGCACCTTTATTTAGTGTTCATATGTATCACATGCTTTGTTTCCTGTTTCTTTCCTACATCATTTCTTTTAAATCCTATAGTCAATGCCAAGGTCAGTCTCGCACTTGCTGATGTAATAGTGTGAATATTTATTATCTAAAGTTAGTTTTGACAAATAAGGAATACTTATTTATATTTTAATTTAAAATTTAATTTTAATTCTAATAATTGTATGTACCTGGGATTGCTGACTTCCAGGTACTAACCTAGCTTAGGGTGGTTAGTGAGCTTGTCGACTCTAAGCAATCAGCTTGTCAACGATTGTTTTGATCCACGTCACCAATTTTAAGGTGTTACTTGTTAATAATGCAACTCTTTTGATTTCTTTGACACATGTGTTTGGAAATAAAAGGCACTCATCTCTAAGGATTTAACACCAAGAGGATTTTATTCAAGGCATAACTGGCTGTATCAAAAATGTAGCACCTGTAAGCGGCATCTATGTTGTATACATGATGATTATATGAGAACGATACATGTTTACTTCAAGGTAAACAATTAAATTTGATAAAAGTGTTCTCAATTTAAAAAGCTGTCTTGTAAAGCATTTTAATGCACATCACTGATTTTAAGGTGAGCAAACGATAATTTTAAGTACTTCAGTTGCAAGTATAAATAAATCACTAACTGTCTAGCTGTCATTTATTGCTGTTGTAGTTGATGAAGTGAGCCTGCTAGCATTTCCAAACACAATAAAAAAGGAATTTCCTTTAAAAATCCCATAATTTACTTTATCCTGTTTGTTTTATTTATGTTGGATATTGTGTTTGGGGCAAGTTCAAATTTTCCAAAGGCAAATTCAATTATCTAGTCAGCAGGTATTGTGACTGAAAAATATTAGAAAATCAAAGCATCTGATGTATTCCTCTAATGTCAGTCTGGTTCCCTGACCAACACCACTGAATCTAATATGAAACCTGGATTCAGACCAAAACCCAGACAAAGTCAATATAAGGATCTGGAAGAATGATCATATTTCTGAACTGTTTCCTATTATTCCAGCAGTCCATAATTTATGAGTAATTTCAGTTAAGACTTCCATTAAGTTCTATGAAGATGGCAGGTTTACACATGCATGCTACCAAAAAACACAATCTGGGCCAGAAGTGAAGTGAGTTGTGAACTACTGGATGTCCACATATTTTATATTACGGAAATCAGCCTCAACACTCGAGGATTATTTCTCCCCACCTGCACATACAATTTAGAAATAAGTACTCTGGCAGCAACTCTATTACACCAGGTTAAGTTATGCACCTGCCATTCAGTATCATGTTTTTTCTAGTACTTTCCAAGTCCATTTTTAGGCAGAAAAGACATTGCCTTTTGAGGCATAAAAGTAATGCAAATGCATGCTTCAAACGTGTGGGGTGAAAATTACCTGGCTGTGTAAACCATGCAGCAGCATCGAGCTCACTTTTTTCCCTATTGATACCTCTGTACCTGCTAACTTTGTTCAACACCCTGAAAGAGGAAATATAAGCTGCAAGTAATGTCAAACAATAATATTACTTTAATAATAAATGTGGTCTCCATCGATTGATATAACCTAAATAAAACCAGTCAAACCAAAATTTAAGAGCTACTATGCAACTCCTCCTGGCAACAAAACAATCTTCTTTATCAAGAAATCAAAGCAAAAAATGGATGCAATTTAGAGATATCACTGTTCCCGAGAAGTCATATATTTATGGTATATTTTAGAATGTAAGAATGATATCATTACCAAAATGTCAGGCATAAATACTCCTTCCAGGAACAAATCAATTTCAGCAGAACACTTGTTTCACTTTACAAAAAAAATCATTATATGATGCAATATGCAAAATATATGTTAAATTTACCCCTATTCAAGTATGAACACGAGTGAGTAATGAAAGTAGAGAATTTTCATAAAATTAATTGTGGGCTGAGTAAAACTATGTATTTGACAAGATCTACTAAGCACAACAGCATGTAATTTTAGATGAATTAAAAGGTGGAAAAAAAATTTAAGAGATTTTTGGCTACACTGTGTCAAGGAAAATGGAAGACAAGTACCTCACCCAAGGACATGCTAAGCCAGCCAGTCTGTACAAGGCTGGTTTCAATGGGTGACCCAGAAATCTGAAAAGACCTTAGAATTTCACCTGAACATGAATCAATATTTGCTTGTTTCAAAACTGCACGCATCGTTATGGGTTGACAATAGTACACATTTTCAAAGGAAGTAACTAAAGATTTATTAAAACTCACCCCACTGCTGCCCTTGTCCAACCTCCATGTGTGCCCTGTGGGGGGCTATCATCTGTCGACCTCCTTTTTCTTTTAACCAATTGAAACTGATTGGAATCATAAAGAGGCTCAGATTCTGAATATATCAAGGACTCTGGCAAACCTAAAAAAAAAGGCAAGTCAAAAATGGAAAATCTGCTGAGAAAATTACAGACACTCAAATAAGCCAGGAAATTCATAGAGTCAATATAGAACAAATGTTTTCCTATAACCTGTGGCTCATGCCAATGACAATATTTTACTCACATTATACAATATTTTGTTCATTGTGATATACTCTGTCATTTATTTCACAATTCAGTATTTTTTTAAAAAGGTGGTTAAGCAAAATGTTTGTAACAAAGAGTCCCTTATGAGATTGATGCTCATCTGAACTAAAAAGAATTTCCAGGAATACTAGGCAAGTCTATTTCTTCCTTTCATATGCTGAATATTGAAACCATTTTTGCTGTTCTTCAGAAGCTCCAACATACCAAATTTGGTAGCCAAAGTACAATCTTATATTTCAGTTAACATATTTCAGTTAACATTTCCATAAGATGGTCACCACATTGGTAGCCAAAGTACTATCTTATATTTCAGTTAACATTTCCTTAAGATGCTCACCACATTGGCAGCCAAAGTACAATCTTACATTTCAGTTAACATTTCCATAAGATGGTCACCACATTGGTAGCCAAAGTACAATCTTATATTTCAGTTAACATACTTCAGTTAACATTTCCATAAGATGGTCACCACATTGGTAGCCAAAGTACAATCTTATATTTCAGTTAACATTTCCATAAGATGCTCACCACACTGGTAGCCAAAGTACTATCTTACATTTCAGTTAACATATTTCAGTTAACATTTCCATAAGATGCTCACCACATTCGTACCAAATTTATCGACCTCCTAAGTTGTCAGTTAGTCAAAAAAACAAAACATGTCATAACGTTATATAACTCTGCCCACTACCTGCTTCATAAACCCAGCAAAGCTATCTGGACTCCACATAATAATAATAATAATAATAATAATAATAATAATGAGGGCTTTGTATAGCGCCTAATCTTTAGAAGCTCTAAGCGCTTTACAACATTACACAACACCTATAACATAAAAAACATACATAATGATATGACTACAAAAAACAAACACCATGAAATTAGAAAACATTATGAAAAATGCTGAAAATATTTAAGGTAGGAAACAATATTAGGTCTTTAAGTTTGTTCTTGCAGTTGAAATAATTGAGTTTTAAGAGCACTCTTGAATGGGATCGCTGTCTTTGTGTCTAAATTCATTGGGCAATTCATTCCACGTTGCTAGGCCCTGGTATGCAAAAGAACGTTGTCCATATGACTTTGTTTTCATAGTGGGAATAATGAGTATATGATTGTCAGAAGAGGAGTGAAAGTATCTTGCTGGTGTGTACACATGGGTGAGGTCAAATAGGTATGTTGGACTCCAGTCCGTCGGTGAAATGTAGCACAGAGAACAAATTTTGAGTTTGATTCTGGTTCGAATGGATACCCAGTGTAGGGTTCAGAGCAACGGGGAGGTGTGCTCTGATCGTGGTACGCTAAGTATGATCCGAGCAGCTGTGTTTTGAACTTTTTGACATTTCTGGAGTAGATATTGAGACGAACCTGACAGAATTGAGTTACAATAGTCCAGTCTTGAAAGTACTAATAAAAACACAAGTGTTTTAGTGGCATCAACTGAAAGATATTTGCGAATGGAGCTGATGCGTCTCAGCTCAAGATATGCAGCCTTGCATATGTTCATGACATGTTGGTGCAATGTGAGAGTACTGTATAGGGGAAACACCTAGGGTTTGTACTTACTGTGCGAATTTAATGTTGGAGTTGCTGATATTTATTGCTTGAGGTAAAGGATGTGAATGAGAAAGTCTATGTGTTGTGATAAGAATGGCCTCAGTTTTATCATCATTCATCTGCAGCTTGTTACATGTCATCCATGATTTCACATCAGAAATGTACCTCTCTACACCTTGGATGATAGCATCAACTTCAGTTGGGTGGCTAGATTTGTATATTTGGGTGTCATCAGCGTACAAGTGGTGAGACACTGGATGATGATCTATGACACTTGAGAGCGGCTGAGTGTACAGAATGAAGAGAACAGGTCCAAGAACAGTCCCCTGTGGAACACCACAACACAGATTAACTGGACTGGAGTGTATTCCATTTGCAGACACAATTTGTGTCCTGTTAACCAAGTAGGACTTGAACCACAGTAAGGCTGTATCATGAATGCCAAATGGAGAAAGTTAAGTAATATATCATGGTCTATTGTGTCAAATGCTGCGGACAAATCAAGGAGGGTGAGGACTGTAATCTTTTCACTATCCAAAGTAGAGAGTATGTCATTAACTACTTTCAGAAGAGTAGTTTCAGTACTGTGGCAAGGGCAATATGCAGATTGTACATTGCTAAAAAGACTGTTTGAATTCAGATGAGATACAAGCTGGGATAGAACCTTTTCTAAGATTTTTTATATGAATGGGAGATTAGAAACTGGGTGGTAGTTCTTTAAATCATTATGATCTAGTGTTGGTTTCTTCAGCAGAGGCTTTACAATGGCAGTTTTGAAAAATGATGAAAACTCCCCATATGAGAGACAGGTATTAATAGCAACAGTTAGTGAAGGCAATACTGGATCTAAGCACTCAAGCAGCAGTGATGTTGGAACTGGATCAAGTTCACATGACTTTGGTGCACTCTTCATCAGGACTGTATGTACGAAATCCAGAGACAGGTTCAAATGCTGCTAATGGTTGCAGCTCAAATTCTGTATTCCAACTGTATTGTGACGACGAGTCAATTGAAATTGTGGTGTCAAGCTTAATGGTTTGTACTTTGTCACAGAAGAAATTTGCAAACATGTCCGGAAGGTCGACTATAGAGAAGGTAGTTGGAAGTGGTGTTGATTTGTTCCTTGACATTAGCCTGTTAGTAATCTCGAAGTCCTCTTTGCAGCTGGAACTTTCCATGATCTTAGTACTATAGTGGGCTGATTTTGCTGCATGGACGATATTTGTGACATTCTTCTTAACGGCTTCATAGATTTGCTTATGAATAGTGAGTCTGGTGGAAAGCCAAAGCCTCTCAGCTTTACGGCAGTCTCTTTATGCAGTGCAAAGATGGTCCCTAACACTGCTATACCATGGAGAACACTTTTGAACTGATACTCTGCACTTGGTAGCTGGGGCATGCTTGTCAAGCAATGAACGCAGGCAGTTATCGAGCTGTTCTGCTGTAGGAGGTAAGCAAGTTGTTAGGTTTGCTTGGATGTCATGCATTAATTTGGTTCTATTTATCATATGGAGGTTTCTCTTAGTAGCAGATAAAGGTGGAGGGTTAGGAACTGATATGTTTAGATGGCATATAATGCAGAGGTGATCTGATGCAAGTTCGTGGGATACCAAGGAGGACCGTAGAATGTTTTCATCAGGTCTATGAAGAATCCAGTCTAAAATGTGACCATGTTTATGGGTGGGTTGGTTAACTGACTGTTTGAGATTGAAAACATTAATGGAATCTAGGAGTTTTTATGTGTTTGGGTTTCCGGGACAGTCAAAGTGAAAGGTGAAATCTCCAAGAATAATCAGGTTGCCACCTATTGAATTTCCATAGTCCAGGAGATTCGGAAACTGCTCCAAAAAGAGAGTCAGCCAGCTTGTTTTTTCTACTAGGAGGAGGGTGGTATAGGCAGAAAAAATGGACTGACCTTTGCTCCAGTGTGTGGTTTGGACTAGATGTGTGGTCAAAATTGAATGTTGTGTGGTTAAGACGTTTGATCATGGAGTTCTTTGTGATGACAGCAATTCCACCTCCACGAGAGTGGCTGGGGAACGACTTGATGGAGTAGCCAGGGGGTGTTAGATCCGCGCACTTGGGCTCATCACCTGATGTTTTTAGCCATGTTTCTGTCAGGAAAAAGACGTTGATATTCTGGTCGTTGATAAAATTAACTGTTTCTGTGAGCTTTTCCGGTGGTCCTACTGATTGGGCATTGAATAATGCAATACGCCGATGTATCTCTTGGATAGTTGACACAAAAGTTAACGAATTTAATAGGGATTTCCCGACAGTTTATCAGAACTTTCTGCCTAACAAAACAATCTTTGCAATTGCCAGAAATAGCAAGGTCTTAGTAAAAGTGGACATGTAAAATACCATTGTACAAAAAATTTCCAAACTTTGTGACAACCAGGTCAATATTATTTCAAGAATATTTTGCAATCTGCACAAGTCTAAAGAATCACATACAGTGATAAAGCAAGCATTAAGCAGAGATTTAAAGACAATCATTGTCAAATGTATTGAATGCTGGGATTAGATTTTTGAGATCACATTTGAAAGGTGCACCACCCCTCACACTCTCATTCATGATTATCTGAATCTAATGTCTTATATACCTCTGACTGTACTGCATTATTATTTAATGCATTTAATTTTTTAATTGGGTAATTATTTGTTCAATTTCTCTACTTTAGAGTTAAAGTGCCTTAATAATATTCAAGCAAAATACATACCAAACATGTTCATTAACAACTGATTAAAGCTATGTGTGGTGTATAAAGAAATGCCCACTATGTAGCAATGTAAGTCAAAGGCACTGTAATCAGCCCAGTACATATAAATTGAAGTTAAAGGCACTGTAATCAGTCTAGTATGTAGAAATGTAAGTTAAAGGCACTGTAATCAGCCCAGTATATGGAAATATAATAATAGGTTACTGCATTTGTATGGGAAAATATGAACGAGTTTTTCGAATAGAAATACTGCATGACCTTTGGAGTGCAGTATATCCATCCGACAAAACGAGTTCATATTTTCCCATACAAATGCAGTAACCTTTTATTATATGCTCATTTTCTTATTCTACCTAAGGCTTAATTATCTAACAAAAATACACTACAAGAAACAACGTAAATGAATGTATGCTGTATTCCAAACTAATACACAAGCACAGATTGATCATTACACAACACCAACATTATTAATGTGCACATAACTCCGCCCAGATAAATTTGAACTTAGTCATGTGCTAGACATACCTTTTGAAAGAAAATGGTGTTTTCGTCTACTTAAAATTGAAATTTGGAGTCATATTGTGAATGAATGTGCATTGCAACAACTTTTCCATTTGATCTGGAATGAACATATTTTGGTATTTTTGTCGTTTCTACAAAATTTTGTGATTATGGACTGGATTAATTATATGCAAATTCTGCATGAAGTACATTGGATTTCAGCAGCAATGGAGCAGCGTGTTGACATCTGCAAGTGTGTTTCTGTTCTGCCATTGAATGTCTGAAATCATAATGTGGGGAAAATATGAAGTCATTCAATTTCAGTTATCAAAAAGACACTATGGAATATAATGTTTACTTCATTTTGAGTGCAGTGAGGATGTAATTGCACTTGGAATATAGTCAAAATTACAGTACAATTTCGAAATGCGTAATCAAGCTTGAGAACCCATGACATGGCTCATGTAATTCGGATTTGGAAAATTAAGAAAGTACATTTTGAGGAAATTCAGGTAGCAAAACTGTAAGTATATTTTTTACCATATTTATTACCAGCTAAAGGAGACGGTTTATGCCTTGTAACTTGCATGTTATTTGTAGGTACCCACAAATTTTACGAAATTTTACGTCTATCGCCACAATCCGAAACATTGTATCAAAAACGTTAATGCGGAATGTAGCAAAGCGGCCGGTATATGGCAGTCCACGAAACATCTGCTTTAGTTCATTTAGAAACAAAGTTAATCAACCAAAACATAAAGCGTCTGCTACACGAGTGACCATGACATGTTTACAAAGTAGAAACTAATACACTACTGGGCACACGTCCTGCATGTGAGTGCAATATGAAGGTGTGCAATATCATAAAATATCGCACAATTCTGACAATGTAAAGTTAATGGAGAAAAAAATGAGCATAAAATAAGTTAAAGTTGCTGTACTCAGCCCAGTAAGCAGAAATGAAAGTTAAAGGCACTGTACTCAGCCCAGTATGTAAAAATGTTAAAACCACTGTAATCAGCCCCATATGTAGAAATTTCAGCTAAAGGCATTGTAATCAGCCCAGTATGTAAAAATAAAAGTTAAGCACTGTATTCAGCCCAGAATGAAAAACGTTAGATACAGGCACTGTTTTCAGACCAATACGAATAATTTTTTTATACAGGCACTGTATTCAGCCCAGTATGAAAATTTTAGATACATGCACTGTATTCAGCCCAATATGAAAACTTTTAGATAACAGCACTGTATTCAGCCCAGTACGATTTTTTTATACAGGCACTTGATTCAGCCCAATATGACAAATTTTTGGAACAGGCGCTGTATTCAGCCCAATATGAATTTTTTTTTAAGATAAAGGCACTGTATTCAGTCCAGTATGAAACATTTTAGATATAGGCACTGTATTTAACTCAGTATGAAAAATTGAGGCACTGTGTTCAGCCCGAGTAACAAAACACATTTCAGGGCAAGGCAACTGACTCATTCCCTCAGCATTAAACAGTTTTTATTTGATGACTTGTCTGTTGTAAAACATTAAATAAAACATTAAATAACCTAATGAGTAAAATTAGCCTAAACTGATTAGGTCAAAAATACATCTTTAAACATTCATTTAAGTACTTTCTTTCTGCTGTTATGGATGGACCACTTGCAGATACAAACACATGGTAATTGGACTATTTGTAGATACAAACATATGGCAATTGGATTATTTGTAGACACAAACACATGGTAATTGGACTATCTGCAGATACAAAGACATGGTAATTGGACTATTTGCAGATACAAAGACATGGTAATTGGACTATTTGCAGATAAAAACACATGGCAATTGGACTATTTGCAGATAAAAACATATGGTAATTTCCCTCAAATATTTAATGTTTACTTATAATGAGGCCAAGAGCAAGCTTTGATTCATCCCATACACTTAGGCAAACTTCAATGGGATTTGGAAATTATAATAAATTTCACATCACAAGCACCATGTGTGAAGAAAAGCCATCGATGGATTTATGAATAAATGCAAATGAAAATTATTTCATCAAAATCTTACTGCAAATTTTATGACTGCACAAATTAGAGGGGCAAAAATGCATGTCACACAATGAATTGTCTAAGTGCCATAATGATTCATCCCAAGTAGAAAGAATTCATCAAGTGGTTTAGAAAATTTAAGTAAATGAAAACTTTGAAATAAAACATTACCACTTATTTTCCATGACTGAATTTGAATCCAACATCAATGAAAGAAAAGTATGTCACAGAAACAAACCGTCTAAGCATCATAACAACTTATGCAAATGAAAAAACTTTAAAAATATTTTAATGTGTCTTACTACCTGAGATACCAACACAAAAGCATGCTTACCAGGGACTCTAGCACTGATATTTCTGAATCCTAAATCTAGGCAGCTTTTAATGATCTTCCTAATAGTCATTTTCCATCCTATGTGTGTGTGTGTGTGTGTGTTTGTGTTTTTGTCACAAACTCTCATCTTTTCCTTCTCACCTCTGCTACCAATTTTCATCTATTTACAGTTTAGGTGACTGCTTTCTTGTTACCTTCCTGTTTTTCACATTGAGAAACTATATTCTGAATACAAATTGATTTTGTTAGTGCTTAAGTACTTTTCTTTCTACATGTGTCCAAGTAGAAAAACTCCTTTTCAAACTTGTAATCCCCAAATTTTATATTGTCCGGTAGTTCTTCTGTATACCTTCAAATGTGAAATTTTCGCAAAAATCCCACAAAATCTGAGATGGTTACATCTGTGCTTTGCCTAAAAGGGGGTTCAAAAACATGGGGATAACCATTTAAAAACTGGACAGATTCCATATTTTTTAACAGGGTACAATATCTAGTCATAATATAAAAGCACGCCAAGTTTCATGAAGATAATAAACAAAAGTCTGACAGATGGTTGGACAAGCTTTGTTTACATGGGGTATCAACATTTACAAATTACATACAATTACCAATTTTCATAATTTACTCCTGAAAAAAATAGTTTATAGTTAGTCTCATTTTCTTCCCACAATGATGGGTCAAGGCCCCATTCCTGATCAATCAAGAAAAAGCCTTGGCATTTTTATATATTAAAAAAATGACCATGCACACACTGACCTTCTTCCAGATTTCCGCTATCGACAGAGTTGATCTCCTCGAAGTGGTCTACTACTCCTGTAAATTCTGCCACATTCTCCGTAATCTGCTGACTGGTGAAGTCTTCTATTTTCATGTGAGATGTATCCAAACCACTAGGCTCCACTGTCACATGGATGTTCTTTGTGGTCGAAGATATTGCACTAGGGATGACGGAGACCATGGTTGTGGCAGCAGGCTGAAATCAAAATGATTATTTCTAGTCGACACACTTGTACTGGCTTAGATTTTAAAGGCCATATATCTTGACAACGAATACTGCCATAGTTACTCAATGTTCTCTCAAGGAACTGCTGACATCACTGGGCAAGTGCACACTATTGTAACATGTTATCATCAAAAAGACTAAAAAAGCAGAAGTCCCTCCATGGGATTCACGCTTAACTGGCAAAAATAATTTCCAGAAATCCAAGACCTTTTTCTCTTTTTAAAATTATCTTTTGATGTTCAAGGTATGTAGCATTTTCTTTATCACTGTGTTATACCTTTTGCTGTGGTTATAATAATGTGTGATTCTCGATGTGATCATACACAATACAATCTTGTTCTTTTAATTTAATCATGCCAATACATCTTTTCTATTTAAGTTCATGCCATAAATAACTGTGATAGTTTTGACAAGATGTTAACTTTAAAATACTCTGTCTGTGTCCATAGAAATGTATCAACTTAAAAGTTCTTTAAAAGGAGATTAAGAAATAAAAGAAAAATTTACATTTATAATCATGCAAAAAGGCCTTTGTTCATCTCATTTTGAAAGGGGTAATTATTAACTGAGATTCTATGGTTATTCTTCAATCCAACCTTCTAATGTCAGCATTATCAACAAGAACAAAGGGTTCACTTCTAAACCAAGGGTACAACCAAATCATTAATGGCCCACTCAATTATTAGAGCCACATCCACACAGTGCAGGATCAACTGTGTGTGTGTTTTGGATTTTTAACGTAGCTTTAACAATTTTTCAGTCATATTACTATGATGTCTGCAGTGTGACAGTTCGAAGTGATGTCTAGCACTGGGGCATCATGCCGCAGACATGTAGTATGATGTCCCACCCAGTCACGTTATCCTGACACCAGGCCGACCAGTCCTAACACTAACCACTTAATGCTGAGCACGAAGTGAGGCAGCTGTTAGTACCAGTTTTGTAAGTCTTTGGTATGACTCAGCCAGGGATCAAACCCACGACCTCCTGCATCCAAGGCGGATGCTCTAACTAATAGGCCACCAGAGAGGTCAGTGCAGGATTGAAATAATCAGTGAAAATACTGTACCATTCTGTGCCTGTCATATTACAGGTTGTGAATTCAGCTCTGTGCCCTTAATGTGTTTTATGAATAAGAGTGTTTGATTAACAGAGACTGAGGGAGGGGGGTATCAACACTAGTTACAATGCTCCATGTTACTAGAGTCATATTTATAATGGAGATAAAGGATAACCAGTCTCATTATACGCAAATAGAGATGATTCACAACACTTATGCAAAACTTCACCCAAAAGAGAATATATCAAAGTGATACTATCCAGAAATTGAAAGAATGCAAAAAGACTTGACTCAAATGAAGAAAAAAACAGTGCTCCTTTATTTTGTTATGTATAATTGATTTAATTTAATTGTTTGTAAGTTTTAATTTTTTATTTTATTCTATTACATGCTATTGTTAAGTAATATTGCTTATTGGACTTTATTTTTTTAAGAATTAAGTTCAGTTTTGTTTGACCTGACTTCTGTTAATTTTCATTAGTAAACACCTAATAATAGAAACACTATCTAGTTTCTGACCTTGATTCAGAACCAGTGACAATTTTTTTAAACAACTTTTGAAGAAATTTTTTTTTATTAAGTTAAGTCAAGGCCATACCTGGATTTATCAAGTAACAAACTTCCATTTCTAGAAGGCTCACCCCCATCCCAGCATCTGTTTTGCATCGTAGACTTATTACTGATGTTTTGAGAAAGAACAGTCAGTTGTGCCTTAACACTTGAGATGCCAAATTGTTTATGTTGTGTCCAGTTTGGGCTAATTACCTTATTTTCTTTAAAATTATTAAATTTCAAGTGATTGTTTTCCCTGGAAATACTAGTGCTCTCAATTAATTCTTGAACAAGGACATTTATTGAAATTTATACAGAATTCAAAAACTGGAATAATATTTTCTGTGATTCAACAAAAGACTGTTGACACTGCAGCAATTCACAGGTTACAACAGATGTCATTGTCTTCCATTCTGGCTTTCATTGGGATTTGAACTTAGTTTCATTCAGGACTTTTTATTACTAGAACATCTATATTTTAATTCTTGGATTATTTTTGGATTAGAATCATAAAGGCCATAACAATGTATACTGCTGTTCACTAACTGCAGGACAATGGCTTTCATAGCTAATAAACCTTTAAACAATATTGTTAATGAGCGTTAGTGTTTTCTAAAATAATGTTTAACAATTTTTCAGTCATACAGCTATGAAACTGTAGTGTGACAGTTTAAAGTGATGTCTAGCACTGGGGCATCATGCCGTAGACATGTAGCATGATGTCCCACCCAGTCACATTATTCTGACACCAGGCCGACCAGTCCTAACACTAACTTCTTAATGATGAGTGCCATGCGAGACAGCTGTTAGTACCATTTTTGTAAGTCTCGGTATGACTCGGCCGGGGATCGAACCCACAACCTCCCACATTCGCTGCAGACACTCTAACCACTAGGCCACTGGAGCAATTCAAGAAGAATAGCACTTACTCTATGTTTTTGGAGAACATCCAGATAAAATGCAGCTGCCACATAGAATGTTGATGGTAAAAGTGTGTCTATGCAATATATGACTTTGGTGACGACCCAGGGGATGAAATTGGGAAATAAGGGAAAGGATTGAAATTGGCATACTTTGGTAAGCAAATAAGGAAACATATGTGATGCCAGATGAATAGGGACATGAAGTAGACTGATTGTATACTCATCCATTCAGATGATGAGTTGGATAAAACCTCACTGTTTCCATCTTGAACCTCTGTGGAAGAATGATATCACTGCAAGAAACTTTCAAAACACTGGATGAATAGGGACATGAAAGTATGTCTGCATCAAGACTGATTGCATTCTCATCCCTACAGATGAAGAGTAGGACAGACTAATTCCATCTTGAACTTCTGCAGAAGACTGATTTCACTGATGCTAGACATCACTTTAAACTGTCACGCTACAGTTTCATAGGTCTATGATCAGTTTAGGTCTATGATGAGTCTCAACTTGCCCTTGGCCTTTTAAATAAGGAACAGCCGCAGAGAACAATTTTCACTGCCTGTTTGTTGATGAGCAACTTAATCTCCTGCTGGTGAATATGGTCCTTATTATAAGGGGACAGGAAGAAAGAGGGGGTTTGATAAACAAAATCTAAGTCCCTTACCGAAATGACTTGGTTCATCCATCCAGTTTGCACAGGTTGATCCAATCTGATCCTAACTACAAGAGTCTGGTCTCCACTGGTAGCCTGTTTACAGGCAAACAGGGAGTTAAGTCACCATCAAAAAGGTTGACAGCTGAACAACAATTGGGTGTAAAAGACCACTTTTGCCTAGCCTGCCTGTTATCCCTCATTATGATGGCAGGTTTCTAAATGTGGAAGCATTAGTTAGAGGGATAGTTCCTGAGCTGTGTGCTTCCAAGCTTCCCAAATTTTGCATCCAAACATCTAAAAGGTGAGCAAAATGAAATCTTTTAAAAGCAAAGGTGTCATGTGGTTTTAGCAATGTGGCATGTAACATACATCACAACATATTAAGTAAAGATTGCATGAGCCATTGCATGGTGAGTTGCTCTGTGGAATATATCCTGTACCATCACAATGAAAGTATAGCTGGTAGCTAAATTTCCAAATATAAACTTGAGGATTCCCCGGGTCAAAGAGAAATTCAGACAGCCAGTTACTAAATCTCCCTGAAATCTGCTGACTGGGGAAGCAGTGGGAAAGATGGAAAATCTTCCTCTTCATTGATGTTAACTGACGTTCTGACTTTATAGTCATGTGTGGTGGTAGGGGGAGGAGGACATTCAAAGCCAGCAACAAATGAAACATCTCCTTGATGGCAGCCTTAAAAGTAAACTCTAGTCATCTCCATGGTTGGATTGGAGTAGGGTAGTTGCTCAGAATTATCTTCATACACATGTGAATACAGTGGTCCCCCTCATGAATGCCCCCCCCACCCCCGACCGGCAACCACCAACTCTTTTCGGCCAGAATCCCTTGGCATCAACGAGTTTGTGTTCAAAAGTACCCTTCAAGAAAGGCAACACCTCTAACTCGACCAGCAGAAAATAATAATTGGTGCACAAATGTAAAATTTACCCCTCACAAGCGGCCACATTTTATAATTAATGTGTGTCCAGAACCAATATTTAATTACATTAAGGTAAGTAATCCGATTATCTTTCCTGATGTCTGTTTCTGGAAGTCAGATTTTTATAACTGAAAGAAGTGTTGGCTCAAGTACATGTACTACTAAGGTTGTTATTATATCATCAACACCAGCGTTGCATGAAATGGGGTCAGCAATGTTTTGATAGCCTTCACACAGCAGGTGTTGTTGTTTTTTTTTATTGCAGATTACAACTGGACGTAATTGGCTAGATCATAACATGGTCAGATAGAAAGAGAGATGTGGGGTCAGCAATGGCCTTCACACATAGTTTTCTTTTGTAACTGACGACTACGACCGGATGTAACTGTCATGATCACAACATTGTCAGAAATTATGTCAGCAATGATTTGGTTGAGCTTTGGGCTTCACACAGAGAATTTTGTTTACACTGACGATTATGACTGATGTAATTGTCAAGATCATAAGATGGTCAGATAGGCTAAAAATAGGTTTTGTGGATTAACACACACACACACACAGAGAAACAATTAACCTTGAACAAAACACAGTACCAGACAAAGACAAAAAAATCATGTGACAGTACATGTATCACTTCCTTTATAACAAGGTTTTTGTTTAAAACGTTTCATCTGCAAAATTAAATTGCAGTACGGTACCATTAGCAACATAGAAATCAATCATTATAAAACTTTAACATGTCATCACGTAAATGAAGAAATAATACTTTAGAAGGAAAAGCAAACGTTATTTGACTTGACAACAATAGGTAACCAGTTTCATTATACGCAAATAGAGATGATTAAAAAATTATTTGACTTGACGACAAACTGCATCTCCACCCACTTGCCGAAAAAAAAAGAATTTTTTTGTTGGCAACATTCAAATAAAAAAGATAATGAAAATCTTCTGTAGCAGTGGGAAAATGGAGTAAATGGAAACAGATTTATTTTAAATATGAAATATGTACCAAGATTTAAATAACATTTTGGAATGGTTTTGTAATGCACATGCCAACAATATCCCATTCACATTCCACGTCTAAGAATAAGAACTATTAATTTATGTTACTGTGAAATAACTCTGTTTTTAAGACAGAAAGAACAATTTATACTTGATGCTACTTTTAAATGAAAATGTTAACTGCTTCAAGTTATATGTATCTTTCCTGCTATATACACATATACATACATGTCTCACAAATATAATCCCCTCTGGAAAGGTCACCCATTTTATAAGGCCACTTTCCCAGTGCAGAAGGGGTGGCCATAAAAGATGGGGGGCCACTGTACTCTTGGTCCTTGTCCGCTTCCATTTCACAATAAGTCATGTCCCGAGGTAATACAATACTATCATCCCTAAATAACCAACAGCTAATACCATAATCACTGAAAATAGGGAAGGCCTACTCTGCTGGGCGATTTCTTCACACCTGGGCAGATAGCTTGTTAGCTGGGAAAATGGTCAGCATGGAAATACATACATATATATATATATATATAGATATATATATATATATATATATATATATATATATATATATATATATATATGTAGGTCTGGCAAAATAAATGGTTGGATCAATAAAATCTCTGTAATCATGTCCAGGTTAGGACAGCTGGGTTGGCTGGATGTCAGGTACAAATAATGGCAGCAAGGTGGTATTATATGCTGGATCTACTGGATCCAAAATATACCCCATGAGCCTGTCCTATAGACAAGCATGGCCTTGCAGGATTATTTATGCCCACTAGGTTGTCAAAAAGTAATGGAACAATTCCCCACTTAAAAAAATTATACACAGTTGAGAAAGATGAAGTCTCCTGCTTCAGTTGATGCATATGTTGCTGAAAGGCTGATATATCAAACTGTATCTCCACCCAAATCTGTTTGTCACATTGATGGAAGGCATCATCCATCAGTCTTTTTGGGGGGAGGGGGTTCAGTGGTGGGGGTTGGGGTGGAACCCTAGTAGCATACCCAAAAAAACTCACAATTAATTTTGTATCTGGAAGAAAACTTAATATATCTGTACTGGTCCTGCATGATTTCCCCCTCTTTTATTTGCCCTTTGCTGATTTTTGCAGTACTGCACACCAGGTGTCTTTGGACCAAAATTGTACATGTTCTAAGGCAAAGAAGAGGTAGGTACATTTGTGCCTTTCTTTATTTGCTTGGAATTTCTTGCATTTACTGTATTTAGAAAACATTTTTATGAATAGATAAAATAATAGTAACAATACATAAATGAACATATCAGCCTGTTGTTGTTGTTGTTGTTTTGGGGCTTAACGCCATTTGTCAGCACACGATAGGCTATACATGGCGGCCAGTATTAATGGTGGAGGAAGAACCCGGGAAAACCCCGGAAAGAACCACCGACCCACGAGAAGCTACTGGCAAGCTTTCTCACATACCCACATTGGCTGAATCCTAGACTCGAACCGCCGCAGACATTGGTGATCAGCCTGTTGTAATCAATGTGCATGAACTAACGATAGTATTAGCAAGCATTTGAAAGAAAACATGCATCAATGATAGCATGCTGTGTCAAGTGGCCTAAAATTGACTATGTCTGAGAAAGTGAGATATTAAAAAATATATCAGCCAAATTCAACAAAAATGTATACCATCTGTTCATGAAAAAAATTAATCCAAATAAATTAAATAAAATTGAACGGATGTCTTGAATTTCACACAAAAAGACTGGGATATCTGACAACACCTCATAGTGGCATGGGGAAGTAACAGGCAAGAGTTACTACCCTTTATCAATATATATATATATATATATATATATATATATATATATATATATATATATATATATATATATATATACAGAAAAGACTAATTTTCATCTTTTAGATGGGGTGGATTCAGGAGGTCTTATATCCCTCATGTTAATGTGATTGGGATATGTTTTCAAAGCGGAAATAAGTTTCCTTATTCCCCTACAGGTATGCTCCAGAGTAAGCTGCCTTTGTTTTTTATTTTGTCTTCATATCAAGTATGCATAAACATGAATACATCAGAAATGATAAACCTGTTATGTTCAATGAGGAGACAGAGATTGTAAACAAAATCTAAAAAAAATAAACAATGAAGTCGTGTATCAATTAAGATAAATTATTCACCTTTTAAATAAGCATGTTTAATTTATTTTTGAAATAATAAACACTGACTTCAATTACATGGATACCTTATTTCCCAAGCAATATCCGACAAAATTTTCACAAGTAAAATATGCATACTTTGAAAGACAGACAACCTGAATATAAGCCTGAGAAATTATTATGAGGTGCAAATTATTCATTAATTTTCTGGACATTCTATGCTGTATCTCACCTGCTTCTGTGTGTTGATGTTAATGGTGGAGGACTTGGAAGACTTCATGACTTCCTGTAGAGGGATGAAACTGGATGGTTTGATGCGAATGGAGTGGCTAGTGACTGGAGATGACTGAGATATCACAGCTTTGGTTATACGTAGAGCATTACTTGTGGACACTGGTTTAGCCAATACTTCCACCGGGAGTTCCTCTGAGATTGACTGAACAGCTGAAATAAAACATGCAATTAAATAAAAGTCAGTATGTATGTGTGAATGTTATCTTGGATGTCACAGCTATGGTTATTCTAACAGCCCTCTCTGTTGAGCATGATTCGGCTGAAATTTCTACTGGGAGATCTTCAGTGAGTGAACTGGTATTAAAAAAACATACAACAGGATGAAATTTAATATAAAGGTTTGAGTGGGCATGAGATATCAATTTTAGTTATTTTAACAGCACGTTTTGTGCAAACTGGCACAGCTGATACTTCTAAAGGTTGGTCTTAAGTTGTAAAGCTTACAAATGAATCATATAAGCACTGTTTCACCAAAACTTAAGACTAACATTTCAGTGACAAAACCTATACATAATCACTAACTGTAGCACAAATTTTATGATTTGTCAATTGTGAGACTTGAACATCATACTCTGATATACTGCACTATTTAATGATACGCTGCCATACTATACTATTGCAATATATTGATTTAAGAAATTTTCGGTGAAATCAAATGATTGCAAACAATAACAAGAGTCCCTCAATGGGACTGATGCTCTTGTGAGTGAAAATAATTTCCTGAATAAGATAAGACAATTTCTTCTTTTTAAGTGTTGATATTCTTCAGTATTAAGATTTTCAGAACAGCTGCTGTCTTGACCATACTGGATATCAGCTTGGCAATATTTTCAGTAAGGATGCAGCAGTCATCATTAGAAGCATTTTGGTGAAAACCCTATGTCAAACTAACCATCAATTCAGAAGTAGCAGCTGCAAGATTCAAATGGCAGTTATTGGGCAGTCATATTGGATGTATTGCTGGCACCTTTTTATCAATGACCAACTGGGTATCATAAGAAATCTATTGGTGAAAACCTCATGCTGATATATCCATTCATTTAAGAAGGAGTAGAGACAACAGTATTTCCAAGATGGTCACCATATGGAAGGTCAATTTGCTCCATTTTCGTTTACAACCAGCTAGACAGCACAAGAACTCTTCTTATGAAAACAATGATGTCAAAAATAACTTTTGATTTAAGAGTAACGATAACTATACTTTATGATGATCACCATGAATGCCATTTTGGACGTAAGATCATCAACCTTTCAATTTAGGACCAACAAAATATTATAAGAAGTCTTCGTGTCAGAAACCCACACTAATATGCCTCAAGTTGATATGACCATCCATTCAGAAGGATTAGCAGTAACAAGATGTTCAAGATGCACCACCACAGAGGCCAGATTGCAAAAGCAAAAGCTCGTAAGATAATAAATAATTGTTGCTCATACTAGCTTTGGAAAAACTACACTCAGTGAGATTTATTTGCAATTCCAATGGAAAACATAACGCCAGCATAATGTAGTCATCTTGCAAACCTTCCCACCATTTGCTCTCAAGCCCATAACACCAGCTGTGATATAGAATTTCCACTAGGAACCCATGGTTTCATCTTTGTGGAGTTTTTAGGGAACAGAATACTCAGTATCCCAAAGTCCATTCTGTCTTATCCTAAAGTTCATGCTGTCTTATCCTAAAGACCCTGCTGTCTTATCATAAAGTCCATGCTGTCTTATCCTAAAGTTCATGCTGTCTTATCATAAAGTCCATGCTGTCTTATTCTAAAGACCCTGCTGTCTTATCCTAAAGTTCATGCTGTCTTATCCTAAAGACCCTGCTGTCTTATCGTAAACTCCATGCTGTTTTATCCTAAAGACCCTGCTGTCATATCCTAAAGTTCATGCTGTCTTATCCTAAAGACCCTATTGTCTTTTTCACAACACAAGTTATATATACATAACACTCAGCCATGCTTAAATGAATTTGTTAATTGTAGTTTGATGTCAATGTCCTTGATCAATATCACCAAAGTGCATATTTATTAACATCACCGTTACGAGCTTCTCAGTGATGATCTGAAAATGCATCAAGTGGAAAAACAATAATTTTACAAATAATAGCAGGAGATAACAGAAGATAATTTTTTCTATGTTATTTAGTATTATCTTGCACCCCGACTATGTTGCTATAAATGCAAATAAGAACTTTGCTAAGACAGAGATCTTGTTATAAAATTGCTAAAATTTGTTATAAACAATAAATCATAACCTTTCAGACAGTGTATCAATCAAAAACAGGAATAGAGATAAAAATAGTCAAAAAACATGGCTGCCCACCGAACAACCATGCTGAAATATCTGGTTGTACATCAAAAACATTTGGTTGCCCAACTAAATTTCTTAGAAAAACCTTTCATTTAATTACTAATTTATTACAAAATTATGAAGTTCTTGAAAATTATTTGAAAATTATGTGAATATTAGGTCTAAATAAAGAATTTTCCCTTGCAATTTCATTTGAATCTGCATCATGGGCATTGCCACTATTCTAAACACTGCCATAATAAAATGGTTGTCAGGATGGGCTTTTACAGCAAGTCATTTTGTTGCCCAAATTTAATTTTAAGTTATCCCAGGCTAATGGGTTTTGGATATTTTTAATCCCTGATTAAGCCATGAAGCAGCTATAAATTACAGCAGACGAATGTTGGCACTTATTCAAAATCAGCACATGGATTTTTGCTCTAAAATATTACTGAAACACTGGTCTTACTTTACCTGAAATGAACTACATAATACCAACCTGAGTCAGACTGATGAATAGGCTGTTGCTGCCGAATAATAGTCACTCCTGATAGCTGCTCAGACCGACTTGACACAATGGGAGATATTTCAGAACTGTCTTCTATTTGATCCTGAACACTAATCAGTTCAATACCAGTCCTTTCAATCTGTTGAGCCCCTAATGGGGCTCCAACACTTTCAACCTGCTGAGCGCCTACACGGGCTCCAACACTTTCTGTCCTCACTATACTATTACTATTGTTCACATTCTCTCCCGTTTCAATAAACTGATATGGGTCAAGATCAATCTGAGCCTGAGCTAATGAACTACTTAGCAAGTCCAGAGGTTTACTTGTTTCCAGAGAACTCTGTGAACTCTGGTTACTTAATTCTGACAAAGAAGTTTGTGATTCTGATTGACTACTAGTCCTCCCTGTTAGATTGAAGAACAATCCAGTTTGGGGGTCCAAATCCCCTGGTAACATTTCCTGGCTAAGACTAGAATTCACTTGATCATGGTTTGCACCACTAGGAACATTTTGACTTGATGAGGTTACCTCCCTTGAATCTGTAATGTCTATTTCATCTGAACCAGCTACTGCAACTTCACTCTGTGGGAGCAAAGGAAAGCATGTATATTACTATAACCAATAATGATCACTCTTTAACAAAATTATATAAATATATGTAAACAGTTTTAAAAACAATGTGCTTCAAATATAAATATTCAGAATCTTCTGACAGTGATGAACAACCATTATAATAGAAACTACAATTAATGAAATCACGTAATTTCTGTAAATACTGGGACACAGTAAAATAATTAGTTTTTTTTTCCTATCCCATAACTTATGGTAAAACTTCTTTCGTCTAGGTCACATGTCTCAAGACTTAAGAAAAGAAATAAATTTGTCTTGAATTTGTGCACACCCCCACTGCATGTTGCAATAAAATAAATAATCAAAATGCTACTTTGTAATTAAAATGAAAGAAACTAAGCTTGTATTATCATTTATTTCTCTTTTTTGCATCATGTGCATTAAAGGATAAAATATATCCACATACTCTTTATATGTAACATAGGCAACCAACTGCATGAAGGCATCTGCCATTCTTTCATGACACGGAGTTAGGTGCAAAATAACCAAGATTGTATTATATCCAGGTTAACTATATGACAGTATCTCTTAAATAAAAATCGTTATTTGAAAACACATTCACTTGAGTGCAAATGACAGGTTACAAAAAGAATTATTAAAGCAAGCTATTGTTGTATATACTACTTACCTGCAGAAATCAATGCCCTGTTTGTATTAACGATGACTACATATGCCAAACAAACAGAAGCCCCAGTGGTAAATAAACCAAAGTGGCAGTGAGAAATAAATTCATTGTTTGAACTTAACGACAAATGTCAAATAGAAAGGTTATTTTATAACAATGCCAGCCATCCTCAGGAGCCAACTTTTAAGTGTATCGATTTGTGTATATATATAAAATTGGCCAACACAGGGAAGCCAACTTTGGTTCCTTTTTACTGGTATTCATGGGAGTTTTGACAATAAAATGAAACAACAGAATAAGTTATAAAGTACACAATATAGTGCTTTGTGTACAGACATCGATGACCTGTCATTGCCAAGAATTGAAGAAAATAAAATCGTTAGATGAATTTGTGAATGCCAGAAGAGAAGATAATTTCACTTGCAAATGATAATTACCATAGATGAAATTCCAGTGTACTCTGATCACATTACAAGCAAATGAAAACTTTAATACGACTTTTACTTATAATATCAATTTCAATGCATAAATCTGTCCATGCCCCAAAATACTGAGAAAGAAAGAAAATTCAAAATCAATTATGTTCTTGGAAATTGCAGCTCATAACAAGAGTCTCTTGAAGAGATTGATGCTCTGCTAGGTGAAAAGAATTTCCAGGAATTCAAGATAAAACCATTTCTTCCTTGTAATTGCAATGTGTCAACACTATCTTTGATAATCTTCAGCAATAACAATAACCTACTGGAAATAAGATCACCAACTATTTAATTTAGGAACAATATGGCATCATATTAAGTCTTCTGGTGAAATCCCATACTGATATATCCATTTAAGACTAACAAGATGTCATAAGGTAGCACAAAGTCATCTAGGATAAAACGCAGTAACAGAATTTTCAATATGATTAATGTGGTGGCCTTATTGGGGTCCGATTAACACCATTTTTAGTATCAAATAGACATGATACGATGTTTTCAGCAAAAAACCCATGCTGATATGACCATTCTGTCAGGAGAAGTACTGATAACAAAACTTTTATGGTGGTGGCCTTACTGAATGTCAAAGCAGCACAGTTTTAATTTCTAACAAACTAGAAATCATAAGAAGTCTTTTGGTTAAAACTTTATTACAATATGACCTTTGTTCAGAAGTAGTAATAATAATTCGATTTTCAAGATGGCTACTGTGGTGGCCATATTGGACTTCACATATGTACCATTTTCATTTAGGACCAATTAGAAATCAAATGTCTTCTGGTAAAATCACCATGTCAATATTACTTTCCATTCAAGAGGAAAAGGTACAAGATTTTGAAAATGACTGTAATGATGTCCTATTGGGCATGTGATCAGCACATTTTCATCTAGGAAAACTAGACATCATTATAAGTCTTTTAGTGAAAACTGCATTCAGATATGATTATCCAATCAGAAGTTACAATAATAAAATCTTCAAGATGGCCATTTGGGCAACCATATCTGAAATCTGAGTAACACTATTTTCATTCAATACCAACAAGACCATGGAACAAACGTGCCTGTAAGATTTCATGGCAATTGGTTATATAACCGAGGATGAATAGTGATTTAAAAAATTGGATGAAAGATTTGGTCACTGACCAGTAGAGCTAAATATGAAGTACAATATTTTAACACATACCAAAAGAAATGGGAAAGATAATCAGTTTAGACAGTCACTCAAAGCATCCATCACCAGAAATTGGGCTAGTGAAATTAATAAGGGATGCTAAAAAAGCACTGAAAAACATAATTTTCCCAATTTTGCTCTACTGATCAACATTTCAGTCCCTTATATGAAAACCGCTATCCTTCAAACAAAAATTATTTACTAACTTTCAACTCTTAATCCATTTTGCAACAAGGCATATCTGGGACACAACCTTCACATGGAATACCTGGGACACAAGCTTCACATGGCATATTTGGGACACAAGCTTCATATGGTAAGATAACAATCAGAATTTCACATCCAACAATTACCTCATTGACTGGTATACAGATTTTTCCACAAAGCAGGCACATTACAAGAAAAGCATATGTGTGATTCATATAGATTTGCAATCAAGGATTACTTTTTTTCCCCATTCAAGTACAAGGAGACTTCAATCTTGTGGCATGTTTTAAAATATTCTGGAAATCATGCTTTTATGTATCCTAGATGCAATCCTGTATTTCCATTGGTATTTAAATTGGGGAATGGGTGGGGTTTTTTTCCATATAAGGTAATGTGTGTAGTCACTTATGACTTGAGTCCAACTGCAAACAACATAGACCATGACTTGCCATAACTATATGACGGCAAATCAGGGTCTATGCAGTTTGTTCTACTTATTATTCCTCACAAATCTGATAGATCCAGATTTGCCAGTACATTATGCAACAGCAGATCTGGGCAGTTGGACTTATAAGCATATCTGATATTATATGATATATGATATTAAAATCCATCATAATTGGTAACCCACAAAAAACTACAGATAGTCATTTATAAGTTGAGTCAAACTACAAAGAGAGATTCTGGTCTGCCATAGCATAATACAGCTGCAGATCAGGGTCCACCTTTGTTCTACTGATTACTCTTAAACTGCAAAGACCCGTATCTGCCAGGGTATTATGTGACAGCAGATCTGGGTCGGTGCAGTTTGCAGTTGGATTTGAATTGCAAATGAGTGTATATGGTGGAAAATTGACTATATTATGAATATTAAGTTTGCATGAAACATCAATAGTATTTGTACAGTGAAAATGACATTGTGCTCCAAAACTGACAGAATGGCCCAATCTGAGAGCTGAATTAAGTGCTTGACTATACCAAGTTTTCTGTTATCTTGACATTTTTCTTCTTGATCTGGCTGTCTTATGGTCAGTCATCTTGGTTTGATATGGTATCGTACTTAAATGATATCATGATTCACAACAAGTCAAATCAGTCAATGATGTGATAAAATAAACCTAAATAATTAATTCTCTATTTTCTTTGAAAAACAAATGGGTAAGGGAAAATTATCAATGCAAAGACTGGCACACAAACAAGGAAATCCCAATCTCTGGGTGACATTATTTCTTTCCTGATTGACAAAGCCTCAGAGAAAGTAAATACTGTAACCACTTTACTGGAATTTCCCAGAGTCAGTATCATACTCTTCAGTGATTTTTTTAAATCCAGGCAAGCACTATGCTGCCAAAAATGTCCTTACACTGGGAAGGTTACTCATATCTACTTCATGGATGGGGGTAGGGATGGAGGAAAAGAGATCATGACAAAACACTTCTTTGCAGCCACAAATTCCCCTTTAAACAAGCAGAGATGCCATAGCACCATCCAATTCTGCATCACAGCTTTCTTTGCATCTTTTGGTCAGTGTTTACAGGACTCAAGATTGTTATTGACCTTCACGGCCTATTAACCTCAATGGATCAATCTGCTACACCTCCTTATGAAACAATTTACACTTAAAACCTGTTGATACTGTCCACACAAACACTTAATCTCAATCAAACATGTGCTTGCATGCAAACACTATACAATATAGATCAAATGAAGCCATGAACAAACAGACAAAAACACAAATATTTGATAAACATTTATTTTTGAGAAACACAGGTAATTTTGTATTTTAAAAGTTACATGATTATTTACAAGAATCCTATGATGTCTGGCAGCATATCTGGGTATGAAATCTATACAAATTAATTTGTTTAAAGACTGCAATTTCATCCAAATCAGTTTCACTTCAGGTAAGGAATAATCTGAAATATGAAATGGTACAAAGACTTCTTTGCCTACCTGGGCCTGATGGGGTTCTATTGAACCTTCAGACTGGTTCAATATATTCATTGCTTGCTCTGAAACAAGATGAAATATGCATCAGTCCAATTAAATACAATATCACGTGAACAATTACAAAAAGTAATTAAAGCATACCAAACATCTATGCACTATCAAAATAGCAAATGTATGCACAGTGAAATAATTCATTCACAAAGTATCCTTTTCTCCATGTATCTCATCAGACGAATATGTAACCGTTAACCTGTGAAATTTCATGACCTTCTAAATACCCATTCCAGTTTTATTTTATGGTCGATTAGTGATGGGTACTATATCCTTTACTTTCTATGCAATAGTCAACAGACAGGGCTAAATATATTTTACTATGTACAGCACTAGAAAAATGCACATCATCCTATCTAATTCTTCATGGTTTTGGATTGTCTGCCCTAACTGCTGTCTATACTCCCTCATAAGCTCAGTCTAACTGCACAAACCCAGATCTGATGTCACATGTACTGGCCTATTTAGGTCTCAACAGTTTTCTAGGAGTTGTCAGTAGAACAAACAATCCAGCACATTATGTGACAGCAGAACAGGAACTAGATTGTCTTCAGCTGGACTTGGCTTATATACAAGTACATATGGTACATAACAATGGTGCTTTACAGAAAGTTTCTGACTCTAACGTTTCACAAACAATCATTCTTTCATTAATTTCATCAAGAAAATAAAAATTAATAGAATCTTGTACCTTATTTATTACTTGGCTGAGCTCACTGGCAAGCTAAAATGTGTCCATAAAACACAGAAGCTTGATCAGAGTGCTTAAAAAGACAAATGCAAAACCTAACCAATGTTTGAGGGATGGATGGCCAAGCAGATGAAAAGGTAACACTGTCTGATCCAATCAGTGCTGTTTAAACATCCATGAAGATCTCATACCAAAAATTATCTTTCTGCACGCATAAGAGAGAGTCAAACATGCTGTGTGGTATTGCTTTATTGATGGATGTTATAAGTTCTAGAATGGCTTGTTGATATGTTTGCTTTATGTGCATATCATAAAATGTGCCTCCTTACTGCCATGCCTCACAAAGTCAAACTCCATCCAGGAATTCTGAAAATTAGCTTTGCTCGATGGCACATTCTTCCCTCAATTATATCTGAATTTGCCTCAAAAATTTAATCACACTTGTATGCTACTTCAACATGGTTTGCATTTTATATATGGAGTAAAATCAAACTTCAAAAAAGCATTGCTGCTGATCACAAACTTGCCATTAATCTTTAATAAAGCAGGCTTAAATATTCTTATTTAGAAAATGATGTGTAACAAACTGTGTTCTTTAACACACCTCTCTTTTAAACTGAACTTCTAACGAATTGGACTGCTCCACTTAGCTTACTTTACCTATGCAAATTAACCTAATGGGCACCCCCACAGTAGTGTTCATAAGACTTAATACCTCATCACACTAGCTAATCTCAGCCAATTAAGCAACGTGTGTAATGGTGGTTGCATGTCTGACTGCCTTAACTTTTAAAAGCCTCAATGATAATAGCTTTATAAAACGATCCACGGATAGGTTATATTGGTTTATACAGGATTGTTTCCTGTAACAGGATTGTTTCCTGTTACAGGCAACATATTGTGGTTGTTTACATAGGATTGTTTCCTGTTACAGGCAACATATTGTGCCTGTAACAGGAAACAGTCCTGTTAAATCCTGTTTAGCCTAATATAGAAATGTCTGTTTCTCTCTTTTTTTCACCTTAAGATTACAAAAATTATGTTTTTCATAACAACAACCTGGGGCGGGTGCTAGGGGTAAAAAATTGTGTCTTTCACGTGATATGTTGTGTTACAGCAAGTATGAAATAGGCATTAAGAGTCAGAATTAATCCAGCTCATCAAAGGGTGATGTCCGAGTATGCTTATTAATTCAAACACTGTACTGAAAAGTGTCCAGGAAAGTTGCTACTTTCTAAAATATGATTAAAGATCCAAGTAAAAAAAATAATTCTTACCTATTGTGTAGAACTGTTGTTGGCTAAGTTGATCTGATAATTGGCTCAAGTCTATACTAGATGACCTAAAATGATGCAAAAAGCAAATCAAAATTCAAACCAAGGACTGCCACAAAACCAATAATTCAACACAAGTTTAGTTCAAAATAAGTTAAGAACCTAATCAATCCACTGTTGTTTGCTATCCTAGAAATATTTTCATAACCAAAATCAATAACTTATCATTTTTAGGGCCGCTAAGAATCACAGGAAAGCATACTCAATATAATATTCTAAAGTGAATTAATTTCTTTTCATGGATATCTGATTTCATGGGTTTGAAAAACTTTGTGTTTTCATTGGTACCTGATGGATATCAAAGGAGTAAGAATAACTTTCTCAGTGGATCATTGCTCATTGCGTCTTTAAATTCATACTTTGTGACAATCACGAACTGAACAATAATTGATATGCCACAAATATGAAGTGGGGGGAAACTAATTTTAATTATGCAACACTTACCCATAGCTCTTGTTTAGCCTTTTTTTGTGCCAAATAAACTACACAAAAAACAGTGCATTCATCCTCGCTTAGAGAAGAATTGTCAGCATGATGCTATTCCTTGTGAAACTTGCCTTTTCCTTCGTAGGTTATGTGCAAAACAACCACAGATAGTTCATCTTTTTCAAAGAAAACTAGTACATCAGGACAACATGGCAGGATGGGAGGTGGGCATTTGACAGTATCAATGTGTAAGTACTGCATAATTAAACTATTACATCAGGACAACAGAGCAGGATGGGAGATGGGCATTTGACAGCAGCAATGTGTAAGTACTGCATAATTAAAGTTAGTTTTACCCATATAAAACTACATTTCAACAGAAGCAATTGCATATCCATATATATTGTTTAGCTGAATTTGTCCGTAAGGAGGGTTGGCTGATGCTCCGGTAAATTTATAATAAAAAAAGAAAATGGAAAGTACTCACCATTGGTGGAGACATCCATTTATGGAATGTTCGTATTCCTCATAGCCACAAGTTGTGCCATAACGATAAGACCCTGAGAAAAACTGCCTTCAATTTGTTATGATAAGAGCAGAGGAATGCCAAACTGCTGCCTTCATGATGTCCTCCAAGGAGAAGTGATTACAACAGGCCAAGGAGGTGGCAATGGTTCGAACCTCATGGGCTTTAAAAGTTTCAAGAAGGAAAGGTCTTGATCAGTAAGAGATGATTGTGTGACAATCCATTTGAAATATTGGCAGCTGAAATGTCTATGGAGCCCTTGAGAGGGATGACAAGATGCTTCCCATCATCTCTTTGGATGCCTTAAGACAGAAATGGAGTGCCCTCATGGGACATAAAAGTTTATCTGTATCATCCACAGCATAGATTCAACTGAGACTGGGAAATTCTTTTCCTGGCTGACAAAAGAGGGAAACTGAATCATAATTCTCATTGAACTTGAGACAACCAGTGTCAACAGATAAGGCATGAATCTCACAACATCGTCAGGCTGCGGCAGGGACAAATATAAAATCTTAATAAAGAGGCCCTGAAAGGAAGCCTCAATCAATTGTTCATAAGGGGTTTGAGTTAATGACTATAAAACAAGAAAGAGAACATCTAGGCATACAAGAGCATGGGACATGTCTCTACAGCTCAAAATCCTTAATAAGATCGTCAAGGTGCAAATCCAAACCAGTTAATGTGCCTTGAGAGAATAAAAGTCTGTTTAAAATGGTAGCTCTACAGCCCTTGATAGAGATACAGAGCATTTTTTGTTCTCAAGGAGAAACAAAAAAGAAATTAGCAACAAGATTTATAGAGGGGCAGCTAGGATCAACATGTTTCCTACTGCACCAACCAGAAAAGATTCTCCGCCTGGTATGGCATCATAGATCTTGGATGTAGACACTCTACAGGCTTGAACGATGAAACTAACTACTCAGCCAAAAAATGTGTTGTGGCAGAGAGTTCACTTGAGATGAAACAGACATGAAGGTGGAGGATATGTGGGGTGTTGTGGAGGGATCCCTGGTGTTGAGACACACGATCCCTCTAGTCAGGACGAGACCTGGGTCAAGCAATAAACTGATCTAGAAGATGAAGCACAAGTGCTGACCCCACAGAGGGGCTATGAGAATGATCGTAGCCGTGGAAGTTCTTACGTTTTACAGAACTGGAGGAATCAGAAGGGTTGAAAGGCGTAAGTGAACAGCAGTACCCCAAAACAGGAAGTTCCAGACTTCCACACAAAGAGAAGGGCATGTGTGTCTCCTTGATGTCAAAGATAAGCAAAGACGGAATTTTAATGTAGGAGACAACATATCGACCCCTCACTCTGTTAACAACACCCTTGCAAATCTAGTTATACAGCCTTCATTTATAAGTTGTTTACATGGAGGGATGATTCGGACGGGGTCCAAAGTCCCTGTAGAATTAAGCCCTCCAGTTTTAAAAGAGAGCCCCAACTGAAATCTGCTAATAATTGGGAAACAGACAGCAGTGAGGTTCAGATGCATGCATGTAGACTCCAGTCATGAATCTGTCCTGATTCACCCACCACTGCAAATGGTGATGAAATGCAAGTCCTAGGAAGATCAGTGCTGGTAGAGAATCTTTGTGAGGTTTTGACCTTGCAAGGAGAAACTGTGGAGGTCGCATACAAAAACATCCTAATATAAGTCACAGAAAGGTCAGGTACAGTTGCACACACAAAGAAGTTTCTGCTTGCAGTATCTCTAACAGAGCCAGGATTCAATCTGTCCAATCCATTGGAACTTTGACTAGGTTCTGGTTTATGATGAAATTCATCCCCATGTAAACAAAGTCTTGTGATGGAGTATGCAAAGATTGCCTGAGGATGGGCAAAAGATCCAATGAGTTACCAAAGACCAACAGTGATTCAGATCCTGAAGAGATTGGATTGGAACATGGTGGATCAGCCAACTGTATATATACTGGAGAACTGGTACTTTCCCAGTAACTGGAGGTATCCACCCACTATTCCCAAACTTGGGTGAAAACTCCAGATGTGGAAGAAATTCCTAACAGTAGGACCCATAATTTAAAAACGTCCTGGTTGAAGCAAAGCCAGAGATATTTGCAGTGAGGATGAAATACATGGGTGTGTAGCCAGGCATCCTGCAGTTTGATGGAGACTGCCCAATTGCATGTTCAAAGCACACTCCGGACTGAAGCAGTCTCAATCTTGAGAGGTTCTTCCAGAACAATTAGTTTAAAAAAACACTGCTACATGCAAATTTGTTCTGGTAAATTTAGCACCTGTCTGATCATATCAACCGCCCTGAAAAAAGACAAACTATCTGTGCTTGTTTTACACATAACTTACCAAGGATAAGGCTAGTTGCACAAGGAATTGCATTATATTTGACAATTCTTCGCTCTAAGGGAGGATCTATCCATATCAAACAGACTCAGTTTTTTCGGCACAAATAAGAAAGTTAAAAATAGCTATGGGTAAGATATAGCTGCTATTAAAAAAGAAATAGTATGTTGGTTGCCTGAGATCACCTCAGTGCTGTCCATTATCAGAATAACCCTAATTGTAATTGTGGTGTGCCACCTTATTTTTCTAGTCTATTCAAACAAACCAAGCTTTCTAAAGGCAAACTAAACACTGAGTATACAGGAATAAAAATCACTCAATTCCATTAACATCCATTCGATATAGCAAGAGATTTTCAATTTTTGTAACTTATAAAAGTTCAGTATGCCAAATGTTTTCAATAATTTTGGTCAATAGTATAGAGTTATATTAAGATAACAATTTTTCTTGTAACAATAACTGCACTTTGATTGAACAATTATTTTTATTTGGGATAATTCACAAAGTACATCATAAACAATGTGAGGCATATGTTCTCAACAGAAGAGTTATCTCCCTTTGTATTTGTTTGATGCTATCTGCCAATAAGATTGTGCCATATAAATATGCAAGACCATTTTTGAGACTTGCTAAGTCACAATGTGGAAACAGGACTGCAAAAATGTATGCTGAAAAGTTCCAAAGAAAATCGTGATGTTTCTGACAGATTTTGACAGCCACTTCAATCTTTACAAGGTAGGCTTGAATCATGATGCATGTGACTAGCAATGGATTTATCAATTTTAGGAAGGGGCATGCTTTTTTAAGTGATGTACATGTATTATAATGAACATAACAGACAAACTGACTAGTAGGGAAGTATAGGATGGATTCGGAGGATCATTATCTTCTCAGATATGTTACATATATACTTGTGTACAAGGACTGATCCAACTGCAAACTGTGTTGACTCAGACATGCTGTGTATAATGCACCAGCAGATCTAGATCTATATGATTTGTTATGAATAATCAATAGAACAAACAACACAAACCCTGATCTTTTGGTGTATTATGCACTGGCAGAGCAGGGTCTGTGTTATTTGCAGCTGAATTAAACTTATAAGTATATAGCACATACAGTCATACTGAGTATAGTCCATTTGATATCAGTCATATTTCGAACATTTTTCATAATATACACACACAAAATGCATATGTAGAGACAGAGACAGAGAGAGAGCATATGTCCCATGACAACCATAATAGCAAGTGTACTCTGATATCAACTGAGCAAAGTGAACCATAAATCTGTTTTATAGTGCAAGATTTCAGAATGCCGAGTAACAGTCTGTAGAAAAGGGGCCTTGTGAATTCATATAGCATTGCTCGTCAGTGGTTTCATAAATGTTCTGTCCATAAATTTAGTCACCTACCCACAGTCTATCATCTCAAATCTAACAATGGTCAGGAGATGAACAGTTCCAACAATAAAATTAGCCACATAATGCATGTGTGAAAAATGCAACCAATCCTTATTCAGCCATATCCCCCTCCCATACTCCTAGCCTCTAAACTAATCATATTTTTGTCTAGGCACGCATCAGATTCATCATAGAAATTTGTTTTCTTTATATATAAAAAATATAAATATTATCCTCTTCTTTCTTAAACACAAAAATTTCAATTAGTGATAATTCTGTTTTGATTACCGCTGCACAGTGACTTTAGATTTGTGTGGGGCCCCATTGGCCTGCATGTCTAGCAGTGACTGAATGGCGGCAGCAGTGTCAGCAGAATCGGCAGTGTGGGTGAAGGTGTTCCCATGTTCATCTGTCACATCGTACTCAAACCATTCATTATTGGGAAGAGTCTGTGAGGAAATTCCTGTCAGGGATAAAATCGAAATACTCTGAGCATTTTTTATTTTGTAAGGCTCAAATGTAACACTTGTAAACTCACAAAATGCAGCTAATAGGCCCCTTTCACAATCCTGCATGTTGTATCTCCTGCTGACAGCATGTCAAGAACAAGGCTACAGGTGTAAAATCACTGCCAAACGTGTTAATAACAAACTGAATATGGTGATACATTTAATGAATGCACTAAAATTGCTCTACTTACATCAACACGATAAACTATACTTTCCTCAACAAAATATCACCTTAAAAGTGTTGCTGTAAAAACCAGCGCAAATATGTACTGTAACCTTCTGAATAAATTTATTTCTTCTTTGTGACAAAATGGTGAGATGAACTGTAGCCACAAAAAAAGTGAAAATGACAGATACCATCATTTTGTTGTCACTTTAGCATATTCCATTACTGGTCTCCTTTCAGTATAGTGTTTATCCCGTAAATGCAATTAAAAAAGAGTGTTGTTAACAATTTTATATTCCTTAAATGCAGGTGAAAACCAGAGAGTAATCAATGATTACATAACTCACTTATGCATAGCTTTGAGTTGTCTTCATTAATCACTGTAAACATTACCTATGGAGAAACATTAACTATGTTGAAAATAAATTCCAAGTAAATTGATGTTAACTGTTGCTCACACACGAGGTATACACTTTAAGCCCTGCTTTCAATTAACATGACACAAGAAATACACTCTAAGTCTTCCCTGCAATTAACATGATAGAAGGTATACACTCTAAGTCATGCTTTCAATTAACATGGCACAAGGTATAAAAAGTCCTGCTTTTGATTAATATGACACAAGGTATACACCCTAAGTCTTCCTTTTAATTAACATGGCACCAAGTATACACTCTAAGTCTTGCTTTCAATTAACATGACAAAATGTAAAGACTCAAAAGTCTTGCTTTCAATTAAGAAGACATGAATTCTACAACCTAAGGCTTGCTTTTGATTAACAAGACAAAATGATAACCAGAATTACTGATTACTGACAATTGTGAAACTCATCTACTGTGGAAAATGCAAGTTGAATTTTCAAGCTCTTGCTTCTTTTTGCAAGAGCTAAATTTTATAAATTTACAGATGCTCTAAGCAAACGCAAACATAGATTTCAACTTGATTATTACTGTGACTTAATTCCTGTAACTCCTGGTAAAAACACTCAAAATTTAAACAAATCACCACATGTAAAATCAATCTATAAATTTGTTCAAACTCTTTAAGGGCTTGAAATTTGTTATCTTAGGCAGGTGACTGAATTAAAGGTATCACTGTTGCAGCAAATTTAAGATTCTTTTACAAGTCTAATGTCTAACTCTTCCTTACCTTTTGTTTGACTAGCTGTGTCGGTGTGGGAGGATTCGGATGAGACAGGGACATGCGTGTCATCAAGACCTATATGAGCATCTCCTGCCCCGTTTTCGTTTGATGATGGCACTATTCCTGCTGCATGAATCAGATCCTGTAGAAATGTGCTCTGCCTGTGACTTTCAGAGTCAGATCTAGCCTGCAGAAACACATGAATCGGCGTTTTGTTCAGTAATGTATATTGCAAAACACTGAGTGAATCATGTTAAATGCTAAATGAAGACCAAGAAAATCCTGTCAGGTGCTAAATACTACAATTAGAATGTATCAAGATTTTCCAATGTAACTACAGTGGAACCCTGTTTCCTGAACCTTTAAGTATTCCAGTTCCTTTCAGGAAAAAGTTAGTTCTTTTTCCCTGCATATTTTAAAAAATTACTTTCAAATCTCATTCAAAGAATGACCAAGCTGGCTGAAATTTCTAGTTCCCCTTATGGCTTGATTACACCAGTTGTACTGTGTTATTTATATTAATTTTCCAACAAATTTTCCATGATTAAAAATATATTCAACATCTGATAGTGTTTTAAAGGCAAATACAGATTAGTTTATATCTAATGCATGTTAACAAGTCAAATTCAGTGGAGTTCTTTGCATAAAAGATAGCAACAAAAAGGATTAAATAAAACATTTTTAGAACACGTCAAATAAGCCTCATTAATTTAGATGAAATTAATTTTATCATGGTTCACTCAAAACCCTTACTGAATGGAATCAACAACATTTTGGCTTTGAAAATGTGCATTTTACAAATCAGAAGCAGTCTCTCATAATATTTTTGACATAGGATCATGTCCTAATCTACAGGACGCATCACTAAAAAATAAACAATTTAAATTCGTATAATTGGCATGTAACTCATTTCAATGTACGGAATACAAATGGTAACTTCAATCTGCTTAACTGCATATGTTTTGTACAAAGAAAGCTTTTAGAAAAGGGTGGTTTTAAATGTTGAGAAAAAGCCTTTAAAATTTATGTACCTCTGTACAAAATGAAGGACTGATTTGTTAAAATCCAGGTATACCTGGCTGGTGCCTTAATATCAAGTTTCAATGTTATCTGACTGCCTACTTTATATATTTAATGCAATCAGTGTCAATTACAGTCAGAGTATGATACTATGCATGGTAAAAATTGCATAAGCTGTTGTAGATTTTTAGGCATTTAGCATGGTATGATAGTGAAGTTCACCAAAAAAGTTGTGAGAGTGGGAGTGGAACAAATGTAACTATTGATGTCAATGTTTAACCCTATGTTCCTAGTTCAAAGTACCAAATACTAAAATAAACATAACAATACATTTTAGTTATCTTTACATATTAAATGGGGAACTGGGGAATATAAACTTTTTTATTTTTCTCTTACATTCTGTATCAAGATCGCATATCACAGATGACATGTCAACATCTTGGCACAATGTGATGCTAGACTGCTCCTCATACATTTGCACAAGATACATGTATATAGTATGGAGCTAATTATGGGGTAACCAATCTACTTGACCAATCAGACAGCATGAGCACTTGGACTGATTATACATTATGTTTAGGGCAAGCACCCTGATGATCCATACAGCAACTGTACCTGGACTACCATATGTCCTCACTTATAAATCATCCATACAGCACTTGTACCTGGACTACCATAAGTACTCACTTATAAATCATCCATACAGCACTTGTACCTGGACTACCATATGTCCTCACTTATAAATCATCCATACAGCACTTGTACCTGGGCTACCATATGTCCTCACTTATAAATCATCCATACAGCACTTGTACCTGGGCTACCATATGTCCTCACTTATAAATCATCCATACAGCACTTGTACCTGGACTACCATATGTCCTCACTTATAAATCATCCATACAGCACTTGTACCTGGACTACCATATGTCCTCACTTATAAATCATCCATACAGCACTTGTACCTGGACTACCATATGTCCTCACTTATAAATCATCCATACAGCACTTGTACCTGGACTACCATAAGTACTCACTTATAAATCAAGTCAAACTGCAAACAACAAAGATTCTGCTGCTGTGCCATAGCATAATGCACCTGACAATCAGGGTCTTTGTTGTTTGTTCTCCTGATTACTCCTAACAAACTGCACAGACCCAGATCATCCACCACATTATGCAACAGCAGACCTGAGACTGTGCAGTTGGACTTGTCTTAAAAATGAGTATATATGCTAATTCCACAATCTCTGCAAATTCTAGTATGAGTTAAATAAATGTAATTCACTATCAGTTCAGTTATGACTTTATTACGTATTTTTAATGTGATCAAGTGGCAGCTAAAAATCCTGGTTTTCCCCCAAATGCAGACCTACCAACCCTAACAAGACCTCGGTTGCGTAGGTGATATTTTGCCACCAGTTTGACCAGTTTTCAGTAAGGTGTAACAAAAAATATCATGTACTGCTCTTTTCAAGTTGGAAAACATGCATTTAAAAGGTTCAGAAGTGTGATCCGAGACTGATGCAATGGTAGTAAACATTACATTCAACTAAGTACATGTAGACCTCAATTACTTCCACTTCAGTGTTCACAAACTGAAGATCCACATGCTATGGAGTCAAATGGTTTATTGCAGCCTCTCAATTTTTAATCCTAGGGTATTTTTTTTTTTAATTTCATGTGGTTACAACCGACAATCATCTCATCCACAAGACATAAGTCAACACACGATGTTCAATAAACTTAATTGTTGCCCTTCCTGACTTTTTCCCAAGAATCCAAATATTCCTGTTTGTTCTTCCATGCTTACAACTTTTAAGAGGCACATTGTCCGTTTCCTCTTGAACATGTATCATTTGCTAGATGCCATATCTAAATTCTTTATGCAACAGTCTGATCATGCAGCCATTTTGCATGCATAAATATGTGCAGTTTAAGGTGTCAGAGGTATTTGTGTAAAGTTAGTCTGGTTCTCTGACAAACTCCACTGAACCTAATATGAAGCCCAGATCCGAATCAAACATGCTGAAGCCAGTATCTAGATTTTACCACAACAATCGTATTTATGCAATGGTTGCTATTTTAAGGGTCATTTCCATAAGACCTGTGGTCCAATCGTTAGAGCTGGCTGGTCCACAGCTGTGTTGCGTATTTGCAAAATTAAGGGGCTTTTCTTGATCGGGTACAAACCTCTTCTTTCTGTAGACTTGTTCCCAGTTACCTGGTAATGTGGGAACCAAATAATTTTACAATTATGAATGCAGGTCATCAAATTGCTTCTACGAATATTTGTGTAAAATTTACAATCATACATACTTGCGAAATTCACTCTTGAATGTAAGGCCTGACTAACTAAAACAAATGTACCTTTTATGGAGGGAAAAGGATACAAACTACAATTCATTCTCTTCTATGATTTATTCTCATTCTAACTTCAGCATTTACTATCTTACCTGCCTAACATGGTCTTGGTGAGCAGGGGTGGTGACAATTACCCTCCTCTCTGACAGCGACCTGCTAAGGTTAGCTGTTGTTGTTGTTACTACGTACTGCTTACTGGGATCTTGCTTCTGGAGAAAACTCACTAATTCCTTACATACAGAAAAAGATGTGGAATTAGTAACAGTGAAGTCTGTTGACTATATACATATATATATATATATATATATATATATATATATATATATATATATATATATATATATATATATATATATATATATATTCCAGGGCTGTTTATAACCTTGTGTACCAATTTACTGCACTTATTCCATTCAGGGATCGACTTATTATTTCAAATTTTCAAGATACAATTTGTACTTTTCAAGTTATTTCTGTGATTTTTCATTTTCCTTTCATACATTTACAACAAATGTTTGATGCCATGAGCTGCTTTGAAATTATATACTCTATAATCAGGTATATATTAACAAGTGATTAAAAGACTGAACAACAATAACAAAATGTCCTGGCAGGCTTGAGATCACTCTCCTGACTGACATCTACCAAATACAACAGCAGTCAAGCAGGGACTCAAACCCATATGGACAGAGATGAGATACGAGTGATCAGTAAAGGCATGCACCATAATCATTCAATCACACTTAATTTAAAATGTGGAGCTTTTTAAGATTTTTCTCTCTCTTCAGACCTTTTTTCTTGTTAATAAACTGAATCTCAGAATGTTCAAACGGTACATTTCCTTGCATCGCTCACCCGTTCAAATGGACTGGAGATGACTGTTGATGATGTAGCTGATTTTAAACCAGATGCTGGAGTTGTTGGCAGAACAGATCGTTTTGCCTGGGTTTTCTGAACAACTATCACATTTGGCTTGGTACCTTAGAAAAAGAAAAGAAAAAAAACCCCATCTAACCAAAATATTATTAACAATTTCATACATAATAAAAACGTATTTGATGACATGATCACCATTTTGCTATGTCTGAAAACAATTTACATTTCGTCACAACTCTAATTTGTGTAGCTATTAACATTAAGTTCAAGTGAAAAATTGCTCAATTTCTATAAATTCTCTGCTCATTTACACAGAAATTGTAGTAATATAGCTCAGTGGAAAGAAGTGGGCAAGAACTTGTTAGCAATGTTAAAAAAAATACTGTAGACCTGTATTAGGATGGAAGAAGTATGACTGAAATCATCAGAATACAGAATGACCACAGCGTACCATTGTTCCAATTTGATATGTAAATTTTTGTATGTGGTCCTGTAAATAACAGGTAAAGAAGTGGCATAAATAGGTCACTGGTTGAAAAGTATTACTGTTAGGTGGAAAGACATGTGAAACAAAACAGAAGGGATGCAATGAGTTATAGTTCAATTCAATAAAAACAAGCAAGTGCATACCAGTAGACAAACAGCCTGACATCATTTACATAGTGTTATGTATACTTAATATGTGTTGTTTGTTAGCTTTTCTTAATGACTGTATGTTATGTATAACTGTATTTTGCAAATGACCTTAATCTAAAATCAAGTTAATGTCCTACCTGACCAGTGACATTTATTCTGTAAAAATACTACATAGTTAATATTTCTCTAAGATTATATATTAAATATTCAGATCATTATTACTGGAGATAAATATATTCTTTGAATTTGAGCCTAGGACATCAGTTTTCCACCTGAAAATTCCTAAACTTGACAACTTGTTTTAGAGAGGAGACTGGCCTTTATCCTGACTCTATTATTGTATCTTAGCATTTTATATCAATATTGTTCACATAAAATATTATTCATTCTTACCTTAACATCAAAAGTAGAGTCAGTCTTATTGCTGTGTTCAGTTTTTTAATTTGGGTGGATATATTTATTCAAATTACTATTCATTGGAATTATAAAGTGCTCAATAATATTCTTGGACTAACACATTAATTTGGAATTATGGCGACTTCAGTCAATAGCATTTTGGATTAGAGTCAAACCCGATTATCTCGATTACATTGGGGGTGTAAAAAAGCATCAAATTAACAAGTTCCCAAGATATCAGGGTTGCATGCAGATCTGATTTTAATCAGACGGACTGCAGAACAATGATTATGCATCTGAAGCACCAAAAATGTTATTAAAAACAAAAGGCATTTCTAATGCACTATAAAAATAATAATTCAGTCATACCAGGTTGCAGGGAAGAAAAAGATTGGAGGTCTTTTAAAAGAGATTAAGTAACAAGTCAAACATTTTTACAACACTTAAGTTACTGTAAGAATGTCAGTGGTTTTAAGTTCTTATTATTTCCGTGAATAACTGCATCCCTTTGGTAGCCTCAGCAAGGCAATTGTTTTCCCACACTGACCAAAATCTAGGCCAATTTAAGTACATGTACATATAGGACTGGACTGGGGGGGGGTAAAAATATTTTCTTTTGTTAGTGTTGGCTTTAACTAATATAACTGACCAAAAACTGCGTGCAAATCGGTCCCTTCTTTTTATCATCAGAGGATCTTTTATACCGGTGTGCCAATTTTTACAAATACAATTTGCCTCTGTTCCGGAAAAATAAAAATTAGGCTGCTGATATTCATGTACCGACAAACTGTAAAATGTGTTTCAAGTCTTTAAAGTTAACCGTCTCAACATCAAATTCTGTAAGAAGCCGACTTAAACAATTCATAGAGTTGCAGTCGCATATCCCTCCCAACTTTGATCACTGATGGTATGCAACTACACAGCACCAGAAGGTAGAAGCAAGGCTTTGATATTCGATTCAAACTAAAATAATGCAATTGAAAGCAGTCTCCTTTCTGTTTCGTAATCATGGCACAGCGCTGGACAACTTCATTAAAATAAATACTGGGTGCTATGATTTAAAAGAAAATAAAATTTGCTTTTATTTATTTGTGTTCAAAACAAATTAATAACGTCTTTTGTTGGGGGTAGAGTGGGTACCAGTTGAGTTGGAAATTTTGCCAGTTTCTATTTATAGATGATTGTAAGTCATGTGATCTAGTTGTGCTAAATTTTAAGGTTTACATTTTAACTATTTACTTTATTAGTGACTCAGAAGCAAAGCTGTTAATTGTGTATGGATTAAGTTGGAGACTAACAGTGACGATTTTGGAATGCAATTACACTATAGTTTGTTCCAAAAAGCATCGTGAATTTTATCCTATCTGTAATTCTGTCAATTTTCATGTCAGTGTCATTAAATGTAGCTCAAAATATCTAATTCGTTAGAGATATATAGTGTATAACGAATTAGGTATTTTTAGCTAAATTTAATGATGCTGACCTGATAATTTACCGAGTTACAGATTGATAAAATTCATGATGTAATGTGGAACAAACTATAATATCCGCGATGGACATAAAAAGTTACATTTTGTCAAATTAAGTGGGTCCACATGTTACTTTGGACCGAAACTTATGCCTGATATAATAGGGTTATCGACTTAGCAGGGGTGGAGATAAGAGGGGAAAAATTAGCATAACAAAGGATTTTTTGGGACCGGACCAAAACACTCCAGATAAATGGATTCTCGATATACTAAACAGACTCTTAACAAATTCTAGGTCATTGGCACATTAGAGACTAAGGGTACATCAACACATTCAACATTAGAATTTATCTGAATACCACTGGAATTCAATTGGAATTTTATACATTTGGTCTTTTGATAGAATTTTCAGGACTATTTGAGATTAACTTCACAAAAATGTAAGATCTTTTTAAATGTACACTTTGTATTCATGGGAAATAAATTATTTGTTACATTTTACAAAACTGACAAGATTTTTGGTATTTTGTGTTCCTCAGTTTAATATCATCAAATCATAACAATAACCACGGATGTAAATACTACATTACTAGATGGTGTAATAAAGGAGACAAACTGCAAACAGGTGGACAGGGTGGTATTTTCCAACAAGGCAGATGATCACTGGAATTGATTAACATAGTAATATTAGGAAGAGCAACAATGGTTGGAGGGTTTAACGCCATTTTCCAGCACCAGATAGGCTATACATGGCTGCCAGTATAAATGGTGGAGGAAGAACCAGGGAAAACCCCGGAAAGAACCACCGACCCACAAGAAGCTACTGGCAAGCTTTCTCACATACCCACATTGGCCATAAGTTTTACCATACAGGCATGAACTACATTGGCAGATTAAAGCACCTGCTGTACCCTCTGGCTAGCTCTATTTTTTATATGAAAACCCAGATCTGGACAAAGTCTACTCATAGCAATACAGGTGATGCTTGATTTATGCCAACTTAATTATTAATGTGCTTTCGTTTTTAAATAATTTACAATGAAGAAATAACATTCAATATGCACCATCAACCATATTTGTATACCATTGCTGATGCCAAGTGCTGTGACTTGAGTATAGCTCACATTAGTGCATTTACATTACTTTCAATTTAAGCATAACCTGACAAAATATATCAATGACATACATAAATCAAGCATCACCTGTATCCAAAATTTGATGGCAATGATAAAATTTATTTATTTTTGGTATTTTTGTTCTACAAGTCCAAAACCAAAATTTAATGGTCATTTCAGTAAGCCTACAACACTCAGGTCTGCAATATTGGTAAATCATTAAAAATGAGTCCCAGTACTTTCATGATGAGGGTATAGTACTTACTCATCAAGATGCACCTCCACCAAGTTGAATGATTCCTGGTGTAATGCTTATGCATGTTGTTGTTGTTGTAGGGTTTAACGCCATTTTCAGCACATGATAGGCTATACATGATGGCCAGTATTAACGGTGGAGGAAGAACCCAGGAAAACCCTGGAAAGAACCATGACCCACAAGAAGCTACTGGCAAGCTTTCTCACATACCCACATTGGCCAAAACCGAGACTCGAACCCACACAGACAGAGATGAGATAGCAGTGATCCGTAATGGTGAGTGCTTTAGGGTAATGTATGAACAACTAATGTACACATACAATGTTACATTCATTAGTACCTTCCAATGGGGTATGTACATGCATAAAGATAAACTCATTAGCCCCTTCCCCATATGGAATGTACTATGAAACTTACTCCAACATAGGACTTAGGAGAAAAGAATGACCGAGATGCTACAAGACAGTATGTACACATACATGCTTTTAATATCAACACTGAAGCACAAATCAGTATGGTACCTCTCCTCTACTTCATACAGTAAACTAAACAAACTTTCAAAATAACCTTCATCTAGTGTGTGGATAGAATCTCTTAGTGCTCATGCTTTTCTTAGATACATTGTAATTAGTCATTAAATAATTAACTTCTCAAATATAATCTGCCTGGCATCTAACACCATAAGAACAGTGTCATAATTTCAGAAGAAATAAGATAATAATTCAGTTTAACTGCTGTTCTTCATGTTCAAATGTTTGCTAACTTTGTCTTAATTCTGCATTAAAAAATGATGTTACCTGATAACCCTGTTCCTTTGACAGCTGTAAGATGAAGAGTTTTGGGATTGACAGTCACAAGGCTAGATCCCTTGGTAGCAGAAATGATCTTTCCTCCCTGGGTTTGGATGTTTAAAATTTTGGTTCCACCTTGACCTGCAGTAATGATAAATATAAAACTGAAATCTGTAATCAATTTAATGTTAAAACTAACTACATACCTATACATGTTTCTACATGTATGTCTATGTATTCATCCATCCATACATCATAGTATCTATCAGTGCCCCCCCCCCCGGACACATCTTCAAACCACAATGATAAGTTTTACAAAAATGACTTTTCAATGTGTCTCTGCATTGGTCCCCCTTTTATTTGGCCCCAAAGTCCATTTCACACCTGCTTTATAAGACTAGAATCCCTTGGCACCAACAAGTTTATTCAAAAGTATTGGCCAGTAGCTGATATATTAGTGAAAAAACTGTTAATTTACCCCCTATGAGCAGTCTCATAATGGTGCTTACAGATAGAAATCACATCAGAATTTGTCGATTTCTTAATTCAACAAATTGACATTTATTCCTACATGCCAATAATGTACTTAACTTTAATGTGATAAGTACCTAAAGCATTGCTCAAGTTAGGTAAAACCAATAAAATTTTACAGATACCTGAATAGAATTTATGGTGTACTGTCAATAAATATTGTGCAATGCAAGTTGTATATCATGATAAGTACCCTATATTAAGTGAGCTGTTGATACCCAGCCCTAGTATACACTTTGCATATCCTCAAATATCCAGCTCCATTATATACTATCTGCATATCCTTGGATACCTAGCAACAGTATATAACACAAGCAGATCCAATGATACTGAGCTCTAGTAACTCTACGTGCATATCTTTAGTTACCCAGACCTAGTATACACTACCTGTATATCCTTAGATACCTACCCCTATTATACACTACTTGTATATCCTTTGCCTGCATATCCTTAGATAAGCAGCTGTAGCATTCACTACCTATATATCTTTAGTTACCCAACCCTAGTATAAGCTACTTGCATATCCTTAGATATCAAGTCCTAGTATACACTAAATGCATATCCTTAGTTAAATAAAATCTTGCTCTAAATAAATATGAAAATCTAATTGCATTACTTTGGGACCAGTTAGAGGCTTTGCACCTTTAGGCCCAACCCACTGACTGCAAGGGGGATAACTCTTTAATAGGACTAAAAAAGATATTTTCCAGCTGCTAAATGATAGAAATATTTTTTAATCATCCTGCAAAATGTTAAAACACTTACCTAAAATTTATATCAGATTTCATACAGTGCTACAGGGCCTTTAAAAATTTTCAAGGGGTATTTGTTCTTCCAAAAATTCAATTTTCTCCACATGTTACTCTGCTTGTCACTGAATAAATTGGTACAAAATAAAACTATAGCATAGAAGTTATTCCATCTTGTGTCTTTTGATCCACTCCATTTTAATTTGTTACTTGTTCATTATTTTGAATTCAATTTTCTCCACATGTTACTCTGCTTGTCACTGAATAAATTGGTACAAAATAAAACTATAGCATGGAAGTTATTCCATCTTGTGTCTTTTGATCCACTCCATTTTAATTTGTTACTTGTTCATTATTTTGAAAAATCCATAAATTACTAAAATGTTTCAATTTAAAAAGTGTTAGATTTTCAAATTAACTGGTTTGTATTTCCTCAGATAAATCAATTTCAAGGTTGTATGATTCATTTATATTAAATACAATACTGTGGGTATCAATCTTTTGGTTTTGCAAAAAAATTACATTTTCTTCAGTAGTACTACTAAAAGGAATCCTATTTTCTTCAGAAATGAATAAATGTTTGTTAAGCCACTGAATCTGTGGTTTCTATAAAATCCATGAAACCCATTCAATATTGTTCCCCATGAAACCTGGTATCCCATAAATAAAACCTAATTCCGAAAGCATATGGCTCATTGACAAACTCTGAACAAGAAACCTTTTCATGAATTTCACTGACCTGCCACAGCAGTGATGGGTCGATTCAGGACTGTAACAGTAGATGTTGTATTACCACTGGAGCTAGCGCTAACCACTATGACTGGAGTGCCTGATGATGTGCTAGTCAGCTGACTTGGCCTTGGCAAGATCTTACTAGCAACTCCTGGAATACTTTGACTAATGATCTTCATCCCTATAGAACAAAAGATACAGGATTACCCCTCAATGATTAACAAAGGATAAAGAATTATCCCTCAATGATTAACAAAGGACACACGATTATCCCTCACAGATTAACAAAAGACACAGGATTATCCCTCTATGATGAACAAAGGATACGGCATTATCCCTCAATGACTAACAAAGGATAAAGGATTATCCCTCAATGTTTAACAAAAGACACAGGATAATCCATCAATGATTAACAAAGGATACAGGATTATCCTTCAATGATTAAGAAAGGACATGGGATAATCCCTCAATGACTTACATAGCATTTCACTTGTAACAGAATGCCCTAATCTTCACGACTTCAAAAATTAAATTCAGAATGTTTTTAGATCTGTGTTAATGCAGTTTGTGAGAATTAATCAGTATAACAAACACAGATCCTTGTCTGCAGACGTATTATGTTAGGACAGATCAGGGTCTATGATGCATGAAACTGGACCCGACGCATATACTTGGATAGAAGCTGGATCCAACTGCAAACTGCAGATTCCAGATCTGCTACTACATAATGTGTCAGCAGATCTGGGTCTATGCTTTCTGTTTGGAATAATCCACTGAACAAACAACACAGACCCTTATCTGCTAGCACTTTATGCAACAGCTGAGCTGGATCAAATTTCTTTGCATTTGGATCCAACTTGTGTATGGTATATACAAGTCAAAGTCTTCTGTATTTTTCCTAATCTCTAACTGGAATTTCTGAAGGTGTGAGTTTTCGATATTTTGCCAAAATTAATATTTGATCATCCATTCAAAGTCTTGTAGTGAAAATCCCATACTGATATGATCATCCATTCACAGTCTTGTAGTGAAAATCCCATACTGATATGATCATCCATTCACAGTCTTGTAGTGAAAATCCCATACTGATATGATCATCCATTCATAGTTTTGTAGTGAAAATCCCATACTGATATGATCATGCATTCAGTCTTGTAGTGAAAATCCCATATTGATATGATCATCCATTCAAAGTCTTGTAGTGAAAATCCCATATTGATATGATCATCCATTCAAAGTCTTGTAGTGAAAATCCCATACTGATATGGTCATCCATTCAAAGTCTTGTAGTGAAAATCCCATACTGATATGATCATCCATTCAAAGTCTTGCAGTGAAAATCCCATACTGATATGATCATGCATTCAGTCTTGTAGTGAAAACCCCATACTGATATGATCATCCATTCATAGTTTTGTAGTGAAAACCCCATACTGATATGATCATCCATTCACAGTTTTGTAGTGAAAACCCCATACTGATATGATCATCCATTCAAAGTCTTATAGTGAAAATCCCATACTGATATGATCATCCATTCAAAGTCTTGTAGTGAAAATCCCATTCTAATATGATCATCCATTCAAAGTCTTGTAGTGAAAACCCCATACTGATATGATCATCCATTCAAAGTCTTGTAGTGAAAACCCCATACTGATATGATCATCCATTCACAGTTTTGTAGTGAAAACCCCATACTGATATGATCATCCATTCAAAGTCTTGTAGTGAAAATCCCATACTGATATGATCATCCATTCAAAGTCTTGTAGTGAAAATCCCATACTGATATGATCATCCATTCACAGTTTTGTAGTGAAAACCCCATATTGATATGATCATCCATTCACAGTTTTGTAGTGAAAACCCCATACTGATATGATCATCCATTCACAGTTTTGTAGTGAAAACCCCATACTGATATGATCATCCATTCACAGTTTTGTAGTGAAAACCCCATACTGATATGATCATCCATTCAAAAGCAGCAATAACATTATCAAGATGGCTGTTGTGGCAGTTATATTGGACATCAGATTTACACCATTTTATTTAGAACCAACTAGACACCCCCAGAGGTCTTTTGATGAAAACCGCATTGCAATATGATCTTCCATTCAGGAGGATTGTTGCTGTAGGGTTTAAAGTCATTTTCCAGCACCAGGGAAAACCCCAGAAAGAACCACCAACCGACGAGAAGCTACTGGCAAGTTTTCTCACATACCCACATTAGCTGAACCCAAGACTTGAACCCACACAGAGGTGAAATGGCAGTGATCCGTAACTGTGAGCGCTTTGGACCATTAGGCCACTCGGAGCCCCCCATTCAGGAGGAGAAGCAATAACAAGACTTTTCAAGCTGTATGTTGTACTGGCCAGATAGGATATCATATAGGCACCATTCTTTTAAAAGCAACTAGACACCATAAGACTTTTAAAGAAAACTCCATATTAATATTATCCATTCAGGAGGAATAGCTATAACAGAATTTACAAGCTAGCTGCCTGCTGTTGTAAATACAAGATTTTCAAGCTGACCATTTTGGTGGACATACTGGAAACTGGATTAAAAGTGAAATAAAAGTTTAAAATTTGAAGGTCTTTTTTCTCAAGTTTTGTTAGGTGTTTAATGTAATTAAATGATGTTTACACAAAGAATGGAGTCCAGCCAGGGCATGTGATATGGGTCAGTTCAAGGTCAGTGGACACCAAGGTCAGGTCAGTGGACACGCACATTAAGTTGGATTAGCAATCAGCCAATCAGAGACAAGGGTCAGCTGTGCTGAGGTAGCTGACAGCAGTCATTCACTTTACAAGTGATTAGCATTGAGAGTGGTCTGTTCTGTTTTGTATTTTATTCCATTCTGAGTTGCTTATTTTCGAACTTGACAGTCTGCCAGGACTCATTTATAGCCTATACTGGATATATGTTGATATAGTTTTGAATTTCAAACCAGTTACAAAATTATCTCCATCGTGAGCATAACATTTATTAAAAATCTGAAAAAGTATGATTTGATTTTGTTTCAAAATAAAATGAAAATAAAGATTAAATGAAAAATAATACAGAATTAAAAAACAAATACCTGCAAGTGCCAATAAACTCTTGTGCTATCTCCACTACTTGGCTAGCCTAATGAAAACAATGTACAAAAAAAACATTTTTTGTGGAGTCAGGGTAGAGCCATTCATCATTTTGTTCAAATCTTTAGGGCTTTTAAAATTTATTTAGGTTTCCTTCAGTTTTTGAAGACTTTTTAAGTGTCTAAGGTCAAATTAAATTTTAGGTATTTGTAAAAAGTGTTTTATGTCAACATCTAACTCTTTGGATATCAGATTGGCCCCATTCTAATTTACAACCAACTAGACCTTATAAGAAGACATTACGGTGAAACTCCATGTTGATATGACAATCCATTCAAGAGGAGTGACGAGCTTTTCAATGTTGATAATGTGGCAGCCATATTAAATGACCAAGCAGCACCAGTTTCATTTAGGACCAACAAGACCATGGGATGAATGTGTGTGTAAAATTTCATGGCAATCCTCCAAGTAGCTTAGGAGGAGTTGCAATAACAAACCTGCACTAAAGAACATGTCGACATGGACAACAGACCATCCTAAGTGCTTCTAAACTCTGATCAGTAAAGCTTACAAGCAGAAACCTTTAACAGTAACAGATACCTCCTTCTTGTCTTATTTGTATGTTGGATCCCTGCTTGATGATTGGTCTGATTTGAATTCCCTGGTTGACAGCAGACTGTTGAGGGGTTGGCTGTACAGGCTGTGGACCCATGGGAATCACTACACCTGGCTTCTGCTGGGGAATCTGCAGACAGAACAAAATAATATCTTTGTATATCGTAAATTCCCATTTTGCATACTGATCCCTGTACAATAATAAAACTCTTTACTGAAAGATTTCTGATGTACATATTCCAAAACTTTTACCACAAATACTCAATTATTTATATATCTTATGACGATAAACTATTCATATGGACGAAATGGTGTAAAACATGCACAGAATGTGTTGCTGTTGTTGTTATTATGGACTAACCATTTTGCAGCACACGATCAGCTAGCCATACATGGCAGCCAGTATATCTGGAGGAGGAAGAACCAAGGAGAACCAACCGAAGAACTACTGACCCATAGAAAGATTCTGGCAAACTTTCTTACATACCCATGGCAGCTAAGCTCGATACTCAAACCAATGCAGACAGGTGAGATGTCGGTGATCTGTAAAGGCAAGTGTCTTAGACCACTCAGCTACCCAGAGAATGTTTTCAGGTGATCACATATTTCGTATAGTAAAACTGAGTAAAGTTGACTGCACATCTAACTGCAAATGATCACATCCTCACATGGAAATGCAAAATCAATTTGTTCCTGTACTGAGCAATGATCATACCTTTACATAATTTCAGGTTTATGAAACCAGCAACATTTGTAAACATTTCCTTGCCACACAGAATATAGAATCCATAACAACCATGAAAAATATTTTTGCTGACTATACAGTGGAACCCCACTGTAATGCGATAATTGGGGTCCAAAAAATTGGATCATGTTAATAGCAGGGTCGTGTTAATGTGGGGTTTTGACAGTATTTTCCTTTTTTCAGAGAACAACTCATTGGCACATATATGTGTATTCATGTCTAATGTATATGGTATAACGGTACCAATTGCGCAAGTCCAGGTGGGCGGAGCTTAAGGTGTATGGAACATTGTATTCAGAATTAAAGAACAAAACTAGCTGTGATTGGTGCATTATGTAAGACTTGTACTTTCTGTTTGGCTTAAAAAAAAGTTGAGCCTCTTGGCAACATGTGAGTTTGTGTTAATTTCTATCTAGATCATATTTTGTATTTTTTATGATTTTTTTAAAATATGGTACACATGACTGAAAATGTGCTTGTTGTGACTAGATAACTCTTACCCCTGTCTAGTTCCAGTAGAGTTATCTCTCTTAAATGCAATGGAGTACCTGGTTATGTCATTGTCAAATTGACAATCTAGCATTGTTCTATATGACAGCGTGTGACATGCATGCCCAAGTAGGACAGAAAGTATATTTATTTCACAAAACATTAGCATTGAGGTATATGGAAAAACAATTGGTACCGTGATACCTAAAGGAAAGAATAGCCTCACAGTGTTTCCATAGAAACGCATACATGTGGGCGGCATTTTATGAACTATACTAGTTTGATGTAGGAAAACAAATGTATGCTGAACACTTTTGGTCAAATATTGAAAGTTCTTTAAGAATAAAATGTATGAAATCTTTAGAAAATAGCACAAGATGGCTTTGGATGGGGACTTTTGATAACTATAGCTATGATAGATATAGACTTGTGTTACCTGATGCCTTTATGTATGTGCTGTTACCTCCTAGATTGGAATGCATGCAACAAAATAAGTTATGTAAACATAATATAGTTGATTTTGGCCAAATATTGGCTATTGTACCTGCAAAAGATGAAAAATCATGTGTACAAAAACAACTATCTTGTTCTTGTAAGGCATGCCATAAATCAGGATAGAGAACATTCTAAGTACACTTGTAGATAGATCACTTGTACCATGTAGGATGTTCTGGCATGAGTAATTTTTAGGTAATTTATTAAGGATTTGGTATTCCTTCCCATTTTGATTTGAATTGTCCTGCTCTAATTGTCCCTTTTTTTTTTTACACTCTCCTGCTTTGAAATTGTTCATGTAGTTAGTTCAATTCTCTTGCATTCCCTTTTGTTGAAGTAGCAGTGAATACCAACAAACAAGAACAGTTTCCTTAAGTCAGCATTTCCCATTGGCACTTGTATAAGCCCAATTATAATCTACTACTGACTTTCAATTAATCCTATTTCTTTCTGTCAAGCTGCTCTTGTGGAATTTCCATGTTTGGTCCAACATTACAGAATGATAACCATTTTAGTCACACAGTGCGTATTCATTCCATTCAAATCCACACTGTTCTTGAAACTTTGCATCCCATCGCAAGAATCCAAATTGGCATGAGATGATATCTGCATGGTTATGGAAGGCTGCACTCTACATGCCGGCATTGTAGAAAATATGAACTATGTGATATGAAAGAGCTGCGTCATCTCAGAAATTAAAATTACATGACTCTTGAGGTCTCCACTAAACATAGGAGTCTAAATGTTAGGTTCTCACTTTGTCAGTAATGTATTTTGAGATAATTTAATTGCAATGAAGTTAATACAGGTTGTTGATGAACTCATCTATATTACATGGATAATGTATTCAAGGTTACCACACCTTATGTATATCATTCAGTTATCTCCCTTACACCAGTCATAACATTTCAAGGAAATAAAATCTCACATTTTCAGTGACTGATTATGAAAATAAAGAGAAGATTTGTGAAGTATTATATTAGCCCTCAATCTTGATGCAAATGTAAGTAGAAGCAATTTGATAATTTCTCACAGTAAAGTTTACAAGTTAAAAAACTGATAAGGTATGTTCTGCTTGGCTCTGAGATAAGTTTCTCTCTATCTTATACCAATTATTATTAAATTCTTATGTAGAAGAAATATACTTTATATGTATCTATATTATCTAAATTATTCACCCTTTTATATTAGATGGAAATGAACACAACTTCACTTGAAATTTGGGTCCTGTAAGGGATGTTATAGCACAGTTGCCTTTGGGCTGTCCTTGGACCTGTTGGGCCCTGCCCCATATATTTGTCCAAGGTAAGGTCATCAAACTTTCACTTCTCATTTTTCGCATTGCTGATTTTGCCACCTTTAATTCCTTTATCATAAGCTACCTCTCCCTTTTAGATAAACACTTTCCTCCTGTTTTTAACTCCATTTGATGTGCTATACTTAGTGTTTATATTTGGCATTTTTCTGTATTTTATTCCCCTAATTTCACCTCCCAATCCAAACATAACCACTTAGAAGCTGCGATTTACTATATTTGGTGACTGACTGGCTTATTGAAACAATTTTATTCACATTACAAAGGAGGAAAGCTTACTATTTGTGTTACAAAGAGGATGGGTAGGTGGACCTTTGTGTGAGGACTGGTGGTTAGTGACCTCTTGTATCTGTAGATAGTGTAAAGTGGTCAAAGCTTATACTTTATAATAAGATTGGGTCATGTCCACCTGTCTCTGATGTTAAGTTCTGCACCTACCAAACAAATATAAATTCCTTTCTTTTAGGTGAATTGTACATTTTGAAGTAGGACAGGTGCATACTATTTGGTACATTGACCTTTGACCTAGTTATTACATAATATGATATAATGTGATTTATCCCATATCACCTATGTGAAGTTCAATAATTGCTGATATGAATAAGATACAACTCATAGTTGAAAGAATTCATTTTATTTCAAAAGATGATTTTGATGGTGAAGCAAAAGTATGAAAACAATAGTTCAAACAGCTCAATGACATTTCTATACACATTCATATAAGACATAGGTTAGTACCTCATCAAATTGTTTTTCACAAGTGAGACTAAGTATATTTGTTACTTATACAGTCCTGAACTATTTCACAGATTATTGGAAAAATTAAGGTTTGCTATAGGTATAACGGTACCAATTGCGCAAGTCCAGGTGGGCGGAGCTTAAGGTGTATGGAACATTGTATTCAGAATTAAAGAACAAAACTAGCTGTGATTGGTGCATTATGTAAGACTTGTACTTTCTGTTTGGCTTAAAAAAAAGTTGAGCCTCTTGGCAACATGTGAGTTTGTGTTAATTTCTATCTAGATCATATTTTGTATTTTTTATGATTTTTTTAAAATATGGTACACATGACTGAAAATGTGCTTGTTGTGACTAGATAACTCTTACCCCTGTCTAGTTCCAGTAGAGTTATCTCTCTTAAATGCAATGGAGTACCTGGTTATGTCATTGTCAAATTGACAATCTAGCATTGTTCTATATGACAGCGTGTGACATGCATGCCCAAGTAGGACAGAAAGTATATTTATTTCACAAAACATTAGCATTGAGGTATATGGAAAAACAATTGGTACCGTGATACCATATCATGAATAAGGTATCAGCACCATTTACTATCATGCCATTGTGGCATGCAGTTCATCCATAATGCATGTAATTCCATTGAAAACTTACCCACAGATTTTAAATATTCAATAATTTTGTCTCAGATAGTGTCTGAATTCAACGTTTTATATATAGCATGAAAAGGCTATTAACACTCTTTACTTGTCATCTGATATTGTACTGTCAGGGCTTGCAGTTATCCATAATACATTGTACATTTCCAATAATTAACATTTGTACGCCTATTCGTTTGAATGACTATAGCAAGAATAATTAACAATCAACACATGCTTTCAGTGTGCATAAAACTTTTGCTTCAGATTTTGTGAATATCGAAAGAAATGTGTGAAAACTGCTATATTGCGCAAAGTGCAGAGAGCGACTTGGCATTTGTGAACTTGCTTTTCCATAACGGTAAAATATTTTTATAGAAAATGGGAAATTAATAACGAGTTTACAAGCAAACTTCATACATATAAAACCCGAGAACTAAGTGCAGTAGCCCTGCAATGGTCACAAGTCACATTTTAAAAAAAATTAAGCTGAACGCATGCACAATTTCATACCCTATCAGTTGAGCAGCTATTAAAGTGGCCATTATTTACTGGTCAACTGACTGCATCTAATAACACCGCTAAACCCTGCAAACATGTTGGTGATTTTCATTTTTTGATGTTTATTAAATTGTGCTTGGTTGTGTATGCAGTTAAAGAAGAAACACGTGTCTGCTAAGGTCTGAGCAATGATCGTATACAGAATTAACTTCAGACAATCACAAAGATGACTTACTGGCTTTACTCATGGATCAGTAATGAGTAACATTTCCAATAATGATTATTTTGGCATAGCACTTCAAGAACCTGGTGACATTGCTGAATTTCAGAAGCCACACCACGATCATATTATATTTGAATTCATACACGAACTCTTCCCAAAATGATAATAAACGTTTTGCACACTATTTCTCATACTTAAAAAAAATATCTGGGTACAAGAAAAATACACATGTGTATTTCATATTTCAGGAACCATGCCAAGATCGTATTACATCCAAATTCATACACTATCTCTTCACCAAAATGGTAATACATTTTTATACATTATTTCACATACTTTGAACCAAAAATACTTGTTCATGTGCGAATGAATATATACAATTTTGGGAGCCATGCCACGAGTGCATTACAGTCAAATTCTTGTTATCACAGGAAGCATTATAGTGGGGTCACACTGTACTTATAAACACCACTTGTCACATATATCCAAGTTATTCTATAAGCTTTTTTACAAGTCCAGTCCAACTGCAAAAAAGACAGACCCTGATCTGACTTCAAATAATGCACCTTCAGATCTTATTTGTTGTACTGATTGATCCTAATAAATTCCATGGACCCAGATCTGCTGGTGAATTATGCAATGATATTTCTGGATTTGTGCAGTTTGCAGCTGGACTCGACTTTAAAAAAAAAAGAGTACAGACAGTATTATTTATACTGAGAAATTTCTCAACACAAATCAAAATCTCTCATAAAGCAGTTTACAGGAACAACTGGATCTCTTGTAAGCAGAGAAAATTAAAGAGATAAGAAAACTTAATTAAAATACCTGTACAATTCGCTGTCTTGGTATCATTTTTGGTCTTGGCTTTGAAATGCTGATAGTTGGGGTAAGAAATGCTGTGGCAGAGGTGCTAGCCGATGATATTGGCAAAGAAGCTGGGGAAAAAATTATTTTGATAATAAAACAAAATGACAACTTTTTATAAAGCACGCAAAATACATGATTATTACATTTCAAACAGGTCTATTACTAATTTGAACAGTGTATTTCAGGTGTTCCTTTAAAACTACATTACTATTCTTTTTTAAAACATGGTTTCTCCTCATAGAATATCATACAAACAGGACAGTCATGCTTTAGTGGAATAACAATATTGTGTAATGATGTACCCAGCAAGTTCAATGCTGGCTGGAAATGGGTTCGGCAAACAAAACTGCCTATTCTTGCCAGTCAATAAAGAAAACTTAAATCATAATGTTTTTATGTTCTTCTTATACAAAAGAGATTTCTGGTTACAGTTCTGGTGTTTGTTTTCCTATGTAAAACTGCTGGTCACTGTATGTACATGTGCTGATGGTGGTGATAAGAGTGTTCGGTACCCAAATGTCCCCAGTGGTGATTGTAAAGGATATAATTACTTAGATTTCTGTAAACTCTGAGCAAGTATATAAACCATGGCATATATCCTATTGCCTAATCTATCTAAATTGATAAAGTACTAAACACCATCAAGTGATCAAAGCCCAACAAATGTCAATCATTGAAAAGTGATCTCTACCCATAATGTGACTCAAATTAAAATAATGTAGGAAATGCTCTTTGGATTAATATCCAGTGTTAAGGTTAATAATGTAAACATTGTCCAAAAGAAATATGTATATTCAAATTATTTCACCACCGAAATTTGAAAGATAAACTACATTTTTGGTCTAAAACGCTAGAAATGGATCTTGAAATGGGATGTCATCACTACTGCTCCAAATATTACAAGAACTCCCATAATATGCAAATTAGCCAAACCACTCAGAGACTGGTTCTGGAATTGGACCATGAAATACAGCTCTTCTAAATGTTCCTAAACGTATCATGACAAAATTAACCGTATTCAAACAGAGGTTATGGAAAAGAAACCACTATAGGATTGTAAAGCAACTCTACTATTCTGCAACGAACATGAAAATGTGCTCAGTCTGAGGGCTGTATTAATATATATTTCATATTCGTTTTTTCCTTGTTCTGATCTAAATATCCCTCTCCTCTAATATTTTTTCAGTAATATAAAATCCAGTCACACTGATATAGCCTGTTTCACTTAACATCTGGTGGCATTTTTTGCAACACAGACTGGTGCACTACCCAATTCTCTTCATTAATTTCATGAATTGGTAAGATAAATTTATATTAAAGAAACCTTTCTGTTCTCTTGGAAATTTGTCACATACAGTTGCTATAAACAGAAAATAAAGAAAGTGCATTCAGGTCTATGACAGAAAACATACTCTTACACTGCTGTTATGCAGCAATCGTCCTCTTTTTTAATGACAGGATATGAACCCACAGCCTTCTGGTTGTGAGTACAGAAGCAAATGTCCAAAAATTTCATACATCATTGAAAATTATAATATTTGAAAATATGGTGCCTCAACAAAATTTCTGAATCCAGATGTTTATATTAATGATGGTAATTTTATGATAAAATAAAAAAAGGGATGCAAGTTGAACTAGATGAAACTCTACTCACATACTGATAGCTTTTTCTGTTCTAAAATCTCAGTTCAGTCAAGTCTGATTCACAGTAATTTTTGCTTTAATTTTCAACCCCAAAAATGATCCACAGAGTAATGGGCCATGGGGTACTGATGTATTTTTGTTCCTGTAGCTGTCACAGTCCAGATACTCAAATATCGCAGCCTACACTGACAAAAATTCAGAAGCAAGATTTTCACAGAATCCATGATTCTTGTGTTTAATGTATCACATAGCACATCTCAAGAACTGATGACTCAAACCTAATCTAATTCTTTTGTCCACCTTTCAGGCAAATTCCAACATAGCTTTTTAACAAATAGTCTATTCTGTAGTCTCAAATGTTGTAACAAAATGATGCGTAGGTGTTTCAGAAGTTAAGCAAGCAATGTAATCTTTCTGTCAAGAGCTTAACAAAGTGACATTTTTGAGGAAGCTTCTGAAGAGGAATTCTTCAGTTCAATGTCTAAGCTCAACTTATTGATAGCATTTCACTTCATTTTAGCCATTTGACATTTTTTTTATACCAATGTCAGGATCTATTACTTTAACAAATGTGTAAAATATGATACACAGTTAAAGATATATACTTTATCCATGGCTAAGCATCCACTGTCTCTTCAAATTGCATGTGTAAAGTGGACGAAACTAAGCATTAACAACTGATTTGAATAGTGAACTCCCCGGAAACATCTGACTGTACATCCCATGATAGTACAGTACTACACTTCAGCAAGCCCAAAGGATACGTGTGCTCCAATTGGTTTTTATTACAAAAACACTCTAGACTGGTTCTGTATTCTACCAACCATATCCCAAACAGGCAAAGAGAGAAAAAAACAAACAGCCAATACTTGTCAGATTTACATTTGGTGAATTGATGAAAATTAAATTAATTTCTTCCACTCCACTTAGTAAGTCAACAGGATAAATAATAATCAAAGTGAAGTACTGTTCAAGTCCCAAAGTGTGCTCATATATTTTGGACAACTTTTATTTGTGCCCCAGCTTCAATAATTATATAGTTTTTTTTTATCCTTTGTGGGTTGGAGTGGGGATGTAAAACTAATTTAATTATTGTGATACTTATCTGGTACTATGCACTGCTCTCTTTTTCTGGAACTCAAAGTACCTAGACCAAGCTAATTATTTGCTCCTAAAATTGGAGCACCAAAATTGAAAAGAACATCATCACAATCTGTTTCATTATTTACATCCAACATACAGAATACCATCCCATTTAGACTTGAACCTAGATTACTTAAAACCAGAGTGAGGTGGCAGGAGGGAATCTTTGCAATATGAGCAGACAAGCGTTAGATAATTAAAATTAGTTTTACATCTCCCACCCACTCACAAACTATATTTAAGTAGCAGCAATACATTATGTTTTATTACTGCACTGCTGTGTTTACCAGTTAGGCAGGGCAGGGGCTTCAACAAATCTGGTATAGACTACTCTTGTGCTTACCGTTACAGTCAGAGTGTTCTTTACTGCAAGCTGGAAGAATGAAAAAATGTCTTTGCTCTGATGTACCAAAAACTGAAGGTAAAAAGAGAAGGCAACGTGATACAGCCAGAAGGCAGCTTTTGTAACATCATCCAAATTGAGTAATTGAAATAGGCCCAATATGTCGCAATATCCCAAATTTAATAGGCTTTTCGAATGAGAGGTCCTTCTAAGTGACGGACTGATAAACTCTCTTGATAGTAAGAACGAAACACCTGGAAAATTCTGACTGAATATATCAGAGGAACCCTCAGTAAGTAGGAAGAGACAATTCTGACCTTTCCTTCTAGTTTTATAAGACAAATCTTAAGAACCTAAGTGGAGTAATTAAAGGTAGCTGCCTCTTAGCCACAAACAAAGAACTTAAACCAAATCACAATTACCTTTATGGACCATAAACAATCCTTTTATACTATCCTTAATGATGCCAAGGAGAGCCAGAAAACAGTCTCATGGGTAAGGTTCTCGAAGGAAGCTTCCAGAGTGGTACAAATGTTAGCCAATAAGATGCCAGATCACCTCGTTAATATGCATGGATCCAGCTCATTACTGAACTTGTTCAACATCTTCATAATATAACCATATATTCAGGTAGTATCTATGTCTGATTGTAAAGATGGCTTCCTTGGTAACAACATGCTCAGCCAAATAAAATTAAAAATCACCTCATTTTTTATGCATGATCTTGCGAATCATGGAACCTGAAATCTTAAAATAAGCATATATACTAAGTTTAACTGAAAATGAACCAAAAACATGACCTCTTGATTGATCACAGCATGATAATCTGATGCAACACTAATATGTTTAGATCTTGTTTATATCATCCAGGATCTGAATAATACAATTTCACATTCCAGGTCTGAAGAAAATCTGATCAGAAATATGTACCACAGATTGACAACAAGCGATTGTTTATGTATCAACAATGGTCAATGCATGACTGATGTACAGCTGTACCTTAGTCCATTTGGCCAGGTGAGCAAGAATGTACTTTCTGCCCCCCTCCTCCTTTTAACTCTTATCTTAGAACCTAAGAAAAGTTATCAGGGCTTACCACCAACATTCTGGTCATATCAATTATGTCCTTCCACTTGTCCTTTTTAAAAATGCCTACTAACTACAATATTAAGACAAGCCTCTGTAGTATCATTAGTGTTCTGCTTTGAGTATACTGTTTCTAAACTGAAGGACGATTGTCAAATGGGCACAAAGCAAATAGGTTATCACTGTCTGCATTGTCCAATCGAACAAGAAAAGGTAACATTTCTTTTCTGACATTCTGATGGTTGTACCTGTGGATGTACATGAACTCTGTGTCTGGACGTCAGAGCGAGCTGTAACAGTCACAATGTTACTTGTATTTCCTGCTGTTGTACTCGTTGGGAGGATAATGGACTTGTTTGGCCCACCAGACACTTGAGTTGCTGAGGATGCTGTCTTCACAATAGGGACTGTGATAGACTTGTGGATTATGCTGGGAGTAGATTGACCACCACCACCACTGCTCACCACAATAACCTGGTGACAAGAAAAAGAAATTCTTCCTTTATTTTTAAATGTAAGCTAAAGATCATGTCAAGGGAATATTGACGAAATTCAAGAAGTGGAAATAAAAAGTACTGTAAATATTTAATTCAATGTTATCTTTTAATTTTGCTTCCATTTAAATAATTAACTCTACCAATGTATCAATCATCAAAGACAGGAAAGAAATCACTGATGCTTTCTGTGAATAACATCACATCACATCCCTCACAAGTGGCCATATTTTATTTTAATATGTATCCAGAACCAATATTTAATTCATATGGTACGGTATGTAATCCAATTATCTGTACCAATACCTGTTTCCTGATATGGTTTTGTTACTGAAAGAAGTGCTGGCTAAAGTACATGTATCACTAATGTTATATCATTATCTATAAAAGACAACATTTACAGAAAATGGCATCAGCAATGTTGTGATAGAATTTTGGGCCTCAAGTTCTTCTCTTTGATGATTACAACTCTGTGTGTGTGTGATATGAATTTTTAATGTACCTTTAACAAGTTTTCAATCATACTGCTACGATGTCTGCAGACTGACAGTTTATGGGGATGTCTAGTACTATGGTTATCATGCCACAAAAACGAAGCATGATGTCCCACCCAGTCACATTATCCTGATGCCAGGCCGACCAATCCTAACACTAATACCTTAATCTCAGCACCTAGAGAGGCAGCTGCTAGTACCATTTTTATAAGTCTTTGTTATGACTCGGCTGGGGTTTGAACCCACGATCTCAGACATCCGAGGCAGTTACTCTAGCCACTAGGCCACGAGTGGTCCATGACCCGACATAAATGTCAAGATCATAACATGGTCAGCATTGCTAAATGTAGATTGTGGATTAACACACAGAGAAATTAGCCTTAAACACAACAGGGTACCAGACAAAGACCCAAAAATCATGTGACTTTACACGAATCACTTCCTTTGTAAAGAAGGCATTTTGTCCATTCTACAATAGTTTCATTTGCATAATTAAACTGCAGTACTGTACAATTAGCAACAAATCATTTCAACACTTAAATATGTCAATATGTAAATGGAGATTTATTACTATGGAAGAAAACATTAAAATTATTCAACTCAAACTATATGGGGTACTTCAGTGGGTGGGGGGGACTTGTCAAATAATTTTATGTTGAAAGGACTCAAATAAACATTGTTGTAACAGATAAAGAGAATATTCAGAAGCAGTCAGAAAATGGAGCAAATGGAAAGAGAATTAAGTATGTATGAAGATTTAAATCACATTTATGAATGGTTTTCGATGTGCATCACAACAATACCCCATTTGCATTTCACACTTATGAAAAGAATAAGAACTAATTAATGTTCATAAGAGAAGTACCTTTAAGTAATTAATGTTACTGTTAAATGAAGATATTAAATGCTTTGAAGTTATATGTAGCTTTCATACTAAATACATGACATACACTTCTACCAAAAATTTAGCCCCCCTCTGGAAAGGCCACATGTCTTATAAGGCCACTTTCCTGGTGCAGAAGATGTTTACCTTAGAAAGTGATAGCACAGGTAGAATCAATGAAGAATGGAGTTCCAACGCTAAGGATGCTGTTGTAAAGTAAACTCACCTGTATGTAACAGAAATTATGGAATCATACATATATAAGGAGTTTCTTAAGGGCACAAATACATGCACACAAATAAATATCATAGCCTGAACCTATCTTGTGAAGTTGTCTAGGCCACCTATGCGAGTGACTCAGTGTTTTTTAAATAAGATGGAATGCTTATGCCTATTATGTGTGATGATGATTAAGTGTTAGCAAATTGCAAAGTCAGCATACAAAGAGAAAAACTCCAACTTGTAAGAATATATCTTCCATGTAGATTCTGAATTGTGCAAGGCCTTTCATGACGAGATCATGCTTCTTGGCACAAGAGGAAATAGTAACTGAAGGGTTCATGGTTTTTTTTGCCACCAAGCTTTATACCCAAGGGGAGATTACTCTGCCCAACTGCCATCTAGGTTAGAAGACAGCTTTTAGCTCCCTTTAGCTAAAAGTAGTATTTGGGAGAGCTGGATTTGCAAGGTAATAGTAATTCTCCTAAGGTATTATTATTGGGTAACATATTTAAAGCGGAAAAAGGAAGTAGTGCTCATAAAGATGCATTCCCAAATTTCATGATTCTATATGGGACATTATGGACACAGTATGTGAAAAACCTACATGGTTATGAACTAAATGCAATGACCTAACCTAAGCCAGTAAAATGTTAAACATAGGTCACAGTGACTCATTCTGGTAATTTTTTTACTTTTTACTGCAACAAGTGATTACTAAGTAATGATTAAGATGAGGTGTGATTGTCATAATTTTGGCATCATAACTGGGTATATTATTTACTGATTGATGTGTAAATTGTTACCTTGCACCTTTGTTAATGACTACCACCATTATCCAATGCACAAGGTGAAACAAATGCTATAACTGATCTAATTTTTTCATGATACAAATCAAACACAGCAGATATGGGCAACACTTTCTGACCCAACCATAAATAGGGGTATAATTACAACTGTCAGTGTACCTTCTGTGTTTGACTTCCACTGGTAACAACCCTAGGCTGTCCCTGTGGACTCTTGCTGATAGTAATTTTCATGGGGGACATGCTGGTGCTACTGGCTGCTGTGGTTGTAAAGGTCACCTGGTGCACAGGGGTTCCAGTGGGGGAAACAAGACTTTCTGTAGAGGTGCTCCTTCTCCTCTTCCGTACTTGGACATCTTCGTCATCCTCAGTGTTCAGGCCACCTAAGAAAAGGTTGTTGCATAATGTAATTATCAGACAGTGTTTCCTCACACTAATACTGTACATGGGATCTACAGAAGTAATCTGCATTATTAGTAAAGCTCCCTTATAACAAGGTACTGAAAAATCAGAACAGAAGTAAATGCTTTTTGTAAAAATTCAGTGAAGGGCATTTGGACTTATTTTTCAGATGCACTTATTGACTCTCAACACAAAAAGGGGTTTTTTTTCCCAACATATCAGTCCATCAACAAGTCTAAAAATGCATCTTGTGTAAACATTCTTTTTAACTGAACATATGTTGTCAAGAATTTACATGTTCCTACATCACCAGCTGACCTGGTGTATGGAGCATTACTTTACAATTATTTTCCATCCTGATCTTTTACATGTTCCCTTACTTAGACACACACACACACACACACACACACACAGATATTGTTTGTTTGTTGTAAAAGTAATGAAAATGTATAAAATCATGTACCAAAAATTGACAATAGGGTCCACATTTCTTAAACTCCTCACTTCTGTAATTCACTTTGGTGACATAGTTTTCCAGCCTGATTGGGAAGCATAAGCACAAAGTACATGTATATATGATTTACATGTAGAGAATGAATGGAGTGCATACATTTTAATATTTATAATGAAATCTGACTTTCTGCATTATAATCATAAGTTCTGTTTTGAAAACAGTTACAACTGTTTCTGATCTAACATTCTGGAGTAACTCTTTCCAAAGCACAGTAAGAGAGTACATGAATAATTTGTTAAATGTCCGTGGAACAGTTTTATATGACCAGATTCAATATATACAAGTTTAAGAAACAAACCTTTAATGTGTATAGACATTCCACTTGGCAAAACCACAACATTAGAAGTAGGACTGGATGGTCGGGAGAGTCGATTTCCTCCTCCACTGTTGGACTGAGGTGGGGTGGTGGCTGAAACTCCAACTGTAATGTTAAGTTATGATGACCAAATCAACAAGGAAAATTTCCAAAATTCGCATTTAACACTGACAAATTCTTCTAGGATCAAGAGTGTTCATTGCGACTTAAGAATGTAAGCTCATGATGCAATTATCTGGTGAAAAAATTATTCCAGAACTTGAGAAACAAGATTATACACATAATATTCACTATATATATATATATATATATATATATATATATATATATATATATATATATATATATATATGTATATTCCATGCCTTGCTCATCAAACATAAAGTTTAATTTGCATACTTAGAGAGTTCACAGCTGATACACTCCAGTGACCATAAAAGGCAGGGTGAAACAACTGCTTGGTTAATAAACGCATAGCTTCTTACCGTGATAGGCAGGTGACTGCTTATTACACAACATTTATATAGGAAATTTGCCAGGGGGAAAATTAGAATGGCTGTTGTGACCAAGTGACCACTGAACTTAGGTCACCGTTAGGACACAGTTACTTCTAGGAATTCAAGATAAAAGCATATTTCTTCCTTTAGAGTGACGAGGACCAGCTTTGATATTCATTAACGATAACAATATTTTCAAATTAGCTGCTTTGGTAGACATACTGGATGTCAACTTGGCACCATTTTCATTTAGAACCAACAAGACATAGTAAGAATTATTTCAGTGGAAACCTCATGTTGCCATGACTTTCCATTTTGGAGGTGCAACAATAACAAGATTTTCAAGACAGATGCCATGGTGACCATATTCAATATAAGAACGCCACCATTTCTATTTAGTACCAGCTAGTCATACGATTTTCAAGATGGCCATTGTGGAAGTCATATCAGAAGCCAGATCCACACCATTTTCATTTACAATCAGTATAACATCATAAAAGACTTTCAGAAAAAACAACATGCTGATATGACCATTCATTCAGTAGAAATTGTGACAAGATTTTCAAGCTGGCGACTGGCACACACACACGCACTGAGTGTCTGAATGACACCACTAGGAGCAACTAGACATCCTAAGAAATTATTTAGCCAAAACCCATGTTAATATGATCATTTATTATGAGGGTGGTGATACAGTGTATCCCCTAGGGGTGCTAGACCGAGAGTCAAAAATATCATAGGTGTCAAAACTGGGTGTCAGACTGAGTAAAAAAACAAACTCTGGTATCAAAACTGGGGGTGAAATTACAAATTTAGGGGTCTCTGAAGCGCAAACAAGTGTAAAGGGAAACACTGTGACATTGTCAAGATGGCTGCTGTGGTGGCCATATTGGATGTCAGATTGGCACCATTTTTATTCTGAACAAACCCATGAGAAGTCTTTTAATGAAAACCCATGACAATATTAGTTTTCATTCAGGAAGATTATCAATAATAAGATTTTCAAGATCACTAGTGTAGTGACCATACTTGACATAAGGTCAGCATCATTTTCATTTATATACAACTAGATGTCATAACAAGTCATTCCATGAAAAGCCAATGTAGAGATAATCATTTCAGGAGGATTATAAATAACAAGGTTTTTATGATATCAGCCAATTTTTGTTTCAGCCCAACAAGACATCATAAGAAACCTTTCAGTGAAAACCTTAGGTTGATATAACCATACATTAAGGAAGAGTAGCGATAACATGGTTTTCCAAGATTGCCACTGTGGTGTCATATTGGATATTAGACCAGCCCCATTTTTCCCTTAGAACCTACTAGACATCATGAGAAGTCTTCATTTGATAACAAGATTTTCAAGATGGCTGCTGCAATGGTCATAGTGAACATCAGATCGACCCCATTTTCATTTAGGACCCACTAAACATCATAAGAAATCTTTTGTGAAAATCCACCACTCATATCCTTTTCCATTCAGTAGGAGTTGTAATGCCAAGATTTTCAAGATAGCTACAGGGATGGCCATATTAGCTGTCCAAGTGACACTATTTTCATCTAGGACCAACACAACTATTTGATGAAAGTGTATGTTTTGTAGCACTCTTCCAAGTAGATTAGGATTAGTAGTGGTAACAAACTTGCTCCAGACAGATGATAGATGTCGACACAACAAAAAATCCCCAGGAGAGCTAATAAAAAGATTAGAAACTTAAATGGAATCAAATATATGAATGTAAAACATTTGTCCATGTTCAATGGATTCTGATTTTATCCCTGCTGTACACGTGTTGTGTCATGAAGGAAAAATAATAATGAAAGTCCAATCAAAACTACAGACCTGATACAACAAATTATGTACATTAAAAATGCAATCAAGTGACAGTATAGCCTAATGGACAAGAATTAAATATTGTGGCCATTTTCTGATACTTAACGACATTCCTATTAATATACATATAAATGTTCAACCTACCATCTTTGTTTGTAGTCATAGAAGGACTGGGCAGGGAAGCATTTTTCTCTGCCTGCAGATTGGCAGCTTGGTTGGCCGTCACAGTAAATGCAGTTTGTGGCACCAGTCTTGGCATGATAGGTATAAGTCTCCTGCCCTCAATTAACCACTCCGAGATTGCATTTGAACCTGCCACACTAGAAACAATACATATCCAATACATTCATTGGTTTTTCAAAACATCATTTTACAATATATACTTTATTAACACATGGATGTGAACCCTGGAGGATACATAAATACGTTTTTCCCCAAGATTTTATCACCAAAAATTCACCAACACAATTCAACAGTCCTCAAGCTAGAAACTCACTTACTGGTGTCAAAGGCAAATCTTTGCAGCATGTATACACAGCATGGAACCAATCTTAAACCCAAAATCTGGATTCAGACAAAAGGTGGACTTTTAATATGGATTTGTTATTTCAACTGAGGTATCAAATAAAGACTTAAGATGTGTGACTGTAAAGATTAGTAGTCTCTTGAGGTGGTCTGCATCAATGGGTCAATAAAATTTTTTTAAATGAAAACAAAACAATCTCCGATTTGGCAACTTCCTTCATGGAAAACTGCAATTATGTGTATATGATGAAAAGCAAACATGAACTATGGTTTTATTTCTTCACGAATCCCTGAAAGGAAATGTTTTTAAAAGTTTTATTAATAAAAACTTACTTGTCAGCAATTGTTGCCAATTTTTCATCATTGACAGCTCTTCTTATTTCAGCTCTATGTCGCTCAGTGGAAATACTGCCAATAAGAATAACAACAATCATAATTTAATTATAACAAACGTTTAATTGAAATAAAAAGTGAAACCAGACATCTTAATAACACTAATATGTAGTGCAAAAAAGCAAATGGTACTATTGGGTGTGTGTGTCTTACTAACCTCCTGTTATTTGCATTGCTTTCCCTTTCCAGGATATCTCTTATAACTTGAACGAAAGCTATAGGACATTTGAGCCAGGAGGGATGACAGAATCTTCACAGTAGTAGCAGGCAAGTATTTCATAATTTAAAAAAAAAATAGTTTTAGTACCCCCAAAATGTACCACTAGAAACTACATTTTAATAACAGCATTATGTAATGAGCTACTTTTGCATTGCTGAAAACATTTAAAAGAAATAACTGCACTTACCCTTACAGTAGGCATGTTGACTACTGTTTGCTGGTAAATGGCTTCTTCCTTCATGTCATGCTGCTGTAGTTGGACCAAATGAAAATAATACCACTGCACTGTTACACCAAGAGTGAAAGTAGACAAAGGTAGTGTGAGAGCACCTGGAGGCCATTCTTATAAAGTCATCTAATGTGGAGTGATTCAAGCTAGACCAAGATGCAGAAATAACCCTAGCAACATGAAACTAATTCACACAAAAGCTCCCTCTGTGTGATGGACTGATAAGCTTTCCTAGATAGGAGGACAATCAACTTGGAATGGAGGCTGTCAAAATATGAGAGAACCTTGAGAAGGGCAAGAGATGCTTCTGACCTTCTTTATACCTTTAAAGGAAGCAAAATAAAACCATAAAACCCCACTGTATATATAGAATGGAGTGGGGTTCAGAAGCATACATTTGGACTCCCAATCTAGCCACCCACACAGGTAGTGGCGAAAACTAGTCCACAGAGGGATCCAACCGATAATGGGTTTCTGCATGGTTTCAAGTTTTCCCTGGAGCATATACTGGAGAAAGCATAAGCAAAGTCTCCCAAGGGGAACTAATTCCACAGCCAAGTTCAAAGTTCCCAGGAGAGAAAAAAGTAATAATGGGCTGACAACAAAGTCTTGCCCACAAGACTTGCTGTGAACACCAGATTCTGTCAGTGTATCCCCCAGGGGTGTAAAACTGAGGGTACAAAAAAAAACCTAGGTGTCAAACTGGGGGTCAAATAAAAAATGTGGGGGTCAAAAATGTACTGACAAATTTTCATACGACTCGTACTTTTTCAGCTTGAAATAGGATATTGCAACTTGCACAACATACTCTCTCTCTCTTTCTCTAAACATGCAAATACACCAACACGCACAATTAACAAACAAATGCAGTGTCCATTCAAAGAATAATTTTATTAGTTCATTTTTCTTTTAAAGTCATACTTTTAACAGTCTCCTCAACAATATTATAGCCCAACACATTACATATAAGCCAATACAAAAAGCCAAATAAATCTTTTTAACCAAATGGGAGTTAATTTACTGCCTTTCATCAAATGTGTACTATCATAGGTTTCATTGTACTTCATCCTAGAACACATTTATCTAAATATCAAGGAGGATACTGATTCATATTCTTTCTAATAAGCTACACAAATAACGCATTTGTCTCTGCAGGTTTACTGATTTCTATGTTGTGAAATAATGTCTTAGGTTATAATGTGTTCTCCAGATATCTTATGGCGAACGAGGGCCTATTTTTAAAAATTCTAAAATCCTGTCATGAAAGGATTATTCACTTTTGCAGTCTTTGCAATCACGCGATCAGAAGTCACACCGTTTATCATGATGAATATTCCAGTCATGGGATTAATTTTCTCCATTTTTGATTAAAGTTAGATCCACAGTTACTCTTTTGTGTTCTGCTTCTTTCACTTTCTTCGCTAATGCTTTTTAGTGCACGACGTTTTAATCTGGCGATCACTTTCTAGTGCAACGAGCCTTGATGTTAAATATCTAGAACAGCTTGCTGAGCTCAATGGTAATCGTGAGAAGCTCGCGAGATTAGGGGAAGCTACTCTGTCATAACATTGCCTATGCTAGTCTGGTTCATTGTTTATATGTTCCCTGCATTGCACTTTGCTATACGAATAGAGGAGCGCAAGACTGGGAGCAAACAAAGCGGGTAACCAGTCAATGCCTATACGCTAAGTATATACGATGCCATCCATCGTCCAATGCATTGGGTATTAAATAAATCATGATCATATTATGAAAATCCTTTGCGTCAAAAAAACGCACAGTAACAAAATGTGTGCGTCAATTTTCTCCAGCGTGCATCCCTGACGCACAAATGTGCGTAAAGGGAAACACTGTTCTATGCAATCATATCTGATGAAATATGAACCTTGATTGGTGAGGAAATTCCTCTCCACATCATAAGAAGGGACAAGATCTTACGTCCCTAGGTTGGGGATTATATAGAGATGAGTCAACGTAACCAACACAGGGAAAAGTCCTTCTGTGGAGAACCTCTGAAAGCACCATGCATAAACCATTTGTTGAAACACTGAAGGATGGGCCCCCTGAAGACATAAAATGCACCACTATTGCCCCATCGACATGGTAAAGATTCTAGTGGCAGAGACAACGGCTGAATGGGAGAGCTCAGAGATGAAATACCTCATGGTAAAGATATCCTGGACATTTATGAAGACTGGACATTCATAGGGTTTTACAGTGTTCCTAACCAAGATTATTGTCTTCATAAATCTGTTAAAGGTGGAAAGAATAATTAGGAGTTCAACTTTCCAACATTTTAGATGCAAAAAAGTTCCATATGTTTGGTTCATTTCTGCACTACTATTCATCATGAAAGGGTGTATACCTCTTCCCCCAGCTGAACTGGTCTGGATTGGGGTCCACAAAAGAGGATGATGTTCCTGAAAATGAAGCTAGAAAACATTTAAAGCATAACTAATCAACACTTCGCACAACATGCCAAACCAAGCCGCTGAAAATAGGTCTAGTTGGGCACTTACAGGAATGCTGGGAAGAGAAAAAGGCTGTCTGAGATGATGCAACTAAATATAGCTGATTACCTCCCTCCTTAGGGAAGGGAGAAAAGCCCAATGACATTCTCCTCTGCCTTCTTATGTTAGGAAAGCAAAAACACCTTAGCCTTGTGATTTTTTTAAGAGGTATACTGACTGATAATACTTATTGATATACCCCCTCGCCTTAGCCCAGTTCTAGTGTTGTAGCGAAATGTATTCATCAAGACATCAGTGGCTAGGCAGAGTTTTGATATCAATTACGTTGACAAACAAACTCTTGCCTATTCACAAGCATGTGTTTTGATAGCTGACTGACCATTAACCCTTTCCCAAGTAAGGTAGCAACCATCACTGCCCAATTTCCGCATGCTATCCTTTGATGATAAGAACATACAAACTTGTGTTTTAAAACTTTAACAATAGGGTGCAAATAGCAATTTGTGTTTTAAGATCAGATTCGGTGATCTGGATATATATTAACTGCCTGTTGTACTCTATTTCATCATAAAATTAGTTTAAAACTGTAAGTGAACCAGTATGCCTAACAAGAAATGGCGGACATCGCTAAGTCTGTGATGTACCAGTTTATTAGACATCTGTTTTCGTAAATCATCAATCAAATATATTCAGAAAAATGTATAATTCATTAAAAGCAAAGCCTAGGTATTATTTTATTAAAAATTTAACTTTAAAATGCAAATAATGTAGGTCAGAAATGTAAGTGACAATCCTATGTTGTGGAATTGACGAGATGCGTTGTAAGGTCTAAGTTGTTTTCTCACCTGAAACATATTTGTGAAAATACAGAAAAAGCCAGCAAAGCAGATACTATTTAACCATTGCCTAAAATTACTACAAGTACACAGACAAATAAATAAACTATAAATTTTATCCTGTCAATGGACTGTTGTAATCAAGTTATGTTAAAGTGAGTGATTACTTACAAAAACCTCTCCTAAAAATAGATGCACTCGCGTCTGTATTGAGTCTGTAGGAAAGAAGGGTTTAGTTTGTATACTGACTATACAGGAGACATGTCTAATTTTATGCATTTTAGTGTGTTATGTATGAATAGTTATGGTAACGTTTTATCTGCAAAGAAGAAACGAGGATGAACAGTATGATCTGAAGACATCTGTGAATTTGCCCTCAAGTACATGGTACAGGGGTTGTTTCAAACACAATTAGAAATTTTTGAAAGTGCCATTATTATGACCTTTTTTTTACAAAATGGATTAAGTTGATTAAGCATTTTTACTCACTTGAAATCACAGTAATATAATCTGGTTACTCAGTAAAATTTGTTAACGTAGTTTCTGTTATTCTCTTTTAGAGTCATATGGCCAAAATAACTCAGAAAACGTTCTATTTGTTGTTGTTGTTGTAAGGTTTAATGCCATTTTTCAGCACATGATAGGCTATAAATGGCAGCCAGTATTATTGATGGAGGAAGAACCCAGGAAAACCCCAAAAAGAACCACCAACCCACAAGAAGTTACTGGCAAGCTTTCTCACATACTGTTGTATTTGAAAGTATTGCTTAATTCAATGTTAAATGCAAATATGAATCCTGGGAAATAGAGGGCTTAATTCAAATAAGGGAACATATAAGTGTGTGTGTGTGTATATATACATATATATATATATATTGTTTCTTGCTTTGCGTCCACTTCTCCCTGTTGAGCTCATACTTCTCCCCATTCTGTCCAAAAGGAGAAGTGACATTTCCCTAAAACCCAGGTCAAGCTTGACCCCTGAAGGGGACTGCAACTTTTGCTGGTGGGACTCCTAGTTTAAAATCCTAGCGAGAACTCGGACAGTTAAAGTACATAGCATCAATAAACAGGACTGAACAGACTCTAGTTAAAGAAAATTAATATTAAATTTTAAAATTACGTTTTATAGTTAATTTAAAATGAGTGAATTTAACAAACAATATGCCAATCACCAGTCTTAACCAATTTTAAAATTTTGGTCTCAGATCTAAGGCAGACCGGTATGAACTGCAAACAGACAGATGAACCTTTGCAAAAAGCAGGATAAGACAGGCATTTGGAATAAAGAGTGGTCTCGATACAAAAATAATAGCTCCGTTTAGCACCAAAAAAAAGAAGGAAAAAAAGAACTCCAACTTTTACCCTTCTGCTCATGCGCAAGCCAAATAGCCAATGAAAACAGATGCTTCTAACACAACTAGGCAGTATGTTACTGAACGATCACCTGGGATTTGGTGTTTTCGGATCTATTCAGAAATAGCTTTCAAAATGTGTTTCCTACTCGAATTTAAGGCAAAAACGACAAAAACCTCCAGGGGTTAATGTGTTAATAAAGTAGTTCTCTGAATTTGGAGTTTGCATTGATTTATTTATTTTTTCCTGTCTTTTGTTTATGTTTATGTACTGGGGTAAATATTCCCATGTCATACTTAGCTGTTCAACTGGTCACTGGTTTAGGCAGACCTAGCAGAGTCCTACAGGTCCTGGACCAGTGAGTCAAACACAAAATTTTCAGGCCATGCATATAAAAATTATCAATTAAACAGGACTACCTCAAAGTGTTCTGCAAGTCCAACAACAGCTTTTTTTTCTCTTTGGAAAGATCCCCCTGGGCCCGGAAAGCTGACACAGTGGCAGAATATGCTTCCAATTCTATACGACGCAATATACGCTTGCACTCATCACGGGTCATGTCCAGTAATTCTGGCCACATCTTGTATGGCTTATGAAAAAAAAGAAGATATAAACATTTTAGTAGTTCATCAGTGAAAAGAAGGCACACCATTCTCTATGGACTGATTTTAAGTTTTTTTTGTATGAAACATTAACTTTTCCAATCGTGTTCATATCTGATATGCATGCATATGTGGAAAAAATAACTGTCAATTTGTTAACTATCCCAGTGTTTTATTTACAAATGGCTTCATGTAAGTGATTTGACTCATCAAGACAAAAATCAATGAGTCAGAACTAAAACCAGAGCCTTATTCAAGCCAATGATCAGCTTTTAGTAGCTTTTAAAAGATAATCATACTGTTTAAATACTCAATGAAAGTATTACTTATATAATGTGACTAAACCAACATAGCAATTCCCTTGCCAGAAGCATCTGAACATTCTATATTTGTTAAAAATCTTGCTTATGGTTTCATCTCATCTGGAATAATCTGAGCGTATAAGACAAGTTGATTATTGTTGGCATATGTCGGTGATTTTCATCTGCCACTGCTGTCACAAACGACAAATTTTGCAAGTCACGTATAAGACTATCCTTAACAATGTTTGATAGACTCTCCAGTAACTCTGAACAGGTAGCAGCCAAGTCATAATGATTGGGCAGAATTCACAAAAATGCCAATGGCATCAATTTTTTCAGTCACCAAGTCATGTATGAAATTAACAAGAGATTTGTATTTTAAAAAAGGGATGTCTTCTACACTCAGGCAATGTACAAACTTAAGTAGCACTTTCACTGTTATGTCCTATTTGGAAGAATGTTTTTGCAAGCCTGCATTCAAATCTGCCTGGTGCTGTGGACCTTCAATCAGCAGTTTGAGTTCTGGCAACCCAGCATGCCTTGCCAGTGTACTGTTCTGAAAGTTATTGTATTTTTGCACATTTGGTCATAGGTTTTTTTAACCTCTGTACATATATGGCAAAACAGAAAGGTATCTTCACTGTCAAATTCTTTTTTGTTTAAATGTAGCAAGCTGTGTTTTCAACCATTGCTGCACAAAATACATTTCATCTTATGAGTAACCATTACCTCACCTTTGGATGATGAAGGCTCCACTGGTTCAATAACAATACTACTATCATTGGTCAGTCATAAACAAGGTCCAAAAGACAATTTTGTTTGTTTTGGATCTATTTTTAATTTTTTTGCCTTGGATGCCATTTTTAGTGGAATGCTGACAGCATCTTGGAACAAAGCAAAGGCACACAACTGAGCGAATGGAAATTGTTGCTCGATGCGTGACAAAGGTGTGCATAAAATAGTCGTTTCTCATGAGAATCACTTTAAATCACATGTTTATTTTCCGACTCTTTCTTGGATATGGTTATTATATGGTTCTAACATCTGTTGCTACAAGTGATGCGACAGTTACAGGTCACATGAGGACAGCTCCAAGCTCCACACTGAGTTGAAACCCTGTGTATTATGATAACATTAGCATTTTCCCTGTTTGGGAGAGTTGTAATCTAGCCATCAAAATAGTTAGACCAAACATTAATTTTGTGTTAATCAGAAAAACATAATATTGGGGTGCATCAATTTACGTACTGGCAAAGCTTTTTAGACCGAACCTTTGTTTTCTGTTCATCAGCAAAACATAACATTGGGATGTGTCAATTTACGTACCAGTGACGAGTTTTGTGTGTCAAATTAGAAAAGTCTCGCATGGGTAGATAAAACATTGCTATCCATCACCAAAAATGCTTTACACAGATTCTTCATCATCTTCTTGTGTCTCTTTTAATTTATTTATCCCATCTGCCCCCTCCTCCATTTTATTCTTGTGCTTTTTGCTACTCTGATGGTTTTTAAATATCTGATTCAGATACTAAGGCTACAATATTTACAAATAAAAACAGATTAGTTTACTGCCTGTAAACATTGACATAACCGATAACTATATAAGCAAACATACATGTCTTACACCTGGTGTTAGCCAATACACATGTGCATCCTAAGCATTGTACATTTTTTGATCATTTCAATATATGCAACAGTACATAACAAGATCCCAATGATCCTTAAGATGTTTTATCTAACTCATTAAATATAAGCTACATACTAAATCCTATCATAATAATAGATACAAATATACAGAGAAAATAAAACATTCACTAGCTAAGCAAGGTTCAGAATGCATATTGTCTATGGTTTACAGATAAATAGCTGTCAGATAACAGTAACCTTCTTTTAAAATATCATATATGAAAGACAACTTCATTAAAAATAAAATATATGAATTTCATTTGGAAGAGAAATGTCTTTATGTTTCAAAACAGCATAAAGATGCATCTAATGTATCTTCTAGCGCTTATATATTTGCTAATTCACTCAATAACTGATTTTATTTAGAAAACACCCAGCAACAGGAAATGTTCTCTTGTTACATTTTGCCAATTGTTTACCATAAACCAACCAAAAAGCTTGTTCATCTTTATCTCTGCATTCAACTATTACCAGTAATGAGAGTAACCATATATGCATTCAACCATTACCAGTAATTAGAGTAACCTGATATGCACAAAGCAACATATAGCCTTCTATTATTGATTTGACAAAAGAGAATTTCCTGCTTCCTGTCAGTGTCATAAATATGCGATGAATTTCATGGGTTAAAGCTTTTGTTAAATATCATCAGTAGCACACAAGAATGAAGCAAGGGCTAACATGAACAACCATTCCAGTGGCCTAGTGGTCAGAGCATCCGCCTCGAATGCAGGAGGTCGCAGATTCGAATCCTGGCTGAGTCGTACCAAAGATTTATAAAAATGGTACTAACAGCTGCATTACGAGGTTACTGTTAGGACTGGTTGACCTGGTATCAGGATGTGACTGGGTGAGACCAGGGCCTTTATTTCCTAATGGCAAGTAGATCAGCAGTGGTTCATCAATAATGACCAAGGCATAATCTCTTTATGATGCACATAGTACAAGAAGACCTTAAAGTACTTCCTTTGTTTCACTTTTGGGTGAGTATGAAATTGGTCCAAGGGAGATCATGTTACAAGTCAGACAGTAACAATGTTGTTATTACCATGGCAGTTGGTTGAATTGTTCAGATAAATATGGAGTTAACCATCTCTCCAAATGGTTTAGTCAAGTGTTTTATAGTACTACAACAAAAGTATGCATCATGGTTGCCAACACAGGCTGATCCAATAGAAGATCTGAACCTGCAACCATATGGTCACATGTCAGGATGATAACCTGAAATTCACTCAAAATATTCTAAACTTTTAGGCTCAAGATAAGACATCTAGATTTAAGTAACAGGTGTTCTATTTATAGCATACTGCACTGGGTAACTTTGCTCTATGAGTTAAAGGGATAATTTAAAAACAAAGCATTTTAACTGTAAATGTTTACTGACAATTGTTTACATACAAATCAACATGCCAAATGAGCACTACTTTGCACTGTTTTCATCACATTCACAACAACAAATTAGCTAATTGAACTTCTACTCAGAAGACCAATAAAGTGCTCAGCTTCTGTAATCATCTTGTGAAATCAGCCATACAGCTGAATAGACATTTATTTGAAGTATAACATCACTGCTAAGCTATACCTGATGAAAGAATTGCCAATTAAACGTGTTGTTGTTGTTGTGGGGTTTAACGCCAATTTTTAGCACAAGATAGGCTATACATGGCAGCCAGTATTAATGGTGGAGGAAGAACCCCGGAAAGAACCACCGACCCACGAGAAGCTACTGGCAAGCTTTCTCACATTCCCACATTGGCTGAATCCGAGACTCAAACCCAAGTAGGCAGAGGTGAGATGGCAGCGATTCTTAATGGAGAGTGTTTTAGACCACTCTGGGCCCCTGCTAATTCAACTTGACTTTATAAATTGACAGATGGTCACCTAAAATTAAAAGACAGTATATTTTTAGAAAAATTAGCTTTTATACTGGCCACTTAAAACTGCCCATTCCTACTGTATTAGTCAACAGTCATTGTTTTTTGTTTATGGAAACTATTATTATTCTTACAATTTTAACTTTTATTATTCTTAAAATTTTTAAGAATAAAATTAGTGATTCTTTTCTAATACTACTTTCTAATCATTATTATATTATAAAATCAATGCCAATGAAGGACAATTATAGAGCTCCTGAAATCAATGATTACAATTGCACATCATGATGTAATCAATTACAATTGATTACAATCATAACCACCCCCAGGCCTGCTCCACAAAGAGTAACAGCTTGGTTTTAGTAACCAGTCTCCAAAATAACAAAACTGATGGAGTGCAGATTAGCATAAATTTTGAGTTCTGACATAGTATATGATAAAATTGTTCCAAACATCGAGGAAGGATTTAAAATCCATTTAATTAACAGTGAGTACACCACTCCCTCGATAACTTGCACCCTGATAACTCGCAAACCTACTTATAATTCGGGGTTAGGCATGGCTCCCATTTTTTAAACCAGAAAATACCCTAAAAATTGATCCCTATTTGTTGAACTTTAAGAAAATCACGACCAAAATTGGTAACAGAAACTTTGATGCAGCACTTGTTTTGTCGTCGAAAATGGAAGATAGGACCTGGAAATTTTAATCAACACTTTGAAATATCAAATTTCAAAATAAGGTATACAATTTTTTACATTTTCTTTCCAAATGACATTCCTAGTACTCTGCAATTAATAATATGTAAGGAAATTTTGTCAATTAAAATGTTACTTACGCTGAATGTTAGCAGTACTTTAAAAAATAAAATACAAATATTTTTGTATCAACTGAAATTTGTGTTCTGGTTCTATCTTTTAGTTTCTTGTAAGTGCAATCGTCATAAATGCAACGTTTCCTCTTGTAACTGAACATAAAATGTGTCAATCCAGGAGAAGTGGTTTCAGAAAATTCACTAGTCCCACCTTTCTCTTCACTAGTCCCACTTTACTTTTCACTAGTCGCCAAATGGTAATCACATGCCGAGATTTGATGAGACATATGTACTTAATCCATAGAAAGAAAAAAAAAAACTAATATACAACATATTATTTCTTAAAAGAATTTAATTTTTCAGAAACATTGGTTGTTATACATTTGGCTTCTTCAGGTTCATTTATATATATTTTAGCTGATGGATTTGAAAATATGTCCATGTATATGTATGCCACTTGCACGAGCACTATGCCAGCAGTTGATAGCTGTGTCTGGGTTAAAGTCCTCAAGCTCTGGTCCATTTGCTGAAATGTTCATTAGCATTTGTAAACTCTTTTGGTTTAAGGAATTCCTTAAAGAAGTCTTGATTAAGTTCACTGAACTAAATCCTCGTTCACTCAGAAATAGCTACCGCACACTCAGTATCCGTCTTACGTTATATCCTTATTTTCAAACAAATTTACCTTCGCTGAATCGCCGTTATTACCTTCCTTGCGAAAATAATTTAGTAAACTCATTTTATCCACAGAGTAACTATCAGCTTGCTTGACAACTACTTCTAAAGTGATCATAACATCAATTTTCTCTTTTAAATACAAACTCAAATAGCTCATTAATTAGCATAATTGTTTTCACTTCAAACACAATATCGCACGTGGAAGTTAATCATCTGTATAATCAATTATAAATTAAAGAATCATTACTGTCATTTAATCAGTTCATAAAGAAAACCAACACTGATGTCGGGAAAGTACCTTTCATTAATTTAATTACACTGACTCGCTGGATTAAAATCATAGTGAGCTGCTCATTATGATCTAGATTAAGTAAACTCATTGCAACAAAACCGCTTACAACACTGCTAATTGATCATACTGACTTTCTTTTGTTTTTTTGATTTGCCGATAATTTGGTCGCTTACCTGAATATGCAGTCAAACGGTAACAGGATGTAAATGTATACATGAAGAAGGGTAGAATCAAGTATGTAGTACACCCAGAGGACACGATTGGCCAAATAAAGGTAGATATAGTGATTAACTCTTTACCTTCTGCTAATGCATATATGCGACCATAAAAATAACCTTGTAACCCCAGAGACGCATATACAAGCTGCAAATAATATGGGCCCGGCTGGCTCATACATGCATTTCTGGCCAAGGGTTGGGAAACCCCAGATATGCATTTACACGTTTCATATTAAAGCTTTGTATTGGATGAAATTACAAACATCTGTTCTCTTTTATAATATTTAGCCAATGAAAATAGTCCTTACATAAAATGATGAACGTATTCTATTAATAGTTTTACAGCATATAAGCAGGAAATTCTATTGAAAACGAGGTCAATGGTGCCAGTGAAATAAAATGTCAACATTCATGTATTCCGACGACGATTCTGATGGAAGTTTTGAAGGATTTTAAAGTGATGATATTGATTTTAACCAGATTCAAGATCAAGGATTGGACATTAGTATAAGTCCTGTTTCGACACCTGACATTTCAGATTTATCTGAATCCGAGGATGAAACGCGAGACAATCAAATCTGGTCGGAACACGTGAGACCGGTAAATGTGGACGACTTTACAGCAGTTTCAGGGCCAGCATTTATTTTATAAGAAAATGCAAGGGAGATAGAGTTCTTTTCACGTGCTTCAGGCAGTATCATAAAAATTTACCAAATCTGCAATAAAATAGTGGACACATTGGTGCGCAAAATAGTGGTGAAAAAAGTAATCTAATATACATTTTAAACACAGATATATTGAGAGATATTTTTTATTAAAAATATGTGAATATAAACATTGATTCCTGTGGATTATATGTACTTGTTGGTGGAAATGAGTGGCACAAAACATTGGTAAGTGTTTAAAATTTTATTTTTCATTAAATTACATAGTTTGCATGGGACAAAATTGATACAGAAAATATAAACAAGTATAGAAGTTCTCACTCAGGCAGCTATTATGATGCTCTGGGGTTCAGCCTACAAACAGCTGCTAGACGGCAGGCTGCTTATCAGGCTTAGTAGCCAGGGCAGCAAGTACTAGCAGAAGGTAGAGTTAAAGCACAAAAATAAGGACTCGCCCGACTTTTTTTAAAAAGCACTTGTCACGGACTAGTGACTTGGAAAATTTTACTTGTCCAACTTCAAAAATGACTAGCCCAGGACGTCGGGCTATGGGATTTCCTCAGCCCTGAAGAACCTAATTAAGTGCCAACCGTGTTTTATAACTGACTTGCGTTAGTATTTGTTGTATTGTTGCATGAATTAAAAGCTGGCCTCTTCTGTATTACCATATTAATTACGTCTTTTGAATCAAATAAAGGAGGCGGAATAAAAGAAAAGTTAAAAGGCACGAAAATCCACAAACGTAAAATTTGTCAGGTGAACTCATTTCATTTGATCAATTGAACACTTATAAATGTTATTGTATATGTAACATAAACTAATTTAAATTAACTGAATCTTTGATAACTGATCAAAGATAACAAGGTAGCCAAGCGAAATAATTCCTTTGTAAAATAAAGTGCTTGATTTCACAGATACGGACCATTTAGGGCAAGCGATTTTCAGAGAATTTTTGAACTTGCACCTTGAGATATCCTCACAGATGATAAGAAGTTTCATTATTACTTCCAATCAAATCACAGCATCTTTTTTGTAGTAAACGAACAATACAAAAATTGAGTTTTGACGTAGACGATTGTCTCAGAAAAATAAATGTTGCGTGTTTTTGAAAAAAAAGGAATCTTCTTTGGTGGTGCATCAACAGGTAGTCTAGTTCCCTGCTCTGTGGACACCCGATTTGGCAGGATAATATTAAACACCACTAAGGGAACCAGCTTCATCAAGCAGAAAAAAGTGACATAATACAGAGTTGTTCTCATACACATGATGGTTGTTGAAACCAGTTGGAACAATCTTTCATATGTTGAAAATTTTTAAAATGTTAATTAAACAGAGTAACAAACAACTTCATTAGAAAAAGCGCATTATTAAAAATTATCATTGACGTGATTGTAAAACTAGGATTCAGTAAAAAAAACAGCAAAGTTCCCTACTGATGCACCCCCTCATGGTTTTCTCTATGTCAAAGCAATTTTTTTCCCCAACTTTTCGAGGTCCCTTGGTAACTTGTGCCTCGCTTATAGTGCGGTCTATGTTTTGGGGCCCTGTTGTGCTTGAGTTATCGAGGGAGATGTGTAGCATCATTTTTGTCAAAGCATGGTGTCAAAGCAAATATGTGAAATCAATCTTTTAATTAAAATGACTAGTATGTGCCAGCAATCAAAAGATGGCTTACTCTGATTGTCTGCTACCCACGCAGCTTAACAAAATCTCTTTACCATCACTTACCATAGCTAGCACACTAAATTACTTCCATATGGGGGCCCAGAGTGGCCGAGTGGTCTAAAGCGCTCTCCGTTCTTGTGCTGAAATATGGCGTTAAACCCCACAACTTCCATATGCTTTACAGAAATGGATCAAGTAAAAGAAGTTTGCCAGCACATATCTTGCATACTTTTACATGGATTTCATCATCAATGAGAACATGTGAATCATACTACAAAATAACTTTATTAATGGGCTAACCATGACCAGGGATGGTCCTGGCTTTTAAAAAGCTGTCGCCAAAATAATCGCCAACCTCAATATTTTGTCGCCAATTTTCAAAAAGTGTCGCCAAAAAAAGTAGTGTACATTTTTCCAAGTGTTAATTTAGTCTATTAATGTAACAAGCAATGAAAATTACAAAAGATGGATTAGTTAATACTTTAATTACAACAAGCATTAACAAAATGTTACAAAGTGTTACATGAAGATCCGTCGCGATTTTAGGGCTGCCCACTTGTTGAATGCAGTTTCAAAGTCTGATTTTTCACATCTGTACATGCTGATGCTCATTAAATTCTCAAGAGATGAGATGCAGAGCTTATTTCTGATGTCAGTTTTTATGAGGTTCATCTTACTGAATCCACGTTCACAGTCCTCAGTGCTGACAGGTGACACCAGTAGTCTCTCAGCAGCCCCCCCCCCCTTTATGGCTAGCTTCACAAAGCTTGTAGCAAATTGCTTCCTAAATCCCAAGAATGATCACTGAATGCTGTATAAATTTTCTCGACAAGAAAAATAGGATCTCCATTCCCACGAATGAAACTTACACGAGTCAACACCTGGCAATATTGGACCGTATATATAAGCGTAAATTCACACCCAATTTAGGGATTCTTTCACTCCTGTATTTTGAGAAATAAATAATTATTATTAATTATGCAAAACTGTTTTTTTTTGTTTTTTTTTTTGCTATTTCTTGTTGTGGAGTTTAAGTCTCTGCAGCCGTAACACGGGACTGATGGCAAAAGGAAAAGATCAATGAGTAAAATGCTGTACTGGCGACAGATGTAATTGTGATTGAGATTTTTTCCATTTGCTTTGTATTTATACACAGTAGTCGGTACTTCAAAGGTTATCAGTTTTCTATGAAGGTTCAGCAAAACTATTGTATTGGTATATGTATAAAAAAAAAAACAGAAGGATTAGCCATACAATTAATTGTATCTGTTCTATTCGCGTCTTCAGAAGTGGGTCAGTTGTAGGTATAGTGCGATAGCATGACTGACTGTATCGCAGCATACAGTACTCAGCCCAGATGTCAGCATAAGCAGATTATGATGTAACAATGCACTGTAAAGATAGGGTTGTCAATAAGAACAAAGGATCGTTTGTGTAACAGATTGATTCCAATGCATTGCTTAGTCAAGTTTATGGCTTCCTTTCGTTCTGGCTTTAAATTTATTCAGTCCAAATCCATGATTGTATGTACAAATTAAATAACCAAAAAGTATGTCGCCAAAAAAATCGCCAGATGGGATATTTTTGTCGCCAATAAGGAAAAAAAATCGCAATTTGCGACATTGGCGAAGCCCAGGACGATCCCTGCATGACATTAACCAGTCAGAATATATATTGTTGAAACAAGAAATAACAGCAAGACCTGGCACAGTATACTGCTTTATTGTGAGACCACCTTAAAATGAAGTATGTGCTATATGGTTTTACCAGCACCTAATGAAATGGAATCTCTGACCATACTTGCATTTTAACAGGAAACCTGAATGGTCTCAAAATCAGAGTATATTACATCATGTACCTGGTTGTCATGCATGCAAATGTTCCATTCCTTTGTCTCACATTTTTTCACACATCATTTATTTCTCTAAAAGTGTACAAATCTAAAAAACAAACTTTACTGCAACTATATCATGATGTAACCAATGTCATTTTCCTCTACCCAAACAATATTGCATGATACTTGGCTAAATGTGTACCTCTTTCCATGGCTTAAAAGTACATATGGCTTAAAACTGAAGTTTGAAATGGAAAACATGTGAATGCTCTTTCAAAATGCGAATAAACAAAATAATCAATTTGAATGTCATCCTCCTTATTTATTACTTCTACCCTAGTCCTACAATGCAAGACATAGCATATGTTGTTTTTGTTTCAGTGCTATGCCTTATTATCCAAATAATGGGATTGTATAGCATGTTCCGAAGTCAGTTGACATCAGAACGAGTTGTCAAAGTTTCAGGAAAATCTCACTGTGCTCTCTTTATACTGGCCGAATGAAAATACGACATGGCAGATATGTTTCTTGAACGAAAAGAAACATTGCTTTACAGTTCCAATTGGCATAATATATTTTTATTCATTTCATTAAAGAATATTATTTCAATTCCACCCAATTTAGGCATTGCCAGCTTTCATTGCTTTCCAGCCAACTGAAATGTAGGCCAACAAAACTTGAAAACCGTCAATTTATTTTGTGAGAATTTATTTTGTTGTTGTTGTTGTTCTAGGGTTTAACGCCATTTTTCAGCACAAGATAGGCTATACATGGCGGCCAGTATAACTGGTGGAGGAAGAACCCTGGAAAACCCAGGAAGAACCACCGACCCACGAGAAGCTACTGGCAGGCTTTCCCACATACCCAAGTTAGCCGAGCCTTGGACTCGAACCGACGCAGACAGAGGTGAGATGGCAGTGATCCGGAACGGTGAGCGCTTTAGACCACTTGGGGCCCCTGTGAGAATTTAAATATATTAGAGAAAAGACATCGGGGTAAGTAAAACCTGAGAACAACATTATAACTATAAGAGTCATTATTAGTTGCTAGTCAGTTGTGTATGATATTTCTGAAAATTTTACTTTCATTGTACTCATAGTCGACATCAAAAGAGCGCCATTAGTTAGAAAATAAGACTCATCACCCCCCAGAAAAAATATAGGGTTATGTGTCTTACGTTGTGGGTGTTGTGATTTGGATTTTTAACGTAGCTTTAACAATTTTTCAGTCATATCGCTACGATGTCTGCAGTATGACAGTTTATAGTGATGTCTAGCACTGGGGCATCATGCCGCAGACATGTAGCATGATGTCCCACCCAGTCACAATATCCTGACACCAGGCCGACCAGTACTAATACTAACCTCTTAATGCTGAACGCAAAGCGAGGCAGCTGTTAGCACCATTTTTCTAAGTCATTGTTCTTGCGTTGTAGGACTAACTTCTACCTAGTCCTATATGTAAGACATTGCACATGTTGATTTTGTTTAAGTGCTATGTCTTACTATCCAAATAACGGCATTGTATAGAATGTTCCGATGTCGTTGGCGTCGGAATGAGTAATCAGAGTTTCAGGAACATCAAACACACTTGGCAGCCTATAGCGACACTCTTCCACTAATTTATGTGTAATTAATATACTTAGTGTGCTGTCTTTATCCTGGCAGAATAAAAATATGATGCTAGCAAATAGACGCATTTTCACGTTCTGCTGACATCTATTTGAATTTGTTGCAATGTGACAGCAGTCGAGGTATGCCGAAGTTCAAGTAGGTACATGTTGGGGAGAAGTTTCTTGAATGAAACAAACCGTTGCTTACAGTTCCAATAGGCATGATATATTTTTATTCGTTTCGTTAAACAATATTTCACCTTACCCGGATTTCGGCATTCCCAGCATTGATTGCTTTCCAGCCAACTGAAATGAAGGCCAACGAAACATGAAAATAAGTCTATTTCTTTTGCGAGAATTTGAATTTATTAGAGAAAAGTCATCGGAGTAAGTAAAGTCTGACTAAAGCATTATGACTTTAATTTGTAGAAAAGCCTAGTTATTTTAGTTGTCATTTGTTTGAAATATTCCTGAAAATTTGACTTTCGTAACGATATTAGTCGACATCAAAACACGCTACACAGCGTTGTTAGTTAGGCTGTAAGACATTAACGCCCACAACATAAATATCAGCGTCAGGTCTTACATGTTGGACTAACTTCTACCCTACAAAATACAGGCCGATGCTAGCTTTTCAGCTTTCTCAACGCATCATTCCTCTAGTTGCAAGTGGCAATCTAAGACAAGACAAACACATTACCAAGACAACATGTGATAGTGATCGCTTTGGGACAATCTTGCATCGCGTTTAAGAAGAGGAAAGGAATTGACAATGGATCCTGCCCAGTCTGGTGAGCAAGATTTTTCTTTACTTCGCTATTAAACTAAGTGTTGCAAAATAAAAATGCACTATTATCTATTAAATATACCTGTTCAAGTTAACGATACTAATTAAGACAGCGCAATTATAAAACAGGACCATAAAATTTGGAACATTGGCACTGCATCTATAGTATCCAATGCATAGTGTCCTCCATAATTGAATGGCGGGTAGTTAATACGCATGCTCATGACTGTCAAAACTAATTCATACAAATATTTTCAATCCTTTATTTTCAATAAATTCAAAGTAGATATTAATTTATTCATATATTATATTATTTCAATTAATATATACTATTGAATTCTGTATTTATATATGGAAAGTATTTGTACTTTTGAAGAAATTCAAATTAGCTATCAATTATATTAGTCCTAACAAATTTTAGCAACGTACTGCGCATGTACAAAGCCATGAGTTCCAAAATGGAGGACAGGAAAGCTGCAACCACAATTTGCAAAATGCATCTAACGAGAGTTCTACACCTAGCATGTAATTTTTCAATAAGAACAAACTCACATTTGTTAGTAATCAAACTTAAAAACTAATACACAACATTTTGTACAAAATTATGATGATGACAAGATTTAATGTCACTACTACTGTAATACAGGGACTATTTACAAACGAAGTTTAGTACTGTAAGGGTTATTTACCCAAAGACCATCAATGTAACACAGGGGAAGACGCGATTCCTATCACCACTTTATATCCAAAGCCGCAACATCTTCCATTTTAGTCGTTTAATGTCTGCGGGCAATTGTGTAGTCTACAAGCTAAGACATCACCCGATATTTTTGTTTAGGGGGTGATGGGTTTCACGGCCTAACTAACGGCGCAGTGTAGCGTGTTGTGCTGTCGACTAACAGTGTAACAAAAGTAAAATTGTCAGGAATATTACACACAACTGGCAACCAATAACGACGCTTTTCTACAAAGTAAATTATAATGTTTTTGTCAGACTTTATTTACCCAGATGTCTTTTCTCTAATAAATTCAAATTCTCACAGAAGAAATGGACCTGTTTTCAAGTATCGTTGGCATACATTTCAGTTGGCTGGAAAGCCAGGAATGCAGAAATCGGGTTAAGTTGAAATATTATTCTTTAATGAAACGAATACAAAATATATTATGCCAATAGGAACTTTAAACAGCATTTCGTTTCATTCAGGAAAAGTATCATAGAAATGAACCTACTTGAACAAACTTCAGTATACCTCGATTACCATCACATTGCAACAAATTCAAATGTATGTCAACAGAACATGAAAATGCATCATTTTGCCAGTGCCGTAATTTGATTCAACCAGGATAAAGACAGCACAATATGTATATTAATTACACATAAATTAGTGAAAGTGTTTCGTAATAGGCTGCCTAATTAGTGAGATATTCCTGAAACTGACTACTCATTCTGATGTCAGGTGACATCGGAACACGCTATACAAAGCCGTTATTTGCATTGTAAGACATAGCTCTAAAACAAAAACGTGCTAAGTCTTACATTGTAGAACTAGCTATATTTGAGAATAGCTTAATTTTCATCGCATATGAAAACAGAAACATTCAACTTTCCCATGGGAGATTTGAGCTTGCCCCAAACATGCTATACCAACATAAGTAAAAACAAATATAGTAAAACAGAATGCGAGATATTTTAAGGAAATGGGTTATATTTATTTTACTAATAAATAACTTGTTTTCATTTATCCTTGTACCATAAAACTGTATGATAATTAAAGTTATCAATACAGACATGTAAATGATACATGTGGATGAAAAAAGCTTCAAATGCAGTTATAGTTAAAGAGCAAAGACTTATGTTACGTGTTTTGGCTCAAGTAAGCAGAAGAAAAAAAATATGAAAACAACAAGCTTTGAAAATTTAAAAAATAATTTCCCTGAAAAACACTATAAAAAATGAAAAAAATAGGAACTTAGTTATAGAATCAAATCCAAAAGTAAACCAAGAATAATCCACGAATTTTAAAAGTCCTAGTAATGAAAATTCGAGTCCCGATGAAAAATCCAGATTGTAAGGTGATGACATTTATTGTAGCCTTTATGGTGCTATATCATCTACAGTTCTTTTTTTAATTCCACATACAATAATATTACGGTGTTTGAATTTCCGAATAAAATTTAAATAGATGTCTTTGTCCAAGACTTCTACATGAGCACTCAAATACTTCCAGGAAAGAGAATTAAGCTTTTAGAATCCAAATAATTTGAATACAAATTAAAATAGAACTCCAAACTGACATAACAAAAGAACACCTTTATGTCCCATTGTTTTTAAGCCTGACGGAGAGATCTCACTCTAAGCATCAGTATTAAAACTAACTAATGCACAATTTCGGAAACCCAAAATTGCAAAATGGGGGCTGTTTATATATAAAATAATCGGGCAGCCACAGTATACCATGATAAAAACCAGTCATTTTACTCAGTCATTTTCTAAATCAAGGTCGGGAACTAGGTCAGCTTTAGGTGCTTACAACTGAAGAGTCAAGGTCAAAGTATTTTCTGAAAAAATATAGAGTTCCTAGTAAACAAAACTACATTATTTTGACATGTAATGAAATTAAAAATAAAAAGATTTTAAAACTTCCAACCAATTACATTAAATCAAATATAAATTAACACATTAACCCCTGGCGCTTTTTGTCATTTTCGCCTGAAAATGAGTAGGAAACACATTTTGAAAGCTATTTCTGAATAGACTCAAAAACACCAAATCCCCGGTCATCTTTCATTAACATACTGCCTAGTTGTGTTAGAAGCATCGTTTTTCATTGGCTATTTGACTCGCGCATGAGCAGTAGGGTAAAAGTTGGAGTTCTCTTTCTTTTTTTTTTCTTTCTTTTTTTGCTAAACGGAGCCATTATTTTTGTATGGAGACCACTCTTTATTCCAAATGCCCATCTTATCCTACTTTTTGCAAAGGCTCATCTATCTGTTTGCAGTTCATACTGAACTGCTTTAGATCTGAGACCAAAAAGTCTAAATTCCAGACACAAAATCGGAATCTGACCACGGGTGAATTTTGGGTAGAAAAAGTCAGGTCCAAAAAATAAGTTTTTTAAATCTGTATTTTGTAGTGCAACTAGATATTCCAGATTATTTGGTATCATTGTAGAGCTACATCTGTCTACCTTTCTATAATACCATCCACTTTAGTGTATCATGCATGACCATGATGCTACAGAGCTCAGCAGTAGGCTACTACCTACTGCCCTGTTAAGTCATCACTAGGGGTTAATATGTTAAATCAAATATATGTACCACTTCCCCCCATAAAGAAAAAGAATGATTTATATAATAAAACTTTTTTGAACATTAGATTAATTATAGATGAGGTTAGAAAACTTAGAAATTACAAACAGTGTACAAAAGAAATAATTCATTGTCGGGGTTCGAAACTAACAGACGTCCATTAGTCCACGACTAATAGTTTTCCTCACAGACTAATAAATATATTACACTACAAGTCTGCCTGAATTCCATAACAATAATGCGGACAAATGATTTGCTATTTTTTGTTACTGAACTTGTAACTCCCGTATGTAAATCCACCGCTCCGGTGTCCTAGTGGTTAGAGCGTCTGCCTCGGATGTGGGAAGTCATGGGTATGATCCCCAGTCAAGTCATACCAAAGACTTACAAAAGTGGTACTAACTACTGCCTTGCTTGGTGCTCAGCATTAAGAGTTAGTGTTAGGACTGGTCCGCCTGGTATCAGGATAATGTGACTGGGTGGGACATGCTACTACCTCCTGCCCCGTAAAGCCGTCGCTAAGGGTTAATGTGTTAACAGAACACTTGGATGCCCGATTTGACAAACAGAAGTATGATTTATTGAAAGCCACACATTTTGCAGTTTGCATTCATGGCCAATAGACTCAAATCATATTGGATTTTGTGATCAGGCTGTTACTACTCTGCTAGAACATTTCTTCCCAGTAATGACAATGGCAGGCTTCTATCCAGACAAGGTTGAATTGGAGTGGCAACTCTTGAAAAGTTTAATTTATGCTTGTGGATGTCAGGTAGACAACTTACAATGGTGTGATGTTAACAAGATATTTCAAGAAGGTCACACTAATATTCTTGCACAGTTGGATACTGTGTTGACCCTTCCAGCTGCAGATGCAGATGCAGAGCGGGGATCCAGTGAATTGAAAATGACAAAATCTGATTGTATTGATTGACTTGTTAATGATTCACTTATTAAGTGAAGATGTTGCTCATTATGATCCAGTGCCAGCTATATATATATGGAACTCTTGTGGACTGAGAGAAGGGTGACCACTGTAAATGGAGGACTATTCAGAATCGGAGGGAGAAGATTATGATTTGGGACAAAAATCAATATAATTTATAATGTGTATAATCTTTATTGTTGTGTTACGTACATGTATTTTGAGGACTAATGGATTTTGCTGCAGGCTAGTATGTCTTTTGTCCTCATAGTCCACTTGACTAGTTAATAAAAATGTTAGTTTCGAACCCTGCATTGTTATACATTGGAAATGCATCTGCTATTAATAATCTTTTCCCTTGATGTGCCGATGTCAAGAATATATTCCTGTAACAACAAACTGAAACTTAATAGTCTTTTATTTTTATTTTTCATTTTGCCGATGAAAGCAAGGGGGTTGTGGTCACTAAACACAATAATTGAAGAAGGAGCTGAACTAATATAAACTTCAAAATGTTGTAATTCCAATATCAGAGCCAAACATTCCTTCTCGATTGTTGAATAATTTCTTTGATGCTTATTTAATTTCTTAGAAAAATAGCACACTGGATGGTCAATACCATTTTCATCATCTTGAATCAAAACTGCTCCAAACCCTACATCACTTGCATCAACAGACAGTTTAAATGATTGGCTGAAATTTGGAGCTGTAAGTACTGGCATGTTTTTAAGTATGGCTTTTAACTGGTCAAAAGCCTCCGGACCATGTCCCACGATGTGTCCTAGAAAAGTTACACTTGCACAGCAGAACTCACTTCTGGATAAATTAATTGTCAAACTTGCATCTGTGAGTCTGTCAAAGAATTTCCAAATTGTTGCTAAATGTTCCTTCCATGTGTCATTGTAGATGATGACATCATCGATGTAAGCAACACAATTGTCTAGACCAGTGGTAATCATATTCATAAGACACTGAAAGTACTATGCGACCCTTACATCCCAAACAGCATTACTTTATATTGAAAAAGTCCATCTGGAGTCACGAATGCTGAAATTTCCTTTGCTCTTTCCATTAGTGAAATTTGCCAAATTCCTTTCAGAAGGTCAAATTTGGTGACATACTTGGCATTTCTGATCTTATCAATACAGTCATCAATTCTTGGTAGTGGAGATGAATCTTTTTCTCACACTATCCACCTTCCTATAATCAGTGCACATACATAGTGTTTTATCTGATTTTGGAACAAGTATGCATGGTGAACTCCAGTCACTTTTACTGGGCTCGATGAAATCATTCTCCAACAAATACTGAATTTCTTTTTTCTGTACAGGTGTTGTTTCACAGGTTTGGAATTTACAATTTCAACGTCATGGATAAGTTTGTTTGTTCTTGTAGGAACATCTGGAAATAAGTGCTCATATTCAAATAATACATGTAACTATTTATGTTCATTTCTTTTTTGCTCTTGCAAATGTGAAAGTTTCAGGTCCAGATCTTTCATAATTTCTGAATTCCGAACATTGTCATGCCAATATCAGTAGAAACCAATGATATTCCTGCACTTAAATCTTTGCTGAGTGGGACAGGCACAACTAAGTTAATTGTTTGTTTAACCTGGCTATTTCTTTCAATATATTCCTTATGCACGTTTATGTGGCAGAGTTGTTTTTGTTTTCACCTCCCAGGAGTATTTATGATGTAATGTAAATCATTTATTTTCTTGTCAACTGTGTAGGGACCATAATACTTGGCTTGAAGAAGATTTTGTGGTATGGGTAAGAGAGCCAGGACGCTATCACCAGGATGAAAACTCCTTTCCTTCAAGTTCTTATCATATCTTCATTTTTGACTGAGTAGAGTGCAGATATTCTCTTATGACCTCACAGGCCTTTGACAACGTGTGCTTAAAATTGGAAACATAATCAAGAAGATTAATTTTAGCTTCTTCATTAGAAGTTTCTCTTTCAGTAACTTCAGTGGTCCATGCACAGTGTGTCCAAAAACCAGTTTAAAGGGACTGAAGCCTAACGATTCTTGAACTGATTTCCTAACAGCAAACAAGAGTAAATGAATGCCTTCATCCCAATCTTTACCAGTATCAAAACAATATGATCAAATCATATTTTTCAAAGCCTGATGAAATCTTTCTAACGCCCCTTGGCTCAGCGTGATGGGTAGTAGATTTGAACTGTTGGATGACTAATTCATACACAACTTGCTGGAATATTCCAGACATGAAATTTGAACCTTGATCAGACTGGACAGATTTGGGAAGGCTATTTTGAGTAAAAATCTTTATCAAAGCTTTTACTATTGTTTCAGATTTAATATTCCTCAAAGGAATTGCCTCTGGAAACCTTGTTGACGCACACATAATGGTCAACAGGTATTGGTTACCTGACTTGGTCTTAGGTAAAGGATGAACACAATCTTCCATAATTCTACTAAATGGTTCGTCAAAGGCAAGAATAGGTTCTAGATGAACCATAGGTATTTTCTGATTGGGTATTCCTACCATTTGACAAGTATGACAAGATTTACAGTATATACAAACATCACTTTTGATATTTGGCCAATAGAAGTGAGTCAACATCTTGTGGTAAGTCTTGTTAATCCCTAAATGACCAGCCAAAGGAGTTTCATGGGCCAGACTAAGTATTTCGTCTCTGTAAGGTTTTGGAACTACAGTTTGATAGTTCACTGACCACTAATCACCAGCAGGTACCTCGGGAGGTCTCCATTATCTCATAAGAATTCCATTTTTAATGAACAGACAGGAACTTAAGTAGCTTCAGTTTCAATAAAGGCCCTATGAAACAAACAGGAGATCTCTGGATCTTTTTTTAGTTGGATGACAAGTGATTGTAATTTGTCACCCTGATTAGAACAAAGCGAATGAGTAGTTAAAAAGTGGATCACTGTGATCAATACATTTTGATTGATCCAAACAAGGAGTGAAAGTGACCTCATCAGTAGCCTGACCAATACATGTGTCAGCTAAAGGAATACTTCTTTCCTTGTCAGCATCATTCTCGAGAGCTTTCTTTGCCATAGCTCTGGTAACTGCACAAGTTGGGAATAAATCAGGGAATTCCTTTTCAATTCAATCAGCTTTCTGATCCAAATAATGCTTGTCAGTTACATGTGGATTAACCACAATCTTGTCTCCAGGTAGGTCGTTGCCTAGTAATAAATGGATGCCCTCAATGGGTAAAACAGACACTGTGCCGACTGGCAAGGGTCCTGAGACTTAAGTCTGATGACAAATTTACATAATGGAGAGGAACATTAACAAAGCCGCACTCTACTCCCTGAATAAGAACACTTTCTAAGAACTACATCATAGTCAGCACTCTGCTCTAGTGACAGTGAAATTTAAATATCACGAGCTCTGCCAGTGAGTACACATTGCAATAATAGGAGTCCAGTACTCTCATGGCCACTTCAAACTCTCAAATTTTTTCAAAATATCTGTCTACTTTTCTTCCAGAAAAGGAGGTACTAACTTGATATTTCTTAAAACATCAAAAGTAGAGGAGTGTTTTCCCATTGCCTGCTCTAATTCATTTATTCGAATTTGAAATTCCCTCTCTTTCTCTCTTTCTTCCTTCTCTGATTGTAAATGCATTTGCTCTTTTTGTAACTGCATTTGTCTTTCTCTTCACTCTCACCTCTGTCTGCATGGGTTCAAGTCTCGGATTCAGCCTATGTGGGTATGTGAGAAAGCTTGCCAGTAACTTCTCTTGGGTTGGTGGTTCTTTCTGGGGTTTTCATTTGTCTTTCTATTCACTCTCTTTTTGCATTTGTATCTTTTTGATCTGAAACTGAACCTGTCGTATTCCAACTTTTTTTTAGCTATACCTCCATTTTCAAAATTTCGAACCACTCCTGGGTAAAATGCAAGACAAATTCTCTACTTTTGATAATATTTCAAAAAAAGCTTGCCAATTTCACTAAAGAGTGAAACATGGGGAATTCAAATTTCAAAAAACAAAGTTTTCTGAAATATTTTAGCTAAAATTCAAAATAATCAGAGGACGAGGCCCCAGTGCTTATGTGTTTAGGCTAGAGTAAACAGTAACAAAAGAAAGAGTGAAAACAACAAGCTTTGAAAAATTTAACAAATAATTTATTTCCCTGGAAAAACACTATAAGAAATGAAAAAAATAAGAACTTATGGTTTTAAGAAAAAAAGCCAAGAATAATCCACAAATTAAATTTTAGAAGTCCTAGTAATGAAATGTTCTAATGAATTCAAGTTCAAGTCCCGACGAAAAATCCAAAATGGAAGGTGATGACGTATACTATAGCCTTTATGGTGCTGTATTGGCTACAGTTCTTTTTTAATTCCACAGACAATATTCCGGTGTTTGAATTTCCAAATAAAATTTAATTAAATGTCTTTGTCCAAGAATTTTTGATAGCTATTACTCCAAACTGACACAGCAAAAGATCACCTTGACATCCCAGTGTTTTCAAGCCAGACTTAGACCTCTCTCTCTCTCTGTAAGAATCACTATTAAAACTAACTAATGCGCAAGTTTGGAAAGCCCAGAATTGCAAAATGGAGGCTGTTATATATATATATATATATATATATATATATATATATATATATATATATATATATATATATATATATAAGTTACGTAGCCCCAGTATGACCCTGATAAAAACCAATCATTGTACTCCGAGAATAAAAATTTTAAAAAATTGTTTACTTCTCACTGATTTCTAAATCAAGGTTGGGAACTAGGTCAGCTTTAGGTGTTTACAACTGAAGAGTTCCTAGTAAACAAAACTACATTATTTTGACATGCACTGAAATCAAAAATAAAAAGATTTTAAAACTTTAAAACAATTACATTTAATCAAATATAAATTAAATGTACATAACAAAAGACAAAATGGATAGGTAGTAAAGTGCTATATTTTTAAGTGATGTGTATGTTTTGGTAAAAGACTAATGGTAGTCCTCATTAGGGTCTTACAGTTGCCAGCCCCTGTGGAAAATGGATTTGCTCTTTAACTTTTGCTTTCCATAGTTTTGGGAAATTTCTGAAATGGCTGCAGAACATAAGCTCCTTTTCTAAGTCATACTTTAACCATAAATATTCCTTAACCCATTACCTCATAGCATCAGTTATTGTGTAGGCTGTTGAAATACATGTGCCAAAGTGTGCATTGTTCTGTAGATAGAACGCCTGTTAACAAAATAACTCCATGCAAATAGGCCTGCCTGTAAAATTTTACCTTTTTTTTACATATTTCTTAACAGTGTAGTATATGTTCAGTTCATTGGCTACGAACTTAAAATTAAAGTCTCTATTTGCAAACATTTGGTCACCAGTTATGAAAAAAACTGGTTGACAAGAACACAAATGGATGAGTTTTTCTAGCTGTTTCCTTGTATTGTGAGCGATTGTTTCTTGAATATTGTATGCCCTCTTATGAAGTCGGTTCTCCCTGCTAAGTCAGTGTGGATTCACATTATACAGTCTAACCCACTTATCTCAACTTCGGTTTTCTCAAAAACTCTTGTTTGTTGAGCATTTTGGTCAGGTGCCCAAAAATCCTTCTTTGTTATGCTAATTTTACCTGCTTTTTTTTACCCATGTTATTCAATAATCCTGTTATGTCGGGCATAAGCTTCAGTCTGAAGTAACACATGGACCCGCTTAATTGAACAAAATGCAACTTTTAATGTCCATCTCTAAGAAATTTTACAAGAAATGATCCAGCGCAGTGCTCAGAAAAAATGTTTGTTAGCCACAGACCCCAGGCTGGTGACTTAGATAAACTCACAAGCCCTGACTGAAATTCCACAAGCCAGGACAGTTCATACCTGTCAACTCTCAAGCCAGGAGAAAAACCTCCCAATTTGGGGGGTATTTCCACACCTACCTCCCGATCTCATAATATCTCTTGATTTTTCACAGAGAACTCCCGATTATTACATTATGTCTGTCAGTTTTCATTTCTCAGAAAAAGAAAAGAAAAGCTATACATAAATAGATATATTGTATGCAATCCACGGATGCCATATTTTATCACTTGTGAATACTGTTGTGGCAAAATAATTAACATCACACAACAAAGTTTTTTTTCTTAAGTAAACAAAATGATAAGAATAAACATTATTCATGTAAATTTCAGATTTTTTAAAACCCCTACAATCGTACTATAGTAAAATAAAAAATTGTCACCAATTAGGTTCAATCCTATGAATGATCACTGTGAATGCTGTCTAATTTTCTCTGCAAAGATAATTGCATCTCCATTTCTGCCAAAGAAACTCGACCAGTCAACACCTGGCATTCCTCTACCATATATTTAAACTTTAATTACCATGATTAAATTAAAAGAGGGAATTAAACAAAATATATCATGCAGTATACCTGCCCCAAAATAACTAATTCCAGTCAATTGCTGGTACTTATATACACACTGTAGAACATGGTTTCTTTTAAGTATGTCGGAAGGGCAGTCCTTTTCACAAGAGAAATGCTATGATAAGGATTAACTGTTAATTAGTCACATGGGCTTTCTTGCTTGTGTACTGGAGTCTAACCTTTAGATATTTATGCAGTTTAGCCACAGCTGACCAGATTATGAAAAGGGGGCTTGTCCTAGGGGGAAAATAAGGCGTGTCACAGGGAGAAATGGCACATCCCATGGGCACTCGCACATTGGGGTAAGGGGGTTAGGGCAATGGGTTGTTTTCACAGATGTCACGATTGTGTACACAAATACCAACAATGCAACACGTATGCTCTTTGCAACACCACTTTGAGTCCCTAATAAATCTTCAACAACATTAGTGATCACATAAATTCAAGATAATAAGCTGATTTGTCAATATATACTTAAACGAAATGACAGATAGATTATATTTGAAATTATGTTGTCCTGTATAAAACTGAAAATTCCCTGGCTTATATCGAAAGTCAGAAAAGTGAAGTTGAACTATATCCGTGCATATTGCTATTAAATATAAATGCAGTATTTTTATGTATACAAACAGACAATATTGTCTTTAAAAAAAATATTTTGAATAATGCTCTTAAGCATGTCACCTTGAAAGCGTATTTCCGGATAATGGTCTTTGGGATACAATAACAGTTACAGAAATAAAATTTCATAGCATGTGTATTATGCAAGAACTTTTATGTACAAATACTTTTCATGAAAACGTGCTTGTGCCAAAGGAAACTGACAAACCAACTTTAATAAGTATGGTCAAAATTTGTATTTTGTGGTAAAGATGATGGATGTTGGATTATAACGAATGTATGTGATTACCATTTAAAGAACAAAGAAGTTTCATCTCCATTGTATTAAAGTGAAACATTTGCCTAATGGAGCATGACTTTGTGCCGAATGTCAAAACCGATTATTCTTGAAATGATATTAGAAATATGAACTTGTATATTAATGATTGGTTTTTAACTTGAAGGATAACCAAATGATTGATTTCAGCCTGTGTAAATTGAAAATCATTACATGTTTCTACTTGATTATGTATCCATTTATGCATCTGTTTATTGATGGATCTATTTGTTTATTAAAGAATAATAAAGATGGTTGAAATTTCAATGTTTTATTTGAAGAAAAACGGGAAATGTCACGCATTCAGTATCATGCAGTTGACATGCGCAACAGAATGTGATGTATTCTTATATCCTTAAGCAGAAAATAATGAGACGTGCCTTCATTATTATGTGGGAAGAACAGTGTTGTTAGGTGCCGGTTTGCATGGCTAGAGAATCAAATGGTGGATATGGAAGTACACGTTCTGTGTCGTCACTTGAAAACAATGGATAGTCGCCTCCACCAATTTCACCGTTAAACACGTTTTGACCTACATCCATAAACTTTCATGGCTGCCCACTACATGCCCCCATCCCCAAAGAAAGGTTCTGCAAGCGCCTCTGGCACATCCTTTGACAATTTCACCCTTATTCGACCTGGAAGATCGGTCAATATTTATTAAAACTTGCGCTTAAAAATGCAGACATGGTTTTTCTCCATTTTAAAGTGGAATTCTGCTTTTCTCCTGACTTGAATCAGATTTTTCTTGATACAGTCCATTTTTTATATCATCTCTGATCCAGTTTTTTTTAAATGGTCTGTCCAGTCCCATTCTGTAATGACCCTTGTAAATTATTTGTTCCATATATTAGTTAGCACATGACTATCGTACAGAGTAGTCTGATTGGTCAAAGGTTTAAATTCATCCACTGAATCTTCATGTAATGGAAACTGGCAATGGAAAGAAGAAGCATGCTTGCAAAACATGGCGTCCTGAGTTGTTGAGAGAGAGCATGACATGAATAGTTTATATAAAGGTTTAAAAAACGTATGGAAATGGGAATGGCAGGAGCAAAAGTTGACGGAAATTTAGTTGGTCAGTTCATTAGAAAACTGAATGCTAGAAGACTGGCATTTTGTAACCTCTGCAAGAAAGATCTGAATTATAGTACCAGTAATCACGGTTGGAAGAGTTTGGAACAGCACCTGTAAAAGAAGCTAACTGCTCCAGTGGCCTAGTGGTTAGAGCGTCCACCCTGGATGCAGGAGGTCATGGGTCCGAACCTCGGCTGAGTCATACCAAAGACTTATAAAAATGGTACTAACAGCTGCCTCACTAGGTGCTTAGTGTTAGGACTGGTTGGACTGGTGTCAGGATGTGACTGGGTGAGACATCATGCTACATGTCTGTTGCATGATGCCCCAGTGCTAGACATAACTTTAAGCTGCCACACTGCCGACATCACAGCAATATTACTGGAAAATTGTTAAAGCTACGTTCATAATCTAAATCACATACACACAAAAGAAGCTGCATACGGAAAAATCGAAGCTCAGAAGGCATATGGAAAAAGTGCATTTAATTACTATAAGAAGAAAGATTACTTGCATGAGAGAAGAGATGTAGCCCTCTGTCAGAATATGGGCACTGCATGTCGCCAATACAAGCACCATCTTGAAAGGAAAAAGGTACTCAATGAGAAGTGATGACAAGAAAGTAGGCCAAAAAAAATCTTCCCCAAAACCACAAAAAGAGCTCAACTGGCATATCAACAGGTTGTTTCCATTGGAGAAAAAGACAAGAGAATGTATGGGATTATCTGTATATAGTTGATGTACTTGGGTGCTTATTTTACAGATTTGTTATGAAAAGAGAAGTATTACATGCTTGCTGCAAAAATTGACAAATTATTGTGACTTAATTATGATGTGAACACTGACGTGCACATGAAATACTTCAGCATCAGTAGTATTGGAGAATAAGTTCATGTGACCATAAATATTGTGAAATTATTGAAGTAAAGTTGAACCTTTTTTTGGTAAGTTTATTGGTTTTTCAGACGATTATTCAATTTTTTTTATGGTCATAAGTTGTACCAGGAGCAGTTTTTTTATGAGTGTAAAACGCGTTTTTGGCCAGGAGGCTTCTAGACCCCCAGATTGGGGGCGCTGCCCCTTGAGACCCCACTGGAGAGGACACCTTAACCCCACTTAAAAAAATTCAGCTTTTTTAATGGAAGACCAAAATCATAAAAACCTCCCCCATTTAGGTCCAAATATCACTATTTTACTTGCTATTCTCCCTACTTGGCTTCTGAAAAGTTGACAGGTATGCTAGACTTGCATTTCCATCATAGGGGTTCATATCATTGCTTACAATTTAAGTGCCAGTCATACCAATAGTATAAAACAGTATTTTATGCTATATGTATGACTTTATAAAAACTATTAAATGACAATTCTTAAGAATGTATGAATAGAATAGGACCAGACTGGATGGAATTTGTCATCACTGCATGAAGGCATTTCAATTTTTTTTTAAATTTTACCAGTTCACTTTCACATGTAGCCATCATTGCTTGCTCCAGGTGATATTTGATGGGCTGGGTACAGAGTTTCCTATCCCCCGTTATGTATGTTCCAGGTGATATTTGATGGGCTAGGTACAGAGTTTCCTATTCCCCATTATGTATGTTCCAGGTGATATTTGATGGGCTAGGTACAGAGTTTCCTATCCCCCATTATGTATGTTCCGAGTCATATTTGATGGGCTAGGTACAGAGTTTCCTATCCCCCATTATGTATGTTCCAGGTGATATTTGATGGGCTAGGTACAGAGTTTCCTTTCTCTCTCAATGTATGTCCTAGGTGACCATGAATATGAAATCAAAACTACATATTAACTCTGGATAAATTCTCAATTGTTGTTGTTTTGGGTCCTAACACCATTTTTCAGTCCCTGATAGGCTGTACATGGTAGTTTTTATAATTGAGAGATCATCTGCTTCTAAAGGGATAAGGAATCATGTTTCTCATTATTTAAGTAAAAAGTAAAACTGATTTTTCCTTCTCTTTTTGAAACCATAGTTGGGGCCTAAATCATGTGAGAAGGCAAAGGTCATTGAGTTCAGGTGCGTTTTAGGCAGCATTTAACTGTTGACTTTATTGTGTTTATTCCAATCAAAACATGAAGTCACACTCCATTACCCATGCAGATGATGCAGTCAGCATGCAGTTTAAAGCAGTAACTAGGCAGTGTGGCAGATACCCAATACAGTCAGCACACAGTACAAAGTAGTACCTGGGAAATGTGGCAGATACCCCATACAGTCAGCACACAGTACAAAATAGTAGCTGGGCACCATAAAAAGTAATCTTTGCTTTGCATGGAAAAGTACTAATTAGTAAATTAGGCTGGGGTCCATTGGGAAGATGTCAAAACAAGGCTAGGATGATGTATGGGCCGTTTATGATTATTTTGGTTTTATTGGTTTTAATACTTCTTTTATCACATTATTAACTATGTCAAGCTGATGCAGTAGGAACTATGTGTCTTTTCCAAGAGCAAACAGAGCAGCTAACCCATGTGTCAGATCCACAACCCTTGGATTTATGAGTCCAACACTCAACCTGAGCCACCACAACTTCGGCAACCTACGAGGTGACATGAGGTTGTAGTGGGACCAGCATAGTTTATTGAGGTTGTAGTGGGACCAGCATAGTTTATTTGTTTGTGGAGAGTACTGTTTGTATACACATACTTTGCATTAACATGTATAAACTGAAAAATATTCCAGGTTTCTATTCTAAAACTGATAATTTGTGGGACAAAATTTTGCCACCCCCATCATGTATAAAAGGGTGGCAATTTGAAGAATATGGGGAGATTTAATGAAGTGAACAAAAGCATGGCTTGAAACCCGTGTATGCAATTGTTGGCACTTTTGTTTCATGTTTTTTTCTGTTAAGTGGTACAAATTTTAAAATGTATGTCCAAGAATAGACCTTATATTCCTTGAATTGCAGTTGCTGTACTAAAGAAAAATCTTTACGGTAGAAAAAGTGCAGAGTTCCATAGTTTTTTAATAACTAAATCATGAAAACATCTACCAAAACATTGTCCTGTCTTTGATACCTACAAATTTACACATCTTCACTGATTCATCTACTTTTTATTTCTGATTTCAGAATGTGATAATGGGTGATGAAGAATATGAAGTAAAGAAATGTGGGGTAAGGTTTAACCCCCCAGCAATAGTAATCACGTACCTTGTTAAAAGTTCTTCCAAACTTCATCGCAGAACTATGCCTCTGAGGAACTTTGCTGCCAACTCAAAAGTTGAAAAAGCTGCTGAAGAGCTTCGTACCAATCCCAGACACTCAAAATACATATCTGGAATTACGAAAGCTCAGCTAGAAAGACTGATTACAATAATAAGAGATAAGCTCGATGGAATGAGTTTGGAGGCCAGCTTAGCGAGGAATGATAGAATGGACCATATTGATCCAGAGGAAGATTTGAACAAGGTGGATGAAGAGACATTAAAACGAAAAAAGGCTGTCATGGATGCAGAGTTTGAAAAGCATCGAATTAAACCTGGTGATCCCGGTTTTCAGTATGATATTAGCGTTGACTTTGAACAGAATGGAGAAGTTGAAGCTGCTGGATGGGATTCTGATTCATCAGAAGGAGAATTCTGATGAGATAAATTGTGCAAGGCAGGTGCTTCATAGAAGGAAATAAAATTCTTTTTCATGATCTCAATGTAGGTTTCTTCAGTTTAACTCCAGAGGTAACAAAAAAAGGGTTCTGTCAAGTTATGCGGTTTTGGGGAATGAGTTTGTTCTTGAAATTGACAGGAGCAGTAATAATTATACCATGGCATGGAAAGTAGGTGGATGCAAGTTTTGTATTAAGGGAACTCTTTTCCATTTTATTACAAACTTTATCACATGTTGAATTTGTGTCAGTTAAAAAGAGGCTGCAGGTAACATTTTCCGCAGCATCTGAAGTTTTTGGTAAATATTTTGCAGTACGGCAGTAACTGTCTATTGTTTAATTGAAAGTGTTCCATGAACTTTAGGTGGCAATTATCAATTTATTCTTTTGGATTCTAATCTCATCCCTGAGGCAGGGTTAAGGTAATTTGAAAAGCTTGCTCAGGTTCTCTGAGAGTCTGCATGGCCAGTTCCACACTGATTGTGATCATATGAATGTGATATCGCTTATGATCATCGTTATGTGTAACCTATTTATCCACCCAATCCATTTCTTGTCTGCTCAGTGGATTGCTGTCACAAAACTATACTAGGCCTTCTGTCAAAAGGCATCGTCAATTTCGTGCAAAATTTGTTTATCATATATACTGACCGTTGAGTCCTACTACAGATCGCAAAGATCCAGTTGTGGGTCTGTGTGGTATCAGTAGAACAAAAAACATAGACCCTGATTTGCTGGTGCAGTCTGGGCTAGCAGATCAGGGTCTCAGTTGTTTTACAGTTGGATTTCACTGATAAGCAAGCATTTATGGTAAATTTAGAGTTGGAGTTTTTCCTTATGTAAAGCCCTTTAGAGCTCATTATTAGCATGCATGCTATTTTTGATTGTTTGAAGCTTACGAGAGATCAGATCACCTTGGACGAGTTTATAAGTGGAGTCCAACTGCAACCAACATAGAACCTGATATACTGTCACATTTTGCACTGATTACTCCTGACAAACAGCAAAGAACCAGATCTGGCACATCATTCAATGTCAGAACTGGATATTTGCAGTTGGACTCAACTTACAAGAGAGTATATATTCCGTAGCATTTAAGAATTTTCCACCATGTATGATTAGCATCAAGGTCTTAGTTGCATTTTATTGATACTTAACGAGTTAATTTACACTGTAGTTGTGTAGGGTTGACATAAACAAGTCTTCCTTGACAAAATATGTGATGAGCTTAAGAAACAGAACTCTATCTGTACAAATAAAATGTACATGAGACTTTTAAACGGTTGAACTTTTTATAGTTTATTTGTGTATCTGGCATTAGGAAAAGTTAAAATTTTAATGTATTTCACACTTAATTCGTTCATAAGTCATTCAGACTGAGTTGTTTAAATATATTGCATAAATCATTTGAGGAGAGTTCTCTGTGCTCTTTAATATCTTTCTATTACTTTGGTTCATTTTGTTACGGAAGATATTTGTATCGTGTCCAAAACGTGGTTTTGATAATTATTTATCTTTATTTTCCTTTAATTCTCACCTGTTAAGACATCTGTTCTGACCTGCAAAAAGAACCCTATGGTGGCTTGGGATACAGAATGTCCTGGTGTGAACTTCTACAGCTGTAAAAAGAACCATGTGGTGGCTTGGGATATAAATGTCCTGGTGTGAACTTCTACAGCTGTAAAAAGAACCCTGTGGTGACTTGGGATATATATAGAATGCCCTGGTGTGAACTTCTACAGCTGTAAAAGGTGGCTTAGGATATAGAATGTCCTGGTGTAAACTTTTACAGCTGTAAAAGGTGGCTTGGGATATAGAATATCCTGGTGCGAACTTCTACAGCTGTAAAAGGTGACTAATAGAGGCAGGAGTCACAGTGGCTTTTGTAGCAGTCTCATGACCATATGGATGTGGGTTCAAATCCTACCATTGGATCAGCCAGGTTGGCTACCATGGTGTGCCCATAAGCAAGGAACTTTATTCCAATTGCCTTGGCACTGTATAACCTACTTGTGTCGTGCTGTAAAACCAAATAGAACTGAAAGCACAAAAATTTTAATCCAAAGTTCATCTTATGATATTGTTTTTCACAGTATATTTGGATCGCAACAGTTAACACTAAAATTGCATTTACATGTAGCCCCTTTTCTCATACATTCACTTATCTTATGAGACACAAAATATTCATGAGCAGAAGTTTTGCAAATTTCACAAAACCAAAGTACATTCACAAAATGTATGAAACATGTTATAGCAGTGACAGCATAATAAAGTCAGTATTTACTATTTTTATTGGGAAATATATCTCTTAGTCTAATGGCAACGGTCATTGACCTATAAAACTGATAGTAAACAAAATTTGTGTAATTTATACAGTACATCACACAGCCACCACAGATTGGTCAAAGTGACCTTTTCTCATACTTCATTGATAGTATTAAAGCTTGACTGTCATCCTTTTTTGGCTGACACTGATGGATGGAGGGTCACGAAGCTTTAATTGATACATTTTTTATGTGGAGCACTAATCATTGTTACCTTAATTTAGGTGACAGTGATCAGCCTTCAGTCTACAATCTCCAGGAAACGTTTCATGTTTTGCACAAAAAATCATTTTAGAATTTTTTTTTACGATCACCAAGGTGTGTGGGTGCTTTATTCTTCAGGAGTGCTAATCATTACTTGTGCAAGCAGTTCACAGTATCCGACTTTTCAAACAGAAAGGGAGGGGTCAGTTTTTTAATTTAATAGCATAATATTCATGAGACCTGATGATTTATCAGAATGAGTCACAGTAAAATTTAGATTACAGTGACCTGCATTTCTCACTCTACTGAATTCAGGTATTTATATATAAGCACAGAATGTATATATAGTACTGAATGGAACCTTCTCATATTTTCATAGAATTTGGTGAACGAGTTACACATTCATATGGAGAAAAGTGACCTTGTATTGACAACTTGTCCATTACTTATCACTTTTATTCGATGAATAATAAGGTTTCTTGTTAACGACTAAGTATGAAATAATTTATACCTATGCACAAGTGAATGATACTGTTCAAAGTAGTACATATACCACTGTATCCATTATTGACTCCAATATTCCAAGTTACTTATATTCTTTATTATCACAAATTAGTTGTTACCAGGCAGATATTAGTATATGTAAATACAGTCCTGTAGCATTCATGTACGTAGCGTGTTTGTAGATGATATGTAGGTCATGAAATATGTAAACAGAATGATCTCATTAATACTTTTAAAGTGTATAATTGCTAGATTGTCTGTTACAGAGTTTAGGCAGTTGTGTAGTAAGTACATGTACTGTACTTGTGACTGTTTGGATGATTTTATTCAGTGTAATAATTTGGAATGTAGCCCTGTAATATTATGTGTTGAACTTGTAACATTTGGCATGGAGCAGGGATAGTCCGGTGTGCACTCGGTAGGTTGACTTTATCATAAAATAGATGTAGAGAACTAATCTGGCAAACAAGCATGAAAATGTTCATTCCTATGGTATTAGGACCGTCATTATAACATGGTTCCTGTTCTATTTCATAATCCAGTTGTAAAATTAAATGTATAATTATAGTTCATTATAAGACAGTTGCACTAAAACATGGTCAACTTGTATTGACAGCATTATAATGAGGGAGTGTTATGTGTGTACTTCATTATAAGACAGTCTCGCTATAAGGTGGTCAACTTGTATTGAGAGCATTATAATGAGGGAGTACTGTATAACCCATAGAAAGTTAGGTTCTATTATGAGCTCAAAGACTGTGTTAGTCTCCCAATCAGTGCAAGATGATATACAGTTTCCAGCATTTTGTAAGTATATGGTAATTCAATGCTGAGGTTCGTATACATGCAGAATAAGTACAAAAATAGATGATGACTATTCAGAATTCTTTAGTAAGTCCCTGTTGCATATTGTTGATGACACTTATGTAACAATTATTAGAGACATATTAAACACTTCAGTAGAAATAGAAATATGTAGTAATTAAGTAGTGAGGTTCCAGCTACCTGCAGAATGAATGTGACGAAATGAACAAAATCTTCATTCTCATTACTTAACTAGTCTCCATTGTATAAGATAATGCTTCAGTAAAATTTATCAATGATCTTTGTAAACTTAGAATTGCATTTATTTAAAATTTTATTGTCTTCCTTCTAGATGCTTACAACATCTTATGTATAATAATGAAGCATAATGTACCAACTACTTCATGTTTTATTTTTATATTTCACCAGTAGCACAAGTTCTCTAAGCTTAAATAATATGCCCACAGTAATGCAACTGCCCCTGTCAGTGGAAATAATACACCACTAAATTTAACAACATTTTATACTAAGAGTTCTAATTTCCGATTGCCAAATTTCTACAGCAGACAAAAAAAAAACATATATAGAGTAACAGTTCCAGTGCTTGTGTTTGAGATTTTGTTGTTAACCAACTGAAAAAGACTGCTTTTGTAACACCTTTTTTGATTGGTTGATGGTGAAACTCAAATGGGCACTCGAGTAGTTATGATCTCCAGGCCATTAAAAGCAAAAATTTGGAAAATTCATTTCGGGGTAATTGAAGCCATAACTGTATTTTTTAATTTCTTATTTATTTTCAAGTATGTTTAGATGAGATGAGTTACTCGACCTGTATTGCAGAATAGACAGAACATTCATTATTTATATATTGCTTTTGTTACAAGTCACAAATTTTATACTTTTATAGTTGTTTTTATTATATCAGAACATAACGGATTATATTGCAATTTTATGCAATGAATAAAGTGATTTTAAACAGTACGTAGTTTTGTTACTCTTTTCCTTGTCAAGACTTCTTCATCCACCTCTCAGATTAAACCTTTGGAAATTATTGTTGTATTAGTCACACTCACCTAATACACACATTATTTGAGGAGGTTTTTTTAGAAACTGTAAAGACAGTGTTGATTGATCATGTAATTGATTGAAAATAAGGTTATAACAGGATTAATGGTTGAAACCTCCTTAATAATAACTGAAAACAGTATGTGCCATTCAACCACCTGTTTGCTTCCATCTTGTTTGGACAGTCACACACACATAGGTATTTTGAATAGTGATTATTAGCATACAGAGGTGGGGGAGTGTGCCGGAAGTCTTACGGCACCAAAACAGATGATACAAATTTAATTGCAGAAAAATCATTGGCAAGCCATCATTGTCATTAGTACACCACTTAAAGTGTGTGTACGTGATTTGGATTTTTAACGTAGCTTTAACAGTTTTTGAGTCATGTCGCTACGATGTCTGCAGCGTGACAGTTTATAGTGATGTCTAGCACTGGGGCATCATGCCACAGACATGTAGCATGATGTCCCACCCAGTCACATTATCCTGACACCAGGCCTACCAGTCTAAACACTAACCTCTTAATGCTGAGCACCAAGCGAGGCAGCTGTTAGTACCATTTTTGTAAGTCTTTGGTATGACTTGGCCGGAGATCGAACCCACAACCTCCCGCATCCAAGGCGGCCACTGAAAGTGATGAACTATCAAATCTTTGATTTTAATTCTCATTTGTTTAATAGCAGGATGACTCCAATTAAAACCAAAATGTCTTGACCAAATGACTTAACGCCAATTCGACATATGATTGATCCTAAATTTGAGCTGAACATAGCTGTTTGACATCACTTGCGCAAAAGTTATCACAACTTACACAACACACTAAACAGCTCAGATGTGGGGTGACATAAACCTGAAGTAAATCACCGACCTTGGATGATCAATATGAACTTCGGAGAGAGTGGCAGATGTAAGATTGTTTACATTTGCAATATGCGCAATGGAGAGAATGTTGGTATATCTGTGTTACTTTCATGTACTGTGGATGAAATTTCTTTAGATATTGTACTTCTGGAAACTGTACATGATCTAAACACACAGCTAACTAAAATGACTACTCCTTTGTGCTAAACAATGATCTAAAAACACAGCTAACTAAAATGACTGCTCCCTTGTGCTAAACAAATTCGCCAGACTAGACAATATCAGCTTCCGAAAGTGCAATAAATGAATTACCAAATACATACATTATTGATCAGGATGGAATAGACGTTTTCAACACGATTTACATTTGAGACTAATGTATCTAAAATAATTGATCCACTTATCAAGCAGTATGAGGGCTACTGCAATCCAAAACAGACCAGTACGATAGAAAGGCACAGATTCAACACGAATCCAACAAACGACTGAAACCATTGACCAGTATGTAACAGTACTGAAACTGATTACAGAGAACTGCAGATTTGAAAAGCTACATATGAAATGTTCAGAGATAGAATTGTCTGTGGGACTAATTTTGAAAAAGTAATAGAAAAACTTATGAGAAGATCAACTGACCCTACAAAAAGCACTGGCTATCTGCAGATCAGGTGAAGAATTTAAAAAGCAGATTCAAAATATGCAAAATTAAGCAGTGCATCAGCAAAATTAAGCAGTGCATCAGAAGTTTATGGTGTGAAAATGAAGAAAAACAAAAAGAAAATGGCACAACCAAAGAAAGCGGAAATGTTATATATGAAATCAGACTCCAGATTATTCAACTGTGGTAAATGTGGCAAATTACATGCAAAGGGTAGGTGTTTAGCCTAAAAAACTTACTACAGGTGTAGAAAAAGCATAATTTTCTGAAATGCTGCATGACAGAACAGATTCATGGTATGCAAAAATACTCCAGTGAAGAGGAAGAACATTTTTAAGAACTGTGACAAAGTCAAACACGGAAATCGGTGACAAAGAATGCCACATCACTCTTACTCTTCATTGTACTGAAGTCAAACTTAAAATTGATACTGGCTCGCAAGCAAACATCTTTTCAGATCACATTTTTGAGAAAATTTAAATTGAGAATGTTGAAGTAAAACTGACCAGGACGTGTCTCACAAGCTACTCTGGTGACAAACCAATTGTCATAGGCAAATGCAAATTAAATTGCATGAATCAAGAACTTAATTTCAATCAAAACACCTTTCGATTTATCCTTTGATTCATATAAAATCTCTCCGGTTATTGTTGTTACTTTTATCGGGAATTGTAATTTCTTTCCTAATTTAGCAATGTCTTTGACAGATGCTCCAGTATCTTTAACTATTTCTCCCCACTCTTATATTATTTTAAAGTCTTTTGTCCATTAAACCATTTCCATGTATCGTGTTTGTGAAATGTTGCGTTACTCATTCGGCTACACAATGCATCTTTGAAAATTTAGTCAGTTTTAGATTATTAATGCTGGGTTTATCATTCATCAGATAAATTTCATAAATAACCGCAGTTGCAGGACATGCTCGTTCATAATACGGTTTATCAATACCAGTCAACATTCTTGGTTTGGAATTCTTACTTAATATTGCAATTTCTTCATTATCAAGGACAGGGTCACGTTTATCACTGTTAATCCAAGTATCATTGTTCATTTCTGCTTATAGAATAAACTTCACCCTCAAAAAATATCGTTGACTATCGAGATAATTAATAATTGTCACTGCTTGTTTCTCGTTCATTGTAGTATTGATAACATCATCAACACCATCGGTGTTTCGTATGATTTTAAACGTCATCCACACATGAGATGAACCATCTTTACTAAATTCTTTCTTGGTGTCATGAATAGTATTAAACTGTTTTTTGTCGGATCAACAAGACCTTGCATCGGTAAGTCAAGGGATATTCTGTCAAGACTAAATTTATCTTTAGAAGGCTTTATCTTAATCTCTGTTAATTCTTCCATATTTCAATTAAGACAAGTATATATTAAAATTGAATCATTATATATATATATATATATATATATATATATATATATATATATATATATATATATATATATATATATATATATATATATAATGATTCAAACATAAAATAAATGCAGTTGGCTTAAGATAGGTTCTGCAACTCCCAGTAACAAATCTTGTACCAATGAATTCTGTGGATATCATTTATAAAGTACAGAGAGGGAGTTTAGGACGAAAATCATGTGTGAAGTGTGGTTGTTGGGGTTAGAGGAGAAACACAGCTGAGTGTGCAATGTGGTGGTAAAAAAATAGAGCGCTGAAAAGATATTACGATAAAACATAATAATGATAAAGTTATAAGAAATGTGAAAAATTATCTAGCTAGGTTTTAAAAATAAAAGATCATTATTTAAACAAATGATATTATAGGCAAATGGAACAAAATGAATTTATGAAACATCCTATCATCAAAGTTAACGAGGCATCTCGTGATGGTATCATCAGACACTGTCGACTAAAAAGACCTTTAGTCGGTTACGTTAACAATTTTGGTTATCCAAGATTTACTGCTGGGAAGAAAAGATATTTGTCAGATTTATTTTTTAATGTTTCAACGGATAAATTGATGATGGTCTTGTGATTGATCATATCGATTCAAATAAGAAAAATAATTTGTGTAATTTGCGAGCTGTTATTCAAAGTCAGAATTACAGATTTGGAAATGGTGGCTGCAATGGTAATAGAGCCAAAGCAGTTATATCTACAAATGTAGAGACAGGTAAAAAAAAAAAAGAATTTCAATCATCATATGCAGGCGATAAATATTTCGATATTTGCAGGTCTTCAATACATTTTGTCGCAAATAAAACATCTACTTTCTTGAAAAAATATAAACAAGATAATTTTTCATTATTGTTGAAGGAAGACAGCCCTGTCAAGCTCAGATATCTCTGGTACTGTTGCTGCTAATACTTAATTACAATTTATTTATTTAATTTTTGTGTCATTATCCTTATTGTTAGAATGGCTATTCACCCATTCTGAGACCTCTATCATCATTGGCAGAACTTGCATAATCACTATATATATTATGCAAGTTGTGCACAAAATGTTGTATCATATTAGGACAGGTGTTGATTTGGGACAATTATTATTTATATATAGTAATTGTCCCAAATCAACAATGCCGCAGTGTGTGTGGGTATCTTTGTGTCTGTGAAATATCAAGATAGAACAGTTCTTTAATTAATCTGAAGCTTTAATCATTGGTGTGACAAGTATATAACTATGACATTGCAATATTGTTGAAGGGAGGTAACTCTGTCAAGCTAAGCTCTCTCCGGCAGAGTAATTCAGTAGTTATTTCGCTTGTTACTGCGTATTCTCATGATTTACTTTTTGTTATCGTAAGCTAATTATATAAATATGCAATAAATTAACTATCTGCGTGATAATTATCACAACGTAGTTTAAGAACATATTTCACTTACCATTGCTCACTCCAGAATTCATTATATGACTGACTGATAGGTGGCGATTCTATGCCTTTTATGTTCACGATAACATCCACGCAAAATGACGGGATTTCCAAAATAACTCAATCACGTGATTTCTCTGGAACATTCTGAAACATTCGCCCGCGCAAATGACATGGATTTCCAGACCGAGTTTTACAGAGTAACTCACGTGATTTTTCTGGAACATTCACCCACACAAAATGCCGGGGATTTCCATAATTACTCTGCGTGGACTATAAAAGGCATATATAATCGCCACCTCTCAATCAGTCTGGAAGTTTGCATTCTGGAGTGAACAAAGGTAAGTGAAGTATTTATTTAGTACTCTAGAGGTTGTGGTTGCGCTATATTAGATACTTATATTATATCGTCTTGGTTGAGGAATACAATCTATATACGAAAATATTAATGATATTATTTCTGAAAACAAAAATTTAAAAAATGACGGTATAAAATTATCTGATGAAAGAAATCCTGAAAAAGTAATTTGTGATTTTGAATCAATACAACTAAAAATTGAAAATAAATATGTACTATCATCGGAATACAGATTAATGAAGCTAATTCAGCAGGCTATGCTTCAATCTTTGGCTGCGGTGGAGGAAACGGAAGTTGATAAATTCGTCTCGCTTTCACGCGAGATCGAAAAAATTATGTCATTATTGTCTCACGAATATGAATGGAGAAAGATTATAAACACACGTGTTTGACAATTAAGAAAGGTTATGTCAGATTCTGAAAATGAAATTGATGTCAGTGACTGTAGTAACATCACTTGTGTAAGTAGTGATTGTGTCTAAGAGAATCAGTATTAAAAAAATTGGATTTTGTATGTACTTTTTCCCTATGAAATTGTTATACCTATCAATCTGAGGAATTAGATAATATTTTTGAAGTTGATCAAATTCAATACAAGAATGTGCATAATTCATAATCTGATCTCTGTCACATGTAATCATACTAATATGTTCTCGCTGCAGTTCATTTAATTGTTCCTGCGTTAATACAAAAAAAAATTAATTGCCGTATTCATCAATAATTATTAGACACTAAATTGTAATGCCCCGACTTGGGGCGGTGTCATTGTTGTTCTGATGGCATTTTCAAGTACCTCTTTGTCGTGTATAAAAAGTTTCGCATGCTGTTACATTATATAGTACCTCTTGATTAAATAATTAATTGTAAAACATTCTGCACAAATATATTCATGATCAAACATCGTTAACATTTTACATATAAATTTATACACAGAGATTCTCTGTGTATATCAATTAATGTTCAGCTCTGGTCGGTAGATATGAAATGTACTCTTGACAATAAAATATTATGACATCGTAGATAAACCGGATTGATCGGTTCTTGTACAATCAAATATGCAGGGGGTACTTTAGGTATAAAAGTATATAAAATGTATCCTTGCTGCGCTTCACTGGATTTTTTAAGATCTGTTTGCTAGCTGCCATCATTTGCATCACATACAAGATTGATTGCAATCGTTGAAGTTATAATTACAATTCCCAGTGAAACTTGTATGCCTCTACCATATGGATCATTATTGTATTTGAGAAGAGATGCTGGTGGGGCTATTTTTTGCCATGACTCAACAATTTTAGGAAAATGTTCATTAAAAAGAAAGTTCTAAATTCTGGTATTGTAAATATTGGCAACTGTTCTTTGGTATTTTATAATGATTAAAATATATTTTTCTTGTATTTCCATATCATCTATGGAAAAATATTCATCAACTTTACTACAAGTTACTGTTTCAATGAAAATTTTATTAAGATAATCGATGTCTGATATAACTTGATTTAAATGCTATATAGTTTCAATGATTGGTTGTCTTATGTCATCATTATAATATTTAGATAGATAAGAAAACAAATTTCGAAGTTCATTACTTGCTTTAAAGTGTTCAGGTTTAATCATATCAGAAAATTCTCAAATACATTTTTCCGAGGTGTAGTTATTTTAGGAAGCTTCGTACCATCAGACGCAATAAAATATGCTTCCAGGCCATAAACCTTACACGGATATCTATTTCGATATTTTGGAAGTTTCATAAATATTTTTTTTGTCTGTGAGAAATTCATTTAGGTGGCAGGGTCCAGTTTCGTAAATTGGCCCCTGGCAAATTTCTTAACTTAACGCTATGGTGTGACTTTTATAGCTATTATTGTTTACTATTTATAGATATGGATATATTTGTGAACTAGGTGTTTCGGGATTGTGTTGTTCTTGAAATTGATGTCAGGCATGTACACCTTCCATAGTTGTTCTGCAGTATGTTGATAGTGAAATACCAATAGTCGGCTAGGAAGAAGAGCTAGCCTCCCATAGCAGTAGACACGTGGGTTCAAGGCAAGTAGAGTATCTCAAAAACGGCTTGGATGACAACTATTCCGAATTGCATCAGACTATTTAGTAGACAATGTTTTTCAAAATTTTCATCCAGGGAAAGAGCTTGCGATTGCACTGTGAGCACCACATGCTGTCAAAAATGGCCTTTGGATGTGAAAAATGCATGTATAAAATAGGGGTTGGGGTGCATAAACTTCTTCTGCTATGAACTGCCATTGATTTCTCTGGTCAAGTGATTACTATTCTTATGCTTTGTTTTAATATAGGTATAAAAAAATATGGACCTTTTTGACCTAACTTGTGTACTTGATTTTTTATGATTTTTTATACTAGGTCGCTGATTGCGGTATTAAATTTGTACATAAAAACTGGTTCCTGCCCTCTTAACATTGGTTCTGGCGGTCCTTCATACTCCGGTGCTGTTTCCGGCCATACTAGGACGGACCTAATCGATGATTGATAAATATCTAGAACGTAATCGGTGGATTATATTTCAATCGCAGCTGATGATGTTGATTCGTGAACCGATAAAGCAATCTTGGATTCTCTTCCTATTTTAGATTTTATTCTGCGTTGAAATTCATCATTGATTTGTTCGATTTGATAACTACATGTAGGTACACCGACAACTTGCCAGTCATGAGTTCCGTCAAGATTTTTATTTGCAAATGCAAGCGAATTATTGGCCTGTAAACCACAAAATGACTTTGATCTGATATTTGGCCAACTATGATATACTCGTATTTGTGCTGGTGCTATTTCGGTTACCGGAATTGTAATTGGAAAGTTAATGCTGAATTCTGGATTGGTTGAGTTTAATGATATCATCGTAGTTCTTGGCGGAGTTGTATTAACGACAATCTTCTGAAGAAGCTCGTTTGGAGTTGGCATTCTTATTTAAATCCTGATTTTCTAAATCAGACTTGGATTCTATCGCAGCCATTACTTCCTTGTAGATTTTAATCATCTCAGTGAACTCAGAAACTGATATTTTTCCATCGTTAAGACTTGCTGATATTAACGAGGATAATTTGGAATATGCGAGGGTTGATACGCGCAATTTTATTATATAATCATGCAATTTTGCATTTGTGCACGTACATACTTTTTTGGCATTAATATCAAGAAGGCCAGCAATTGTTGTTGTGGCTGAAACACAAATTGTTATAACTGCTGGCGTCATCATTGTTATTGTTGATAATACTACACCGGTTAAAGCAATAACAGCAGACACCGAATACACAATTATATCAACGATAACTACGCGTCTGTGAAATTTTTTTTACGTTTACTGTATCATCGTCAACGATATTTTTTAGTTTTGTTTGCCATTCACGTGCTTGATTATACCTAAAATTCTGAACGTTGATCGGAAGGCTCATTATATTTTATTTAGTAATCAATTCCAGATACCACCAGCAAGACGGTGCGGTTAATTTTTTATCAGATGACTCCAACATAAACGTCTCTTCGTCTCCCTTATTTAACACAATAGACAATGTTCAAGAAAAATTTAAAGGTTGAATGACGCCATGGATACATAGTAAATATACTAAATTTTGCACCGCTAAACACTGACAGCGTGTACACACCAGTGACTTCCGCGTTTTGTTTGATAGTGTTATTTTACCATGTTGAGAATCCTTATGACACGGTGTATACCACGTTGATAATCTGCTTGTGTGGAATTTTAATCAGGTTAAGTTTTTTAACGATATCAGGAACTACACTTATAACATTTTCTAGTTTCTCTCTAATCGTTTCAATATCTGATATAGCTTTTTTAATATCGTCAAGTTTTGTGTCGGCAGTCAACGGACTTCCAAAGAAATCGTCTGCGATTTTATTGAGTTTTTGAAAGTTTCTACGAAGATTTGTAAACATACTTACGTGAGCATCATACTCAACTCTAAGTGGTTAATTTAGTATCTACTGTATTATAGTTATGGTCTACATATTTGTTAGTTGCGGCATATTCATCAGATGTTGGATCTCTTATAACAACTATTTTATTTCCATTCATGCTGAGTTTACCTGTCATTATATCACCAGTAGATCGTAAACGATTAGCAACACTCTTTGCAATTTCATTTCTAATAGTTGCGATTGATACATTTGAGTCTCTAATTATACCGCTGTCTGTAAATACTGGAATATTATCCGTGGTAGCACGGAGAACTCTACGAATTGTCATTTCATTTAATATTACTCGTCTTTAAAACACCTTATTTATCCTGAAAAATAACTCCATCTCGGTCCACTACAGAGAGGTTCATAATATCGGCGAGCTCATCTTTGGTCGCATAATCTGACAAATCGATATCATCTTTTTCTTTTTCTTGCCTCCAGTGATAACAATGGTATAAGATCTTCCTAATTATCAACCATTATACTTTAAGATCTGTTTAAAATGATTAACGGCTACTTGTATACTTGTGCATGACTTTATGAGGTGGTAATGTTGATTCTGATATAGTGTCGAGTACAGCAATTGTTTCACGGTCGCATATTGGCGGATCGGTTATTGTTTGTGTTGGTAATGTTGAATACCAAACTGGAGTTTTTACTGTATTTACGTAATTTTAAAAATTCTTTCGGTGGAGCCAACCCATTCGAATCAAAATGAATAATTCCACGTGGATCAATTGCGTATGCCACCCAATGAGTACCATGACCAGAACTATTATCAAGATTAATAATGCCTGTTTCAACGCTGTTTGGTCGTTCTGGTAACTGATCGCGCATAAAAACACCTCTAAAATGTTTGATATAAATTTAATCGCTTAGCAGCATCAAGTAAATCAAAATGTGACATTGGAAAGATTAACGAATTGTTCATGGAAGTCTCAGGCTTCGTCCATATTCATAAGGGGATCCTGGTATCCTGGTAATCTTACACCGCTCCCTCCTTTTTGAAATCCTTTCCCTATTACTTTTTCTGCTAACTTATGACCAGCAAATCCAACACCACCAAGAGCAGCTGCTTTTACTGCAGCTGGAGCCTTAGCTGCTTTTAACGCTGGTATAGCTGAAAGAAGTGGAAATATACCGCCTGAATCCATAAAAGAGAGAAATTTTTGTTCTTCGGCGATCGTTGGAGTCATTACCGGTATCCACAACGAAAGTTTTGTTAGTATTACTTTACCAGCATCACCAGCAGGTCGCCAAGTTGCATCATCGTCGGTAGCCTTTCTAGCAAGCTGAACTGTATGGCTAGCCGTAAAGATAGTTTTTCTAAAATTTCTACAAAATCCAAAGATGTGAGATAGTGGAATTGCGTATTGAAAATCTTTTAAGATCACCTTTCATCATTGATCGTGGTGATAAAAATCCTAAGTTGTAATCTGGATTAGCACCATGAACCACCGGCCACACATCAGCGTCATTGTGGTCGGCATAGTTTTTTGGTCGTCATATACTATACTGTCTGTTGTCAGGGTGGTCAGTAATGTCTTTTATAATCATCATTGTCGGCCAACTGATCTTGTATAATCATTAGAATATCTTGTTAAACCTATTACCGTCGTGGCCACGTCGATGTCCTTCTGAAGTGATTCAATATTTCTTCCGTCAATGATATACGTAGCACTGTCAAACAAAGCCATGATGCCGTTATTGACAAAACCAACTCTAATATCAGCTGCGTATCCAGTATCATCTGTTTTTATAATTTCACCTTCTACCTCAATAAATACTTCAGCGGGTAAGAAATATATACTTGTATCTTGAACTCGTAATTCAACTCGTCCATGCTGATTTGGTTGTCGTGCGTCGTAAGAGTAATGCTGATAATCGCGTATAGATTCATCCTTGAGAACTGGCGCATCCATGTCAAACGCAGGATCGGATATACGCTTGAACATTTTAATATAATTATCTTCGTCTAACACGAAGACCAGTTCCTGCTCTCATACTTGAATCTATATTTTTTCTGCTTCATCAGCCAACTCTGATAGTTGTTTATTTGCTGCTTGATTTATTATTTTACTGATATTTGGAGGCATAACTTCAGTGTTGGGTAATTTCACTGGTGGCTGCGGTTTCGTCGTATCAATCGTGCTAGTCTATCCTTGATTGCCGAGAACGCTTTATCGGCAACATCACCAACTGTGTCAGTATTTTTTTCACGAACAAGATCAATATATTTCATTCCTAGTTGTTTTGCAATCGGTATTGCCTTCGGGGCTATCCTCGTAAATTAATCTTGAACAACATTGCCGAGTCCATCACCATAGATCGCTTTATAGGTTGGCAATCGCAAATTTACTACACTGACCATAATCGGTCCAGGTTGAGCAATATGTACGATCATCTTATTTGTTATTTATTTATTTAATCGATGTGATAATCATCAACGATTTCACAAATGAGAATCCGACAAACATTAATATTCGTGATTCCGCCTGTAAATAATCGTTGACAAATATCCGAGGTTTTATTAATTTTTTTCTGGATAATTATTTCCAACACGTTTTCCTCCAATCAGAATTTCTAATCGGTCGACGTCGGCAAGAATATCATTGGGGCAAGCAATAAAACCACTTCCTTGAGTAGTCATAAAAGGAAAACCACTTCCAGTAGTGCCGGGAGGATCATCAGTAAAAATGTCTTTAGGTGTTTGTTGGGAAGGTTGTGGTTTTTGTTGTGGCCGAGGAATTCATGAAGGAGATTGTGCTTTTTTTCTGTAGTCTTTTTTCTGTTGCTGCGGTGGAAGAAGTTTATATGAAGGCTCCTGCTCAGGAGGTTGCGGTGGAAAGAGTTTTTGTTGAGGAATTCTTTCACGGCCTCTTCACAAAGTCTTCGTACGTCATCAGCAAATGTTCTATATCTTATATCATCATCTCTGTCTTGTTTGTTTTGTTTTTTTTTTGTCGTAAAATACATTAACAAGATTATCACCAATTACATTTTCATGACCGGGTTTTAAAATATCAGATTTACTAAATATACTATTTAATATTTTTATAGGTAATTTTTCTTCTTTAGTATTTTTAAATTCTTCGATAGAATTATCTTTAAATTAATTAATCAATTTTTTCTTTTTTTCCTTTAGGTTTAGGTGCAAGATCTTTTTTACATCGGCTATTTCAGTACGAACTCTGCCAATACCTTTAAGTGTATCTTCACCCACAGGTTGAGGTTGTGTGGCAGCTATCTCAATTGGAAGATCTCGTAAGATCTTTTTTGTTTGTTTTGTTCTTGTCGCTTTTCAGTTTGCTCAGCAGTATGTCTTATCGGCTGACGAAGACCTGGATGATCTAAAAAGAAGACTTAACGATATTATCAACGAAAACTTTCCCAAAATATTCAAGTCATGGAGAAAAATAACCCCACCAGCAGGTATTCTCAAACATAACAATGATCCATACGATGGCGGCCGTCATATTTCATCAGGAATTGTAAATATAACATCAATAATCGCAGTCAATCTTGTATGTGATGCAATTTATGACAGCTATCAAAAAAGTTCTTGAAAAATCAAATCAAGCTCAACAAGGATATATTCTGTTAACTTCTACCTCCTGGATATTTGATTGTACAAGAACTTGTTAATCCTGTTTATCTACGATGTCATAATAATTTATTATCAAGAATACATTTCAAACATACTGACCAATCCGGATACTTAATTAGCTTCCGTAAAAAAAATTTTAAATATAAATTTATACGTAAGATCTTAGAGATTTTTGCAGAGTGTTTTATAATTAGTTATTTAATCAAGAGGTATATTATATTGTGTACCAACATGTGAGAGTTTTCATACACGACAAGGAGGATGTGTTTGAAAACGCTATCAGAACAATAATGACACAGTCTCCAGTAAACACAGAGCAATTTAGTGTTAATATCGTTATTGATGAACACGGCAACGAAGACTTGTTGTTGACGCATGAACAATTAGATGAACTGCGGCGAAGACACATTATTATGATCACGTGTGATAGAGATCATATTATGAATTATGTAAATTCCTGCATTAAATTTGATCAGATTTTAAAGATATTTCTAATTCTGAATATAAAAAATCTGATTTCATTAAATTGATTGGCGTATTCTAAAAAATAAAATAAAAATTACAGAATTTTTTTTTCTCTGGAAGAAGAAAGTCAGAGGATAATTAACCACGACATTGCCGTAACTTTCACTTTCATAATTTCTAGTCACGACTGGGACCCCATTTGCCATAACTTCATTTTCATCACAACTTTCACTTTTACCCTCATTTTCATAAGTGACAGTGTTTTCCTTTTCATGATCTGATAGAATCTTTTTCAGTTGTCTTATGCGTGTATTGATGATCTTTTTTGTTTCGTATTCGCCAGATATATTTGATCTAATATTTTCAATCGCGATTGAAAGTGGGACGAATTTCTCCACTTCTGTATCTTTAACTGTTGATAAAGATTGTAACATAACTTGCTGGATGATCTTAATCAATTTATCTTCTGCTGGTAGTGTATATCCACCTTCAAATTTCCGTTGCTGTAATGATTCAAAATCGCAAATAATTTTTTCAGGATCAAGTTAAATTTTTATACCGTCATGTTTTAATTTTTTAATTGCAGAAATAATAGCATTCATATTTTCAAAATTCATTTGTATATATTTATTATACATATTATACAAATAAAATATATTAGGTCATCGTTGACCATTTGTTTAAGCCAACGTCGACCATTGAAGACGGTACAACACATATAGTAGGATATTTACAGGGTATATATATATATATATATATATATATATATATATATATATATATATATATATATATATACAATCTTAATTCTAAGGACGGCACAACAAGTATAGTAGCGTATATAAAATTTTCATTCTAATTCAGTCAGGAATACCACATAGTGTCATAACAATTGTGTAGTCAGAAATATACCACATAGTGTCATGATAATGGTTTAGTTATGACAATAGTTCAGTCATGACAATGGTTCAGTCAGAATTATACCACGTACTGTCATGATGATGGTTCAGTTATAATATTGGTTCGTTGATGACAACGGTTTAGTCAGGAATACCACTTTGTGTCATGACAACAGTTCAGTTATGGTTCAATCATGACAACGATTTAGTCAGGACTACCACGTAGTGTCATGACAATAGTTCAGTTATGGCAATGGTTCAGTCAGAAATATACCACATAGTGTCATGACATATAATCTTAAATTCTAAGGACGCCACAACATATATTTTTGTTTGGAAGGCACAATACATATAATCTTAATTCTAAGAAAGGCACAACATATAATTTTTGTTTTGGACGGCACAATACATATACGGAAGCATTCTCTACGTTCGGCATATGTTTGCACACACACGCACACACACACACACACACGCACACACACACACTAATCAACCGGGAAAGTACAAAAGAGCACCCACCACGTGGTGACATGGTGGGGAGGGTGTTTTTTCTGTTAAAGTTCGAGCTTTTGGGGCGGACCCCTATCATTAATAGAAAAAAGCGAGATTTTATCGCCACCGTCGACAATTGTCTTGTCTGCCACCGGTTTCGATCGCCAGATATAGAGTAGATGAATTCAACACTCTCGAATTGTACCACTGAACACATCTTACATACTGCTTCAGAAATCATTATAAAGTTACCTATGCTAGATTGCTATAGCAGTGAGTAAAATTACAGAGTGAATTTATTTCTGTTTAGAAACACGCTGTATAAAATAATTATATGTTATACATATCTGCCTTTGACAAAGTCAGGTTTGAAAAATATGTATTTTCCGTATAATATCTAAAAATAACTTATTGTACTGCACATGTGACGGTGAATTTTTCTGCCTTGATTTCGTTTGTAAGTTAGAAGCCATAAATATCCCTTGACTAAGTTGAACTATCATACAATTATGTTGCTTCGCTGATATTAATTATCACACAGAGGGGTAATTAATTAATTAAAATGATTTTAAAAGATTAGTTTTACCGGAGAAAGATATGTTACAGATTTATCTCCCTTCATTCGATCAATAACGTAGCAACAAGCGAAGTAACCTGCCGGAGAAAGCTTTTAGCTTGACAGAGTTATTTCCCTTCAAACGTGGACGTTTCAGATAAATAACTGTTGTATCATAATTATTTTAATCCCATACAAAAAAAATAATAGTAATTTCAATTCAAACAGCAGCAAACGCGTAACATTATAACAATAACTGAAAATAATATGTCAACGAATGAGCATACTTGCGATATTATCCGTAAAATATAATTATATATTTATTTAACTATTTTTTTTATCAGCATATTTCTTTTGCAATCGTTTTCGAGCTATTTCATCTCGTGATGGCTATCCAGCGCTATTTGATCAATGCGAAAATCATCGCGTAATTTTATCAATCACCTTTACTGAAAAAATTTCATCATTCATCGTTTTGATAATCATTTTAAGTCCTGGAGTGGCTTTATCATTAATAACAATTTTTAAATAATGACATTACTAATTATTTATTTTTAATTACTTTTGTTCAGGTCATCACAAAATATCTAAATCAGTTTGAAATGAATAATTGATATTTATTATAATGATACAAAAAAATTAAAGAAATAAAAAATAATATAATAACAGCGACACTATTTAATTACTCTACCGGAGACATCTTAGCTTGACAGTTATCTTTCTTAACAATAATGGAAAATGATTTTTTGTTTATATTTTTTTGAAAACGCCGATTTGGTTATATTTTGTGCGACAGACTGTACTGAATTTGAGTGAATATCGAAATATTTAGCAGCTGTATACATCGACCAGATGATTTTATAGTTGCAAGTAGAATGATAGTTCGTGACACACTTCTACAACAATTATTTATGTTACATAAAGAAAAGTTTTCAAATCTACCCGTACCATTGTGTTATCGACCGGTTAATACGCGACGACAGAATATCGACGTTGATATATCAGGATCGTCAGAAAAACAAAATTTTGTATTAAATGATATTGTTTTAGTTCCTGTCAATGTTGTTGCGAGCACATTAATCATAGACAAAACTCCATGGACGCTAGGATACGCAATGATGGTTCATTCATCACAAGGATTAACCATCTTTGATACAAGTGTTTGGATCGTCGATGATCGTAGTGAATGGTCAAACATAGTTTATCTCGCAGTGTCTCGAGTCAGAAGAATATCTCAGCTGCGGAGAATTGTCATAGACTTCACAGAAACTACTGGTAATAGCGATGTTATTGACAATGATATATTAAGAAAAATAAATAGTTACAAACAGTGTGACAAAATAAATAAACGCGACTTTGATCTTGATGCTGATTTTATAAGGACATTAAAACAACAGCAAAATAATCATTGTGCGAGCTGTAACACAATAATATTGTAGCAGTATTCAAATAATAATCCAAGACAATTTACCGTAAACAGAATTAATATTAATTTTGGTCATACACAGGAAAATGTGATGCTGACCTGTCTTGAATGTAATCGTCGTCCGAGGTGCTAGTTTACAAAAGTGAATGTGGTGGTAATTGTTTCGTCAGGAATTACTTCTAATTGTTCACGTACAAATCCACGTTGAGGAGCAGTTGAATATATTCTGTAGATTGCAGGTCTGCCCATGGTTGTTTTGAAAAGTTATGTCGTTGTATTGGTATATGTTTTTGTAATTGCATTAACGGGTTTCATAGAAGTTGTTTGAGTAATTTCGTTATATAACGCAGCTATCACACTTGGTAATCAGGCAACCCATTCGTTAGATTTTATATTTTTCTGAAATATTTCCTTCGCGTATTGATATCCAAATAACCGCCCAACAAGTGTTCGACTAAATCGTTCAACAATTGCCTGATCACGATGAATTGCAGTATCATCTCGTCTGATTTTAACGTTATGTTTTATTCATCAGAGATGATATTGTATCAAGAAATTCTTTCCCAGGATCAACCTGTAATAGTTATGGCCTTCGTAAGGGTCCTCGTTGATAAATTCGTTGAAAAGCAGAAGAAGCTTCCGTTGCTGTTTTAGTTGATAATGGTTCCGCTTCCTTATATCTACTTTCAACGTCAACGACAGTTAACGCATATTTATACGTGATTGACGTATAGTATCATGTGGTAAAAATAAAATAACTACTTGATGAACTTCATTAGGAGGGCTGACATCAACATGTGCATGCTGAATTTTTTTAGGAGGTGGTAAATAATTTGCCATATTGCCTGTCGTGCTAACCATTTTTCAGCAGAAGAACGTGTAACATTGTCTGCATCAGCGAGTTTACTAATCGCTGCTCTACAACTCCAATATCCTCTTGGGCTATAATAAATCGATTCCATTATTTCAATAATCGGTTGATTAATTAACGGCCCCAAATAATAATTTACTTTTCATCACAGATCTTACCAACCAATTAGCTAATGATTCTCTGAAAGATTTTTTATGGAATTTAATGCATGAATTAGTTTTACATCTGTAATATGTCGTTGTTGTAAATCTTTACTTTTATAAGCTACATCATGAACATGGCATGCTTTATCAATATCATTTATAGTATACTCTCCAGGTCATGGTTGATCTTGTCTATCAAGTCGGATATCAAGTCTTGTGCCGGGCCGCAATAATTATATCCAGGAAGATGTTTTTCTCCTGGGTATTTAGCCCACGGAGTTCTGGTAATTTTCCTAATCAAGTAGCGATATCACCACCAAATTTCCTTGTCAAGGGAAATGAATATATACTTATTTGTACCACATCTTACACATTTGCCTGTAAGTGCAAGCTATTTATTTTTGTTATTATTGTTGATAATCCACTTGTAGGGGTGGATGCTCTACATCGAACGCAATATAGATTCATATTATTTATTATATTTCTACAACATGGATGTCATTGATTTATCAGCGACACGAAAGCAAGGGCCAGTAAAACATATTTCTGCATTACCGAATGCTATCAGAATGATAATAATAGGTCCATCTGGGTCTGGTAAAACGCAATTATTACTTAATTTGATAATGATGTGGCTCAAGTGGGACAAGTTATATTTAGTTGCACCATCAGTTGATAATCAGAGATGCTAGATGTACTTAAAGATTTTAACGAAAATGCAAAATTGTTAAATGAAGATGGTGACGACATTATTAATTTTATAACTGATATTGATGAAGCACCGTCCGTAGATGAATTAGATGGGTTTATTAATAATCTCGAGTATAAGACGACGTAATGCTGGACAAACAAGCAAATCCAGCTCGGATAGTTTCTAGAGGTAGGCATAAAAATGCTGATGTGATTTATGTTATTCAGAGATGTACACAAATACCTATAGTGATCAGAGATAACTGTAATATTTTAGTTGTGTTTAATGGAGTTGATACACATACTCTGCGAAATAATTCATCAGACTTGGTGTAGTGGGGATATGAACATGATTAAGTTCAAAAACTTCTTTTCAAAAGAACAATCTACTCCACACAGGTATAACAATAAATTTACACGATCCCAGAATAAGATATCGTGTAGGTCTTGATAAAATATTTGGTTGGTATAATAATGATTTAATTATAGCAGCAGAGAGGGTGCGACCTGAATGAAACGTCCGGTGGGTACACGAAAACACACGTACAAATTTAGAAAAACACTAACGACAAAGTAACAAGAAAAAAACTAACCCAATCAGAGAAACTCTCAGTAAAGTTAGAGGCTTTGATTTAGCGTTAGTGATCCTATATTTTTTATTTTTTCGTATGAGGTTTTAGTTTTCATGTTAAGCTTGATTGGCCACTGTCTTAGGGCAATATAATTGTATCGGAACGATATATTTATTTAAGGTGTTCATGTTCTCTCTGTCTCTGTCTCTCTTTCTCTCTCTCTCGATCTCGATCTCTCATCTCTACCATAAAATATAGATATACCTCGTGGAGTCAGCATTCGTAGACACTATCCGACAGTTTAAAACGTGGACTACAAAGGTACCGATGAATCATGTGAAAATCCCTTCAGACAGTACAGAACATGTTGACAAGTCCCTGCACGAATATGATGTTACCTTAAATTTTTGTTAATTAAAATTAAAAAACTCTTAATTTCTTGCACTGATATGCAATCCTTAATCCGTTGCCAGGGATCTACACGTCATTTGCTTGTGATGCTTTAGACAATTCTCGCATCAAACTGAAAAAGGTGGATCCTTTTCTGCGGAATCAAATTGTACCGTCTCTTGGTATAACCAAGTACTGAGGCTAATCCTCATTAAGTTCAGACCTCTCTAATTGAGCTCTATGAAAACGGCGAACAAAGCAAGTACTGGTGCGTAACTTAGCAATTGAACGTGAACCCAAAAGGCTTCATTGAAGTTAGACGGCAAGGAAATTTTCACAGACTCATTTTCTCTAGTAATTTAATCACTGGTCCTCCGTATCGATGCACATGAGGGTAATTGATTATTAACTGACAATTTCTCAATTAGAATGCGCTATTTTGACATGGGTGTAGTCTTACTTAGTAAGGGAATCAACGGTGCATTCAATTATAATTATTTACGCATAAACGCGACATGTCATTTCATAATGTAAGTCATGAACATCATATTCAACAAATTGCTAGTGTGTTGCGGCTTAGTAATAGGTAAATTCCATTTAAAGGTGACACAAAGATGTGCTATAAAAATATTTAAGGAAGCAGTGTGAATGACATGCATTATTTGTGAATATAAATAATAATAATGATAATAATAATAATAATAATAATAAATAATAATAATAAGGTGAAACCACATTGTTTATAAGAGATTGTAAGACAGTTTTTGTTTTCTTAATCTTATTGGAATAGTAGTGTGAAGTAAGGGTTTTATATTTCTTTTACAGATGTGGGTCAAAGCTTTCCATTTCCGATCAGCTTCCTTTTTCTCCAATTTTGAGTGTAGCACGTATGTATCCGAACTGACCATAAGTCGCACACTGGGTGAGCCTCCTACGAATAAAAAATAAATAAAAAACTGCAACACCTCTCGCTGGAAGCTACACTTTTCCTTCATTTACTAGATATTGTCGAACCTCGCATGAAGTCGTCGGAAGTTTTCCTTTTTGGTTTGCACCGTCTCAGATTAGATTGTGGTAAAATGTCTATTCTTCGATGACCAGCGAGTACAGCTTGAAGTTGTATTCAGACTAATTTACATTGCAGCGAGAACTTCCGAATAAACACGTATGCATTGATATAATTGAAACAAAATTATTCTGCAAGCTCCACCGCCATACCGGTTGGTATCGATATAGCTCCGACAGCAAATCTGACTTGTTTGCCTATGATAGTCACCATGTCACGATTCCAGCAAAATCCAAGAAAACCGAAATCGAGGCAGAGATTCTTAAAATAACATATGCAACAAACACGCTCGTTTATATTTCTCGTGTACCACGGTCTTTTTTTATTTATTTCATCTCGCAGCTGTTATTCCACTTCAAGTATTTTTTCGCATCGATATCCTTGAGTGTTCATGATAGACTTTATATTAATAACGTCACCGCTAAGTGCCATTACTCGACAGGCTGACCTTGCTCAGCGTCACGGAATTGTGTGTAGTAAAATATTTATATAATATATATGAACAAAATGTACTCGGGTTTCGTTGATGCATACGACGTTCCCCGAGGTGGAATAATTTTATCGTTTGTTATTTGAAAATACTAAGTTCGATTTATCCATCGTTGTACACCCAAAGTGCATGAAATGAGAAATACGATTAACTCGAGTTCTCCGGCTGTGGACTTTCACCTCAAACTAATGGATAAAATCTTCGTTGTTTTATCACAGTACAACGAATTTTGTCAGGAAGTAGTCCACATTATACGAGCAATCTTCAGCTATACCGCTGTTTTTGTGACTTAGAATCGTAGCATTCATTGAGGTTTCGTGCAACACAAACTCTGAGGTCGATGTTGACATTGGCTCAGATGAGGTATTGTTATACTCGCAGTGAGTGACCAAAGCTTTGGGGAATAATGAGAATTTGGAGGTATGCCTCAGCAGACTGGGAGGGATAGCCATGCATGGTAGCTCCTTTGGCCATTCGACGAGAGCTGTGCAACCGAAAATACATCGTGTCAACTGGACACTACGAGGCACACGAGCTCCACGTTTGAATCAATACTATTCAATATCACTATACGAATGAAAATCAATATTCTTCAATACCACTATATGAGTGAAAATCAAAAATACACACGTCTTACTTGCGCATGAAACATTCATTGTTCATATTTTTGTACAATTTCTATACATCGATCACACTTGGTGACAGAAACATACCTTGTTCATAGCTGTGTATAAATCCTTTACTTTTATACCCTTGGTGACCATATTTGTTGTTGTTGTTGTAGGGTTTAACGCCATTTTTCAGCACGCGATAGGCTATACATGGCGGCCAGTATTAATGGTGGAGGTAGAACCCGGGAAAACCCCAGAGAGAACCACCGTCCCACGAGAAGCTACTGGCAAGCTTTCTCACATACCCACATTAGTCGAATCCGAGACCATATTTATCGTACTTCTATACATTGACCTTCCACGGTGATAGATCCATATATCAATCATATTTGTTTGTAAGTTCCCTATATTGATTCTTGTTATATTTCTCGCTGAAGTAGGATGTTCTGAATGATTCCATTTATGAACAATATAATTTCCCTATATCAGTTGTTGAACTCGGTGCGCATCAGTTTGTTAATCCATTGTTGGACTTTATGTGTACGAGTTTTGGTGTCAGATACATTCATTGTTCAATTACATTATAAATAAACATCCCATTCACTAAATTGTTTTCAATGTGTTCGCTGAATCCATCCCAGTTTCATCTTGTTACATCCAGACGTGTCACGGCCGGGTGCAACACACGCACGCACTTCGATCAAAGTATTTTTCTTTACTGGTACAAGAGCTATACAATCGTAGAAACAATTTTCCTGGGCAATATTTATGTCTCCGGCGATCGTTTGCACGCTTTTGTGTTTACCCATAACCAGAGCGATTACGCCCCTGCTTGGTGTCGCCGTCGATCGTTATTTTTTTTTTTCTTCTCCTAAGTACTGTTACACGGACAAGCGCGTCAAGTTAACGTTGATGGTTCGATATTATTTATAATTGACAAGGAATTTTGTCGCCATGGATTTATATGTGAACTCCGTTTCATCGTTGCACATAGAAGCAATCTTTGGATGTTTTCGAACTGACAGCGTAGACGGTCACCGAGCGTTTTCGCGTGCTAATGCGATGATTCCATGTTGGCCTCGAGTGTATGTTGATACACCATGGTCGTCCCAACTGTTTATTTCTATTTGATCCTTAGCGATATTATATTTGAGCATAAACGAGAGTCTGTTAACTCAGTTCTCACGAAGATATTCATCAACCAGTGGAACAAAACTGTCATCGATGTTAGCACGCCTTTACAGATGATCCAACACACCGTCTTCTAATTCGGCTCCAGTCCCATCAAAAGTTGCATTCGTAATGTATGCAAAGTTAACAGTCTTCAGTATAAATACCAGAGACCGTTAATAACGTGTACACTTCTACATACCACATATATATCATATTCCTTCCGTGAAATTTATTATAAACGATTCTGCTGTTGAAAATATTCTCAAAGACTAATCAATGGTATCTGAAATAAAGAATTTATAACTTATAATGTTTTTGTATTCTTGAAATCGTCAGCACCTATGACCCTCTATTTTAGGTAGTTATCGAATACCAATTGTCCCCCACTTCTTGGTGGATGCGTACACTATAAAGAAATAATTTCCAGTTCATTTGCGTTACGTCTTAAGTCCAAACATGCCTAAATAAACACGCAATCATTATCGAAGAGGGCAGTTTTACCATGGATGGAAACGCAACAGCCTTTGTCATGGTCGATCTCGAATAGATTAGACCACATGCAGTCAGATTTTTCAATCGATCCTCAATGGCGCTTTTGATGGTGTCAACAACGCGCATTGCAACTTTTTTAGCAATCGGTGCTGAGCGAGACTCCAACACTGCGAGTGTTAAAAGTACGCACATGATTGTCATTTTATTCGATATACGGTCAATCTCTAATGTACACTTACATCCCCAAGACTCGGAAATCCAACACCTACTCGTCTTGGTCCACGAGGGAAAAAACTATGTGCGTGAGTAAAATATCGTTACATGGAAGATATAAGGTATCATGGGAGTAACTAATAGGTGTTACCTGGGTGTCATCATTGTATATATTTATTTTCATTAAATTGTTATCACGTAACACGCATTCTCGTCCAAACCTGCGCAATATTTGTTCCCGGCAAACTCAAGTCAGTCGTGAGGAAGCCTTACAAGTCCGGTCAGCCTCGTACAAGCATAATCCCGACCACGTTGGGCATGTATACGTGTCGTTGGGTAACATAGATCAATCTGAGTTTTGTGACAGGTCAGCGAGCGTATTCTCTCGTGGTTGTCTTGCTGGTCAAATATAATATCATCGTATACAATAAAGAACTGGGTGGATGGCGGCGCTTGATCGGAATCCTGACATGTAAGCGTTTTTCCGCGAAATATCTGAATATACCATAAAGCGGCTGATCGTCTCCCGTTGATGCTATAACATACAACATCAGATTCAGTAGCCATTGAGTTTTCCGGGAACTGCCGGGGCTAATGATCAGGCCGGAACAGAGTTCCGAAACACAGAACTGGTTCTTCCGCTTTGTATGGGAGGTTGAGGCTTTTTCCGCGTAAATAAATTTATGACGGATAAAAACGGAGCTTTTCGAATCTTTGTCGATTTTTCCCATTCGCGTCGATGAATATTAAGTGCTTATCGTTGTATATTTATTATCATGCCTTCATACTGCGTGCGATACTGCGCAAAAACGTGTACCGCGAATCCAACTCGGGTTAGAACACGTAACAGAGTCGGAATCTCAGTAAAGTGGGTCTGATGTGGACCAAAGAAGTTGTATTCAGTCAGTCCAGGACCATAGGTTAAACAAACACACTTAGCGCGCCATAATTTGGTCCCTCCTCGCCTTCGCGTGTAATTGATGACTCCATCAGAAATAATCCATCTCTTGGCAAGGGGGACAAACTCACCTTGGTTTATCAGTATCAACCCATGCTGCGATGTTACCCCGACCGGTTAAAATGTACTGCGAGTGTGAAAACGCGCCGCTCAGGTACACATTCGATAGTACGCACAAGCTTTCTATTTCTTAACATTGTTATCAAAGCCAACAACAAAGAGCAGTCCCACGTATTTCTCGATGGATTTGTCTGGGCACTTGTCTTTGAATTTTCCCACAACATTCTTGTTGTCGTTGCTGAACAATGGATGGTTCTTCCAGTATTACTGGTATCAAATTCGCACGCGAATGATGCCGTGCCCATGTCTACGTAGATGTAATCGGAGCTAATTAACATGACCAGTCAGCCAGTGTCCGTGTACAGTATCTTGCCGCTGTCACTTTACCATACCACGTTTGGATCTTATCACAGTAGAACTCGGACATATAAGGCTTTGAAATATTTAACAGCGCCGCACGAATGTAAATGTGCTTCTTTTTTTTAAATTGTAAACTGCTGCCAATCCACCGCTAAATAATTTGCCTGATTCAAATGCCGGGTCCGCATCGAGTCTAAAAAGTTTCTCCTGATAACTTTCCCGGTGAGGATCAACTCTGGTCCGTTTCCCGAGATTCTATATTGTTTTGCCGGATACGACATTGTTCACGAGCTTGAAAAATTTGTCTTCAAACTTATTAGTTGCCAACAACGCTTACTATGCCAGCGAGTAATCGTTGTGCGTGTGGTGAAGCTCGTCCAGGTACTCCAGGTCGACTGCGAAAAACAAAATACGTATTTTTTTATGTTCATGCGCGTGGAATCGATCTACTGAAATTCACCCACGGGCATCGGTTATATCATAGCACCCTATAAAAGCTGATTGCATCCAAGTAAATTATATAATTCTTTGCGATGTCTGCTTTGTATCGATTAGATGTGTACATTATTACCTGAATACTGGTTTATGTCTCGTGGTAGGTACCAAGAGACGTTTTCATTGTACCGGTACTTCCGTAATCTCCGCCAGTACAGAATGTACGCAGGGGCGTCATGGCGGGGGTGGGGGTGGGGGCATTGCCCCCCACCCGATTTACATGTGCTGTAAAATTGTTGTAGCCTAAATACGAAAATTAACAAGCCCGTCAAGTTATGCCCCCCCCCCCCCCCCGAAAAAAGTGAAATGACGTCCCTGGTATTACTAGTAGTATATGGGGCCACCATAGCGACAATGGGAATTAGCATTACAAAACCCCTTGGGCCACTCTAGCGACAAGGGAAATTTAACATGGAGAAAAACCCTGGGTCACTCTAGTGACAAGGGGAATTGAACATGGAAATTGAACATGGGAATGTCACCTGGGGATCAGTGGGAATTAAACATTGGTAACGTCATAGGTTTATAGGGTCAAAACCTTTTATAGGGTGAAATGTATTTGTAGGAACAAAGGGTTGATAGGGACAAACATAGACATACAGAAACAAACAAATACACATTGAAACACACAGAAAAGAGGACAGAAATATTCTAAAGAAAGACTCACAGATAGAATAGAGACTCGATAAAGAAAAGTCTGTTGTATGGGTTCAAAACATTTATTCAAGTACATATATACATGGGCTCTCTGGCCTGTGCTTTGGTCTAAGCACTATCCATTAAATACATAAACATTTGAACATAAAAGAAACATATTTACGAGTTGTTTAGTTATTGACTCTAGTAAACTAATGTTTAAAATTAACGTTCACTCCTTTCTAAAATCACTTCATATGCAACGAATTTACATTAAATGTTCGTTTATAAGAAAAAGTTAAAACAAAACAAGTAACAAACAATCAAATAAGAGAAAGTTCGTGTTTGTCTCTCTATCCGTTACACACGTTGTTTAATATCTGGTCAGCTACCACTTGTGTCCCAGCATAGATGTTTCCGATCTCGTATTCCCTGTCAGTCGTAAATCTGCTGTTACGTCCATCGTGCTAGGTACACTTATCGGTAAGCAGATCAAGAGCAGTGATCGTCTTCTTCCCATGGAGGTGCAACATATGCCATATGAATAGTCACTTTTCCATCGGTGATGTCAAATTTTTCTCTCACCGACCGCACGTCTTCAATAGCCCTCAAAAGTTTGGAAGAAGTTATTTCTGCAGGTGTGCTAAATCCGAGACATACAGGCGAGTTCAAACTGTCGTGATACATAGATAGGCTCAAACGACCTTCATCTTTGACTTGGCAATGACATTTGAATTCCTCTAACAGTGAGTCAAGTAGATCCGTAATGAAACCTGATACTTCCTCGGCTGGAACGTCAGAAGCGAAGTCTTTAAATTTCATCGTGTAGGTTAAAGTTGTCGTTCTAAATTTTCTCGAGGTTGCTGTCTGGGTCATTTGGATGCTAAAATACTCCTTTAGGTCTATTGAATCCTTTCCCTTCTTGAACGCACTTTGCTGTGACGGTATGGTGGTGAAAGAGGTCAATGATGTTTGTTCCTTCTCTTTTTTCTTCTGCGTAGAGTTATTCATCTTTCTCGTCGCTTGTCCTCGCAATGAAGTGTCGTTCTTGGAAGTCGTCCCTTTTTATACTGGGTGATATCAGCATGTCCATAAGGTAAAGTTTTGTGGTCTGGAAGTTTCACTGGTTGCACGTAGTTTGTCATGGCATTAGTACATAACAACTAAGATGTGGTATTGCATTGGTGATGTGATCGTGAGGCATAGAATCACACCCGAGTTTCTCGTTGGACTTGAGTCTTACGCTCTATACTTGCTGTTTGAAAGGATTCATTTTTGTCGATTGGTCTTGGTAGTGACAATGAACTATTGGTCTTGGACGTTGTCCCTTTTTATATGCTGACCAATATCGATGTGACCGTACGGCAACGTAAAGTGATTGGGAAGTCTCACTCGCTTCTGGTACACGATTTGATAGATTTTTTCCAGGGGTCGACTGACGATGTGGTGAGTGGGTAAACGTACAATCTTGTTCGGTTGGTGAGTGGTCACTTTAAAGTTTCCATCCTCTCCCGATTGCAAGGCTTCTTTCAATACCCCAAAGTTGACCACTCGACTGGCACGATAATTCAGAGTCAGTCCTTTCACTTTGCACTCCGTGTGCACTTCTCCTTGTTTGTCCCGGTATTGGTAGCCGTAATTTTTAGGACCTCCACTCGCGAAACTTAGAATCTTGTCGTCGGGATGTTCGTCTGTCCAGGCTCCTAAACGGTTTTCTTCGATGTTAGGGTGTTGCTGACCCGGTCGATCGATGTAGATGCAACTGTCCGTGTCAAAGTACAGGACGCGTTCCCCTAACAGTTCTAAAGCTTCGTACAATTTTAAGCGAGCATGAGCTGTCACGTAAGCCGCAATGATGACATTTCCAAAAGGGTCGTCTTGTACAAAGTCCAGATCTTCTTCGTAATTGACCAAGATCAAATTCTCTCGAACGACGTCTACGTGTTTCATGTATTTGGTTTTGTCGTGAATCATCTGGAAGTAGCGGGAAGGTTCTGTCAAATATTCCGTCTTGGGTAAACACGGTCGTTGTGCCATTTTACCCCACAAGCAATTTAACATCACTTTGGCAAACGATCGCCTGCCTTCGTTTTTCTCGATGTGGTCTAAAGAGATACCTTCTTGTTCATAGTATTTCTCTTTGAATTGTATTTGGTCTTCGGGAGTGTGACACCAGGAAGGATAGCCGCTGGCTTCTTGTTTCAGTTTCAAAAAGGCATCCACGTAGTCAGCGAAAATGCCTTTCTGACTGGGATCACCCTTGTGGTATTGTTGTGTCTTGGGAAAGTGGCAAATTTCGTACACTTCTAACAGTTGGTATCCCATGTCCAGAGCTTTGAACAATTCTACGCTGACCCAGGTTCCCGTCAAGGCACGTTCTTCCTGAGTGTGCTGACAAGGTTGGTCTTGGTTGCACGTTTCGGCACAAGTACGGCACAATGGAAACATCAGTTTGCCTTGACAATGGTGAGGTAAGACCGGATGGTATAGGTTCGTGGGAGGCAAAACTTTACACTTGGTCAAGCCTTCGTATTGTCGAATGTTTTTCAGGTCGATGTGTTCCGTTAACAATTGCGGGTGCCCTACAGGAAAGCGACAATATTTGCACACGTAGGGATACAGCGAACACACGTCCAAGTATTTGATTTCTTCTCCTTTCTCTTCGTCGGCTTGGTACAGCAAACAGGTGGCATTGGTCCTTCCTCCGTACAAACTATCCCTCGGGTACAGCGGGTCCATGAACTGGTAACTTTCCACGAGGCGTTTAAACTCGGGATCGGTTTTCAAGCGGTGATCGTATTCGTGTTCCCACATTTCCACCACTTGGTATCCTTCCTGTTCCAACTTTAGGCGTCGCTGACAAGTGTCCTGGTACAAGTCTTCCATGGTTCGTTGTAAAAACTGATTTTTAGTGCTACGATCAGGGTAACAGACGGGACATCCGTGAAATAAGCAACCGTTAAACTCGTACACGATCTTGGGGTTTTCTAAGTCCCAGCCATCTACCGAATATGTTCCGATGGTCTTTTCACCCCCTTCGTTGCGGGCATGCTGAATCCATTTGTTTTCCTTGTCGCACAAGTAATGTAACCAACGTAGGGCTTTGACCGAGTATTGACGTTTGACAAAGTTGGTCGTTTGAGGGCTGATGACAGCCACGGTGTTTTCAGGCATGAATTGTTGTCGATACACTAAGGAACACGCTTTGGCAATGGTGCAAGCTTCTTTCAAAGGATCGACCCCTCCGTGTTCCATGAACAGTTCTTGAAATTTTCCACAGCAACGCCGTAAAATGTCCACGTCGGAACGACAGTACTTTAGCATTTCTTCCTGAAAGTCGAAAGGGTCCGAGGCGTGAGCCTGGTACCAAGCGTAGAAAGCTTCTCGTTGTTCGGTACGCATGTTGTCGGGATCGTAATAGTGAGCCTCAGGTAAATGGGGTAGAACGGCGTGTTGATTGGCTTCCGTATTGAAAAAGTGTGGAAAGTACCCTTTAGCCATTTCTGTCATTCCAAACGTTTTAGGCATTCGACTCAAAGGCATGGCCAAATAGCTCATCGAATCTTTAAACTGTACTTGTCCCACTTGCATGAAAATGATTTTGGCTCCGTTCAAAGTCACTTTAGGACGTTCGGTGCCATGTTCCGTATAGTATCTGAGAAGAAACTGTCCATCGTATCCGGAGAAATTGTGAGCCATCACCGTGGCATGACGATGACAATCTCCGTAACGTTCGATGTCCTCTTGGCTCCACGTCTTGTCGATGGGGTCTAAGACCCATCGAGCGAAATCGGCTAGCGTGTTCAGTCCCCGAAAGATTTTTTCACGTCCTCCAGGAATCTTGCTGCAGTGAGGGCAATGACTGAAGATAGGTTCTTGAATGCACCTCTCGCACGCTCGATGAGCCACGCAGAAATTAGGAATGTGAATGCCAGTCTCTTGCATGCATTCGAAATCGAAAAAGATGAAATTGCTTTTCTTCTTGTGACCATCCTCTTTCTCTGGTTGGGGTTGGTATTTTTGCACGTAGCATTGGTGTTTCAAGTCCACGATGTGATGACAAATGTGACATTTCTTTTTTCCTGAACATACGTGTGCCTTGGTACTATTGGTACGTATGCCTTGTCCACACGTAGGGCACAATCTCAGGAGTTGACAAGCACATTTCTGCTGTGAACCTTGCGTCTTCAGATGTTGTTGATAACAGGCAGGGCTGAAAAACGTGCGCAGACAAGCAGGACAATGCAATGGTTTTTGCCCTTCGCTCAGACAGGGTGGAGAGGCCAAACATCCTCGGCATTTCGATCCACAATGTTTGTGTTGCTCTCGATTATTATAACCACGGTCACATTTCTCACAGTAATATCTGTATCCCAGGAATCCGGGGATGGCGGTAATGGTATCGAAATGTTCATCGTGATAATAGACATGAATGTATTTTCCGTCCTTAAAGTCTTGGCCTCGAAACAACAGAGGTCCGCGCACTTCTTGAGGGTGCACTTTCAAGGTGTATCGTGGAGCTAGGGCATCTTGCAATTTTTGCATCTCAGGAATGCCACAGGGTGTGTCTTTGGACAGTCCGGCTTGTTGTAACAGGAGTTCTGCTTCATTTCGTTGTTTGGCTCGATCGGATCGTTGAATAGTTTTCCAGGTTCTTTTCCATTCTACCGTGTCGTTCTTGTTGGCATAGGTTCGTCCCACCACGATGGCACGGGCTAAACACATCTGGTCTTGAGGGTTGTTAATTCGGACGAGACTTGTTTTGGTGTTGCGAAGGTCGTCCACCAATAAGACCTTTTTGCGTCCAGTCCCTTGAGGAGGAGAGACGTGGGCCATTTTCAGTGTGGCTTTACCATCGGTGATGTCAAACTGATCATTAGATTGTTGTACGTGTTGAATCTTGTCCATGACTTTGGAAGGGGTTAGTTCTGCGGGTCTGCTAAACTCGATCCAAACAGGGGATTTCAAGCTGTCGTGATCTATGGATAGTGTCAAGAAATCGTCTTCTTTGGGTTGACATTGTTGCTTTAGTGCGGTGAGCAAAGAATCCCACATCTCGGTGATAAACCCTTCTGCTTTCTCCAATGGTACGTCGGACTTGAAATCTTTAAACTTCACCGTGTAGGTGTAAGTCGTGGTTCTAAATTTTCTAGAGGGTCGCTTTTCCGTCTCTCGAATGTGATAGTACTTTTCAGGGTTAGCTGGTGGACTTTGGTTTGGAGTGGGCTCTCTATGTCTGGTCGCAGACGTGGAAGGTGTTGGTTCAGGTTTGCTCATGTCTTCGTTTTGAGCGAACACTTCTTTTCGTGTGTGAGGCGATACGTCACTTCGCTGCCTCTTACGTTCTTCTTCTCTCTCACTGAAATCGTGCGATCGTTTCATCTCGATTGCTGATTCAGAAATGATTTAACCAAGTTCATTCTCTCCATATATACCCTCTCTACCTCTTGTTGTCACAATGACTTGGTATATTTCACAAGGGCAAGTGAAAGCCAAGCCCAACGACAGCGGTGCGTCTTAAACACCTCATGCATCTTGATGACCCTTCGATTCAAACCCTACCACGAAAGAAAAAAGTTGCAAGAAAAAAACCCAGACAGTTGGTGTCTTCAAGAGAGCTAGAGACGCCGGCACTGTGTCGCTGAGACACGTACGTACTCCAGAAAACTACGCCACTCGACAACGTTGTCTCCTTCTCTCAGTCACTTCTACTTTGTCGCTGAATACATTCTACCAACTCTGTTTTAACACACGTTTCTTCATCTGATATTTTTAAAAAATATACTAAACGCATTTTTAAAAGAACTACCCTTTTTCGACAGCAGCGACGGCGTCTCCTGCTGCTGTTACCACTGTTGCTGCACCAAGATGATCTTTCCTTAAGATCAAAATATGAGACAGAGCAAGTAAGTTGTGAAGTTGAGCGGAGGTGTCTAAACAACAACTGTCAAGCCCCTATGTTCCATTTCTGTTTGTGATAATAACTTGTGATACTTCACATTTTCTAAAGTGGAAATCTTTACAAACCGTACAAAAGTTATATGACTTTGGCTTCTGACAGTTGTACAGACTCTTCACTTTATAAGTGTCACGAGAAAATAGTGTATCCAAGTTTTACCATTTTCCAAAACACCCACACACTTGCAACGTGACCAGAATCTGTACTTCTTTATTTGTGGATATCCAACAGACCCGTCCCAGCATATATAGCTGGTTAAGAACTGTAGGAATATCACCTCATTTTTTTTCAGAAATATCAAAGCTTTTATGTGTATCTTCCCTGTTCCACCCTTTATTAGTGCTTAGGTATATTCCCTAAACAACACAAACAATTTGGAACAAAATTAAATTTTGAATTAAGGTTTCTCTCTGTTTATACATTTTTTTTTCAAGTTGTTGGTACATGGCATATGACATCCAAATACTTTCTCAAACTGAGCAGTACGTACGTGTCTCAGCGACACAGTGCCGGCGTCTCTAGCTCTCTTGAAGACACCAACTGTCTGGGTTTTTTTCTTGCAACTTTTTTCTTTCGTGGTAGGGTTTGAATCGAAGGGTCATCAAGATGCATGAGGTGTTTAAGACGCACCGCTGTCGTTGGGCTCCTATATGCTTGGCTTTCACTTGCCCTTGTGAAATATACCAAGTCATTGTGACAACAAGAGGTAGAGAGGGTATATATGGAGAGAATGAACTTGGTTAAATCATTTCTGAATCAGCAATCGAGATGAAACGATCGCACGATTTCAGTGAGAGAGAAGAAGAACGTAAGAGGCAGCGAAGTGACGTATCGCCTCACACACGAAAAGAAGTGTTCGCTCAAAACGAAGACATGAGCAAACCTGAACCAACACCTTCCACGTCTGCGACCAGACATAGAGAGCCCACTCCAAACCAAAGTCCACCAGCTAACCCTGAAAAGTACTATCACATTCGAGAGACGGAAAAGCGACCCTCTAGAAAATTTAGAACCACGACTTACACCTACACGGTGAAGTTTAAAGATTTCAAGTCCGACGTACCATTGGAGAAAGCAGAAGGGTTTATCACCGAGATGTGGGATTCTTTGCTCACCGCACTAAAGCAACAATGTCAACCCAAAGAAGACGATTTCTTGACACTATCCATAGATCACGACAGCTTGAAATCCCCTGTTTGGATCGAGTTTAGCAGACCCGCAGAACTAACCCCTTCCAAAGTCATGGACAAGATTCAACACGTACAACAATCTAATGATCAGTTTGACATCACCGATGGTAAAGCCACACTGAAAATGGCCCACGTCTCTCCTCCTCAAGGGACTGGACGCAAAAAGGTCTTATTGGTGGACGACCTTCGCAACACCAAAACAAGTCTCGTCCGAATTAACAACCCTCAAGACCAGATGTGTTTAGCCCGTGCCATTGTGGTGGGACGAACCTATGCCAACAAGAACGACACGGTAGAATGGAAAAGAACCTGGAAAACTATTCAACGATCCGATCGAGCCAAACAACGAAATGAAGCAGAACTCCTGTTACAACAAGCCGGACTGTCCAAAGACACACCCTGTGGCATTCCTGAGATGCAAAAATTGCAAGATGCCCTAGCTCCACGATACACCTTGAAAGTGCACCCTCAAGAAGTGCGCGGACCTCTGTTGTTTCGAGGCCAAGACTTTAAGGACGGAAAATACATTCATGTCTATTATCACGATGAACATTTCGATACCATTACCGCCATCCCCGGATTCCTGGGATACAGATATTACTGTGAGAAATGTGACCGTGGTTATAATAATCGAGAGCAACACAAACATTGTGGATCGAAATGTCGAGGATGTTTGGCCTCTCCACCCTGTCTGAGCGAAGGGCAAAAACCATTGCATTGTCCTGCTTGTCTGCGCACGTTTTTCAGCCCTGCCTGTTATCAACAACATCTGAAGACGCAAGGTTCACAGCAGAAATGTGCTTGTCAACTCCTGAGATTGTGCCCTACGTGTGGACAAGGCATACGTACCAATAGTACCAAGGCACACGTATGTTCAGGAAAAAAGAAATGTCACATTTGTCATCACATCGTGGACTTGAAACACCAATGCTACGTGCAAAAATACCAACCCCAACCAGAGAAAGAGGATGGTCACAAGAAGAAAAGCAATTTCATCTTTTTCGATTTCGAATGCATGCAAGAGACTGGCATTCACATTCCTAATTTCTGCGTGGCTCATCGAGCGTGCGAGAGGTGCATTCAAGAACCTATCTTCAGTCATTGCCCTCACTGCAGCAAGATTCCTGGAGGACGTGAAAAAATCTTTCGGGGACCGAACACGCTAGCCGATTTCGCTCGATGGGTCTTAGACCCCATCGACAAGACGTGGAGCCAAGAGGACATCGAACGTTACGGAGATTGTCATCGTCATGCCACGGTGATGGCTCACAATTTCTCCGGATACGATGGACAGTTTCTTCTCAGATACTATACGGAACATGGCACCGAACGTCCTAAAGTGACTTTGAACGGAGCCAAAATCATTTTCATGCAAGTGGGACAAGTACAGTTTAAAGATTCGATGAGCTATTTGGCCATGCCTTTGAGTCGAATGCCTAAAACGTTTGGAATGACAGAAATGGCTAAAGGGTACTTTCCACACTTTTTCAATACGGAAGCCAATCAACACGCCGTTCTACCCCATTTACCTGAGGCTCACTATTACGACCCCGACAACATGCGTACCGAACAACGAGAAGCTTTCTACGCTTGGTACCAGGCTCACGCCTCGGACCCTTTCGACTTTCAGGAAGAAATGCTAAAGTACTGTCGTTCCGACGTGGACATTTTACGGCGTTGCTGTGGAAAATTTCGAGAACTGTTCATGGAACACGGAGGGGTCGATCCTTTGAAAGAAGCTTGCACCATTGCCAAAGCGTGTTCCTTAGTGTATCGACAACGATTCATGCCTGAAAACACCGTGGCTGTCATCAGCCCTCAAACGACCAACTTTGTCAAACGTCAATACTCGGTCAAAGCCCTACGTTGGTTACATTACTTGTGCGACAAGGAAAACAAATGGATTCAGCATGCCCGCAACGAAGGGGGTGAAAAGACCATCGGAACATATTCGGTAGATGGCTGGGACTTAGAAAACCCCAAGATCGTGTACGAGTTTAACGGTTGCTTATTTCACGGATGTCCCGTCTGTTACCCTGATCGTAGCACTAAAAATCAGTTTTTACAACGAACCATGGAAGACTTGTACCAGGACACTTGTCAGCGACGCCTAAAGTTGGAACAGGAAGGATACCAAGTGGTGGAAATGTGGGAACACGAATACGATCACCGCTTGAAAACCGATCCCGAGTTTAAACGCCTCGTGGAAAGTTACCAGTTCATGGACCCGCTGTACCCGAGGGATAGTTTGTACGGAGGAAGGACCAATGCCACCTGTTTGCTGTACCAAGCCGACGAAGAGAAAGGAGAAGAAATCAAATACTTGGACGTGTGTTCGCTGTATCCCTACGTGTGCAAATATTGTCGCTTTCCTGTAGGGCACCCGCAATTGTTAACGGAACACATCGACCTGAAAAACATTCGACAATACGAAGGCTTGATCAAGTGTAAAGTTTTGCCTCCCACGAACCTATACCATCCGGTCTTACCTCACCATTGTCAAGGCAAACTGATGTTTCCATTGTGCCGTACTTGTGCCGAAACGTGCAACCAAGACCAACCTTGTCAGCACACTCAGGAAGAACGTGCCTTGACGGGAACCTGGGTCAGCGTAGAATTGTTCAAAGCTCTGGACATGGGATACCAACTGTTAGAAGTGTACGAAATTTGCCACTTTCCCAAGACACAACAATACCACAAGGGTGATCCCAGTCAGAAAGGCATTTTCGCTGACTACGTGGATGCCTTTTTGAAACTGAAACAAGAAGCCAGCGGCTATCCTTCCTGGTGTCACACTCCCGAAGACCAAATACAATTCAAAGAGAAATACTATGAACAAGAAGGTATCTCTTTAGACCACATCGAGAAAAACGAAGGCAGGCGATCGTTTGCCAAAGTGATGTTAAATTGCTTGTGGGGTAAAATGGCACAACGACCGTGTTTACCCAAGACGGAATATTTGACAGAACCTTCCCGCTACTTCCAGATGATTCACGACAAAACCAAATACATGAAACACGTAGACGTCGTTCGAGAGAATTTGATCTTGGTCAATTACGAAGAAGATCTGGACTTTGTACAAGACGACCCTTTTGGAAATGTCATCATTGCGGCTTACGTGACAGCTCATGCTCGCTTAAAATTGTACGAAGCTTTAGAACTGTTAGGGGAACGCGTCCTGTACTTTGACACGGACAGTTGCATCTACATCGATCGACCGGGTCAGCAACACCCTAACATCGAAGAAAACCGTTTAGGAGCCTGGACAGACGAACATCCCGACGACAAGATTCTAAGTTTCGCGAGTGGAGGTCCTAAAAATTACGGCTACCAATACCGGGACAAACAAGGAGAAGTGCACACGGAGTGCAAAGTGAAAGGACTGACTCTGAATTATCGTGCCAGTCGAGTGGTCAACTTTGGGGTATTGAAAGAAGCCTTGCAATCGGGAGAGGATGGAAACTTTAAAGTGACCACTCACCAACCGAACAAGATTGTACGTTTACCCACTCACCACATCGTCAGTCGACCCCTGGAAAAAATCTATCAAATCGTGTACCAGAAGCGAGTGAGACTTCCCAATCACTTTACGTTGCCGTACGGTCACATCGATATTGGTCAGCATATAAAAAGGGACAACGTCCAAGACCAATAGTTCATTGTCACTACCAAGACCAATCGACAAAAATGAATCCTTTCAAACAGCAAGTATAGAGCGTAAGACTCAAGTCCAACGAGAAACTCGGGTGTGATTCTATGCCTCACGATCACATCACCAATGCAATACCACATCTTAGTTGTTATGTACTAATGCCATGACAAACTACGTGCAACCAGTGAAACTTCCAGACCACAAAACTTTACCTTATGGACATGCTGATATCACCCAGTATAAAAAGGGACGACTTCCAAGAACGACACTTCATTGCGAGGACAAGCGACGAGAAAGATGAATAACTCTACGCAGAAGAAAAAAGAGAAGGAACAAACATCATTGACCTCTTTCACCACCATACCGTCACAGCAAAGTGCGTTCAAGAAGGGAAAGGATTCAATAGACCTAAAGGAGTATTTTAGCATCCAAATGACCCAGACAGCAACCTCGAGAAAATTTAGAACGACAACTTTAACCTACACGATGAAATTTAAAGACTTCGCTTCTGACGTTCCAGCCGAGGAAGTATCAGGTTTCATTACGGATCTACTTGACTCACTGTTAGAGGAATTCAAATGTCATTGCCAAGTCAAAGATGAAGGTCGTTTGAGCCTATCTATGTATCACGACAGTTTGAACTCGCCTGTATGTCTCGGATTTAGCACACCTGCAGAAATAACTTCTTCCAAACTTTTGAGGGCTATTGAAGACGTGCGGTCGGTGAGAGAAAAATTTGACATCACCGATGGAAAAGTGACTATTCATATGGCATATGTTGCACCTCCATGGGAAGAAGACGATCACTGCTCTTGATCTGCTTACCGATAAGTGTACCTAGCACGATGGACGTAACAGCAGATTTACGACTGACAGGGAATACGAGATCGGAAACATCTATGCTGGGACACAAGTGGTAGCTGACCAGATATTAAACAACGTGTGTAACGGATAGAGAGACAAACACGAACTTTCTCTTATTTGATTGTTTGTTACTTGTTTTGTTTTAACTTTTTCTTATAAACGAACATTTAATGTAAATTCGTTGCATATGAAGTGATTTTAGAAAGGAGTGAACGTTAATTTTAAACATTAGTTTACTAGAGTCAATAACTAAACAACTCGTAAATATGTTTCTTTTATGTTCAAATGTTTATGTATTTAATGGATAGTGCTTAGACCAAAGCACAGGCCAGAGAGCCCATGTATATATGTACTTGAATAAATGTTTTGAACCCATACAACAGACTTTTCTTTATCGAGTCTCTATTCTATCTGTGAGTCTTTCTTTAGAATATTTCTGTCCTCTTTTCTGTGTGTTTCAATGTGTATTTGTTTGTTTCTGTATGTCTATGTTTGTCCCTATCAACCCTTTGTTCCTACAAATACATTTCACCCTATAAAAGGTTTTGACCCTATAAACCTATGACGTTACCAATGTTTAATTCCCACTGATCCCCAGGTGACATTCCCATGTTCAATTTCCATGTTCAATTCCCCTTGTCACTAGAGTGACCCAGGGTTTTTCTCCATGTTAAATTTCCCTTGTCGCTAGAGTGGCCCAAGGGGTTTTGTAATGCTAATTCCCATTGTCGCTATGGTGGCCCCATATACTACTATTACTGTCTCTTTAATCTGTTATTCGGCCTGAACCAGCGCGTTGATATTTGCATAAATCAAGTCCCCCACCCCCAATCAAGGTTTCCGCCATCTAGTCCCCCCCCCCCCGCCCGAAAACAGTTGAAATGACGTTTCTGAATGTACGGAAATTTCCGAGTAATCTTGCTACGAATTTAATAATATTAAAAGCATGTTTTCATTTTATCAGTATAAAATAATTCTAAAATTTATTACTATTTTATACAAAATAGTTGTACTTGTCACAAATTAATTTCAAATATTACAATATAATTATAATTATTAACCTTTAATCATGTGTTTGACAAGTGTCAAACTTACCGACATGGCGGCGGAATGGGATTTTGTGGAAGATATATAAATCGAACTTTTGAACAAAATTTCGGCTTAACAGAAGAAGAAATAAAATGTAATTTGTATTATTTATTAGTGCATGATAATGTTTGCATGTGTGTGCGCGCGCGCGCGAGGTTGTGTGTAGCATTTCTTTATAAGAACAATAACAACCCTAACGTTGTTGTTTTCTGTTTGCATTTTATGGTGATTTCTTAGTCCACTATATATTTTGTTCTTTGTTTAGTCAGTATGTTTTATGTTTCCTGGCTCCCTCTACTAAACATTGCGTCCCGGTTGTTATCATCCCACTAAAAGATACCCTGCCTATTATATCAGTAATGTAGCTAGTAAATTGTATTGCTTCTTTGTCAAAACTTCCTAGCTTCGTAATGTCAGCACTGTGTCTTTTACAAGGTGTCAGCTATTGTGTAAGCTTAATCATCCAACTTTAGGTACAATTTATACAACAGTTAACATACACACATACAATTCATCTACTGTACGTGTGAGGTACTGACCATTCACACGCACAGTAGATGAATTATAAATTATGTTGGAACAAAAATTTAGACCTGCAAAACAGTAGAAAATGGGGAACAATCGTTACCTTATGCATACTATTTGATTAAGCAAAGTAACACCATGTCGACGTATACATATCACTGGAAAAACAGGAGCTTCATTTGAAGCTTTTTTCTATGAAATCAGTTTCGAGTTAACTATTGGGTAGACGTGTATCTTGCACACTTTAAATTACCTCCCATGCTGTAACTATTGTTGCTGGATAGTATAGTGGGGCATATTCTTCTGATCTATTCTCTCACAAATGGATAGGAAACTCTAATTAGATTATCCCCGAGGACATGTTGTTCATGTGCAAAGATGGGAGTGTCATGTTCAATCATAAGGACAATGGCTGCATGGCGCTAGAGGGCGAATTCAAGGAATTCATTCCAGAAAAAAGATGTAATTTCCTCCATCTCGTTCTTTGGCAGGAAGGAAGAAACACAATCAGACAGTCTGACAAGAAGAAGATAAAGAAAATAAAACGATATGTTTCCCTCCAAAGGTGTGTTGTGGTGGGTGTGCGGATGTGTCTTTATTTCCTTGGTTCGTAACAGTCGTTAACATTAGATGACGCCGCCGTCTCACTTACTTGTGCGATTATTCAATCATTTTGCCATCATTTATATTTTTTCATGCATACACACATACATATTTTCCCAGTTTACTCAGTTATAAACATATATGTATGCGGTTTAAAGACACGTCAACACTATCCTGGCTGTAAATACCAAATAAGAACAGGCATCATAAAAAAGCATATCAAACAAATCTAAACAGCAAACTTGGCTCAAATCCTTATAATGCAAAGCCAGTTGTATTATGTTCTTTATATAAATTTGTTATTAAGTTTTGACCACAATATGATATATATATATATATATATATATATATATATATATATATATATATATATATATATATATATATATATATATATATATATCGGGTGAAATTTACCTATTGGTGGCGACATATATTTAAGTATCAGAGAATATTATCTTTACATTTATCAAAATATTTAATGACATAATTGTAAACTAACAAGATATTAAATCATTCTTGTAAGTTATCCAGTGTACGTTATTTGTTTAGTAAATTGACTCCTAATTCTACAAAGAAGCCACTTTGATGATTGGATTCGCATCTTAACAGTTGACATACTGTACAAAGCACCTGGGGAAAGATTGCAGATGAAAACATCTGGTTCACTTCAAAGGCGACCATTGTTACAAAATGTACAAGTTTATTTGTTCTTTACGATTGTAAAAGCGTATAATACTTCGTATTGTATTGTATTGTATTGTATTGTTATCAATATATTCTGATCGAATGGGTTAATTAATAATTACATGGCTGATTGCGAGTTCAGACGACTGGTAGGTGTAATCAATGATGCTCCAGTCATTCATGTTATATTACTAAAACCTTCGAAGGAAACGTATATTTTTTTTTTAACCAAGTCTGCGTGATTTTTCAGTATCCGAACTATCACCAGAACGCCAGAGTATTTTTTCTGCTAGTTTGTTGTTTGTTCTATCCTTACAATTATTAGCTATACTGTTGATGTAAAATGCAGGGAAATTTTTTAGTGGGATGCGAACACCCGGGCAAGATATTTGTCAGAGATGGCGAGTAACGTCAAGTAAACATAAGCACAAGTACTCAACAAACAATAAAATGTTTAGTGGACTTGTGAAATTACGTGAAATTCAAAACAGAAAACAAGTGCTGTCCGGATAATGTAAGGATGATTCGCAGTTTCAAGGGAATACGTGTACGTCATAAATTAACATACACTAGTAAATAAAAGTTACATTTTTTTATTAATCCGAAATTTTTCGATAAGTCGGATCTGGCCCAAATATCTTTCACAACAACTCATTTGTTTACAACAATGGCATATATGACACGTGTCAGAGACGTGATTTAAGGGATCATAATTATATCAGTAATATTTAAAATTAATGTGTGACAACTGCAAGTGTTTTGTTAAAAAGAAAAACACCAAAACAAAATAATTATTGGAATTATTTTGGCATAAAAACTGAAAATATGCTGTTAATATCACTAAATTGGTAACAAGATTGCTCGGGAATTTCCGTACATTTCTTTGACGAAAACTACCGATGTAGCGGTAGAGCGAAAAAAAAAGTACCGAGCTACGTACCACCGGCAAAAATACCGCGTTATACCGATAATACCACGCGCTTCTGATATGCAATGAATTTTAACAATTAAAGGTGTAAACACTGTAGATTTTAAGTATGTTATGTTAAAGGTTATGTCTGTTTGAGACCTTTTTCATGTGTTTTTAAAAAAAAATAAGTTTTGGGTGATAAATATGAATTTACATCCCATTAAACATCATGTCAGTCTACCCGGAATGACCTGTCCTTGTGCAAGGGATATTACTCGTGCAAGTGGCAATATATCCATACGAGATAGGTTTGGTGTTGTGGATTGACCACATTTTCAGTACATGATAGCAGGTACGCCCGCAGAATTATTTTGTGGTGGGGTGAGGGCAAACATATAGAGATCAGCTGTTAAGTTCTACGGATGTAGGCCACAACATTCCCCTATGTGCAAGTGACCATGGATGCTGGCTTTACATGGTGTCCAGTAATCTTTCTCAAATATCCACGTTGGCCAGGCCCAGACTCGAATCCAAGCAGGCTGATCTGTAAAGGCAAGCCTCTGATCAATCGGCAACCCGGACTCCAGGTGATAGGTAATATAACATTTTTTTTTTTTCAGCTCATGACTAAAGTTGAAAAGTAACGGAGGAGGCATTTTCGCTAGCCAGCGTTCCGGTGTGTCTAACCCCTCCCTACCTAGTGTTATCATCATCGGAACCTCGGCTAGCGAAGATGCAGAGTAGGAGATATTAACATGTATGTAATTGTTCATCAAAATGTAACCTGATTAAAATCCGGATCTACATTTTATAAGCACAGTATGTCTGATCTCCGTGTGGTCTGAAATGTATCACACAAACCTGACATCAATCTAACCACACACCCACCCCAATCCATAATCCAAAGTACCCGTGACCTTCGCGGCACATGCCATTCTTTGTTGTTGTTTTTTTTTGGGGGGGGGGGGGGGCGACAATAGAAGACAAAGGCAGTTTTAAAACACAGAATTTGACATGAATCTTGACACATCTACACGTAGATTATCACAGTCTATAAGTAATTTTTATTCAGTTACAAAGATCAAGCATACTAGTATTTATTCAAAGACAGTGCAAAGCAAATAAGACAAAATTCTATATTTTCCGTGAATTTAAAAATGACGAAAACATACGACTGCTTAGACAGAGTTTTCTCTATCTTGGAAATGATTTTCTTACGTGACATTTATTGTTTATATCCAAGACAGAAACCTTGGTATGTACTGTGCGCACCCTTCCGTGTTTACTTGTACTAGGTCTGACACGTTGATGAGTCTCTGCTAAATTTAGAAACGGCAGTATTTATGATTTTCTGCGCTTTTTATTTATATGCTATCGGGCATGTCACACACCGTGTAAAATTACATAAAATAGCCGAGTACAGATGTAATAATACCGCTATTCGTTTCGTAATAAATAATCTAATTTCATTGGTGTCTTTACATGGATCTTCTCAGTTTTTCTATACTTTGTTTTTGTATTTACCTCATATTTTGTTAACAGATTGCAATACTAAACCAGACTTTATTAACCTTTCACTCTTAATGTGCTGACATATGATCAAAATTAAAATCATCATTGGGGATAAAATACACTACCACACTTTCTTAAATCATGTACCCTACAACAAGGTTCAGTATATATTTGCTTATATTATTAAAACCAATGAAATTATAAGACTTTATAGTGGATTGAAATAATATTCAAACATTATAATTTCAAATTAATAATACATTTTTTATAAAAAAATTGCAAAGTTATTTCATTGTTAAATTTATTTCAACTCTGCACGTTATAGTTCCCAATCATTTTCCATCTACCACAATGGCATCATGTCAGTATTGTATACATTACGCCGTAAGCTATGTGCAATCCTTTGTCATTACCTACAAATAAATCTTCCTGTGCTGAAAGAAAAGTAATTAATACATAAAATTCAAATGGATTGATCGCAAATAGATAACTTTCGCTTTTCAAAAGCTAGTTATTGAAATTCAGCCAATCGAATCGAACGCCGTCTAGTCAAGTAAAATGACAAGTCTTGAGACGACCCCTTTCACTCAACGCACCTGTCGTACGTTTGACTTTTTCGGCGTTCAGTAAACATGGCGAGAATGTGGAAGTTGTGCCGTAATAATCGCTCTTGGAAAGTTAAAGATGCGGAGGATCAAAGTGATATTGATAGACTTTACCAGCCAGAAAAATCAAATTCTACAAAAGCAGTGCGATATCTAAATGCATGGACTTATTCTTTGCTTATTCTCATAGTTTTAGTGTTGTTTTTGTTTGGGCTTCTTGTGGGATTTTACCTGCGGGAAAGTCAAAAGAAAGATAACAGTGAATCTTTACAAAGTGCCAGAAAAGATGGTTTCGACGCTGTTACTCTTGAATCAGTGCATGAAAACATTATATATAACATAAAAGGTGAAAGGGCAATACAGTATATTCAGTAAGTATGTTTTGTGTTACTTTTTTTGTGTGCATAATTTTAATATAAATTTAAAATGCGTCTAGTGACAAGACTCGAGTTCGGTTTGATGTTTCGTATGGCTAACTCCATTAGGCATCGTTGCTCATGTATTTTATTATGTGGCCTACTATATGTGTTATTATTCTCTCTCTCTCTCTCTCTCTCTCTCGTTGGATCACATAAAAATGATTTGTTTTAGAAGCACCTGTTGTTTTATACGCCGTTGTAATCTACCTTGACATGCATTTTTAGCATCATATTTTTTTAACAATGTAAATATGTAAGTTGTTAAATTTGTATGCAGTTTTTATGATCTTTTATGAAGGATTTAATGGGTTTCAGAGTTCATCTTAAAGTACTTTGTTAAGAAAGATCTATCATATAAACACAAACAACTCGAGTCATGGTGGTTCACTGGTGAATGCATTGGATTCTTGACCAGAAAGGTGTGGGTTTGAGTCCCACCATCAGATCAGCTCAGAATGGCTACTTTGGAATATCCAAAGGCAAGGCACTTTACTCCACTTCCCTTGACATGTAATTTTCATAGCATTTATGCGACATAAAACAACGCAAACATGAAATACTTTACGACAATGTAAAATACATTAGGTTTCCAGTGACTGATATGTCTGACATTCTGTATTTTATTTTTGAGTAAAGGGTTTTCCTGAGGTTTTTACATCTGGTAAGAGTACCATCTGTACTCGCAAAGTGGAATCAAACTGCAAACAACAATGATCCTAATCTGCTCTAGCATAGCGAACCTGCAGATCAGGGTTTTTGTTATTTGTGCTACTGATTACTCCTAACAAACTGCACAGACCAAGATCTGCTAGTGCATTATGCGATGGCAGATCTGGGTCTGTGCAGTTTGCAGTCTGACTTGACTTATAAGTGAGTATATATGGTATTCTTGATTTTTATTTGGTCATTTTAGTATTGACTACTTGGAATACTTCATAAGTTTTTACTTTAGTTTGAAAATCAGAATTAATTGAGACTATACAAATTGCATATTAAAGTCGAGCTTGCCAATCCAACATTTTCAAGCATGTTACAAGAAAGTAATTTTATTTAGAAGGCCTAACTAATGAATGTGTATGGTTAAGGTAGTACTGGTTAGGAATCATTGTGCTTGAGTTATGTATTTCTTCTTTATGTCTCCAAGAAAAGTTTTTTAATAAAACAAAAATGTCTCAGCATGCTCAGTGATAATACTATGAATAAACTGATCAGCATACATAGGAAAGCTGCCAGCTTATGCAAAGATTTTATATTGTATCATTTGCCAATAGTCATCAATTTGGTTTCATTCACTGTCAATTATCTTGTATACAGACATGTCCATTTATAGTGTGTAAATGATAGTTTGAAAGTACTATATATGCTTGCTTTCAATTCAAGTCCAACTCCAAACATAGACCATGATCTGTTCTTGCATAATGCAATGGCAGGTCAGTGTCTGTCTTGTTTTTTTTTTTTTACTGATTATTCTGAAAAGAAAATGTATAGACCCAGATCTGCTGGTGCATTATATGATGGGTCTGGATCAGCGCTGTTTGAAGTTTGACTCAAGCTATAAGTGAATGTATATTGTATTTTTTGGTGTTAATTGTTATATTAGTTTTTGGGACTGTGGTATAAAAAGGTATATTCGATTATTATTCAACACATAGTGAAACCTGCTTTATTGACAACCTGTATACTAAGACTGCATGTAAATAAAACTGTCAAGCAATTGATGTTCCACTAATAGACAAATCAGTTGAGTTTTGGGGTTTTGGCCATATCAGTATATAAAGATGACTAATTTCTAACAGGTTTTCTAACTGGCCATTACACACATTAGACCATGGCTGTCAAACTCAAACCATCCTGAGGGCTGCATGAAGGTATTTTTGATCACCCAATGGTCGCACCACCTTTGCTTTCTCTCATAATGTCTTGTGACTCCAATTATATTGCAGGCCACACCGGGATACATTTTGGAGGCTGCATGTTTGAGACCCCTGCATTAGACTGTTCCTAGAGTAGTCATTACAAACTTGGACATTTCCTAGCAGGCTTCTGTGTGGTCATCAGAAACATTAGACTGTTTCTAGTAGGTTCCCAGAGTGGCCATTACACACCTTCGGCTGTTTCTGGTAGGTTCCTGATTGGTCATCACTCTTTTTAGATTGTTTCCAGCTGGTTCAGAGAGTGGTCATTGCACACTTTAAACTGTTTCTAGCAGGTTCATTGGTTGTCATTACATACTCCAGACAGTTTGTAGCAGACTCCATGAGCAGTTGTTGAACAACCTGACTCGTTCTAGCAGGTACCTGACTGATTACACTATTTCTTCAAGGTTTCTGAGTGGTTATCACACACAGTTGACTGTTTTTGTATCAGTTCTTAAGAATGCACAAAATTTGGTATCTTACTCCTTGGTATGAAACTAATTGCTTTTTTTAATAAATTTAATGGGATATTTTGTGAACATCGCAAAATTAAAAAAATCTGCTATGGTAGGCTATCTTAATCACTCAGCTGTTATGGCAGGAGCAATACAATGTCAACTTTCGACTTAATTTTAATTTTCTTGCATAACATTTTAAATTAAAGTTTCTTAATTTGAATGCATTTACAGAAAATCTTTGTTTTTAGTCAAATTGCATAAAATTAAACTAATATATTCATTTTTAAAGAATTTGATTTGATAACTGTTCAGATCAAAGTTTTGTTTGACATGTCTTTTATGTTTGTTGTCAGGGACCCTACTTCTGTAACTGTTGAATATGATGTTCCCAACATATACAATGAATTGACATGTCCCATCTAGAAATAAACTATTATAATTTAATGCACTATTGGTTCCTTCACAAAACATGATTGTATGATGTCAAAGCAGTGTATTCCAATTGATAAATTGTCAAATAATAGTTAATTACCCTGAACATTTTTATCTCAAGGATCAGTAAGTACCAGGGTAAGACTAGTGATTAAGCCATTTGAAGAAATTTGTGTGAAAACTTTTCCTGTGGCGTGACTTTAAAGACACTTTTTTGATTCACACTCAGTTGTCAAGTTCCACATCAGTTCTTGTTTTGTTCCCAGTGTTTAGAGATCGCTATGAGAGAGTTTTGAACTTAAAGGATTTAGTCCATATACTTGACTTAATACAAACGGGTGTTGCAATTCACTGACAAAGGAAAGGATGTCTTTTTATCTGTCTTGGGGATTTTCTAGAACATCAAAAGCAGACGAAGGGCCCACATCCCTTTTAATAGGATTAAAAGAGTCTCATGGGAACAGATTTATAGGTGTATTAAAAACATTAAAAAAAAGCAGCATCCAGTTCTTGCAGGGGAGAATATTCTTTACTATCTTAGGGCATTTTCCCAAGGTCTGTTTTCTTTTACTTTTTAAACTGATGGCCAAAGTAGGAATGACATTATTATGGTTTTATCAAGGTGAAGTGAAGTAGCTTGCCCAGAGAAACAACTCGGTGGCCAGCCAAACCATGTATAATAATGTCTACTGTTGAGGACAGTCAGTTTAGTTCACAAAGAAATTGGAACAAATCATGCTTTACAGAGTATATAATGAAGGAAAAGTTTATTTTTTTTGAAGAAATAAATAACTCTAAGACCCAGGTGTTCTTATCAGCCTCAACTTTTGTTAGCCTACGGTACTGACTTTGAATTCATCATGTTCGAGCAACCGTTCTGTAGAATTTACTTCGGACATTTGATTCTACATTTATTCTTTCTGGTATAGTACTTTGCAAATGCATGTAAATGGAACAATATTTTTGCTGAAGATTTAATTTCTTTATATTTTCAATCAATACTCATTGATAATATGTTCTTGATTGATATCCAACTTTAATGAAAGTTTGCGAGGCATTTCTGTCAAGAAATGAAATTGATCATATGCTACAGCATCAATAAAGTGAACCCTATTGGGATGCGCTCAATTCAGTGTAACGTCAATGGTAACAATCTTTAACCCTTATTTTCTTGGGTCTTTTTGTTGGCCTAAGGGGTATTTTTTCACAACCAAGAAAATACTAGGGGCCATTGGCACAAGGCGCAACCTAAAACAAACCCAGTTGTACACACAAACCACTCGTGCCACCGAGATAGTTTGTAAAAAGTTATATTCTTTTTATTTCTTCAGTTTGCATGCTTTTCATTTCAAAGAAAATAAATTAACATTGGTCCATGAGCACACATGTAATATGGCCATGTGACTCCATTATTTGAGTCCTGGACTCGTGACAGAATTACACTGAGTAATTGTGGGCAGGGTTGTTGTTGCTAACATTGATGAAAACAAATCCTAAACATTCTTCTTTGGTATTGTGAGAAGAGATCTGTGAAAATGTTTTCATTTGTTTTAACTATTCAGCTTAATTTATCACCACCATTCAGTTACAAAATTATTCATGTCCCACTGAGGTAGTGTATTAATATCATTTAAATCGGGCACGTACAACCTAGGACGAAGTGACCTGGTTTAATCTATTTACATCTTAATAATAGCAACAATTCTAATAATATTAACAGTAATAACGACTCAGTTAAAAACAATTAATATCCTTTAAGGCCCTCTGCAAAAAAAGGATAGTTTGTGTGTGTGTGTGTGTGTGTCTATATATATATATATATATATATATATATATATATAATGCAAACCTTTCTCACTTAAAGAAATAACTATTTACATGTAAGTGATGTACAAATGCATAAATACATTATGAAAATAGAATGTTTTCACTGCATATATAAATTTTCGGTTTCATCTCTGTAATAACTATCACTGCTCCAGTGGTCTAGTGGTTAGAGCGTCCGCCTCGGATGTGAGAGGTTGTGGGTTTGATCCCTGACCGAGTCATACCAAAGGCTTACAAAAATGGTACTAACAGCTGCTTCGCTTGGTGCTTAGCATTAAGAGGTTAGTGTTAGGACTGGTCAGCCTGGTATCAGGATAATGTGACTGGGTGGGACATCATGCTACATGTCTGCGGCATGATGCCCCAGTGCTAGACATCACTATAAACTGCCACATTGCAGACATCGTAGCGATATGACTGAAATTCTTTTAAAGCTACGTTAAAAATCCAATTCACACACACACACACACACACACATGCAATAACTATGTTTTGAAAATAACTTTCATCAAGATCCTCATGTTTACATGGCAGTTGATAATCACTTTTACTTAGATAGTCCATTAGGCTGTTCGGCAATAAAATGTGTTATGTAGTATGTAAATCACTATTACTTTTCCAGTATTAGCTACAAAAGTAGAGAGACCTTCATGCACTGAATTTAAACATAAGACATTTTTTACATGATTTTATATGCAAAATAAAAAAGATGCAGAACAAGCAAATGATAAAGGTGAGGAGTAACACTGCAATAAATAGAATTCAAACTTGACATATCTTTCTTCTTTGTTACTTAATATGTAAATTTGAAATATGGCATGTACATTTTTTTAAGGGGATTAAACTGAATCAGCATGCTGAATATAAACAGGAAGTGAGTTCCATACTTTTTACCCTGAATAATACAGACTTCGTTAGAATTGTTAAGTGCAAAAATCTGATAATTTTAAAATGTTTTTAAAATTCAATCTTAGATTATAGGGAGAAGTTTTTTAATATAACTTAGTCATGTACTCTGGAAAATCTCCTTTGATACATTTAAAAACCAGAACTGCTTTCAGAAAAGCTATTCTCTCATAAATTTTTAACCATTTTATTTCCATGAACATGGGACATCACGACTCTGTTGAGCTACTCGTTTTTGTAGCTCAGGAATTCTGTCTAGTTTGGAACAGTTTCAGCATATTAAATAGTGTGTGGCTGTAAAAATTGCTTATGCAGACGGCATGCTGGAGGAAGTTGCACTTCCCTGATCTAGATTCACTGATAAAGCCCTAAATCTGTGCAACACCTTATGTCTAATGCCTTTCCTGATTTTGGTTTCTGCCTTGTTTTCCAATATGTTTTAGTGACATGTACAGGTGTATATTTATGTACAGGTAAACTGTGAATAATGTCAACCAGTGCTTGGTTTTCAGGCAAAATCCTATCAAGTGCAATAAAATTTTAAATATTCCCCTAATGTTTCACTGAAGAGGTCTTAAGTCAGGAAATTTTATGACTTGTTTACATAACTTGATTACTCTGGGCTCATAAATTTCATCAGGAGCTTTAACGTGAAGATTCTTCAAGTCTGAAATGGATACAAATACATGTATTCTTATATTAGCCAAAAAATCTCAATTATACAGTCATCAAATTTTCTATTTTTATTCCTTTCATTCCTCATAATATTTTCCCCAAAGCTTTTAAATGCTCAATTTTGCATCGTGTTTCACTTTGTCATCTTGACATGATTAACCTTCTGTAAAACACGGATTTCATGAATAACTAAAAATTTAGCAAAGCACACACTTGTAAAGAAAAAAACCCTGAATTCCATACTTTATTCTTCAGAACTAGCTTCTCAACAAGTGTATTAAATATTAACTACCATATCTACTTGCTTATAAGTTGAGCCCAACTGCAAACTGGAATGACCCAGATCTTCCATCGGATAATGCACTGGCAGATTTAGGTCTGTGCAGTTTGTTAGGAGTATTCAGTAAATCGACAGCATAGACCCTGATCTACAGGCTCACTATGCTTCAGCAGATCAGAATCTTTATTGTGTGCAGTTTGTTTCGACTTATAAGCAAGTAAATACGAAGTCAATCTCTCTCTATTAGTTTTGTCAGTATTACATAAAACTTATTCCTTCACTTAGTGACTGTATTGACCCATACATAATGAATATTTAAAAGGCTTATAGAATTTGTGCAGCGACTCAATTCATCACTCGAAAATGGGCTGTCATTTTCATTCCCTGCATTGTATCAACTTTCAACAACATGGTGTTGAATTTCCTAATTCTTTGAAGTGTTGTTAATCTAGTGCCTAAAGAATTACACTCATGAACATAAATTCTAGGCAAACAAGTCTGGGTTTCTTTCTGAACTTACTACAGCTTTTTAAAATCTGGAAGCCAAATAATCACATAATAAGCTTATTTCAGTAGGTGGGAACTCCATTTTTCATTCTTAGACCATGCCACTGATTTACCTTGATAATACCTTTGCACTCTGCCCAACAGTACAGAGCTTTTGGAATGTCTGCCACCCCTTTGTCAAAGTGACAGTAACTACCCTGGTGCTAATTGTATTTGTAAAGCAATTAGTTGTCTAGTGTATATGATACACCCATTATGTATTTATGTATGAATAGGATTTAATGGCACATCAGTATATATATATATATATATATATATATATATATATATATATATATATATATATATATATATATATAATGTGATTTTTTTGTGTGCATGGGAGATGCACATATTTTTTGTTTAGCCTAATATGGTGTTTGTAGACCCTGTTTATAAACTTTTCAGTAACCTTCTCAGCCTATTGGACAATATGACCCTGTCCACAAATTTTTATGCAGCAGCTTAGAATTTTGTAGTCACCAGTCTGTTGAAATTTTGGACACTACTAGTCTGTTTAGTTTACTACCCTTGGGTTAATGGTCTGATGCCAAGCAGTGATGTATGCAAAAAATATACTATCATCAGCCTATTTTACCTGATTAGAGTGTAACTGACAAGTTTACTTACACCACCTACATTCATTTTTGAATGACTGCTCCGGTGGCCTAGTGGTTAAGAGTGTCCGCCTCGGATGCGGGAGGTTGTGGGATCAATCCCTGGTTGAGTCATACCAAAGACTTACAAAAATGGTACTAACAGCTGCCTCGCTTGGCACTCAGCATTAAGAGGGTAGTGTTGGGACTGGTTGGCCTGGTGTCAGGATAATGTGACTGGGTAGGACATCATGCTACATGTCTGTGGCATGATGCCCCAGTGCTAGACATAACTTTAAACTGTCATACTGCAGACATTGTAGTGATATGACTGAAAAATTGTTAAAGCTACATTAAAAATCCAAATCACACACACATTTTTGAATGGTTAAATCACCAATGTTGTTTCAAGAGATGGAAAATTAGTATTTTGAAATAATTTCTTTCTTTGCATGTGGTTTTATTTTTCTTCTTTTTTCCCTGATGAGATCAAGGTAATCCATATCCTAGGGCAGTGTCATTGGATATTATTGGAGACAATTCTACTATGGGTCTTTAGCTGCCAAGGAATGAACCCCAAGTTTTCTTTGGGCCGTGGACCTAAAGTAAAATATCTTGCATCAAAGTGTACTTCTTTTTTATAGCATTATGCTTCTAAAAATGCTCAGTCAAATCTTTTCATCCCAGGACATCCAACAGCAACATAGCTTGGGAACCTTGATAGAATATAATGTTTATGTATAGAACACTGCTTTAGTATACAATAATTTCCCATTGATTCAGCACGATTCACCTGTTATGTCAAGACATCTGTCAGGCCATGATCCACATTTACATATCACTTTGGGAATGTTAAAAGTCAGGGTTGAGTGAAAAACATACAGTGCCTGTTTGTTTTAAAAGTGAATTCCTCAGTTGGAAAGAACATTTATATGACATAGCAGTTATCATAATTTTATATACTTGGGAACAGGACTTGGGGTATCATAATTTTGTTTCCATTGGATTAGGACTTGGGGTATCATAATTTTATATACTTTGGAACAGGACTTGGGGTGTCATAATTTATATACTTTGTAGTAGGACTTGGAGGTATCATAATTTTATGTACTTTTTAGCAGGACTTGGGGTATCATAATTTTATGTGCTTTGTAGCAGGACTTGGGATATCATTGTTTTATGTGCTTTGTAGCAGGACTCGGGATATCATTGTTTTATGTGCTTTGTAGCAGGACTCGGGATATCATTGTTTTATGTGCTTTGTAGCAGGACTCAGGATATCATAGTTTTATGTGTTTCGTGGCAGGACTTGGGATATCATTGTTTTATGTGCTTTGTAGGAGGACTTGGGATATCTTTGTTTAATATACTCATAAAAATGAGATGTTAAATTAAGATGGGTATTTCTTTGTTTAATATACTCATAAAAATGAGATGTTAAATTAAGATGGGTATTTCTTTCTTTATGTATGGATTTGAAAAGCTATAGAAATGTGATTTTACGAGTTCTTCACATCATTTGTCTTATCTTTGAAAAAAAAATATTTCCAATGTGAAGATTTGGTGCCATTATTGTTAATGAAAAAAGTCAAACATGATAAAGTGTGCATGAGAGCAAGTCCAACTGCAAAATACAAACAGATCTGCCATCACATTCACATAATGCAATGTCAGATTTGGCTGTGTGCCATTTGTTGGGAGCAGTCAGGAGAACAAGCATAGACCTGATCAGCTGGCATATTAGATCAAGGTCTATGTTGTTTGCAGTTAGGCTAGACTTGTGAGTATATACAATAACAGACATAAAAATCAGTACAAATTATTTTCTTTTTGTAAAGGAAAGGTGTGTGATCATTCTCAAACTTTGATTTTTTTAAACTTGATGCATAAAAAGAAAAGTGAATGTTTTAGTTTGACAAATTACTGTCATGTGTATTTATCTCATGAATAATACTAATAATCGTGATTTTATCAACATATTGTGCTGTGCATGAGAGAGATTGGTAGCCTTGCAATCAGAGGTCCACACTGTTAACCTGAAATCAGATAAAACAAATAAGTGTGGCTTTGTTTATGTATGCACATCAAGGGGTCCAATGGCGTATAGTTAGAGCTAAGGCATGATTGTATCAAGGTTCCCATGTCCTCATTTTTAAGTAGGTCCCAGAATCCAACAGGAATTTGAATTCAAATAAAAATATCCTTGAAACTTTCTTGAAAATGACTTATTGTTAGAAAATGTCCTTGAATTTGAAAAAGCTAAACTGAAAATTTTGTTTGAGAAAATCTTATTTTTTCCACTGCAACTTTACCACTGTAACTCATCATATTATGTGGGTAGCCATGGTTGAATCTGGTGACTAAGAAACTTTTGCATACATGCCTTCTATTGAAGTATTGTTTTTTTTATCAGAGTGTCAGATTTTAAAAATGACACAAGAAATGTCTCATTTTCTCCTTAAAATCTTCCGAAAAACTTTAAACTGAAAATCATTTTGGTGCACACATACTGAGACAGCAAAATTGGGGTCTAGACTACGTATTAGTGCTCCAGGGTACAATGAAAAGTTTCGTACCACATCATTTCTGAACGTACAGTGATACCTACGATGGTATGCCATAATTATATTAAGGACCATAACTTAAACGATTTGGGGTATGCACCTGGACTTTTTTGTTAAATTTCTGGCTGTCAGTAGCTGGAAAAAATATATTGCTCTTTTTTATACCAAAAGAACATCAAATTATATCCATGATATTATTTGGAATAACACTAGTTATCTTGAGAAAAAAGAATGTATATAATTCGTATCAAAGGAAAATCATAGCCCCTTCCCTCCAAAAATTAAATGGCCTGTACCTTTTAGATTATAGGAATTTGCTGTATGTATGTTAATTGCTGTATCAGTTATAATCTAAAAGATGTAACTAAAGCGGGATGATTAAGCTTACACTATACCTGAAAGACATCATGTGGACGTTAGAGAGCCTATTAATAGGAAGTGTTGATACAGAAGCCTACGGTTTTCTAGGTATACTATTGATATAATAGGCAGGAAACTTTGAGTGGGATGCCAGCACCCAGCAAGATATGTATCAGAGGTCCCGTAAATAAAACACACTCACTCAACAAACTAGAAAATGGTTGATGGACTTGAGAAATTATGTAAAGTTCAGGCAGAAAACGAGTTTGCTTCTGAAAGTTGTTGTATGATACATAGTTTTACTAAGAAATACATAAACTAACACATTTACATATGATAGTAAATAAGTAAAACATGATGTGTTTATGTTTCTTTTGGGGAGGGGTATTATGCTTATTTTTAATCCAAAATATTTCTTGAAGTTGTTGTTGACTTGAACATGTTTCACAACATTCCATGTGATTAACAGATCAATAATTATATTTGTATGTTCACCCTTAATTTGTTTTGTTAAAGAGAAATAATGTTTTACTATTATGTCATGAATAATGAAAACTAGCTGATAATATCGTTAAATTCAGAACAGATTTCCTCCAAAATTTCCTTACATATCTTACTAATGGAAACCTCGAACATACTGGTACAGTATAAAAGTAACACGGTACACACCACCAGAAAAAAATACTGTTGTAAACCAGTATACCTGTATACAGCTATTACCACACATCACTTCTATGTATATTGCTAGAACTTTTGGCATGTGTGTATATAGATTTTAAGAAAGTGAATTGGGATCTACTCTATAGTTATGGTTAAGATCTGTGTGACTATACACAATATGAGACAGAAAATTGGGATCAACATTTAATGTGTATACACATCCACAGAAAGCATATTGGGATCTACTCTGTAGTTATGGTTAAGATCTGTGTGACTATACACATTCTGAGACAGAAAATTGGGATCAACATTTGGTGTGTATACACATCCACAGAAAGCATATTGCGGTCTAGAGTATGTACATTTAGGGCTACACTACACTGTATATAGTTTGGGCTAAGGCATGTATATATTAGTATATTATATATCCTGTAATAAGACAACAGGGCAACCAAAAATTTTGAACCAAAGAAAGGATATGGGTTTATAATCAGGCTGAAATATTTGGCAATATTTAAAAAAAATTGAGATGGTCTTATCTAGAATGTGCATATCATTGGATAAATATGGTAAAAACAGTCAAATACTGTATATTCACAAATTTTAAGATAATTCTTGACTCATTTTTGTGTCAACATATGATCAAGAAACTAAACAGAAGGTTTTCTTTGAAGAGCACCAGCAAGCAGTGTTGTCATTTGTATGACTCCTCAGTTCACAGCAGTAAAATTACCAGAACTGCTAATAAAAAAAACATTGAAAAGCCTTGTATGCTTATGGCGCCTTGGGAATAACTACATGAAAGAATCTTTATTTTCACAACACATAATGGAAACAATCTGATCAAAGTTTACCACCAAGAATCATACTTGCTTTTGCAAACAACTGTATCTTGTTGCATTGATGCAATCAAAAAAATTTTCATTCAACCATTGTCACGGAAAATCAACATATCTTGACGTAAATTGTAGATTTCTCTCTGCATAGTTACTTGAGTCAATAGTATTAGGGAGTATCAAAACTTGAATCATTGTGACAAATAAATTGTATTTCTTTATTCTTTCAGTTTTTAACAAATCCTGTTTTGCAGTAATTACATTTAATAAAGGGTTAGATTTGAGGACTTGTAACTTTCCTTTGAAAAGAAATCTAAACATGTTTTATTTTAAAATGTTAGGAAAATTGTATGTTCCTGTTTGCGACAAAGGATTTTTGCAATTGCTTGAATGGATGTTTGCAAGAACTTCAATCTAATAAATGACTGTAGTCTAACACATGTTTAAAATGTCATCAGTTTGGATCAGTGATTCTGTAGAAAATGGTAGAAATGAAACTCTTATGTTTCATTTCCACTATGACATTCTAATTGAGATCATCTACAAACTACTGTATATACTTACTTGTACATCAGATTTAACTGCAAACTGCACAGACCCAAATCTGCTGTTCCAAAATGTGTCTGCAGATCTGGGCCTGTGCAGTTTGTTACAACTAATCAGTCGAACAGACCACATCAACACATAATGTGCCAGCAGATCAGGGTCTGTTATTTGCAGTTGGACCCAAACTTATATGCAGGTATATATGGTACATTCATGCTTGGCAGTACTTGAAAAAAAATCTTGTGCCTAGAGCCAAGGGACTACCAGAAAATTTTGGTCTGGGCTAACATATGTTGTAATTTAGATAGAGCAGTTTGTGGCTGTGATACATACTTTTTGTAAAATTATGTTAAAAATTTCACAAAGTAGTTTGTATGGTTTTGAATTTTTAATGTAGCTTTAACAACACTGGTCAACAGTGAAATCATTACTGACTTGAAAAGGCCCTAATCTGTAGTATTTTGGTGTGCCGAACACAAATATAACCGTGAAAAATTTGTATTGGCTCTCGTTTTGAAGATATTCATATACCTCATTTTCTATGTTTCACTGTGTAAATTTCTCCAGTAGGACTGCAGCAACATCCGGAATAATGATGTAACATTGCATAATACCATCATGCTCACATCATCCACAGTTGATTGCATCATTTTCTGATGCAATGCAATACTAATGCCATGCGGCTGCTGAAGTAAGTTGACGTCAGCAGTGTACTATACATGTGTAGGCCTATTATACTAATGCCAGGCGGCTGCTGAAGCTGACGTAAGCAGTGTACTATATAAAGCCCAATCAGATAGGTTCAGCATTTAAAATATTTTAGACGTTGTGCGAGACAGTTCAAGCTACTGTTACATAAAACTTATTATTTTATCCATTTACGTACAATAAAGAACAGTAATGCCTCGAAAGTGTGTTAATACCGCGGACAATTTTTGCTATATTTGTGGGGAAGTGACATTTGCCAACCAGAAGAAAAGTATCAATTCTCAAGTGAAGAAGGCATATCATCTTTACTTCGGATGCAAGGTTGGTGACCAAGACAAGCCTTGGGCTCCGCATATATGCTGTGCTACATGTACAACACAGCTTTCACAGTGGTTGAATTGCAAAAGGTCATCAATGCCGTTTGCAGTCCCAATGGTGTGGAGAGAGCCAAGCAACCACCTAAATGACTGTTACTTCTGCTTGGTTCCTCCTCTTTCCGGCGGAATAACGAAGCGAAAGAAGTCTAGAATAGTCTACCCAAACATTCCGTCTGCATTTAGACCAGTTCCACATGGTGAGGGACTTCCTATTCCAGAACCTCCAGCAGAATATTCTCTTGATTCATCTGACGAAGACAAAGGTGAGTCGACCTGTTCTTCTCCTGGTCCATCAGCATGCAGTGATCCAGATTTTCACTGTGGTGCATCATCAACCCCACACAGAATAACACAGGAAGAACTAAATGACCTGATTCGTGATTTGAACAAGGCAGAATTGCTAGGATCAAGACTCCAACAATGGAATCTTCTAGAAGAAGATGTCACAATTACTGCATATCGAAAGCGCCACCAGCAATTGGAGCCTTTCTTCAGAAAGGAAAGTAATCTGATATTCTGTTCCGATATTGAGGGCCTCATGAATGCTTTAAAAATCACTCATGACCCACAAGAATGGAGACTATTTGTGGACTCTTCGAAACTGAGTCTCAAGGCTGTGCTTTTGCACAATGGAAACATTCTTCCATCTATTCCAGTAGCGTATGCTGTCCACATGAAAGAGACATACGATAACTTAAGGCAGCTACTGAATTCCATTGAGTATAACAAGTACAGCTGGCACCTCTGTGGTGATTTGAAGGTAGTTGCCCTTTTAATGGGACTGCAGCAAGGATATACAAAATACATGTGTTTCTTATGCGAGTGGGATAGCCGAGCAAGGGAAATGCACTACATGAGGAAGGAATGGACTCACAGGCAGAATGTAGCCATTGGAGAGAAGAATATCCAACACCCAGCTCTGGTTGAGGCTCAGAAAATCTTGCTACCACCCCTTCACATCAAACTAGGTTTGATGAAGAACTTCGTGAAAGCCATTGACCGGACTTTGCCAGCATTCCGATACCTGCATGAAAAATTCCCTCGACTCAGCGAAGCAAAGATTAAAGAGGGAGTTTTTGTGGGTCCTCAGATTCGAGAGCTTTTCAAAGATGACCGGTTCAACAACTTGCTGGAAGGTGACGCGAAACAAGCATGGAATGCTTTTCGCCTAGTTTCTACAAACTTCCTCGGAAATGTTAGGGCAGAAAACTATAAGGAACTAGTAGAAGACATGTTGATGAAGTATAAGAAACTTGGCTGCAATATGTCTCTAAAGATTCACTTCCTTCATTCCCATTTGGATTTCTTTCCTAGCAACTGTGGTATTGTTAGTGATGAACACGGCGAACGTTTTCATCAAGATATCGCAACAATGGAACAAAGATACCAGGGAAAATGGTCCACTACAATGCTGGCTGACTACTGCTGGACACTCCTCAGAGATGCTCCCGAACAGCTGTACAAGAGACAGGTGAAGAAATCTAAGATGTAGTCAATGACTTGATTTTTTATAGGTAGGCTATTACAGTTGACCTTTTACTATTGGAATGCATTTCGTTATGTAAACATTAATTTCTTGCAGATTACAAAAAAACTAGAGCCAATTTTGCAATTTGACTGTCATATTCGTGTTCAGCACATAAAAATTGATAAGAATTGACTAATTTTATTTCAGTAACATGACTTTTGTAAAAATTTGTTGTCCAGTGCAATTTGAATCATGTCACTACCATGGCTGCAGTGTGGCAGTTCATAGCGATGTCTAGCACTGGGGCATCATGCTTGTGACAGACATGTACATGTAGCATCATGTCCCACCCAGACACATTATCCTGACACCAAGCCAACCAATCCTAACACTAACCTCTTAATGCTGAGTGCCAGGCAAGGCAGCTATCTTACCATTTTTATATATCTTTGGTATGGCTCTGCTGGGATTTGAACCTGCAACCTCCTGCATCCGAGGCAGATGTTTTAGGCCACAAGAGCAGTTTAAGTAATGTTTACTTGTAAGTTGAGTCAAAATGCAAACTGCAAATTTTGTATACCCAAATATTTTGGCAGTGGCAGATCTGGGTCTGTGTTGTTAGGTTAGGAGTAATTAGTATAACAAGCAGAATAGACGATGATCTGCCAGCACATTAAGAGTGCCAGATCAGGGTCTTTGCTTTTTGCATTTGGACTCAACTTTCATGTGAGTATAGATGACAGATGGCTTAAAAGCTGGTTTTGTTGCTTTTCTGCAGGAAAAATTGAAATCAGCTTGAGTCCAATGGGCTGAGTGAATTTTAGCTTGGGGTTACAATTATCTTGCAATTAATATCATTTTTACTATGCTGAACTTGAGGGCACAGTCACTAAGGTGCCAAACTTCACCTGTATGCTAATTTAGGGGACACTATGGCATTGGAAGTCATGTTGAACAGATGGGTAATAAATCAAACAGTTTTATAAATTGATCAAACCTGGTGCTAATTGGCATTCATTATTTCCTTAATTAGACTGCTGAATGGTTTGAAGTGATTAAAGCAAAATGAAAGAATGTATTGCTTGTTAAATAAAAGAATGCAAGTTGAGTCCTGTAGGTGTGCTTCAATACTTATACAACACAGCAATAACAATAACAACACAGCAATAACAATAACAACACAGTAATAACAATAACAACACAGAATACAGAATGGTGTAGCTACAAAATACATTTGTGTCTTCTTTATTCTATGCTGTATTAAAAATGAAGCATTCTGTATTGAAACCAATTGATAATGTGTGACAAATGACAAAAAAATAATTAATATTGTTCAACATTGATTCTCTCGCTCAGTCTATAAAATTTGTAATTGCTACTTGTGTTTTGAACACCTTATTGAAATAATTTAGACACTTTTGTTTTTTTATGTTGTCACTAAATTTATATATGAAATATACATGTGTTGAAGTGGCCCTGAATCATTGTGAATACTCGTTCAGGTTTTTACAGAATGTTACAGTTAAAGATATGAGAAAAACCATGTTACAATAAATTACACATGTATAGTTTGTTAGCTATGCAGATTCTTTTATTTGATCCTTCAAGATTAAAACAAGCTTACCCACCATCAACCCAAGATTTTTGGTATGTACTTCCAACCTATCTTCTTTCTAATCCTCATCGACTACTCCACCAAAGAAGATTTTTTTTTTAATATTGCATACTCGATACTTTGGATTTTGATTAACTAAGATGCTTTATTAAATGCTATGTTTTATCCTTTCAGTAAATTTTCAGGGAGTGAGGTCCCTATGCCTGACCAAGATTGGGACAGTGTTGTCTTTGAAACAGTCAAGGAGGGGTTTGAGAGATTTGGTTTTGACCATGTTGATGTGGAGGAACATGATTTAGTAGTTACCTACCCTGATCCAGAACAACCAAACAGACTGGAAATCCTTAGTGCAGATGGAGCCATCTATCTGAATTTGACATTCAGTGATACACAAAATAGCAGTTTTGCATTTGGAAATGAAGCAGAAAATGGGCATGAGATGAAATTACCTCCCTTCATAGCCTTCTCTCCACCAGGGAGTGTACAGGTAAATTACCATAATTTCTCATTGACCGGAGCACATGCGTACCCCTAAAAAAAAGATCCGTGTACAAGGGAGATAACCATCTTAAGAAATTGGAGATAATAATGTGTTAAAGAAAAATATTGTAGGTACAGGTGCATGTAGCATTTGTAATTAGAATGTGTGATGTAAAAGATCTGCATTTTTTCTGAGAGGTCCATTTACTGTGATAAAACTTCATTTGTGGGGTTCAGATTTAGTCCATTTACTGTGATAAAACTTCATTTGTGGGGTTCAGATTTAGTCCATTTACTGTGATAAAACTTCATTTGTAGGGTTTTCTGAGAGGTCCATTTACTGTGATAAAACTTCATTTGTGGGATTTTCTGAGAGGTCCATTTACTGTGATAAAACTTCATTTGTGGGGTTCAGATTTAGTCCATTTACTGTGATAAAACTTCATTTGTGGGGACCAGGTTTAGTGGTTCAGGTGAAAAGTACATATTCAAGGGTACCTAATTTTGTAAATATATCATTTACAAAACAAAATGATGTATATGTTTCTGCATATGATAATATCGACATTCATTTCCATGCCATTGCGAGCAAACAGATCTAACCAGTACTGTAGTTATGAAGTTGATTAATTACGTTATTCATTGCTCGGAGATCTTAATGAAAATGCCAATTTGTTTTCCCCACGTCTGAATACATTTAATACCAATATTGCAGTCTTAAGTAATTTTAGGTTCTTGTGTTCTTAGAAAGTGCTACCAAAGCATCAAGTTCTTACCAATTAGGAATTAGGTTCCTGTACAGTGCCAGTGATTGTATACCTCATTTGTTCAAAACAATCTTGCCAAAATCACCGCATGGGAATCCCTTGTTGCTGAGTGACCTTGACCTTGTGAAAAAAATTGGATCCATAAAGTTTTGTTAAATGCTGGAGTTACCAATCCACATAATGTGACAGCTGGTGCTGAAGGTAGTTATTACAAAATACACAAAAAATAAACTGTGAAGATATGGACAGTGGAAATGTACGTTGAAATCAGGTTTTTGTTGACTTGAAAACATCAGACCTTAAACCAGTTCATGCTAAGTGGATTATCTGCACACGTGACAAACAGCGTTTTGAAAAGACTAGATTAAGATGGGTTTTGAGAAGGCTAATCTGCTGATTGTTTGTTAACAGTTAGCTCATATGTGCAAAAATGTGTTTATAAATGGGAATGATTTGTGCTTTGGGGGAAAAAGGATAGTGAATAAAAATCTACATATATTACTATATATCATAATCAGGTAGAGTCATTACAACCCTACAAATGTTTTTGTGCTAATGAAATTTTCCATTCAGAATTGTAGTCTGTTAGTTCCAGTGTTCCTCGTCATTGATGTACTTATCCTAATGTACATTTCACATTTGTTGTCACTTTAAATATATGGTGTAGGTCACCTTGAAAACCACGAAAATTAGAACTGAACAAATTTAAAGTGTTTTCCAAAGTACTTCTTAAAGGAGGTTGGTATTATATAATTGCCAACCCAAAAACTCAGCATCTGAAAGAATGTTTGGTACATACCAATAATAGATACGTTATTAAACAGTTATGGAAATTATCCTCTAGGTCAAAACAAATTTGACTTCACTACAGAATGTACCATTTCAGAACATAATCACCAATCTTTTCATGATTTTCTGGAACTACAGATGACAATGCAGATGATGATGCGCTATTACCCTGTATCCTACGATATAAATAAAACCTTTTGTTACTGAGCATTGAGATACAAAACACAGAAAAGGTATGTTTCTTGCATGAAATGCATACAGTATTGTTTATTTTGTATCATGTCATTCTTTCAGATGAAACCAAATTCTGTAAATCAAATTTTTCTTTTCTTTAAGCTGAAAAATGTTAGAGTGTGCCTTGGCAAAAAATGTGTGTTATGCCTTAGCTAAAAATGTGTGTTGAGCCTTGGCTCAAAATGTGTGTTATGCTTTAGCTAAAAATGTGTGTTGTGCTTTGGCTAAAAATGTGTGTTATGCTTTAGCTAAAAATGTGTGTTGTGCCTTGACTAAAAATGTGTGTTATGCCTTGGTTAAAAATGTGTGTTGTGCATTGGCTAAAAACGAGTGTTATGCCTTGGCTAAAAATGTGTGTTATGCCTTGGCTAAAAATGAGTGTTATGCCTTGGCTATAAATATATGTTGTGCCTTAGCTAAAAATGTGTTCTCGAGGATTCGTCTAGGCTGAAAAAGTCTCATTTCTCTTGTCCTTCTATCTTTAAATGACCTAGATCTAAATTCCTTTGTAGGGGGAACTACTCTATGGTCACTATGGGAGGTACACAGACTTCTTGCAGCTGTGGTCAGCAAACATTACAGTCCAGGACTCCATTGTACTCCTCAGACTGGGAGAAATTTCACCTGCAGAAAAGGTTTGTATAGCATAATCGAGGAATATCCTTAACCTCTGCCATTGTAAATAATGCACAAGAAAGAAATAAGTGATGCACACACTAATTGAAGTTTCTCGATTAAAAGACAAAAACCCAGGTCATGAAATACTTAAAAATAGTCTAACATGTGTGCAAAGTGTAAGACTGTGCATAAATTTTGTTCTTTTTCAAACAAGTTTTCCAAGAATTCTTTGTAACATTGCTGCACTTATTTTATCTTTTCATCTGTTTGTACTTCCTTATAAACAAAGTCAAAATGAAAATTGCTAAAACCCTGATCTACTATCACATAATGCATCAGCAGATCTGGATCTATGCAGTTTTGTTAGGAATAATAGGTAGAACAGACAATATCGACCCTCATATGCCAGTATATTATGAAACAGCAGATCAGGGTCTGTGTTGGTTGAAGACGGAGATTTTCTTATCAGCAAGTACATGTTTTTTCCTGTTGGCAAGTGGACCATTTTGCCGTCGGAAGAGACCTTGGCAGTCGAAGCTTCTTGATAACCATGAATAGATGCACAAAAAAGTACTTTTGAAAATTTTGTTAATTTTGTTTAATATCTTATTTATCTCTACAAGTTTGGTAACATACTATAATTTCAAATGTGGTAAATGTTTAGACAATCCCTTTACATTATTTCATAAATTTTGATACAAAGTTTATGTACAGATTTTTCTGTTTTCAGAACTTTATCCATTAAATGAGATAACATCTTGAAACAATTGTCAGAAACAGCCATAAGAATTCTGCCTTTGACATTCATATTTGCTTGTACATTCTGTTATACGTATCCTTTTGTTCCACAATAATTCGTAACCCTTTATTAAAATTTCTTGGATTTTCATGTGTTGCAGTGACATACCCAACAGTCACTTGAACATGTGTTTTTGAATATATGCCAGATAAATTGTATTCAGTAAGTACTTTTTAAAAACCTTATTACCTCATATTTATCTCTTTGATTATTCTCTCCGTAAAGCACTGTATTATGAGGTTTTAAAAATGAAGCTTTCATTAAGGAATGCATAATAAAGAATGGTATTAAGAGTACAGGGAACTTAAAATTGATACTGGTTCCCTAGCAGCCTGCCTTTGTCTCCCATCTAACTTAATCCATTAAGTACTTTGGGGTCCCAGTCTCTGAATTATCTGGCTGGGATTGAGATCCAAGGCATAACCTCAAGTGTTCTGGTTTTGTCAAAGAGAGATTGCACCTGAAGATGGAATCTAAAATATTCGACTTGCAGGGAAAATAATTTTTGTAAGAAAGGTTATGGAGGTTGCAAACATAATTTTTAAACTAAAAAAAAAGATAATTTGCATGTACCACAGGTTTTCACATAATGTGTGATTTTGAGGATCTAGAATGATGTTAAAACTGTAGCATATAAAATGAAAGTTATTTACTGTTGCAGATCAGAAAATTAAACCTTGAATATATATTGTGCTTGAATTACATGCACAGTCTGCTAGTTTACATAGTTTGCTCTCATTTTCCTATTAATTGTAAAACTAGAAAGTTAAAAATAAAAAATTTAAAATTTGGTTCCCTCTCACCTTACAGATAGTACTGATAATGTATTTAGTGAACTAAAGATATGGTGATAAATATATAATTAAAAATATCAAGCTTGTTTGCCATGATTGATATTGCCGTAGCAAACAATTAACAATAATTCCATTCTGTTAATTGTATATTATTACTTGATCAAATTACACCCCAGAAAGTTTTTCAGCCAATTATATTAATTATCTTTACCTGTGCTATAATTAGGTAAAGAATTCCTCCCAGAATATGGTGATCCTTTTATTATAATTGTATCTAAATTAGTGGTAACATTTAACTGTAACCTCATGTCTGAAAGTAGCATGATACGGTATTGGTATTACATTCATTTAAAATGCCTTATTGAAGATGATTAGATTAAAATGTGTTCATAAATTATATCATTAAAGTGTATACTTCTGGTATTTGCACTTGCCAACATTGAGACAGTTATAATTACTAGTTTACATCATGACCTTAAAATCCTACACTCTTGTATGGATTCTATAACAGGTATGGTCTTGTTTCAGTAAAAGTCCACTGTAATACGATGAAAAGTCTTACATTCACACATTGTGAAGTATATAAAAATGTCAATTCTTGTTAGTAATATATTGCAGTTTCATTCTTGGTGTTCTAATCAAATATTATACAAGCCATTTCACAATTATTTTTTACCTATCTGTATTTTTATGAAGACAAATTTGAGGGCCCTGGTTGGCCAAGTGTACTAAGGCACTCGTCTTTACAAATCCCAGCATCTGACCTCTGTCCACATGGGTTTGAATCTCAGGTTCAGCCAGCATGGGTATGTGAGAAAGCTTATCAGTAGCTTTTCATGTAATAAGATAATAAAAAATTATATTCACAGATTATGAAGTATATCGAAATGTCATGTCTTGTTAATAATGTATCGCAGTTTCATTCTAGATGTTCCAATCAAATATCATACAATTTTTATTAGTATTGCCTATTTGTATTTCTACAAAGACAAATTTAGGGGCCCCAGTTTGCCAAGTGGTACATGTATTTACAAATCACCGACATCTGACCTCTGTCCACATGAGTTCAAATTTCAGGTTTAGCCTGCATGGGTATGTGAAAATTATACCAGTAGCTTTCCATTGTTCTGCGGTTCTTTCCAGGATATTTCCAGGTTCTTCCTCCACCAAATATTCTGACCACCATGATATTATGTGCTGAAAAATGGCATTAAACCAAAACAACAAGTCAAATTTTGTGCAGTATGTATTTCTAATAAACTGAAATATTGGATAAAAACAGCAGATTTAAGAGACTCTTGTTGTGAACAGTCCTTAGAAAACTTTGGGTCTCATTCTTTTTATCTGGTTGAACCAATGCATTTTAGTAAAGCCTTTTCAGGTCTTTTAAAAGAATTGTGTTTGACATGTATGTGTAGTTAGATTTGTTGATCGGTTTTGCAAGATTTAAAAGGTTACAGTTTTTATTCTTTTTTTGTAAATCAGAAGAATTTTGAATCTAACAAATGTTGATTTGCATATTATTTTTCAGGTTCCTAAATGCAGGCCTACCATCTATACATTTCATAATTATAAGGATTTTATAGGGTATCTACAAAATATAGGCAAAATTATAAAATATTTTTTTTGCATCCTGTGCCAGCAGATCTAGTTCTGTATAGTTTGTTAGGAGTAATCTGTAGAACAAATAGCATAGACCCTGATCTGCAGGTGCATTATGTCATGGCAGGTCAGAATGTTTGTTATTTGCAGTTTGACTCAGTTTACAAATGAATATAGACAATATATACACTTCTTGTGGGTCGGTGGTTCTTTCTGGGGTTTTCCTGGGTTCTTTCTCCACCATTAATACTGGCCGTCATGTATAGCCTATCGTGTGCTGAAAAATGGCGCTAAACACAACAACACAACAATATATACAATACATTGCATTGAGTAAAACCATTATATTGAACCATTTTATGTCCTCTTTATCGGTTTATCCTGAGAAGAAAGATTTGCAAAAAAGAGCATGTGCTTTTCTTAGAGAATCAGAGTGATATTATAATCGTAATTTCTTGTTAATGCTACATTTGTAAGATTGCCACATTTTTCCACACAAAGCAGCATACATTCTGTATGAAATGAACCTCCATATAACAGCCTTAATTATATAACAGCGGTTATAGCCAGTCTCAAACACAACTGTCATACACATGTATCATTGTATCTCTTGAATAATTTTTCTCATTTATATATATGTGTAATACTGTTTTATTGATATGAAAAAAGTCATGGGTATAACATATATGCATGGATGCTGGATATTTCTATCCTACGTGAGCACACTCACTGACACTATAGAGTAGCCTAGCGGTTAGAGCGTCCGCCTCACATGTGGAAGGTCATGGATTCAATCCTCATCGTGTCATACCAAAGACTTTAAAAACTGGTACTAACAGCTGCCTCGCTTGGCACTCAACATTAAGAGTTTAGTGTTAGGACTGGTCGGCCTGGTGTCAGGATAATGTGACTGGGTGGGACATCTTGCTACATGTCTGCGGCATGATGCCCCAGTGCTAGACATCACTATAAACTGTCATACTGCAGACATCATAGCGATATGACTGAAAAATACTTAAAGCTACATTAAAAATCCAAACCACACACACACACACTGACACTATAGATGTTTTCATTATGTTTATAAAATTGTCTGATTTTTCATGTTGTTTTAGTACAGAAAGAGAAAAAATAGACCTGTATGCGGTAATCATTTTTTAAAACAATTTTTTTTTCTTGTAAGACAAAATTGTTAAGTTCTTTCTAATAACAAAATTTGTTGCAAAATTCTCTTTATTTCGTCAGCTGTATCCATACCATTAGTGCCTCATTTTTCTTTTTCCAAAATTATTTTATGACAAGAAATGAGAGGGTTACCCATAATATGTATATTTCATGATATGTGGTACTGTGGGATAGAGAAATCCCACGCATGGGGTCAGAATTTATCAGTTCTTGCACACCAATTCTGACCTTCAGGTAGGATTTCCTTATCCCACACCAAAGCACATGATTCTTTTCATTCAAGAAATATCACTTGTAACACATTGGAATATATAACATTCTGAAATATGGATATTTTTAAATACTTAAACAATCCACAACCATAATAAACATATAGGTTGAAGTAAACTTTCTGATGCTACACCTAGTTAAATATTTATCCCTTCATTAATAGAAAGAATAGGAAACGGTGCCCTAATACAAGCAACTATAACTGAACCAATATGAAATACCTAAACATAAAGAACAACTGCTTATAATGGGCAGTTATGAACTTAATTTTTCTTCCCTGTTGAACATCTATATAAAGGACAAGTGTCAATTATGGACAACATTGTGTGCTTCCCCCCCCCCCCCAGTGCCCATCAACAAGAGGTATCACTGTCTGTTTTAATTCTTCTTCTTATGTCATGATTTATATCCTCAGGAGACAAGAAGGAAAGGTTACATGCCATTTTTGTGAAGTTTTTAGTTACCATATTTATCCATAATAAGTACCCTTGTTTACAAACTTTTAACAAATATTTTATTGAGGATATTTTTCTCAGGTAATAAACATATTCAGATTTGATGACAAATTTATTAGACTGGTCCCCATTTCTTATGAAGAGAGAAATACTATACTGTAGCTTCCCACTATTTAAAAATATTACATTGTATAGGCAACATACAATGCACACAGTTTTACACTCATATATGTTTAAATAAACCCTTATGAACCAGTCAGTTATATCTTAATTGGAGTGGTTACATTTAACTGAAACTCAATAACCCCAAATTTCAAGATAATCTGATAGGAATTGAATTCAATTAAAATGTCTTGAGATCCAAAAAATTATCTAAAAAAATGTGTACCTGGTTCTTGCAATCACAGACTTGAGAAATGAGATGGAATAATTACAAATTGCCCCTCAAGGACACACACCTCTACTCTTGTTAAAAGAACAGTATGATTTGCTCTTGATAAAAGTCTCACAAATCGTTTTAAAAAAGACGTAAAGTCTGGGTTGGCCACTTTAAAAATATTAAGATTGTAGCAGGAAGTTTCACAGAGAAACTAAGAATTAATTATTGCTAATTTATATCAGAATCAGAATTTTGTTTCATTAAATGAATATAATGAAATCTGAGATACTCCTTCAAATGGATAATGTATGGAATCCTGTGTTAACATGTACGGTAATCAGACTCAATGAAAAATTAGTTTCTTTTGATGATTTACAAAGAAATAATTTATATACTAATCATTACTCACATAACATGTACATCAGATCAAACTGCAAGCTACCTGTATCCAACAGATCTGGGTCTATGCAGTTTGTTTAGAAAAATAAGTACAACAAATAACATAGACCCTGATCTCCTGGCTAATTATGCGGTAGAAATCAAGGTCTATGCTGTCCATAATTGGATTTGACTTATACATGAGGATATACTGTAGTAAAACAAACACTTGTCAAAATTAAACGTAGTATGCTTTAAGGTGCTTGATAAAGCTGGAGTTGAATCTAGTAGGTACTTCCTGTATCTTGAAAATTTAAGTATCATTAGTATTTTCTTTGGAATTAAGTAATGGTTATGATTCTATTACATGTCAGAACTGGTTTTAGACTCGTTGACCATTCCAACTTGCCGACACTGGTACAGGCATACATATTTTGTTCTTTTGTAAAATTGTAAAGAAAGAAAACAAAAATGTTAAATTTGTTTTAAAGAAAAAGAAAATCATGTTAAAATTTTTAAGAAAAAAGAAAGCAAAAACATGTTTATCTTACTTCAGTTATATAAGAAGTATTGACATAGTTATTATAAGCAATTGTAAAAGCAACATTGACTACTGAGATAACCCAAACCTGAATCGTGTTTTTAGCCATGTGTAATGCGCAGCAAACTGAGAACAGCCTAGAACCTGCCCTTTGACCTATTAAAAATCACAGTCTAAGCTTTTTTGCATTAAATAGGTCAGTCAGCTGCATAAAATGTAGAACCTGATCTGTTGCATAATTCATCAGCAGATCAGGGTCTGTGTTGTCTCTTCTGTTGATTAGTTTTAATTAACTGCATAGACCCATATCTCATGCTACGTTATGCAATGACAGATTTGGATCTGTGCAGTATATATAATAAAAAGCAAGTTGACTCAAATCTGCTAGCACCCATTGAGTGATCATGCAGACCAGGATATGTGCTGTGTCCAATTGGTGTTTCAGGTAGTCCAGTGTAATCTGCACTTTTCTTCCTTTTCCTAGCACCTTCTGCTTGCCTCAGAAATGTGGCTTTCTCCTTCCCATGGCACAATGGGTCTTGTACAAGACTGTTTTAAAATAGAGGCTAATGTAGAAGTTCTGTAAGGTGTTTCATAATTGTTTTCTTCACACATTTTCATTTATCAGTATTCAGTTTCTAATCCTAGTATTGCACCACAGACTGGGTAAAGCACAGCAGTTAAGCCCTATGATATATCCCATCTACCATATGTCCTCACTTATAAGTGGAGTCAAAATGCAAACAAACAAGATCCAGGCCTGCCATAGCACAATGTGCCTGCAGATCAGGGTCTATGTGGCTTGTTCTACTGATTAGTCCTAACATATTGCACAGACCCAGATCTGATGGTGCATTCTGCAATGGTAGATCTGGGTCTGTGCATTGTGTAGTTGGACTTATTTTATATGCGAGTTTATATGGTAACACCCTTTGTCTTGAGATGGGTGGAAATGGTTTTTGTCTAAGCCCCTCTGCCTTGACATGTGTAGATTGGTAGTTGCTATATTTTTTTGCATTTAGAGTTGAGTGTTAATTTTGTTTGCCTTAGGAAGTGAATTTTTCTGCACCTGGAGGCCTGAGTTAGGTTAGGGCACTGGTGCATTGGAGCTAAGCAATAGGTGTCATTACTCATGTCAGTTTTGAATCTTTCTAATGGAATGAATTAAGGGTGATTCTGCTGTGTGCCAATTCGATTTACAAACACTTTTTTTTTAACACTTCATAATGAAGTCAATTTGCTCCATTGTGCTCATTTTTACACCATCACTGATGCCATATGATGTGACTCGTGTGCAGCTAATGTACATGCATGTGAATGCATCTGATCACTTATTGATGTGGTGAATTATTATATATATTAATTTGTTGGAGAATTAAGCATAATCATTACTTGAAAACTTGGAGATATAATTTGCCCAGGAACTTTCTTAATTTACTTTCTTTGTAGAAAACTTCTTCTGTGTTATGCCACTTTCAATTTATCCTATAACCTCTGTGACATGTTTATCAGGTAAATCGAGCATCAGCTGTATAACTAGAACCTATTTGAATATAGTATGTATACTATTCATTCAATTCATACAAGTGAGACTGCTCCAGTGGTCTAAGTGGTTGGACCATCTGCCTTGGATGTGGGTGGTCATCGTTTCAAACAACAGCCAAGTCATACCAAAGACATAAAAATGGTACAAGCAGCTGCCTCACTTGGCACTCAGCATTTAGAAATTAGTGTTAGGACTGGTCAGCCTGGTGTCAGGATAATTTGACTGGGTGGGACATGATGCTACATGCCTGCAGCATGATGCCCCAGTGCTAGACATTACTATAAACCACCACACTGCAGATGTTGAAACAATATGACTGAATTTTTTTTAAAGCTACATTAAAAATCTTAATCACACACATATAAAAGTGAACATGATAGACCATAATCTACAATGTACAGTTGCATTAAATCAGTGTCTCCAAGTTGACATTTTATCCACAGGTCTATTAGTCTGAGATAATTGTAATGCATCAATCTGGTGTCAAAGGTCAGAGTAATGTCATTTCATATCATTGTGGGCCACATCATTTGATTGCACATGGTGAAACAAATGCCCCAGGGAAGATCTTATCAAAAACAAATGCATTCCTGTGATCCACCGAGGGGTGATGAACATGTATACTTGTTTTTGACTCTCCCTGTCCCTTTTGGTAAGACTTTGCACAAAACATATAGAATGTAATACACTGCAGAGTTACCTCACAGTTTGCCGAAAAAAATATTTATTTTATCAGTGTTTAAGGAATATAGTCTTATGGAAATTGGCTAATGACACTGGTGGAGGTAGCCTAGGAAATCAATGTATTTATCATTTCATTGTATTTTTCTGTAAATCATTCATCTACATTGCAGTAGTTTCAAATACCAGATACATTCCCCCCCCCCCCAAAAAAATGATCAGTGGTTGCAGGAAAAAAAGACATAAGCTGATTGTAGGATGCAAAAAATATAAGTACCATCATAAGCCCGGTCCAACTGCCAACAACATAGCTCATGATCTGCATTTAGTATAATGTGACTGCAGACCAGGGTATATGTTGCTTGTTCTACCGATTACTCCATCCCAATGGCAGAGATCCAGATCTGGTGCATTATTGAACAGGTGATCTGGGTCTATAGTTTGCAGTCTTTAAGTGAGTATATATGGCATATTTTATATGTTTTGTATGTGTGTGTGTGTGATTAGGATTTTTAACGCAGCATTAACCATTTTTCAGTCATGTTGCTATTGTGTCTGCAGTGTGTGTCAGTTTATAGTGTTGTCTATCACTGGGTCATCATGCCACAGACATGTAGCATGATGTCCCACCCAGTCCCATTATCCTGACACCAGGCTGACCAGTCCTAACACTAACCATTTAATGCTGAGCGCCTAGCGAGGCAGCTGTTAGTACCAATTATATAAGTCTTTGGTATGATTTGGTCAGGGATCAAACCCACGACCTCCTGCTTCTGAAGAGAACGTTCTAACCACTATTCCACTGTAGCGGTATATATATGTTTTGTTCATCAGAACCTAGAAACAAACATATCATGTGTATTCACATGCCAATTCAAACTACAAACTTCACAGACCCATGTCTGCCATCACATAAGGTGCTGTCAGATCTGAGTCAGTGCAGTTTGTTAGGAGTGATGAGTAAAATAAGCAACATAGAACCTAATCTGCCAATAATTTATGCTAAAATAAGCAACATAGAACCTAATCTGCCAATAATTTATGCAATAGCAGACCAAGGTCTTTGCTGTTTGCAATTGGACCCAAGTTATAGGCAAGTATATATGATAATGGAGGCATTACCACTTTAATACAAATATTTTTTTACACAGCAAAACTCAGCAAAGCGTATTAGGAAAGCTATTATATATTAGACACACATAAACAGTTCCAGCTTAATCCTACCAGTAATAAAATTTCAATTTTTGAATTTTTTATTTCTGCAAAATTAGGCAATTTGCATGAAATTTCACAAGCCGAACAATGAATTTTAACATGTCCAGGCCAGCTGGGCTTAGGGATTGTGTTTCCAGATTAGAAAAGTTTTGCCTCGGGAATAAATGTTGTAATGCAGACTGTTATACATCAGTGAACTTGGTACAGAGCATTTCTTGTTTCCTATTAAGGAAAACAATGTAGGACTTTGGTGCCATTCTAGCTATGGGGAACAATTATTGTCAGATTTTGTCATTGTTATAACCTGTTATCCTCATTGCTCCACCAGTCGTTGTGAAAAGTGGCAGATTATCTTGTCAACATTCATAATTAGATTATGGATTAAGCATAATTAAATGTTGGTTTATTTCATTATGTTATGGAAGTGTCTGTTTTAATAGCACAAGCACTCAATTCTGTCATTACAAAGGGGGAATCTCATGATGCACACTCACCTACTCCCCATTAACACAAGGTATGTAACTCTTGCAGTTCGAAATCCGACACCTTGAATACTCCGTTCTAATTGTCTTGTACTATCTGCACATTTAGTCACTCATAACTTACCAAACTTTTCCTTCCTTGTATGATTTACATACCATACAGATGTTTAATGGCAACTTTTTATGGATGTTTCACTGTTGCTTTGTGTCCTCTTTACTTTAATATTTGTTTAGAAGACATCACTTCTGATCTAATTCAGAGTGAATGCTCTTGGAACAGGATTGTTTTAGTAATAGCTTTTCTTTACAAATTACTTAAGAGCGATTACCTCAGTGTATAATGTACAATACAGTACATGAACAGATTAGTTGAAAAAAAAATTTTAATTTTTTTTCTCCAAATGCTACTTACAGAAAATAAATGACTTTAAGTTTTAATATAAATTGTTTTTATTTTAGGTATTTATTTGTTATATACATAATACCCCAATAGTCCCATCCATTCTGAAGCTGACCAGAAGTTTTGATGTCCAAAATAAATGTTAAAGTAGATAAGACATGAAGCAACAGAAAAACTTCGAATAAAAGTTGCAGAGAACTTTATACACATGTAAACCTCTCTGGTGGCCTAGTGGTTAGAGTGTTTGCCTCGAATGCAGGAGGTTGTGGGTTTGATTCCTGGCCGAATCATATGGTAGACTTACAAAAATGGTATTAACAGCTGCCTCACTTGGCGCTCAGCATTAAGAGGTTAGTGCTAGGACTGGTCGGTTTGGTGTCAGGATAATGGGACTGGGTGGGACATGATGCTACATGTCTGCAGCAGGATGCCCCAGTGCTAGACATCACTATAAACTGCCACACTGCAGACATCATAGCGATATGACTAAAAAATTGTTAAGGCTACGTTAAAAATCCAAAATCACACGCACACACACACATGTACACCATATACCTTGTGTTAATTGGAAATAGAAGGTGTTGCCATGGTTTCCCTGTTTATACTGATATAATCACGTGCCTTTATTTACCAGGTAATAGTCATAAATGAGATAATGCCATTACATTTGCTCTCTTTTGAAAAGGCTTATTTTTTAACACAATATACAATTCACAATGCGTCTATTGTCATTTGCTATTTAAAATAAACTTTGTAAAAAAGTTATACTATAAATGTAATAAAAAATGAATACATGTATGATATAATGTTGTTAAAAATAAACCGAGAACAATATAAAAGCATCATATACTATTTTTTTTTATGCATTGAAGAATTATAAATAATGTATTCCTAAAACTCTGGTTTGATTTATGTCTTTGAAGCATATTAGTTGATTTGATGGATTGCAGAATTATGAGAATGGGGGGGGGACATGTATATTTAAAAATTCATATTTGTATACACATACAGGTATCTACCACCCTTCCATCATTAATTGTTAGTCATGATCATAATCCCTACTTGCCTTAAAGCTATGTTCTAAATGACCAGTCATGTGAGCACAATGCTGATGTAAGAGGGACCCTTCCATTCTAATAATTTAAGTACTGATAATATAGTAATTTTTTTGTAAGACATAAAATAAATACTTTTGTAAATAACTGAATTCACTGTATATCTTTAGGCTAGAATACAGTATATGTTGTGGTAACCAAACATACTCTGTTTTAATGGCACTGACCCTTATGACATTTTATCATGTACACCAAAAAAACCAACAGTACCAACCATTCCCCATTTGTCACATCTGATCCAGTAACTTGAAATTAGAATCTGTGACATGAATTAACACCAGCTGAATAAAAATGTAATACTCAACTGCTAATATATTTTCATCTATGATATATGAGTTTCTTTGTTCATTTCCATAAAGAGTGAAGTTTGATATCAATGTAAGTAATCCTTATTTTGAAAGGAAAAGAGGAGACTCTTTTGTATCCCTGCCCAGTAACAAACAGATTGTGTCTTACTAACTCATTACCTCAGATAATAACTGTCATTTCTTACTCGCCATGGTACTTAATGATTTATTTTGTAATCATATCACTAATAGAAACACTATTTAGTAAAGTTCTATAAGGAAATTCTCGTGTATGTATGTATATATATATATATATATATATATATATATATATATATATATATATATATATATATATATATATATATATAACCTGATATCCTGTCTTTACTTTGGAAAGGAGAAAGTGCAGTAAACTTTATAGTATCTGATAACTTTTCAGTATCACCCACCTAGCTGGCCTCTCCACCCTGTTTGACTTGGCATGTTTTGGGGAAAAGATACTTAGCTCCCAGTTTCTCTACATAGCATAGCCATAAAAGTGCTGTTGAACACATCAACACCCCACCCCCCGCAAACACTTTAAGGTACAAAAGTAAAGTAGTCCACAGTGGTAATGCATGCTATTTGATCAATACAGGTGTTGTGTATATGGTATCAATGTAATTTATCAATAATCATCCAGTCCAAACAAACAGAGAGACAGAGTAAAGACAGTTTAGAAGAATAGATGACACGTTTGAAGAGTTTTATTAGTGCAGTTTTGAAATTAAGTTCCATTATGGGTGTCAGAAATATACAAGTAATATACACTGAATCATATTTTGTGTTTGACTAGATAAATATACAGCAGCTCTTCAGACTTCAAGATCTGACCAGATCATTGTACAGCAGCATATCTTCAGACTTCAAGATATCTGACTTGATAAATGTACAGCATCTCTTCAGAATTTAAGATGTCTGACTATATCAATGTACAGCAGTTCTTCAGAATTCAAGATGTCTGATTTGATAATTGTACAGCATTTGATTTTATAACTGTACAGCATGTCTTCAGACTTCAAGATGTCTGACAAGATCAGTGTACAGCATGTCTTCAGACTTCAAGACGTCTGACAAGATCAGTGTACAGTGTCTTCAGACTTCAAGATGTCAGACTAGATCAGCAGCACTTCAGACTTCAGGGTCTCAGATGAGATCAATGTATGACAGCTCTTCAAATGAAATATTTTTAAATTGCTTTTTTTATTTTATCAGAACAGTTGTCCTGGCTGAAATGATCCAACCGCTTTTTTTTAAGTGTTGGATCAAATATTTGATATTGCTAAACATTATTAGCCTTTCGCCTTGACATATTAGTGTGCCCTATTGATCTATTTGACATCAGTGTGTGTATGTCTTTCTGTCCACACTCTGGAACAAGATCAATGTCATTAAAGTTTGCTAGATGAATAAATGGTAGGAATTACAAAAAAATGTGTCTTATTTACTTCCATGTAAATAAAGTTCAAGTGCACATTTTCATAGACCCAGATGTGCTTTGGCATAAACTGCTGGAAGATCTGGGTCTATGCAGTTTGACTTGAGTAATCAGTAGAACAAACAACATGAACTTGTGTGTATATACAGCAGTGTCTCGTTCTGTTTTTATTGCTTGTGAAACAGTTCTTAAAAACCATCTTGAGTCTGGTTTTGAAACTTTAAAAAAAACCAAAGGTCATTACAGCAGAGCAACTGAGTGTCAGTTGGTATGACAAGGTAATTGTGTTGAAGTAATGGCACTAAAGCTTCTACCATTATCATAGTAAATGAACTTATCCGAGTCCGTTGTACAGTAAACACTTTCCCTCTCTTCTGGGAAACTAGGGTGTTTCAGTTGGCAGAACATTAGGCTTGTAATACATTAGGGATGTGGGTTCAATACCCATTCAGGCTAGCCCAGTCTTGATGTGACCATGGGAAATGTACTTACAGGATAGTTCCATTTCCTTAATGTCATATAGACAGTAATGTGTTAAAAGTATTCTTATAAATCAAGCAAGCTCTCCAAGATGGTCAGAGTCCAAAATGAATAGCTGCTAGAATTCACTTTCTTTCCATAGTAAAAATGTAGTATCCATTAAATGAAATTTCTTTGATTTTTGTAAAATATATAATTAATGTACTCTTTAGCTGCTCAGTAGACAGACTTGATTTGTTTAAATTTAATTTGTTAATTTTATTATGTTAGAACTGTTTAGGTTTATCAAATTTTGTATAAACTTCTTTTCCTGTTGTAATGAAACTGATACAGTAATGGTTAGGTACAGTAAGCAGTATTGACTGATCAATTATGTACAGAAAGAGTGCAGTTAATTTGTTAGATAGCATCTGGCATTGATGTGTTAGTTTGTTAGATAGCATCTGGCATTGATGTGTTAGTTTGGTAGATAGCATCTGGCATTGATGTGTTAGTTTGTTAGATAGCATCTGGCATTGATGTGTTAGTTTGGTAGATAGCATCTGGCATTGATGTGTTAGTTTGGTAGATAGCATCTGGCATTGATGTGTTAGTTTGTTAGATAACATCTGGCATTGATGTGCTAGTTTGTTATTTGCTACTTTACCTAACTACTTGAAAGAAATCATGAAACTTGGCCAGTTAAAATTTATCCCAAGATCCAGTTGAGCCTTAATTGACTCCTGACATCCATTATGGCCATCCCAAGATCCAGGTGAGCCTTAATTGACTCCTGACATCCATTATGGCCATCCTAAGATCCAGTTGAGCTTTAATGGTTTCCTGACATCCATTATGGCCATCCCAAGATCCAGGTGAGCCTTAATGGCCTCTTGACATCCATTATGGCCATCCCAAGATCCAGGTGAGCCTTAATGGCCTCCTGACATCCATTATGGTCATCCCAAGATCTAGTTGAGCCTTAATGGCCTCCTGACATCCACTATGGCCATCCCAAGATCCAGTTGAGCCTTAATGGCCTCTTGACATCCATTATGGCCATCCCAAGATCTAGTTGAGCCTTAATGGCCTCCTGACATCCACTATGGCCATCCCAAGATCTAGTTGAGCCTTAATGGCCTCCTGACATCCACTATGGCCATCCCAAGATCCAGTTGAGCCTTAATGGCCTCCTGACATCCATTATGGCCATCCTAAGATCCAGTTGAGCCTTAATGGCCTCTTGACATCCATTATGGCCATCCCAAGATCCAGTTGATCCTTAATGACCTCCTGACATCCATTATGGCTATCCCAAGATCCAGTTGAGCCTTAATGGCCTCTTGACATCCATTATGGCCATCCCAAGATCCAGTTGATCCTTAATGACCTCCTGACATCCATTATGGCCATCCCAAGATCCAGTTGAGCCTTAATTGACTCCTGACATCCATTATGGTCATCCCAAATCCAGTTAAGCATTAATGGATTCCTGACATCTATTATGGCCATCCCAAGATCCAGTTGAGCATTAATGGCCTCTTGACATACCTGATGGCTATCCCAAGATCCAGTTGAGCCTTAATGATCTCCTGACATCCATTATGGCTATCCCAAGATCCAGTTGATCCTTAATGGCCTCCTGACATCCATTATGGCCATCCCAAGATCCAATTGAGCCTTAATTGAATCCTGACATCCATTATGGCCATCCCAAATCCAGTTGAGCATTAATTGACTCCTGACATTCATTATGGCCATCCCAAGATCAAGTTGAGCCTTAATGGCCTCTTGACATCCATTATGGCCATCCCAAGATCAAGTTGAGCCTTAATGGCCTCCTGACATCCATTATGGCCATCCCAAGATCAAGTTGAGCCTTATTGATCTCCTGACATCCATTATGGCCATCCCAAGATCCCGTTGAGTCTTAATGGCCTTCTGACATCCATTATGGCCACTGGAGCAGCCTTTTTGAAAATCGTGTTATTTCTATTCCTATTAAACAGATGGTCATATTGACATGGGCGTTTCACTGAAAAACATGTGTTGATGCTTCTAAATGAAAACAGTTGTGAGATTTAAAACCATTTTTCATTACAAGAAAGGCTATACATGGTGGCCTTTATAACTGGTAGAGGAATAACCCAGGAAACCCCAGGAAGAACCATCGACTCACAAGAAGCTACTCACAAGCTTTCTCACATACCGTGTTAGCTGAGCCTGAGCCTCAAACCCACGCAGATAGAGGTGTCTCACAGTGATTCAGAATTGTGAGTGCTTTAGACTTGGCCACTTGGGGTCCCCATGAAAATGTACTGATCTGAGATCCAGTATGGCCACCATGGTGGCCATCTTGACAATGTTGTTACTGATATTCATCATGAATGAATATGCTTATTTTGGCATGGAGTTTTCACATAAATATTTCTTGTGGAATTAAAATGTGCAGACATGAGATCCAATATGGCTGCCATGTTACATTGTGCAAATACTGTTATTACAGCTTCATCTGTTGTATGGACATTGTTCTAGATGAAAATCCAACATGGCAACCATGCAGAAAACTATATTGCTACTTGTCCTAATTTGGTGGTCATACTGGCATGGTGCATTCACTTAAAGATTTCTCAAGAGTAAATTGCAGAAATTAAGAATCCTCATTATTTTAAGGGCTGGATGGAGGTGGATTTATTATTAAATTGCCATATTTTGACCCATAATAATAATATACCAGAGTTGTAATAATTATCTGGATGGTAGTAATATTCTTTTTGGGTCCTGTAATTGGTAGGTTTAAGATATTATTCAAAGAGTATACAGGTGTTTACAGAGGGAGAACTGCAATGTTGATATACCGTGCAATATATTTTCTTTTTATTGTAGGTGAGATTTGCAGTTCAATATGGGGCAGCAGGTGTACTTCTGTATCAAGAAGGAGAAATAGATGGTTACTCTCAATACTACATACCAACTGTTTCTGCAGCAGATTTTACAGGTATATTAGTTTCCTCAGATGCTTTAATTTATCTGCATTTTCTTTCTTCAGTAAGTTTACATGTGTGTACATATTAACCATATATTACCTATATTCCTGGTACCTGATTCATCTCCTTCTGATTTTCAACCATAGTCAGTACCTTTTGGAAGGGGATGTCAGGTATTACATACAAAGAAATTATATATATATATATATATATATATATATATATATATATATATATATATATATATATATAATATAATATTAAGGGCTTGATCTTATTCATCAGATTATCTTTGGTTTCGGTTATTGCAGTTAGTGTCAATAGCAGTTCAAAGATTCTACATTATAACTTTTTAAAATCATTTATCTTTTCATTCAGCCGTGTATTCTGAAGTTGCAGCTTTGATCTGTTACTGCTAACCTAAAGTTTGTATCCAGATCTGGCATGATTGGTTATAATGTTACTGCTGAACTAAAGTTTGTATCCAGATCTGGCATGATTGGTTATAATGTTACTGCTGACCTAAAGTTTGTATCCAGATCTGGCATGATTGGTTATAATGTTACTGCTGAACTAAAGTTTGTATCCAGATATAGTGTGATTTCTATCATCATACTTTGGCAGAAGGACATGTCATCCAGACACCATGTTCCATAGAACCTTTACTCATTGTTTCTTGTTCAGCATTCCCATTTTAGTACTACATGACATAATTTGCATACAAAAACTGCTGCATGCATGTGTTTCTGACCATGACTTACATTGTGCATGTCTGTACAGGAATCAAAGGCACATAAAGCGAACACAGTATGTGTCATTTTTAGAGTAAATTTTAAATATGGAAGACTTTTTTGGCAAATGTCTACAAAGTTCACTCTGTATGCATATGCAGATTTTTTAATCATAATCTACCAGATGCTAGTTTTCTAGACTACATACCAAGCAGCTTGTTGACCAAGATACTCTTCTGTGAATGCAACATTGATGCCCATTTGTTGTTGAGTACATCCTTATCCAATCATATTACTTATTCATCAACACGTTACATAGTAATGATTACACAGATGAGCATGATGGCTTCTTATATTCTGTGTAAATGCATATTGTATAGTACAAAGTTCATTTTCAAAAGATTGTGTGCTATTGTATATACTCACTTATTCATTTTCAAAAGATTGTGTGCTATTGTATATACTCACTTATAAGTGCAGACCCACTGCAAACTACATAGACATTGATCTACAATGCATAATGAACAATGCACTGGCATCTTCGCTAGCCAAGGTTCCGATAACCCTGTCTACACCTTGGTGTAACGAGCAGACATTTCTGTGCTTCAAGCCACTGCATCCAATCAAAATTAAGTTGTTCAGATTTGAACACTGTTCCTAGGTGATCGAGTCAAGGGGAGCACACAACTTGAATGGACTGATAAATAAGCAATTCTCCACTGCCAGTCCGTGTTTGAACAAGTACCTTTGACTCAAATACACCTGTTATGGGTTATGGCTTCCCTCTGGTATATAGTCATACTTTCGATGTTAAACTTATAAAGTAGTCTTTTTAGGTCAATTCCCTCCACTGTTTTTGGCCAAGTTACAATGCACAAAACTATTGGTTAGTTGACATAACATAATAATGGAGGCAACACATGAAATCCAATAGATGTCACTAGGACAAAGCACCAATATAGCTGTTTGATCTGCCAAGGTGTAGATAGAGCTATTGGAACCATGGCTAGCGATGATGAATGCACTGGTAGATCAGAGTCTGTGTTTTTTGTTCTACTTATTATTGCCAATGAACAGCATTGACCCAGGTATGCCAGTGCATTAACACATTAACCCCTGGAGCTTTTTGCCTGAAAATCGAGTAGGAAACACATTTTGAAAGCTATTTCTGAATAGACTAGAAAACACCAAATCCCCGGTCATCTTTCAATAACATACTGCCTAGTTGTGTTAGAAACATCATTTTTCATTGGCTATTTGATTCATGCATGAGCAGAAGGGTAAAAGTTGGACTTCTTTGTTTTTCCTTCTTTTTTTTTTTTGTTGCTAAACAGAGCCATTATTTTTGTATGGAGACCACTCTTTATTCCAAATGCCCATCTTATTCTACTTTTTGCAAAGGCTTATCTGTCTGTTTGCAGTTCATACAGGTTTGCCTTAGATCTGAGACCAAAAAGTCTAAAATCTGGACACAAAATGGGATTCCGACCACAGACGAATTTTGCGTAAAACAAAGTCGGGTCCAAAAAATGAGGTTTTTCTATCTGTGTTTTGTAGTGCAGCTAGATATTCCAGATTATTTGGTATCAATGTAGAGCTATATCTGTCTACCTTTCTATAATACCACCCACTTTAGTGTATCGTGCATGACCATGACGCTACAGAGCTCGGCAGTAGGCTACTACCTCCTGCCCCATAAAGTCGTCACTAGGGGTTAATGTGTTAAGCACAGCATATCTGGGATTTTGCAGTTGAACTCGTATAAGCAAGTGTAGATGTTACTTACAAACAATATTATATATACTTTTGACTCCGACATTGAGTCGAGTCAAACTGCATGCTGCATAGACCCTGATCTGCTTTTGCATAATGTGTCTGCAGGTCTCTGTCTATACATTCTGTTAGGAGTTATCAGTAGAACAAACAACATGGACCCTGATCTGCTTTAGCATAATGCTCTGACAGATTAGGATCTGCATTGTGTGCAGTTGGTCTTAAGTTATAGGTGAGTATATACGGTAATACATTTGGAAACTACTGCACCATATGAGCTATGTTTAGCATACTATTAAATGGGAATGAGTTGAGGTATCTTTTATATGGATTATAAAGATATTTGTATACCCTCAAAAGTACCCACTAAATATATTCATATACCCTCACAATTACCCACTAAATATATTCATATACCCACAAAAATACCCACTAAATAAATTCATATACCCTCATTTTTGACCTATAGCAGGTGCTTGTTTCTCCAACTACAAAATGGGGAATCATGGTTTCTTTTCAAGTAACAGAATTGTACCTCTGGCTTGGTCTGTTATTACTCTATCATAATTAGCAGACATATAATTTTGTAGGTGCTAATTTACTGACTAGAAATTGTCATATGAAACATTTTTGGACAGAATTTTATAGCTATCAAATGTGACAGCTTTTAATGGCATTTTGTGATAGAAATAATCAAACAAGTCTTGTTTCTGATCAAATTATGTGATAGGAATAATCAAATAAGACAGATTTTGATGGAATTTGTGATACAAATAATTAAATGAGACAGATTTTGATGGAATTTTATGATAGGAATAATCAAATGAAACAGTTTTGGATGAATTGATGTCAGGAAAGTATTCAGTTGTCTGCTTGTCAAATTTCCAGGCTTTAATTAAAACTTACCCAGAGCAGCTTGTTTCTGGTTTTAAGTTGGGAGTGACTAGCTGAAATATAATGAGGAGGTGAAACCACTGTAAGCATGGAAAAGATCATCATTTTAAATATGCAATATACCCTCATTTTAATGCTGTTCATGTGAGTTGTATTGTATAATGTCTTATAGCAAGATTGTCTTACAGTGAGAGTGCCTTATAATAAAGTTCATGATAGAGTACTCTCTCTCTAAAATGCTGTTAATGTGAGTCATAGAGTATGTTACCATACAGTGAAAGTGCCTTATAATATAACACAATATACAGAGTATCCTCATATTGCTATTCATATGATTAATAGAGTATATTGCTTTATAGTGTGAATGCCTTATAATAAAATACATGATACAGAACTCCCTCACTATAATGCTGTCTATGGGTGCTGTAGAATATATTGCCTTATAGTGAAAATGCCTTATGTGAAGTACATGACACATTAATCCCTCATTATGATCATGATCATGGGAACTATAGTTTATATTGCCTTATAACAAGACAGTCTTATAGTGAAGAACATGATAGAGCACTCCCTCAGTATAATGTTTTCAATGGGACCCATATTGTATACTGCGATATATATATATTTTGAAGTACATGATATAAATCATCCTCAGTATAATGTTGTCCATGGGAGCCATAAAGTATATTACCTTATACACAGCATTATGATGAAATACATTATACAATGCTCCCTCATTATAATGCTTCTATGGGAGATAATGAGTTTTCTGGCACATTGTGAGACTGCCTTGTAATGAAGTACTGTGCATGATATGTTATAACGGGTTGTGTTACATTGAGTGTGTGTTGTATGTATCCTGGGTTATAATTGAATGCACATCTAGCACATTTAGTTAGTGGTTTAATTTCAGTAGCTACAAGTTGTATAAATCAATGGCAAGCAGTGATTCAATTTCTGTATGCTAAAGACTCAGATCTGCTATAATTCCTGAACACAGTGAGATACAAATGTCAGATATTCCATTGGTAAATCAGCAGACTGTAACAGTTCAAGTGCATTGAACTGTCATTTACTTTAATAAAAGTATGGACCAGACTGGAAAAGAGATTTTATTAAGAGCTGTGAATAATTACCATGTGTTGGAATTGACTGAAATGTGGCAAATAAATTTGTGCATGCGTAGAATTCAAATTTATGAAGGCAGTGCATTCTTATGCTTGATATACTTTAAATATCAAACGTGAAGTTACCAACCAGTTCACCATATGCAGGGACCATAGGAATCAATATTTTTGTCCCATTCTGTGTCAGAATATGATCTGTAATAATTAATTAAAATACAGCTGGCTTCAAATGATATGTTTATGGAATCTTATTTTATTTCCCAAACTTTCGTAGAGATAGTATTATGTAGTCCAAAAAAATGTGCGTACCATGTATACCCATGTATGAGTAGGATCCACCTGCAAACTGCAGAGACCCATATGTGTCATTTTATAACACACCGGTAGACTGCATACACCCATATGTGCCATTTTGTAACACACCGGTAGACTGCATATAGACCCATATGTGCCATTTTATAACACACCAGTAGGCTGCATATAGACCCATATGTGCCATTTTATAACACACCGGTAGACTGCATAGACCCATATGTGCCATTTTATAACACACCTGCAGACTGCATAGACCCATATGTGCCATTTTATAACACACCGGTAGACTGCATATAGACCCATATGTGCCATTTTATAACACACCAGTAGACTGCATATAGACCCATATGTGCCATTTTATAACACACCGGTAGACTGCATAGACCCATATGTGCCATTTTATAACACACCTGCAGACTGCATAGACCCATATGTGCCATTTTATAACACACCGGTAGACTGCATAGACCCATATGTGCCATTTTATAACACACCGGTAGACTGCATAGACCCATATGTGCCATTTTATAACACACCGGTAGACTGCATAGACCCATATGTGCCATTTTATAACACACTGGCAGACTGCATAGACCCATATTTGCCATTTTATAACACACCAGCAGATTTTAGTGCAGTTTTTTTTGTTAGGAGTAGTCTGTAAAACAACAACATAGACCCTCATCTGCTGATGAAAGATTGGATGACATATCAGGGTATATGTTGTTTGCAGTTTGACCTGACTTACATGTTTTTAAATCCGTGGTTTATTTCAACCCACAAAATCCACACAGAGATTGGTACCCAGTAAACAAAAGTGAATTTATACTATTTCAACTTGACAGCTATATTGAGGTTTACTTAATTTGAACTGCAGATTTGGAGAGGTTCCTTTTCTCACTGGTCAAAAATGATGTGTCAGGTTTTCCAGTTTCAAACAATATGATTTGGCAGAATTAGAAATATTCCCAGTAATAATCAGGTGTTGCAAAGTGATGACGTACTGTGGTACTATTTTTATAAAGTGTCTTATTGGAGTGCATATCTCTTATAACACGGGTATAAGCATGGATGATGTCATTGGTATAGATGATGTTATTGAACCTATCTTAGTAAAATGCGACCTTGCTTTTTACATGGTACACTTGTATGGTTAAATGAACAACGTTGTAGTGATTTCTAACGACCTGACTGCCCTAATTTTATAACCAGTGCAATAGAAAATGCACATATTTGGGGGTTGGTGGTGGGATGCTGGACCTTAGATGCTAAGGTTATATAAAAGAAAGTCTTTAACCCTTACCAAAATTGAAGTCTTACACTGACGTGATTAAATTTATGCAGGTCTTATGAATATCAATTTTATTGATAAAAAGAAATTTGAAGACAGAATTAGGTTGGTCATTTTTAACTCAACATAAAAAAGCACATTCTACTTTTCATTAATTGGAGATGAAATGTACATCGTGTCAGGTAAAGTTTGTCTGTGGAGATGCTTTTCTGCTGTCCTTTTATATTTGATATACTGAAGAAAAAATGTGAAAGCACTTCCCATTTCTCATGTCATTAAAGTTATTTGAAAATCTAAGCTGTTATATATATATATATATATATATATATATATATATATATATATATATATATATATATATATATATATATATATATATATTAGTTTTTATGCTTAGCGTTAAATACAAATGGTATTTTTATGAATTATTATCAAACAAAATTATGTTGGCTTCAAATGTTTTATTGTTTTCTTGAAAGGGGAATTGTAATTATAGGAAACCTTTATAGTTTATGTGAGTTAGAAAGAGGGTAAAATAAAACATTACATCTTTATATTCACTTTAGTGAAACAAAAGAATGTAATTTTATCAGTTTTTTACACCAATCCAGACTGTAATTTAATTTTCATAGGATATCCCATAGTAAAACAGGGTCTGATCTAAAAAAAATATAAATCATTTTTCTCAATATATACATATAGTATGTAGTTGTCCTTCTCAATAAACAAAGGTCATGGGTGTCATTTAATTTTTGAGTCTTGTTTTAATAGTCATAATTGAATTATTTCACATTATTCTAGGTCTTCTGTAGTGAGAACCAATTTTCATTTCATGTTATTAAATACCCTATTTTCATTTTTATACACTTTTATGAAACCTTGTTGCAACATCACCCTGAGGCTACCTTGAAATATCCCCAAGTATAAGACAGCCCCATAACATTCCTTTGTATAAGACAGCCTCATAACATTCTTTTGCATAAGACAGCCTCATAACATTCCTTTGTATAAGACAGCCCCATAACATTCCTTTGTATAAGACAGCCTCATAACATTCCTTTGCATAAGATAGCCTCATTACATTCCTTTGTATAAGACAGCCTCATAACATTCCTTTGTACAAGACAGCCTCATAACATTCCTTTGTATAAGACAGCCTCACAACGTTATTACCCTAAAAAGTTTCAGAGAATTCATTTTTATAAGGCTGTCTCACAACATCACTCGGTGTAAGGTGCCCTAGCAACATCCCTCAGTATAAGGCTTCATTCCATTATACATCAGTATATGGCTATCATATAACATTCAGTTGTATATGACTATCTTGCAACATACCTCTTTATAAGGCTACATTCCATTATTCCTCAGTATAAAGTTATCATTCAACATCCCTCAGCATATAGCTATCATGCAACATCCCTCAGTATAAAGCTATTTTGCAACATCCCTCAGCATACAGCTATTGTGTAACATCCCTCAATATACAGCTATCATGCAACATCCCTCAGTATACAGCTATCATGCAACATCCCTCAGTATACAGCTATCATGCAACATCCCTCAATATACAGCTATCATGCAACATCCCTCAGTATACAGATATCATGCAACATCCCTCAGTATACAGATATCATGCAACATGCCTCAGTATGCAGCTATTTTGCAACATCCCTCAATATACAGCTATCATGCAACATGCTGCAGTATATAGCTATCTTGCAGTATCCCTCTGTGTAAGGTTATCCTGTAACATCCCACTTTAGAAGATCATCCTGTACCATCCCTCTTTATAGGGTTATCATGTTACATCCCTCTTTATAAGACTGCCTCACAGCATCCATCTGTATAAGTATCCCTAATACCCTCAACTATGCAAGGCTTCTTAACAAAATTATTGTCTATAAGGCTACCTCTCAGTAGTATGCCAGTCCACTTTGCTAAAAGAAGAAAAACCTTTGAACTACTTCTTTTCTAGGAGTGCTCCATTGAATTTGAGGAAATTTGTTTTCAGGTTTGTAAAAACGATGCCAAGCTGCCTTTAGATTTGACTGCCATTACAGTATAAATAGAAAAACAATTTGATTTTGACAAATCTTTCTGGCACAAAGACCTTTCAGTACTGGACAATTGAGGTTAATGCACTATTAATTATGGGTTCGGATACAGAATTATTAAGCCTTTAAACCTTAATTCTTTTTGTAATATATGTATAACAGCAGCAAAGGAAATTTTTAGAGAAAGCATCCTTCTGAAGCTGTTTTTCTCTTTCTGTGTGGAAATGCAAAAGTAGCTCTGGAGCCAATAAATATTGACAGTATTGCACATTTTTCAAATATTTCTGATACCCCATTGATTTGATTGAAGGATGTAATTTGATGTTTCTGTAGTCTGGTGTTGTTGAGCACATATTTCAGCCAGTTCAGCAATCTCATGCCCACTTGGGTCTCTTTCTTGTTTTATTTCATGAATCAGTATCTTCATTAAAGTTTTGTATCACCATTTTTGAAAAGGCATCAGATTTATGGCATAGCCTAAAGTTACCAATCTAAGATTGAGCTGTTAAGATAGGCTTCAATTTTTCAATCAAATCGTAATAGCCACTTTTAGTTTCACTAACTTCTTGCTGTCTCAATTACACTGGTATAATTTGTAGATGAAAAATTTGACCTAAAATATTTTTACATAATTATACATGCAAGCTTTGCTAAAGCATCATGCCCCTTCAGTAAAATAAAATTTGGTCAAATGGATTTCATTATGTGATCAAGTTTTGTGTCATTATCTGAAGCCAAAGGGAAGAATCCAGCGCTATTTAATATCTTTCGTCACCTGTGTCTGGCTGCCTGCATGGAGATTTCTTCATCTGACATGAATATGCATAAACCTGCTTGACTAATCACTGCAGGCATGCGAAAAATCATCTCGCCCTTATGACCCAAATTAAACTGACTTGATCTTTGAAGGAGACAATGAAAGTTTCACTTTCAGACATGGCCAGTTAAAAGGCCACTTCCAATTATATGTTGGAGATTGTTAGGTTATTTTGTTGATGGTGTATTTTTGTTATGTTACTCATGATAAACGAGGAAATCTGTGCACAGGCAGCCGAGGAGATCTGTGCACAGGCAGCCGTGGGTGACAAAGACTAGCTGCGATAGATTTGTGTGAGTAAGCAACATAAGAATTCAGCACAATAAAGTCAGTCAGATATTGACCATTAAGCTCAAATACCAGTCAGTAATGAAAACAAGTGCATCCAGGTTACAGTGTGTGTGATTTGGTTTTTTAACATAGCTTTAACAAAAATTCCGTTGTATCACTACGATGTCTGCAGTGTGGCACTTTATAGTGATATCTAGCACTGGGGCATCATGCCACAGACATGTAACAAGATGTCCCACCCACTTACATTATCCTGACACCAGGCCAGCCAGTCTAACACTAACCTCTTAATGCTGCTTGTACCATTTTTATAAGTTTTTGGTATGACTCCATTAGGGTTTGAACCTACAAACACCCACAACCATGGCAGATGCTCAGACCACATGGCCACTGGAGCTGCCCATATAGGCCAGATGTTGTTAGAATGGTTTGGTATTTGTAGAGATTTCCTTCATTATTGGCCCATATAACATTTAGATTTGCCATTTGGAATTTAAAAAATATATAATAAATACTGCAGGCCACAGAACTTTAGTTTAAAACTTTTCAATAGATGATATAGAAATTAAATTGATTTATGCCATAAATTCTTGAACCAATTTGATAACACATTTTGTAATCCGGGGAAGCTTCAGATTTAATCAGGGCTTTTAATGTTACAGGTTAAAATTAATTTTCCCATTCTTCTAAGGTATGAACATGTTTACAGGAACAGACTTTCACTGGTGGTAACCATTTATGTGAGATTTTATCTGATCTACTATTGTTGCCATACAATCCTTGTGCACATAAAAGTCTGACAGCTTGAACCCCCAAGAAAATGTTGTTTTAAGATGGCATAGATAAGACATGGGGAGCCTTTGGAAACTAATCTGATATGTTACACACAGACATATTGTGGAAATAATATGTCAAGTCTATTTTCTGGCAAGTTTTGGGTTTCATTGTTTTGTGTATCTGCATGTTTAATATATATCATATGATCCTAACCCAGTATGTGACCACTTACAGGTAATCCATATATTATGACTTTAAAAGAAAGCAACTAATAATTAAAACATAATATTCAGAAAACATCATTATAGTTAATTGTTTCTAGTTTTTCATTTTTATTATTTTACTTTATTTTTTTTGTTCAAAATTTTGCGTATTTTTTAAATTAACCCAATATAGATTGAACGACCAGTTTTAGCATGGGGATTGTTTTGCCTACATGCTGTGTTGTGTGATTAGACTTTCACAGATTTTGACACAAAATTTCAACAAGAAATTAATAATTTCAGTATAGTGCCACCACCAGTAATATGTATGTCCACCTATAATGTGGAAAGGAAAAAATAGAGTATATTTGTAATTGGAATAATTAGATATACAGATTAATTTGTAATTTGCAAGATTTGTTTTAAGACAAAGGACTAAAACTTATGAACTGTTGAGCTGAATGAATATACATAGTTGAAAAGAAAATTTGGTAAAGTTTTTTACTTAGCTCTACTTTTCACAGCAAAGATCTGGCTGTTGCTTTCATCACTTCTTATTTTAGAAATTTATTAATTTAAAGAACAATATTACTTAGCAGTTTTCTTTTTTTATCTAAAATACCTTTAGAAATTGGAAATTTTAATCTTGGCTGCTTAAATTTTTAGTGAACACAGATTTAGAAAAAATGGATAAATTTAAAAATGTTATGTAAATTTATTTTTTTGATCTTTCTTGAGACCACCTAATATTTCTCCACCCCATACAGATTCTATGTATATGGTATTTACTGCTTTATTATTGCCTATGCAGACTTTTCATTGTTAAGTCTGTCTGTCTGTCGGAAACATGTCAGGCATTTAGCAAGTAGTCAGGCATGTCTTTCTCTTTACCTTTTGGACATGACCTCTGCATCAGCTATTTGGCACAGAATATTGTTGTCCATTGATGTGTTACTTTGAGAAATGGGATTAGATCTGGTATTAAATCCCTGATCACAGTGCATAAATCTAATGTCTAAATTTCAATCCACAATGTCACACTTCCATGCTATTGCTTTCTCCACATGATTTACGGGCTCTTGAAACATCTAAATTACTTCCATTATGAAGCTGCTTTGCCATTTTCTTTTACAACAAGGTGAAATCGGGAACAAATTATACATCAAAAGCAGACTATAATGATGTTGTTAGATTGTATCTCATTATGGTACTTGGACATTGTTGCCATCATCATGGATAACAAATGTGATTTCTGATGGAACAGTCATCTACTTCAAAATAGAGTCATGTATATCTACCATAACTCACATTGTGAAGATAAAAGGCAGTGGAATTTAATCTCATCTTGCACTCTGACTGCTTGAGTTATACTCTTCGCAGAATAATTTTCTTAATCAAAGACTCATTCTTGATCTAAAACATTTCTTAGTCTTATGGTGTTTTGGTAATGTAAAACTTTTTCATACTCTAACATTTTTTTCTCTCTGATATTGCAGAGTTGAAGATCATACATTGCAAGTGATTCATAATAACTTGTTTATTTGAGTCAACCTGACAATAAAATATAACTATGTAATGACTAAGGAGTCAATTTAGTTTTGGGTATATTCCACACTGTCTGTTACTTATTAATGCATGTTAAAAGTAAACCCACAGGACAGTTTGGGTTTCGTCTGGGTAACTGCTCGAAAAAATCAGATCTCACAGAAGTTAGTCAAATCAAAAATATTTTGTTTAATCTCAGCTTAGTACTCAGAACGCTCAGAAGGAGCTAGGTTTCCTTCTATAGTGAAAAGGGGGACTATTTAATCCTGCTAAACAGTACATTCTTTACAAAATATCAGGCATTTGTATATGATATGTTTGCTAAAAGATTTTTCCTGCATCATTTGGGGTAGAGCCTTTAAACCATGGGATTTAATTTAGGTTGGTTTAAAGAAGTACCGTATATACTCACTTATAAGTCAGACCCAACTGTAAGCTACACAGACCCAGGTCTGCCATCGCAAAATGAACATGGCAGACCTGGGTCTGTGCAGTTTGTAGGACTAAGAAGTAGAACAAACAATACAGACATGATCTGCCAGCTCATTGTGTGACAGCAGATCTGGGTCTCTTGTTTGCAGATGTGCCTGACTTGGAAAAAAGTATATATAGTGCACATTAGTTTCTAAAATTTAATCTACCTTTTTTTAGAGATAAAAAGATGGGGGGGTAGTTACAGGGATTAGGAAGAGAGAACTTAAGGGTTTAATGTCACATCAGAGCAGTATCTGACTCATGGAAGATAAAGTACTAGAAATCTCTTTACTGAAAATCAGACCCTGAGAAAGGAACAATTTTGTACGTTGAAGGGAAAAAGACTAGTTAAGACAAATTATAAATAAAGAACATACAGCATGTGACCAAATGAAAAATAAGAAATCAAGGCAGCAGAAGTCACTGGTCCCACATTTTATGGTGAATAACTTGTCCAGCTGCAAATAGAAATGACCCATATCTGTCTGAATAATGCCCTGCCCTGAAGGTATGATATTTATCTGTCTGAATAATGCCCTGCCCTGAAGGTATGTTATTTATCTGTCTGAATAATGCCCTGAAGGTATGATATTTTACTGTCAGTGAATAATGCTCTGAAGGTATGATATTTACCTGTGAAAGGAAAAAAAGAATAAAAGTTGCAGACCCTGATCTGATTTACATCATATGATGGTAGAGTTAGGTCTTTATTTTATGCTGCTAGATGTGTTATAGCTTAGCAGACACTGTTGAACAGGGTGACTAATGTAGACTACTGTGGGAGTTGACTGTAGTTATACACATTACAGCAGATATATTATTTCACAAGCAAATTTAGCTGATGTATTTTTTAATTTTTTTTTAATTTTCAGCAACAGGAGACAGTATGTATCCAACTGTACCAATGCAAACTGTTTCATTAGAAACGGCCAACATAATCCTAAGTCAGATCCAACCAAGAAATCTTCCAAAGGCTTGGAGACAGTTGATAAATGCCACTTCTACAGATTACAGTCAGCAAGGTATTTAAGTGATGAAGCATGCTTAATTCATCCAGCATAGTTGCATTTTGTGTTCATTTTCAGGGCAGATTATTTAAACTGTGTCAAGTGTCTTATGCACCAAGTGATTTAAGTGATCCTATAAGTCTATATATACCGCTTTGGTGGCCTGGTTTTTAGAGCAGTGGCATCGGATGCAGGAGGTCAGGGGTTTGATCCCTGGCTGAGTCATACCAAAGACTTATAAAAATGGTACTAACAGCTGCCTCTCTTGGTGCTCAGCATGAAGAGGTTAGTATTAGGACTGGTCGGCCTGGTGTCAGGATAATGTGACGGGGTGGGACATCATGCGACATGTCTGTGTCATGATGCCCAAGCGCTACACATCACTATAAACTGCCACATTGCAGACATAGTAGTGATATGACTGAAACATTGTTAAAGCTACGTTAAAAATCCAAATCACATCACATCGCACATATAAGTCTATATTTTTTTCTGGTGTGTAAATGCAGATGTGGGAAGAGAGGCATCACTTTTAATAATGAAGGTAGTGGAAGCATCAACACAATTTTTTTTACAAATTCGAAACAGTGGTGCATAATTTAGTAGTAGGTGACAACTTAGTGCCTGACACTAACCATTTGTTTCTTTTTTACATTTGTTGTGTTTGCTAAGGTCCATGACATTGTAAAATCTACAGGATTCGCATATCATTCTGATCTGTAAGTTTCTGGTGGGATAGAATAATTCATATAACATGTGCCACCAAGACTCACCACATTTGTGTTATCCAATCATTAATGAGCACCTTAGGTTCAGCAGTGGTGTACATTTGAAAATAAATATGGAATTTTGATGTCTCTGTACTTGGAATTTGCTGAGAAATGGTTGAAGAATATACGGTAGCTATGACATTCCTCTGCAAAAAGTTATTTTAACAATTCTGTCATATCAAAAGCTTAAATCTGATCAAGCTAAGAGTCCAGCAAGGCTTTCTAAAATCAGACTTAAGAAATCAAATATTGGTGTTATGCACTAAGGCATTCTCATCTAGGTGTACTAAGATTATACACTGGACTATTATTAATGATTCTGATTTCTCAAAGGGCTGAATATGCTGTTAACCTTAGTTTGAACAAATGTAATTGTATAAGGGAGGGAACTCATAATATCCATTTCTTTTATTTGTGAGTACATAATTACCTCCCTTTATAAGTTACACTTGCCCATCATAATGGCTGAATTCTTTGACTTTATTCAAATATAGAAACAAGGATGATATTTTGTTTACTTTCTTATGAGTATGTATGTATGTATGTATGTATGTATCTATGCATGCATATATGTGTGTATGTATGCATTAATATTTAATTGCAACTCAGCAAAAAGGCAGTATGAATGAATTAGAGCTAAGAAGCAGCATGTAGAGCATCATGTTTTTTGTCCTGAAATGAATCTTTTTGTTCAAATTACTACAGTCAAGAAAAAAATAATTATCTAAAGCTTGCAGCCACTTATATTAATACAAAAATATAGATAGAATTAATAATAGTGTGAAAGGTCTATTGGCCCATCGTAAAAGGGGGATGGGGGTGTCTTTAGGCTGGAGACAGGAAGTCTTTTTAAAAGTATTGCAAATATATAGTAAAAAGTGTTTTTTTAAATAAATATTAATACAGTTTCTGATGGGTTAACTCTCAAAATCTGCATCAGTAAGATCTGTAACACACTGTCAGAGACTATTGACACTGTGTTGGATACTATTGCTACTGTGTTGGAGACTATTGACACTGTGTTGGAGACTATTGTCACTGTGTTGGAGACTATTGACACTGTGTTAGAGACTTTATTACCCAGCTAGAAACTATTACCATTATTTCTGGAGACTGTTGCAGCTGTATTGTTGTTATGTTTGTGACTCTGTTGCAACTGTATTAGAGCCTAGTGTTGTTATGTTAGAGACTCTGTTGCAACTGTATTAGAGACTGTTGTTATGTTAGAGACTGTTGCAACTGTATTAGAGACTATTGTTATGTGAGAAACTCTGTTGAAACTGTATTAGAGACTATTGTTGTTATGTTAGAGACTGTTGCAAGTGTGTTAAAGACTATTGTTGTTATGTTAGAGACTGTTGCAACTGTATTAGAGACTATTGTTATGTTAGAGACTCTCTTGAAACTGTATTAGAGACTATTGTTTTGTGAGAAACTCTGTTGAAACTGTATTAGAGACTAGTGTTGTTATGTTAGAGACTCTGTTGAAACTGTATTAGAGACTATTGTTGTTATGTTAGAGACTGCTGCAAGTGTGTTAGAGGCTATTGTTGTTATGTTAGAGACTCTGTTGAAACTGTATTAGAGACTGTTGTTATGTTGGAGACTGTTGCAACTGTATTAGAGACTAGTGTTGTTATGTTAGAGACTGGGGGCCCTGAGTGGTCTCAAGCGCTCACCGTTACGGATCACTGCCATCTCACCTCTGTCTGCGTGGGTTCAATTCTCGGATTTGGTTAATGTGGGTATGTGAGAAAGCTTGCCAGTAGCTTCTCGTGTGGGTCAGTGGTTCTTTCTGTCTTTTTCCCGGGTTCTTCCTCCACCATTAATACTGGCCACCTTGTATAACCTATCGTGTGCTGAAAAATGGCGTTAAACCCTACAACAACAACTTAGAGACTGTTGCAACTGTATTAGAGACTATTGTTATGTTAGAGACTGTTGCATCTGTATTAGAGACTATTGATTGTTATGTTAGAGACTGTTGCAAGTGTGTTAGAGACTGTTGGTGTTATGTTAAAGACTGTTGCCACTGCTAGAGATTATTTCCATTGTCTAAGATACTTTTGCCATTGTGTAAGAAACTATTGCCGCTGCAGAAAAGACTGTTGCCACTGTGTAAGAGACAATGTTGCCATACGACTTTATGATGCACTTTATGACACATTGCCTCTGAGAAGGACATTTTTTTTAAACAAAATTTTCTAATTTTGTTACATCCAAGATAACAGTTTTATATTTGAAGAATTAGCATCTTTATATGTTCACAATCCCAGATATGTTTTGTTTTATTGACATATTGCCAGTAAATCTAAAATTTATAACAGCAAAACCATCAGTGACACACAACCCTTAAATCCTCAAATATGAGACTGCTTTCCCATTATTAATAATGAGTTGAACGATGTGTCCCTTGTTCCGTCAGAATGATTCCAGATTTTTATGTATCAGTTTAGAAATAATGATTTCAAACAACCTTTTCATAATTGGTCAAATTTCATAATTGTCTTTATCTGCTCAAAACACATACTAATTTTTTATTCATTGTTTGCATCTATATAGATGGTGTGAAAGCCAGATTGCATGTTTATAACAAAAGGGTAATGAAGAAAATCAAGAATGTTATTGGTACTCTGCTGGGCAATGTTGAAACAGGTAATTGTTCTTTGTCATTCATAGTCATAATTAGTATTCCCTTCTACATATTGTCCATTATATGTTTGAAATTATTTAATACCGGGTATGTAAAAATTATTTTAAGATATGTGAAATCTATTCCAGTTTATAATTACTTAATTTTTACTCTATTTACAAGTGGTTCTTTCTAAACCATATTTTTGTTTATATTTTCTGTACTGGAAGATCACCCTTTTCTCCTTGCTGTGTATAAAAGATGAGTCACTTATTTTCATTTTGAATTAGAGAAGAAGGAACAAGTGGTATAGAATCAGAACTAAAATAGGTATTAATACTTATGAAATAGTTTTTGTCAGCTTGCCTTAGTTAAAACTAAAGCATACAATTTAGAGTTACTTGTTGTAACTTTCTTTATCAACTTCAGACCGCTATATAATGATTGGTGCTGGGCGCACTGCTTTCCATGGTAGTACTGTAGACCCTAAATCCAGCACAGCTCTTTTGCTTGAATTGGCACGAAGTTTGACTCTTATACGTCAGCAGGAAAAGTGGCAACCACGCAGAGAAATCAAGGTGTGTTCCTGGGGAGGGCAGGAGCTGTCAAATGCAGGATTAAATGGCTATATACAGGTTTGATATTCATTATTTTTGTACTAAGACCAAGGCATATAGTGTATTATTATCTTAAGGTTTCAGTGAGTAGTTGCTAGAACTCCTGGTCTTCTTAATTATGATATCTTGCACATTAGAGCATCTGCCTCAGATGTGGGAGGTCATGGGTTTGATCCCTGGCCGAGTCATACCAAAGGCTTACAAAAATGGTACTAACAGCTGCTTTGCTTGGTGCTCAGCATTAAGAGGTTAGTGTTAGGACTGGTCAGTCTGGTGTCAGGATAATGGGACTGGGTGGGACATGTCTTCGGCATGATGCCCCAGTGCTAATATCACTATAAACTGTCACACTGCAGACATCGTAGCAATATGACTGAAAATTGTTAAAGCCACATTAAAAAATCCAGTTCACACACACACACACTTCTTGCACATTTAAAATGCTAAAGTTTATAATGTGATATTAAATTAAACTTTAATTTTGGAAATCTGAAACTAGATATTTTCTTTTATTATTAAAGGATATCAAGTTGAGCATGTTCTATTCATCATTTCTTGAATCATTAGTGGTCTACAGTACATCATCAGTTTAGTCAGGTTTGTAATTTTAATTGTAATTACTGTATGTACTCACTTTTATGTCGAGACCAACTGCAGACAACATAGATCCTTAATTGACATCGTTGTGACAAAACCTCTTTATATCAACCACTCGAGTTTCACTCAAAAATGGAAATGATCTTTTTTAGGTCATTCTAAATTTGCACCTGTTTATCATTTGTCTTTTAAATCTTTAAGCATCAACAGTTTCTGTCATATTACTATTTGCAGCAAGTATCATTTATAAAAATAGTAACTTGTAAGTGTTTATACTTTTCAATACCTCTTGATAAAACTTCATGCCAGATTGATGATATCAGAATTTAATCATGACATCATTTTGAATTCTGCAGTAAGCATTGATTTTACAAAAGCTGACTAGGGGCCCTGAGTGGCAGAGTGGTTGGTCTAAAAAACTCACTGTTATGGATCACTGCTGTCTTACCTCTGTCTGCGTGGGTTCGAGTCTCGGATTCAGCCAATGTGGGTATGTGAGAAAGCTTTCCAGTAGCTTCTTATGGGTCATTGGTTCTTTCCAGAGTTTTCCTGGGTTCTTCCTCAACTATTAATATTGGCTGCCATGTATAGCCTATCGTGTGCTGAAAAATGGCATTAAACAAAAGATGACTACCTTAAATGCTTCATTTCCTTACATTTTGTATTAACAGGCTCATAATCATGTACTTCAAATGGATGCTGTGGCATACTTGAGCCTTGATGTGCCAAAGATTGGAACAGAAGCCATCCAAATCAAGACAAGTGTGGCTTTAATAGATTTGGTACAGAGTATTGCTGATAGGGTATGCTTGCATTTCTTTTTGATTCAAATGTCAGTTTTTAACATATCCTTAATTTAATTTATAGAAAGCAAAAACAGCTGCTATGGTCGTCACCTTTGTGAGTATAGTAATATTTATGTACTTGAATGAAAATGAGTTCAAGATTTGTAAGAACAACACCATAAAATGTATATTATAGAAAAATTTCAATTCTTTCTGTTTTTACTTCTTTCATAATGTTATCTATTAGTTTTTCATTCATCAATGCAACTATGTTGGTATATGTTATTATCAATGATTGATGAATTAAAATTGATGAATTCATAATACATTTATTTACGCTAAATCCATTTTATATCAAGGATATTTCCAATCATTAAATCTCGCCATTTTAGCAATTACTGCAACCTGATTTATAGTTTTTCTATAATTTAAAAATTACATTTACAAATTGTACATATTGGAACATGTTTACAAAAGATTCAGAAAGACTAAAGGATTATTTTTGTTAAAAGCAGGAAATGATTATAAAATCTTCTGCCATTAAACTTAAAACATTTCACTTTCAGATTGCTGATCCCAACAACCCTGATGTGATGTTGTCACACAATTGGCCAAACCTCACTCTTGATTGGCTCACTACCTCCGATTACCCTCTTAATTGTAACCATGACAGCTGTTACCAGGAACCAATCAGACACCTTTTGGGGATTCCCTTTGCTGCAGCCACATTTAAGCAATCAACTCAAGTAAATAGCATATTTATTCTATTTTCAGTTTGATAATTTTGTCTTGCTTATTGTGATGTACATCTTAGTGAGAATCAAGACATATCAGTCACTTTTCCGATGGCATTGCGGTTGGTGTCAACAGTTGGTTAAGGTTTTGGTTAAAGTTTTGCATTTACTGATATTTCCTACATAAGTTCTCTTCATACTTGGAATTAATCATTATGGAGTTAACATAAATGATCCTTCTATATGTTTGTTCACCCTTTTATCTTGTGGTCAAGGTGAGTCATAAAAAATGTACTCTAAGGTTTTGGTTAAGTTTGTATATGCTTATATTTCCTAAACCTCATGATGAGCTGTTATTTAATTCTGCAACATGCATTTACACCCCATTTACCTCATTTACCTTCATTTCATGGTCATAATCCTTTAAAACTTGCACAAGATTTAGTTTCTTCATTTGCTTCAATTTTATTCTGAAACCCATTGATGGATTTTGTTCCTACTTGAAATGAATAAAAAATGAAGCTAAGGCAACTAAGTGTGTCACATGCTTGAGGAACCTTTTTGACCGTGAGGTCATGTTTTACAGTAATGCTTGAGGAACCTTTTTGACCTTGAGGTCATGTTTTACAGTACTGCTTTTATTATGGGGTCTTGTTTTACATTAGTGCTTTGACTGTTGGGTCAGGTTTTACAGCAGTGTTTTGACTGGGGTGGAATTCTTCTTGTGTTTTTGATTGTAATAATAACACCTTTTTATGGATATATATTTTGTAAGCTTTTTCCATATTCTATGGAATTGGCATTTTGCCTGTCAATTTGTCCTATACACTAAGGAATTTTATTTCAGCTTGATAACTTTTTGAAGGACTTGATGGATTTAAACTAACTTCATAGCTACATTTGCAGAAGGACAATTTCCTAATAAATCTTTAATTGGAAGATCAGAGGTGACGGACAGAGGGCACACTGCAAAATTATGTAATTTTACGTTTGTAATAGCATTGGTTGGAGAGATCAGCCATTATTTTGATAGCTATGTTTTTTTCTTCCTATTCAGGCACTTAATAAGGACATGCTTTCATTAGACTTAAATCATCACTTCAAGTATCATTTGGCTGTGGCCAGAGTTACCTCCCTTGTGCTGCTGAGACTGGTGGATGATGCTGTGATAGGATTTAACCTGGAATACACAGTGCAGTTTGTACAGCACACCATCAGAAAGATGGTACAGATAGCTCAACAGCTGATGGACTATGACTATGGTAAGATTTACTGTTACACATTCTGGATAATAACCACCATATAAACCCAAAATAATTTGCAAGTACTGTGAGATCTAGTGGTTGTAATTTAGTGTTTCAGCACAGTATTCCCAATAACTGCTTTTGTGTGTGTGTGTGTGTGTGTGTGTGTGTGTGTGTTTGGATTTTTAACATAGCTTTACAATTTTTCAGTCATATTGCTAAGATGTCTGCAGTGTAGAAGTTTATAGTGATGTCTAGCACTGGGGCATCATGCTGCAGACATGTAGCATGATGACCCACCCAGTCACATCATCCTGACACCAGGCTGACCAGTCCTAACACTAACCTTTTAATGTTGAGTGCTTAGCAAGGCATCTGTTAGTAACATTTTTATAAGTCTTTGGTATGACTCAGCCAGGGTTTAAACCTGCAACCTCTTGCATCTGTGGCAGATGCTATAACCACTAGGCCACTGGTCTAACTGTTTATGCAGTTCTATATGAGATGACAATAACTGAATTTGTTGTAGTTTTGACATTATCAATTTATGATAGCATGAAAGCTTTTTGATGTTTCTGAAAAAATATATTTCTGACTGCTTGGCTTAAGAAGCGGTGTATTTTGAACCTTACCAAAGTAATCATGGTACCATTCAGAAAATACATATAATTTTTTGTGTTCAACATCAAGTTACATTTGGTATGCATTCAGATTTTTATTTTGGACCTAATATACAAGCAGCATGGATAATAAGTCTGGGAAAGAGAAATCTGAACATTTAGTATATTTCTACCATTATAGGTTCATGCTTGATGGTTTGCTTGCCCTTGTGAAGAATCTGGCAAAAGTTTTTTGCTTCAAACAAAGTTGATTCTTATGTTAGGGAGCCATGGTGGTTCTTTGGTGAGCATGCCAAACTAGTGACTAAAAGGGTGCAGATTCAAATCCTGCCATCATATCAGCTGAGGTTGGCTACCACAGTATGTTTTTTGTTCTCCTATTTGTGCTGCTCTGTTATAAAACACCAAACCAAACGTATTCTGATGTTAAGCACATCCCCCTCTTTATAAAACTACTATTAGGGTTTATACCTTAGGCTTAACATAAATATAGATGGTGTGTTAATATTTAATCAGACAGCTTTGACTTTTGTTGTTGTAGTAAGTTGGAATTTCTAAACTGTTCTCTTGTATTTTTCAGGCCCACTTCTCATTGATTTGGATGCACTGTACATAGCAGCAGCAACCTTTAAGCAATACACCTCTTCAGATGTCTCTGCTGCCAGTAGAAAAATAAATGATGTTATGAAAAATTTTGATAGCTTGTTTATTTCAAGAATCTCCCATCAAAGGTAAGGGAATACTAATTAAACTTTAACTTGCAATTAGAATTTTTAATTGATATCAAAATGTGCCTGCCAGGCTGAAATGAGTCAGTAATACAGATTGATATCAAAATGTGCCTGCCAGGCTGAAATGAGTCAGTAATACAGATTGATATCAAAATGTGCCTGCCAGACTGAAATGAGTCAGTAATACAGATTGATATCAAAATGTATCCAACAGGCTGAAATGTGTCAGTAATACAGATTGATATCAAAATGTATCCAACAGGCTGAAATGAGTCAGTAATACAGATTGATATCAAAATGTATCCAACAGGCTGAAATGTGTCAGTAATACAGATTGATATCAAAATGTATCCAACAGGCTGAAATGTGTCAGTAATACAGATTGATATCAAAATGTATCCAACAGGCTGAAATGTGTCAGTAATACAGATTGATATCAAAATGTATCCAACAGGCTGAAATGTGTCAGTAATACAGATTGATATCAAAATGTGCCTGCCAGACTGAAATGAGTCAGTAATACAGATTGATATCAAAATGTATCCAACAGGCTGAAATGAGTCAGTAATACAGATTAATATCAAAATGTGCCTGCCAGACTGAAATGAGTCAGTAATACAGATTGATATCAAAATGTATCCAACAGGCTGAAATGAGTCAGTAATACAGATTGATATCAAAATGTATCCAACAGGCTGAAATGTGTCAGTAATACAGATTGATATCAAAATGTATCCAACAGGCTGAAATGTGTCAGTAATACAGATTGATATCAAAATGTATCCAACAGGCTGAAATGAGTCAGTAATACAGATTGATACCAAAATGTATCCAACAGGCTGAAATGTGTCAGTAATACAGATTGATATCAAAATGTATCCAACAGGCTGAAATGTGTCATTAATTCAAATTAATACTAAAATGTGCATGCCAAGCTGAAATGTGATGATCATTTTTATTGATATCAAACCCTGCCAAATTGAAATGGGTAGATAATTTCAAATTGATATAAAAATGTGTGTGCCAAGCTGAAATGTGATGATCATTTTTACTGATATCAAATTACCCCTGCCAAATTGAAATGGGTAGATAATTTCAAATTGATATAAAAATGTGTGTGCCAAGCTGAAATATGTATGTTATTTTGATTGATATCAGAATGTGCATGTCAAACTGAAATGTGTAGGTCATGTTCACTGCAACTTTCTTTGATATAATGTTATATTAGATGTTACTGTATTCAACATAATAACTGCAACATTTCTTATTTGGGTAAATTTAGTATGGCCCTTGCTCATTAAGAAAAGCAGCCACAAAATGTTAAAATAAATAGTACTGTACCTATTACCTGTATACAAATGCAGGTTAACCCTTTACCTCATAGAGCATAGTTACAAAGTGCAGCGTGCTATAAATAGAACACCTGTTACCTAGCCGACCCCATATGCATAGGCCTGCCTGTGAACTGTTAAGCAATGTAGTGTATGTTACGTTTAACAGCAATTTTAACCATTTTACATTTTTGTACACATATATGTGGAAAAATTTAAGAGTAAAGTCTGATTGTTATAGCTGTGCAATTATTTATCACAGAAGAATTTTTTATGTGCTTTAAAATCTTGAGAGAACTCATTCACCACCATGTCAGTGAGGCTGCCTGACCAACCGTAGATGCCATTTCTCATACTCGAAAGTTGCAAGTTTTCCGTCTGTGTCTACATCACTAAGTCATCAGAATTTGATAATTTATAAAAACTAATTGCTGCCTACATCAATATCAGAACCTTTACCTGGTTAATGAATCTTTCATAGTTGTGATTCTAATCATGAAAACTTCGTAAGTACTGAATGAAATCCGTGACCGCAAATTTGGAGAGTGGAGATTACGATCTAGTTACTTTAAATAGCAGATATCAACCAGTGCATAAACAGTGACTACGTGATCTGACATAATTGTCATTCGCAGAAATGAATGTAGTATCTAATAGGGGTTTTTCCCTGAAGGTAGCGCTACGAAAACCAAATTAAAATGGCTGATGTTTACAGCCAACGTCAAAAGGCGCTTCCATTTCCATGCGACTTTAGTAGAGGCGTCAAAAGGCGCTTCCATGCGAATGGTGTAGAGGCATCCAAAAACGCTTGCATGAGGTAAAGGGTTAAGTAAAAGCAATGGAGCTTTTTCACAGAGAGGAGGTTCGTTCTCTCTCATGATAGTAACTGTTTCCCTTCTGTGAGAGATTATGGTATCATGATGTGTGCATGTTATTTTTGGCGATTTTTTTTAAAGAGGGATGTGCACTCATTAAATTGTGCATGCATTATGTTGAATACAGCCTGAAGTTCATATAAACATTTTGTGATAGAAGATCACGAGATATAGGCAGTACACGTTGGACATGATGGTGTTATAGAAGATCACGAGATATAAGCAGTACACAATGGCAGCAAAGATATTATAGAAGATCACAAAATGTAGGCAGTACCAATTCACAATGATGTTATTTTAGAAGATCATGGGCTATAGGCAGTACATATTGGTTTGTTATAGAAGATCATGTGATAAAGGCAGTAAATTGCATTTGAGACATTTCTGTCACTTAAACATAAAATATATAAAAACATTTAATTTCAAATTATAATTTGTTTGGATATTATTGTATGTCACGCTTAAAAGATGAACAGTTTGTTTTATATTTACGCATGTATTAAATATAATAGTTCAGTATATGTTGGTGAATCTTGGATTTTTTTTAGATAGAACTTTTTCCACTATCAATAAAAAGCATGTAATATTTATCACAGATGAATGTCAACATTTTCATTTCTGACCGCTTGTCAGCTAATAAAGTGAATTTTATAATGGTTCTTACAATTCTTTTTCCAGTGTTCCAGTACACAGTCTGTGCCAGTCTCGTCAATCTGGAACTCTCCTGTACTTTATGCAGGCTGTGGAACAATTCAGAATTACCCAGCATTCATCAGCGCTCAGTGATTATATTGCATCACTAAGGACTTCTATTAGACAGGCAACAGAGAGTATTAATTCATTGGAGAGATAGCTGTGGTTATTCCTAATGCATGGACATCGGTATGAATGCCAGTGTTAATAATTTTATACAGCGCCAGTCAAAAAAAGAAGTGTTATTACAGTGTTAATAGTGAAATAGATAACTGTCTGAAGTTAGACTGTAAAAAGAAAAAAAAGTGTTTGAGCTTTTGCCATTATATATATATATATATATATATATATATATATATATATATATATTGGTGAGGGGTGATGTAAAGTCGTCTTCATTAATAAAATGTTGACAAATAGCTGCATGTGTGATGAGCAACTCTGAGACTCATGGAATGCATGGTAGCTCAACACTAATTTTGGATTCTGCAGCTGTGACACCAAGCAGGCAGGATATTTATGCAGTTGGTGTTTAGCAGATAGTGTCCATCAAGTGAAGATTGTACTTCAGAGGACTTAGGTTCTTGACCAGACGTAACTAATCAGTGATGGTATTTTTCATAACTGGTCAGTTTTGCATGTGAGAATATGGTTTCCTATAACAGAATCTTTAATATTGTATATACCGATACATAATATGCAACCACATATTGCAAACAATGTGGACCCAGATCTGCTGGTGCAATATGAAACCACAGATCAAAGTCAGTTCTACTGTATGCAACAACAGATCATGATGCAGAATCAAATTTGGGTCTGTACTGCAGTATACAATAACGGATCATGGTCCGTACTGCAGGATGCAAAATCAAATTTTGGTCTGTACTGCAGTATGCAAGAACAAGTTAGAGTCTCCACTGCAGCCTGCAACAGTAGACAAGGTCAAGATATATACTGCAGTATGCAACAGGAGATCACAGTCTGTATTGCAGTATGTTACAGCAGAGCAGGGACTGCACAGCAGTATCCAACAGCAGAGCTTGGTCTGTACAGCAGTATCCAACAGCAGAGCAGGAACTGTACAGCAGTATCCAACAGCAGAGCTTGGTCTGTACTGCAGTTGTCAACATCAGGTCAGACTTAATGTTGTAGGATGCAACAACAGATCATATTCTACACTGCTGCATGCAACAGCAGATCTGCCAACTAATTATTGAATTGTAAATTTGGGTCTACATGCTTTGGTACACATTCAACCCTGTAATCATGTTACCATTAGAAAGTCACATGAAAAAAAAATTCAGCTATTTTACCATCACAAAAGCGATAATAGTCCTTCCTGGATTGTTGCTTCGAATGAGGTTCAGCATATGATAATGTTTTGGCATTTTCCAGGAGCTGTTGCAATAGCAGATAATATATTTTTGAAAATAGATTTTGTGTAAAAGTTTTTGCTGGAGTTAGATAAGCATGTATAAATTTTGATAGTCAAAGAATGCCAAGGAAATATTTATGAAATCAGAAGTGAAAATTTGCATAACTTTGGATGCCAATTTTTTTTATTCCTGTAGTTATCATCTTGAAAATGCCAATGTTGTGATCCAAAAAAGGGAATAGCATCACTCTATGCATGACAAGTTTTATTTTGTATAAGAACTACAGCAGAGAAAGGTTCAGTCAGTAAGGTCAGACAACTTTTAATGGCAGATTTCAGATGCTTTTACTTTACTTATTTCTTACTTTCAAGTAAGGTCCAACTGCTAACTACAGCAGCCCAGATTTGCCATCACATAATCCACCAGCAGATCTGGGTCTATAAAGTTTGTTAAGACTAATCAGTAAAACAAACTGAATACCTTGATCTGATTCTGCATTATGCAACTTTAGATTAGGGTCTATGTTGTGTGCCTTTGAACCTGATTTCTAAGCTAGTATTTATTGTACCAGAAACTTTATTTTTATATCTTCTAATTGGTGGACTGATTCATTTAAAAAAGTTGGAAAGTAGAGTTGCCACATGTACTCACTTATTAGTCTAACTGCAAACTGCACAGACCCAGATCTGCCACGCATAATGCACCAGCAGATCCGAGTCTGAATTTTTTTAGGAGTAATAAGTAAAACAAGCATCATACATTATGATGCAGCAGATCTCTTCTTTTTGCAGTTTGACTTAATGCCAGTATATATGATATATTCTGACCATATTCAAAACCAGCATATGCCTTGATATGTGCACACCCTCTTTTTGGTCAGTACTGCATACAAATAAGTAGCAGTTATAGGTGCCATTTTTATGCAGGTTTTAACCATCTACAATCATAAGTGTCCCAATCATGTGCAGAACATTGTCCCAATTTTTTTATGGGACACAGAACAATGTACAACAAATTATTTCATTACACAGTGTGGATATTGTCTTTAACACAATAAATTATATAGATCACATGAATTGTATTTATCTTCATTTTTTCAATGCATAACTTAAATGTAGGTCCTAATATGGAAGAAAAGTGTTGTGCAATATCCAATGGCAGTAATCCTGCTTGTGCTATAGTAGTCTGGCTATTACTATAGTAATCTGGCTATAGCTATAGTAATCTGGCTATTGCTATAGTAATCTGGCTATGCTATAGTAATCTGGCTATTACTATAATAATCCAGCTAAATATAGTTGCAAGTTTTAGCCACTGTGTATTATTTATGTAAAATATACATTCAAAACCTTTATTGGAGACAGTGAAGTAGATTACAATATTCCAAAACAAAACATTTTTAAAAAAGAGTTATATGGATAGAAATACACTTTTTTACCTGTACTTAGAAGCATTCCTAGATAATTTCTTGTTTGATATGGCTTGCTCAATTTTTTCAAGTGTGTAAATAATGTTTGTGCAATATTTTTGTTACTTTGACGAAAGTGTGATGTACAAAGAAGGTTTATAAATAATATAAGTGTTCCATAATCTGACATATCTATCAGGATTCATATGGTCTTTGAAGGTCTTTGACAGTTTGGGAAAAATGAGGTAGCATTTTCAAAGTCTTGAAAGTTTGGGAAAATCAAGCAGATGACCCTAAGGTCTTTAAAAGTCTTTGAAAATTGAAATAAACCCAAACATTTTAATTTCTTTCCATAATCACAAATAAAATTGTCCAATGTTGCTAGATTCAGATTTAGTCAAGTTTTCCTAGTTTCTTTCTTTTGATGACCCGTTCAGTTTCATTTCATCATTAAACAATATTGTAGTATTTTGTATTCATTGTTTTCTCATACTAAATAACTTGTATACAAAAATGTTATCAAAAATAGGTCTTGGAAATCTGTTTGTAGTCTTTGAAAGTTTCTTTAAAATTTATCATTCAGAATTCTGTATGAACCCTGTCTGTTATAAATGGATAGAACAATGGTGATTACATTGTAAAATTAAATATATATTTATATATGGATAGATAAATGGTGATAAGATTGTTTTAAAAAATGACTTTTTTAAGCAATGTAATTTAATTTTAGATGAATTAATAGATGTTATATGCTATGGAAATTCATTGCATTTTACTTTATTGGAGTTTTTCAGACATAAATTTTTTTCTTAATTTTTAATGAAAACGATTCTTTTAATGTGTACATTTTTTTAAAAGTATCTTATATAAATTTGCATCAGTAATGCAGTTCTTATAATAAATATGATTGAAAGAACAACTCTTTATCCTGAATATTTTAAAATATATTGCATCTATATGTTTTCATATTTCTAGTTATCTATATTTTTTAATTTGCCATGGTGGTCATTATCCTTCTGGTACAAAGGAATATAGATATCATTATGTCTGTCCATATGAATCAATCAGTCTGAATATAAATATATATTGAACAAGCTTTGTTCATGCATGTGATGTCTCCTTAAGGTTTGATACACTTATTAGACTTGTGTAGATGTGCAATTAGCTATTCAAAATTCTTTATCTTCAATATTTTCAACATTTTCATCCATTGGCCTGTATACTCTTCCATTCATCATCCCAACTTTCATTGCCAGAGCATAATTCTGAAACCAATCAAGAAATCGTCATGAAACTTGGTACACATAAAAGACTAGTAATCCAGATGTGTCATGTGCTATTTGCAAAGACTTCAATTTCAATATTTTTCATGTTTTTCTCCACTTATCTGCACATTCATTTTACTAATGAGTTATCAATGATTTCATTTCCAGGGCTATACTTTAAAACCGTTCAAGATATGTCTAAGAAATTTTATATATATATTGGACTAGTAGTCCAGATCTTCCAATCGCTATTATGGATTGTTTAGTTTAAATAGATATCTTTTGGCTTTTCTCCATTAGCCTGTACATCGATCTGTCTATCATTCACACATCTATTTTTTGAGGAAACCATTAAGAATATACTTTACAACACTGGTGTGTGTGTGTGTCTGTGTATATATATATATATATATATATATATATATATATATATATATATATATATATATATATATATATATATATATAGCAAGACAGGGGAATATAGCTATCACTATGATTGTATGTTTGTTCATAAACATTTTCACTTCAAGTGCATACCATTCAAGTTTTTTCAACCAAAATTTGGTGTAAATGTAAAGCCAGTTGTACAAAGATAGCTTTTGATACTAAGAATTTTCCAGTCTATATTTTTTATTAATATTCTCCACCATATAAGTGGCTGAAACATGGTGTTACCCATGTCTTTCCATCTGTACAAATATTGCCATACCTTGGTTAAGTTTTTTGCACTGAGGTCATTTCATGCACTGTGGTGGGGCCTCACTCTTCGATGAATACATTTTTAATCTTACCATGGACACAAATGTTGCATTAGTAGTATGTACATTGAGAATACTGGACCAGAGGGTACTTTAAGGAGGCATCTTTATATAAGTGGGGGGGGGGGGCTCTAAGGTACTTTAATTAAGTGTATTTACATAAGTGGGGAGGACTATGATGTACTTTCAGTAGGCATCATTACGTAAGTGGGGGGTCTCGAGGTATTTTCAGTGTCTTTACATAAGTGGGGAGACTGAAGTACTTTTAGTAAGTGTCTTTACATAAGTGGGGGGTTAATAGGTGTTTTCATAGGTGTCTTTGATGACTCGTGGTGTTGATTTTGTAGGTAACCCATATGGAGGAAGAAAACATCATGAACTATTTTAGTCAACAGAAACAGTTGTTCTTTTCATTGCAGATATCAAAACTAATTGGAGGGAAAAACATTGTAAAATTGTTTGAACTGATGAAAATAAAATGTTAATATTAGGTCCTGTTTCTATAAAAAGGTTGATAATACAAATTTGATTATTCTGTATTTATATACAGTGAAAACTCTCAAGCACAAAGTCACATGGAATTGAAATAAATTTTCAGGTTTATGGGGTCTTTGGTTTACAGAGGTTCTCTGTTTTCACAGAAGAATGAGATAAGATGAGTTGTCCTCTCACATACAAGTCAATTTGTACATGTTTGACAAAACATGAATAATATTCAGTCATCTTTTTTCAAGGTATCGGTGGAAATCAGGACTTAATTACTTCTATACATTTTTCTATCTTTATTTTACTCTGCATGACTTTATGCTATTTAATGGCCATTTGCTGGTCACATGCACTGATTTAGTTGATTATATGGGATTCATTTTTAATGTAAAATTTTAAATTTGTTATCAGACATTTCTTAAACCTTTTAGAGTAGAGGGGTTTCACTTTTCTAAGTTAATGGTTAGTAAAATTAAAGAAGGAAATATTGGGATCAGAAACATGAATCAGTTTTAAGAGAATTTTGGTTTGGGCTTGAGAGTTTTCACTCTGTTATGCTGTAATGTATTTTCCCATTCTATGATATCAATTTTGGATTACATAATTCATTCATTTGTCATGATCATTTGTGTATTTGAGATTAGCTTGGTTAAATGGATTGTTTCATAGACAGCTAATTTCAATAAAATGTGAATGGAAGACTTTGCCGTGTCATTATTTTTATCTTGCAGGATAGTGGTTTAGACCCTACACTCTATTCTGCCAATCCCTTCAGTTCCCCATTTTAACTGATACTTTATGTTATTTGTGCAATCCTGTGTCAACCAGGTATGTTATGGTATCTGTCTAGCATGGTAGGATTTACAAACATTAAACTTGAGCATTGCTTGCATTCTAAAATTTACCAGAGCAGAGGCACCCACAGAACCATTTTTTGGGTGGTGGGGGGTGCAAACATGTAGTGGTAAGCATTAAGTTTTACGGATCTTGGCCAAAACATGTTTAGAGGTGAAATCTGGGTGGAGGAGGTGCAGACCAAGTGTCCCTCCTCCCTTTGTCCCTATATGCAGGTGCCTGTGTACCAGAGGCCTGCTGAACTTAAATTAGGGGTTCTATTAGTTCATTCTACTTTAGAATTGCTAAGTTTGCCTAGTTGAATATCAGTTGGGCTTATGACATGAACCTATGTCAGTTGTACTTCATGTTTTTTGTATTGTACACCTAGCAACATTTGCCAGTTACCATTTTAGAGGAGTACTTTTGATCAGATTTTGATCAAACTTGGCATGTTGGCTTATGCCATCAAGACATAGGATAAGTTCAATAATGAATTACATAGCACATTATGGAAACCAATGATCACGTGAGCTTATAATATGGTCCTGCATCAGTCACATATTCTTCCATAGTATGTCTATGTTTTCTGTTTTTGACTTCATTTCCAAATGACTGCCAATTTCAAAAACTGTTCCTGAGGACCCATTACACTTAACTGTGATCAGGATGGCTTTCCTAGCAGCAGAGTGGTTTTGTTAGCAACCATTTGAAACACTCTGACTTCTCCAAAATGATTAGGCCTATTTAGATCAAATTTGATAGGTGTGTTTCTTAGAACATATTACGCCAAAATTGTGTTTCAAATGGTTTCACTAGTGACTGGAATTTCTGTAAGAACTTGGTGGAAAACACAGATGAAACTTCTTGAATGTCTAAGCCAAATTTTGTAACTTTAATGTTTCAGATATTGCTGCCATTTAAGAAAGATCCTACTAATGATGCTAATGCTATTCAGTTATGTTGAGTCCAACAGGAAAGATTAATATTATACCAACTTTAATAGCAAGATAAATTTTGTTGGGGGGGGGGAAGCATCTGTGGATTGGAATTTTGACCAGAGTCCTCAAAAGTGAGTAATCAAAGGGCCACTTGAACCACTTGGTTTGTTCTGGTCAGTTGTCCATTACATTTGTAAGGTGCACTGAAACTAATTATGTGTTTGTGCGCCAAGAGGAGTAACACAGTCAAAAAGGAGATCACTGTGACCTGCATGTCAGCTCCTAGTATTAACTTTTAGATTGGCATCTGACAACTCCACCATTGTTTCTTCATTCAGCAACCTGGCTTTGATCCAAGTTTGCCCGATCTTTGATCCGTGGGGTATAACTCTTGAACGTTGATTTATTGAACAGGTTACTTCCCTTGTAAGGTTTATGTTATCAGCGTGATATAATGTTCGCAAAATTACGATTTTTGCCACCCCAGCCCTCAAAATTAAAATTCATTGAATCGCTTTCAGTGAAGTTAATACTTCGTATAACCATGTACTTGTTAAACTACTTACATTTTTGTAAAACGGTAACAGTAAAAAGAAGAACATTGCATGAACAGTTGCATGTACATTTCCGCTTGACGCATAAGACCTTCATTCGAATGCTTAGTTATTAGTCTTTTTCCTTAATTTAATTTTGTATGAAATAAAATTTAATACACTTTTCTTGATTAAAGAGTGAAAATTAGTCACAGGTGTGTGTTTATATTGAGTATAACAAAATTTTTAAAAAGAGAAGAAAAACTTATGATTTTAAGTCATCCTCGATGACTCAGATTTGAAAGAAATACGAGTTAGATCGCATTGCATATTTTTATTATTATTATTCTGACAGATTAGGAATGTACATCTTGCTAAGGGCATTAAAGAATTTTTAAAAAAAAGTATTTACAGGATGAAAATTAACTTTCGGAGTGGGGTACATAAAAACCAGAAGTGACTTTGCACGACGTTTTACCCGAAATTCCTAGCTGTTTGTATCAAAGTAATTTCCGAGTTGTAACTCTCGCCGCATATAAGACTGTAATACAGATTAACGATAAAAGGTCAATAAAAGAATGCAAATTTTACAAAATAAGAAGTCGCAATTTATACACTAAATCTTTAAAGTATATATTAAAATCGTAGGACAAAATTAAATTTGATATTCAGGATGTACATGTTTGAATCTTGAGATGTATTAAATCAGTCTTTATAGATGATAGTGCTTGCTTAATATTGGAAGAAGAAAAAAAAAAAAGAAAAACAAACATTGCAGAAACAGTAAATAAAATTTTGTGCACGTTTTCAGTTCTTTAGTGCAAACCACTTTTCGCGAGAGCTAGTTACCACATACAAATTTTATACATAAAGTTAAAGCTAGATAAGAAATGTGTCCTTGGCGGCTCTTTCTGCGTTTCCCTCTATTGTTTTTTGTGGTTGTCGTACGAGATAAAAATTGCCAATTTGAACCCTGTGCTTAGTCTGGGTCACCCAACTTGAGTGTTTGACCCTATTTACAGAATACCTCATCTCCGGATGAAAAGCAAGGCATCCCCTCAAAAGTTCCCTCAATTCGAACGAAAGCGACAGGATCCGTTTTTCTGGAAAACGCAAATCCTTGCATGCTTGAATGAGAATTTCATTTTTGATCACTCCAAAAGGCAACTTGCCGATTGTCATTGTGTACAAAATGGCACCCAATGAATATAGATCAGCAATTTTGGGATTGTAAGACCTTTTAGCCAGCATTTCAGTGGCTTGGTATCCTAGAGTGCCGCATTCTTCTTCACAAAGAGGATCTCCCTCTGTAAATCTGATTGCGTGACCAAAGTCTGCAAGTTTGGCAACGTTTTGGTAGGATATTAAAATATTTTGAAGACAAATGTCACGATGAGCTATGGACTGGCTATGTATATACTCGACAGCGTCGAGAATATTTCTGAAGTACCTGTGGGCCACAATTTCCGTGAGGAACCGTGCATCTTGCAATTTCAGCATCTGCTCCAAATTTCCGGTCTCACAGAATTCCATGACTGTGCCGATTCGTCCCTGATAGTTAATGTTGTTAATCCATTGCACTACGTTTGGATGTCGCAATATGCTATGAATGTTCAGTTCCTCCAACATATCTGTGCGCCAAGATGTTCTAGTGTTCCTTTTGGATTTTCCGCTGTTGAGTTTGAGTATCACAGGAACACATTCACACTCATGGTAAGCATTTCTTTTGTGCAAATCCTGAGATAAAATCAGTGTCGCTGATCTTCCTTTGGAGATGACCTGAAGAGGCTTGTACCCGAGAAATTCCAGATCATGGATGATACCATCGTAATATACGTTGCCAGTTCTGATGGGTTTGTTAGGATACTTACTTAATGGGATGGGATATTTGTACACCCATGTATCTTCAAGATCGCATCCAATCTTGCAGATGGCATACGGTTCAGCAGTGGCGTCGGTTTCCTCGGGTTTTTCAGGCTGGGATATAAGAGTTACATACTGGTGAAAGACACTACTGAAGTCACCGCTGGCCGAGGCAGATGCAGATGCCTGGAAGGTCAATGATTTCTGACCAAACCCCCCTGTCAGCAGGCCTGGGGGATCAGACGCTTGGTCATCACCACTTATATGTGGTTCCATTCTGCGCTTCTTGGCTGCTGGTTCGTAATTCATTTCCACTTTGTTCTTTTTCTGAAGCCAGAGTCCATAGTTGTGGTTGATAGGCTTGAGGAATGATGACGAAACGTAGTGACGTGGTACAATTGTTATGACGTAACGTGCTTAGTAATGTGCGAAAATTAAATTACGTCATATGATCAATAAAAAGAGTACTCACGAGATATTATTGATGGATAGAATGTGAAAAATTATGATCCATATTACTGACCCATCGATGTTCTGTGTTATCAATAATTTATATTATTCAGCCTTTTTATTTTATTAAAGATTGTACCATTTGATGCAACAATCAGAGATTCTTTAAAACCTAGCACTGTATATCGTAATTTAATTTTTGTTTCATCTAATGTAAAGTTCTCTCTCTCTCTCTCTCTCTCTCTCTCTCTCTCGTACATTTGGAAAATCAATGAAGTAGTAAAATGTGGCAACTATTGTACCAATAGTATGAAACCATACTTCCACTGCGGATAATTGTCAAGACCATGCGTCTAAATACGTGCGACTATACTAGCCTTCCAGCTTAATTTAAAATGCAAAATATAATTCTTTACAAAAGAACAATTACGACCTCAGCAACTGAGACTGAATCGCATCAAGATTATAGAGTACCGCCATTGTTTAAGAAAACGGTCTTTTAATAACTAAGTCAACATGGAAGCCGCCCGCTAAATGATAGTGTTGATAAATTTCATAATGGGGGTGGGCGTACTAAACGAGAGGATTGTCACATGTACGAATCTCTTCATTAGGATTTTAGGTCTAAGTTGCGGATTTGCCAGTGGATAATAAAGCAGTATGTGTGTGTTACTTCGTAAAGATCGAAAAAACAATTGTTGTATTACCGTGTATTTCGATATTGTACTTCTGCTGCTTGATTGTTTTCTAAATTTCCATGTTAAGAAAAATAAAACAAGTTGCAGAGGGATAAATTACAGAAGATTGCCATGAAAAAGATACGTGTCACTATTGTTCGTGTGTGTGTGTGTGTGTGTGTGTGTGTGTGTGTGTGTGTGTGTGTGTGTTCCTCTCTCTCTCTCTCTCTCCCTGTTCATGTCGTGTTCCTTGTTGCTTTCTTCGTTTTGCAAAACTGCAAGTACAAGTTAGAATTTTTCATTCGTAATTTTTATTAATATCTATTTTTCGACTGGGGGTTGGGTGTTAAAATATAAGCGTTCACCATGCAGCGAGAGAACGAATTAACAGAAATAAACGAGTAACATCGAGAGATGAATGAATTTCTCGTTTCTATTAAGGTATAATTAATCCTACTCGACCAATCGGTTTTATTTCCAATGTAATAGAAAATGTACGTTCCATTTCGAAGAAAGAAAGGTATACTACTAAGCATACATGTGGTGTGCATGCAGAAAGCGCTCTATGAAATTCCTCTAGACTAACCCAAATATGCATGCACAAAATTACCGGACCGCTGCAGTGGATTAAGTGGTCAGATTGTCCACCTCGGATGCGGGAGGTAGCGGGTTCGAATAATTATAAAACTGGTATTAGCAGCATCCTTACTTTGCACTCAGCATTAAGGGATTAGTGTTAGGACTGGTTGGCCTGGTGTCAGGATAATGTGGCTCGGTGGGATATCATGCCACATGTCTGCGGCATCATTCACTAGTGCTAGGCATTTGATACAATATACCATGATATATTACTTCACCGTCTCCAGCATGTATTTGGCATTCATGGTACAGCCTTACTGTGGTTCAAGTCTTACTTGGTCAACAGGACACAAATTGTGTCTGCAAATGGAATACACTCCAGCCCAGTTAATCTATGTTGTGGTGTTCCACAGCGGTCTGTTCTTGGACCTGTTCTCTTCATTCTATACACTCAGCCGCTCTCAAGGGTTTTAGATCATCCAGTGTCTCACCAATTGTACGCTGACGACACCCTAATATATAAATCTAGCTTCCCAGCTGAAGTTGATGCTACCATCCAAGGTGTAGAGAGGTGCATTACTGATGTGAAATCATGGATGACATGTAACAAGCTGCAGATGAATGATGATAACACTGAGGCCATTCTGATCACAACACAAAGACTTTCTCATTCACATCCTTTACCTCAAACAATAAATATCAGTAACACCAACATTTAATTCACACAGTACAAAACTTATGTGTCACTCTGGACAGTATTCTCAGGATGCAACAACATGTCATGAACATATGCAAGGCTACATATCTTGAGCTGAGACGCATCAGCTCCATTCGCAAATATATTTCAGTTGATGTCACTAAAACACTCGTATGTTCATTAGTATTTTCAAGACTGGACTATTGTAACTCAATTCTGTCTGGTTCATCTCAATATCTACTCCAGAAACTTTCACAGCTGCTCGGATCATACTTAGAGTACCACGATCAGAGCACACATCCACGCTGCTCTGTACCCTACACTGGCTATCCATTCGACCCAAAATCAAACAAAAATATTTGTTCTCTGTGCTACGTTTCACTGACGGAGTCCAGTCTCTTATACCTACGCTCCTATTCTGGCAATCGTATACTCATTATTCCCATTACAAAAACGAAGTCTTATGGACAACGTTCTTTTGCGTACCAGGGCCCAGCAACGTGGAATGAATTGCCCACCGAACTTAGACACAAAGACACAGGGATCGCATTCAAGAGTGCTCTTCACACTCACTTATTTCGACTGCAGGAACAAACGTAAAGACCAAATAATGTTCCCTACCTTAAATATTTTCAGCATGTTTTTTTATATTTTCTAATTTCATGGTGTTTGTTTTTTGTGTTTCATGGTGTTTTTGTTGTTGTAATATTATCATTATATATGTTTTTCATGTTATAGGTGTTGTTTAATGTTGTAAAGCGCTTAGAGCTTCTAAAGATTAGGCACTGTACAAAGTCCTCATTATTATTATTATTATTATTAGACATCACTATAAATTGTCACACTGCATACATCGTAGCGATATGACTGAAAAATTGTAAAAGCAACGTTAAAATTCCAAATCACACACAAACAAACACAAACAAACACACACATGCACACACAGACACGCGTAATTGCCAGTTTGCTAGTTGAGTCTAAGTCAGATGTTTGCCCTGATAGGTTAGATCAGATCGAAAACTATCCAACATACTTAGACAGGTTAGGGGACTGATTTATTGAATTTGTACAGGTGCTCGTTTATCCAGCTTGAAACCCGCTGCTGAGAATCGTAACCTGGGTAACACATATGCTTAAACGTTGATTGCAGTGATTTACATAAATGTTTTTGTTAAAGTTGATTGTTTGATATACTATTTATGTAAATAATTATATTGTATCGCATCCTCCATCCACGCAACTCTTCTTCTGAGTTGAATCGAGGTCAACAGATTTTTACTCTGCATAAGTGAGTTAAGGCGTTTTTCCTGTTCTTAAAGTCACATAACACCGGTACAAACAAAGGGGATTTCACTATATTTGTATCGTATCGCATGCAATCAAGCGTTCATATTTGTAAGTCAAATCCTGCTGAAATCAACAATCATCACGAGCAGATTAAACCCTCCAAGGAAGAACCAGAAGCCAAGGAACGGGGACTTTTTCTTTTTACCCTATATTGTGAGAGAGAGGTGTTAGCAGCAGTTTACCCGAGCGATTGAAAGAGGGCATGAATGATCCTGATCCAACGCCATCTCCCTCCTCCACAAGACAAATGCATTCATTTTAGACATAAAAAGGTCGTTCTGTACCCCCGAAGATTATTTTCACATTCGAGCTACCCCAAAATTGAATTGCAGAAAATGTATTGCACAGTGAAATTCAAATAGTTCAAGACTCAAGTTCCTGCAGAAAAAGCAACTGACTTTATTATTTATTGGTTGGAAGTGATGTCAGAGGATTGAAAAGACAGTGCCGATCTAAAGATCATGATCGTTTTAGACTATCCATCACTCAAGACAGTTTGAATTTCGAGTTAAGTACACTTCCAGGATAATCTAAGTATCATTGGTGGACTAACTTATGTCTGCCAAACAATGTATCATCCAGACTAACAGCCATCAAGATCAGATGTGTTTGGTCCGTGTCAACGTGGTGGCTGGACCTCATGCAGAGAAAAATGCGATACAGAAAAGTGGAAATGATCATGGGGGAGAATTAAAAGATCACACTTCCCTTAATGGAGAGGAGCAGAAATCGTTTTGGAACAATCGGGTATTTTCATCGTCGAGTTGAACTATCAAAGTTATATTCAGAGATATGGCAACGAATCATGTTGTCGATTGAAGAGCGACCAGAAGAAGAAATAGGAATATGTGAATTTTATCTTTTTTCATTTCTAATGGTCTCAAGAGACTGTAATTCGCATTCCTAATTTTTGTGTGGTTTATCGCGCTTGCAACGAGTCTATTCAATGAACCTTTATTTCAGCCCTGTCCGAACTTTAGCATGATTTCAGGGGAACGTGAAAGGATAGATGGTGGCTCTCATACTCTTTCTTATTTTGCTGAGTTGATTTTAGACCTCACCAACATCACGTTGAGCGAGGAGGAGGAACTTTCTACGCTTAGTACCAAATTCACTCTCAGACCTTTTGCCTTTCAAGATGAAATGTTGAAATAATGTCAATCCAATGTGTTCTTTGTACAACGTTGTTGTGGAAAATTGCCAATCATCTGTAGATTACAGAGGTACTGATCCCTTGAAGAAAGATTCTGCCACTATCAAAGCATGTGTATTAGTGTACCTAAGTAAGTTCATATACAGCAACAAATTAGAAATCATACCACCTCAGTCCTATTTATTTTTTGGCCATCGATATTCAGCCAAAGCTTGGGGTTACTTGTTGCCATCCATTTTGTGCACTGCGACATGAACGATCCAGAACAACCTTACCGCTCTAATATCAAAACCCTTTTGTGTCCATCTGTGGCTTTCATCCATGTTGTACACTACGACATCAACGATCCATTAAGACCTTATGTTCTAATATCTAAAGCCTTTCGTGTGTTCCTCTGTGGTTCTCATCGATGTTGTACACTACGACATCAGCGATCCAGCATGACCCTACCGTTCTAATATCAAAAGCCTTTCGTGTGTCCATCTGTGCCTATCATCCAAGTTGTACACTACGAAATCAGAGATCCAGCAAGACCGTACCGCTCTAATATCAAAAGCCTTTCGTGTGTCCATCTATGGCTCTCATCCATTCACTCACAAACCACTTTGTATGAAACACGTTCATCGAGAATCGGAAATAAAAGAAGAAGAAAACACGTTTCCAGCCTCTTTGCCTAGCTAACGTAGTTTTGAAACTTGATTCCAAAACGTTTACAGGGAAATTGACTTATGCCCAGGAAGGGTCTATTCATAGATCTTTAACCGGAGCAGGATTGGTTTACTTGGGAGAAGAAGATAAATTACAGTTTGTCAGTTGTGGTGTGAAGCATCATAAATGTGATTATAAGACACAGCTTACCCTGAATATCCCAGATAGTCTCCACGCTGTCACTACCTAGGCTTGGTTGGTCCAGACTATGATTCTCGTAGATGCTTTAGAAGAGGAGAGAATTCCTAGTTAACCTGTAAAGCATTCAAATGAAACGCATATGATACATTATTTCAGCATGTTTATACTGTGGCTGTCGGATTATTCCAAGAAGGCTGATTCTCGGGAAAACATTGTGACAGACACAAAACTCAAGTGTATATAAAGCTCTCGATGACACGACTTCTACAATTAGTGTGGAATTTAATTACATTTTTTTTTGTAAATGCACGTTTTAGTAGAAGCATTCAGGATCGACTTTTTGAGCTTAAAAAAAAACGTTTTTACAAAGACTTTGTACAAATGAAATGCTAAGAGCATGAAAGAAAGAAAACATGAACTTTGGTTTTTGAAATGTAATTCTGTGGCATCATGAAATAAATAAAACATGAGCTGTATTGTTTGAAATGTACATTTGTTGCATGATGATAAAACAATAACGTCAACTTGTTTTAAAATGTACAATATTTTGTACCATGAAATAAATATAATTGCAAATAAATACGCAATGGCCTCTCTTTCCATCTCTCTGTCTCTGTCTTTCTGCCTGTCTGTTTGTCACACCCACAAACCCACATAAATTAAGAATATATATGAGTTTTAAAAAGCATAAAAATAATGCGTTACTCAGATTGGAAAACTATACATATAATTAAACACTCAGTGCAGGTATATGTTTGGCTGTTGTATTCTACAAGCTGTTCAAGTTTTAAAAAGGGTCCACTTTTCTCTCGTAGGGAAACTTTTGTCATACAACTTTTGGAAAACAAAGTTGTTTTTTTTTGTTTTTTTTTGTTGTTTTCTTTTTTTGTAGTATAAAACATTAAATTTATAACTTGTACTATTCGGGCGTTGTCTATTAAATTTATATTTTGCCATCAAAATGAAGAAATTAATTAGACCATCAAGAGTATTATTCCAATGAAGACATCACGTTTGCACATCATAATATTTGGTATATATAACTCCCAATCCATGCAATAAATGGTTTCCCTAAGACTTTTATAAGTGTCACATCACAAAATAAGTGATTAATATTTCTATTTCTTGTTTGGAGAAAGTGCATACATTATCATCAATGCAATTATTTCTTGTTCAAAACTTGATATATTACAATAATTCTGTGCATGAATTTAAACTGAAAGGCCATTAATTTTTTATATTTGTACACGTCTCAGCCAAATATAGAGCTTTGTATTTAGTTAAGATCACATATCTGATACATTGATTGTATGTTTTGCACAACGTTTATTTATGTTAATATTTACAACAAACCTTTATACACAGATTTTAAGTTCCTATTTGATAGGTTAGAATTTGTTCTAAATTTAAATTCATAACAGTATTTCCCTTGTCGATATAATTTTCAATCTTCTTTGACCACATAGTTTGTAAATAATTGACAAATATTCAATGTAATTATTAGTGTGAACCTTTTGTCATAGTGCTTCAAAGGTAAGAATGATTCTTCACTGTCAACGAGATGTTTGATACACGTTATTCCATTCTGCAAATAAGTTCCTTTCTGTACAGATACCATTAGATTTCGCTACTTTACAGAGTCAGATGCAAAATCCTTAAAAGTTTGGTTGTTGTTGTTGTTGTGGGGTTTAACGCCATTTTTCAGCACACGATAGACTATATATGGCGGCCAGTATTAATGGTGTAGGAAGAACCCGGGAAAACCTCGGAAAGAACCACCGACCCACGAGAAGCTACTGGCAATCTTTCTCACATACCCACATTGGCTGAATCTGAGACTCGAACCTGCGCAGACAGAGGTGAGATGGCAGTGATCCGTAACGGAGAGCGCTTTAGACCACTCGGCCACTCGGGCCCCCCTAAAAGTTTGGATGAGATCTAAAAGACTGTAGAGGAGCCATACAGAAGTGGAAAGACATCATAACCATGGTGACTCGCTTAAATGCTCTGTAAAGAGAGACAATACCAATGCATTCCTTCTTACGTTCAATGTAGAGAGGTTCTATTCCTATGATAAATAAGCATGGAGCAAACTGGTCAGCTTGTCTACTCACTCTCTCTAAATGAAAAACCTTACACAAGTAACCATTGTTGTTGACGCTGCTTTCGGACCTGTTGCATAATGCTAAAAACTAGTGACAAATAGAATCACCAAAATTAAAAGAGTTCAGAGCATTTTCCAAAACGTCCCATTCGACAAAGTCAAATTCTTCTAAAAATCAATGAATACGAGTGAAGCAGATTGATTTGTTTCATAGAAGTAATTCATAAAATCATAACATTTTAGTGTTTTCACCAATAAATCGCCATTTGATTAAACCTTTCTGAGTATCAATTATAATAAGGAAAGACTACTCTAGAGTTTCGATACTAATGAATCCGATGCAACTGTGTAGCCCACATTTAGTAATGAAACTGATTTCCATCATTATTACATTTTTTTATGAATAGATCTTCTATATCTATCTTCTTCTGGAATAAATGGGGTAACGCCCGGATATTGAAAATCAGACAAATTTTTGTTTTCATATCCGAAAGTTATAAATCTATATAAATCTATATAAAATTCCTTCCAAATCTTTCCAAACATAACTTTTAGAACTCTAACAGAGGCAAGACTGTTTTTCATTATCATGTGTTTCAGTGCTATTTATCTTCATGTTCTCAGTAATTATATATTTTTATCATGTATGGCGAAGTGTTCATTTGTTTTTGGCTTACTATTAGTTTTGATTGGATAAAATTTCCCACCAAAATAATTTTGTTGATTCAAGATTTCAGTTTGATCTGTTAAACATGTCCCATCGTCCAAAATTTATTCCTTCATTGTTTTGCAAGGGGTAATTCCTCTTTTCCAAGTTAAGAAAGCAGTTTTAATTCTCTTTAACAAATTCATACCATCTTGCTTTACATTTTAACATCAATCCTTCTATATGTTTTTCTTGGGGTCTTTTAGTTCGGTTTGTTTATTGGCAACTTTGCAGTAATTTGCGATTCTTTCGGTATTTTGTTTTTTAATTTTTACTTTGCTTGCGAATATTCAAATCTTTCAGCACGTTGTTTTAAAAAAAAATATGTGAACTTTGCATGTGAACATTCAATTGGCTCGTTTCTAATTTTCATTTAAGGAATTAGAGGAAAAATCTGATCATTACATGATAACTTTACATATAGTGAATCATTTTTATCACGCTCAAGACAGGACTCTTTGGCTGTGTTTAAAATAAATTTTGAATGAGTATATTCCTGTTGCCGTAACAGTTTTGCACAGAATTTTCAATATCCATGACCTCTGAGTAGCATAGACAATAACAAGTTAAAGCTATCGCAAGATGGTATAGTTTTTATTATGGAACAACAGCTGACCCAGTAGAATATGAAACATGGGCTTGGAGATTAAAAGCTAATTTAATCTAATCTGCTTTGTTTTATGGGATTGAAACTGTACATACCCGTTTCATTCATAGATACAATTTAAGTTTGATTATTCATAATTCAATATTTGAATTAGAATTTCAACACTAAATAGTGTGTGTGTGTGTGTGTGTGTGTGTGATTTATATTTTTGATGTAGCTTTAACAATTTTCCAGTCATGTCGCTACCGTGTATGCAGTGTGGCAGTTTCTAGTGATGTCTAGCACTGGGGCATCATGCCACAGACATGTAGCATGATGTCCCACCCAGTCACATTATCTTGACACCAGGCCGACCAGTCATAACACAATGTCTTATGACTCGACCGAGGTTCGAACCCGTGACCTCACGCATCCGAGGCGGACGCTTTAATCACCAAGCCACCGGGACGGTCAAAAATATTGTTTGCACCTTACTCGACTGAGAAACATGATATAAACATGTTTATTCAAAATCAGACACCTATACTACTTTAGAAAAAGAAAACTTTGGTAGTGCAACACTATGCCTTGACCGCTGGGGGAGGGGGAATCCCAGCATTTAGGATCTTAGTCATGGCCTTGCGTGTTTCATAGACACACATAAGTACATGGCCTAGAGTGTTGCATAGACACACATAATTACATGGCCTAGAGTGTTGCATAGACACACTTAATTACATGACCTAGAGTGTTGCATGTTCACAAAATAATTACATGGCCTAGAGTGTTGCATAGACATACACAAGTACATGGCCTAGAGTATTGCATATTCACACATAATTACATGACCTAGAGTGTTGCATAGACACACATAATTACATGGCCTAGAGTGTTGCATATACACACATAATTACATGACCTAGAGTGTTGCATAGACACACATAATTACATGACCTAGAGTGTTGCATATTCACAAAATAATTAGATGGCCTAGAGTGTTGCATAGACATTCACAAGTACATGGCATAGAGTATTGCATATTCACACATAATTGCATGGCCTAGAGTGTTGCAAAGACACACACAAGTACATGACCTTGCGCGTTTCATAGACGCACATAATTACATGGCCTAGAGTGTTGCATAGACAGACATAATTACATGGCCTTGCGTGTTTCATATACACACATAATTACATGGCCTAGAGTGTTCCATATACACACATAATTACATGACCTAGAGTGTTGCATAGGCACATAATTACATGGCCTAAAGTGTTGCATATTCACACATAATTACATGGCCTAGAGTGTTGCATAGACACACACAAGTAAACGGCCTAGAGCGTTGCATAGACACACATAATTACCATCTAACATAAAACAATGTGAGTATGATTTGTAAAAGCGTGTTACATCATGAACGCGAAGGAGAAAGAGCTTCGTTTGTAAAAGGCATTACTCGCGAAGACGATGGGATAGTGTCCGATTCTTGTGAAACATATGATTTGTGATGACTTATGAAGAGAAGAAGAAGAAGAAGAATTAAACTCGAGTTTGCACAAAAATAACATCATCGTAATACCATAATTATTTATATTACTCCAAATTTACTTAACAATACAAAGTGCATCGTACCATCAATCTCGATTCACATAATGTCGTATTGTTTAAAAGTCAAATAGATTAATCTCAAGTTCAAGATTTGGCAAAACAATTTGGAATACCTAGGCTAAAGTATGTTTATGACAATGCCACTCAGTCACAACACACATATTTGCTATGGAGTTGAACACACTCCTTACATTCATTGATACAATTTTAGTTTGATTATTCATAATTCAATATTTTAATTAGAATTTCAACACTATGTGAAATGGTACAATATTCCGATTCGCCTTGATCGACTAAGAAACACTATAAACACGTATATTCAAACGCAGACACCTATACGACTTGATATAAACACGTATATTCAAACGCAGACACCTATACAACTTGATATAAACACGTATATTCAAACGCAGATACCTATACGACTTGATATAAACACGTATATTCAAACGCAGACACCTATACGACTTGATATAAACACGTATATTCAAACGCAGACACCTATACGACTTGATATAAACACGTATATTCAAACGCAGACACCTATACGACTTGATATAAACACGTACATTCAAACGCAGACACCTATACAAATTGATATAAACACGTATATTCAAACGCAGACACCTATACGACTTGATCTAAACGCGTATATTCAAACGCAGATACCTATACAACATGATATAAACACGTATATTCAAACGCAGACACCTATACAACATGATATAAACACGTATATTCAAACTCAGACAGTTTACAAATTGATATAAACACGTATATTCAAACGCAGATACCTATACAAATTGAAATAAACACGTATATTCAAACGTAGACACCTATACGACTTGATATAAACACGTATATTCAAACGCAGACACCTATACGACTTGATATAAACAAGTATATTCAAACGCATATACCTATACAACTTGATATAAACACGTATATTCAAACGCAGACACCTATACAACTTGATATAAACACGTATATTCAAACGCAGATACCCATACAACATGATATAAATACGTATATTCAATGCCAAATTTAGTTAACAAAGTAAAGTGTATCGTACCATCAGTCTCGATTCACGTAATATTGTATTATTTAAAAGTAAAAGTCAAGATTTGGCAAAACAATTTGGAACACCTTGGCTAAAGTATGCTTATGACAATGACAGTCACAACACGCATATTTGCTAAAAAAAAATTTAAACCAACCACTCCAGATTTTTAAGTTTCGTACGAATTTGTTTCAAGGTTTGTGTCAAGAAGTAGGTCCGTTAATTTACACGCTGGTCACCTTCCTCGTTTATCTAGAAAGAATATAAAAATATAACTCACTCCCTTTCTTTCTGCCACTTTTCAACATGACTTCCGTAAAATCTCATCCTTTTTTTGTTGTTGAGTGTAATTATAGTGGCGTGCGTACAATTGTGCATGTGCCACTTTTTTCTGACTGCACCGTAGTCTGCTAGTTGTTCCTGGGGAAGGGGATGGTGCCACCTCCCCCAGGCTTTTATGGATTCAAGGAACCCTGATAGTTTGGCCTCAATCTGTGGGTCCATAAAGGTCCCTACAGCTGAATGATTGGCTGTCATTAGTGGGAAGGAGAGCTCGGGAACTGTCCTGCTTGCTTTACATCGCTGGTTTCTTGTTGCATTTACCTGGTGTTTCTTGAGATTTTTTTTTGTTATTTTTATTTTTATTTCGATGTTTTTTTTTCTTTTTCAAAATGTTCTAAAAGGTGGGGGGAGGGATGTTCTATGCTGTTTATAGAGGTTCTTAGTAGAACTCATGTATGAAGAGAGATTTTCAAGGTTATTATGGTATTACTAGTCGAGGTGTTTAGGGTGCGCTTCCTACGTTATGTTATTTATAAGTTTTTAGATATTACCTCTTTAAGTTATTTATTAATTAATGTTTTTAGAGATTGAATGTTATTTATACTTTATTTAGCAAGAGACCGGAGTCCTAGCCGATTACACGGTTCGTTAAGGACATGTAGGACCGGAATCCTAGCGGATTATTCGGTTTGTTAAGGACATCTAGGACATCCGATTTTGCGGTTTCCTTAGTTTTTTATAGGTGCTTCGTAAGTGAATTATTGATTAATACTTTTATAAAACTGAATGATATGTTATGGGTTTTATGTGGTGGCTTCTAAATTTATTTAGCTAGTTACTGGGTCTTTTGGTTTTGTGGGGATAATAATTATATTTTGTTCCTAAGTCCTGCTGAGTCTATGAATTGATTTATATTTTTATATGCTGATTGTTTATTTTTATTAGAGTCCATAAGTAACTCTTGGTATGTGTGTGGTGATCCAATCTCTTTTTGGTTTTTGATAAATATTTTCCAAGCGGGTTGATATTATCCTTATGCCAAACTGATGTATCCACTGTATGTCATCATTCGCGAAATAAATGCACAAGCGCGTTCACGTTTTTAGAAGATAGTCTTCAAGAAGCGTTACGATGGTTTACTTTAACACGTCAGATACTCAAGACATTATACACATTCCAAATCAAGCAAATGCGGGTTATCTGAAGAAAAACAACATAAAGTAGTGTTGGCATAACTTGCTGTTGTTGTTATTGTTGTTGCTGTTGTAGGGTTTAACGCTATTTTTCAGCACACGATATGCATACATGGCGGCCAGTATTAATGGTGGAGGAAGTACCCGGGAAAACCCCAGAAAGAACCACCGACCCACGAGAAGCTACTGGCAAGCTTTCTCACTTACCCACATTGGCGGCATAACTTGCTGTTCCAAGAATGAAGAACTGATACTCAAACAAAAACAAACAAATCATTTTTAAACCAGGTTGAAATGGCTCTTCAGGGAGGGAGGGAGGGAGGGAGGTGGATTACGGGGGTCATTATTCGTTCCCTTTTAAGAGGTACTATCCTAATGCCAACACTAAAAAGCAAAACCTAAAGACAAACAAAAGAAAAGAATAGAGTAGCAGCGTGTTCCCATACTCGAAGAAAAAGAAAAGCCCAAAGAAAACGGTCCATTCAAGAGAAGTACTGCCTCTAGAACGCGCTCGAATTCAAGAAAACCTAGATCTGTAACTGTCTCATACTTCCTCTTCTTCTTCTCTGTTACGGATGATGCTAGCTAAATCTGATTTGAGACCGGTGTTTTCCCATCTGATGAAAAATGGAAACCCATCTCGAAAGAAACTTCTATTTATTCGCCTAAGATACACGCACAAGACAGAACAGGTATGTTTACAAAGTTTGATGGGATTGTCCAAACAAAGAACTGGCACAATTTGGTCTGCTGAGAACACTATTGGTATCTTAATTCAAGTTAATACGACGTGCCGAGAATCAACCGAGTCAAATACCAGCATAAAAGAAGCGCTATATAAGATTCACGTCAGTTTTCATCATGAACGAAGATGACACGTCATCGTCAGCGTCCAAAGAGACCTTTGGAAAAAAGAATAAAGGGTTTCCTTCTTCATTTAGTTAACCTTTTGGATATTTTTTCAGTACTTAGAAAGCAAATGAAAAAAACAATACCAAAATTTAACATCAGTATCGTGTGTGAATATTGCTGTAACGTTTTTAATGGAATGGTTCCTATGACCAAGATATAAAAACAGTAATGAGGACCATATGGTTATGTTCATCAATAAATGCTGAAAAAGAAAATCCAAATCAGTCAAAAGGAAAATTGTTCGTTCAACGAGAAGGATTTATACCTATGCTGACAGGATCTTGTTAAAAGGAGCTGCATCAGTACAAAACTGGCACTCTGACTTCACAATGTCAATTTCCCATAGAGGCCAGAGGGTCACCCACATGTTAAACCTTACGTTTTCTCTTGTTATTATACAGAAACACAAAGTTAATGTTAAACCTGTGCACTAACGGTGTAATATTAAATTTCCAATAGTCTCTAAATCGACCCACACATATTAAATCTATTTTTAACATAGGCTTTCACATCTCGACGCCAGTTAGTGGACACTTTTAAAATAGAATTTCCATTGAGTCTAGATTGCAATTTTTATAAATGTCAGCCTAATATTAAATTCCCCAATTACCCCAGGTATCAATTGGAACTTCTTAAACTGTTTCTGTCAAGCCGAGAAAGAAACATCGGATGTAATTATCCACCATTGAGAAAAATGTATTCTGGACCACTTTTGTTCATATTTCACCAACATTCACATGATGTGTGGGAGGATTGGGGATTGAGTTTTTTGTTTGTTTGTTTTATTTCAAAATCTGTTACTTCTATTTAGGGGGCGCTCACCAGTTATTGTGTACTTTTGAGAGAGTAACATATGCAAGGTGAAGTTGTTTGCATTTAAAACATGCACAGTCGAGAAAATGTTGGTATACCTCTTTGCTACTTTGATGTAATGTGGCTGACATTTCTTTGGATATTGTACTTTTGTAAATTGTAAATGATCTAAGCACTACTAATTCAAATGACTGCTCCCTTGTGCTTTACAAATTAGCTTGAATTTGTCTAAAGTACACTATCCTTAACAACTATTAAAATAGGGGAAATGAATTTTGTCAGACTAGACAATACCAGCTTCTGAAAGTGCACTGAATGAATTACCAAATGTATAAAATGTAAAAGAAAGTTATGGGCCCTTTTTTACAACTTACCTCCGAAGTTCAGGAAGTGAAAATGACCAAGTGGAGCTAGCACTTTTTTGAAAGTTGCACATCTGGAGTAAGGCCAAGCTGTATACTCTATATCCCATATGACACCCATCAGTCATACACTAAAATAAAGTGAATTAAAGGATCTTTGAACAATACCTAAGATATACAAGGTCTTTTTTAAATAACCAGTATGACCAGTGAGGAAACCGGGTAAATTCTTTTTGTTTACAGTTCTATGCAAAATACGAAACTGTAGATCGCCACCTTAAAACATAGTGTTACGTGTTTAGGCTCGAATAAACAGTAACACAGAAAGAGTGAAAACAACAAGCTTTTAACAATTTTACAAATAATTTATTTTCCTGGAAAATTCTGTAAAAATGTAAAAAAAAGAGAAGAACTTACGGTTTCAAGAATTAAATCCAAAATTAATCCAAGAATAATCCACGAATTAAATAGCAAAAGTCCAAGTAATAAATGTTCTAATAAATTCAAATTGGAATCCTGATGTAAAATCTTTTTGTAATTCCATTTGTCTTTCTTTCTATCTTTCTTCCGCTTGTTAATGCATTTGTTTTGCTTTCTTTCTTTCTTTCCTATCTCTCTCTCTCCTCTTTTTCATATTGTAACTGCAATTGTTTTTCTTGCATTTGTCTTTCTTCTGCTTGCAATATCAGTTGTTCTTTCACTTTCTCCAGTTCCATTTGTTCTCTCTCTTTCTCCAATTTCATTTGTTCTTTCTCTTTCTCCAACTGTAACTGCATTTGCATTTGTTTTTCTCTTTCTTCTTTCTGAAGTTCCAGCTTCCTCAACTCCAATTCCATCTTGTATTTTAATTATAATTCATTTATGTCTGTGTCCGAGTCTGATACAGACGTACTGATTGAAACCAAAGCACTTTTATCCAAAACATTCTTTTCTACCAGATACTGAACCAAAATATTTCTTATTTCCTGTCTCGTTAAGGAAGCCTTTACTTCAGAAAGATCGTATTTTCTGGCAAGTTGAATTAAATCATCTTTTTTGAAAAGATCTAATCGTTCCTTGGTAGGATGTGAAAGAAAGATTTCCACTTTTGATGACATTTTAGAAAAAGCTTGTCGATCCCACTAAAGATTTCAAAAACATGGGGAATTCAAATTTCAAAAAACCAACAAACTTTTCTAAAATATTTAAGCTAAAATGCAAAAGTCCCCGACGAGCCCCCAATTTCTATGTTACGTGTTTAGGATCGAATAAACAGTAACACAGAATGAGTGAAAACAACAAGCTTTTTAAAATTTAACAAATAATTTATTTTCCTGGAAAATTCTGTAAAAATGTAAGAAAGAGAAGAACTTACGGTTTCAAGAATCAAATCCAAAATTAATCTAAGAATAATCCACGAATTAAATTGCCAGATTCCTAGTAATACATGTTCTAATAATTTTAAATTCGAATTCTGATGCGAAATCCAATTGGATAACGATGACGTATGTTGTAGTCAGTACTGTGCTTATCTACAGTTATTTGTAGAAATACAAAATAATGGCACTCCGGTGTTGGAAATCGAAATTAAATTTGTAAGCAATATCTTTCCCTGTGTGAGCACTCTTCAAAATATTTCCAGACAAATAACATAATTAATCCTTTTGAATCCAAATAATTAGAAATAACTCCAAACAAGTAATTTGAAATAACTCTAAACAGCACAACATAACACCTTAACTGCCCAACTTCTACTAAAAATTAATTCTCTAAAACATTGAATTATATGGTATTTCTAAAACATCATGTTTGTATCACATACACAGAATATGGCCTTGATTAGACCAATGATTTTATTCCCAGAATAAAACTTTAAAAAGTGTTTACTTCTTAACCCACATAGTTTCATCATGATCTTGACAACAACCAATCATTTTAAAATAAAATAGAACTTTGTTGACTAATTCTGAACACAGGTAGAATTTAGATCAACACCTGTTGTTTATAAACTAACAGTCAATGTATAACCATTTCCTGAAAAAAGTATCATCTACAGTGAATAAATTTACATTATAATAGCATATAATATAATAAAAAATTTAAAACTGACAAATTAAATTAAATTAAATCAGATGAACGTAACAATATATAAAATTGTATGCAATAATTTTTTTTATTTTTTTCCATGTCATTATGCATGATGTTCTGATAATTTGTCACGAGAGCGTGTTTGTGTGAGTAGTGACCTTAATTTTGGGGAAATTAAGAAGTCTTAGAATGTAGGCATAAAGTCAAGTTAAATTTAAAACTGTTGCATTAAGTAAACGAAATATGTAGTAAAACATTTTTTCATTCATGTGCAATGACATTAAAAATAAATGACGACAAAGCAAATTTGCTTTCTTCCATCTAAAACAATAAGCGAATATTTTACCCTTTGACCTTTATGACCCTCATCTGTTCCATCCCTTTTCAAACTGTACAATTTATTGTTGACATCTCAGTAATAATTCTGGCTAGTTTCATGTTCCTGTCTTCCAGCATAATATTGGTTGCTATGTTGAATAAATGTAATATGTAATGCGCCTTTTCAAAATAGTTCACTTTTTATCATTGGGGTTGGAACTGGACTTGTTTGAGACTTGGACAATAATAATAATAATAATAATAATAATGAGGACTTTGTATAGCGCCTAACCTTTAGAAGCTCTAAGCGCTTTACAACATTAGACAACACCTATAAGATAAAAAATAACATATAATAATATTATTACAAAAACAAACACAATGAAATTAGAAAAACATTTTTTAAAAAAAAAAACATGCTGAGAATATTGAAGGTAGGAAACATTATTAGGTCTTTAAGTTTGTTCTTGCAGTCGAAATAAGTGAGTTTTAAGAGCCTTCTTAAATGTGATCACTGTCTCTTTGTGTCTAAGTTCAGTGGGCAATTCATTCCACGTTGCTGGGCCCTGGTATGCAAAAGAACGCTGTCCATATGACTTTGTTTTCATAGTGGGAATAATGAGTATACGATTGTCAGAAGAGGAATAGTATCTTGATGGTGTGTACACATGGGTGAGGTCGGATAGGTATGTTGGACTAGAGTCCGACAGTGAAACGTAGCACAGAGAACAAATTTTGTATTTGATTCTGGATCGAATGGATAGCCAGTGTAGGGTACAGAGCAGCGGGGAGGTGTGCTCTGATGGTGGTACTCTACGTATGATCCGAGCAGCTGTGTTTTGAACTTTCTGAAGTTTCTGGAGTAGATATTGAGATGAACCAGACAGAACTGAGTTACAATAGTCCAGTCTTGAAAGTACTAATGAGCACACAAATGTTTTAGTGGCATCAACTGAAAGATATTTGCGAACTGAGCTGATGCGTCTCAGCTCAAGCTATGCAGCACTGCATATGTTCATGACATGTTGGTACAATGTGAGAGAACTGTCCAGAGTAACACCTAGGTTTCGCACTGATTGTGTGAATTTAATGTTGCTGACATTTATTGTTTGAGGTAAAGGATGTGAATGAGAAGGTCTTTTTGTTGTGATCAGAATGGCCTCAGTTTTATCATCATTCATCTGCAGCTTGTTACATGTCATCCATGATTTCACATCCGAAATGCACCTCTCTACACCTTGGATGGTAGCAACAAGTTCAGTTGGGTGGCTATATTTGTATATTTGGGTGTCGTCAGCGTACAATTGGCGAGACACTGGATGCTGATCTATGACACTTGAGAGCGACTGAGTGTACAGAATGAAGAGAACAGGTCCAAGAACAGACCCCTGTGGAACACCACAACATAGACCAACTGGGCTGGTGTGTATTCCATTTGCAGATACAATTTGTGTCTTGTTGACCAAGTAGGACTTTAACCACAGTAAGGCTGTATCATGAATGCCAAATACATGCTGGAGACGGTGAAGTAATATAGCATGGTCTATTGTGTCAAATGATGCAGACCAATCAAGGAGGGTGAGGACTGTAATCTTTCCGCTATCCAACGCAGAGAGAATGTCATTAACTACTTTTAGAAGAGTAGTTTCAGCACTGTGGCAAGGGCGATATGCAGATTGTATATTGCTAAAAAGACTGTTTGAATTTAGATGAGATGCAAGCTGGGATAGAACAACCTTTTCTAAGATTTTTTATATGAATGGGAGATTAGAAACTGGGCGGTAGTTCTTTAAATCGTTATGGTCTAGTGAATTCCCCGGATGAGAGAGAGGTATTAATAACATCAGTTAGTGAAGACAATACTGGATCTAAGCACTCAAGCAGCAGTGATGCTGGAATTGGATCAAGTTCACATGACTTTGGTGCACTCTTGATCACGATTGATACTGTTCTTTGATGGGAAATGCAGGAGAGTTATTCAGAAGGACTGTTTTGATGCTTGCGACTTAAATATTTCAGCTTTACAATCAAAATTAAATAATACAATAATAATGCCTATGTGCGCATACACTAAAATAAAGGGAATGAAAGGTTCTTTGAACAACACATAATATAAACAAGGTCTTTTTTAATAACCAATATAACCAGTGAGAAAATCCGGGGAAATTCTTTTTCGTTAAAATACTAGCCATATGCAAAATATGAAAATGTAGAGTGCCACCATGGATATTATGGGATTGGGTATTATGGGATTGCAAACTATAAGCAAGATTTACTTACCTCCGAAATTGAACAGCTTTACAACTTGCAATACTACGCATCTCCGTAAATGAAGATTTTACAGCGGAAGTGCTCCAGTTAGCATCGGCAAGTTTGCGCTTTGCAAATACGCATAATAACACCCTTTTTTGGGGTAAAGAATTGTGTCTAGTTTAAAATTACTTCCAAGAGGTACGTAAGTCATGAAAATTAACAAAATGATGGGGCCACGTGTTTGGTAATAATATGTTGCTCTTAACACACAGACGTGACCTCAGAGTTGGTCGACGTAGAGATAATATCCAAAAATGTTATTGTAAATCGCCAGATAGCATAGTTGTTTATTTAGCAGCTATGGAGAGGAGTGTACATGGCACAATACAGTGGCAGAAGGAGACAAAGCAACAATCGGAATATGATCGGCCTTTGCTGTCGTAACATATGTGGTACGCTCCACCTGAAGCGAATCATGAAACCGACAAAACTTATGCATATTACTAAAACTATTCCTTAAGTTATTTCTCGACTTGACTGAAACGATTGAGAGATGGTCAGATCGTTCAATTTATAATTGGGTTGTCTTACTAAATACAAAAAAAAAAAAAAAAAAAAAAACAAAAAAACATCATTATAACACCACTTTTTGTTGTGAAATTAATTCTATTATTAAACTAATAGCTACATTTATTAGACCAACTGTAACACATTATGTCATATTAGCGTGATTTCAATGGAAAAATAATTGTACAGCTAGTGTGCTTGAGCGGTGTGGCGGGAGATAGCAACGGCTTTATAAAAAGTTACAATAAAGTAATTATAAAGCATTTAAATTCAATAGCAATCATGTAATAAATCTACTTAAAAATTTTCATAACAATTTCATTCAGTTTTGGGATTTTAAAGTGCCAAAGTTAATATCGGTTACGTAAAAATATATAATTGTTGGTTTTAGAATACTCAGATGTTTATACTTTACCGCTTTGCCAGCTATCTACCAGTGCACTGTCTTCACTCTTATTTATAGACGCCTATTCACATCACATGACCATAGTTAGCCAGTCAATGTTTGTCCTTCTAAAGTCTAGCCATGACGGAAGCAAGGCAACTGTTCAAACTGCATGGAAAAAGCCTTCTGAACACAAAAGTTTGACAGAATTAAGTTGTCCTCTCAATGTCCGTGGTGTGCGTTTTCACTTTTAATCTTATATGTATATTCATACCTATGATTACGTTAGAACTGAACGAAACGGAAAAGTGAATTTCAATGTGAATCGAGCGCGAGTACAACGTACTGATGATGCAAATAGTCGTTATAAGGTTAGAAATAGTCTCTATCAAATGCATACTATTTTGCACATTACAGTAAAATAGCAAGTTCTACATAAACATGAACTTATAATAACGAACAGTAACATTAGTTTTAACTTATTATTCAATAAAGGTCTGACAAGAGAAATGTGATTTCGACTGGGCACATTGATTCCATCACTATCCTGCATCTCCGCTGTTTCGGTATCAAAACTCCACCGGATGGTCGAAGTCACAAATTTATGGAATAACATCATCTTTCTGGCTTTGATATTTCAAAATCATGGAAGGTAAAATAATTCATTTCCTAAACTATTCATATGAGAAATTCTAGCACGACACACGCATGGTTCAACATGGAAATGAATAGGGCACAATAACCGCTAACATGCGAACTTCTTTCCACTTAATGTTGACGTCCCAGGGCTTGTAGAACTGTTGATGTCTTTCGATGAATTCCTTGACGAATTCATTAATACTCATGACAACAGTATGACATTACGAGGACCAGAGCAAGGTTTTATACTCACATTTGGTATAAAACACAGAGTGCACATTTATAAGAGATGTAGATTGCGATCTAAACAATGGTGGGTGGGTGGCATAGATCAGGAATGGAAGAGGTAATTCACGCGTGGTAGATGTTTCCAGTGACGGATAAAAATGACATAATCAAATATGCCAAACTCTCGTATCTCAAACACGATCAACTCACATCTCAACGTTTAACATCAAATAATCTTCACACATTAATTGGATAAAGTTTATTCATGCAAAATTCCATTCACAATACCATTAAGGTATTACAACACAGTGAACTGCATCATGTTTTTTCTGACTTAGTTTCACGCTTTTACCTAATCATTGTTAGTATTATTATTGGAAAAGGAACGTAGTTCTTCATAGTGCATATTACTTTATTTTTTTTTTAGTTAGGTATTACAATATATTGTTGTTGTTGTAGGGTTTAACGCCATTTTTCAGCTCACGATAGGCTATATATGGTGGCCAGTATTAATGGTGGAGGAAGAACCCCGGAAATCCCCGGAAAGAACCACCGACCCTCGAGAAGCTACTGGCAAGCTTTCTCACATACCCACATTGGCCGAATCCGAGACTCGAACCCACGTAGACAGAGGTGAGATGGCAGTGATCCGTAACGGAGAGCGCTTTAGACCACTCGGTACAATATATATATATATATATATATATATATATATATATATATATATATATATATATATATATATATATATATATATATATATATATTTATATATATATATATATATATAGAGAGAGAGAGAGAGAGAGAGAGAGAGAGAGAGAGAGAGAGAGGAAAAGAAAGATAGGTACCCCCTGTTAATTCATTTATTTATTTTCTTGAACACAGAAGGTTCATAACGAGGCAAAGATTGACCGATCTGGTGACCTAAGTGGTTAGATCGTCCGCCTCGGATGCGGGAGCTCGCGGGTTCGAACACCGGCCGAGACGTACCAAATACATTTAAAACTGGTGCTAGAAGCTGCCTCGCTAGGCGCTCAGTATTAAGAAAGTTAGTGTTAGGACTGGTCGGTTTGTTGTCAGGATAATGTAACTGGGTGGGACATCATGCTACATGTCTGCGGCATGATGCCCCAGTGCATGTCATCATTATAAACTGCCACACTGCAGACATCGTAACAATATGACCGAATTTTTTTAAGGCTACGTTAAAAATTTAAATCACACACACAGGGTCAGAGTCAATTCCCTATCGAAAAGTTGGAATTCGCCGACACCATTTGGTGTCACCAATGGGTAACCGCTTACTAGCCGGCCTAGCAAACTTTATCGAACTTTCACCGAGATATACCTGCATGAAATCGATGGGAATATGATTTATTTTCTCAGATATTGCGAGTAGAATATTTGCTATATCTTTAATCCGCTGACAGACTAGCCTGAACAATAGCGTTAATGAAACTCATGTCAATGACATCAGAGTTCAAATAGTCACGTAATATCAACACTAAATCATTTCTAATGTTGCTGCATATAAATGAAAGTCGCGTGCTATTGACAGAAAAATGAAAGAACATAAACTTCTAAAACTTATTTATTTTGAAAACAACGACCAGAAATCTGTAAATGTTGCAGCAACTTGGAAAAAACATATTAAACAAGCGGAGAGCACGTCAATGAGGTAGTCACGTGATACCAACAAGATACATTGCCGACACGTGCTTAGAACTTGATGAATCTGGTTTTCTCCACCTTGCTGCGATACCTAGAGGTTTGTAGTCGTTGTTCTCAGAATAAATATGTTGGGAATTAAGTGTATATTATATTTATTACAAGTATTAGTGACTTTTAACTAATATTTATGAATTCTATGTACAACAACTTTTGAAATGGTATATTGTTAATATCACGTGATTACTGGACCTATGATGTCATTAACATGCAGGTTGCGAGAGTTGTGTAGTCATGTGACTCGAAATGCAAATGACGAGTTCAGGTCAAAATTCAACAACGATGTAGTTACATCTCGTCTGTCATGAATGCTATATTCGCTATTTTTGAGAAAATAAATCATATTCCCATCGATTTCATGCAGGTATATCTCGATGATCGGTCGTTTTAGTTTGCTAGGCGGGCTAGTAAGCGGCAACCCTGTGCCGACACCAAATGGTGTGGGCGAATTCCAACTTTTCCATACGGAATTGACTCTAACCTTATACCCCAACATAAACGTCAAAATATCAAACATGGGGTGGCAAGAGTCAGAGGAAACAGAAACTAACAGTAAGGTAACAAACCTGGGGGAATCAGGAAGGGAGGTCTCCCCTCCCCCAAATGAGCGCGAAACAGCCAAAACTTTTCAAAGGGTAAGTTTTGTTTACTGTTAGATGGTTAAAATTCTGTCATGGAAATACTTAAAACGCAGGATCATCCAGAGGCTTCGTTACTGGGCCCAAATGGGGATCTACCACTGGTAAGAGAATCTTCTTCAAAAGCACTTCTTCTTCTCATTATTATTATTATTATTATTATTATTCGTATATTTGGTGTAAGATAGTTATACAGCTGGTTACATGAGATGTGTGAAAAACAAACTCGAAGTATGATTATTTGTCTAGTGAAAGGCTAAACCGTCAGTTAATTCTGATAGACTTACATGTGGTACGGACGAAACTCATCCGTTTCAAATCGTTGTTTATCAGTTGTTCCCCTTGAAGATTTGAACATTGATTTCCTTTCGTCCTTCACCTATATTTATGTTTGTCACGTTATCGGTCAGACCAGTCTATCCACATTAATTAGATATAACCAGACTTGGATAGGTGAAGACTTTTACCTGGATATACTGCCACCTAGAGTATGTTCGTCTGTAATATTGGTGTGATACAGTTCAGAAATTTGGTGTAGTGACAGAGAGCGCGTATTACAAATTCAACCTCGTGTTTGTATGAGCTTGAAGAAAGTGACAATTGACAAGTTGCTGCTGTCAGCATGTCCTCACAGCTCAAATATCCGTATACTAACTACCAGTCGGACAGTGGTAAGTGTATCAAATGGGATATATATATATATATATATATATATATATATATATATATATATATATATATATATATATATAGTACCACTCATACACATACACGCACATCAGTTTCGTTTCATTGACCTTTGAAAGCATATAACAGGTAGTATCTTTAATGTGGCGGTCAAAAAAGAGATACACAAATATACACGTACATAAAAACATCATCCTCGGTGCGGTAGCTCAGTTGCTAGAGCCTCGGAATACTAATCCAAAGGTCTCCGGTTCGATGCCCAACCATGACAAGACACTTAGTCAATATTTCCTCGGTTAAATAGATTCAAACCAATGCAGGTTGCTTTTGTGGTTTACCGCCATTTCTTCAGCGCGTGAGAGAGTATGCATGGCGGCTGGTATATTTGGTGGAGGAAGAACCACCGAACCACTGACCCACGGGAAGCTACCGTCAAGGTTTCTCACATACGAGTTGTTCTAGTCTCGGCACGTTGCTCAAACCAAGACTGGAATTTTCGAACTCAGGCAGACAGTGTGAGCTGTGTGAGTGATATGTAAAAGCGAACGTATTATATCTCGGCCCCCCCCCCCCCCCAAAAGAACGCTCCATCCCCCCATTCCCAAACAAAAGAACGCTGATGCTGAAAGTGCTGCGGAAAACTCACGAACCAACATGCATGCGTACATACCTGCTCTGTATTCCGAGTTTCTTCTGGTTTGGTCATACTGCTCTTAGTTATGTCGCACCTGTGAATGTCTTAGACTTTTTCAAAGAGTACAGTTTATATTGAATAATTTGGACTTTATATTTTGCAGATTAGCACACATTTTGCCTTTAGTTTTGTTTCTATGATGTTGGGGGTTTGCGATGCAAGGTATTTTGCCTTAATGGTTTTAGTTAGCAAGCTTTTGCACAACAATATATTGCCACGATTGTGCTGGTGTACCTTTAATACAGGTGTGGTGCGTATTGTTCAGTATGTATATGGCACGTGCTGAGCTAAGAATTCTCAAAACATTTGAGATTTTACATTAGCTTGCTATCATACTTCAGATAGTAATCAGTATTTTAGTGAGAGGTAGATGTAATTATCACTTTTTTAAATTTTAAAATTAACAAATGGAACACAATTTGAGTTTTGAAGAAAACTCGTTTTCAAATTCCTCAAATTAGAGAAAATATTAAAATTGGTCTAGTTTTAACATTTTATTGTCACAATATGATACATTGGGATTGGGCACAAGTTATAAGAATTAATTAGCTCTCTCCTCACATAATACTAGTTCTGCAACTTATTTCAAAGTGGCCGAGTGGTCTAAAGCGCTCACCGTTCCGTATCACTGCCATCTCACCTCTGTCTGCGTGGGTTCGAGTCCAAGGCTCGGCTAGCGTCGGTACGTGGGAAAGCCTGCCAGTAGCTTCTCGTGGGTCGGTGGTTCTACCCTGGGTTTTCCAGGGTTCTTCCTCCACCAGTTATACTGGCCGCCATGTATAGCCTATCTTGTGCTGAAAAATGGCGTTAAACCCTAGAACAACAACAACAACAACTACTTTTTTCAACATGACAACAGTACGTAGTAATGCAAAATTATTGGAGAGAAACGGGGGAGGCACACTAGCAGCATTCGCGATTTGAATAAGTTATTGAAATTGTCCGGTATCGGTTATATGTTTGCATACATGTTGTAGAATACAATATTTTCACAGTATGATACAATGTGATTGGACCCAAATCAAGACTTCTTTAAGACAAATACAAGACATGATGACTATTTGAGTTCCTGATGAATGATATTTTTTTGGAAGAAAAGAAAACATTGTTATTATCCAATCAATAGTTATTTTTGAAAAATTTGAATTGAGGAAGATATTTTGAAATGTTTAATTAAACGGGAGATCGATCTGCGTGTCGTTTCTCTTATAAACATTTTTGCTTCGATGTTTAAGATTCAGAGCGCGTGATGCCACTTCACAGAAGGCAAAACAAGAAGTGACGAGTGATATAACAAACTCGAAGAGACGGATACTTGACTGGAATTTGAAGTTAAAGACTGAATTAGAATTTGTGGGGTAGTGCATACGTATTCAAACACGCATTCATTCACGTGCATGTGTGAATATTTTCTTAAATCTAACAAGTATACATAGATTGCACTGTGATTATATATGTTAAGGCAAAATCCTTCGATTTGCTTGAATTTATTATTTCATTTTTCGTCAGTGCTATTAACGACAGAATTACTTCATTGATAAAATCTGAAGTTCCGAATTTTTCTATAATTTTAGGACAGCGACATTTTACAAATTTTGATTGTACATATATTACTTCAATTTGTGTATTTTGTTAAATTAATTTTGTCTTTAATCGAAATCGGAGCGATTTTTATTTCCGTTAACACATTTCTTGCGCGGTGAATATTGCTGGGATGGAGGTACTGTACAAACAATACAGAAGAGTCGAACAGGCTGTGGAGCGTAACATCATCCAAACAACAAATTTAATATTTGTAAGTTTACTTGTAAGGATTCTGCTTTCTATTTTTTTTTCTGCATTCAGACATGAATTTTTATATGCTGGCAACTTCGTAAATAATTGAAATTTTAAAAAAAACAACAACAATATTTTCGCAATAATTGTATCCTACAGGGTTGGGTTAAGGGCACATGTTTTCATTTGAATTAAACAAATTATTTTCTTTTACCTCTAATATGAAGATTGCTCTTTTTTTCCTTTATATTTGTATGTGAGTCAAATGAGCCATTCCATGCTCACTTGGGTCTCTTGTGAGACATCTCGTACTCACTTGGACCTCTTGCAAGCCATTTCATGCTCACTTTGGCCTCTTATGGGCCATCCCATACCCACTTGGGATTTTTATAGTTACTTAAAAGTAAGTTTCATTAATCCTTATGCAGATCACTTCATTCTTTAAAAGAAACGAGACAATACCCTTGAATAGTAGCCATTTTGAAGAATTGGGTATGTTCGAAATATTTCCCTTTTAACTTCATGTCAGCTTGCGGTATATGGGATTTACTTTGTCCATTTGTGTGTCCATATTTCTATCTTCATTGTTCATGCCGTAATTCTTATACTGCTCTACTTACTAACACTCAACATGCACAATGTGTGAACTTGGGATAAGCATGTATAATGCGCCAAAACTGGGTCAATGTAACCTACTTTCCAGGACTTATTGAGAACCAAAACAATGGTTAAACATTATGTCTGGTTTCTATCTGTAAAGCACGCTGGGACTAAAGGATAGAAGTGTGTTTCTTACAATAGCTAGTGCTGTGACCTAATTTCCAAGACATTAAAATAGCTTAGAAATTGTGTTCATCCATCCTGTTTGGGCTGTAACTTCAATATGCTAAAACATAGTTTTACTTAAAACTTGTTTCATGTCTGCATATTGAGGTGAATGTGTTATACACAAAAACTGGATCACTGTACTATACTTTCTAGAATTTGTTAAAAGTTGTCTGCAATTTTTAACCATGACATAATACTAAAACATGAACTATTGTAACCATGACATAATGCTAACACATGAACTATTGTAACCATGACATAATGCTAACACATGAACTATTGTAACCATGACATAATGCTAACACATGAACTATTGCAACCATGACATAATGCTAACACATGAACTATTGTAACCATGACATAATGCTAAAACATGAACTATTGTAACCAAAGTTCTATTGTGATGGCTACTAAAGTTGGACATGTTTCAATCAAAACTGAGTCACTACAACACATTTTCAAGGACTTGTTTAAAAGTTGCAACAAAAAATTTGTCCATCCTGCCTGTTTGAGCTTCATTTGTCAGACTGCTTGATCGATTGATATTAAATTTACCCTTTTTGTGTATCATTGAATTGGGATGGATATATATTGCTTAACAACACTGAGTCAGAATGACCTACAATTTAGTAGAAATAGGCCAAGTGGCTAAAATCCCTATACCTCGTCACTTATTGTTATAAAAGTTACACTAATAACACACGTTAAAATTAAGCATTTCACACATCCAGGGTTCTGAAACTACTTACATATGGTGACTGTATTCAGACTATAATACCATTTAACTTAAAGATTACATCTTAGAATTCACATGTTATGTGAGTCAGTATGACCTCTTCTTCGTGATTTTGAACACCACATAACAATGGTGTATGTGTTCAAATTATAACACCTGTCAACCCATTACCACAAATATGTACGTCAGGTGGATATGGGAAATGAATTATGTCACATATAAAAACTAGATTGATGAAACCTACATTCATTGGTTTGTCGGCCACTCGCAAAGATACAGACTGATATCAGTAGTGAATGGGGACACTTTACGGATAATGGGAATTAGCATTAAAAACACCCTTGGGACACTTTACGGATAATGGAAATTTAACATGGAGAAAAATCGTGGGACACTTTACGGACAAGGGGAATTAACATGGGAATAAATCGTGGGATACTATACGTACAAGGGGAATTTAACATGGGAATAAATCGTGGGATACTATACGTACAAGGGAAATTTAACATGGGATTTTTTTTAAAAAGTTTTTTTAAAATTTAAATTTAAATTTAAATTTAAAAAAGGGGTAGGCAATTCAAAGACTATCTCTTTTCGAGAAATATGGCTGGCCCTGAAAAGGGCCTTTGGGTTTTATTCTTCTAATTTCTTCTTTTCCTCCACCAAGTTCTTATTTTATCTCCTACACTCTTCTTCTCTTTCTTTTTTTTCTTCTCCTCTTCTTTCTTCTCTTCCTCCTCTTCTTTCTTCCTCTTTTCATTTTCTTCTTCTTTTTCAATTTTTTCATTCCATTCTCTCATCCTTATCCTTTCCTCTTCATCCTCCTTTTCCTCCTTTATTTCTTTCAACAGATCACTAATGATTACCTTCATTTTTCGTAAATTGTTTATCTCCATCTTCACTCTATGGGGACTATATGAGTAGTGATCCTCGTTTAGGTTAACCAACATTTGCTCAAACATTCCTAAATTGTCCATGACGTTTTGCAATTTTTCCATTTTGTTAAGGTGGTTTGACGCCATCTTCTTTGTATTCTTTGCAGAATGGTTTGAACAACTAATACTGTGGGTTCTTATACGAAAAGCGCGAACGTGAAGGAAAACATCCCCCTAAAACATAAAATGGATCTTACCTAGATGATGACCCAACATCGCGCGTACGTGAAGGAAAACATCCCCCTACTTTCTCATTTCATATAATATAACCCTAACTATACTCTTCACATACGCTAAGAAACCCATAATTTACTATTCACACCAACATACCTGATCTCTTACAAACACACTTCCACTATTAATAATGAGTTAGTGTTTATATTCACACTACTCAACCTACACACATTGGCAAATTAATAGTTATTTCTTTTCTAGAGTATTGGGTAGCCCTGAAAAGGGCTGTTTTGTTTGGAACTTCATGGGCACCTGGTTAATGGTGGCACCTTCCAGGCCTGGCGCCACATACACATCTTATCCCCCAGTTACTTTTTACCTTTTGGGGGGAGAGAGCAGAGGCAGGATATGTTGCTTCAGAATCCCAATTTTCACTCTCTGGGATTTTGAAATTTCTTCTCTCCTTTTCCTCCTCCTCTTCTTTGCTTCTTCTTTCCTCTTTATATCTTCTTTCTTCTTCTTCTTTGTTTCTTCTTTCCTCCTCTCTTATCCTTCCCTCCTCGACAATGGCTTCCGCGGCCAGTTCATTTAATATGCGCCTGGCATATTCCAGATGCACATGAAGTTCCAACAGTTTCTCCAGTCTCGTGTTCATTTTTGGTGTTGATCAATCAACAAGGGTAGCTGGACTGCCGAACGAGTTTCAATTTATAGTGAAAGCGCGTACGTGATGGAAAACATCCCCCTAATATAAAATTGATCTTACCTAGATCATGACCAAAAAAACAACAACGCGCGGACCTAAAAGAAACACTCGCTCACTTTTTTATGCTACCCATCACTATTGTAAAATTTTTTATAAATCACTTTAATAGACTATCCACATAAGCAATCCAATCTAACCCCAAATATACACCTCAAACACCAAAAAGACTTAATTTTAATCTACTATCCTCACCAACTTACTTTAGCTCTTACAAACACACAAACACATGCCCTCACATTTTTTAAGAAAGATTTAGTGTTTATTTTCACACTACTCTACCTACACACATTGGCAAATCGATCGTTATTTCTTTTCTAGAGTATTGGGTAGCCCTGAAAAGGGCTGTTTTTTGTTTTGCTATGGCATTCTTTTTTTTAGTTTCTAAGAATGCGATGTCCTCTGAGGATAGACTTTCTGGCGATAGGTCTGCTTCTTCGGAAAGAGAAGAAGAATTCTTTGGTGTCGATACGACAATCGACAAAGCCTCTGTCAGCTTCAGGTTGCTGCTGCTGTTGCTGTTGTTGCTGCTGTCTCTGAAGTCTGTACTTCTCTGTCCATTCTTCTTTCTCCCTGTTCATTTCTTCTCTGAAGAGCTCTTCTATCAGGTCTTCAGTGATTTTTAACATTCTCACATTCTCTATTTCTTCTGGCTTCGGTATCAGACTGTGTCTGACCCTATGCAGATTCACGTAGGCTTCGTTGAGCTTAGCTAGTTTGGAGCACATCTTCTTAGGAGGATGAGTCGACAATGGATGGCTAGACTGGGAACAACCCGGTTCTTAAAGTGAAAGCGCGGACGTGAAGGAAAACATCCCCCCACACGGTTTTCGAGCCGCAACGTTCATGAGAGGGATAGTAAGAAATGAAAGAGCATCAATCCAACATTCTTATAGCTAAACAAAAGACAAAGGCATTTTTTTCTAAACACAACATTTTTTATTCAAAACACTAAACAACAACTCTAACATTTTTAACAATAATATAACACTATAACATCAAACATTTTTTCAAATCACAAACATTTTTTTCTCAATTCACACTCTACTTTAAACAGGGCTGACAACGTTGTGAATGAAATTGTGATTTCCACTGTTGGAAATCATTAGGCCATTGATGGACACTACGTTTCCTAGCTTGAGACAAAAGATAAGCATAATGGTCACAAAACCATCGATCTACTTTCACATCGTTTCTAGCAGAAGAACGAGGATCAAAATGAGTCACTAAATGTTCTAAGGAATAGCCCAGGCTGCGATGATGCAGAAAATACACACAGTACTGTCCACACACCAAGGAATCTGTGCCTTGTAATTTCACATTATTGAATCGGGTGGTTTGAGCATTTCTTCTCATAAAGTCGATGATATCGTCTTCCAAAGGCGGCAATCCGTACGAATCGAAATATTCCACACAGCCTTCTTGAGGAAAGTAGACGGCTACCCAGTGGGTTCCTGGGAGATGACTTTCGTCCGTGTTGATCACGTAAGCTTGATGGTCTTTAGGTTTGCGATGAGGGAGTTCATCTTTAGCACAGACGACAGGATTCCAAGAAGACGTATACGAACTGTGGTTCAAAAGGTAATAAAGTTCCCAGGTATCCATTGATTTGTGTTTGTTTTCTTCTTCTTCTTCACAGGTAATAATAAGTCGTCAATTCGATCCTGACTTTTTGCTTGAAAATGTCTGACGAATAAACGGTTATTCGTTCTGTTTCCTCACTCTGATTCAGGAGAGCTTCGATACGATGGATCTCTTGAGTGGTTAATGGTGGACAAGAATGTTCACGCAAGTCTTTATACCACTGGTGCAACACGTCTTTGTTCGAGATGAGACTCCAAGCTTCGTCCAGATACTCGTCCAATTTTTCTTCTTGACTTAACATCAGGCATTTATCGTGTTGAATTTGACTGGGATGATCGTTTTGACATCCATAGCAATTTTTCTTGATCAATTCCGTCATTTTGTCGACCAAGTGTTTGGCAAAACAGGAGACTAAATGGGCTTCTTGTTCTGGCCATCTCGACTTCATCATGATATCTTCTTTGTCTTGAGATTCTTCTCCTTCCACGGTCTCCTCACATTTCATCTCCAAAGTTTCTCCACTAGGTAAAGAGGGATAACAATCTTCCATGACTTCTAGTAATCTATAATGACTTCTCTCAAACTGTTGATTTCTATGGTATTATCGAATTCTGCATACAGGATGACGTTCACTGTCTCTGGCAGAGGATTTGCAAACTGAAGTTCCACACGAATCTGGCCGGATTTTATAGGGTGGAAATGTCCCTCGTCGCTGCCTTGGTCTGGAGTGAAATCAAACGCCCACAAAGCATAGCCTCCTGCATAATCTTCGTACGTAATACCGTGACTGGTGTTGGTTCCTAACTGACCGGTGGCTTCGTACAAGGACAAGTACGATCTCAAGTAATTCTTGTTTTTAAAGTCAGGTTCGAAAGGTCGGGTACACAAGGTCTTGCCATCGCGACTGACTTCGATCTTAGACACGTCAAAGTGTTCAAAGTTGAAAGGATTTTTAGCGAAGGCTCCGTTGAAGGCTGTATTCTCGACCATACCAACGATCAAACGTTTGGGTAGCTGTCCTTGAAACAGATGATCTTCGATCATGGATCGCTGTCCAGTGGGAATGGTGAAGGTTTTCACTTCCACGCGTCGTATGGGATATTTGGCGGTCGTTCTGCTCAACGTCTGACTGATGTCGTTTCCCACTTTAGGTAACACTTCCACACGGCGTACGTAGAGTCTGGCTTCTAGGATTTTGGTTTTGTACTCGTCAGCATTACCCAATAAATGGAAAGCGGTACTGCTCCGATTCAGTCTCAGGCGAACATTCACTCCGTTTAGCAAATATTTCTCTTGCAACCACATGTCCAAATGCAAACGGTCCATCAGTTCTAAACTCTGTCCATCTTTGATTCTGTCTCTTCGTTCTATAAATCCCGCATTGTTTTTTTTGGCTGTTGCATCTTTTTCGAATGTTTCAAACTCGCCTACTTCGTCAGCTTCCCATACTACACAGGAATTGAGATGAGTGTTCTTGGCATCTATTCCGTACGTCAAGAGATTTTCCAGGTAGGCACGATAAGGGTAAGTATCCATGCTGCTACTGACCAGTTTGTTATTCAAGTACAAGTCCACTCCACTGAACAAGGAATGCATGAAATTGTTGACGGGAGCTACTGCTTCATCGTCTATAGCACCTCCAGTCTTATCTAGAATTTTGACTTTCAGGTACAAGTAACTGCTATTCAGATCGATGTAATCTTCGGGCTGTCCTTTGATTTCAAACTCGATGGGAGCGGAATCGGTCAATGAGGAGACGGGGTGAAATTCCACCCACTGAGATTCTTGCATGGTCATCATGGTGGGGGGCATGGCAAACAGATCCAGTTCCGTCTTGGAACAAGCGCAAGACTCTCGGTGCATCATTTTTTTGTTCTGTGTCTCAATAATCGAAAACGTCTAAGTCTCGAACGGTTCTTCTTTTCTTGGCCTTTCTCGCTTGAAGTCTGGTGAAAGGGTGTTTTCTTCGTCGTCTCTTTCTGCCTTGTCCTTGCTGAATGCCTGACTCGGTAGCGTGCAGGGCATTTATAGGTGTGTCTCGTCGGCCCAAAATGTCTTTGCCCGTTTGCAGCAAGACATTTTTGCCTGCCCTCATGAAGGCTTCTTTAGGGTTTTGTTTGTCGATGATGACATTTTGGAGAAATTCTTTGCCTTGCGTCAGTGCCGCATCTTTCAAGGCGTGCAATCCGCGTGTCACCATCGGTTTCAACACCGGGGCCACCGAACGAAAGGCCGATTTTAACATATCTCCTAAACCGTGTCCTCGCTGTCGAGCCACCCCTCGGTACACTGGATACATGACTTGCTTACGAGTCGTGAGAGAACCGTTTTCGAAAATGGAGTTTCACCGTGACTTTTCCTTTGGTGAATGGAATATTTTGTCCCAGATCTCCTTTTATAGTAATGTTGACCGTGTCCAAATACGACTTGCTGACCGGCAAATAGTGAGGATGGACAAATTCGCGGTGGACGTGGTAAGTGTTTCCACCTTCCTCGTCAGCGTTTGCGGCAGAATCCACTTTGAAAGGAATGACACGCAGTAACGGTACGGAGGTGTGTCCCACCACGTTGTATTCCACCACATCGGAATACACGAACATCAAATTCTGTCCTTGGTTCAGTTCTACCGGGGTACGAAAATACTGGCCAAAAGACTCGTTGTCGTAAATGATTGATAATTCGGGGGGTTTTTTTTGTTGTTCTACTCTCTTCCTCATCTCCATGTCACCGCCCAACATGTCAAACAATTCATCACAAAAATAGAAACCCATGATTTTATCCTCAGGAAATTTTATCAGGAAGCGACGAGCTGTTTTGTGGTATTCCAGGGTGACAGTTTTGTTCTTGACATTCTTAAAAGCTTCCCCAAACACGCCATTAAACCTGGTGGCTATGGTGTTGACCAAATGTTGACCACTAAAATAATACCCTTGGGGAATGAACAAGTGATAGGTGGTGTACTTTAGATTTTTTGTGCTAGGGCTTTTATGCTTATATTTGCTATGGGTATCCATCCACTGTTGTATTTGTTCGTCATAAACTTCCACATCAAATGTATTTTGATTGACAACGACATTGAGGACTTGGGTCGGGTGAATCATTTCTACTAAAGCCACTTCCCAATGGGCTTCGTGATCTAAGGGGATGGCTTGAGGTAATTTGGCCGTGTAACAGCACAACGTGTTGTTGGGAAACACCTCCATGGAACTGTCACTGGGTAAGGTTAAGTAAAATTGGTTTTGGTGACTCATAATTCCAGAGTTCTGTGGCTGTCCGAGGGAATATTAGTGGATGTCAGAGGTGTGTCTCCGCCCAAAATGGGGTTCTGGTTGTGGTTGTTGGAGTGGTGACTGGCACTGGCACTGGACACAACGTTCCCGTTAGAGGAGAATTTCAGGGAGGGATTGGGAAGCAGGTAACCGATGCAACTGCTCAATAAAATGGTCCACAATTGTTTGTCTCCTTGTTGCAAACTCAAATTGGCGATGGCTGCCCCGATGACACAATACACCACGAAGATTTGGCAGAAAAAGACGATTTGCGTTTTAGGCACACGTTCTCCACACCACACCCACAAGGGTTGTTTTTGTAAATCTTGCACAGAAGAACTAGGGGAAGAAGGACTGGTCGACGTAGCTGCGTCTGCTGTGTGAAAGGGCATGATGGTCACTTCTTCTTTTTATAGTCGATGACTTGCGAAGCGTCGATCCAAGAATCGAAACTGGGTGGATATCCTTTCCAACGTACTTTGACTTCTTTGACACGTCGTTTGCCCACTTTACGGGTTCTGCGTTCGAGAATGCTTTCGATGTCGTACACGTCGTCTTCTTTTTTGGTGACACGTTGTAACTCGGGCAAATAAAACGTTCCTTTGAGTACTTCTCCGTTCATGTCTTCCAATTTATAGACGGCAGGATGACGGCCATGTACTCGTCCAGTGACGCGAAACAATTCGGTCGTCCAGTTAGGTAAGTAACCTTTGTCGAAAGTGCGTTTGGTTTTGCCAATGCGCACCCAATCTCCTACGGTCAACTCTCCACTTTTCTTGGGGACAGCCCTCGTCGGGGACGTACCGAACAGGCGCTCGAACACCAGCACTTCGTTGTCGGGAGTCACGTCTTGCGGGGCACGTCCGATGCTTCGATGGTAAGATTGGTTGTACGCTTGCACCAGGTGCGGTAAGATGTCGATGTACTTCAGAGTGTGGTGATGCGTAAAATATTTCCACATGCGTTCTTTCAAAGTGCGTTGAAAACGTTCCACGATGCTGGCTTTGGTTTCGGGATTCTCGGTGGTAAAAAAATGAATGTCACGTTTCTTTAATTCTTTTTGGAAAGCTTGGTTCAGAAATTCGGTGCCTTTGTCCGTTTGCCATCGAAGAGGGCGACGACCGCTTTGTTTCAACACCCGTTGCAGGGCTCGCACTAACTCGCTGCTGGATTTGGAAGTCAAGGGTACGACCCAGGCAAATTTTGAAAAGACGTCGATGACACAAAACAAATATTTGTAACCACGATTGTAGCTGGCCAAATGAGAGACATCGGCTAAATCGGCTTGCCATTGATGATCGATACCTTCCACTCGGGTGCGACTTCTGGCAAACTTGCGTCGAATGGGTTTGTGTAAAGTGTAGGTAGCTTGTTCTTGTAACCATCGTTGCACTTGAGGTAAACGGAGACTTTTCAGTCGCGTTTTGGCAGCACGATACAATTTTTGAACTCCTGCGTAACCTGCAGGATGCGAGGGATCGTAGTAAATGCTAGCTAAGACTTTTTCCATTTTTTGTGTGGATTGGCGTCTTAATAAGGCACCCACTCTTGGAAGAGGCTACTCTTTTTCTCTTGGGGTATTTTCTTGGATTGCAAGGCTTTGCGTGTGCGACCGGCAATAGGTGTCGAAGAGGAGGATGTCTGAGCAGGGGATATCGGTTCTTGTTTCACTTCTGTCTTCACTTCTGTCTTCACTTTCTTTTTCTCTTGTGAGGAAGAAGGGGTGGCCATCATCTTTTTAATCCATCCAATTCTGGAGGTAGGTGGTGTTGTTAACTTGCGTACTTTTTCTGGTGGAGTTTGAAATCCTTCTTCTTCTTCTTCTTTTCCTTTTTCTGTCTTGGTCACGGGTACTGGTGGTACTGGTACTGGTACTGGTGATGGTGCTGGACTTTTCATCAAGGTCTTAAAATCTTTCAAAGTGGGTAGAGCTGTTTCGTCTAAAGCTTTCTGGTGAAAGAGTTGCAGTCGTTGCAAGAGTTGACCGTACTTTTGCGATTTTTCTGTTTCGGACAAATCTTGGCGATCCAGCAAGGACTGCAATTCGTGTTGTAACTGGGACATCTCGCTCAAATTGGGATTGGGAGGTAAATGCGGGGTGCGTTGTTCTTGCCACCGATGGTATTCCATCCATCGTTTGTAAGGCACTAAAGCTAGTTTTCGTCCTTCCATGGGGTTGTCAGGGGTGAATTCTGAGATCTTGGGACTTCCGAAGGCCTTTTTATCTTGCTCCCATCAGTCCTCCCAACATGGTTCCCAAGACTCCTTTCAGTATGGGGCCTAACAAGAGAGGTAAAATGCCTCCACGTTGGACCAACATCTTCTTTTTCTGACGAATGGGAACTTTCTTTTGAACCATTTTTCGAAGAACGTGACGATGTTTGCCTAAGCATTGTTTCTGGTGTTTGGACAAAGGGATCGTGCCTTTCAAAACGTTCAAACAACATTCGCACACGGTATCGATGACCTCTTTGGAGGCTGTTTGAATGAGTTTTTTTCGTAGGGGTGGAGAAGCTTTGGACAGGACAGATAACAGGTCCCCATGTTTGGCTAAACGTGGTGGCAGTCCTTTTCTTTTCTTTCCTTGGGGTTTTCTGGAGGGTGACATCTTTGAGTCTTTAGGAGCACCTAAAAAACACTGATACCCTACTTGGTCACAGGCCTTTTTTATACTGGAACGCGTCGCCACTGATTGTCTTTACGTTTTATCAGTTTGAGGACAGGCATGACACGTCGTGCAGGGGTACGTAACGGACTAAATCGAGCCAGTTCTTGCTTGGACAAATCCAGTAAACTTTGTAACATGCCCGATCTTTCTTGAACTTTGATTTTGGGAGAAGGTACTTTGTGAGCAGCAGCCACTGCTGCTAAATGGGAAGGTCCTGCCACTGGGGAAGCTCTTTTGGGGGTCATCAACGGAGAAGTTCTTGGTGTGATCAACGTCTCCAAGTACTCTTCAGTTCCTGGTGACATCAACGGAGAAGTGGACAAACGTGAGGCTGCCGGAGACGTTGTGGCAGGTCGTGGCTTGCGAGTGTAAGGTTGCGTCCTGGCCGAAGTGCCTCTCTTGCGACTAGTTTTCTTCTGTGGACTTTTCTTTTTTTGAGGACTTTTTCTCTGTTTCTTTTTCTGGGGGCTTCTTTTCTTTTTCCGGGGTGATGGTGGTGGTGTCTGGTAAGAGGAGGGTCCTGCCACTGGAGAAGTTATTCTTCTTGGGGACTTGGTCTTTTTCTTTTTCTTCTTGGGGCTTCGTTGGACTTTTGTCTTGGGGATAACTTTGGGGGCATTAGGATCCCATCTTAAGAGTGAGCGAATGATGACCCCTCCTAGAGTACCGCTCCCTCCAGGTTTCAAAATGATTTGTTTTTTGGTTTGAGTGTCGATGCGGGGATCGGCCAGTTGGACCAAAGCGACTTTGTTTCGATCGAAAAAGCGTTGGGTTTGATGAGGAATCTGAATGATTCCTTGGAGTAATTGACGTGCCGTCACCGTGAACCATCGTAAGACTTCTTTGAGACTAGCTTCTAAGACACGGGCTCGTGTTTGTGGATCTTTTTCTCGACTGATGCCATACAAGGCACGAATCAATTTGACGGGAAGATGAGACTGAAGGGACGTCATGTTCACACTGTGTGAGACAGACGAAAAAGGGTCTGAGGTTTTTATAGATTTTTTTCATGGGAGTGAAATGAAGTCGAGGACGGAGACGTGTACAGGACAGGCCCTCCGTCTTGGCACCAGTGGTGAAACAAGTGGGTACGAAATCGCAAATCCTCGGGGGTCGTAGGTTTCAAATCGACGAGTAAATAGGCGTGTGGAGTTTGAGTGGCATCGTCGTACGCCTGAGTCAGCCAAGGCGTTCCTAACTGTTTGGCTAAGACTTGCACTTGCGATTTATCTCGAGGGCTTTTAAACAAGACCACGTAATGCGCATTGAGACTGATGGTGCGATGGGCTTTACTTTGTTGAAACAAATTTTGGGTGATGTAAATGACACTGGCATTACGGTGATGCCCTTTGCGCGTGAACCACAATTTAATTTCTTCTTCGTCTTCTCCTAACATGTCGTCGAAAATGACCAAATGGGTTTGACGGGAGTCAGAGACGATGCCGTCGTCTTCTTTAGGAATGCCTTCCACAAACACGATGGAATCGCCTTGACTTTCTCGCAAGAGGCTGTACGCCGATTGCCACTCTTTGTAACACCACACGATCCGTTGAGGTGGCCGATCGATCAAATGATGTTTATGTTCGATCAAACGTTTGACGAATTCGGTTTTGCCCGAACCGCTAGGTCCAGCAATGAGCATGTTAAAGGGATGGCGAAGATACAAAGCCTCCCAACTGGCACGATCTAAGTGTTCGTCGATGACTTTGACAGTAGAGGAAGAGGGAGCAGAGACAGCAGAGGTAGCCATGGTGTGAGAAATGTCACTTGTGACACGAAAACAAACAAGACAAGAGTTTATATACTTTTTCAGAACATGTTTATTGAATGTTTTTTTTTCAAACATGAATACGAAAGACAAAAATAAATACAACCCAAATAGTGATGTACAGGAATATAAAACACAGCAAAGCGATCAAAGTGAAATATAAACAAGTGTCTGTACAACATGTTTTGGTTAACCAAGATGTCCTAGGGACAGTGTGTAATGTTCTTACAGTTTCTACATGAGGTATTGTCACACAAGTGTCCTCCCGGAATGACCTTTCAGGCATGTCCATGACAGTCCTGTCCTGAAGCGAGTGGTTGTTCTCGGTGACGGGTTCTTCTGGCACCGTCACTAACACGGGTTGAAAAGTAACTTTTTTCCTTGAACAACTCTTGTGCATACTGGGCCACTTCTTGGGTCCAAACCTCAAAACCCCCCTTTTTCCAATCACGAACATCTGTCCAATGAGGGTGTAAGTCACAAGCTACACACACATCGTCATACACGTCTTGGGTCGCTAAAAGTTGACGAATCTTTTTTTCCTGTTGAGGTCGAGAAGTATCCAGATGAAAACGCAAGGCTTTGAACAAAAGGAGTTTTTCGTGACCATTTAAGGCCATGGAGGTGGTAAGTACTGATCGTAAAGAGTCCACAAGGAATCGGCTGGTAAACGAAATCCCAGAAAACAAGTCACTAAGACACACACCACTTGTCGTCCAAAATTGAATGGATACAGTTCTTGTAATAATCGATGGTAATGATCCACGGTTTGAATATGGTCATTGAGTTCCTTCCACGGAATCTGTTGGATGACATGTGACATAAGTCGTGGCATGGCAGCCTGTTTTTATAGTCTCTTTGTTTCGGAAACAATACACGTACTTTCTAGCCAGAGATCTTCGTTCTCCAGTAGGGAATCTAAATCTTGCATACTGTAACCGAAACTTCAGAGTTCGTTTAGAAGTTTCCTCTTCCTCTAAGTAGATTCCACGTAAAATATGTTGATAATCCTTTAACTTGTCTTCCTCAATGTATTGCTGTAGGTGAATCTCGAAGTAACCAAAATAATGAACATTTCGATCATTCACTAACTCAAAGTGTTGAACAAGGTCTGACCACTGAAACAATTTCTGACGAATCAGTTCTCTTATACCATTCAGGTACCAGTGATTAAAGATCTGGTGACGTAACGGATGCAATTGTTCTTTACGTTTGACTTGTATTTTCACCAGCTCTCGGTAAATGCGTTCTCTCAACTCCACAGGCAAAGCACGAATGTTCTCTAGCAAAGTATCCATGAATAGGTCATACTAAATCCTCTTTGGTCTGACACAAGAAATGTACTCTTTGCACAAACATGGTTTCACTTCAGTGTCGAATTTAAATCGTTGAGTCACTAATCTACACATTACAATTCGTTCAGAAGTTTCCTCTTTCACCAAGTTGACATTGTGTTCAAGATGTTGGTAATTCGTTAACTCTTCCTCTGGAATTCGATGCAGTACGTTTACAATGATGTAACTACAATCGTCCATACCAAACCAATCCTTTTTAAAACTAGAGGATCGTTGATCAATGTCTGTCCGATGGAACACTTTCAATTGAATCAATCCTTGTATAGCCTTCAGGTACCAGTGGTTCAAACACCGGTGACGTAACGGATGCAATTGTTCTTTACGTTTCACTTGTATTTTGACCAGTTCTCGATAAATGTGTTCTCTCAACTCCACAGGCAAAGCACGAATGTTCTCTTGTAAAGTATCCATGAACAAATGATTATGGTAAGAAGTTACTTCAATGTCTCGGTCCCACTAAAGGTAAGTAATGACAATTCGGTGACCATCGAGCATGTTCTACGTAGGCCGAATCTTGCGGTTCCCAGTGGTGAAGTGACACACCGCAACTGAAGCACTTGACTTTATCTCCTTCGCCCAAGTAGAAAAATCCGGCTCTGGCTAATTCTTCGGGGGTCGGTCCTCCCAGATACTTTGGCCATTTTCCTTTGAACGATTGAAGACGATTTTCAAAGTCGCAGTATTCCGACAAACGCACAGGAAACGAATATTCGTTTTTCACAGGTTCGTTTCGATGAGGGTTGAGTGAAATGGGCAGGAGTTTGCTCAGGGCTGGATGACATCCGTAGGGAGGTAAACGTGAAGGTCGACATTCCCCTTTAAAACGAAACCCAGTAAAATGTCCAAGAGGACGAGCAGCATCGCTTTCGCATCCCACAGGTTTGACACGCACAGCATCACTTTCCATGACAGGGGTAGGGGCACTAAAGTTCCCATGATGCTTTACGGCATCGCTCAGGTCACAAGGTACAGCATCGGTCCCATCGCAAGGCTCACAATCGCACTCGTCTGCAAACTCCGTTACGCAATTACAATGGTAACCACATGGACAATCGCAGTTTCCTTCCGGACATTTTCCGTCGCAATGTCTGGGTCTTATCCATCCAGTATTAGTCACACTAGAGAAAGATACAGCTTTTTTACAATCCCAAACTGAAACGATGTCTTTTTCTAAGTATTCATCTTTGTTCGCTCGGTCTTGGTAGTCACAATGAACTATCGATCTTGACCATAGCCCCTTTTTATACTAGTCGCAATGCAGTCTCCAGCTTGTACATCTTTCCTTTTTTACGTTTTTTCTGTCTTGTTTCGGAAGGTACCGTCTCTAAGGTACCGTCAACATTGTACCGTAGTGTGATGGGTGGAAAGGCCATAGAAAGGTAAGGGCAGTGCGGAGACATCGAGTATGTTCCAGAATAGCTGAATCTTTATAGATACATAGATCCATTCGTAACTTCAGTCCGCAAGCGAAACACTGTACCTCGATCCCAATCCTGACTCAGGTCCCAAGTAGACAAATCCTGTTCTAGCTAAAACATGCGAAGAAGGTAATCCTTCCTATCCGTAGGCCATTTCTGAAACGTGTCCAATCGACGGGCACAATCACAATAGTCAGGTAAGAAGACTGGAAAATGGTAGGGTTTGAACTTGGAGTTCTCATCGGGTTTTCTCACTCGATTCTTGCTGTGGCGAAGTCATCTTTCTCGTAACTCTCCTCTTACAACCAATGTTTTATACCAACGTGTCCATACGGTAAGGTGAAATGATTGGGAAGTCGCACTCGCTTCTGGTATACGATTTGATAGACTTTTTCCAAGGGTCGACTGACGATGTGGTGAGTAGGTAAACGTGCAATCTTGTTCGGTTGATAGGTGGTCACTTTAAAGTTTCCATCCTCTCCCGATTGCAAGGCTTCTTTTCAATACCCAAAAGTTGACCACTCGACTGGTACGATAATTCAGAGTCCAGTCCTTTCACTTTGCACGTAGTGTGCACTTCTCCTTGTTTGTCCCGGTATTCGTAGCCGTAATTTTTGGGACCGCCAATGACGAAACTTAGAATCTTGTCGTCGGGATGCTCGTCTGTCCAGGCTCCTAAACGGTCTCCTTCGATGTTAGGGTGATGTTGAATCGGGTGATGGATGTAAATGCAACTATCCGTGTCAAAGTACAGGACGCGTTCTTCTAACAGTTCTAAAGCTTCGTACAATTTTAAGCGAGCATGGGCTGTCACGTAAGCCGCAATGATGACATTTCCAAAAGGGTCGTCTTGTACAAAGTCCAGATCTTCTTCGTAATTGACCAAGATCAAATTCTCTCGAACGACGTCCACGTGTTTCATGTATTTGGTTTTGTCGTGAATCATCTGGAAGTAGCGGGAAGGTTCTGTCAAATATTCCGTCTTGGGTAAACACGGTCGTTGTGCCATTTTACCCCACAAGCAATTTAACATCACTTTGGCAAACGATCGCCTGCCTTCGTTTTTCTCGATGTGGTCTAAAGAGATGCCTTCTTGTTCGTAGTATTTCTCTTTGAATTGTATTTGGTCTTCGGGAGTGTGACACCAGGAAGGATAGCCGCTGGCTTCTTGCTTCAGTTTCAAAAAGGCATCCACGTAGTCGGCGAAAATGCCTTTCTGAGTAGGGTACCCTTGTGGTATTGTTGTGTCTTGGGAAAGTGGCAAATTTCGTACACTTCTAACAGTTGGTATCCCATGTCCATAGCTTTGAACAATTCTACGCTGACCCAGGTTCCCGTCAAGGCCCGTTCTTCCTGGCTGTGCTGACAAGGTTGGTCTTGGTTGCACGTTTCGGCACAAGTACGGCACAAGGGAAACATCAATTTGCCTTGACAATGTGAGGTAAGACGGGATGGTAGAGGTTCGTGGGAGGCAAAACTTTGCACTTGATCAAGCCTTCGTATTGTCGAATGTTTTTCAGGTCGATGTGTTCCGTCAGCAATTGTGGGTGCCCTACGGGAAAACGACAATATTTGCACACGTAGGGATACAGCGAACACACGTCCAAGTATTTGATTTCTTCTCCTTTCTCTTCGTCGGCTTGGTACAGCAAACAGGTGGCATTGGTCCTTCCTCCGTACAAACTATCCCTCGGGTTCAAGCGGGTCCACGAACTGGTAACTTTCCACGAGGCGTTTAAACTCGGGATCGGTTTTCATACGGTGATCGTACTCGTGTTCCCACATTCCACCACTTGGTATCCTTGCTGTTCCAACTTTAGGCGCCGCTGACAAGTGTCTGTACAAGTCTTCCATGGTTCGTTGCAAAAACTGATTTTTAGTGCCACGGTCAGGGTAACAGACGGGACATCCGTGAAATAAGCAACCGTAAACTCGTACACGATCTTGGGGTTTTCTAAGTCCCAGCCATCGACCGAATACGTTCCGATGGTCCTTTTCGCCCCCTCCGTTGCGGGCATGCTGAATCCACTTGTCTTCCTTGTCGCACAAGTAATGTAACCAACGTAGGGCTTTGACCGAGTATTGACGTTTGACAAAGTGGGTCGTTTGAGGACTGATGACAGCCACGGTCTTTTCAGGCATGAATCGTTGTCGATACACTAAGGAACACGCTTTGGCAATGGTGCAAGCTTCTTTCAAAGGATCGACCCCTCCGTGTTCCATGAACAGTTCTCGAAATTTTCCACAGCAACGTCGTAAAATGTCCACGTCGGAACGACAATACTTTAGCATTTCTTCCTGAAAGTCGAAAGGGTCCGAGGCGTGAGCCTGGTACCAAGCGTAGAAAGCTTCTCGTTGTTCGGTACGCATGTTGTCGGGGTCGTAATAGTGAGCTTCAGGTAAATGGGTAGAACGGCGTGTTGATTGGCTTCCGTATTGAAAAAAGTGTGGAAAGTACCCTTTAGCCATTTCTATCATTCCAAACGTTTTAGGCATCGACTCAAAGGCATGGCCAAGTAACTCATCGAATCTTTAAACTGCACTTGTCCCACTTGCATGAAAATGATTTTGGCTCCGTTCAAAGTCACTTTAGGACGCTCGGTGCCTTGTTCCGTATAGTACCTCAAAAGAAACTGTCCATCGTATCCGGAGAAATTGTGAGCCATCACCGTGGCATGACGATGACAATCTCGGTAACGTTCGATGTCCTCTTGGCTCCACGTCTTGTCGTGGGGTCTAAGACCCATTGGGCAAAATCGGCTAACGTGTTGGGTCCCCGAAAGATTTTTTCACGCCCTCCGGGTATCTTGCTGCAGTGAGGGCATTGACTGAAGATAGGTTCTTGAATGCACTTCTCGCACGCTCGATGAGCCACGCAGAAATTAGGAATGTGAATGCCGGTTTCTTGCATGCATTCGAAATCGAAAAAGATGAAATTGCCTTTCTTCTTGTGACCGTCCTCTTTCTCAGGTGGGGATGGTATTTTTGCACGTAACATTGGTGTTCCAAGTCCACGATGTGGTGACAAATGTGACATTTTTTCTTTCCTCGACATACGTGTGCCTTGACACTATTGGTACGTATGCCTTGTCCACACGCGGGGCACAATCTTAGCAGTTGACAAGCGCATTTCTTCTGTGAACCTTGCGTTTTCAGATGTTGTTGGTAACAGGTAGGGCTGACAAACGTGCGCAGACAAGTGGAACAAGGCACTGGTTCTTCGCTCAGACAGGGTGAAGAGGCCAAACATCCTGTGCATTTCGATCCACAATGCTTGTGTTGCTCTCGATTGTTATAACCATGGTCAAATTTCTCACAGTAATAACCGTATTTCAGGAATCCGGTGATACTGGTAATGGTATCGAAATGTTCATCGTGATGATAAAGATGAATGTATTTTCCGTCCTTAAAGTCTTGGCCTCGAAACAACAGAGGTCCGCGTACTTCTTGAGGGTGCACTTTCAAGGTGTAGCGTGGAGCTAGGGTATCTTGCAATTTTTGCATCTCAGGAATGCCACAGAGTGTGTCCTTTGGACAGTCCGGCTTGTTGTAACAGGAGTTCTGCTTCGTTTCGTTGTTTGGCTAGATGGGAACGTTGAATAGTGTCCCAGGTTCTTTTCCATTCTACCGTGTCGTTCTTGTCGGCATAGGTTCGTCCCACCACGATGGCACGGGCTAAACACATCTGGTCATGAGGGTGTTAATTCGGACGAGACTCTTTTTGGTGTTGCGAAGGTCGTCCACCAATAACATCTTTTTGCGTCCTGTCCCTTGAGGAGGAGAGACGTGGGTCATGTCCAGTGTGGCTTTACCATCGGTGATGTCAAACTGATCATTAGATTGTTGTACGTGTTGAATCTTGTCCATGACTTTGGAAGCAGTCAATTCTGCAGGGGTGCTAAACTCGATCCAAACAGGGGATTTCAAACCGTCGTGTTGTATGGAAAGTCTCAAACGATCGTCTTCTTTGGGTTGACATTGTCGCTTGAGTGCGGTGAGCAAAGAATCCCACACCTCGGTGATGAACACTTCTGCTTTCTCTAACGGCACTTCGGACTTGAAATCTTTAAACTTCAACCCGTGTATTTGTAAGCCGTGGTTCTAAATTTTCTAGAGGAGCGCAGCGCTTTTCCGTCTCTCGAATGGAATAGTACTTTTCAGGGTTGACAAAGGGTGGTGAACTTGGTTTAGAGGGTTCGGATTCTGGTTCACTCATGTCCTCTTCAAAATCACTGGCATGAATTTGTGCCAAGATTTCAGCCCTGGTACGAGGCGATAGATCACGTTTCTGCCTCTTACTTTCTTCTTCTTCTTCTTTCTTCTCGAATGAATGGGATCGTTTCATCTTGAAAGCAAAAAGTCAAATGACTCAAGTTCAAACACCATAAACTACTTTATAGTCCTGGCAGACCAGCGTATATAAAAGGGTGTGTGTCTTGTCCTTTCACTATTCATTTCACTCTCAAGCCGAGCACAACGATGGAAGAGACTGACCAGATGGAACGTTTCGTCAGAGCTTTGCGAGGGGTCATTAGAAAATTCTCTTCAGACCAGCCTACGGACTACTCTCCTTCCTTTAGAGATAAAAGTCAAGATACTTGCTATATCTGTCAGAAGAAAGGGCATTGGTCTTCAGAGTGTCCAGACCGTCAAAAAAGAAAAAAAACAGGGACTAAAAGAGACAAAAGTGAAGATACCTGTTATTATTGTCAAGAAAAAGGACATTGGTCTCCAGATTGCCCAAAAAAGAAACAAGAGGAGTCAGAAGAAAAGAGGAATTCTTCAGAAGAAGAGAGGGATTCTTCAGAGGAAGAGAGGGATTCTTCTGAGGAAGAAAGAAGACAGGTGAAGAAAAAGAAACAGGAGAAAAAAAGAAGAAGGGAAGAAAGCGAGGAGGAAGAAGAAGAGGAAAAGAGTGTGACGGTGAAGAAATTCAAAAAACAGAGAGACTAAAAAAGGAGAAAAGAAGAAATTAATGAACTTTTCCTTATTAAAGTGTTGTGTTATAAATTGTGAATTGGATTGTAAAAAAATGGAGAAAAGAATAAATGAATGATATAAGGTAAGTGTCTTTGAGTTGTGATTTTAAAATAAGAAGCTACACTCACGCACTCATACACAGACACGTACTATAAGGGTAACATGGGTGAGTTTTTTAGATATTGGCAAATTGAAATTGTATTTCTTTTCGAGATATGTGAGTGGCCCTGAAAAGGGCCTTTTTTCTTCATGGTGTAGGGGTGAGTTTAAGCAATCAATTTTAACTGCCTTAAGCCTTTGCCACGGCCAAGGCCTACTTCTGGACTGCGTAATGTTGATGATGATGATAATGATTGGGTTGAAATCACTAAGGGTGGTACGGTAGGCTTAGTCACAGGGTTGACGTGTTTAGCTCGGGAAGGTCGTATTCTCTTCGGTCGTGATAAAGAAGTCTGATACATTTGTTTCAGACTTCTTAACTCCGCTAAAATGTCCAACAGTACCGTGACCGTTTGATTTTCACCCTCTTGTTTCTTTGCTGCTACTTCTTCTTGCTGTTGTTTTTTTCTTACCTCTTCTTCTTCTTGTTGCTGTTGCTGTAGGAGAAAAGCCTGTTCCGCTTCCTTTTTGTCGTTGTATAAATTTCTCCAATTCTTCTTTCTGTCTCTGTCTAAAATTCTCCACTTGCGGTAATGAAGAAAGTAACGAAGGTTCCGGAACAAATTCTTGCGAGGAGAGAAAATCCACAAAATCCCAATTCACCTCTTCTGAAAGTAAGTCCGGGTTCCCTTGGGCAGTCTCCCCTGCTGGTGCACCCCACTGGATCGTTTTCTGAGTTTCCGTCATGTTGAATCACTGTCGCATAGATTGACTGCACACAAGCGCTAGCGAATCTATATTGACTACGTGACGTCACAGACTGCTCTCTTCGGATTGGATGCGGGCTGACTGAATTCTGTAACGCGTGTTCGGATTGGTGAATGAACTCAATCCGTTTCAATCCTTCCTCCGCCTATAAATAAGCGCCGTTCAATGCATTGATTCACCTGTTCTCGTCGCTTCAAGATGTGGACTACAGTTGAGTCATCCACCCTTGTGTCTTCCATGATGTTTCGGACAGACTTGCTCATGTATGTCCGATCGAAGTGGACCGTTGTCCACAGGACAAACACCAGCCTGTGGATACGTAGGATCTACGTCGAAAGACAAGGATGCCTGAAAAGAGTGCTGATGTACGGACCAACAGTAAGACGCAGCCTAAGGACAAGAAGAAGACCAATGCGGTGCCATTTATGTTAATGAATACATTAACATAAAACCCAAAGGCCCTTTTCAGGGCCAGCCATATTTCTCGAAAAGAGATAGTCTTTGAATTGCCTACCCCTTTTTTAAATTTAAATTTAAATTTAAATTTTAAAAAAACTTTTTAAAAAAAATCCCATGTTAAATTTCCCTTGTACGTATAGTATCCCACGATTTATTCCCATGTTAAATTCCCCTTGTACGTATAGTATCCCACGATTTATTCCCATGTTAATTCCCCTTGTCCGTAAAGTGTCCCACGATTTTTCTCCATGTTAAATTTCCATTATCCGTAAAGTGTCCCAAGGGTGTTTTTAATGCTAATTCCCATTATCCGTAAAGTGTCCCCATTCACTACTGATATCATCTTGTGTGAGTTCCTGCTCATTAACAACTGAAATTTACTAATTCAACTCTGATTATTTCGAGTAAGACATGAAGATGGTCAAGGGATATGTAGCAGGTGCAGATGCACCAATACAATGTCACGAGATTTTGTTTTGAAAAAGATTGAAATAAATCTGAACAACAAAACTATGGTATTCAGTTACCCAGACTCTTTACCCTACCCAACCCCATTTTAAAATGAAATGCTTCAATGATATTTTTTATTAAAAGATGGACAAAACGTAGTAATTTTATTTATTGAATTTTAATGTCTAACCCGATTCTCGCCATGGGTTTCTCACTCTGTACCATCTGGCAACTTACTATGCAATATTTTTTTTTTCACGAGCTGGTCGGACACGTACCAACCAATTTGCCGCATTACGTATTTTGTTTTGAATAATAGATTGTAATTTGAAATAAGTAAAATTCTTCGAACAATGTATTAACATATGCTTTTGCAAAACATAAAAAATTGTTCATCCTCACAGGAACACAACCATTGTCAAAGCTTTGGTTCGGAGGTGTGTACTTTTTTGCACGTTGTCAAAGCTCTTCAATTTCGGAGGTCAGTAAATATAGCTAGCAGTCATTTGAGAAATGCACATCTGAAGTAAGGGCTAGCTGTTTACTCTATAACTCAAATTATACCCAACCATCGAAACCAAAATCAAGGGAATTAAAAGTTACTTTATCAGTACATGAGATATACAAGAGCTTATTTTTAATTAACCAGGATAACCAGTGAGGAAAACTTGGGAAATTCATTTTCTTTAAAATCAAACCTTATGCAAAGTATGAAACTGCAGAGTGCAACCTTAATAAAAGTGAGCTATTTGGAAAAACACCGGAACTTATGAAGTTTGGGGGTTCACTAATTCATATTTATGTGTATCAGAAATAGCCGTGGTAGTTCCGAATTGTACGGTAAAGTTTGGCCGTCTTTAAGAAGAATGATTTTCGCTGCATTCTTTTTCCTTAGGTCCTTATTTTCAAGAAATATGTCAGGATTCTCCGAAATTATTCGCTTGGTCTTGTATGAATGACTTAAATGTTTAACGGGATTTGTTACTTTACGTGTTTGCATCTCAACTTGGCAGACAAAATACTAAATCATATACCCAGTTTGTAACAATTTCAGAACACGATATTATTATTATTATTATTATTATTATTATTATTATCGAAGATGTTTAAATCCGTGAATTAATCGTTTCGAGATGTCATTCTCAGATCCAAAATATTGACATGTACTCTGTATGTGATTTCACATGTGCATGTTTGCGCACGCCTCTGTGTGTGTGTGTGTCTGTGTGTAAAGAAAGAGAAGAGAATATAAATAAGTTCATTTTTTCATCTTGTGCGCACGCGCTTGTGTGTGAAGCGTGAAAGAGGCAACACCATATTAAGGGTGAAATAAAGATAAATTAAGTGGATATTTCATCATTATGCTCAAATGTGTACGTTTGTGTGTTTACACATCGACATTGTAAGGTCGTATCGTGTGACTTGTGTGCACGCCAACATTGAAATGATTGTAGTAAATAGGTATATATTTTCTCATTTTTAAAGCAGTTAATCGAAAAGATAATCTTACAAAAAAAGAAACGCATTATGTCAGATATCATACTAATGTTGGTATATAAACACGAGGTTTTCCCTATATGTAGGTTATGTATAAATAAGTAAATCACTTAGACCTCTCAAAGTTACTGGGTCAACGAGTCACATGATAGGACCTCTGCATGTCGACGACTGCTTATGTCATCTGTTATGTATATTTGATTTAATTTATATCTGATTTAATTGTTTGTAAGCTTAAAAAAAATTATATTTCATTATATGTCAAAAAATGTAGTTCTGTTTACTATGAACTCATACTTTTTACATAAAATAGTTTGACCTTGACTGTTCATTTGGTAAACACAAAGGTGACCTAGTTCCCGACCTTAATTCAAAATTAATAACAGCCACGTGAACAAGTCTTTTGTGTGTGTGTGTGTGTGTGTGTGGAAATAATAAGGGTCAGATCAAGGCTGTATTGGATACGTGACGCTATGATTGTAGATAGTTTTTAGTGAAGTAAACAACTTTTTTTATATTTTATTCTTCGAGTAAAATGATTGGTTTTGTCAGGGCCATGCTGAGAGTACGTGATGTAAACATGATCACGTGACCCTTATACGGATACGCATTCTGCGTCTCAAAATTACTGTATAACCATTTGTTTTAGAGAATTAATCTCAGCCGTGATTCTAAACACTGAGACATAAAGGTGTTATTTTTGTTGTGTCATTTTGGGAATTACGTTGTAATGCTTATTCAGACTATTTGGATTCAAAAGGATTAATTCGTTTCTCTGGAAATATTTTAGTGCTCATACAGAATTCTTGAACAAAGACATTTCTTAAAATTTTTATTCAGATTTCCAAGACCAAAGTGTTATTTCTTGTGTTTCTGCAAGGAATTGTAGACTACAACACTTTACAGGATACAGCATACGTCATCGCCTTTCATCTTGGATTTTCATCGGGACTCAAACTTGAATTTATCAGAACATTTCATTATTATGACTTCTAAAATTTTATTCGTGGATTATTCTTGGATTATTTTTGAATTTCATTCTTAAAACCGTAAGTTCTTTTTTTTTCTTCTTCATTTGTACATTATTTTTCTAGGAAAAATTTGTTATTTGTTTAATTTTTAAAAGCTTTCTGTTTTCACTCTTTCATGTGTTGCTGTTTATTCGAGCCTAAACACATAACATAATCATCCAAGACATTTTGACACTGTTGTTCCACCAGATGATATTGAACACAATTACGTTGTGAGGATGAAACATCATTACCGCTGAGATATATTCTTTGACAGAGTAGGTTTGATTTCATTGGCAAATACACTAAAACATCAGTCTTATGTGACCTTAGTGGGAGGATAATAATAATAATAATAATAATAATACACAGTTACGTTTTCACCAAAGCATATTAATTTCTGTTTTTGAACTTTAATCTCTTAGGTTAAAGAACAAAGGGAATAGAAGCTCTCTTAGGCAAGTTTCTTTCCCTGATATTTGCCCAGAAATTACAATAATGTCTACAAATTTAGCACTCGAAGATGTGTAATAATTTTGGGGGGTACCAAATCCTTTTTTTTAAATTTAGATATAAATTAAGGCGTAGTGTAAATTGAGAAGACAAATTTACAAATAATGTTTCGCTACGTTACGTAATTTGTATATTTATATAATAATAAAAGCAACGGTTCGCTTAACATTTTGCTACATAGCTTTTATTCAAATTGTACATTTTTCTATGCGTCATCAAATTTTTATCACAATATTAAATTATTACCTAAACCGAAATAAAGGTCTTATTCAAAACTGAATGTAAACATGTTAGTAATCGGAAAGAAATGCTCCATTTAGCCTCTCATGATAGATACACTAATTTATATAAGAAGTAATGTCAGTGAAATAAATAAATAAAACAGAGATATTTTATAGCAAGCATTATATATGGATTGTATATACGTGTCATCCAAAGGCATGTACAGACAAGGGTACATAGTTTCCGTTTATACGTAAATTAAAGCATGTTTATAAAGATGACCTGATCGACTTGACATCTCCACGTGACAGATCGGCGGTCAGTCAGTGAATGGAAGTTAACGAATATATCACCTGGACGACCAAGCCTAGTCTCAAAAGAGGCAAAGTAGTCTGAATATTAATAACATTTGTCTCATAGAAATAATGAAACCACATATATATATATATATATATATATATATATATATATATATATATATATATATATATATATATATATATATTGTTCTTGTTGTTCTAGGGTTTAACGCCATTTTTCAGCACAAGATACATGGCGGCCAGTGTAACAGAAGAACCCTGGCAAATCCAGGGAAGAAGCACCGACCCAGTATATATATATATATATATATATATATATATATATATATATATATATATATATATATATATAAACATTGAATATAAATTTAATGGTTATTATATATGAATACGAAATAATGAATATAATTGAATTTTATTCCATTGAAATAGATTTAATCGGATTTTCCAACCTTTGACACGCAATAAGTCAATATAGGAATCGGACAACTAATTATTTTATAGCCAGAGAACCAGTATACTGATGTGTGAATGAAAAATAAAGTACTTAATATTCGTATATGCATCCATTGGTTAGTAAACTGACTTTTTTGCATTGTTTAATTTCATAAACATCAATTTGTGTATACAGTTGACAACAATACATTTATTTCTATTTTGGTATCCTTTTTTTAAATTCATGCTGAAAAAATAGCACATGAGCTCTTGGTTCTAGGCTGTTTTATTTGGTACAGACCAGGAGTCCCCCCGTTTAACAGCACAAGGCTAACAAAAATGTCGTGGAACAACTGGAAACAACAACATCTCTCATTCTAATGAATGGAAGCATGCTTGGTTTGTATGCATAGATTATTTTTTTAATTTACTATATTAACATTATTTTCTATGGAAAAGTAATTAGGTGTCTGATCCCCATATGCTACGCTCAGTTCGCATAATGCATTCGTTTGCAACAGCTGTTAAAACTGAATGTATCTACATAACTGTCCAATGTATATTTATGAATTTAATTTCAGTCAACGATTTTCTGTAATGCATTTCATTCTTGACTCTATCGTTATTAGCCCTTATTTCCACCACATAACCTGTTTCTCGCTTCATAGATTTTTGTCGGTTAGAAATCGTCTTATACGTACATAAACTGTAAGTATTACATATTATGTACGCCTTCGTGATCACAAATTGGCAAGAACAGGAAAATTACGAGCACCTTAAAAAGAGCGATTCTCTGAGCCACGTATAAAATGATAATCGTTATGTTTACACCTATGTCAAATTAATCATAATGAATGTAAACAGAGGAGTTTGCATATGAGAGAGAGAGAGAGAGAGAGAGTAGCTTCACTTCATATTAATACTTTTCTTCCTCTAAGACCCAGTAATAAATTCTTTCCATATAGTAGTGAATTCGTAACTTACAGCAATTATTCATAATTAACTGAACTTTTCCCAAAGGAATCACGAAGCAGTATGCATTTTTATTCACTCATCAAAGTTTCTAGTGTAACTTTACTGTCAAGCTGGCATGAGTGACCGATGAAGAGGAAACTGGAAACTGGGATGGAATGGGGGAAGTTGGTCAAAAGATTTTTTTTTAAAAAATATTTGGCGTATGCAAGATGATTGTGCTAAATCAGAATTTAGGAAAATATAAAATTCTTTTTGCTATTCTGCATGTTGGAAAAGAACGCAAATAGAGTTTTGAACATTTGTTTTCTTGCGAATGAAAGGTTACCGTCTACAGCAGAGGTCTCAAACACGCGACCCGCCAAGTCATATCATGTGACCCGCAAAATAATTGGAGTCACAAGGTGTCATGAGAGATAACAAAGGTGATGCGGCTCTTGGGTCATCGAAAATGGTCTCATGCTGCCCCAAGGGTGGTTTGAGTTTGAGACCCCTGGTCTATAGTAAGCAGATTTAACTGACTAATCAGAAAACTTGTTACCTGACAAAATCTATTTTTAAGTGACCTTTGTCTTGGTAGGGTTCTTTCTCGGGCACAAAAAACAAACATAATATGTATCAAATCGATTCACGGCAACTTAAATTATTTACCGGAAATGAAATGTAATGTAATGATTTGGGAAACAATACCGAGTTTCCTCTGATCTTTTCATACCATTTATGGATATTTGGACATTTATGTTGGTTTGTCAGTGTAAATGTCCATACACGTGACACAGGGTTAGAAAGGTCATAGGAAACTCTGACAAGAAGATCAGTAGCTCTCGGTCAAAGTCGCTTTAACAAAAAGAAAATAGATTTTGCCTCTGTATTTCACATCCGTTTACATTTATACATGCACACGTATTAAAAATATCATGTAATGATAACTTTTCAACAATGTACAAACTGTTATACTTAAAACACAACGGTCAATTGTTTAGAGCTCCATATAATTCCATGACAATGTAATTCCTTTTAATTCCGTGACAATGTAATTCCTTATTTTTAATGTTTGGAATAAATGTAACTTTGGAGATAACAATGAAAAATTGCACGAAATTTAATGATAATGACATTTTTTCAGAAGTTGAATTTATTAACTTTACAGCCTTACAATGAGAAACTACTCGAAATTTGTTGACCAGATTTATCTGATGTTATTTATGATAAGCGGACAAAATTTGGAATTTCAGATATTTTTACCATTACAGTATCTCTGTAAATTTGGGAATCTACAGAGTGATTTCTAGTAAAAATCTTAAATGTTTACTTGAAATACTTTGAGGATTCAAGGCCATGCTTTTGTGGTTTGCTTCGTTTTAGAATTCCTGCAAATCGTACGGCTTAAATTGCACCTCATTACGATTGTTGAGTTTGAAGTAAGTGTGAAATTTGTACTTGAAAGCATCAACGAATTTAAGGTTTAGATATCTGGTCCCAGAAAACGGATTCCAACTGGAGCGAAAACAATAATTGTAAAATACGTACAGAAAGCGTCGGTGAAGGCCGAAAAAGCAAACTATGTCTAATGGACTCTAATTATCATTAAAGTATCTAGTTTAATTTTCAAGTAATCCTTGAAATATACTCCCTTCTATTTAATTTAACGTCCTTTCGGGCAAATTAAGGCATTTGTTTCTCTACCTTTTTGAGATAATGCACGTAGATACCAACTGCACGTTGATACCAATATTATTCACAGAGTTAGAAAGCATATGCATATGCTTGTTGATGAAGGGTCCACATGATGAACAGCCCAACAACATTGAAAGTCCATGACCAGAGTTTGAAATTCCTAAGATGCACAGGAGGGACCTAGAGTGATAGCTGGTGCTTATCGATTGATCGAGAGAGAGAGAGAGAGAGATTAGTGCCAACCGTATGTTTGAGTGGAAGGACAGTTTGGATGACCGCCTACAAAATCATTATAAAATTATAAATCACTAATTATTTGAGAAATAGCTAAAACATGTGAAGCGATTTCGTACTCAGCAATTATAAAACAAACATAAAATTAGGGAAGAAACGAAGTTTTCGTGTATACCTCTAGATTCTTCAAGGTTAATTGACTGTCTGTGCCATAAAGGGGCTCTATTTTTAAGACGGATAAGTATCAATACTGATTTTCAATCAAGGTCGTTTTACTAGATTTTAAAGAATCCCCTTTCTTTGCGGAGAATTTACTAACGTATTGCTAACAGCCAGGACTTTAAACTGTCATTTTAAACAGTTATGCCAGGCTGGGAGTTAACTTTATGATATACATGTAGTAAATTCAATAAAGAAACAAGAGAAGAATGTTTCAGTTTTAGAGTATTTCCGTGCAGTTTTGACTTTGTTGTAACATACTGTGTGCACGATTCCTGAAGTGGATGTGAGCTGTAAAGAAACTAACGTTTTTAAAATAAAACATATGCAAGTTAGTTTTTGATGTTACAGTTTTATAATTTATAACAGCTAGCAAAACTCTGCAAATGTAAAGGGTAAGGGTTACATGTGAACTTTATAAACGCAGACAAAATTAAAACTTTCCCGAAACCTCAAAAGCTTATAGATTCATTATTAAATTATTTAAAGATAATTCATTTACTTGCCCAAGAGCTTTGGAAACAAGTATGTGTTTCTCAGTTTACCATAAAATAAGGGAATATGCTGTATATTAAATACTAGATGCTGTATAATCCCTCCTCATGACCATCCCGGTGCTAAGACAATTCCCACTTTACCGACTGAAAATCTGAAGAACAAAGTTTTGTTTATTTTATTATTCTAATGTTGTACAACCCCGAATTATGACCAGTCGGTTCTCGTATTAAGACCAAATAGTATCATATTCCCCATTAGTATCGACGGAAAGTGGAAAATCCCTAATCTGCGCATCACGTGACTTTTATCGTGGCTTGGAGACCAAAGACTACGTGATCTCCATCATCATTCGAAAATTCTTTCACAGCAGTGAAGATAAACTGGAACACACTGACGTAATAGAAAGTATAGCTTCCAAAGTTAAGTGTCACGCAAATAGGACATTTCGCACTGATCGACCTAGTTACACGCGTATCTTCTCAAGACCGAGTTCAAGTCGAAAAGCCGCTATTGTAATTGCAATTTATTTCAAATTTATCTTCTAATTATTATTTATGAATGGTAAATCAATGGATAAGAGTGGACGTATTTTTTCCTATTCATATTTGTATTATTATGCAAGCTATCTGCAATCCACAATTCGGATCACACACACACACACACACACACACACACACACACACATACATACATACATACATTTTGTTGTAGTCCAGCTAATGGTCGTAATAGCGCATGTTCACTGTAGGTGATACCACTGGGTGGCACACATTGATTATCTTTGAGTGTCAGGTATACTAAGTACCTTAGGGATGCAGATTAAAGGAAAATGGACAATTTTGATTTGCTTCGTAATGGATGGAGAGCATGGAAATCCTAGGTTTAAATTCCAAATTCGCATGGCAGTATCTGTGGTGGTGTTATTTCTAATGGAGTCTCGGTGGTGTAATGCAGGGCTAATTGTATCACACAAAAATTCAATGGTATCTTAATTGAATACTACAACTATTATACGTTGAAATGCTACCACTTACTTATGTAAATAATTCAGTAGATATAAAGATTTTACGTCACAAATGTACGCTTGTAAACGTGACACAGTATCAAAAGAGCAAACAGTGTCGGATTTTCATTAATAATTCGTCATTTTGTCGTAATCTTTACGAATAAATTAACAATATTTTAATAGCCTACATTTTTCTGTACCCCTCTTCATGATACGCCGTTGAGACCGATGTGAAATGAAACTGGTACGTATTATGCAGGATGAAAGTTCAAAGCAACTATTCTAGTTTGCTCATTTTTTTTTACTCATTTATCCTGCACGTATGTCAAGTGATCCTATAAAACGAAGAAAATAGGACTAGGTATTGGGTTTACATTTTATTTCTCAACATTATCTTGCTGTGTCTTCATTAACATTATCTCTGAATTGCGACCAAATATTAATATAAGCATTGCAGATGGTATGAGATGAGACATCGATATCCTCATTGAAATTATTGCAGAAAAGACATGTCCGTATGTTTGCATACTCTTGTAAGAGCGCAATGCCATATACCTCCTATTATACTATGTTAAGTGGTACAACAGCTGCCTCGCTTGGCGTTCAGCATTAAGAGGTTAGTGTTAGGACTGGTCGGCCTGGTGTCAAAATAATGTGACTGGGTGGGACATCATGCTACATGTCTGCGGCATGATGCCCCAGTGCTAGACATCAACTGGCACATTGCAGACATCGTAGCGATATGACTGAAAAATTGTTAAAACTATGTTAAAAATGAAAATCACATCACATCACATACTATGTTAAGACTCAAGAGTCCAAATATTTGGATATAATGCGGGAAGAACTGTTGAAGTGTTCAACGATTGAAAGATTATAATACACTCTCAGGAAAATCCGATTAATGTTTAGGACCATTGGAAGGAGAGTTCCACGACAGGTGTTGTACTTTTCATCTAGGTCAGAGCATTATGTTTACAGTAATCTCATTTAGATGCAGTGGCGTCACTCGGGTTGGTGTCACCCAGTGCGGTAGCTCATGGTGTCACCCCCATGGTCCTCCTTCCGTAACAGACCATACAGAATCCTTAGTAATGTCATTTTGGTGTCACCCCCTCTGATGGTGTCACCCGGTGCAGTCCGCACCCCCCGCATCCCCCTAGCGACGCTACTGCTGTGCCTGCAAGTCATGTATTTAATTATGATCGGTTATCCGCTTATGAAATCCGACTAGACCGAGCAGTGTGTGCTCTGTAAAATTTGCAATTTTTCATTTTGGTGTCAACCCTCTGAGATGGTGTCACCCGGTGCGGTCCGCACCCCCCGCACCCCACTAGCGACGCCACTGTTTAGATGTCTGTATGCATGTCTTTCAGTGTGCCTGTCTATCAGTAGCGAACTAAGGGTAAATGGCGCCCTGGAGGACAGTGGTGTGAATTCTGCCCAGGACGACGATCATGGCCCAAGGGCCAGAAAACGAGGCCTGATAGGCCGAAGCCGGGGAAGAGTTTTTAGAGGGGGCATGTGCCTCCGACCCATCCCACCAGCTAGAGTGTTTGGGGGAGCGTTATGAGCTATCCAAGCGGACCCGTGACCGCCAGCGATTTGCATGCAATTTAATGCCATTTGGCGGCTTTTTTTTTTCTTCCTGGAATCTAAATTCACATAAGACAATCAAACATGTGTGTCTTTCATTTCCATATTAGACCCATTAATTTCACCTCAAACATTTCATTTCCACGTTAGACCCATTAATTTCACCTCAAACATATTACTGTTAAGCAAATACAGAAACCAGAACTTTTAACAAAATCTATTTATTTATGGGCTGTTTGATTTTAAAAAATAACTAGAGATATTTCTATAAAACAACTTATAAACGATAAGTTTTCCGAGCTTTGAACATTGCGAACTGCACAATGAATAGTGGTAGTCTGACGGATTCGAAGATAGACGTCTTTTTTTAACTCATATGTGCATAGGCGATAGTATTGATCGATGTTTGGATCCCTCTCACACGCTGTGATGTGAAATAGGATTAGGGGGTGGGGTGGGGGTGGGCGTCGATGGATAGAGTAGCAGTTTGTTCATGAAGAACAAGCTGGCATCAGAAAAAGTTTGCAAATTCTTGTTAAACTGTTGCGTTATGTAATTTATAACAAAGAGTAACAAATTTATAAAACATTTTTTTTTTCGAAGAAAATTGTATCAGCTGTTTTGGCGCTGCAAGACCTCTGGCGCCCGGAGCAACCACTCAGTCCCCCCCCCCCCCCCGTTAGTGCGCTACTGCTGTCTATCAATTTATCTGTCTGACTGTATACCAGTCAATAAGCATGTATGCGTGCGTGCAAACATGTATGTATGTATGTATGTATGTATGTATGTATGTAGAAGCGAACGACATCTTCCATTAAAAAGACTTTCTTTTACCCACAGAGGACCTAACAGAGCGCAGGAAGACTGGTCTACGGCGACTCCGGATTCTTTGTGTTGTACAACTGATCGTGTCCTTCATATCGTTCGATGTCGGTATCGGGACTCTAGTTGTTGCCTGGCCAAACAGAGCATTTCCATATGTTTCCGGGGGTCCAATATTTTCCGGTGTTCTAGTAAGTACGACATAACTATTTAACAATCAAGTTACAGTTTTCACACTGATATTCCTGACACGAAATGTAACGCGTTGTATTGGTAAGTTACTTACAAAAAGTGGACTGGGAATTCCAAAGACCATAGAAACATTAACATTGATCGGTGCCTGTTAGATCGGGTTATTGTAAGTCGATCTAAATTTGATCAGCATGGGGATGGGCGTGGTAGGTGGGATCGGTTTTGGTTATATAATTAGAGCTTTATTCACATTGTACTAAGAATTTGGTTATATCACATCGGTAGCTCTGCAGTACCCGAGGGCCGCGCTGGAAACACCTTAAATATGTGATATGACAGATGGGAAGACAAATGCGCTCACCGACAGACAGACGAAAAAGTGCAGAGGGAACAACTGAAACAATTTACATTAACAAGACAGGTATTCGAATGCACAAACGTCTAGCTGGTTTGACTTGTAACGGACGAAACATCAACTGCTCAGCTTTTGGCATGGATTCAGGTGGAAATGTACGATACTACGATACACTTGGCAGTGACATTAATGATCAAGGTACCACGATAACAAGTTAAACAATCTTGTTCTTATAGACATCCATTGCAGCACTTTATAAGTAATAGGAAAGGGCCTAAATTGTTGTTAAAGAAATAAAATCCATTGGAGGGTGTCGAATATCGTTAGAGTCTATGTTAGTCCATGTACACTCGAGGACTGGAAATTGTAAGTCTTTTTTGAAATAATAAAAAGTACTAAAACAATCAATAATGTGGAATACTAAAGTTAAGCATTTCAAGGAAGGTACTTTCAGAAAAGTATGCATTTCTACTGTTCGCTCGATCGTATTTGAAGTTTGAGCCTTACAATCTTCTTAATACAGGTTTTTGTTGGTGCATTGCTGGGTTATTGGGCCAGTAACGAAGGTCTCCAAAGCAGGACTGATTCTTCTTTCACCAGCAAGGTTAAATGCTTGGTAAGAATCATCTCTTACTGTCTCTTCTTGTAGCATAAGAACTGTCATCTGGGGTTCTACATAAATGGGATTTTTCTTCTACTTAAGATACTTTCAAATTATCTAGCTATAATGTGCTTCCCTTTAACATTGTTTTCGTTTTCTTACTCCCCCACCTCCACATAGATTGGACAGCCGTCCCATGACAGTGTTGGATAACCAACGTATTCTAATCAAGATCACACAAAAAGAAAACAAGTTCTGGAGTGGATAGAGGAATAAACATGTAACAATGTTTTACACATTTATGAGAATTTCAGTATATTGAGAGAGAGAGAGAAAAAGAAAGAGAGAGAGAGAAAGAACAGAAATGAGCTGATATAAACTTTGTTTTTGCATTAATATCATTTGACATTTTCTTTAAGTCAAATATCACCTTATCATCCTCTACTTTGTAAAATAAATTCCAAATTATACATTATCGGTAGAAATTGGATTGCATTTTAAAAGGCCATTCGTTGCATTTTCGATAAACGTTGGACAATATTACATTGAAAAACTGAGGCGAGTCACAGTTTCTATTTGATTTCTACAGAATATGCAATTACTGTCATTTCTAATTCCAACTTTTGGCACGTAATTGCTTGTAAAAAGTATCCTGTTAAAAAGTATATATTGAAACCATCTCGATTAGGTAATATATCTAGTTTTGTTTGCTAAATTGATTGATTGATTGTTTCTTTATTTCTTAAGTGTAGAAAATAATTTGACCATTTTACCGGGACTAATTACTAGGGGTGAATCGATACACCTGTGCCACGTATCGATACGATTCACGCACGATACGCAGCCTGCGATACGATACATTTAGATACACGTATGAACTTGATGGTCTTTCCATCTTTGGAAGGTAGATGGTGCCGTTTCATGCAGACACTCTGGTCCGGTTTCCATCATGCAGATGACAAAATAGACATATAGTTATCATATACGTTATATAATATGCAATTCTTATTGACGAGAAGATGACAACAATACTTTCATACAGACTACCTGTTTGTTGCAGTGAGTTTTATCCAACGTTTTAGGCCATTAAATGGTGGCTCCATTTAACATCCATGTTTTGTACAATATAAATGATTTGAAAACATCTTATTACCAATTCCGTGTGTCGGTTACACTTGGAATGCATTACAATATCTTCAAAACAAGAAATAATCCAATTTCCTAGTGCAAAGAAAATCTCATTTAGAACAAATCCGGGCACTGGAGTAAAGTTGAATACCAGCAAAATCTGTCACATTTTACTTTCTGCTGATGCAAAAGACTGCTGCAGCCACGTGTACTTTTTATTTATTTCATCAGTGCCTTCATTCACTGATTAAATATCTCTGCATAAAAAAATACATATTTGTTCCCCATGTACAATTTAATGAGATGATGATGACAGGATTTTATCTTAAGGGAGACTCCCCCCCCCCATCAAAAAAAGGGGGGGGGGAAGAAACGGTCATAGGTCAATATTTATCTAAACTTTAATATCTGTCAAATATCTGTCTCTCTTTCTATTCCACTCTCTTATAGCTCTGCTGAAATCAACATCTTTGACAGATGTCACCTCTAGTAAGCTTTATCTGTTAATTAATTCTGAGCGTACACTGCTCCGTTTCTTTGTATCAATATTGTTCTGTGCTTATTTCTGAAGGGGCATGTACATAGCTAGCTTTGTCAGCATGAATATATTGGGAAACTAATCTTTGTGACTTTTCGTACAATTTTCCAGAGTTCATACATATTATCTTTTGAACACATCTGCTCCAAAATAAGATTTTTCACTAACTTCCTCTGTAAAATCAGTAGTTTACTGACTACTATACCAAATGTGTTATCTGCTCCATAATGCTGTATTTAGCCCATCAATGCTTGTGAAAACAAAGGTATTAAAATAAATATCTTTACTTATTAATTGAATTTTTTACCCTTATTTCAATTTATCTTAACTCTGATAAAGATACATGTATATGGTTTTGTAGCATATAATTCGCAGGGCGATATTGATTAATTAAAAAAAATGAAAATTGCATTATACTTTTAAATTGTCTGTATTTTAATCTGGCTCAGTATTCTGCCCTTTGTACGTTTAATTTCGAAATACCACTGAAAGGGTCATGTCGTCTATTTTTTGACCATCCATCATGTGCTTCTGACTCTTATTTAACACCAAAATCACTCACTGGTATCTCCATTAACGCTTTCCCAGCTTCAATAATCTGATACACTTTATAACTTTAAAAATTGTTGTCATCATAACTATCATCAGCAAAGTATTTGCCGAATGAAATTGCAATGAACCATGCCGGGAATCAGACATTTTTGGATTTTCTAGGTAGCCCGTATTTTAAACAAGCATTTGTAAATCTTTCTTCATGAATGGTTCAAATTACGTCTTAATACTTATTCCTGGGCACGTTGCTAATCTAATTTAGTTTCACAACCACTCATGCCGTGCTTGAAGAACACATATGTGGAACAGTTGCTATCCGAAACACAGCTGTCGTGACAAGAACGGTTAAATAAAAATATATGCTTCGCCGAGCACATTTTCGTATGTTGGACTTTTAACAAATTTGCGGAGTTCTCGCGTTTCACTGTAATCCAAACGCGCGAAATCGTATAAATTTTGCGCGATTAGCGCAATGGCACACACTGACAGCATCTCCGCTTATGTACTTGACATATCTAATGACCTTCCCGCAAAATCTCTCTCTTGCTTTGCCAATACTTCCTGTTTGTCACGCAGAACATAAGCTACATTGATTTCTGATTGGTAGTTATTGTTTAACCTGGACCGGAAAAGCAATAACCACAAATGAGAATTCAGTGTAACATATTTCACCGTGCAGTATATCGGAAGCGTGGCTTTCAAATCGTCCAAAGGAGTCAAGATACAATTCAAAGTATAAACTTCGCGTGAAAGTGATTATTAAATGATGAGTAAAGTACTTCATTATGCATGTGGAACACGTTTGGAATGTATAGTATATGCTGAACATACTTCTGTGTGAAGATAATTAGCATGAAATGGGTGTGTGTGTGTACCAGATTACGAACCATGTCACAGTGTTAACATATAGACGGCGGGTGAGTATTCTCAAATAGACACGAGTGCCTGTGACTGCAAATGCCGTTTCAGATGGATTATATCTTTACAGAATAACAAGGGGGGGGGGGGGGCCGAGTGGTCTAAAGCGCTCTCCGTTACGGATCACTGCCATCTCACCTCTGTCTGCGTAGGTTCGAGTCTCGGATTCGGCTAATGTGGGTATGTGAGAAAGCTTGCCAGTAGCTTCTCGTGGGTCGGTGGTTCTTTACGGGGTTTTCCCGGGTTCTCCCTCCACCATTAATACTGGCCGCCATGCATAGCCTGTCATGTGCTGAAAAATGGCGTTAAACCCTACAACAACATCAATAACAACAGAATAACAAGGTAACTAATAATAATTATTCATGACTGCTAAAGACTAAACTAACATGCATACGGTAAGTATCATTTTGTATCGATTTTCCGTGTCTTGTATCGATATGTGTATCGTTTCAGCTTAAGTTTCGATGCATCATCGATGAATCGTTTCATTCTTATTAATTACATGTATTGCGGAGTCACTTGTCTGGATGCAAAATGAATTCCACCAAACTAACAAGTTTCACTATGCAAAATGGTTAAGCTTTCAAAAGACACACTATATGTCTTTCTTTATTAACTTGTTATTTAATAGTAAAGATATTCGAGCAGAAAATTTAAAGCTAAGATGATACTAAATATTCCAGGGAAAGTTTAGATGAGGAAACTTTAAGGAAAAATGGTCACAATATGTTTTTGGGGAGGCAAAAGGAGAATATAATGATACCATATCTTAAAGATAGAATAAACCATATCTGTCTGTTCAAATAATGGTGGGAGGACATAGCGATATTATAGTGTCTCCCTCGTTGGTAAATTCCCACGACTTTTGCAGCATTTGAGATTGGTGTATTTTGCCTCAATGTGATTTAAAGAGCTGTAGAATATGGTACAACGATCTTCATATTATTAAAAAAGAAAGGAAAATTCCTGGATTCAGTGCTAGGGAGGAGGCTTGTGTGGGTAATGTGGGGGATGGGTCTTTATAGATAATCGTTGATTACATGCAGGAAATACTAATTTGTTGGATCTGGATCTCTCTCTCTCTCTCTCTCGCGTTATAACATGATGTCCAATTTTCAGATAATTGCTCATTATACAACTTCCTTTATGTTAATCTATTTGCTTTTTTCAGATTATTGTAGCATACACTTTTCGTATGATGTGATTTTTCAATAAATATAACTTACCATTTCAGATAATTACTCATTACGCTCTGTGCATCACGTGCATCAGCCTCTCCATCCTGAGTACCGGGTACGCTCTCTGGAGTTTGTTGGGCTGCGTTAATGATGACGCTAGGAACCCGTGGCATGAATACTGTTTCCCCAATTACCATGGAAACATTGTCATGGCCATCTTTGGCATGGTAATTGGTCTGATACTGGCCATAACTTGCATTGTTGGGTCAGTTTTCTTTTGCTGCTACGGCAGGGCGTATGGGTTTAGATCCCGTAACGAGAAAATCATTCAGGCTAAGATGCAAGAATTGGCTCAAAACAACCAAATTCAGCAGTGGAGCTGTCAAGTTCAAGGTCATTTCTAAGGCTGCCTTCTAAACGCTGTGCGAATGCATATCACCATGTCTTGAAACAAAATGATAAAATGATTTCATTCACTAATATGTTGTATAGTCTATATTTTCTTTCATGAGTGATTCATTTATTAAAATATTTAATTATTTTTGTAAAAAGTTTTGTAAATCACACGAGTATATTTTTTCTTTGAAATGGTTTTGTTTAATTAGGGCTCAGCATCAGGATGCAGAAGCTTTACCTTTCCGTCCGTATGCCCGTCAGTGCGTTGGCATTCTTGTTATCACCAAATCTCTGTAACCCTTTAAATGGATGCCACTTGGAAATTGAATTTCTTATTACATGAATATGCGTCTTTTAAATGTTTCTTCTTTTCATGTTTAATTTTTGCCGAGTTATTGTCCTTTTTCCATCTGTTTTAAGTCTCCGCTATAAGAGATTCTTGTAGAAAGCAATTCTCAAGAACTATTTAATATTCTCAGATGAATTATGGTATTCCATCGGGTTATAGGTATAGTAAGGCCTTTTATTGGTTTTGTCTCATCAAATCTATTGTTCGCAAAGTGATGTCCCTTGGCAGTTAACTTCATACCTTCACACTGGTTATTGCTAGCAACTGGCACAACTCAGGAAGCATTCGACATACTCTATTGTAACTTGGTAAAACATCTTTTAGAGCTAGATATATCTACCCTAGTCTTCGGTATTTTGGACAGTTATGGCCCTTACCAACCGGCTTCATATTCTTGCTTTAAATGTTGCTTGTAATCGGCTTAGCTCAAATCTTGATGCATCTTTTGTAGATTTTGTCTCCTCTGCTCGCTTTTGGACAGAGTTATGACCCCTGCTGATGACCTCTCTTTCCACGAGATGTTGCTGGTACTGATTTGTCCCTGAAGAAGTTGAATTTGATTTTAAGCATTCCACGCTATGATTTATAGTTGTCATGGCTTCTCATCTCCTAATTTTGGTTTCCCGAAACAATTTCCTCAGTTTTTAGGCCCAACGGAGCAAATATATAGTGAACAGTACCCTTTGTGATGAACCAATCGCTAATCACTCTCGTTTACGCATTGATTCTCATGCTATTAGATCATGTTGTAGTGCAAAGAAAAAGACGTTATTTTATTTCTTATCTTAACATAGTTGTTTTTTTAGTTTAACATATTTGTTATCTCATATAAAGTTCGAAACATATATATATATATATATATATATATATATATATATATATATATATATATATATATATATATATATATATATATATATATATATATATATATAATATTGAGTTAACCATGGTAGAATTATTGGGAAATATTTCATTTTCACGTAAATTTATATGCTTTCTGTAATTATTATTATTATTATTTGTTTATTTTTATACATCATTTCTTACTATTATTATTAGCGGGGCCCCGAGTGGCCGAGTGGTCTAAAGCGCTGTCCGTTACGGATCACTGCCATCTCACCTCTGTCTGCGTGGGTTCGAGTCCAAGGCTCGGCTAGCGTGGGTACGTGTGAAAGCCTGCCAGTAGCTTCTCGTGGGTCGATGGTTCTTCCCTGGGTTTTTCAGGGTTCTTCCTCCACCATTAATACTGGCCGACATGTATAGCCTATCGTGTGCTGAAAAATGGCGTTAAACACTACAACAACAGCAACAACATTTTTATTAGCAGTAGTAGTAGTAGTACTAGATAAAAATAATAATATCGTGATTAACTATTTATTTTGTGATTTCTATAAAGCATGGCTAGTGTTTGTTTCATTTGAACATATTTTATTTGCCAGTTACATTTGGAGTGGCTGAATTGTTGCTGAATGCCTGCTGACAAAATAGGCTGCAATAGATACCCATGCCTAATTTTTTGTGAAATTGCACTATATCAAATTAAATTATTACTAGTTTTGACAGTTTATAATATTGTAATAATTACCATTATTTAAATACCAATGGTTTTTGCAACAACTCAATAGTCTAAAACTCCTTATCGATTACATAAGCTTACTTTACTGACCATGATTAGTTTTTTGTGTAAACTTAAAGGCAACTAAAATCTGACAGACCTACGTCACTTCTAACTGAGTTTCTAGTAGTGCTAGACATGTATACCATATTGTAGTGTTCTCAATGATATACTGTCAAAACATAATCTGAAAATATATCATGTCTGTGTCTCAATAAAAAATGTCTCTTGGTTGTTTTTTTTAAAATTAAAAAAGTCCTTCATTAACGTTATTGAGTACACCACAACCTACCATATGTATCCATGTAAAATATGGACCCAAGTTTTAACACCGTTGATTCAGATATGCCGTCTTATAATGAGCGAGCAGATAGGATATATGGTATTCTCACTAAACCATCAGTAGAAAAATGAACGTGGAACATATACCAGGAGGATGAAAGAGTGGGCGGGAGTGAAATAGAAGTTTAACTATTTTCAGACAAAGCTAAGTCCCATACGACCGTTATTACTCTTATAAATCTATCAGCAAAGTGAAAGTAATGAAATGGTTAGAAATATGCACACTATACACACAAACATACGTATATTCTATTATACGTGAAAGTTAAAGGCGATTAAAGGGTAGTGGTGCTGTGCTCACACATACATGTAAACATCATTTGGGTTTAAGTTAAGGATGTGAAAGAAGTACAAAACATTCAAAAGAAATACTGACACTAACTGAATAATACCTTTGTTTCTGAGACAAGTGGATGTCCCTGAAAAGGACCGTTTACGTTGTTAAGTCAAAATTTACAACACCGATGCGCTTTGCTTCCTCGCAAGATTCTCCTCACTGCAGGTCCATAGAGTGGACACCCTAGCCTATCAATGTACACTCTTCCCTTCCAGATAACAGTGTCTGTGATCTTGGTAATATCCCATTATAACTTGAAATACGCCGATGTCTGTGATATCGGTGATAGCCCATTATAACTTGAAAAACGCTGATGTCTGTGATCTTGGTGATAGCCCATGATGGCTTGATATACGCTGATGCGCTGTTCGTCCTCGCAAGCTTCTTCTCACTGCAAGTCCATTGAGTAGGTACCCTTGCCTATCAATGTAGACTCTTCCATTTAAGAAAGCAATGTCTATGATCTTGGTGACAGACCATGATGATTTTAGATACGTAAGAGTCTCCATCGAACATCGTGCTTGAAATGATAGTAGATGACCTTATGTTGATTCACATCTTGATTTCTGTTGAGAATGCATGACGCAAGGCCGAACACGTCTCAGTGGAAATGCAAACGACACATTGTCTATAGGCCAGTCGAAACCTAGTTGGAGATCCCAACAATCAAAACGCTTGTGACATCTTCCAATCAATGGGCGAGTTACGATATTTTTGAAATTAGTAAAGTATAAAAACATGGTGAAAATGAAGACATTGTTTTGGGGTGTGACTGGAGGGATACTTCTCACCCCGTGAGTGATAATACGACTACAGCAGCGAATGACAGAACATGGCTTTGACTTTGGATTGGGATTTTTCAATAGTTTGTGCTGGTACCACCTTCTCCATATTGCCTGCGAATGACTGGGTCTAGCACAGAAAAAACACACGACACAATCAAATAAATGAGTTGTTTATTTATAATGCAAATTAATGATAGACTGAATCTGTTGTTGTTGTTGTTGTTGTAGGGTATAACGCCATATTTCAGCACACGATAGGCCATACATGACGGCCAGTATTAATGGTGGAGGAAGAACTCGGGAAAACCCCGGAAAGAACCACCGACCCACGAGAAGCTACTGGCAAGCTTTCTCACATACCCACATTAGCCGAATCCGAGACTCGAACCCACGCAGACAGAGGTGAGATGGCAGTGATCCGTAACGAAGAGCGCTTTAGACGACTCGGCCACTCGGGACCCCCAACTGAATCTGTAATATACTGTATTCAACCTAAGATACACTAAAGTATAACTAAAGAAAACTCGACACTACTCCTGCGTACAATGTTCAAAAAAGGATGAAACAAAATGGTGTCTTTCCTCCAAGAATTTTACTCGAGCATCGACTTTCAATAATTAATTAATCAACCATGATCTCGTAAAACAACGGATACAATCAATGTATGGCATTTATCAAAAGATGCGATTAATATATGGTTTTATCAATATATATGACCACAGTATGGGATTATGATGAACAGGTATGATCTTTGTATGGAATCATTAACAAATATGATCATTTCATTGTTGATCAACAAGTATGACATGGAGGTACATTAAACTGACACACATATAACTACACTGACTTTTATTTTCAAACTCAAAACAACACACACACACACACACACACACACACACACACACACACACATAATATATATAACTGTCAAATATTTATTTAGAAACGTATTGCGAACTATTTTATATATTCTTCATGTGAAGTATAATATCCTTATATTTCCGTGTGTATATTAGATTTCCCATCAAGCCATGCAACGCTTGACTGTGTGTGCCTACAGATAAGCCTGCAAGATCTGAAACGAGCATTTTGTGAGCTAGAACAAATAAATAGAAACTACATTATATGTTAGACAAGGGGCCCCGGGTGTCCGAGTTGTCTAAGGCGCACGCCTTTAACTATCACTGCCATCTCTCATCATCTGTGCTTGTGGTTTCGAGACTAGGGTATACGAGAAAACTTACCAAAAGTTTCTCATTGGTCGGTGATTCTTACTGGGGTTTTCCTGGGTTCTTCCTCCACCAGTTATACTGGCCGCCATGTATTGCCTATCATGCGCTGAAAAATGGCGTTAAACCTCCAAACAACAAAAGCAACATGTCTGATGTGGACATGAAGTTTTGCATGAAGAAATTTGAATCGACGCCGTCGATCCTAAGTACACAAGTTCTAAGCATGAGAAAATAGAAACACAAGCAATTGAAATTATTACTGTATTATCACGTTTAACAGAAGGATGTCATATGAAATTAACAATAAGTGACTAATATATTTTATACCGTTTAATTTTAGCTTTCATCAGTTCTAAGTTGGAAAACGTTCTATAATAAGCAACGGTACGATACTCAACCTGCAGATAATTGTAAGAACGATAATTTAAATTAAGACCTCTTACTGCAACCTTATGTATTCTCTCCCTTATTATTTACGTTTCTAGAGAAACTAGTTTTAAAGAATGCAAGACAGTTTTGAAATACGAACACGGTATATTCAAGTTATAAAGGATGCAAAATCTATCTCAGTCGAAATTATGATAAACATAAGTAAAGCTTTAAGAATGCTAAATTGCTATTTTATATATTTTTTCCTATATGCTTGACTTTTCTGTGTTCTGCTGGTGTTGCTCTGTGATATATACTTGTTTTTGTGATGCGTATGTACAAAGGTGTCACTGACAGAAGCGGCGTCGGTCTTAGGGTTGTGCGGGTCCGGTGCGAAATAAGGACAATGGTCCCCAAAATATAATTTATATATAAATACTATAACACTACGTCACTAGCATCATACTTAATAACTAGAATTAATCAACTCCCCTGTGATAATTTATTTGCGAGAGAATCATCTCTATTTTGAACATAAAACAGAGAAAATTTTACTTTTGAAAGGCAGATTTATTAAGAATAAATGTTTTTAAAAAAAAGTTCGGTACACCATCCCCCTGCTTGAGGGGACCGGTAAGATCGCTCCTTTCGCACTTCTGTGAAGTGTTTTCAGAACAAGTGACGTCATACACAAACTTTTCAACATGAGGTCATCAGGTCGAAAGCATGCCAAGAGAAGTATCAGGGAACGTTGAATTGCAATCTGGTATGCATACTTTGTTAAAATAACTATTATTTGAAAACTATTATTTGAAAAAGTAATGACAGTATAGCATGTTTCTGAAAAAGTGAAAGTAAGTATTAAAGTGTGTCAAATCCAAGGAGTCAAGGATTTAATTTGCCAAGCAACTCGTTGACCAATAAAAGCAACGTTGTTGTCTAGGATTGGTCATTTTAAGAGGACGGTCCAGTATGAGCATTGTATTTATTAAATTAATGCATAGTATTCACACTTCATAATTTGAAAACTGGGCAATCTAAATTTAAATTTTGTTGAAACGGTATGACCTAAGGTGCTATTAGGATAAGAATTTTTCAGTAAAATCATTAGGCTTGAATTTTTCTCTAAATTGTATTGAAAATAATTTGTTTCACTAATTTATATTGAAATCAATTTTATTTATTTCTGTACGACAGGTGTGTATTACTTTAATAAAGATTGTGCTTTTATGTGCAGTTGTAACAATCTCTTGCACTATATAACAGTTCTTATCTATTATAAGTCAGCCAGTTTTGTGCTGAGCAAGGAAATTCATTTTTGCTGAGTATACCAGAAAAATTCCAGGTGGGTTTTAAAAAAAATATAAACTGTTACAGCAGATTTTCTGTCTGATGACGTACACAGAGAATATCAGTGGGAGCGACAGGGGCCTCTTTTTGATTCAAGATGACTGAACGTAATAAGTAGCTAGACGAATGTCCATATTTGGCCTTGAGGATACGTCCAAAATTGCGTGTAATTTGAGAACAAGCTTTGCGCAAATCAGTTCATTTGTCGCGAATCAGGAGGGGTTGTCTTTCTTACAGGTAAGCATTTGTCTGTGTTCGTAGACTTTCTTTAGGGTATAATGGCCTTTTAATGTTCAAGATTTGAATGCGAACCCTTCGTACCTCTCGTAGCCTTCCCCAAGAATGTATACGTATCTACGAAGTTATGAGTGACACCTCTTGTTAAGAGAATCTGAAATCGAACTCAAACTCGAACTCTCTCACCATGGACAAAGACAATTCTTAAGTTATGAGTAAATCCTTCTCAAAGCAAGAAGTGAGAAGGTTATGAGGAAAATCCCCTCATAACAGTGCGATTGAAACATCAGTCATACTCCCAATGACCGCCATATTGTACTTGTTCTCTTGCTTGAATATTCAAATTTCAGTATAGTGAAAAACCGATGTATACCAGCGTACCACCATTTTAAAATGGTGGATTTGCTCGTACCGGTCCAGCATATGTGTGGTAGCTACATACAGACCGGGAACCATGAAGATACATCGTTTCTTGGACGCCATTTTAGAATCTTCAATAGGGATCACTCTATAGATACTACGTACTTCTGTGAGAGTGACACGTGTAAGGTGAGATTGTTTGCGTTTGCAACATGCACAGTGGAGAATGTTCGCATGTTTCTAAACTACTTTCATGTACTGTTGCTGAAATTTCTTTACATATTGTACTTGTTGAAACTGTACAAGATCTAAGCACACAGCTGAACATAACGGCTGCTACCATGTACTCGAAAAATCAGCCGGAATTAGTCCAAAGTACACTAACTTTAACAGTTATTAAGATAGCATAACAAAGTAGACAAAACCAGCTCAGATAGTGCAATGAATGGAATGCATGATATTTAAATAACCAGTATAACCACTGAAGTAACTCTGGGAAAAGCATTTGCTTTAAAAATCTAACCTTATGTACAATGCGCAACTGTAGAGAACCATCGTAAAACAAATATAAAAATGTGTGCAATTGCGTCATCATTTTCATATCATCACGTAAGATTTTCTCAACAAAACAATACATTAACATTGTTAACATTGATGCATTGTATGAAAATAACCAATTAAGTATATTCCGCCCTTACTTACACATCATGCCTAGTGGCAGTATTGTGTGTGAAATTACCTTTATTATGGGGAAATCGGAAGTCTTAGAACACATGAGTAAAGTGAACTTAAAATTAAAACTGTTGCATTAAGTGAAAGAAAAATATAGCAAAAATGTTTCATTTATTGTAACAGAATTAATGAAACAAATGATCACAAGGCAGATTCACTTTGTTCTGTCTACTAGGGTTAGAAAAATTAACAAACATTTTTACCTTTGACATATGTGAATCTGATCTGTTCCAGCCTTGTTCAAACTGTAAAATGTATTAGAGATATCTCAGGAATAAGTTTCACATTTTTGCTTTTAGCAAGACATACATTGGTTGCTATGTTGAGCATATGCAATGTGCATTTTCAAATAGTTAACTTTTCAAGGGGAGGGAGGACTCGGCTTGTATAGGACATTGCTACTAATTAATACTGTTCTGTGAAAAAACAAAACATGAGAAGTCTTTAAAGTGACTATTTACATGCTTACAACTTAAATGTTTCAGCTATTCAATCAATATGAAATCATACATTAATAATGCCTGGGAAAGATTTGGAAAAGCCTAGGGGTCAAAAATCAAACATGAAAAAACATAAATACTAAAAATAGGAAACTGTAGGGGAAATCACTCTAGATTACCCCCGCCCCCCCATCAGATCAAGGAGAAAATCAAAGCACTAGGTATATATTTCGGAAAAGGAGAAGAGCAAGCAAACTGTAAGGAAATGAGAGAAAAAATAGACAAACATGTGAACATCTGGGCACTTATGGAACGGGCCCAAGTGGCCAAAACATACATATATACAAATATTAATTATATACTAAAGTAAAACGACATTAATAATACAATATTGCAAAAAAATTGATAAACCCATCATTAACTATATTTGGGATTTTAAAACACATTATGTAAAAAAAGAAACTTTATATAAAGCAAGGGAAAAAGGAGGACTAACAATACCGAATCCAATGTTAATTAAGCATGCTAATATTCTAAATAGATTTTAAAAAATACAAACAAAGCCAGAATACCCGTGGGAAGGGATATATGTATATCGGTTTGGGTTTTTTATGAGAAACAGAAGAGACATCTATCAAAATAATAAACTTGTAAAAAAAACTAGAAGTACTTAGAAGATTTAGATATATTAAAGAACTACTACAGATATATAGAGATAATAAAGAGCTATAGGAACTAGATGATAAACTTACATACAAATGGATAAGGGAAATAACTACAAAAAAGTATAAAAATAAAGTAGAAGAATATAAGCTATATATTAATTGGGAAAGAGCAAGGGGGCACTGGGTTAAACTAGGCTCCCTTAAAATACAAAGCCTCTGCTTCAAATCCATGCATGATGCATAGTTGACGGGAGAGGATGCAGTGCGACGGCATATGGTCCGAGTACCGCCAAATTGTCCAGTGTAAAAAAACTATTTTCAGCAAACATGTTATTGCTCAGTGCGAGAAAAGAAAAGTAGAAAGACTAAGAGTTATAGAGAAAATTAGTAAGAACGACAGATATAGAAAAGAAAACTTACTATACTTAGATGGGAGATTTGACAAAGAAACACTATATAAAATAACTTAATATATTGTAGACACAATGAAAGCCTGTGGCCAGATCATAGTGATAGGGAAATAAAAAATAAAATAAAATAATAATAATAATAAAAGATATTAAAAAATAAAATAATTTCAATTCTTTGATTTCAATCTCAATTTAAATTTCAAACATTTAACAAGTAAATATAAAAATCTCCCAGTCATATAACTTCCTAAAACTAAATATTTGTAGAAATATCCCACACATAAATTGTTATTATGACTCTCAAATCTTCCAGTCATATAACTTCCTAAACCGGGGCCCCGAGTGGCCGAGTGGTCTAAAGCGCTCTCCGTTACAGATCACTGCCATCTCACCTCTGTCTGCGTGGGTTCGAGTCTCGGATTCAGCCTATGTGGGTATGTGAGAAAGCTTGCCAGTAGCTTCTCGTGGGTCGGTGGTTCTTTCTGGGGTTTTCCCGGGTTCTTCCTCCACCATTAATACTGGCCGCCATGTATAGCCTATCGTGTGCTGAAAAATGGCGTTAAACCCTAAAATAACAACAACAACAATAACAACTTCCTAAACCTAAATTATTATTATTATTATTATTATTATTATTATTAGTTTCATCACTCTTATTCTTATTGGGTATAGGAAATGAGAAAAACAGGGAGGGACAGGGATCCCTAATGGGGGAAGTACGAGATAATGAAGTCACGGGGCTACGTCACATGGCGCTACGCGAAGTGAACAAGCCCGTGAAAGAGTTTTGGAAATATCCCCAGGTGGGAAACTCAGGCGTACAACACAAAGAAATAACTACTCGTATATACTCTCGACCTAATTCACTCTGTTACACAGCTCCCGTACTGTATATCTATCCCCATTTAGCGGGAAATAAATATAAAAATTACCTTTTTTTTTTTTTTTAGAAACATAATCTTAAATATATAAAGGCGGACTAACTCGAGCACGGAGAAATACAGTAAATAAAGAAAGTGTGGACCCCTGCTCGAGCCCAACCGACTTAATCATATTAATTTAAGCGAAGAACGACACAGACCAACACACACATAAAACAATAGCTTCTTTTTTCTTTCAAAACCAATAGTTCACCGTTTCTTCGCCAAATTCCAAATTTGAAATAAATATTACCATTAATAAAATATAAGATTGTAAGACAACTGGATAAAATTTGAAATAACTGGCTATCCCTACAAAGAAAACTATATATAGCACACATACATATAACAATATACACAGAGCAAACACGGGATATAGGTGACCTCTAGCCAAGGTCAACTAGAAAATCAGGAATGGGACTTCGAGTAAGGTGATAGAAACCAACTCAGAAGAACCACCCTGTAGAAAACACTAGGAAATCCCACAAATACCCCGACAAAAATTATCTCAAAATAAATTTTTGATCGGAATTCTTTTCTTAAAAAAAAACATACAACACACCTGGGGGAAAACACATACATATAAACACTTTCCTTTTTTGGACAAGTGGGGGGGGGAGCTGTCTGGTGCCCCCCCCCCCCCCAAGAATTACTGTCTTGTTACATCATGTTCTTTGTAATTGCAATTAAGTTAGGGATATTCCATGTGTTTCTAATGGATGGGATATTTATACATTTAGTTCATCAACATTTCTATAATTTCTTACAATTTTCGTTCAGCACGACTTTATTCTGAGTCTGCATAAATATTTTCCATCCGTTTTAATTTTTTAAAAACATAAATCGTGCTTTCATCACCTTTGTATTCCATAATGCCAAATAACCGTTATTTTCATGAGATCACTATTATATTGTACCCATGAGCGGTACATGCATGCACAGGGATTCGTTGCAAAGAAAATTAGGAGTCTAACCTGTAGCAATATAGCACAAGGGAAGACACGAGTCCTCACCACTAGGTGGTTCCAACTCTGCTAGTTTATCCTAATTGCGTCTACTAATTTCCAACTTTGTAATCAAGTAGTTCGATTTTCAAAACAGCTCGACACACTTCGTTCATTTTGTGACATATTGGAGACAATGTAACAATTGTTCACCGATTTTGACGACTGGACAAGAATTGGTCCGGTAGTGGCGTTTACATTCGGATAGTCTTGGATTTCACCACTGACCGAAAGGTAAGATCAGAACAACCTCGAGTCTGTAGGTCAACGCTAAATACAGCACGGCCTAAAGCAAGGAAATAAATGGATAATGTTATTGTGCCATGGTAAAATAAGCATAGTAGTGTAGATAATGTTAATGATCAAAATGTTATAATATGTTCAATATCCAAATTTATCAAAATCAATATTTCTTTTTGCCACCAAAATTAAAACGCATCACAATTTACATTAATATTTAATGCGGACTCTAGGTTGTTCTGATCTTACGAAGTGTGTCAAGCTGTTTTGAAAATTGAACTGTTCTTGATTATGACTGACTTAAGTTGGAAATTAGCAGAATTAGGATAAACTAGCAGGGTTAGAACAACCGAGGGGTGCGGACTCGTGTCTTCCCTTGTGTTATATTGTTACAGGTTAGACTCCTAATTTTCTTTGTTATGTGAGAAAGCTTGCCAGTAACTTCTTGTAGGTCGGTGTTTTTTCCCGGGATTTTCCCCGAGTTCTTCCGCCACCATTAATACTGGCCGCAATGTATAGCCTATCGTGTGCTGAAAATGGCGTTAAACCCTACAACAACAACAACAACAACAGCAACAACAATAATTTTATTTGTAACGAACCCCTGTAAGTGCATGTGGGTATTTGTGTAATATCATACTATCTTTTCTAATAATGCCACTGCTAAAAGAAACACGTAACGTAAACAAGCAAGGTTACTTACATTTTTGAAAAAGTAACAAGGAAACATTAACGAGAAACCAATTGTTTGCGTGCAAAATATGTATTTTTTAAAATAATTCTTACCCGATCAAAAAAATTAAAAGAACTTCTACAACCTCGCTAACCCCCATGCTAACGCTTATAGCTGAAAAGCTACTAATTATCTGCCCACCTAGGTGGCAGTGATTTCTTCTGTAGGAATTGTCGCCAAATCCCATGAGTACTTAAGTTAACACTTTCGCTCCTGGCGAGTAGCACACACTCTAAAGACAGAAAGGTTTCGCAATCCACATTCAAGTGTTGTAAAAATGGTGTACCTTAAAGCAAGTTGGAGAAGTGTTCTCTTCGAAGGAAAGTATACTCTATCTGTAGATTCCCAACTTTTCTTTCTTTCTTCGACTACAAACATTTCTGGTTTTTTTTAGTATCATTATTTATCCGTTCTACACACATAGGCGCTCTTGGTACGTACCTGCATGGGTCGCTCGTGCTTCCCCTCTCATTGCCATAGCGGTATAAGCACGTGTGCAGGTCTGGCGTGTGATATAGAAATATCATCTAATATTGCTGTAATTTCCGCTACGGTCAGATACATATTGGTAAGTTTTTTATACTAATCTAGTTCTAAGATGCACTTCGTAAGTATCAGTAGTGTCGCTTTATTGCGTTTATATATGCATGTATTGTGTATTATAGAGGACCTGGTTTTATTGTTGTATAGATTCCGCTGCGGTAGGATGCGTACAGACACGTTTTTTCCTGGAAAAAGGTTTATTTGTGGGATGTTATAAAATTGTTTACTTTTTCTTAAATTAATGTATAGATATCAATACGCGGCGGGGGGGGGAGTAGTCGCACTCCTCTCCCCTCGTATTATCCATTGGAATCATTGTAGGTATACAGCATACTATTTCTGTATGGAAATAATCGGAAAAGAGCTTCAAAATAAATTGACGGAGCTGCGATACCTCCACGATTTAGCAGCCGCTTCCACTCTAAGAATACTTTATGGTTTAATCCATTCACGTAATATATTTATATATTACCCATTCTGAATAATTGTGGTGTGTTTTTTTTTATACTACCGGTAACGAAATCGTATCATAATCAACGATGTGTTCTAAATCGCACTGTTAAAAAAATGGACAAGTCTGTATGTCTGTCTCTACTATTCAATACGCACAGATGCTCAAGTATTTCAAACAGTTTTAAGATGAATCGGTTAAAAGTATTTACACTCTAAATTTGCTTAGTGGCTGACATTAGCCTAATTTTATTATACCTATAACTGCCGGCAACGTATTTCTTTTCAATACGGAATTCTGGAATAATGGTCAGGACGTTTCTAACATTACAAAACATCCTCTCACCTGCGGTCTTCAGTGTCCCCTCCCGTCTCCGGTGCTATTCTGGTCCTGCTTTGCTCTTGAGGAGTCATTCTTTTTTGCCTCTCTCCAGATCACAAAAGCATCCGTTGTCTGTGCGGTAGATTTTGGTACGACTCTGTGGTCATAAACTAAGCAACAGAAGGAAGCAAATCGAACAAGGATTGTAAAATTTGACAATAGTTTAACTATCAAAGTTTTAAATGAAAACTGTAGAGGAACTATGAGTATTACGTAGTGAATCCAAAATAATCCTGACAAAGTTCTATGAAAGCCAAAATAAACGAAAAATTCCGTATAAATTTCACAACCTGAAATGTATTGGTCCGCCAAGAATCCAGACGTTGTCAAGATGGCGTTTTCCAGAACCCCTTTAATAATTCACAACAAATTCAGGATAATTGTAGAGTTCAGATAATTAGCACCTATTTCTAATGAACAGTAAAAACAAAAGTTTTTCCTCTCGAATGATATGCACGTAAAACAAAGAAAACGTCTTCAGATTTGCAACAGGGATACAATAAATATATACCACGTGATGGATCTTAATATTCATTTTGCCTCAGAATTACCTATTCATGCGACTTAGTCCAACCAATGTCAAGTTACTGAATTCTTCTAGAATCGTCCAAACCCCATCAGCCAAGGAGAAATGAATCCAAAGGCGTCATTAAGTCTTATTATAGAGATTAGTATTAGTAATGTTCAACACATACGTGAGCATCTAACTAACGATATTCTATACAATTTACAAACATGAATAAAAATTTAAATAATTTAATAAAATCATATACCAGAGTTACAAAAATTATAGATATTCATAACAATTATTTCAACTTTTTATTCTCACTTTATTAAACATAGAACAAACTTGCGCATGCGTGTTTCTGTTCTACTGACAATGAATAATTCTAAAATTCATTATTGAAGAAGTCTTTTTATCGTGACTAGACTTAAAACATATCCCTTTCTTCAACGACTGTCTATTGTGATAATACGATAGCAGTCAGTAAATTTAAAATAATTTTGAACATACGGAATTAAGCAATTTTAAACAATGACACGAAAGATATGAAACGATCAAGAATTTCTCCAAAGCAAACATTATTTTTTTTTTTAAGTTGCAAGATTCCGGTGTATGTCTGTGTCTTTTGGCAACTTTTTCCATCTTTTTATCATAATAACACAAGCGTTGCAGATCTTTCAAGTTCTTAGTCCCTTCATATCTCAAAATATAGCTCGTATTCATTACTGTCGGTAAATAGTGCAGTGGAAGAACGAGTACGATATGTACAACATCCACTACAAGTTGCGAAATACTCATGGTTGATAATACACATTTTCGTATACTTAAAAAATTAGATAATTAAAACCAGATATTTATATGTGAAGTTCGTATGTCAAATTCTATGTACATAGACCCCGACGCAACAACACGAAACCGTTAATCTTGATTCACTAGATTTGGAGGACGTACACACAATGTCTTGCCTGCGGCCACACCATAGAATGAACCTGTTATGTTCATTGCTTAACGGTCAATTATTTAACGAGTTTTAAACTGAAATTGTCATTTGAAGAATAATACATGGTGTAAAATTTGGATTATCACTTTTAATTGTAATAAATGATACACTTGATCCTTTATTAGTTTTCTGATTCCGTAAACGATCACTTTTATGTGGTTGGCGAAAACCATTCTACTTAGACAAAGTCTATATTTAACATTTATATTCCTTTGGGTTTTTTTAATGTATATACAATAACTTTATGCCCATTCTGACATATATCGATTACGTGTAGCAACTAATATATAAATTTCAGTTCTATCATATTTAATCATAGCCACAATGTTCGTCTAACAAAGCTGTTACAAACAGTGATATAAAGTCTGCATTTTAGAAATTTAAATTAGATTTGATAAACCGTTAAAAAGTGTCATGTGAAATCTCTCATTCCTCGGATATCTTGTTTGTTCATCTTGAAATAAAATTCGTACTGCCTGCATAAATCAAACAAGTCTCGCTATAAAATTGAAAACTGTAAGTCATTTAATGGAGACGGATATTAAACAATAAATATATTAACGTTCTGTAACTATACATGATAAGGTTAGTCAACAGGCCTTTTTAAAAAGCGGGCAGTTTGGTTTTATTTATATAAGGGAGTAATGTAGCACATACGGCACTAAACGTGCACTCTCGAAACTTAGATATACATTATTTGTCCCAAGTATTGGCACTGGCTAGGTTAGGTTTTAATTTAGATAAGGGAGTAATGTAGCATTACTCCAAGCACTAGCCTAAGGAGAATTACTCTGAAGACTATATGCCTATACTTATTATATATTATTATACGAGGATCTAAATTAAACTCCCTATGGTTGACGAATCTAGGGACATTGATTGCTACAAATATTACTACAAATAATACAATAAATATTGACACCATAGTGCTAAACGAGCAGTTTCAATAATTCGCTCCATACTGGGTTTCTGCTTGGTATCGAACCTAGGACCTCTTTATGCGAGATAAGACAAATATCGCTTGCCTGTACGTTCCCATGCCCATACTACCACGGCCACCGCCACATCACCAAAAAATTATATTTTGGTATCCGTTTATATACGGCACTAGAATGTGCAGACACTAGCCTAAGGAGAATTACTCTGAAGACTATATGCCTATACTTATTATATATTATTATACGAGGATCTAAATTAAACTCCCTATGGTTGACGAATCTAGGGACATTGATTGCTACAAATATTACTACAAATATTACTACAAATATTGACACCATAGTGCTAAACGAGCAGTTTCAATAATTCGCTCCATACTGGGTTTCTGCTTGGTATCGAACCTAGGACCTCTTTATGCGAGATAAGACAAATATCGCTTGCCTGCACGTTCCCATACCCATACTACCACGGCCACCGCCACATCACCAAAAAATTATATTTTGGTATCCGTTTATATACGGCACTAGAACGTGCAGACACTCTCGAAACTTAGATATATACATTATTTGTCCCAATCATTGGCACTGGCTAGGTTAGGTTTTAATTTAGATAAGGGAGTAATGTAGCATTACTCCAAGCACTAGCCTAAGGAGAATTACTCTGAAGACTATATGCCTATACTTATTATATATTATTATACGAGGATCTAAATTAAACTCCCTATGGTTGACGAATCTAGGGACATTGATTGCTACAAATATTACTACAAATATTACTACAAATATTGACACCATAGTGCTAAACGAGCAGTTTCAATAATTCGCTCCATACTGGGTTTCTGCTTGGTATCGAACCTAGGACCTCTTTATGCGAGATAAGACAAATATCGCTTGCCTGCACGTTCCCATGCCCATACTACCACGGCCACCGCCACATCACCAAAAAATTATATTTTGGTATCCGTTTATATACGGCACTAGAACGTGCAGACACTCTCGAAACTTAGATATATACATTATTTGTCCCAAGAAGCGTTGGCACTGGCTAGGTTAGGTTTTATTTATATAAGGGAGTAATGTAGCATTACTCCAAGCACTGGCCTAAGGAGAATTACTCTGAAGACTATATACTTATTATATATTATTATACGAGGATCTAAATTAAACTCCCTATGGTTGACGAATCTAGGGACATTGCTTGCTACAAATATTGACATACTGGGTTTCTGCTTGGTCTCGAACCTAGGACCTCTTTATGCGAGATAAGACAACTATCGCCTGCCTGCACGTTCCCATGCCCATACTACCACGGCCACCTCCACAACACCAAGAAATGATATTTTGGTATCCATTTACATACGACACTATTACGTGCAGACACTCTCGAAACTTAGATATATACATTATGTGTCCCAAGAAACCTTGGCGCGTCATGACTGTATTTAAACATTATGCTTTGTTGTTTTGCCGATTTGATTTATATCCATTTGCTTTATTTGAAAATAGCTGCTTTATATTATTATAAATTTGATGATCACGCTCTTCCTTCCATACATTCCGTTTCTCTCGGTATTTTAAATTATCTCACTTGCATAGTTTAATTTCTGAGGTGGCTTAAGAAGTTACGGCAAGGTGATATTAAAAAAAACAAAAACATTTGCTTATTAACTGACCAGCTAGGATTAGCGTCGCTTAACAGTTCGTCTGCACGCACAGCCCATCAATTTGCACGTGTTTGCGTGCTTTTCAATTTGTGCGTTTAACCGCTGTTTAATGCCACCCAGAGCATCCCGCATGAGGAAATGGCGCCTTAAATATCATCGTCTGTCATCCGCCGCCCAATGTTGTTAAACCTTTGGTACAAGCAGCTCGAGTTTCCTATTTTGTGCGGGACATTCCCTAACATAACGCCATATATGGGACATTTTCAAAAAAACTCGAAATTTATGTCACACTCATTTTTTTTTCAAGATACACAATTAGAGCATTAAAAAAATAGTTTACAAGGTATGTTAATACATATTCTAAATAGGAGCACACAAAAAAACTATACACCTACATATCTTATTGTCTCGTGATCATGATTTATATCCTCAAAATTGACATTTTTGCATGTCACAAAAACAAATTTTAATATTTGTGATAAAACTATGTTACTTAAAACATACAATTTTTAACTTTTTATAGCTCAACTATAAACTTTAACATGATTTCTTTACTTCTTTGTCACTAACATTCAAATATTATAGTATTTTTTTTTTTTTTTCAATTTCACTTTTGTCACAGAAAAAATGTCCATTGCATAACGCATACACATTTTTTTTATTTTGCATTACCCCCCTTTATGTGTTATTTCCCCTTGTACTACTTGTCACTAACTCTACTTTCATAAAGTTAAAATGGCGGGGTGATTGAGACAACAAAAGACATTTTACAAAGAAAACATTGATAAGGTAAGTCCGATTAGTGGCATATATTTTAAACATGTCCAGTAAGTAACTCATACAAATAGCATTTGCTGCAATTTTTAGAAAACAAGAAATTATTCTAATAATTGCATTTCCTGTGCAGATGTTATTAACAGAAAATTATCATTGACCTTTAAGTAGTGACGAGTAAAAATAGAAAAGCATGTGAATATGTCCATTGCATAACAGTCCATGATATAACGCCGAATATCGTTATGCAATGGACATAGTCCGTTATGCAATTGACAAATGCCGTTAGCTGATGGACATGATTCGTTATGCAATTGACAAAACATGCAACAATGAAATAAAAACATTCAGCAAAATAATACACTACCCTCACAAACATTTTTAAAGTGTTTGCGAATTAAACCAGTTTTTATTGCATTTATTCAAAGCCCTTCAAGGTTCATGTAGACTCACAGCATCATACAAAACGTCCTCGTGATGAAGTGGACAAAAATATATTGCTTATTTTAGTATGGCAGTAAAGTGGCACATCATTTATCTAAGAATGTGGTAGATTTTATATTGAAAAAAACAACGATAAAATAGTCTGTGCATTAGTTAAAAATCTGACTAATTCCTGTAACAAGACATGACAAAAAAGTGAATTTAAGGCTATATTTGGCGACATGTCCATTTGAAAAATATCTTCTTTTTATTATCCACAGATAAACCTAAAATATCATGGTTTTGACAACAAAAGAAAGACAAAGGAGGTTTCGTGAAAGATTAAAACAAGATCCAGAAAGATATGAAGAATTTAAACAGAAAATGAGACAACGGTATCATGACCAGAAAGCAGCTGGCAAAATTACCTTAATTGACACCAAATCCGAAAGAAATAAAAGAAGTCAGAGAAAATATTGGAGACAACAGAAGAGGAAACAGAGATCAAGACAGAAAGACTTGGAAAAAGAACTTACACCGCCATCTTCGCCATCTACACCCGCAAGTAAAGATCAAGAACCTCCAGCACCGTCAAGACCACAACCATCTAGACAAAAGGAACAAAGTAAACGTGAAAGAAAAAGAAAGGATGCAAAGTGCTACAGAGACAAGAACTCCCTACAAATGAAACTTGATAGTGCCAACAAAAAGCTGGCTATGTACAGGAAGAGAATACAAAGAATGAAAGATGCACTAAGTAAGGATTCACCAAAAACTAAAACAAAGAAATTACTGAGACATCTGGCAGGCAACAACTCATCGCTCAATAAAGTAAGAAGGTCCCTAGAGTTTCACTATGCTTTAATCAAACAACTTAGACTTAAATACAAGTTAAAAGAGAATAAGAAAAAGGTTAGTCATGCTGTAATTGGTAGTGTGATTCGAAAATATAAAGCCCTAAGCTATATTCGATCAGAAATTGGAATAAGGAATCCATCAAAAGATGACAGGAAGAAGAAGAAAGGAACTAAAATCAAGCGTCTGCGTGTTGATGTTCAGCAGTTTTTTGAAAGAGATGACAATTCCCGAATTACAACAGGAGTTCGTCAAACTGTAACTAAACTCAAGGATAAAAGGCAGAAACGTTTATTGCTAGATACGATTGAGAATCTTTATGAAAAGTATCGAAGGGAAGCTAAGGAAGCCATAAGTTTTACCACATTTTGGCGTCTCAAACCATTTTGGGTGAAACAAAAGACAGAAAAAGAGAGGGAGACATGTCTGTGTAAGACTTGCGAAAATCTTACTTTTATGGCCACTGCCCTGTACAAACACAAGGCAATAAAAACATTTAATATTGAAGTCCTAGTAACACAAGTGGTTTGCAATCCTAATAACAAAGACTGCATGTTTGGGAATTGTAGTAGTTGCAAGGAAAAACAAGTAGAAACAAACATCGAAGATTTCAACACTGAGATCAGTTGGAATCAGTGGAAAACAGAGAAGGAAAAGAGAACATTTAAAAACGGAGAAATAAAAGAAGTAACTGTCACGAAAAAAACCCAGGAAAATGGATCACTTGGACATCTTATGGACAGATTTCACGATGACCTATGGATAAAAGGAAGAAAGCACCTTTTCATTGTTAAAAACCAAATGAATCACTACAGAAAACTTAAGGAATCACTAGGCCCAAATGAATGTCTTCTCCACGTGGATTTTGCAGAGAATTATGTAGGAAAGATGGAAAAAGAGATTCAAAGTGTTCACTTTGGAGCTTCACAGAATCAAATAACACTACACACAGGTTATTATATCACTGGAACAATGAACAAGCTTCAATCTTTTTGTGGAATTTCAGATAGCCTCCAACATGATCCATATTCTATTTGGGCTCACTTGAATCCAGTGTTGAGTGAAATTAGAGAGAAATATCCAGAGGTAGACACTGTACACTTTTACAGTGATGGTCCAACGACACAATATAAGCAGAAGTTGAACTTTCACATTCTTAGTAATGAAATTTTTAGTTACGGCTTTACACAAGCTCAATGGAATTTTCATGCTGCAGGGCATGGCAAAGGGATACCAGACGGAATAGGGGCAGCTCTTAAGAGATCTGCAGATCAGAAAGTAAAACATGGAGCAGATATTCTTAATGCTGACAGCTTCTTAAAAGAAATGAAGACTACAAACACTTTGATACAGGTGTATCTTGTCAGAGATGTTGATATTCACAGTATGGAGGCAAAATACAAGAACCCACTGTTAACAGTTCCAGGGACAACAAAACTCCATCAGATTTTTATTGATAAACCAGATGTTATCAAATATAGAGATGTTAGTTGTGTATGTTATAAACAATGTTGCAAGGACCATCAACTTCAAACGTTCTCATTGTTACCAGGTACAAAAGCAGAAGAATCAAAAAGGGTGTTCAGCAAAGGCAAAAGTGAAACAAATCAGAAACAAGATAACAGCTTCAAGGATATACCGATTACAGATGAGAAAAAGAAACAGACTACCTTGAACGGTCGAACGAATGAGGATCTACAGGAAGTCAGAAGAAAAGAAGGAACATTTAGAAGAATTCTAAAGTCATTACAGGCTAGAGACACATTCATTAATCTGAAAAAGCAATGTGCCATAATAAAAAATCAGATTGGGTATACACATGGAACACCAAGGTCTTATCATAACTTTCAAGCTGAGCCTATTTCACAATCAATTCTACCAAACAACATTTCTGTTAATGGTGACACGGCAGTGAAGGTCAAAGCAGACGGAGATTGTCTTCCTGCGTGTGGAAGTGTTTTTGCATATGGGAACGACTTACATGTATTTGAGATGAGAACACGAATAGTAGCAGAACTGACATTAAATGAGGAATACTATCTAAATGAAACTAATCTTATCAAAGGCGAGGTAGCAAACACTGAAAAGGTTGGATCACTGATAAAAGCATATGCAATGTATTCCGAAGAATACATGCATGATGGGAAACTAACATCAGATAAAATCAGAGATATTTATGAAAGAGAAGTTCTGAAGATAACTAAAGAAAAAGTTTACATGGGAATCTGGCAAATCCATGCCCTTTCATCGGTTCTAGGAATGTCACTTCGATCTATTTACCCTGAACTTGGAAATCCAGTAGTTAGACGACATTTGAATAGAACAGTTGAACCAAGAATTAATGAGAAAAGGTCATGTGTTGGACAAATTTTTTGGACAACTACTAGATCAGACATGCAAAATCAAAACTGGATACCGAACCATTTTGTCCCCATTTTACCAGAAACCTGCAACACCAGTGTCAATGAGATTGAGAAAAAAACAGAAAGAAACACTAATGCAGAAATCAAAGAACTATATCATAAATTTTGCGAACAAACCAAATCTACTGAAGTGAGTATAGATGGTTACCTAGGAAAGTATGTTTTAATAACATACAATGACCAGTATTATCCTGGATTGGTTAATGACATTGATTTTGAATCTCAAATGGTGTTTATCGAATGTATGGTCAGAATTGGATCCAAAAACGAAAACTGCTTTTTCTGGCCAAAGAAAATTCACGACAAGAACTGGTATGAACTTGATGAGATTAGATGCATGATTTCTGAACCAGAACCTATTGAGGGTACAAACCACTTTGCGGTAAAACAGTCTGAGTGGGAAGATGCTAAAAGACCCTAAACCTGCACTTACATTTTAACTGTGTATCAAGATGTAAAGATGAAAAGAAACACTGTTTGAATTTGTATTTCTGTGTAGTTAAGATTTTTGACGTGATAAAATTAGGGTAAAATGTTAGTGTAGTTTGATAAAAGTTAGTTATGATAGTTAAAATTTGCATATTTTAAATTTTGTTTCAATGGTCATCAAGTAAGATACTTAGAGACTTTTGCCTTTATATTAATTGACCATACCAATATGTTTTTTTAGTAAATATGTTTCTTCTGTTTTGACTTTTTAATTTAAAGTTTATATTAATTCTTGACAGGATATTGTCAACTGCATAACGAGAGTGTCAATTGTATAACGGTAATGTCAATTGCATAACATGCTTAATATAACATTTTTTGCAAATTCTAACACCATTCAATGCTTGTTATCTAATTATTTAATGTTGTTTTCATCATGTGTATAACATCAATCTCTTCAAATGGGGATTGTTTATTTGTTGTTCATGTAAAATAATTTTTTTCGATTGTTTTTTAAACATTTTTTAACAATAACTACATGTTTCAACAATATAATAAGTTAGTTGAAAAAATGGAGGATAAAATAGGTGGGATATGTTTGTAATCGTATAACACATTATTTGGTTTATGGTTTTGATTACTATATTAACTCAGAAAAAAAATATAAAGATTTTTGTTATCGTTATGCAATTGACATTTTTTGTAACCTGTATTTGAATATTTTGAAAAAAAATATATTTACTGTTTGAGTTAAGGTTGCATATTTTTTATTAGTGGCATTTGATGTTGGTTTGTTTGATTGAAAAAAATAAAAAGTCTTTATCAAATAATTTATTTTTGTCCACGGCCTAGTCTGAAATTTCGCGTTTTTTTGAAAATGGCCCATATACTTTCTTGTCTTTTTTGGGGGTGGGGTGTGTGGGAGTGGAACCAGACAGATGCCCTATCCTCTAATTTCCAAGGAGCATCCCTCTATTTCTTAGCAGTATGTGCTCTCCCTTACTAGGTGTGGGCAATCTCCCCGTTCATCGCCCGATATGGATGTAACGTCATAACTGGGGATTGTGTGTTGTATGTAATATTTAATTGTTCTTTCACTGTTTCCTCTACATTAGTCACTACCACATTATTCCCTGTATCTTTAGAGTTTCTAGTTCTTTTGTATTTGGTACAGGTTTGTCTTGTGGTGCACTTTCCTTTCTTGGTTGTTCAATCAATTTTTCTATTTCTGTTTGTATTTCCTCATTCTTCTCCGTGTTAGGTTCATTTGATTGTTAGATGCCTTACTCGGTTGGTACAGTCGATTGGTTTTTGCAGTCTTTGGGACTGTTTCCAGTTTGTCGACAGCGTGGGCTAGTCCTGCCTAACTCGCACTCCCTATACCAAATTTTCAATTAAAAACCCATAACGTAAAAGTATGCGGGTATTCATTTTGCATCCTCTCTGAGGACTGTCATAATCCTTACACGTGACTTTACCTCTCTAAAACCCCATACATTTGTCATTTTACTCTTCCTCACCTTAGTTGTCAGTTTTGTCTCAATTTTGGTCACTTTTTCTTTTATTCTCTATCTAGAGAGGGAGACCGGAGACGAAACCATCCATCTCCTTTGCCTCTACCTCTCTTACTAGTGGTGTAGTCTTGTTCACCTGTGCCGCGACTCCCTTTACTTCTATACCTTGTATCTCCATAATTGAAGTCTCTCTTTGGGGGGTACAAGATATACTTGCTTATCCCCGCGTTTTGCAGACCATGAATGGCGTCAATCTAAATCCCATGTGTTATGAACGCCATTAGTATTTGTGGGGGTATGTTCAGGTTTGGGCGTTGATTTTATTTATCTCTGGGCGGCAATTTCTTCTCAGTTTCTTTCCCTGTTTACCCAGTATCTTCATTTGTCGACGTCCTGGTAGTCTTGTACCTTCTACTTCTTTTCCTGTTGTTATTTATTTGGCTCCTATCGGCCGAGTTTACCCCTCTTTCCTGCATTCTTGTTGCCCATGTGACCCTTGCCTGGGTAGATGGTTTCGTCAATTAGCTTTATTTGCTTCTTTTGATTTAATTATGTCTTTTTTTATACACGACATCAAATGTATGTTTTTGAAATTGACCTTTATTATCTCCATTTCTATTAATATTTTGTGTTAATAATAGTAATAGTTTCATTGTTTTGATTATTTTACCCCTTCTCCCGGTTCACTTGCAATGCACCGGTCTCGTTGAGCATATTTTAGATCCGTCTGTACATATCTGGGTATAGACCCGTATTTGTTGTCTATGTAACTTAGTACTGGGGCCCATTAGGCCTGTCAGGTCATCCTTTTTGTTCCCTAAATCTTCAAGGTTGAAGTCAATTTTGGTTTGGGGCTAGTCCACGGGATATCTGGGAAGTATTTTATTTTTTCTGGGTTGATTTTTGTGACCTGTAGGTCTATCTTTAGTTCTGCCATTATTTTCCCACTATGTATTTTATTTTTCATTCTCTTGCTGAATGGTTTATCTCACTTTCTGAGGTTTTGATGTCGCAAGGTGAATGGTACCGTGTATTGATACTCGGGTAAGGTATTAGCCTCGCTTTACATGGGTAAATATCCATTATTTGACAACCGGTGGGGTATGTACTATAAACATGTCCTCCCCCATTTCTACCACTTCTGACCGGAAGTGGTTTTCCAACTTTGCCAATCTTTTTAGAAGGTTTTAGTGTAACAGAATCTTTGTAATAATTAATACAAAGCCATACAAAAAAGCAAAAATTGCCCAAAATAAAAAAACATTTTTATCCACTAATTTCTCCTTAGGTAACACAATTCTCCGAAATGTATGTCACGTGTATTAAACAAGCGACAGAAAAATATAAACAAGACTTTTTCAAGAATAACTAAAAAAGTATATCCATGAAAAAGCTTTAGTAAATATGTGTCAAAATACAGAACAAAATACCAAGCTGGACAAAGATACTCGTCAAATTCAAAGTAGACAAAATATCTTTTCAAAAAGGTTTAGGTGGATAGATTTTCCGGAGGGCTTACACCTCAGTGGCTATGTTGCAACTCGTGCCCAGCGAGCCGAAGGTATAACGTTTCTTTCATCACTGTAAGCACTTCGAGCTGCTCGTGCAGGTTGGAGTGAACCGAACTCACTACTGAAATAATGTATGACGTAAACAAACCTCTCTCGGTAATGCTGTACGCAGAAACGAAACCCGAGTACATTCTGATTCAGATATATTACATGAAATATACGCAAGTCCGTGACAATAAACTTGATACAATCATCGGCATGTTGCATCATTATTATTTCATCTTTGAGGTTAGGTATTTGATATCCTTTATATTTTAGAGCATAAAACTTAAATTGCAATTATGCATACTATCACTGACAGGAGGCACCAGACCCTATTATTTTTTTTAAAATAGCTACGTTGACCTGTACCCTTGAAAAGATATTGGTATACAGGATTTTATTCGATTTGAGAAAATTATTCCAAAAAGATATTTGTCTTGGATTTTTCCTTCATAATTAAACTGTACTCTGTCCAATGCTTTTTCGACTGCTCCGGCGGCCGAAGTATTTAAGTGTCCACCTCGGATGCGGGAGGTCGCGGGTTCGAACCCCTGCCGAGTCAAACCAAAGACATAAACCAGCTGCCTCGCTTGGGGCTCAATATTAGGAGGTTAGTGTTATGACTGGTCGGCTTGGGGTCAGGATAATGTGACTGGATGGTACATCATGCCACAGGTCTGCGGCATGATGCCCCAGTGCTAAACATCACTATAAACTGCCACACTGCATACGTCATAGTTAAATGCCTGACAGTGTTAAAGCAAAGTTAAAACTCTAAATATACGCATTCTTTTGCACTATCCATTCATACTGCCGATTTATAAAATCTTATCTAGTCTGCTTCCGTCATTTCTTCAATATAAAAAGGATGTTCCCTTCTAATTATGTTTCAAGTTCTTTATACGTCTATTATTTTTTTATTTTATGAATTTCAGGCATGTTTTAGCAATATATCTTTCCCTGAGAGTTCCGTGCTTCTTATCAATATCTGATACTGCCCATTTAAAATCCCCTGTTAAAATAAAAAAATTTAAAATTGAAAAATACTGTATAGAATCATTAAACTTGTTCTTATATTCAACATTTTTTTTGTATATTCGTTTAATATGCGCCATCCCTAGATTTTCACGTGTAATAGTCGTACTTTAAAGTACTCCCCAACGTTAAGTTTCCCATGTTGTTTTCCCTCGAGTTTTATTATTATTGCTTCTCTTGTGCAAGTTTCATTTGGGATCTTGCTTGATATGATTATGTCATCAAGTTTTTCCTCTTTTTCATTTCGTCATGAATATCATGGATTTGTTGTAGAAATATTGCGGTATATTCTTTTATTGTGTAATGTGTTTACCATTTCTTTACTCTTACCGTTCAAATTTAAAGTTATCATTTTCAAGTTTTGTACCTCCATGATAAAACTATTGGAATATCATGATTATCATTTTTCATTTTATTATTTGAAGTTGACTTTTGTAAAAAGTATGATTCGTTTCTTTTGGCCTCGTTTTGGTCATTGATTCGTTATTTTTTATTTCAGTCTTTTTCTTTGTCTCGTGCATCATTAACCATTTCCATGTCGTTTCACTGTTGGTCTGTAGATTGGTCTTTTGTTTCCAACTTTTCATCCCATGTGCTCGTCGTTTTTCGTACGTCTTTTTCTCTGCTTGTCCTATCTGTTCCGTGTTCCCTGTGCTATTTTTGGCCCTGTATGCTCAGTGTTTATTTTCTGCTTGGGAATGGTGGCTACCTTTTTTCTTCTTCTTCAAACTGAGGGATTGTTTTCTTCTTTTAGGTCATCCATTCCCCTGAAGGTGTAATATTCCTTTTTCCTCTACCAATGTAGAGATATGGCTAGCCAAGGTTCCTATATTGTAACCCTATCTACACCTTGGCGGATCGAGAAGATATTTTAGTGCTTTGTCGTAGATACACCTATTGGATTTATTGAGTTGCCTCCCTTACTATTTAATGTTTACTAACCAATAGCGTGTAACAGCGGTACATTGTATATCGGCCGAAAATGGTGGAGGCAATTGACTTTAAAAGGATACTTTGTAAGTTTAACATCGAAAGGAGGGCTACGTACAATACAGAAGCCATTTCAGGTGTACTAGTTTATTTATGAGTCCATTCAAGTTATGTGCTCCTCTTGCCTCCATTTTTTATTTCCGCTCTTCCATCGATATTTTTCAGGGAGGCTAGATGCATGTACATCTTTGGTTTTTGCCTCAATTTATATTAGTATTGCCGGTGCGTCTTGCATTAAATCATTTTCCCATTTATTTCTACAGAATATTTTGGCAGTAACGTGGATGTTCCTTTGGGGTGCAGGTAACGTATCCCATATCCACCATTTTGCAGCGCGTCCATTTCATCAGTCTTAGTCCTCTTACCCTAGTGCAGTTCGATTTCAGCCTGTCTAGGACGCTTCTCCGGTTTTAGCTGAGTACAATCTGTGGGCTTGCACGGGGGATTGGAGGGTGGGGGTGATGTGCCACTAGATCTTTGTTCCCCCGATTTTAGGGCCTGTCCTAAAGTAATTCTCAAGTTCTCATGTTTCCAGAAAACTGCTCAATATTAGTCTTCTACATCTAAATTAATTGTTTTGTGCAAAAGAATTTACCTCATTTGCTGTAGGCAAAAACTGTCAGTCCAGTAAAAGTCTTAACTCTTAACTTCAATTTGAAAATTCCAACTCTATTCAAATGAGAATAGTACAGCACATTTAGCATTCTAAAGGCATACACATAATCAGAGTTATTAGCCTGCAACAAAAACATAGCTATATGTGGCAGAATGTATCAGTTTGAAGAAAAAAAGTTCACTTGATGTATCAAATCGTATAGAAATAAGCAAAAACTGAAGCCAAATGCAATTCAATAGCTATAGCTGCTCAGTCTGTAACTTATCTTAATCAACGGTACAGCAAAATTTCTTCATGCAGCATAAATCACTGGTATTTAAAATCAATAATAATATAAGGGAAATAAAAGAAAAAGAGAAAAACGTGCATGTTGAACCTGGTTTTTAGTGTGCTGTGTATTTAATATTAACGCGTCTCTTCATTTCTATAACATAAAAGCTTTTTATTTTGTAAGTTTACACTTTCAAATTATTAAAGAAAAAAGGCCAAAAATTTAAAGGAATAAAAAAATGATTACGTTCCATGGAGCATAGTCGTGTATTTGTCTAATACTGTCTGTATTAGAATTTTCGTAGAAATTTGTTAGTAACTAACTACTTGTGTGTGAGTGTTCATGTTTCCCCAAATGTTTTGTACTGTTCACCCACTTTCCGTACTCGGGTTTTCATGAAATCTCCCGCAGGCGTGTCTACCTCGCGTTAGCCTCGTAGCACGGCCATGCGGGATCAACGTCTTTTACTTCTCGCGACATCACAGATCCCTGTACCCATGTTTATTCTTTGTTGTACCTACATATTAGGTTGGAATTAATGTTATATACATGGTTTTTTGTCATTTTCCCATTTTTGTGTGGCTATTTGGTAATATTTGCTGTTAGCTATTTTTTCTTTCTTTACTTGATAAAGGTGATCGAGGAGCCTCTTCGTCTCTTCAGTTAAATTTGTACGAAAATTGTGAGTTTCGCACCATTTGTGTAAAAATTTTGTCAACTTTCACACGTGTATATTATAATTCTACTAGTAGAACATATTCATCTCGTAACAAAACATTTGTTTAATTCGTTTTGTTGGATACGTTGATTCCTTCTTCGAATCGCATTTGACATTTGACATACAGTGGGTAGAGGGTCCAGTACACGTGTGCTGCCAACCTTAAGGGAGGCCCTCTGGCCCTCTTCCCCAATAGAGGTCTTTTATGGGTCATCTCGGCTATATAGGAAGCTTGCGATTTCCGTATTTTCCATATATTGTAGACTAAATAAAAACTTGTAATATTTGCAATTCTATTTCTATGTTCAATTTTGCTTTTTACTTGACCGCAATCTACCTTAGTTTTTACTATTTATTGTATAGTTCCATTAACAGTTTCTCTGTTTATCGGTTTATCGACACTTACAAGGTGTTTTTCACTTAAAGGCACTTTCTCTTAGATTTTGCTTTTTATGCTTTCCCTTTCGGGTTTATTTTATTGCAAAATATTAATACGTCGTTTGGTGAAAACGGCGTTTTTTGTTTTACATACTGGGCATTGTGACATAATTCTTATGTTTCTACGTATCAATATTTCATCTGTTAGCCATACAACGTGTAGACATTTTAAAAGGATGCCCTGTTGCTTAGATGACCCCAACATCTCCCATTTATTCCATACATTGTTCCAGTTTACGTCTGGATTTCTATACTGCACTTTAAAAGCAATATTATTGGTCAAACCTTTCCTAATACTATTATAGATTATAGATTTTCTTATTTTCTTCTTTCCAGATATTCACGCTATCCCTTTATATATATATATATATATATATATATATATATATATATATATATATATATATATATATATATATATATATATATATATATATATATATATATATGAGAGAGAGAGACTGACTTGTGCACCAGACAGAACTGAAAGTGCTATCCCTGTATTCTATTGGAGAATGCTTGATAAAAGCAGGCATAATTAACATTTAACACAAATAATACTATCATACAGGTTAGAGACGTTTTAATTCGTACTCTACAGAGATTTTGAACCCATCGCCTTATCTGCACACACCAGACCATATTCCATCACGACGAAGCACATGTCACCAATATATATATATATATATATATATATATATATATATATATATATATATATATATATATATATATATATATATATATATATATCGTTTCATTGTGAAACCATTTCATTAGATACTCAACGCTTCCCATGCATGTTTGTTTTAAAAATACATTTCTTGTTCTGTTTAATATATATATATATATATATATATATATATATATATATATATATATATATATATATATATATATATATATATATATATATATATATATATATATATATATATATATATATTACTGACTTTAATATGTTGTGGTGACATGATATTAATACCTATTCATACATATTCTCTTGGGAAATAATACAGTTTACCTCTTCATATAAAATTATTTTTTATTTGTAATGTCCGGTAATTTATTATTCATGTTAGTCGATTTCAGTATATAGTATATCTTACTGTACATATAGGTATGTGCAGTCTGTACTCTTTCCATTATATCAAGTGAAGTCATGGTCCAAATGCTATATTTCTATTCACTTCTCGCACAACTTTGTATAATTGCCCTCCTTTCCATTTGTTTTAAAATACTAGTTCTAGTGCTTGGACTTGGTCCTTAATCATGTACGGGGGGGGGGGGGGAGGAAGTCCTGAGTGATTCCTCTCCATATGCCTATTAGTAAGACCTCAGTTTGTCGTGATTTGTCCTTGATCCCGAAGCACTGCCGAAATCATGAAACTCTTTTTGAAGATGCGTGACAGAGGAGTGGTCGGTTACCAAGTTGGTGCAGTTATTGGCATGTTGAAGCATTTTAAGTTCTTCGTTACGATCGAGTATCTTTATATCATTAATGTCACTATTTTATTGCTGTGTACTTCAATTGCTATTACCTATATTATCATGGATAGTTTGGAATCCTTTCGTCACGGATCTATGCTAAATTATTTTGTTAGCGCACTGTTAAACTGTACCCTTTCAATCATATTGCTATAATGAGATTTTGTCCATGCTTTGAAAATGTTTCCAAAACCAAATTTATCTAGAATCGTTCCGACGTAAATAAATTCCAGTTGTTTAAAGTTTTCACCTGGTCAAATAAGATCAAGGCCCCTTCCCCGCCCACTCGTATTTAAATTGCTATTTGTATTTTTAATATATTATTATCTATATTTCTTGCCTTTTCTTCGCAGCTTTATATTTATTACATTACGTAAATATTTTTGACCCTCCCCAGTAAAATAAGGCAAATATTTTGAATTGCATATTAAGCAGAGAAATGGGCTTTCAACTTTTTAGATCATTTTGCTTCCCGCTACCCTTAAGTAAAACCGTTATTATTCACTCCCTCATTCTTGGAGACACGTCACCCCTTAGAAGTAGATTATTATTGAGAGATTCCAAATTAGTAAAAGAAATTAAAAGTTGTGTACAATTCAGCCGTTAAACCGTCTAATCCCGGTGATTTTCCCTGTTGACGTAGAATTGTCTATTCGATTTCGTTTCTCTGTATGGATACGTCGCACTTGAATTTTAAATTATTGCTCTATTATATTAAACTGCGCTAATTGACCATAGCTTTCTATTTCCTCGTCCTTGATGCTTTGCGAGGTATAGAGACGTTTTTAATACTTTTTGAGTTTGCCCTCAAATGTTTTGTTTATCTGTATAAATTGTATTATCTACTTTAATTTCCGAAGTAGTTCTCACTTGGCCTTTATTTTTATTTTTGGTTTTGTTTCTTTTGTTGTTGTGATCTTCTCCCTTCTGTATGAACTCTTTTGTTATAGTATATAATTCTTCAAATTGTCCAGCCCGCATTTTCTTTCTCTCATCATCCTCATCTTGTAGTTTGTCTTGTGTTATTAAAGATGTTCCTTCATATTTTCCATGCTGTTAATTATTTCTATATAATATTTTAAGAAGTTCCATTTTGTAACATTTCATTCTTCTTTTTCTCAACTCTATTATACGTTTTTGCTTCCAGTTGTAAATTTGGTTTTAGGACTTCCCATTGCTTGATTATATCCCGCTGTTCTACATCTATAAAATCACCAATTACTTTTTCTATTATTATTATTTATATTATTTTATTGTTATTCATTAAGTATTTTTTAAATAAGTTTCCAAAGTCTCTTTCCCATTCTTTTACGATATGCGTTTCCACTTCCAACACATATAATCTGTCTAGTCTACTCCCCAAATAGAAGTTCTCTAATAATTACATTTAAGATTCTGTACATCTCTATAATTTTGTTTTTGATTATGAACATTCAATTTGTCTCTTTTAACAAAAGATCTTTTCTGGAAAGCCCCGTTCTTCTATCGATATCTGATATTACCAAGTCAAAATCCATCTTACATTTAAGAGATGATATCCACATATTTTAAGGTGTTATAACCTTTCTCTAATAATATTCTCCTACATTAAAGTTTTCACATTTTGGTAACTTCATTTTTTTAAATAATAATGATGGCCATCCCAGTGTACCTTTCATCTGTGTTATTATTTGCTAGTAGAATATTGTACATTTTCCCCCATTATACGTATTTTCATTTCCTCCGCAATATTTAGTTTCTTGTGTGTGTATAATATTGTTATTTTGCTTCCTGGTTTAACTTTTTTTTAATTTTTTCTCGGGTCATACCATTCATAGAATTATCACTTGGAGGTTTTGTTCATCCATGATAGTCTATTAAGGTGACAAGATTACGTGTCCTAAAAGTTAGAGATTTATTCATTGATTACATTAATTTTTCATTATCTTGTATATCGTCATCGTCGTGGTTTTCTGCAATTGACTGGTTGTGTTATACATTTCTTTCTGTTTCTATTTCGTCATTTGTCACTTCCTTATTGTCCATTGTCGCTGCCATATCGTCGGTTTGTTCTGCCTCATTGTTCACTTCCGTAATCTTCTTGGCAGTCTCTACGACATCCTGGTTTCTTCCTTCTATGTTTCCAATATTAATCTATAATTTTGCCCTTTATTCTACAATTGTAAGGTGCTATTTAGGTATGGTGGTCATCTGGTTTTCTTCCCCATAACTAGGGTGGATTCCTGTGGCTTGGGACCTTCGTTCGATGGCCCTTCTATGTAGTTGTTTATATTTTTCAGTGAAAAGGTTTAAAATTAGTTCCCTCTCCCCTGTTATAATTTTCCTATTCCAAGTCTCCCACTGTTTGTGAATTCTTGCATAGTTTTCTATCAGTTTATTTCAGCCCTGTCGCCATTAAAATGTATGTATTTTCGACTGTTTCCTTCCCATCCCTCTCTTTCCCTTTTTTCCCCCTCACAGTACCCAGCTGCTTCGTCTGAGCCTTTCCACTGCATTATCATTTCTTCTTTAGTTTCCGTTTGTTATTATTTGTTTTCTTAATAATTTTAGCTTCGCATATTTCTTGTTGAATATTGATATTGTTTAGTGTATGGATTGGATACTCGGTTTAGTCTTTTGGTCTGTAACCGGACTGATTTGTACTGCAGGCTTTCTTTTGTAACAGGTTAAAACGCACCTCAACCGAAACGTGCCCAAGTCAAAATGTACTCAAGCCAAAACGTACTAAGTCGAAAACGTTCAAAGGATATTGTTGTTGTTGTAGGCTTTAACACCATTTTCAGTACAAGATGGGCTATACATGGCGGCCAGTATAAATGGTAGAGGAAGAACCCGGGAAAACCCCAGAAAGAACCACCGACCCACGAGAAGCTACTGGCAAGCTTTCTCACGTAGCCACATTAGGCGAGCCCGAGACTCGAACGCACTCAGACAGTTGTTGTTGTTGTTGTTGTGGGGTTTAACGCCATTTTTCAGCACACGATAGGCTATACATGGCGGCCAGTATTAATGGTGGAGGAAGAACCCGGAAAAGCCCGGAAAGAACCACCGACCCACGAGAAGCTACTGGCAAGCTTTCTCACGTAGCCACATTAGGCGAGCCCGAGACTCGAACGCACTCAGACAGAGGTGAGACGGCAGTAATCCGTAACGATGAGCGTTTCCGACCACTGTCTGAGTTTTACATGTTGACAGCTCTGTACATCAGTAGATACTACTTATCAGTGTTAATAGTCGATGCTCTTAAAATACTGAACAGAAAATAGTGAATAACAAGAATCTTTGTAAAATTCAAAAATAATTTATTTCCCTAAATTACAAGATGAAATGAAAAAAAAAAAGAACTTGTGGTATCGCGAATAAATCCCAAAATCATTGAATTACAGACACAGGTCCTAATAATAAAAGTTCTGAATCAACTTTAGTGGAAATCCAAATTGAGTTCAACGCTGGAGGTGTGATTTGTGAGATTTAGAATTTTAACGTAGCTTTAACAATTTTTTAGTCATATTGCTATGATGTCTGCAGTGTGGCAATTTATAGTGATGTCTAGCACTGGGGCATCATGCTGCAGACATGTAGCATGATGTTCCACCCAGTCCCATTATCCTGACACCAGGCCGACCAATCTAACACTAACCTCTTAATGCTGAGCGCCTAGCGAGGCAGCTGTTAGTACCATTTTTAGAAGTCTTTTGTATAACTCGGCCGGGGTTCGAACCCACGACCTCCCGCATCCGGGTAGGACGCTCTAACCATCGCTGAAGGTGTTAAAGTCCATGTGGCGGCCTGTATTGTGTTGTTTCACCAGCAGTCTTTCGTTAAAACACAGTAATAAAATTTCATTTCTGAATTCACTATGAATCCCAGTGAATGTCTCTGACAATATTATTTTTCATGAGCACTCTGTATTTCCAGAAAATATAATCGCCGAATTAAATCATTTGAAGAAATAAATTCCAGCCCAAATGAACGTCTGAACGCAACAAATAACAAAACTGATTCTGCTATATCTTAAGGCAGGAAAGAACAGTCGTTTACATGACCTCATGTCACAATTGACGTTTGCTTACAACATAAAATCTTGGTTGTAAATAGAAGTCTGTTACTAAACATAATATATAACCTGGACTAGGTCAGGTACGCCAGGTAAATTGTAGGGGAATTTCAATAACCAAGACACTTGACCCAAATGAACATGTTTACTTGTATTAATAATGAAGCAGTAATTTAGGTCAAATAGAAAATGAACTCGACTTTGGACAAGGTCAAGACCAGAATACAATGTTACATTACAATAACATGTAATGAAATAATTTTTATTTTTATTTTTAAAAACAACCTAAATAACAGAATGCAAATTAAATATATATGACATAAGTAAGTTGTGATTAAGCATTGTGACGAAGTATATGGTTGGGGTGGGGTGCTCCCAGTATTTTATGCAAACTATTATAGAAGTCCCACCAAGGCTCTATTTTGTTGGAAGCTAAATTTAGTGTAAGATAGATGTAAAGCTCCGAGCCCCCAGTCACAATGCCGACTGTTAGATGGTTAAATATACAAAAAGGTTGAAATTAATGATCAACAATTTAATAATTCAATAATCAAATGACTCAAATTTCCAATTACACTCCTTCCGCTCGACCCTTTAATAAACCTATTGCATTACTTGATTAGCCGTGTGAGATTGATTTCCACCTGTCATCGTATTTTTACTCGTCTTTTGTATCCTTTCTTTCTCCTATTTCTCCCAATTCCTTATCCACTTTCTCCTCGACTTGTCTCTAGACTCTCATCCTCCTCCACTTTCTCCCCTACGACTGCACTTCTGTCGATTTAGACTGTCTCGGTTACAGTCTCAATTCCATCTCCAACTCTTGAAGACTTGGGACCCAATGTAACCGGAAGCTCTCTCCTCTAAAAAGCTTCCTTTTCGAAGCTTTGTCTTTCCTTAGAATCGACCTCTAAGTTCTGCTGCCAGGTTAGAGTGGCTTCTTTTCTCGGAATAATCCCTATTGATCTGCAATAATTTCAGGCGAATACTAAATTAATCTTACAAGTTCAGAAGGTATCATTCTGGTCTTAATTGTAATCACGCCCCCATCTCAATTTTTTATTTGATATCGCTGTGGACCGATCCAATCAAACTTGGCGGACAATGTCCCTCTCGCTGTCTGTCAACGTCGGGACGGATAAAATCAAGCCTCGTTCACCCCATGTACTTCCTTCTGATCCTTGAACTAACCTTTAATATATAGGTGTCATAACGGCAAGCCTTTGTCAACTCAAGTATCCGGTTTCTGGCTGGTCATGGTAACCTTTTGTACGAATTCAACACTAACCCCGCGGCAATGTTTAGAGATGCAACACAAGGCCGCGGTAATATTCCCAAGACAGGTAGATTATAGCTTATACATGACTTTAAAGCTAGGGCTTAGCAAACGTGACGCGCATAGATTATTTTAGATTTGTTTTGTTTGAACTTGGAGATACCTTGAATAGCGTCAACATCTTGGCCTTTTAATATTATGAGACCTTTAAATAGTTTAATTTTGGAATGACTCCGCACAGTTTTCAAAGAAGTGTAATGTACAAATCAAATTGGTCTGGAATGGACGAACAAAACCAAATTGGATGGATGGATGGATGGATGACTTTGGAAATATTGTGAATTAGATCTGGTTGATAAAAAAGGTAATTGCAGTCAAACTTTTTATTGCATCAAACTGTGTTTATTTATATAACAAAACACAAAAATAACACAAATACAGGTTATTCTGATTTTCACGAAAATGGAAGCAATATATACAATCCAAGTGACAAGCAACAGTAAATGACACCTCTTTGCGGTGAGTAATATTTAATGAAATATATTACAAATAAAATCCAAAAAATGAAGTGTTGGTTAATGAACACAGTGGTAAAATATATAAAGACAATGCATACCATGTACGATTTTCTGGATATGAATAATGGCATGACACTAATTTACATTCTGTTTACTTACTAAACCTAGAATTTCCAATAACATTCGTAGATTATCAAATTGTTAGTATGCCGCGCATATACAATTATTAAAAGAAGCACAACACTAAGATCTTGAAATTTCATGTTGAAATCTGTTTCATTTGCTAGTTGTTCCTTTACAAAACAAGTTTTTGAGGGATCATGAAGGCTATTCTGCACAATCTCTCTCTCTTTCTCTCTCTACACACACACACACACGACACACACGCACACAGAAAATCAGTCATTTGCTCACTGGAGCATATACATGTTCACAGGCTGTTAGAAGTTTGTCTTTAGTTATGGTGCCATTTTTATATTGATCCCAGAATTCAAATATCTCCTGATTTGTAATATATTTTCTTCTCTGGGTTTTCATTCGTTTTTTGTCTTCAAACACCAGACTCGTCTGGACATTCACGTGTGATGCTTCAGCATATAGTGTCCTGATCAGAAGGTAGAATGGACGTGTGTCCCACACAATCGTACATTCAACCTTCTGTGACAGCCTTGGGGGAAAATTACTTTACTTTGTTAAAAACGTAATGGATCTTAATAAATTAAGTAGATATTAACATGTAAGAGAGAAATAGCGTGAATGCCCTTTAGAAGGTATGTCTTTCTGTCTGACGTTACAAGTTTATTTCAAAATTAATTTTAACATGACAGATTAAGAAACGACATTGCTGCCAGAGAGATGTCAGTCTGAAATCAGTTCAAAATAGTTATCATTTTAAGGTTCGGTTTTTACGTATCATATATTTTATGCTTTCCAATAACGTTTAGGTATTGACATTACAAAAGGTAAAAGCGTATATCAAAGATATGACGTTCACTTCAAAATCATTATTTTGTTCTGACTGACTGCCCGTAAACACTCCAGTCATCTGGTTGCCATACACTGCCGCTTGTCCACGTTGCTCATTTGCCTTGTAATACAAACATTGAAAGGTCGGGTCCATGTGCTCCGCTGGAAGGAAAGGTAGTGCAAACAACTTCCTGAAGAACTTGAACATGCCTTCCGTTTCCGTATAATTGCTTGCTATACCGAGATCCTGAAGAAGAAAAAATATCGTTATAATGGCCATATTGAAATGTGCCTCCTGCTTCTTTAGTCCAATAATTATAGTTTTTGTGTAGGAAAATTATTAGGGAATGAAGAATATTATAACTGAGATTTAGGAAAATATATTATTCAATCTGTCTTCACCAAAAATAATGTTACTGTCGTTAATAATAAAAATAACTGCAAAGCAGACGAAAAAAAAATTTTTTTTTCTTTAACATTGAAATGAAGCAAAAGATCATAAGATATAAACATACTTAGATTTTTCTCCAAAGTGGTTGTGACAAATGGAAAGAACAGACAGCAACTTTTTCCTCCAGAAAACTCTTCCTCATATGATTCCGCAGACCTGCCTCAACCTCAAACTCGATGACAAGCCTTTTGACGGGTGGCTCTCCTGGAACAAGTTTCTTCAGCTTCTGAAATAGTTAAAAAGATGATATATTTAATTATTGACTCTGAATATTATATTCGAAAAGAAAAAAAAAATAGCACGTGTCTATTTACCGTATTTTTTCTTCTTTTAAAATCAGTATTTGTTTCCTATAATTGTAAAGTCCACATTAATACTTGTAAAATAAGCATTAAGAAATTTGCATTTCATATATTATCCTTTGGACTTTCTTGTAATCTTGTTTATTTCTTTTGGAGATAAATACAAATGCCAATGGAACTTGATTCATTTCACCATCCGACTTCAAAAAGGCATGAACCTAGAACATCTGCTGAAAAGGTTCTTCGTGTCGAAGAATTTGAAAAGGTTACATCCAGATACCACCAGCTTGATCTTTGCAGAATATACAGTTTCATTTGGGTTGCAAACAAAATATGCCTGGCACCATTAAGTGCAGCATCTTTTCTCAAGTCATTCTGGGGAAGGAAACTTTCGTTAATCTGGAAACTAAGATTTTAAAATTGACTAAGAAAGAAAAGAAGACAGACTGATCGACCGGCAGGATTTTCCTCGACTATCAAGGTAAAGACAGACTGATCGACTCGGCTGGATTTTCTCATACTCCTGGTACGTAAATAAGAATACAAGAACAGCTAAACTTTCTTGAAATCTGTAATATTTCAATAATAATTGTAATAATACTACTACTAATAATTGTTGTGTGTCTTTCTTTGCCCATATTGCATCAAAATTCATATAAAGTTAAATAATAATTTTTTAATTTGTAACGTCGTTATTCATGGATTTCCACTTTAATTATAGTTGTGTGTTTGATTTTATCATTGGATCCTTTCGTTTATTGTCGAAATATTATGTCAGTACAAGCGTGGACATTCATTCTCATTCCTTCTCATAGGCTAGTTGCAATTTTTGTTTAGTATAATACATGCGTGCTATTATCATACGGAAGTCAGGCGAATACCGCGACAATATAGAGTTATTCCCCCTTAATGCGTTAATCTGGGTCAGCTACGATATGCTATTTTATTTACTTCGCTTCGATTGACAAAAGATTTTTTTACATGAATAGAAAGAAGCAAAGTCATTGAAACTTTACAAATTAGAAGTAATCAGCAATAGTAAAGCAGTTTTAATAAGTAGCGATAAGAAAGAGTTCCGAGATATACATCCCCACCGATCTAAATTGAATCTGCCATAATCGACTTAAAAGGATTGTCGCGTGGTCTCAAGTAAAGGTGGCAAACACGAAAGCAGTACTACCGATGGTCATGTGACTAAGCTGCATGCTGAAAAGTTCTTATAACTTCAGACTAAACAGCATGCACTTTTAAAAGACTATCTTACATAATTAAATATGTGCTGCACGTGAGTACAATTACAAAACGCTTCATTAAACATCACTATTATCCAGAAACAATATATGCAGAATTAAATAAAATTAATATATTCCTTATTTTTAATGCGTGTATCGTTTATTAGAACTAAATTTTATGTAGATTGTTTTATACCAAAATTCTTCTATGTTGTGAACCCTCTTAATCGTCATGTAACAAGGGTAGTAGGCTAAATCCATCTCCTGTTATCTGACTTCATCATCATCAACAGTATCATCTTTCTGTGTTAATGACTACAAAAATAGTATAGCCATAAATTAAATTTAAAAGGTGTTATATATTTACATAAAGTTGTTAATGATGTGTTTCAAATATAAATAAAAGCTTTTCTGGATCGACCTAATTTACTTTTTTCGTACAATCTTGTATACATTGCATGTAGAAATAAGCAACATTTTGCAAATAAATTCTAACACAAAAATATAGGTAATAAATTGCAAAATGTTTTACTGTTGCTCAACATTTTACAGGGCTCACGTAATCTCGAGTGTCATTTCACCTTTCCTAATCTTTCTATATACATGTACTTTTATATACCTAAAAATAAAACAGCATTTTTATACACAATTGAAAACTGACAACAACAGTAAGCATGTTTTATATGACCCCCTCCCCCCGCCAAAACAAGAAATAATAAAGATTTGGATAGCAGTTGGGAATTTTTATTGTTTCATAATACTAGATTATCAATACTAAAAGATAATTAAACTCGTATTGTAATCCAGATGTAGGTTTTTCCTACTTGTGAATCGATCTGTGACATTAAATTTATGAAAAAAATTAACGTAAATGAATATTTTGTATTGTTGACTTCTGTGTTAAGTGACATTTGCATTTATGTAAGACTTCAAGTCTATTTTTACTCTGTTTCGATATGTTTATGATAATATCAGTTTCAAACAATCAAACCTATCCAACCGTATAAACACTGTGTATCTAAATAAGTTTTTTTTTTAATGTCTATATGCTCGCTTACCCTGATTTTCGCATATTGAATAAAGCCACCGAAATTTTGTACCTTCAGCAATTTAGGCCATTTCTGTTTCTTATAATTTTAAAACGTTTTAAGATTATTTTAATCTCCTATAATTTTTGATACGCCGTGTGTGTGTGTGTGTGTGTGTGTGCATGCATGCATGCGCGTGTGTACATGCGTGTGTGTGTATGCATGCATGCGCGTGTGTGTATGTATGTGTTTGCATGTGCATGTCCATGTACGTGTGTGTATGTGCATGTTTAAGTGCATGTACGTGTACGTACGTATAATCGATAAGTCTCAAATTTAGAACATATATTTTATTTTATTTGTTGACCAGTTAAAATGGATAAACAAACTCGGTCAAAAGTGTCCACGAAGGCCTCCATCAACAGCAAGTCTAAACTTGGGAGAAAACCCGCACCAAGAGAGAGCCACGTCCATGGACTCAACTGTTACTTAATGAACACCCAAAAATTGACCCTTGCTTACCTATCAACGTCGCAGTGGTTTGTGAAAACCCGTAAAGGGATGTATTCCTGTCGAGGTACATAGTATCAGTACATTTCGTATTTTGTTCAATGAAACGAAATATTCCGTGTTGCGTGTTAGTTAATTTATTGTTAAATCTTGCTATGTTATAGTTTACATTTTTGTTTATATATGATTTTATGAATATAATCATGCGTGTATCTTAACCATACCGTATCAGTATCTTTGAAAAAAGTGCATGTTTACTATGCGTTTGTTCTATTTATTACTATTCCTACTTTTGATGCGTTTTCTCTAGTTTAAATTACGTTAACGTGCAATTTAATATCCTGTCGCTTAATTGTTATGTTAAAACGCCGTAATTTGTTGTAGGTACCAGTGGTGAAGTCAGACAAAAGTGAAAAAGCTGAAGACCCAAACAACCCCCAAGAAGGAGATGGAGACAAGTTCCAAGAAGGAGACAACCTCCAAGACCACCCAGTCAACACCCGTGAAGTTCCCGTTGAGACTAATTAAATAACAGATGATAGTGTTACCCGGTCTCCTCACTTGAGTGTAACAAAGAGAGGCACGTCTTTCTGCCTCTCCACTTAATCCCATCTCGGCCTTCCCAACCAAAGTCCAGCTTGACAAGGTTGATATGGGGATGCCCTGCGTCAAAAATCGGAAAGGGGTTAAATTTTCCTTAACCAGCAGGCGTGGGAAATCCAGCCAAAAGCTAGTAAAATAGTGCTAAAACATATTTTAGTAAATTCTACCGATCCAAGGAATTTATTGAAACACATCATCGCGATCGTCTGTATCGATGACTGTATGGTCATCATCTACAATCATCTTTTTTCTTATGATGTGCGGGTTGACGTCCTCCATTTTCCCCAGTTTCCCTAGTTTCCCTTTCTTCTCAGATTCCTCATCTGCGAGGGTACTGTCTCCTCTTGTGAGTCTTTATATCATGCAACATTTATTATGTTCCAAGCGAGCTGGTGTTCTTCGTTTTACCGCTTCTATTCTTAGCGTTTTTTTTTCTTATATAAAATTTGCCTCCCCGTTCCCCTAGGGCGAAGGTTTCACACTCCATGCCCTGTGAAGTTTCAGCTGTCTTGTCATATGGGTTTGTTTCATTATGGTCTATGTTTACCTCGTTATCAAATGTTTGTTTCTTTACATTTCTCCCTCATTATGTCTTCAACTACATCAAAGTCCCTTTCCCCTACTATTTCTGCTGGATATACGGGGATTTGTGCTTCATTTAGTCAATTTACGGTCTTATAAGCATATGTAGTCCTTGCCTTTATTTTTGGTTATTTTCTTACAGTCGCTAGGAGTATGACCATTTCTGGGGGCTTCTCAGTCATATCCGGTCCGATACAGAGCTCCAGTACCAGATTTTGAGGAGGATGCCCATAATATAGAAAAAGGTGACCGCTTTTTTCGCGTCGTCTTTAGGGATAGTAAAGACCCTGAATTCGATTTTAATGTGGGAAAGCCCCATACGGTAGCCGATTTGTTACAGGCAGTGTATTCCAAACATTTGTTCTAATTTCTATCTTATCGCTTCTGAAGAGATTTCGTTGGGTAGCCCTGAAACGTGTTATTCGTCAGCTTTGAATCCAATTGCCTCTCTATAACTCAGTCGCTCTATAACTCAGTCGTTTCTTGTCGGGACTTTTTCCAAATTCACTTCCAAAAATCCTGAAGCCAATAAGTAGGTGTTTCCTTTTGGATTGAGGACAAATTTCCCACATCCACAGTTCTGCAAGGCGACACTGTCTTCTAAGTTCAGCTCATAAATTGTCACGTCTGTTAGAATCTCAGATTGTCTCTGGCTTTCCTCTACACCTAAGTGTGTACAATCTAACAGCTGATATCCCAGTGGGGTGTGTGCTAAAAGCACCTTCATATTCCGCAGCTTTCGTATTCCGTCCGGAAGTAGTTTTTAAGTTTTGACAATGTTGGCTTTTACTCTCTTGGTGCAATGCTACTCGTAAGAGAAGGCAATAATAATTAGGTTACAGATGAAGCAAACTGAAAAAGGAAAATCCACAAGAGCTCACAATATACATAAGCCATAACAAACAAAAGCTCTGGAATTTGCACAGGATAAGCACGATTAAAGCTATGTAATTTGTGTCCTGCAAGAAGCGGAGCTAAGGCGTGGCTCTATCTTCCAAAGACTAAACTAATTGAGAAAAAAGAAAATTACAAACTAAACATTGCGCCCAAACCAATGCATAGTCAACGCAAAGCAAAATAAATGAAAAGATAAATCAAATGCGTGGGGAAGAAAAACATGGGTCACGAGACATCTAATGTCTTGACTTACGCAAGGTTACAAGTTTGTAAAAGGAAGGAAAAACAAGTACAAACTATGCAACAATATGAAAAGTTGCTTTTTCAGTTTTGAAAAGCAGAACAAAAAGGGATCAGGCGGTTCAAAACAAGCAAAAAGCAGACAACAAAGACGAAACTTTGTGCATCGAAAGTAGGAGCTTCACTCACTGTTATAAACGTTTTGTGAATAGAGCTCAGATGACAAACATGCAAGCGAAGCAACAACAAAAAGTAATAAATTGAGCGATAAAAGAAAGAACAATGTTTGCAGTTATCAAATTAGGAGAAAGATAATATGTAAGAAATTGCAATTACCAAGTCTTGGTAACCTAAACAGTAAATAGAGAGTACTTCGCATGCATATTTGGACTATCCCTTGCATTTCTTGTGGAACGCCAGAGCTGCCTTAAGACTATAACTTTCATTATATGATGTCGTACAAATTATCATCTTAAGACAGCTCTGACGTTCCAAAATTTCTGATTCTATTTAAGATATTAGCAGTTTTTGTGTATCTTAAATATGGAATATTTAAACCCCCTCACTGTCGTCTGTATATAAATATTCTTGTCGAAGGTAGTGCAGCTCTCCATGCCATAAACAATGTACCGTCGTCTTGTAAATAAAATGTAGAATGTTGTCATTCAAGTCAAATGATTTTAGTATATACTATACATTACTGTCTCTAATATTCTGACAGTATCTTTGACAAAAGCAATCCCCAAATTTGCGAACTTTCTTTAATTAGGTGTTGGAGTGTGGAATCGGGGTTATTTCCCTTCCAGTTTCGTCAAGTAAAAGTTCGCTTTAATTGTGATTTATTTTGGATACGGTTGTTTTTCCAAAGTCGTCAAATACTTCTCAAGGTGTTTGAGAGAAAAGTGGTCAGTTATGAAGTTTTGTAAATTTGGTTATGCAACAGTTCTCATCTTTTAGACTGGGTTTTATTACTCCTTTGATATTAACATTGCTTTTTATTTGTTGAGAATAAAGCCTGAATTGTTCTGACGTACAAAAGCATTGACTGGGAGCAAACTTGTCGAACTAGTCTTTCTACATTAGTATTTTAGTCCGACTCCATTTACCTGTGCACCTGAAAATACGTTTGCGTACGGGATTTTGGTCCATCGGCAAAAGTTGTTTCCAAATCCATATTTTTTCATATTTAGCTGTATGGAAGTCATCAAAAGCTTTTACCTGGCCAAGGAGTATCATTGCTCTTTTTTCTTCCTTCATATTTAAATGGTCGAATACTGACTCTGTTGTTAATCTATCATTAGGATAGATTTATAGCACATTCATGTTTATACACTGAATCACAGAAATCAGGTGACAAGAAGTGCGTTCATCGCAATACACCGTTTCTAAAATTCTGTTATTGGTCTTGGTCTTTTTGTTTGTAACTGTCTGTTCGTTTATTTTCCGTTTTCATTGTCCTGATTTCTTTCTGGACGTCTTGATGCCACGATTTCTGACTCTCCGTTTGTCGATGTCATGTATTTTGACTGAAAATAATAATTTATTTAACAGTCTTTGTCTTTGTTCATTAGTGCGTGACACCCGTGTAGTCCTCGAGTTTTCGCTTGATATTTTCGCCAATGTCTGATACATTAGACCCGAGTCGATTTTGGAAATGCGGTCGTTATGGCTTTGATCATTTCTTTTTCATCGTCGGTCTCGGTCACAAGTTTGCTCACTTTTATGTCTACTAATTTCACATTCAAACGGTAGGAAAAGTCATAATAACTCCCAAAGACGCCATTGTCGTGCATGAAAACCGGTCCTTTAAAAACGTGATTGTCCTGTACGCCGTCTATTTACGGAAAGTTACTTGTAAGAAGTCAATGCACATGTATATCACAGACTAAACGACCTATCAACTCCTAAAACAGTCTGTTCGGTGAAGCACATTTTCTTTGTCAATTATCTGTTCGTCATTTTTCCATTTGCCCGAACTGCAGCTTTTACGACAGACATTTTGAGTATAATCATATTCTTACTTCGCTGAATATGATCCGCGACAGTTTTTCTATATCCGGCAGTATGTCCCTTTGATTAGTCATACTGTTTGTTACGTATTTGCTGCATTCCAGTGGGTCGCCTCACCTTTTCATACTTCTTCTTAAGCTTTGCCTGTATCATTTTTGGTTTGTCTGTAACATGTCCTTTACTACTTTTTGTATACAAAGTCTGGTGTCCGTAAATATTCTGATACTGGCTCTTTTGAATTTCTATGGGAACTCAACCAGGTAATATGCCAATGTATTCTACTACAGTCACTCGACTGATTGATGTCCCTTCGACTAACCAAGCAACTCTTCTCGTAAGACTGGTTTGCTGTAAGCCAAGTACAGTACTTATGGACCACAACAACTGTCTGATTCAGGTTGAGGGTCCATAGGTATATACTTCCCCTCCGTCTGCACATGTTCCCCTTTAACTCTGGCACGATTACAGACCTGCCCATTGTGAAAATGCTTTCTTGAGATCACCCTTGCGCACATACTGTGAGGAACTGGAGTCGTGATAAACGTACCCAATCGTCACAAAAAGTACTTTTGATTTCTTGTTGCGATTTATAATATCGGACCCATTATTGATATTAAAGTGTGCATTTTCGCCCCCCCCCCCCCCCCCCGTGGGATTTTGTCTAAGCAATTTCTGACGATAAAGATGAACTTCTTTGTTATAATTATTTAAATCTACTACTTCTATTATCTGAAAACAAGTCATGTAAACTATTATCACGGTTTTCGTCATAAATCGTTTTGTTTAAAACCATTTCAACATCAGTCATCAACCTTAACAATCCGTGAAAATGTTCTGACCCAGAAAAGGGTAGAGTTACTGCTCAATAAAACAGTTGCTGTTTTCAACTACATACAGGCATATGTTACGTGTTTCGAACGCTGGATGGAATATTCGTATAATTTCAGTTGCTTCCGGTTCACGGCCACTAGCGTTATCCCGATGTGCGACGAGCGTGACTTTGTGAGTCGGTATGAGTTTCTCTTCGATTCGCCGCATTAAGCAGGATTCCCGGATTCCCATTCTCCAAAGGTGACAGAAGTCTATAAAACAAACTTTAAACAAAATGAAACTTGGAGTCCCGTTAAATTTGTTTTACTTGAATACAATACCATGCTTCTATATCACTATAATCTTCTGGAACGCGTATTATTTATAATAAAGAAAATTGTAATGTAACATGAATGGTGGTGCTATTTATGTTGAAAGATGAAATATATTTTACTTATTTTCGTAAATTGTCTGTTAATCTTTTTCTCTGAATTCATAGCGTATCATTTAATTTTATGCAAATTACTAACACTTACAAAAATAGTTTTCTTCCGTCCTGTTCTGTTTTTGTTAGACCAAACCGCCAAGCTTACATTTCAGGTATAATAGCATTCAGGAAACGGCGATCAGCCTTGCTTTTCAGCCTTGCTTAATTTAACTCAAATAATCCATTGAATACGACAACTAGTATGTAAAAATTGACGTAAATAAGTCACATAAAAGGATTAATGATAAATATTATTTTTTTAAATTAAATGTAAAAGCTATTTATCAAATTTATTATCAGGTTCTCCAGCTAGGGGCCGGTCATTGTAATGCCATATTTTGTAAGCGTCTGTCGACTATTATCAATCGTAGAATTTGAATGCATTACCGAATAAGATGGATAGTAACTTACCACAAGTGCTCGACGCGAGCTTGATGTTAAGAAAAAAGCAATCATCTAAAGGAAAAAATCATAGAGTGACAAAAATACCTTAGATTACCCCCCATGACCCGTTCTGACATAGGACCCTATCTATTCTTAACATCAAGCTCGCGTATATAAAAGGGGGTGTGTCTTGTCCTTTCACTATTCATTTCACTCTCAAACCGAGCACAACGATGGAAGAGACTAGCCAAATCGAACGTTTCATCAGAGCTTTGCGAGGGGTCATTAGAAAATTCTCTTCAGACCAGCCGACGGACTACTCTCCTTCCTTTCGAGATAAAAGTCAAGATACTTGCTATATCTGTGAGAAGAAAGGGCATTGGTCTTCAGAGTGTCCAGACCGTCAAAAAAGAAGAAAAGGGGCTAGAAAAGACAAAAGTCAAGATATGTTATTATTGTCAAGAAAAAGGACATTGGTCTCCAGATTGCCCAAAAAAGAAACAAGAGGAGTCAGAAGAAAAGAGGGATTCTTCAGAAGAAGAGAGGGATTCTTCAGAGGAAGAAAAACAGCCAGGTAAAGAAAAAGAAAAAGGAGAAGAAAAGAAGAAGGGAAGAAAGTGAGGACGAAGAGGAGGAGGAAAAGACTGTGACGGTGAAGAAATTCAAAAACAGAGAGACTAAACAATGAGACAGAAGGAGTGAATGTACTTTTTAAAGAGCTCTTTTGTGAATTGTGAATTGGATTGTAACTATTGATAAAAGAATACATTAATTATATAAGGTAAGTGTCTTTGAGTTTTGATTTTAAAATAAGAACCTACACTCACACACTCATACACAGACACGTACTATAAGGGTAAAATGGTTCTTTTTCTTCTTTTTTGAGTTATCGGCAATTGAAAGTCGATCTCTTTTCGAGAGACGTGGGTGGCCCTGAAAAGGGCCTTTTTGGTGTAGGGGTGAGTTTAAGCAATCAACTTTAACTGCCTTAAGCCTTTGCCACGGCCAAGGCCTACTTCTGGACTGCGTACTGTTGATGATGATGATTTGGTTGAAATCACTAAGGGCGGTACGGTAGGCTTAGTCACAGGGTTGACGTGTTTAGCTCGGAAAGGTCGTATTCTTTTCGGTCGTAATAAAGAAGTCTGATACATTTGTTTCAGACTTCTTAACTCCGCTAAAATGTCCAACAGTACCGTGACCGTTTGATTTTCACCCTCTTGTTTCTTTGCTGCTACTTCTTCTTCTTGTTTTTTTTTTCTTACCTCTTCTTCTTGCTGCTGTTGCTGTAGGAGAAAAGCTTGTTCCGCTTCCTTTTGTCGTTGTATAAATTTCTCCAATTCTTCTTTCTGTCTCTGTCTGAAATTCTCAAATTGCGGTAATGAAGGTGACGAAGGTTCCGGAACAAATTCTTGCGAGGTAAGAAAACCCACAAAATCCGAGTTTACCTCTTCTGAAAGTAAGTCCGGGTTCCCTTGGGCGGTCTCCACTGCTGGTGCACCCCAATGGATCGTTTTCTGAGTTTCCGTCATGTTGAATCACTGTCGCATAGATTGACTGCACACAGGCGCTAGCGAATCTATATAGACCACGTGACGTCACAGACTACTCTCTTCGGATTGGATGCGGGATGACTGAATTTTGTAACGCGTGTTTGGATTGGTCAACAAACTCAATCCGTTTCAATCCTACCTCTACCTATAAATAAGTGCAGTTCACTGCATTGATTCACCTGTTCTTGGTGCCTCAAGATGTGGACCGATGTGCAATCTTCTACGCTTGTGTCTTCAATGATGTTCCAGACGGACATACCCATGTATGTCCGATCCAAGTGGACAGTTGTCCACAGGACAGACACCAGTCTGTGGATACGTAGGATCTACGTAGAAAGACAAGGACGCCTCAAAAGAGTCCTGATTTACGGTCCTACAGTGAGACGCAGCCTTAGGACAAGAAGAAGACCAATGCGGTGCCCTTTATGTTAAGGGATACATTAACATAAACCCAAAGTCCCTTTTCAGGGCCACTCATAGGTCTCGAAAAGAGATTGACTTTCAATTGCCTACCCTTTTTTATTTTTATTTTTTTTATTTTTTTTTTAAAAAAAATCCCATGTTAAATTTCCCTTGACGCTATACAGTCCCACCCTGTTTAAATTCCCTTGACGCTATACAGTCCCATATTCCCATGTTCAATTCCCCTTGACGCTCAACAGTCCCAAAATCTATTTCCCATGTTAATTTCCCTTGACGCTAAACAGTCCCAGGGGTTTTTGTTCATGTTAAATTTACATAGACGCTAAACAGTCCCAGGGTGGTTAATGTTAAATTTCCATTGACGCTAAACAGTCCCAGGGGGGTCTGTAATGCTAATTCCCATTGACGCTGAATCGTCCCTATTTACTACTCCTGCTGCTACTTCTCACGTGACTTTTTGCAAATATGCCACATCGTAAAAGAACCGACCTTAGCTAACACCCCCAATGGAAAATTTTATGGAATTTTATTTTTCTTCGAATTATTGAATTCAAGCGATTGTTTTCTCTGGAAATACAAAAAGTGCTCTGATAATTAATGGACAAAGACATTCACTGGAATTTATACTGAATTCAAAACGGGAATAATATTTATGTGATTCAACGAGAGACTATTGACACATCTGCGCTTTGTAGGTTATTACATACGTCATCGCCTTCCATCTTGAATTTCACCGGGATTGGAACTGAGATTCACTTAACTTTTCATTGATATGACTCTTGTTTTAATTTTTGGATTACATTTTGGATTTAATTCGCAATACCATAAGTTCGTTTTTTCTCATTTTTCACTTTGTATTTTAGGGAAATAAATTATTTGTTAAATTTTACAAAGCTTGTTATACTCACTCTTTTCTGTTACTTATTTTAAGAGCATAGACTCGTAACCTGCAAAAGAACATACTGGGTGAGAACATTTTAATACTAAGAACTGCGTTTTCGGCTATTATCTAGTGGTATGTCAACTTGCACAATATTTCTGTGCTTTTATTACGAAACGTTTACGTATTCCTATGCATAGTTTTGATATTTTTTCGTCCTGAACGTGAATGTTGTCATACACACGAGCAATACGTTCACTGAGAACAGAAAGTAAAATTATATTCCATGCAGCCAGTGGGCTTTTAAAATACCCAGTATCCATAGTAAGGACACTCTGAGGCTGCTGACCCGGGCTGGCCTGTGAGGGTAGTGAATCTACGACGTTAGACTACGAAGCTGACGCTCAACCAACTAAACTGCCGCGGTTCCATAGCCTAAAGCACAGAGATGTCATACATAAAATCTGAAATATGCGAAATAGGAACATTTCCCCATCAATAACCTAAATATGGTCAATGCGAACCTGAGAGACTTTTTGAAACACAAACTATGAGTGGTGCATAAAAACTAATTTTATTATATACACGACCATTACGATTTCAAGACCTCTCCGGGGCTTTCCATGCATAATATTTAAAGATGCTCATACCAAAAGATAACATTTTCACGAGCGCAAATTTGACGTGGTTCATACTGGATGGAGACGCTTTCACGCAAACGGCGTTTTATATGCTAAATGATAACATCAATATGCATCCGACCATATCGCGATACGTTCGAAACAGGGACATTTTCCTTTAAACGGCATTGACGTGAAATATGCAAATAGTAGACATTTTGAAACATACAACCTTGTACATAAAAAAATGAGGATAGTTTCACAAAATTAATGTGGATATACAAAATGCAGACAATTTTATAATGCTCTTCACGTGTTACATGCAATACAAGACTTTTCCATACACCGAGTTTGGAAGTGTTATATACAAAACGGGGACATTACATTTTCTTACACACAACCCAGTGCTGCATGCTAATTGGGAACATTTTGATACACACAACACTGAAGTGGCATATACAAAACGAGGGAACTGACGCAAACACATTATTGGTGTTATATATGCAAAAGGAAAACATTTTCATTAAACGAAACCATGAAGTTGTACATACAAAACGTATATAGGACCCTCTGTATCATAATATATATATATATATATATATATATATATATATATATATATATATATATATATATATATATATATTATGATGCAGAGGGTCCTATGTCAGAACGGGTCATCGGGGATAATCTAAGGTATTTTTGTCACTCTGTATGATTTTTTTCCTTTAGATGATTGTTTTTTTTTTTCTTAACATCAAGCTCGCGTCGAGCACCTGTGATTCCCCTAATGGGCATGCAACCTACTTTTTTCTATATGAATAGTATAGGCCTTTTCCCTCAGGTCACGAATGTACGGAAATGACCGATTGAATCGCACTTTCTCCACGGTTTGCCTCTAACTCATTTTAACGCTTGCGATACCCGTTTTTTTTTTACCTTGCATTTCAGTGATCCTGACGTTCGGCATGATTGGTACTGATTACTACATGAACTGGCGGATACTATGATAAAATAATTAAAGGCGAAACTTAGACATGGATCTCAGGCAAAAATAAGCTGGTAACATCGTTGTCAGGAAGTGTAACATGTAAGCTTCACTGGATTTTTAAAACTGGAAGCGTTGATTATACTGTAATTCTTGCCAATTCACTCAGTTACGGTTCGATTCATGTAGTCTATTCGGTTCATGTATTACCCCTTCACGGGTCACCGGTTATGGAATTTACTGATCTTTTCAGACCTACTTAAATGATTGTCATACTTTATTATTTCATTCTTGTGTGTACAAATCATTCAATATTTTTATTTTTACAAATGCTGTCATGTTTGATTCAGAGGCTACTGTGCTGATTTAAACTTTGAAAAAATTGTTAAAAAAGATATGTCGACCAAATGCATTCAGGTTGCGTTTAAAGCAGGATATACATACCGAGTGATTGCGGTGAGCTCAAAGAAGCTGAAAATAGAAACAAAAAGTCCGGTTTTTCAATTTTAAACTGACTTTTTTTTTTTACACTGAACATACATAATTGTAGAGTTATTTTATAACTGTTAAAGATTTGCTATGTCAAGCTTTTTTGTTTAGAAATGAAATTATTTTTTAGGAGCAAATGTGACGTTGAGGTATGACTGCAGGTCTCTGCTATTTTTCAGTCTTCCAGCGGGAACTTTTATTAAAATATACTCAGCTATTTATTTATTTCACTCATGTGATAATATTTCAGAAAATTCCATTTTCATGAATTTGATATAAATTAATAATGGTTCATTTGATGGTTTTAGATTCCACAGCAAAATTTCAAATCAGCAGCAGTGTGTATGTAGCACAGCATGATGTGTGGATGACTCTACTTAAGTTAAGATGCTTTAAAGATCATTATCATTGTTGAGGTAGCCCCCACATTTTGTTTGTTATATTCTTTAAAGCAATCTCTGGAAAATAAGCTTCACTTGTCACCCAATAACTGCAATTATATATACTGTTATGTATAATTCAAGTTCAAGTGCAAACATAGACTCTGATCTGCCATCACATAATGTGCTGGCAGATCAGGGTCTTTACTGTGTTTTTCTTTTTTTAGATTAGTATACACATACTGCATAAATCCAAATCAGCTGGTGCATTATTCAATGGCAGATGTTGGTCTATGCAGTTTGCAGTTAAATCAATATTATATGCAAGTATTTACAACTGGCAGCATCAAGAAAATGAAGACATTTGCCTTGCTTGAACTGTGTGGGTGAGAAATAGTGACACTTGTCACCTGTTGAGTGACATTGTGGATGGCAGTGGTGAAGGTGACAGCATATGGTTTTTGAAAGTGGTTCCTTTTTCCCGATGCTTGCTTGTATGTACAGTAATGAAACTTTAAACTTCATATGTACATCTGAAGGATTAATATTCACAGTTGTATAATAAAGGTCACAGTGACTAACTTTTCTCATAGTAATGACTGTGGTAGTGTTTGAATTCTGCAGAAAATTGATTGGTTTCCACATATGGAACTTTTTGAAAGATGGGTACATATATATTTATTGTGCCTTGAGCATGGTTGTTGAGATAACTGAAGGGTTTTCAAAAGGATGTCACCATAATTTTGGAACCAACTAGAAAATACTTTCCCTGATTAAAAGCAACAATCATATTGTCTTTGTTGAGAAGAACTTTATGTGGATATTTTTTTTAGTGTTGATCTAATTTTCTTGGAGAGTGATATATTTGTGAAGCTACCATACATTCTTGTGTTCCAACTCTATGGTCTTAAACTAACTAACATAAAACAGCATAAATTAAAATTCAACAAAAAATTAATTTCCCTGGCATACAAAGTGAAAATTGAAAAAGAACTTACAGTATTGTGAATTAAATCCCAAATAGTCCTAAATGTTTGATCACAAGTCCAAATATATAAAGTTCCACTTGAATTTCAGTAGTATTAAAAAAAATTATGATATTGAATGTGTTGATGTATCTGTAGTCTCAAATATGCTAATGTGCCAGCATCCTGGATTGTGGTAATGTGCTAAGAATATTTTTTGATGTATCAAAATTATATAATCCAAAAATGTTCTTGTCTGAATTCATCATAATTCCAGATTAATAATTCTCTAAAAAATTATTGATATTAACTTTGTATTTCAAGTGAATAATAATTTGAATAAATAATTCTACCCTAATGAAGTTCTGAACACAACAATAATTTTTGGATAAAGAAGATTATAAAGCCATCTGTTTGACCTACTAGTTCGCAATTACCATTTTCTGAAAATACTGTCACTTGATGGAATTTTCCCTTCTTGAATGTTCTGAGGTTAGAATCAAGACTATCTTTTAACTCAAGTTCTGAAAAACATATTTACATTGATAATGGTCTTAATATTTAGTCCACACTCATAGAGAAATATTGGTTGTGTATTATGATGTTTACAAAATCAATGTCTCTAAGTCAGGTACACAGTAAACTTGATTTTGGACAAGGTCAGATACTAAATACAAATGTATATAATATATAATCATTAAGAAAAGTCAGCAACTTGTACAAATTAAATATACATAACAGCTGTTAATAAAGTTATACGGGCTATTTTCAGATTTGAAATTTTTTCATAAATAATGATGAATATTTTGTGCATTTTATTAGTTTTTAACTTGCAGAGCCACAAAGACAGTTGATAACCTATCAAAAAGTGTGAACACCAATATACTCCTCTCCATTATCACATCATTTTGCCTCTGTCAGAAAAGGCTTCAAAATCGGAGTCTAGCATTTTCCCTGGATAAATTCTTAACTTTTTCTCAAGCTATGGTCACTTTTTGATGGGGAAGATAAAACTTGGATAATGTGCCCCCAGGATATAAAAAGGGTGTTGTACTTATCCTCCCAAAATGACAGTTTAAATGATTATCTCGTAGTCAAAAGGGCACCTATTTCATTATGATTTTTTTAAATGTTATTATTATTGTTATTGTTATTAATAGTAGTAGTAGTAGCAGCAGTAGTAGTATTGTCAAATTTGAAAAGGATGGGAGTAGTTGACTTGTAAAGTTTAAAAAAATTCTGTGTTTATTCCAGCCGAAAAGTTGCAGGAATAATGTAGGCTTTTTCATTTAAATTTCTTTTTTTATCTTTCCCTGGCTATACATATTTATAGCAATAATGCTTTGAAAGGAAATTGAATGCATAGTTACAAGATATAAAATCTTACCAACAGTAATAATTTTACTAGGCTCTGTATTTTTTTAAATACTTTTATGCATCCTTTAAATTGACTTTGGATGAACTATTATTTAATTTATTGAAGGTTAGGATCTGTTTGTTATTTGACTTATTAAATCTACCTTTTTAAAAAGAATGTAATAAACTGGCAGTAACATTTAGTGTAGGTACCCTTAAAAGTTTAAGAATAGAGTAGAATAGTAGAACCTGTCTTGAAAGATCTCTCTTTCTGTCCAAAACATGTTCTCTCAAGATAGATGATCTCTCATAGAAGTCTCTTAAGAAAGGTACAGTGGAACCTGTCTTGAAAGACCACCTCTTCTGCCAAAACATAATGGTCTCTCAAGACAGGTGGTCTCTCATAACAGGTCATAACAATATATAATCAATAAATCAGTAAAAGAGAACCTGGTCTCTCAAGACATTTGGTCTCTCATAGAAGTGGTCTCTCAAGACAGGTTTTGCTGTATTACTTTACTGATAAAATGGCAGTAAAGATTACTTATTCAGTTTTCATATTTGGTCTTGAACAATAAAATACACTATTGTTTGTTTTGGGGATTTTTAATGTAGCTTTAACAATTTTAGTCATAGTGCTACAATATCTGCAGTGTGGCAATTTATAGTGATGTCTAGCACTGATGCATCATGCAACAGTCATGTAGCTTCATGTCCCACCCAATCACATTATCCTGACACCAGGCCAACCAGTCCTAACACAAACCTCTTAATGCTGAGTGCCAAGTGAGGCAGATGCTAGTATGGTTTTTATAAGTCTTTGTTATGACTTGGCCGATGTTCAAACCCACAATCTGAGTGTGTAATTTAACAATCACTCAGATACTATCTATAAACCATGAGCAGTGGATCATTGTATAATTTATAATCATCAGAAACTATCAATAAGCTATGAGCAGTGGATCAGTGTGTAACTTACAGTCACTAGGATATTATCTTTATCTATAATGCAGTGATTATTGGATCAGTGTGTAATTTACAATCACTTGGATATTATCTGTAAACCATGAGCAATGGATCAGTGTGTAACTTATAACCACTCTGATACTGTCTGTAAACCATGATCAGTGGATCAGTGTGTAACTTACAATCACTCAGATACTATCTGTAAACCATGAGCACTGGATTAGTGTGTAACTTACAATCACTCAGATACTATCTGTAAACCATGAGCAGTGGATTAGTGTGTAACTTATAACCACTCTGATACTATCTGTAAACCATGAGCAGTGGATCAGTGTGTAACTTATAACCACTCAGATACTATCTGTAAACCATGAGCAGTGGATCAGTGAGTATCTGAGTGATTGTAAAAGACACACTGATCCACTGCTCATGGTTTACAGATAGTATCTGAGTGGTTATAAGTTACACACTGATCCAATAATCATAATCAATAGTATCTGAGTGATTGTAAGTTACAATCTGTAAACCATGAGCAGTGGATCAGTGTGTAACTTATAACCACTCAGATACTATCTGTAAACCATGAGCAGTGGATCAGTGTGTAACTTATAACCACTCTGATACTGTCTGTAAACCATGAGCAGTGGATCAGTGTGTAACTTACAATCACTCAGATACTATCTGTAAACCATGAGCAGTGGATCAGTGTGTAACTTACAATCACTCAGATACTATCTGTAAACCATGAGCAGTGGATCAGTGTGTAACTTATAATCACTCAGATACTATCTGTAAACCATGAGCAGTGGATCAGTGTGTAACTTATAACCACTCTGATACTGTCTGTAAACCATGAGCAGTGGATCAGTGTGTAACTTACAATCAGATACTATCTGTAAACCATGAGCAGTGGATCAGTGTGTAACTTATAACCACTCAGATACTATCTGTAAACCATGAGCAGTGGATTAGTGTGTAACTTATAGTCATTCAGATACATATTACTGAACAATTTTAAAATAAAATATGACATAAAACCTTTTACTAAATTTGGTGCTCATCCCTGATGGCTCAACATGTGTGGCAAAATGATGTAATGATCACAGTCTACAAGCCATTAGCAATGGATGAGTGTCTAATATAAAATTACATAGAGACAACCCACACTCTGTTAAATGACAAAATCTGCTACTTATAAACTTACATTACAAGAATGACAGATTAATATCACTAAAGACATCCAGATTTTGGTACCATAATGGTAAGTCATGAATGTTGTGTCTGCTATCCTGGTAATTGAGATTAAAATTATGCTGCTAAACAAAGACACGCAAGTGTGGTCTCTGTGATGGACATTTTTATCTCAAGCCAATAATGCCAGATTTGTATCTCTATAACATGCATAAGATTTAAAAATTGATTAAAATATATTATTGATATAGTAATGACTTTGAAAATGAATGTGCACATTTTTTAAAATTTTATACATGGAAGTTGTTAATAGAATATGAAGTTGTTAATAGTATATATTGTATAAATGATATTTTTAACCTTAGAAAATACATAAATCAGACAGTGCTATTTTTTTACCATGTCTCTAATGTTTTTACTGATTTAGGTAAGAATGGACAATGTTGACACTAACTCCAGAAATGAGCGCTCTTCATTCTTAAGAAGAATTTTCTCAGCAGGATCCTGGGATGAATTCAAGGAGATACTAAAGCTGTCATGGCCAATTGTGAGTTTGCTCAGAATACAGTAATTTTACGTTATCTCTCCTTACACGAATTATCTCCCTGCTGATCAGGGAGACTCCAAATTGAGATCATAAAATATTGCCTCCAAAAATTGATAAAGACTAGGGATCTCCTTAAAGCATACAAAGAGTTTCCTTAGTAATTGTGTCATATATTAATTTTAAGTCAAACCCAACTACAAAAAACACGGCTCAGATTGGCCACCTTCATAATGCACCTGCAGATCTGGATCTATGCCGTTTATTTTGCAGTAATCAGCAGAACAAGCAACATAAACCCTGAACTGCTGGCACATTATGTGACAACAGATCAAAGTTAATTGATGTTTGCAGTTTGACTTGATTTAGAAGCAAGTATATATGGTACATACTAAGTGTCTATTCTTAAATTAACAATTAGCAGGAGGGTGGGGGTGGCGGTTCCTCCTGAAATTGAAAAGTGGGATGAGTATAGAGAAGATTTAATGAAGTAAAGATGGATTCGGATAATGTCTTGGTGCTTTTGTTGATAGTAGGCTGAACCCTGCAGGCCTGCACACTTGCCCTTGAATAGTCTCTCTGTATTTCTGAAGAAAAAAAATATGAACTGTAGAAACTACTCTTCGTAAAGATAGTTTTAAAATGTTTATGAATCAATTTATTTGACTTATGATCAGCAGTGTCTTTGATGTTGCATCAGTGATTAGAAAACATGATTGTCATTATAAAAAAATAAAAATACATTTCTTGTGAATTTGACAATGTTTGTGATTTCATCAATAGAATAACAGCTTTACACAAGTACTTAAATTCATGGTCCTGTTGTAATGAAAGAAGGATTATTGTTTGTTGGATTTTAATCTCATGGTTTGTAGCAAGCTTGAAATCCACTGAAATTGGTACCCAGTGAATAATAGTGACTACAGTATGAAATCCACTGAAATTGGTACCCAGTGAATAATAGTGACTATGGTATGAAATCCACTGAAATTGGTACCCAGTGAATAATAGTGACTACAGTATGAAATCCACTGAAATTGGTACCCAGTGAATAATGGTAAGTGTACAGTATCAAACGCCAGAAATTTCTTGTGTCTTTAATGGGAAATGTTTAATTGACTGGAATGCACCTCATCATTAATACATTATTTACAAGCTGACTAGAAAATGCTTATATGAAAATAAACACATACAGAAAATAAATTCACATTGAATGCCATGTATTTTATTGAAAATGATAGGCTCATTTATTTATGCAAAAGGGGCCCCGAGTGACCGAGTGGTCTAAAGCGCTTGCCGCTACAGATCACTGCCATCTCACCTCTGTCTGCGTGAGTTTGAGTCTCAGCCTTAGCTAATGTTGGTACGTGAGAAAGCCTGCCAGTAGCTTCTTGTGGGTCGGTGGTTCTTCCCGGGGTTTTCCAGGGTTCTTCCTCCACCAATTATACTGGCTGCCATGTATAGCCTTTCTTATGCTGAAAAATGGCGTTAAACCCTACAACATCAACATCATTTATGCAAAATGGAAAACAATGTTTAAAATGTAAACCTATAATATTTATCTATACAGTTAACACTTGATTTACAACATATATGTGTTCTTGAGGCTATAACATTAGTTGGAATTGGTGTAAATCAAAAATATTTTTCCCACAGGATACATGTATATTAAGGATGTTCTTACGCAAATTAAACCTCTGTGTTCAAATATTGATTATGTATGTATAATTTTCACAAAAATTTATTACATATAATACATTTGTGAGTTGAGCACGAGTCACATCACATGGTGCAAGTGATGGTGTAAAAACGAGCACAATGGCAAAAAAATGTTAATTCTTCATTATAAAATTCATTATAAAATGAAAGCACATAAATCAAATTGGCATATGGCAAGCATAACCTATATATACCATGTACCCAACTGTAAACAGAAGCAGTGACCAGTCATTGTAATTTGTGTCGCCTTATCAGAATCAACATTATTAGATGCATATGTAGAACAAGTGTAGATGGGCCAGCATATCAGAATCAACATTATTAAATACATAGGTAGAACAAGTGTAGTTGGGCCAGCATATCAGAACCTACATTATTAGATACATAGGTAGAACAAGTGTAGTTGGGCCAGCATATCAGAATCTACACTATTATATACATATGTAGTACAAGTGTAGTTGGGCCAGCAGATCAGAATCTACACTATTATATACATAGGTAGAACAAGTTTAGTTGGGCCAGCATATCAGAATCTACATTATTAGATACATAGGTAGAACAAGTGTAGTTGGGCCAGCATATCAGAATCTACACTATTATATACATAGGTAGAACAAGTGTAGTTGGGCCAGCATATCAGAATCTACACTTAGTCTATTAGATACATATGTATATGTATAATTAGAACAAGTGTAGACTTTGATCTGTCATATGCCTGTTGTGCCAGCAGTTCAGGATCTACACAGTTAGCTTGGATTGATAAGAAGAAAGAGTATAGACCCTGATTTGCCATTGCCTATTCTGCCAGCAGATCAAGATCAGCAATGATAGATTTATAAGTAGAATGAGTGTAGACCCTTATAGTCTATTGCATATTGTGCAAGACCGGGGTCACTGTTAAAAATTGTATACCTATATTGTGCACTTTTTCCTAAATAATCTTGATGATGGGGGTCTGAAACTTGGGTTACTTCCAATTTCTGCCCAATAACTTGACAGTTTTGCCTTGACAATCATAGTACTCAGATTTCATCAGTTCATGATTGACCGTACCATGATGGAGGTGGGTGGGACTTTCATGCACCGGATTTGCTTGTTTTGAGCATGAAATTTGAAACCTGCATATTTTTATTCAGGTCTCGTAGACTATATGGCCACAAAGTGATCTATAGTCTTCTTACCATTCCACTTTTTCGTACATGTATGAATTTGTTTCACAAGCTTACACATGTCAGTTATGATCAAGGTGAGCAATACAGACCTCTTGTTGTAATTTTTCCATTCATGCATAGGGTGAAGATTACTGAAGCATTCCCATTAAACTTATTTATTGTAACATAGAAAACTGTTTTTATTCCAAAATTGCATGGTAACAATTTGGGAAGCTTTTATGGGATTTATACTTTGTGGTCTCCATCTAAGAACGCTTAATTGCTAAAATTTCTCAACCACATACTTAAGGTGATACATGGTATTTTTATACCTGTCTTTGTTCTTCCATTTTTTCTTCATATTTCTTTGATTTTAATTGAAGCATATTTTTGGTGACATACTTTTCTCAGTCTCTTTTATAAGTAATGGAATACATTTTACTATGGGCAAGGACGTATAAAAATAAACATACACAATGTTCACAAAGTTAATCGATAAGTTTATTTGTACAATCTTCATAAAGTTGATAGATAACTCAATTATATAATTCTTATCCAGATTTCTGTATTTTGTAGGTGTCAGCTTTGATTTTGAACCAGGGCATTCTGATGGTCAGTCTGACGTTCAGCGGACATCTTGGGAAGGAAATACTGGACAGTGTTGCACTAGCTGTCACTGTAAATATTTGAATTTATTGTGCACCTCTCACTCAGTAATCCATGGCCTGACAACTTGTGAACCTGCTTGTAATGCACTTGTTTTAAATTAAGAAATAGTGGTTAGTGCCCATAAATTTAAATTCAGCTTTATGAATTTTCACAAATTTGAATAAAAAATCACATACTTTGATGGATTTTATTCAAAAATCTTTTTTTAATCAGCACACTCTAAGTAATATATGGTGAAATAATGATCATTGAAAAATGTTTGTAAATGCTAACAGGTGAGAGCTCTGTAAGAAATAAACAGCAGTTAACGATGTCTTATACGGTGAAGTTGATGTTTTGATCTTTTAATTCTGTTTCACTGTTATCAGTATAATATCGCTAGGTTTTTTGAAATCAGGCATGAAAAAGAGTCAGTTGACATTGTAACATTTGCTTATAATAGACCTGCATTGTTTTATCATGTTAATTATGTCCGTATGTCAAATCAAGAAAGGCAGGTAAAATAAAAATATTCAGGGGCAAGCAAATCCTACATGCAAAAGCTCTTGTGGTCACTCATGCCAAAATCAATTAATCCCATTTGACCAATTGATCACTGTTACAGGCATTATTAATCAATGTTATTATTTATTAAGTACATGTATTAATCATTAATAAAAAATGATCATTTGTAAATGTGATGATGGTAAGTAAAGGAACTAAGCCAAAGGTGCACTTGGTAAAGGAAAAGCTTAGTATCTTACATAGGGTTCATAATGGAGGAGCAAGATTGAAAGATTTTAGTGAATGTAAAATTTGCCGAGTTGACAGAGTTTGGTTCAAGGATGAGCAGAAATTTCAGGATTACTTGTATTGGGGTTAAACAGCAAACACTGCAGATGATATGGAATTAGGTGATACTGTGTACACCTGGTTCACACAGCAATGGACAAGATGTTCCAATCTCTGGAGCATTCTCTAGGCCTAGGCAGTATAAATGCAGAAAAACTATGGATAATATCTCTGATTGCATGGCAGGTCATAGATGCTTTTAGTGATTCCAGCTCTGACATGGAATAAAATAGAAGTCATTGTTGGAAGAGATATGATGTGAAAATCAGGAGGCAGCATGCAATTGTTCCTTGCAAGATACTCACCTATGAGGGCCATGTAGAAAATAAGTTTAGAGTTGTGATGAGGCTGGTCTCTGTTATCGAATTACGCCATGAAGTATATAAAAAAACTGCTTATATTGTTGTGTTCTGATTCATGTTTTTGTGTTGTTTATATTTTACATGTTCTTTGAAGTTAAAACCCATTAAGTCACTTTTAGTAATGGTTTACATTTAGTTTTTTTTCTTCTCTATTTATGTATGTATCTGTATATCTAGTGATTAGAAGAATACAAATTTGAAAACAATGCAAGTTTATTGTTGTTTCTCATAATTAATGTGTACCTTTTTGAAAAAAGAAATCTTGTTTAATTTGAAGAACATTAACACTGAAAGTATCCAATTAAAAAAAAACAGTGACTTAATACACAATGTGTTCAGTGGTATACATGTGAAGTGAACTGGAACCTCTTTGAACACTAATTTTAATGAATCTTTTCAAGATCATTGATCCTGAAATTAGAGGTAATTCTATGGAAAAACAAACATCACCGTTATAAAATGCGATTTTTCACAGTTATTCTCAACACAAATACAAAACAAGTATTCAGCAGTGTAACTTCCCATCACAACACTACTTTTGCTTCTCTCTCTGTCAATCTCCATCCCTTCTTGGTTTTTCATTGGTCCCCCTGGTAACTTGTCTCCATGCTTATATTGTGGTCTGTATTTTTGGACCCCACATGTATTGAGTGAGAGGTGCATAGGGAAAACATCCTCGGAATTTAGGTTTTACAAATTTGCCAATTTATTAAGATTTATAATTTATGCATGCATTAAAAATTGTTATATTATAGAGCATATAAATTAGCATATTGTAGGGTATGCTAAACACATATTGTAGGGTATGCTAAACACATATTGTAGGATATGCTAAACACATATTGTAGGATATGCTAAACACATATTGTAGGATATGCTAAACACATATTGTAGGGTATGCTAAACACATATTGTAGGGTATGCTAAACACATATTGTAGGATATGCTAAACACATATTGTAGGGTATGCTAAACACATATTGTAGGGTATGCTAAACACATATTCTTCTGCATAGTGTGAGATAAGCAAAGTTAAAATGGCTTAAATAAACTAATAACCTTAAAGGAATGTTGCAGTTGACATCATGTATTGATGTGATACACCTTGTTGATGTGTACATTAGTTGCAGAAGTTACCAAAATTACCAGCAGATTAAGAGTTAACAAATCTAAAACTCCACTTGCCCAGTGAGGCAGGTATTAAAAAACTCCACTTGCCCAGTAAGGCAGATATTAAAAAACTCCACTTGCCCAGTAAGGCAGGTATTAAAAAACTCCACTTTCCCAGTAAGGCAGGTATTAAAAAACTCCACTTGCCCAGTAAGGCAGGTATTTAAAAAACTCCACTTGTCTGGTAAGGCAAGTATTAAAAACCACTCTTGCAAAGAATAAATCATTAACCAATAAGCCATTATAGACATATAAAAGTGGATGATGTTAATAATCTCAATTTGATTGTGTGAAAGGTTATTTTTTACAACTTATTATGTGACCATTCTAATGCTAGCTCTGAGCAATTAAAAATTGGGACTAATTTGCTTTCCATTGGTGTTGCTTTGTATTGAAAAATAACAAGTGCTTGCATGGGCTTGATGAAAACAAATGTTAAACAAACTTCCAGTTGAAATGATGGATTTTTGTCATCTGTGTCAGTTATCGGACAATTCCACATTGCTCTTACAGCTTCTCATGAGAACAATGCGATTAGATCAGTGGCTCAGGCAGGTTTTTCAGATATCAAGAAAGTCAAAGGTTATTATTTGATACTGATTGTAGTGTTTGATGCCTAAGGCAAACTTTTCTACAGTAAAAAAAAAACAACTTGGGATGGAATTTATAAGTGTCAATTCTGGGTCAGATATGAAATCCAAGTGTTATGACCCAGGATTACAGGTCATAGGAAACCTTTTTTTATAGCATATATACAGTCCCTCACTATAATGCATCTCTATATAGTGTAGTCCTTGATATAACACAGTTATGGATCCCACTATTGGAGTGTATTTTATTTTATAATACTCAATATAACACAGAATTGCTTACAATGCATCCCAGTACTGTATAAGGCAATCTTGGCTGTAACAGTCCTCATTAATGTCTCCACTGATCATGCATTATAGTGAGGGTCTACTGTACATCAAATAACGTAAAAAAGGGCATCAAGTTCATAAAAAGGTCATTAGTGAATTAATATCTTTTTGATTTATGACAGCCATATTCAGTGGATTTGTTTATTTGTACAATTGAAGAGAATCACAATTATACAAATTTCTTGAAATTTTGTAATTCTTTCTTTCAGGTGATTAATGTGTGTGGAAATGCAGTGATGTATGGTTTGACATTAGCCTGTGATACTCTTTTTCCTCAGGTAACAATGTGGATCATGTTTTTGGAAACATAAAGGTGATACAACTTATGAGGGTTGGATAGTTGGATGTGCTAAACACAGATGTGATGCTATTGCCATTGAAATGCCAAGAACACAAAGTACTCAGCAGGGGAGCTTGGTCCATATCTGGACTTGCCATTGAAATGCCAAGAAAACATCGTACTCAGCAGGAGATTGTATTCCATTGCTTGAGTTGCCATTGAAATGCCAAGAATACATAATACACAGCAGGAGAGTGTACTCCATTGCTGAGGTATGCCATCATATTAAGTGTTAATGGCTGTAAAACAAAATTAAAACAAATTTGGGGGAGGGGCTTTGGAAGATGCTTTTGTTGAAAGTCCACCGTTCATTAAAACATTTAGCATAGTCTGAATTACTGATTACCATGACATGGCATGCTCTTGGCATTTTATTGGCAACTTCATGACAGAACAATGAGAATAGTCTGAATTACTGATTACCATGACATGGCATGTTCTTGGCATATTATTGGCTATTTGATGACATATAACATTGAGAATAGTCTGAATTACTGATTACCATGACATGACCTGCTCTTGGCATTTTATTGGCAACTTCATGACAGAACAATGAGAATAGTCTGAATTACTGATTACCATGACATGGCATGTTCTTGGCATATTATTGGCTATTTGATGACATATAACATTGAGAATAGTCTGAATTACTGATTACCATGACATGACCTGCTCTTGGCATTTTATTGGCAACTTAATGACAGAACATTGAGAATAGTCTGAATTACTGATTACCATGACATGGCATTTAATTGGCAACTTCATGACAGAACACTGAGAATAGTCTGAATTACTGATTACCATGACATGGCATGCTCTTGGCATTTTATTGGCAACTTAATGACAGAACATTGAGAATAGGCTTTATTACTGATTACCATGACATGACCTGCTCTTGGCATTTTATTGGCAACTTCATGACAGAACATTGAGAATAGTCTGAATTACTGAATACTATGATATGGCATGCTCTTGGCATATTATTGGCTATTTGATGACATATAACAATGAGAATAGTTTGAATTACTGATTACCATGACATGTCATGCTCTTGGCATTTTATTGGCAACTTCATGACAGACCACTGGGGGCCCCGAGTGGCCGAGTGGTCTAAAGCGCTCTTCATTACGGATCACTGCCATCTCACCTCTGTCTGCGGCGGTTCGAGTCTAAGATTCAGCCAATGTGGGCATGTGAGAAAGCCTGCCAGTAGCTTCTCGTGGGTCGGTGGTTCTTTTCGGGGTTTTCCGGGTTCTTCCTCCACCATTAATACTGGCCGCCATGTATAGCCTATCGTGCTGAAAAATGGCGTTAAACCCCACAACAACAACAACAACAACATGACAGACCACTGAAAATAGTCTGAATTACTGATTACCATGACATGGCATGCTCTTGGCATTTTATTGGCAATTTAATGACAGAACACTGAGAATAGTCTGAATTACCGATTACCATGACATGGTATGCTTTTGGCATTTTATTGGCAACTTCATGACAGAGCACTGAGAATAGTCTGAATTACTGATTACCATGACATGGCATGCTCTTGGCATTTTATTGGCTATTTGATGACATATAACATTGAGAATAGTCTGAATTACTGATTACCATGACATGGCATGCTCTTGGCATTTTATTAGCTATTTGATGACGTATAACATTGAGAATAGTCACAATTACTGATTACCATGATATGGCATGCTCTTAGCATATTATTGGCTATTTGATGACATATAACATTGAGAATAGTCACAATTACCGATTACCATGACATGACCTGCTGTTGGCATTTTATTGGCAACTTCATGACAGAACACTGAGAATAGTCTGAATTACTGATTACCATGACATGGCATGCTCTTGGCATTTTATTGGCTATTTGATGACATATAACATTGAGAATAGTCTGAATTACTGATTACCATGACATGGCATGCTTTTGGCATTTTATTAGCTATTTGATGACATATAACATTGAGAATAGTCACAATTACTGATTACCATGATATGGCATGCTCTTGGCATATTATTGGCTATTTGATGACATATAACATTGAGAATAGTCTGAATTACTGATTACCATGACATGACCTGCTGTTGGCATTTTATTGGCAACTTCATGACAGAACACTGAGAATAGTCTGAATTACTGATTAACATGACATGGCATGCTCTTGGCATTTTATTAGCTATTTGATGACATATAACATTGAGAATAGTCACAATTACTGATTACCATGACATGGCATGCTCTTGGCATTTTATTGGCAACTTCATGACAGAACACTGAGAATAGTCTGAATTACTGATTACCATGACATGGCATGCTTTTGGTATTTTATTGGCTATTTGATGACATATAACATTGAGAATAGTCTGAATTACTGATTACCATGACATGACCTGCTCTTGGCATTTTACTGGCTATTTGATGACATATAACATTGAGAATAGTCACAATTACTGATTACCATGATATGGCATGCTCTTGGCATTTTATTGGCAACTTCATGACAGAACACTGAGAATAGTCTGAATTACTGATTACCATGACATGGCATGCTTTTGGTATTTTATTGGCTATTTGATGACATATAACATTGAGAATAGTCTGAATTACTGATTACCATGACATGACCTGCTCTTGGCATTTTATTGGCTATTTGATGACATAGAACATTGAGAATAGTCTGAATTACTGATTACCATGACATGACCTGCTCTTGGCATTTTATTGGCAACTTCATGACAGAACACTGAGAATAGTCTGAATTACTGATTACCATGACATGGCATGCTCTTGGTATTTTATTGGCTATTTGATGACATATAACATTGAGAATAGTCTGAATTACTGATTACCATGACATGACCTGCTCTTGGCATTTTATTGGCTATTTGATGACATAGAACATTGAGAATAGTCTGAATTACTGATTACCATGACATGACCTGCTCTTGGCATTTTATTGGCAACTTCATGACAGAACACTGAGAATAGTCTGAATTACTGATTACCATGACATGGCATGCTCTTGGTATTTTATTGGCTATTTGATGACATATAACATTGAGAATAGTCTGAATTACTGATTACCATGACATGACCTGGCTATTTGATGACTGGATGAAACTTGATGATGCAGGTGTTATACTAGTTATAAGCTGGACCAATAAACCTATCTGAACAAAGATTTTTTAAAACTCTGATGGCCAATATTGACAAGGATTTCAAAACAGAAAAATCATTGTTAGACAGATCTATCAGTCATTAAAGTTTGAATTTTGACATTTCCAAATAGCTTATGACTCTCTAATGTTGCCTCTGCCACCCCCCCTCAATTTTTTTAAGAATGCTTAATATAAACGTACATCTAATAATGTCCTACCCGACTCCTGCATCATCTCACTTGTTATGGATTTAATAATAATAATAAAAATAATTTTTTCAAGTTTTTAAACACAATGCCTATTTAGAAGAACATAGTTCTTCTTGGAAATTTATTTTCAGTGCATTATTTTGTAAATTTTTATTTGATTTCTTTATAAACATTTCAAAATAATGATTGTAAGTTTATAATCCCTCAGAACATGTAATTTTTAATCTCTTTATATGTCTCTGTAAAGCTTCCAAGATTTCCAAACATTTCCTAAATCATGATAGACATCAACTTTTTAACCAATCTTGATGTTTCCTTTGTATTTTGTTAAAATTTGGCAGCAGAAACCTTAAAACATTTTTGATTGCCCAGCAAACTTTACAGCTTATTTCAGACAGTGGGACAATGTATTTTTCCAGTGCTGCTTTATTCACATGTGACATGGCAGGTTAATGAGAACTGAATGCTTATGTTGTTGATTTTGATTGTGACAACCTGCTTTTTCAATAAGGCATTGATAAAAGCAACATTTGCTGGATCCAAAGCTACCCATTTGTAACTGATGCTTTAAGCCACTAGTTCACTGTATTTACATTTTGCAAAGGGGGGAATGTTGTAATCTTATTGTCTTTGTTGGTGCAGATAAGGTTATTGTTGTTTATTTCATGATTTTTCTTTCTCCTTTACAGACGTATGGCAGTGTGAATAAGACAAAAGTTGGTGTCATTTTGCAAAGAAGTGAGTTTATATTTTCATGAATTTTGTATAGGCTTCACATAGTTACCATATTGGCAGCCATGTTTATCCACACCCTTGATTAAAGTCACATTAGATTAAACACAGACACAACTTTTTGGTTTTGTCATTAATTTGTTATGAGTCTGCCATGGCATAAGCTCAACTTTGTTATCACTTTCACATCCATGTTTCCTTCTATATGACCATCTACACCCTAGATTAAAGTCACATTAGGTGTCTTAAATTGGACATATTATGTTATGGTGTTGTCCATTGAATAACATTTACTTTTCCAGTCCATTTGTGTGGACATATTATGTTATGGTGTTGTCCATTGAATAACATTTACTTTTCCAGTCCATTTGTGTGGACATATTATGTTATGGTGTTGTCCATTGAATAACATTTACTTTTCCAGTCCATTTGTGTGGACATATTATGTTATGGTGTTGTCCATTGAATAACATTTACTTTTCCAGTCCATTTGTGTGGACATATTATGTTATGGTGTTGTCCATTGAATAACATTTACTTTTCCAGTCCATTTGTGTGGACTTTGAAAGATGAAACTTTACCCAGTTATATATCATGACTGATAATAAGGCAGGCCCATGGCCTTAGGGTCAAGGTCATGGTGAGAAACTATGTACGACTTGCAGCCTTGATCTCAATGCAAAATTTCAACTACTGAAGATATTTAAATGAAACTGGACTCCCATATATATCATGATTAGACTGGACTCCCATATATATCATGATTAGACTGGACTCCCATATATATCATGATTATACTGGACTCTCATATATTATGATTATACTGGACTCACATATATATCATGATTAGACTGGGCTCTCATATCATGATTAGACTGGACTCCCATATATATCATGATTAGACATTATGTAACGATATCCACTGTCCCTATCACAAGGTCAAAGTTATATCAAGGAAAAAGTAATTATCCATTTCTGGAGTATAAATTTAAGATTGCTAATGATATTTAAATTGTATATCATGACTAGACAGTGTGCTGTATACCATAGACATATCCCACCCTAAAAGTTCACAGCAAGGGAAAAAGTAAATCTGTGACATATTTTCTTGTTCAAGCTATAATATTTCATGATATCTTAATGGATATATATCTATATATATATATATATATATATATATATATATATGCAAGCACACACCTTGCCCATTGACACATACATACCATTAATAGTGTCCCATCCCTCAAGGTGATGGTCAGATCAAGGGGAAATATGACTCTGACTTAGCAATGTCTGGATTATAACTTTTGAACCACAAGATATTTTAATGAAACCTTAACCAATTATATATCATGACTAGACAATATGTTATATACTGTGGCAATGCCCCCACCTCAAGGTCAAGTTCATGGCAAGGAAGAATATAAATCAGTTATTTCTGTCCATATATGGGGCCCTGAGTGGCCGAGTGGTCTAAAGTGTTCTCCGTTACGGATCACTGCCATCTCACCTTTGTCTGCGTGGGTTCGAGTCTCGGATTCAGCCAATGTGGGTATGTGAGAAAGCTGGCCAGTAGCTTCTCGTGGGTCAGTGGTTCTTTCTGGGGGTCTTCCCGGGTTCTTCCTCCACCATTAATACTGGCCGCCATGTATAGCCTATCGTGTGCTGAAAAATGGCGTTAAACCCTACAACAACAACTGTCCATATATGGGTATAACTTTGAAACCAGTGAAGCTATTTTCATTAAACTTCAGTTGGTTAGATATTTTGACTTAACAGTTTCTCATATATACATTTATAACCCATGTCCTCTCCAAGTCTAGGTCACAACAAATGGAAATGTATGTCAGTAGTCTGTTTTCTTGCCAAGACTGTCACATTTTAATCCCTTCAGATACTTTTATGAAATTTGACACAGGTCCACACCTTATACAATAGTCAAGTCCCTATTTCATAGATATTTTTATGAAACTTGATCCAGGTCCACACCTTATACAATAGTCAAGTCCCTATTTCAAAGACATTTTCATGAACTTGACGCAGGTCCACACCTTATACAACAGTCAAGTCCCTATTTCAAAGACATTTTTATGAAACTTGACCCAGGTCCACACCTTATACAATAGTCAAGCACCTATTTCAAAGACATTTTCATGAAACTTGACCCAGGTCCACACCTTATACAATAGTCAAGTCCCTATTTCAAAGATTTTTTCATAAAACCTGACCCAGGTCCACACCTTATACAGTAGTCAAGTCCCTATTTCAGAGATATCTTCATGAAACTTGACCCAGGTCCATACCTTATACAGTAGTCAAGCACCTATTTCAAAGACATTTTCATGAAACATGACCCAAGTCCACACCTTATACAGTAGTCAAGTCCCTATTTCAAAGACATTTTCATGAAACTTGACCCAGGTCCACACCTTATACAATAGTCAAGTCCCTATTTCAAAGATTTTTTTCATAAAACCTGACCCAGGTCCACACCTTATACAGTAGTCAAGTCCCTATTTCAGAGATATCTTCATGAAACTTGACCCAGGTCCATACCTTATACAGTAGTCAAGCACCTATTTCAAAGACATTTTCATGAAACTTGACCCATGTCCATACCTTATGCAGTACTCAAGACCCTATTTCAAAGATGTCTTCATGAAACCTGACCCTTATATAATAGTCAAGTCCCTATTTCAAAGATGTTTTCATGAAACTTGCCCCAGGTCCACACTTTATGCAGTACTCAAGACACTATTTCAAAGATATCTTCATGAAACCTGACCCTTATACAATAGTCAAGTCCCTATTTCAAAGACATTTTCATGAAACTTGACCCAGGTCCACACCTTATACAATAGTCAAGCACCAATTTCAAAGATATTTTTATGAAACTTGACCCAAGTCCACACCTTATACAATAGTCAAGTCCCTATTTCAAAGATATTTTTATGAAACTTGACCCAGGTCTACACCTTATACAATAGTCAAGTCCCTATTTCAAAGACATTTTCATGAACTTGACCCAGGTCCACACCTTATACAATAGCCAAGTCCCTATTTCAAAGACATTTTCATGAAACTTGACCCAGGTCCACACCTTATACAGTAGTCAAGTCCCTATTTCAAAGACATTTTCATGAAACTTGACCCAGGTCCACACCTTATACAATAGTCAAGCACCTATTTCAAAGATATTTTTATGAAACTTGACCCAAGTCCACACCTTATACAACAGTCAAGTCCCTATTTCAAAGATATTTTTATGAAACTTGACCCAGGTCCACACCTTATACAATAGTCAAGTCCCTATTTCAAAGACATTTTCATGAACTTGACCCAGGTCCACACCTTATACAGTAGTCAAGTCCCTATTTCAAAGATATTTTTCTGAAACTTGACCCAGGTCCACACCATATACAATAGTCAAGTCCCTATTTCAAAGACATTTTCATGAAACTTGACCCGGGTCCACACCTTATACAGTAGTCAAGTCCCTATTTCAAAGATATTTTTATGAAACTTGACCCAAGTCCACAGCTTATACAATAGTCAAGCACTTATTTCAAAGACATTTTCATGAAACTTGACCCGGGTCCACAGCTTATACAACAGTCAAGTCCCTATTTCAAAGACATTTTCATGAAACTTGACCCAAGTCCACAGCTTATACAACAGTCAAGTCCCTATTTCAAAGACATTTTCATGAACTTGACCCAGGTCCACAGCTTATACAATAGTCAAGTCCCTATTTCAAAGATATTTTTATGAAACTTGACCCAGGTCCACACCTTATACAATAGTCAAGTCCCTATTTCAAAGACATTTTCATGAAACTTGACCCGGGTCCACACCTTATACAGTAGTCAAGTCCCTATTTCAAAGACATTTTCATGAACTTGACGCAGGTCCACACCTTATACAGTAGTCAAGTCCCTATTTCAAAGATATTTTTATGAAACTTGACCCAGGTCCACACCTTATACAATAGTCAAGTCCCTATTTCAAAGACATTTTCATGAAACTTGACCCAGGTCCACACCTTATACAATAGTCAAGTCCCTATTTCAAAGATATTTTTATGAAACTTGACCCAGGTCCACACCTTATACAATAGTCAAGTCCCTATTTCAAAGACATTTTCATGAAACTTGACCCAGGTCCACACCTTATACAATAGTCAAGTCCCTATTTCAAAGACATTTTCATGAACTTGACGCAGGTCCACACCTTATACAATAGTCAAGTCCCTATTTCAAAGACATTTTTATGAAACTTGACCCAGGTCCACACCTTATACAATAGTCAAGCACCTATTTCAAAGACATTTTCATGAAACTTGACCCAGGTCCACACCTTATACAATAGTCAAGCACCTATTTCAAAGACATTTTTATGAAACTTGACCCAAGTCCACACCTTATACAATAGTCAAGTCCCTATTTCAAAGATATTTTTATGAAACTTGACCCAGGTCCACACCTTATACAGTAGTCAAGTCCCTATTTCAAAGACATTTTCATGAACTTGACGCAGGTCCACACCTTATACAGTAGTCAAGTCCCTATTTCAAAGATATTTTTATGAAACTTGACCCAGGTCAACACCTTATACAATAGCCAAGTCCCTATTTCAAAGACATTTTCATGAAACTTGACCCAGGTCCACACCTTATACAATAGTCAAGCACCTATTTCAAAGATATTTTTATGAAACTTGACCCAAGTCCACACCTTATACAATAGTCAAGTCCCTATTTCAAAGATATTTTTATGAAACTTGACCCAGGTCCACACCTTATACAATAGTCGAGTCCCTATTTCAAAGACATTTTCATGAACTTGACCCAGGTCCACACCTTATACAATAGCCAAGTCCCTATTTCAAAGACATTTTCATGAAACTTGACCCAGGTCCACACCTTATACAGTAGTCAAGTCCCTATTTCAAAGACATTTTCATGAAACTTGACCCAGGTCCACACCTTATACAATAGTCAAGCACCTATTTCAAAGATATTTTTTATGAAACTTGACCCAAGTCCACACCTTATACAATAGTCAAGTCCCTATTTCAAAGATATTTTTATGAAACTTGACCCAGGTCCACACCTTATACAATAGTCAAGTCCCTATTTCAAAGACATTTTCATGAACTTGACCCAGGTCCACACCTTATACAGTAGTCAAGTCCCTATTTCAAAGATATTTTTCTGAAACTTGACCCAGGTCCACACCTTATACAATAGTCAAGTCCCTATTTCAAAGACATTTTCATGAAACTTGACCCGGGTCCACACCTTATACAGTAGTCAAGTCCCTATTTCAAAGATATTTTTATGAAACTTGACCCAAGTTCACAGCTTATACAATAGTCAAGCACTTATTTCAAAGATGTTTTCATGAAACTTGACCCAGGTCCACACCTTATACAGTAGTCAAGTCCCTATTTCAAAGACATTTTCATGAAACTTGACCCGGGTCCACAGCTTATACAACAGTCAAGTCCCTATTTCAAAGACATTTTCATGAACTTGACCCAGGTCCACAGCTTATACAATAGTCAAGTCCCTATTTCAAAGATATTTTTATGAAACTTGACCCAGGTCTACACCTTATACAATAGTCAAGTCCCTATTTCAAAGACATTTTCATGAAACTTGACCCGGGTCCACACCTTATACAGTAGTCATGTCCCTATTTCAAAGACATTTTCATGAACTTGACGCAGGTCCACACCTTATACAGTAGTCAAGTCCCTATTTCAAAGATATTTTTATGAAACTTGACCCAGGTCCACACCTTATACAATAGTCAAGTCCCTATTTCAAAGACATTTTCATGAACCTTGACCCAGGTCCACACCTTATACAATAGTCAAGTCCCTATTTCAAAGATTTTTTCATAAAACCTGACCCAGGTCCACACCTTATACAGTAGTCAAGTCCCTATTTCAGAGATATCTTCATGAAACTTGACCCAGGTCCATACCTTATACAGTAGTCAAGCACCTATTTCAAAGACATTTTCATGAAACATGACCCAAGTCCACACCTTATACAGTAGTCAAGTCCCTATTTCAAAGACATTTTCATGAAACTTGACCCAGGTCCACACCTTATACAATAGTCAAGTCCCTATTTCAAAGATTTTTTTCATAAAACCTGACCCAGGTCCACACCTTATACAGTAGTCAAGTCCCTATTTCAGAGATATCTTCATGAAACTTGACCCAGGTCCATACCTTATACAGTAGTCAAGCACCTATTTCAAAGACATTTTCATGAAACTTGACCCATGTCCATACCTTATGCAGTACTCAAGACCCTATTTCAAAGATGTCTTCATGAAACCTGACCCTTATATAATAGTCAAGTCCCTATTTCAAAGATGTTTTCATGAAACTTGCCCCAGGTCCACACTTTATGCAGTACTCAAGACACTATTTCAAAGATATCTTCATGAAACCTGACCCTTATACAATAGTCAAGTCCCTATTTCAAAGACATTTTCATGAAACTTGACCCAGGTCCACACCTTATACAATAGTCAAGCACCTATTTCAAAGATATTTTTATGAAACTTGACCCAAGTCCACACCTTATACAATAGTCAAGTCCCTATTTCAAAGTTATTTTTATGAAACTTGACCCAGGTCTACACCTTATACAATAGTCAAGTCCCTATTTCAAAGACATTTTCATGAACTTGACCCAGGTCCACACCTTATACAATAGCCAAGTCCCTATTTCAAAGACATTTTCATGAAACTTGACCCAGGTCCACACCTTATACAGTAGTCAAGTCCCTATTTCAAAGACATTTTCATGAAACTTGACCCAGGTCCACACCTTATACAATAGTCAAGCACCTATTTCAAAGATATTTTTATGAAACTTGACCCAAGTCCACACCTTATACAATAGTCAAGTCCCTATTTCAAAGATATTTTTATGAAACTTGACCCAGGTCCACACCTTATACAATAGTCAAGTCCCTATTTCAAAGACATTTTCATGAACTTGACCCAGGTCCACACCTTATACAGTAGTCAAGTCCCTATTTCAAAGATATTTTTCTGAAACTTGACCCAGGTCCACACCTTATACAATAGTCAAGTCCCTATTTCAAAGACATTTTCATGAAACTTGACCCGGGTCCACACCTTATACAGTAGTCAAGTCCCTATTTCAAAGATATTTTTATGAAACTTGACCCAAGTCCACAGCTTATACAATAGTCAAGCACTTATTTCAAAGACATTTTCATGAAACTTGACCCGGGTCCACAGCTTATACAACAGTCAAGTCCCTATTTCAAAGACATTTTCATGAACTTGACCCAGGTCCACAGCTTATACAGCAGTCAAGTCCCTATTTCAAAGATATTTTTATGAAACTTGACCCAGGTCCACACCTTATACAATAGTCAAGTCCCTATTTCAAAGACATTTTCATGAAACTTGACCCGGGTCCACACCTTATACAGTAGTCAAGTCCCTATTTCAAAGACATTTTCATGAACTTGACGCAGGTCCACACCTTATACAGTAGTCAAGTCCCAATTTCAAAGATATTTTTATGAAACTTGACCCAGGTCCACACCTTATACAATAGTCAAGTCCCTATTTCAAAGACATTTTCATGAAACTTGACCCAGGTCCACACCTTATACAATAGTCAAGTCCCTATTTCAAAGATTTTTTTCATAAAACCTGACCCAGGTCCACACCTTATACAGTAGTCAAGTCCCTATTTCAGAGATATCTTCATGAAACTTGACCCAGGTCCATACCTTATACAATAGTCAAGCACCTATTTCAAAGACATTTTCATGAAACTTGACCCATGTCCATTCCTTATGCAGTACTCAAGACCCTATTTCAAAGATGTCTTCATGAAACCTGACCCTTATATAATAGTCAAGTCCCTATTTCAAAGATGTTTTCATGAAACTTGCCCCCAGTCCACACTTTATGCAGTACTCAAGACACTATTTCAAAGATATCTTCATGAAACCTGACCCTTATACAATAGTCAAGCCCCTATTTCAAAGACATTTTCATGAAACTTGACCCAGGTCCACACCTTATACAATAGTCAAGCACCTATTTCAAAGATATTTTTATGAAACTTGACCCAGGTCCACACCTTATACAATAGTCAAGTCCCTATTTCAAAGACATTTTCATGAAACTTGACCCAGGTCCACACCTTATACAATAGTCAAGTCCCTATTTCAAAGATATTTTTATGAAACTTGACCCAGGTCTACACCTTATACAATAGTCAAGTCCCTATTTCAAAGACATTTTCATGAACTTGACCCAGGTCCACACCTTATACAATAGTCAAGTCCCTATTTCAAAGATATTTTTATGAAACTTGACCCAGGTCCACACCTTATACAATAGTCAAGTCCCTATTTCAAAGACATTTTCATGAAACTTGACCCAGGTCCACACCTTATACAATAGTCAAGTCCCTATTTCAAAGATATTTTTATGAAACTTGACCCAGGTCTACACCTTATACAATAGTCAAGTCCCTATTTCAAAGACATTTTCATGAACTTGACCCAGGTCCACACCTTATACAATAGCCAAGTCCCTATTTCAAAGACATTTTCATGAAACTTGACCCAGGTCCACACCTTATACAGTAGTCAAGTCCCTATTTCAAGGACATTTTCATGAAACTTGACCCAGGTCCACACCTTATACAATAGTCAAGCACCTATTTCAAAGATATTTTTATCGAACTTGACCCAAGTCCACACCTTATACAATAGTCAAGTCCCTATTTCAAAGATATTTTTATGAAACTTGACCCAGGTCCACACCTTATACAATGGTCAAGTCCCTATTTCAAAGACATTTCATGAACTTGACCCAGGTCCACACCTTATACAGTAGTCAAGTCCCTATTTCAAAGATATTTTTCTGAATCTTGACCCAGGTCCACACCTTATACAATAGTCAAGTCCCTATTTCAAAGACATTTTCATGAAACTTGACCCGGGTCCACACCTTATACAGTAGTCAAGTCCCTATTTCAAAGATATTTTTATGAAACTTGACCCAAGTCCACAGCTTATACAATAGTCAAGCACTTATTTCAAAGATGTTTTCATGAAACTTGACCCAGGTCCACACCTTATACAGTAGTCAAGTCCCTATTTCAAAGACATTTTCATGAAACTTGACCCGGGTCCACAGCTTATACAACAGTCAAGTCCCTATTTCAAAGACATTTTCATGAAACTTGACCCAAGTCCACAGCTTATACAACAGTCAAGTCCGTATTACAAAGACATTTTCATGAACTTGACCCAGGTCCACAGCTTATACAATAGTCAAGTCCCTATTTCAAAGATATTTTTATGAAATTTGACCCAGGTCCACACCTTATACAATAGTCAAGTCCCTATTTCAAAGACATTTTCATGAAACTTGACCCGGGTCCACACCTTATACAGTAGTCAAGTCCCTATTTCAAAGACATTTTCATGAACTTGACGCAGGTCCACACCTTATACAGTAGTCAAGTCCCAATTTCAAAGATATTTTTATGAAACTTGACCCAGGTCCACACCTTATACAATAGTCAAGTCCCTATTTCAAAGACATTTTCATGAAACTTGACCCAGGTCCACACCTTATACAATAGTCAAGTCCCTATTTCAAAGATTTTTTTGATAAAACCTGACCCAGGTCCACACCTAAAACAGTAGTCAAGTCCCTATTTCAGAGATATCTTCATGAAACTTGACCCAGGTCCATACCTTATACAGTAGTCAAGCACCTATTTCAAAGACATTTTCATGAAACTTGACCCATGTCCATACCTTATGCAGTACTCAAGACCCTATTTCAAAGATGTCTTCATGAAACCTGACCCTTATATAATAGTCAAGTCCCTATTTCAAAGACATTTTCATGAAACTTGACCCAGGTCCACACTTTATGCAGTACTCAAGACACTATTTCAAAGATATCTTCATGAAACCTGACGCTTATACAATAGTCAAGTCCCTATTTCAAAGACATTTTCATGAAACTTGACCCAGGTCCACACCTTATACAATAGTCAAGCACCTATTTCAAAGATATTTTTATGAAACTTGACCGAAGTCCACACCTTATACAATAGTCAAGTCCCTATTTCAAAGATATTTTTATGAAACTTGACAGGTCCACACCTTATACAATAGTCAAGTCCCTATTTCAAAGACATTTTCATGAAACTTGACCCAGGTCCACACCTTATACAATGGCCAAGTCCCTATTTCAAAGACATTTTCATGAAACTTGACCCAGGTCCACACCTTATACAGTAGTCAAGTCCCTATTTCAAAGACATTTTCATGAAACTTGACCCAGGTCCACACCTTATAGAATAGTCAAGCACCTGTTTCAAAGATATTTTTATGAAACTTGACCCAAGTCCACACCTTATACAATAGTCAAGTCCCTGTTTCAAAGATATTTTTATGAAACTTGACAGGTCCACACCTTATACAATAGTCAAGTCCCTATTTCAAAGACATTTTCATGAACTTTACCCAGGTCCACACCTTATACAGTAGTCAAGTCCCTATTTCAAAGATATTTTTCTGAAACTTGACCCAGGTCCACACCTTATACAATAGTCAAGTCCCTATTTCAAAGACATTTTCATGAAACTTGACCCGGGTCCACACCTTATACAGTAGTCAAGTCCCTATTTCAAAGATATTTTTATGAAACTTGACCCAAGTCCACAGCTTATACAATAGTCAAGCACTTATTTCAAAGATGTTTTCATGAAACTTGACCCAGGTCCACACCTGATACAGTAGTCAAGTCCCTATTTCAAAGACATTTTCATGAAACTTGACCCGGGTCCACAGCTTATGCAACAGTCAAGTCCCTATTTTAAAGACATTTTCATGAAACTTGACCCAAGTCCACAGCTTATACAACAGTCAAGTCCCTATTTCAAAGACATTTTCATGAAACTTGACCCAAGTCCACAGCTTATACAACAGTCAAGTCCCTATTTCAAAGACATTTTCATGAACTTGACCCAGGTCCACAGCTTATACAATAGTCAAGTCCCTATTTCAAAGATATTTTTATGAAACTTGACCCAGGTCCACACCTTATACAATAGTCAAGTCCCTATTTCAAAGACATTTTCATGAAACTTGACCCGGGTCCACACCTTATACAATAGTCAAGTCCCTATTTCAAAGACATTTTCATGAACTTGACGCAGGTCCACACCTTATACAGTAGTCAAGTCCCTATTTCAAAGATATTTTTATGAAACTTGACCCAGGTCCACACCTTATACAATAGTCAAGTCCCTATTTCAAAGACATTTTCATGAACTTGACGCAGGTCCACACCTTATACAGTAGTCAAGTCCCTATTTCAAAGATATTTTTATGAAACTTTACCCAGGTCCACACCTTATACAATAGTCAAGTCCCTATTTCAAAGACATTTTCATGAAACTTGACCCAGGTCCACACCTTATACAATAGTCAAGTCCCTATTTCAAAGATTTTTTCATAAAACCTGACCCAGGCCCACACATTATACGGTAGTCAAGTCCCTATTTCAGAGATATCTTCATGAAACTTGACCCAGGTCCATACCTTATACAGTAGTCAAGCACCTATTTCAAAGACATTTTCATGAAACTTGACCCATGTCCATACCTTATGCAGTACTCAAGACCCTATTTCAAAGATGTCTTCATGAAACCTGACCCTTATATAATAGTCAAGTCCCTATTTCAAAGATGTTTTCATGAAACTTGCCCCAGGTCCACACTTTATGCAGTACTCAAGACACTATTTCAAAGATATCTTCATGAAACCTGACCCTTATACAATAGTCAAGTCCCTATTTCAAAGACATTTTCATGAACTTGACCCAGGTCCACACCTTATACAATAGCCAAGTCCCTATTTCAAAGACATTTTGATGAAACTTTTCCCAGGTCCACACCTTATACAGTAGTCAAGTCCCTATTTCAAAGACATTTTCATGAAACTTGACCCGGGTCCACAGCTTATACAACAGTCAAGTCCCTATTTCAAAGACATTTTCATGAAACTTGACCCAAGTCCACAGCTTATACAACAGTCAAGTCCCTATTACAAAGACATTTTCATGAACTTGACCCAGGTCCACAGCTTATACAATAGTCAAGTCCCTATTTCAAAGATATTTTTATGAAATTTGACCCAGGTCCACACCTTATACAATAGTCAAGTCCCTATTTCAAAGACATTTTCATGAAACTTGACCCGGGTCCACACCTTATACAGTAGTCAAGTCCCTATTTCAAAGACATTTTCATGAACTTGACGCAGGTCCACACCTTATACAGTAGTCAAGTCCCAATTTCAAAGATATTTTTATGAAACTTGACCCAGGTCCACACCTTATACAATAGTCAAGTCCCTATTTCAAAGACATTTTCATGAAACTTGACCCAGGTCCACACCTTATACAATAGTCAAGTCCCTATTTCAAAGATTTTTTTCATAAAACCTGACCCAGGTCCACACCTTATACAGTAGTCAAGTCCCTATTTCAGAGATATCTTCATGAAACTTGACCCAGGTCCATACCTTATACAGTAGTCAAGCACCTATTTCAAAGACATTTTCATGAAACTTGACCCATGTCCATACCTTATGCAGTACTCAAGACCGTATTTCAAAGATGTCTTCATGAAACCTGACCCTTATATAATAGTCAAGTCCCTTTTTCAAGGATGTTTTCATGAAACTTGCCCCAGGTCCACACTTTATGCAGTACTCAAGACACTATTTCAAAGATATCTTCATGAAACCTGACCCTTATACAATAGTCAAGTCCCTATTTCAAAGACATTTTCATGAAGCTTGACCCAGGTCCACACCTTATACAATAGTCAAGCACCTATTTCAAAGATATTTTTATGAAACTTGACCCAAGTCCACACCTTATACAATAGTCAAGTCCCTATTTCAAAGATATTTTTATGAAACTTGACAGGTCCACACCTTATACAATAGTCAAGTCCCTATTTCAAAGACATTTTCATGAAACTTGACCCAGGTCCACACCTTATACAATGGCCAAGTCCCAAATTCAAAGACATTTTCATGAAACTTGACCCAGGTCCACACCTTATACAGTAGTCAAGTCCCTATTTCAAAGACATTTTCATGAAACTTGACCCAGGTCCACACCTTATACAATAGTCAAGCACCTATTTCAAAGATATTTTTATGAAACTTGACCCAAGTCCACACCTTATACAATAGTCAAGTCCCTGTTTCAAACATTTTTTTATGAAACTTGACAGGTCCACACCTTATACAATAGTCAAGTCCCTATTTCAAAGACATTTTCATGAACTTTACCCAGGTCCACACCTTATACATTAGTCAAGTCCCTATTTCAAAGATATTTTTCTGAAACTTGACCCAGGTCCACACCTTATACAATAGTCAAGTCCCTATATCAAAGACATTTTCATGAAACTTGACCCGGGTCCACACCTTATACAGTCGTCAAGTCCCTGTTTCAAAGATATTTTTATGAAACTTGACCCAAGTCCACAGCTTATACAATAGTCAAGCACTTATTTCAAAGATGTTTTCATGAAACTTGACCCAGGTCCACACCTGATACAGTAGTCAAGTCCTTATTTCAAAGACATTTTCATGAAACTTGACCCGGGTCCACAGCTTATACAACAGTCAAGTCCCTATTTCAAAGACATTTTCATGAAACTTGACCCAAGTCCACAGCTTATACAACAGTCAAGTCCCTATTTCAAAGACATTTTCATGAAACTTGACCCAAGTCCACAGCTTATACAACAGTCAAGTCCCTATTTCAAAGACATTTTCATGAACTTGACCCAGGTCCACAGCTTATACAATAGTCAAGTCCCTATTTCAAAGATTTTTTTATGAAACTTGACCCAGGTCCACACCTTATACAATAGTCAAGTCCCTATTTCAAAGACATTTTCATGAAACTTGACCCGGGTCCACACCTTATACAATAGTCAAGTCCCTATTTCAAAGACATTTTCATGAACTTGACGCAGGTCCACACCTTATACAGTAGTCAAGTCCCTATTTCAAAGATATTTTTATGAAACTTGACCCAGGTCCACACCTTATACAATAGTCAAGTCCCTATTTCAAAGACATTTTCATGAACTTGACGCAGGTCCACACCTTATACAGTAGTCAAGTCCCTATTTCAAAGATATTTTTATGAAACTTTACCCAGGTCCACACCTTATACAATAGTCAAGTCCCTATTTCAAAGACATTTTCATGAAACTTGACCCAGGTCCACACCTTATACAATAGTCAAGTCCCTATTTCAAAGATTTTTTTCATAAAACCTGACCCAGGTCCACACCTTATACAGTAGTCAAGTCCCTATTTCAGAGATATCTTCATGAAACTTGACCCAGGTCCATACCTTATACAGTAGTCAAGCACCTATTTCAAAGACATTTTCATGAAACTTGACCCATGTCCATACCTTATGCAGTACTCAAGACCGTATTTCAAAGATGTCTTCATGAAACCTGACCCTTATATAATAGTCAAGTCCCTTTTTCAAGGATGTTTTCATGAAACTTGCCCCAGGTCCACACTTTATGCAGTACTCAAGACACTATTTCAAAGATATCTTCATGAAACCTGACCCTTATACAATAGTCAAGTCCCTATTTCAAAGACATTTTCATGAAGCTTGACCCAGGTCCACACCTTATACAATAGTCAAGCACCTATTTCAAAGATATTTTTATGAAACTTGACCCAAGTCCACACCTTATACAATAGTCAAGTCCCTATTTCAAAGATATTTTTATGAAACTTGACAGGTCCACACCTTATACAATAGTCAAGTCCCTATTTCAAAGACATTTTCATGAAACTTGACCCAGGTCCACACCTTATACAATGGCCAAGTCCCAATTTCAAAGACATTTTCATGAAACTTGACCCAGGTCCACACCTTATACAGTAGTCAAGTCCCTATTTCAAAGACATTTTCATGAAACTTGACCCAGGTCCACACCTTATACAATAGTCAAGCACCTATTTCAAAGATATTTTTATGAAACTTGACCCAAGTCCACACCTTATACAATAGTCAAGTCCCTGTTTCAAACATTTTTTTATGAAACTTGACAGGTCCACACCTTATACAATAGTCAAGTCCCTATTTCAAAGACATTTTCATGAACTTTACCCAGGTCCACACCTTATACATTAGTCAAGTCCCTATTTCAAAGATATTTTTCTGAAACTTGACCCAGGTCCACACCTTATACAATAGTCAAGTCCCTATATCAAAGACATTTTCATGAAACTTGACCCGGGTCCACACCTTATACAGTAGTCAAGTCCCTGTTTCAAAGATATTTTTATGAAACTTGACCCAAGTCCACAGCTTATACAATAGTCAAGCACTTATTTCAAAGATGTTTTCATGAAACTTGACCCAGGTCCACACCTGATACAGTAGTCAAGTCCTTATTTCAAAGACATTTTCATGAAACTTGACCCGGGTCCACAGCTTATACAACAGTCAAGTCCCTATTTCAAAGACATTTTCATGAAACTTGACCCAAGTCCACAGCTTATACAACAGTCAAGTCCCTATTTCAAAGACATTTTCATGAAACTTGACCCAAGTCCACAGCTTATACAACAGTCAAGTCCCTATTTCAAAGACATTTTCATGAACTTGACCCAGGTCCACAGCTTATACAATAGTCAAGTCCCTATTTCAAAGATTTTTTTATGAAACTTGACCCAGGTCCACACCTTATACAATAGTCAAGTCCCTATTTCAAAGACATTTTCATGAAACTTGACCCGGGTCCACACCTTATACAATAGTCAAGTCCCTATTTCAAAGACATTTTCATGAACTTGACGCAGGTCCACACCTTATACAGTAGTCAAGTCCCTATTTCAAAGATATTTTTATGAAACTTGACCCAGGTCCACACCTTATACAATAGTCAAGTCCCTATTTCAAAGACATTTTCATGAACTTGACGCAGGTCCACACCTTATACAGTAGTCAAGTCCCTATTTCAAAGATATTTTTATGAAACTTTACCCAGGTCCACACCTTATACAATAGTCAAGTCCCTATTTCAAAGACATTTTCATGAAACTTGACCGAGGTCCACACCTTATACAATAGTCAAGTCCCTATTTCAAAGATTTTTTCATAAAACCTGACCCAGGTCCACACCTTATACGGTAGTCAAGTCCCTATTTCAGAGGTATCTTCATGAAACTTGACCCAGGTCCATACCTTATACAGTAGTCAAACACCTATTTCAAAGACATTTTCATGAAACTTGACCCATGTCCATACCTTATGCAGTACTCAAGACCCTATTTCAAAGATGTCTTCATGAAACCTGACCCTTATATAATAGTCAAGTCCCTATTTCAAAGATGTTTTCATGAAACTTGCCCCAGGTCCACACTTTATGCAGTACTCAAGACACTATTTCAAAGATATCTTCATGAAACCTGACCCTTATACAATAGTCAAGTCCCTATTTCAAAGACATTTTCATGAACTTGACCCAGGTCCACACCTTATACAATAGCCAAGTCCCTATTTCAAAGACATTTTCATGAAACTTGACCCAGGTCCACACCTTATACAGTAGTCAAGTCCCTATTTCAAAGACATTTTCATGAAACTTGACCCGGGTCCACAGCTTATACAACAGTCAAGTCCCTATTTCAAAGACATTTTCATGAAACTTGACCCAAGTCCACAGCTTATATAACAGTCAAGTCCCTATTTCAAAGACATTTTCATGAACTTGACCCAGGTCCACAGCTTATACAATAGTCAAGTCCCTATTTCAAAGATATTTTTATGAAACTTGACCCAGGTCCACACCTTATACAATAGTGAAGTCCCTATTTCAAAGACATTTTCATGAAACTTGACCCGGGTCCACACCTTATACAGTAGTCATGTCCCTATTTTAAAGACATTTTCATGAACTTGACGCAGGTCCACACCTTATACAGTAGTCAAGTCCCTATTTCAAAGATATTTTTATGAAACTTGACCCAGGTCCACACCTTATACAATAGTCAAGTCCCTATTTCAAAGACATTTTCATGAAACTTGACCCAGGTCCACACCTTATACAATAGTCAAGTCCCTATTTCAAAGATTTCTTCATAAAACCTGACCCAGGTCCACACCTTATACAGTAGTCAAGTCCCTATTTCAGAGATATCTTCATTAAACTTGACCCAGGTCCATACCTTATACAGTAGTCAATCACGTATTTCAAAGACATTTTCATGAAACATGACCCAAGTCCACACCTTATACAATAGTCAAGTCCCTATTTCAAAGATTTTTTCATAAAACCTGACCCAGGTCCACACCTTATACAGTAGTCAAGTCCCTATTTCAGAGATATCTTCATGAAACTTGACCCATGTCGATACCTTATGCGGTACTCAAGACCCTATTTCAAAGATGTCTTCATGAAACCTGACCCTTATATAATAGTCAAGTCCCTATTTCAAAGATGTTTTCATGAAACTTGCCCCAGGTCCACACTTTATGCAGTACTCAAGACACTATTTCAAAGATATCTTCATGAAACCTGACCCTTATACAATAGTCAAGTCCCTATTTCAAAGACATTTTCATGAAACTTGACCCAGGTCCACACCTTATACAATAGTCAAGCACCTATTTCAAAGATATTTTTATGAAACTTGACCCAAGTCCACACCTTATACAATAGTCAAGTCCCTATTTCAAAGATATTTTTATGAAACTTGACCCAGGTCTACACCTTATACAATAGTCAAGTCCCTATTTCAAAGACATTTTCATGAACTTGACCCAGGTCCACACCTTATACAATAGCCAAGTCCCTATTTCAAAGACATTTTCATGAAACTTGACCCAGGTCCACACCTTATACAGTAGTCAAGGCCCTATTTCAAAGACATTTTCATGAAACTTGACCCAGGTCCACACCTTATACAATAGTCAAGCTCCTATTTCAAAGATATTTTTATGAAACTTGACCCAAGTCCACACCTTATACAGTAGTCAAGTCCCTATTTCAAAGACATTTTTCTGAAACTTGACCCAGGTCCACACCTTATACAATAGTCAAGTCCCTATTTCAAAGACATTTTCATGAAACTTGACCCGGGTCCACACCTTATACAGTAGTCAAGTCCCTATTTCAAAGATATTTTTATGAAACTTGACCCAAGTCCACAGCTTATACAATAGTCAAGCACTTATTTCAAAGACATTTTCATGAAACTTGACCCGGGTCCACAGCTTATTCAACAGTCAAGTCCCTATTTCAAAGACATTTTCATGAAACTTGACCCAAGTCCACAGCTTATACAACAGTCAAGTCCCTATTTCAAAGACATTTTCATGAACTTTTCCCAGGTCCACAGCTTATACAATAGTCAAGTCCCTATTTCAAAGATATTTTTAAGAAACTTGACCCAGGTCCACACCTTATACAATAGTCAAGTCCCTATTTCAAAGACATTTTCATGAAACTTGACCCGGGTCCACACCTTATACAGTAGTCAAGTCCCTATTTCAAAGACATTTTCATGAACTTGACGCAGGTCCACACCTTATACAGTAGTCAAGTCCCTATTTCAAAGATATTTTTATGAAACTTGACCCAGGTCCACACCTTATACAATAGTCAAGTTCCTATTTCAAAGACATTTTCATGAAGCTTGACCCAGGTCCACACCTTATACAATAGTCAAGTCCCTATTTCAAAGATTTTTTCATAAAACCTGACCCAGGTCCACACCTTATACAGTAGTCAAGTCCCTATTTCAGAGATATCTTCATGAAACTGGACCCAGGTCCATACCTTATACAGTAGTCAAGCACCTATTTCAAAGACATTTTCATGAAACTTGACCCATGTCCATACCTTATTGAGTACTCAAGACCCTATTTCAAAGATGTCTTCATGAAACCTGACCCTTATATAATAGTCAAGTCCCTATTTCAAAGATGTTTTCATGAAACTTGCCCCAGGTCCACACTTTATGCAGTACTCAAGACACTATTTCAAAGATATCTTCATGAAACCTGACCCTTATACAATAGTCAAGTCCCTATTTCAAAGACATTTTCATGAAACTTGACCCAGGTCCACACCTTATACAATAGTCAAGCACCTATTTCAAAGATATTTTTATGAAACTTGACCCAAGTCCACACCTTATACAATAGTCAAGTCCCTATTTCAAAGATATTTTTATGAAACTTGACCCAGGTCTACACCTTATACAATAGTCAAGTCCCTATTTCAAAGACATTTTCATGAACTTGACCCAGGTCCACACCTTATACAATAGCCAAGTCCCTATTTCAAAGACATTTTCATGAAACTTGACCCAGGTCCACACCTTATACAGTGGTCAAGTCCCTATTTCAAAGACATTTTCATGAAACTTGACCCAGGTCCACAGCTTATACAATAGTCAAGCACCTATTTCAAAGATATTTTTATGAAACTTGACCGAAGTCCACAGCTTATAGAATAGTCAAGTCCCTATTTCAAAGATATTTTTATGAAACTTGACCCAGGTCCACACCTTATACAATAGTCAAGTCCCTATTTCAAAGACATTTTCATGAACTTGACCCAGGTCCACTCCTTATACAGTAGTCAAGTCCCTATTTCAAAGATATTTTTCTGAAACTTGACCCAGGTCCACACCTTATACAATAGTCAAGTCCCTATTTCAAAGACATTTTCATGAAACTTGACCCAGGTCCACACCTTATACAGTAGTCAAGTCCCTATTTCAAAGATATTTTTATGAACTTGACCCGGGTCCACAGCTTATACAGCAGTGAAGTCCCTATTTCAAAGACATTTTCATGAAACTTGACCCAAGTCCACAGCTTATACAACAGTCAAGTCCCTATTACAAAGACATTTTCATGAACTTGACCCAGGTCCACAGCTTATACAATAGTCAAGTCCCTATTTCAAAGATATTTTTATGAAATTTGACCCAGGTCCACACGTTATACAGTAGTCAAGTCCCTATTTCAAAGACATTTTCATGAAACTTGACCCGGGTCCACACCTTACACAGTAGTCAAGTCCCTATTTCAAAGACATTTTCATGAACTTGATGCAGGTCCACACCTTATACAGTAGTCAAGTCCCAATTTCAAAGATATTTTTATGAAACTTGACCCAGGTCCACACCTTATACAATAGTCAAGTCCCTATTTCAAAGACATTTTCATGAAACTTGACCCAGGTCCACACCTTATACAATAGTCAAGTCCCTATTTCAAAGATTTTTTTCATAAAACCTGACCCAGGTCCACACCTTATACAGTAGTCAAGTCCCTATTTCAGAGATATCTTCATGAAACTTGACCCAGGTCCGTACCTTATACAGTAGTGAAGCACCTATTTCAAAGACATTTTCATGAAACTTGACCCATGTCCATACCTTATGCAGTACTCAAGACCCTATTTCAAAGATGTCTTCATGAAACCTGACCCTTATATAATAGTCAAGTCCCTATTTCAAAGATGTTTTCATGAAACTTGCCCCAGGTCCACACTTTATGCAGTACTCAAGACACTATTTCAAAGATATCTTCATGAAACCTGACCCTTATACAATAGTCAAGTCCCTATTTCAAAGACATTTTCATGAAACTTGACCCAGGTCCACACCTTATACAATAGTCAAGCACCTATTTCAAAGATATTTTTATGAAACTTGACCCAAGTCCACACCTTATACAATAGTCAAGTCCCTATTTCAAAGATATTTTTATGAAACTTGACCCAGGTCTACACCTTATACAATAGTCAAGTCCCTATTTCAAAGACATTTTCATGAACTTGACCCAGGTCCACACCTTATACAATAGCCAAGTCCCTATTTCAAAGACATTTTCATGAAACTTGACCCAGGTCCACACCTTATACAGTAGTCAAGTCCCTATTTCAAAGACATTTTCATGAAACTTGACCCAGGTCCACACCTTATACAATAGTCAAGCACCTATTTCAAAGATATTTTTATGAAACTTGACCCAAGTCCACACCTTATACAATAGTCAAGTCCCTATTTCAAAGATATTTTTATGAAACTTGACCCAGGTCCACACCTTATACAATAGTAAAGTCCCTATTTCAAAGACATTTTCATGAAACTTGACCCGGGTCCACACCTTATACAATAGTCAAGTCCCTATTTCAAAGACATTTTCATGAACTTGACGCAGGTCCACACCTTATACAGTAGTCAAGTCCCTATTTCAAAGATATTTTTATGAAACTTGACCCAGGTCCACACCTTATACAATAGTCAAGTCCCTATTTCAAAGACATTTTCATGAACTTGACGCAGGTCCACACCTTATACAGTAGTCAAGTCCCTATTTCAAAGATATTTTTATGAAACTTTACCCAGGTCCACACCTTATACAATAGTCAAGTCCCTATTTCAAAGACATTTTCATGAAACTTGACCGAGGTCCACACCTTATACAATAGTCAAGTCCCTATTTCAAAGATTTTTTCATAAAACCTGACCCAGGTCCACACCTTATACGGTAGTCAAGTCCCTATTTCAGAGGTATCTTCATGAAACTTGACCCAGGTCCATACCTTATACAGTAGTCAAACACCTATTTCAAAGACATTTTCATGAAACTTGACCCATGTCCATACCTTATGCAGTACTCAAGACCCTATTTCAAAGATGTCTTCATGAAACCTGACCCTTATATAATAGTCAAGTCCCTATTTCAAAGATGTTTTCATGAAACTTGCCCCAGGTCCACACTTTATGCAGTACTCAAGACACTATTTCAAAGATATCTTCATGAAACCTGACCCTTATACAATAGTCAAGTCCCTATTTCAAAGACATTTTCATGAACTTGACCCAGGTCCACACCTTATACAATAGCCAAGTCCCTATTTCAAAGACATTTTCATGAAACTTGACCCAGGTCCACACCTTATACAGTAGTCAAGTCCCTATTTCAAAGACATTTTCATGAAACTTGACCCGGGTCCACAGCTTATACAACAGTCAAGTCCCTATTTCAAAGACATTTTCATGAAACTTGACCCAAGTCCACAGCTTATATAACAGTCAAGTCCCTATTTCAAAGACATTTTCATGAACTTGACCCAGGTCCACAGCTTATACAATAGTCAAGTCCCTATTTCAAAGATATTTTTATGAAACTTGACCCAGGTCCACACCTTATACAATAGTGAAGTCCCTATTTCAAAGACATTTTCATGAAACTTGACCCGGGTCCACACCTTATACAGTAGTCATGTCCCTATTTTAAAGACATTTTCATGAACTTGACGCAGGTCCACACCTTATACAGTAGTCAAGTCCCTATTTCAAAGATATTTTTATGAAACTTGACCCAGGTCCACACCTTATACAATAGTCAAGTCCCTATTTCAAAGACATTTTCATGAAACTTGACCCAGGTCCACACCTTATACAATAGTCAAGTCCCTATTTCAAAGATTTCTTCATAAAACCTGACCCAGGTCCACACCTTATACAGTAGTCAAGTCCCTATTTCAGAGATATCTTCATTAAACTTGACCCAGGTCCATACCTTATACAGTAGTCAATCACGTATTTCAAAGACATTTTCATGAAACATGACCCAAGTCCACACCTTATACAATAGTCAAGTCCCTATTTCAAAGATTTTTTCATAAAACCTGACCCAGGTCCACACCTTATACAGTAGTCAAGTCCCTATTTCAGAGATATCTTCATGAAACTTGACCGATGTCGATACCTTATGCGGTACTCAAGACCCTATTTCAAAGATGTCTTCATGAAACCTGACCCTTATATAATAGTCAAGTCCCTATTTCAAAGATGTTTTCATGAAACTTGCCCCAGGTCCACACTTTATGCAGTACTCAAGACACTATTTCAAAGATATCTTCATGAAACCTGACCCTTATACAATAGTCAAGTCCCTATTTCAAAGACATTTTCATGAAACTTGACCCAGGTCCACACCTTATACAATAGTCAAGCACCTATTTCAAAGATATTTTTATGAAACTTGACCCAAGTCCACACCTTATACAATAGTCAAGTCCCTATTTCAAAGATATTTTTATGAAACTTGACCCAGGTCTACACCTTATACAATAGTCAAGTCCCTATTTCAAAGACATTTTCATGAACTTGACCCAGGTCCACACCTTATACAATAGCCAAGTCCCTATTTCAAAGACATTTTCATGAAACTTGACCCAGGTCCACACCTTATACAGTAGTCAAGGCCCTATTTCAAAGACATTTTCATGAAACTTGACCCAGGTCCACACCTTATACAATAGTCAAGCTCCTATTTCAAAGATATTTTTATGAAACTTGACCCAAGTCCACACCTTATACAATAGTCAAGTCCCTATTTCAAAGATATTTTTATGAAACTTGACCCAGGTCCACACCTTATACAATAGTCAAGTCCCTATTTCAAAGACATTTTCATGAACTTGACCCAGGTCCACACCTTATACAGTAGTCAAGTCCCTATTTCAAAGACATTTTTCTGAAACTTGACCCAGGTCCACACCTTATACAATAGTCAAGTCCCTATTTCAAAGACATTTTCATGAAACTTGACCCGGGTCCACACCTTATACAGTAGTCAAGTCCCTATTTCAAAGATATTTTTATGAAACTTGACCCAAGTCCACAGCTTATACAATAGTCAAGCACTTATTTCAAAGACATTTTCATGAAACTTGACCCGGGTCCACAGCTTATTCAACAGTCAAGTCCCTATTTCAAAGACATTTTCATGAAACTTGACCCAAGTCCACAGCTTATACAACAGTCAAGTCCCTATTTCAAAGACATTTTCATGAACTTTTCCCAGGTCCACAGCTTATACAATAGTCAAGTCCCTATTTCAAAGATATTTTTAAGAAACTTGACCCAGGTCCACACCTTATACAATAGTCAAGTCCCTATTTCAAAGACATTTTCATGAAACTTGACCCGGGTCCACACCTTATACAGTAGTCAAGTCCCTATTTCAAAGACATTTTCATGAACTTGACGCAGGTCCACACCTTATACAGTAGTCAAGTCCCTATTTCAAAGATATTTTTATGAAACTTGACCCAGGTCCACACCTTATACAATAGTCAAGTTCCTATTTCAAAGACATTTTCATGAAGCTTGACCCAGGTCCACACCTTATACAATAGTCAAGTCCCTATTTCAAAGATTTTTTCATAAAACCTGACCCAGGTCCACACCTTATACAGTAGTCAAGTCCCTATTTCAGAGATATCTTCATGAAACTGGACCCAAGTCCATACCTTATACAGTAGTCAAGCACCTATTTCAAAGACATTTTCATGAAACTTGACCCATGTCCATACCTTATTCAGTACTCAAGACCCTATTTCAAAGATGTCTTCATGAAACCTGACCCTTATATAATAGTCAAGTCCCTATTTCAAAGATGTTTTCATGAAACTTGCCCCAGGTCCACACTTTATGCAGTACTCAAGACACTATTTCAAAGATATCTTCATGAAACCTGACCCTTATACAATAGTCAAGTCCCTATTTCAAAGACATTTTCATGAAACTTGACCCAGGTCCACACCTTATACAATAGTCAAGCACCTATTTCAAAGATATTTTTATGAAACTTGACCCAAGTCCACACCTTATACAATAGTCAAGTCCCTATTTCAAAGATATTTTTATGAAACTTGACCCAGGTCTACACCTTATACAATAGTCAAGTCCCTATTTCAAAGACATTTTCATGAACTTGACCCAGGTCCACACCTTATACAATAGCCAAGTCCCTATTTCAAAGACATTTTCATGAAACTTGACCCAGGTCCACACCTTATACAGTGGTCAAGTCCCTATTTCAAAGACATTTTCATGAAACTTGACCCAGGTCCACAGCTTATACAATAGTCAAGCACCTATTTCAAAGATATTTTTATGAAACTTGACCGAAGTCCACACCTTATAGAATAGTCAAGTCCCTATTTCAAAGATATTTTTATGAAACTTGACCCAGGTCCACACCTTATACAATAGTCAAGTCCCTATTTCAAAGACATTTTCATGAACTTGACCCAGGTCCACTCCTTATACAGTAGTCAAGTCCCTATTTCAAAGATATTTTTCTGAAACTTGACCCAGGTCCACACCTTATACAATAGTCAAGTCCCTATTTCAAAGACATTTTCATGAAACTTGACCCAGGTCCACACCTTATACAGTAGTCAAGTCCCTATTTCAAAGATATTTTTATGAACTTGACCCAAGTCCACAGCTTATACAATAGTCAAGCACTTATTTCAAAGATGTTTTCATGAAACTTGACCCAGGTCCACACCTTATACAGTAGTCAAGTCCCTATTTCAAAGACATTTTCATGAAACTTGACCCGGGTCCACAGCTTATACAGCAGTCAAGTCCCTATTTCAAAGACATTTTCATGAAACTTGACCCAAGTCCACAGCTTATACAACAGTCAAGTCCCTATTACAAAGACATTTTCATGAACTTGACCCAGGTCCACAGCTTATACAATAGTCAAGTCCCTATTTCAAAGATATTTTTATGAAATTTGACCCAGGTCCACACGTTATACAGTAGTCAAGTCCCTATTTCAAAGACATTTTCATGAAACTTGACCCGGGTCCACACCTTACACAGTAGTCAAGTCCCTATTTCAAAGACATTTTCATGAACTTGATGCAGGTCCACACCTTATACAGTAGTCAAGTCCCAATTTCAAAGATATTTTTATGAAACTTGACCCAGGTCCACACCTTATACAATAGTCAAGTCCCTATTTCAAAGACATTTTCATGAAACTTGACCCAGGTCCACACCTTATACAATAGTCAAGTCCCTATTTCAAAGATTTTTTTCATAAAACCTGACCCAGGTCCACACCTTATACAGTAGTCAAGTCCCTATTTCAGAGATATCTTCATGAAACTTGACCCAGGTCCGTACCTTATACAGTAGTGAAGCACCTATTTCAAAGACATTTTCATGAAACTTGACCCATGTCCATACCTTATGCAGTACTCAAGACCCTATTTCAAAGATGTCTTCATGAAACCTGACCCTTATATAATAGTCAAGTCCCTATTTCAAAGATGTTTTCATGAAACTTGCCCCAGGTCCACACTTTATGCAGTACTCAAGACACTATTTCAAAGATATCTTCATGAAACCTGACCCTTATACAATAGTCAAGTCCCTATTTCAAAGACATTTTCATGAAACTTGACCCAGGTCCACACCTTATACAATAGTCAAGCACCTATTTCAAAGATATTTTTATGAAACTTGACCCAAGTCCACACCTTATACAATAGTCAAGTCCCTATTTCAAAGATATTTTTATGAAACTTGACCCAGGTCTACACCTTATACAATAGTCAAGTCCCTATTTCAAAGACATTTTCATGAACTTGACCCAGGTCCACACCTTATACAATAGCCAAGTCCCTATTTCAAAGACATTTTCATGAAACTTGACCCAGGTCCACACCTTATACAGTAGTCAAGTCCCTATTTCAAAGACATTTTCATGAAACTTGACCCAGGTCCACACCTTATACAATAGTCAAGCACCTATTTCTAAGATATTTTTATGAAACTTGACCCAAGTCCACACCTTATACAATAGTCAAGTCCCTATTTCAAAGATATTTTTATGAAACTTGACCCAGGTCCACACCTTATACAATAGTCAAGTCCCTATTTCAAAGACATTTTCATGAACTTGACCCAGGTCCACACCTTATACAGTAGTCAAGTCCCTATTTCAAAGATATTTTTCTGAATCTTGACCCAGGTCCACACCTTATACAATAGTCAAGTCCCTATTTCAAGGACATTTTCATGAAACTTGACCCAGGTCCACACCTTATACAGTAGTCAAGTCCCTATTTCAAAGATATTTTTATGAAACTTGACCCAAGTCCACAGCTTATACAATAGTCAAGCACTTATTTCAAAGATGTTTTCATGGAACTTGACCCAGGTCCACACCTTATACAGTAGTCAAGTCCCTATTTGAAAGACATTTTCATGAAACTTGACCCGGGTCCACAGCTTATACAACAGTCATGTCCCTATTTCAAAGACATTTTCATGAAACTTGACCCAAGTCCACAGCTTATACAACAGTCAAGTCCCTATTACAAAGACATTTTCATGAACTTGACCCCGGTCCACAGCTTATACAATAGTCAAGTCCCTATTTCAAAGATATTTTTATGAAATTTGACCCAGGTCCACACCTTATACAATAGTCAAGTCCCTATTTCAAAGACATTTTCATGAAACTTGACCCAGGTCCACACCTTATACAGTAGTCAAGTCCCTATTTCAAAGACATTTTCATGAACTTGACGCAGGTCCACACCTTATACAGTAGTCAAGTCCCAATTTCAAAGATATTTTTATGAAACTTGACCCAGGTCCACACCTTATACAATAGTCAAGTCCCTATTTCAAAGACATTTTCATGAAACTTGACCCAGATCCACACCTTATACAATAGTCAAGTCCCTATTTCAAAGATTTTTTTCATAAAACCTGACCCAGGTCCACACCTTATACAGTAGTCAAGTCCCTATTTCAGAGATATCTTCATGAAACTTGACCCAGGTCCATACCTTATACAGTAGTCAAGCACCTATTTCAAAGACATTTTCATGAAACTTGACCCATGTCCATACCCTATGCAGTACTCAAGACCCTATTTCAAAGATGTCTTCATGAAACCTGACCCTTATATAATAGTCAAGTCCCTACTTCAAAGATGTTTTCATGAAACTTGCCCCAGGTCCACACTTTATGCAGTACTCAAGACTATATTTCAAAGATATCTTCATGAAACCTGACCCTTATACAATAGTCAAGTCCCTATTTCAAAGACATTTTCATGAAACTTGACCCACGTCCACACCTTATACAATAGTCAAGCACCTATTTCAAAGATATTTTTATGAAACTTGACCCAAGTCCACACCTTATACAATAGTCAAGTCCCTATTTCAAAGATATTTTTATGAAACTTGACCCAGGTCTACACCTTATACAATAGTCAAGTCCCTATTTCAAAGATATTTTTATGAAACTTGACCCAGGTCCACACCTTATACAGTAGTCAAGTCCCTATTTCAAAGACATTTTCATGAACTTGACCCAGGTCCACACCTTATACAATAGCCAAGTCCCTATTTCAAAGACATTTTCATGAAACTTGACCCAGGTCCACACCTTATACAGTAGTCAAGTCCCTATTTCAAAGACATTTTCATGAAACTTGACCCAGGTCCACACCTTATACAATAGTCAAGCACCTATTTCAAAGATATTTTTATGAAATTTGACCCAAGTCCACACCTTATACAATTGTCAAGTCCCTATTTCAAAGATATTTTTATGAAACTTGACAGGTCCACACCTTATACAATAGTCAAGTCCCTATTTCAAAGACATTTTCATGAACTTGACCCAGGTCCACACCTTATACAGTAGTCAAGTCCCTATTTCAAAGATATTTTTCTGAAACTTGACCCAGGTCCACACCTTATACAATAGTCAAGTCCCTATTTCAAGGACATTTTCATGAAACTTGACCTGGGTCCACACCTTATACAGTAGTCAAGTCCCTATTTCAAAGATATTTTTATGAAACTTGACCCAAGTCCACAGCTTATACAATAGTCAAGCACTTATTTCAAAGCTGTTTTCATGAAGCTTGACCCAGGTCCAGACCTTATACAGTAGTCAAGTCCCTATTTCAAAGACATTTTCATGAGACTTGACCCGGGTCCACAGCTTATACAACAGTCAAGTCCCTATTTCAAAGACATTTTCATGAAACTTGACCCAAGTCCACAGCTTATACAACAGTCAAGTCCCTATTTCAAAGACATTTTCATGAACTTGACCCAGGTCCATAGCTTATACAATAGTCAAGTCCCTATTTCAAAGATATTTTTATGAAACTTGACCCAGGTCCACACCTTATACAATAGTCAAGTCCCTATTTCAAAGACATTTTCATGAAACTTGACCTGGGTCCACACCTTATACAGTAGTCAAGTCCCTATTTCAAAGACATTTTCATGAACTTGCCGCAGGTCCACACCTTATACAGTAGTCAAGTCCCTATTTCAAAGATATTTTTATGAAACTTGACCCAGGTCCACACCTTATACAATAGTCATGTCCCTATTTCAAGGACATTTTCATGAACTTGACGCAGGTCCACACCTTATACAGTAGTGAAATCCCTATTTCAAAGATATTTTTATGAAACTTGACCCAGGTCCACACCTTATACAATAGTCAAGTCCCTATTTCAAAGACATTTTCATGAAACTTGACCCAGGTCCACACCTTATACAATAGTCAAGTCCCTATTTGAAAGATTTTTTCATAAAACCTGACCCAGGTCCACACCTTATACGGTAGTCAAGTCCCTATTTCAGTGATATCTTCATGAAACTTGACCCAGGTCCATACCTTATACAGTAGTCAAGCACCTATTTCAAAGACATTTTTTTGAAACTTGACCCATGTCCATACCTTATGCAGTACTCAAGACCCTATTTCAAAGATGTCTTCATGAAACCTGACCCTTATATAATAGTCAAGTCCCTATTTCAAAGATGTTTTCATGAAACTTGCCCCAGGTCCACACTTTATGCAGTACTCAAGACACTATTTCAAAGATATCTTCATGAAACCTGACCCTTATACAATAGTCAAGTCCCTATTTCAGAGATCCTGTAATTCTAATTGATCTACACCACTCCCTTGATAACTCGCACCCTGATAACTCATGAACCCACTTATAATGCAGGGTCAGGCATGGTTCCCATTTTTTAAACCAGAAAATACCCCAAAAATTGATCCCTATTTGTTGAACTTGAAGAAAATCATGATCAAAATTGGTAATGGAAACTTTGATGTATTTCTCGTTTTATTGTTGAAAACGGTAGATAGGGCCTGGAAATTTTGATCTACACTTTGAAATATCAAATTTAAATAGGTCATACAATTTTTTACATTTTCTTTCCAAACGACATTCCTAGTACACCACAGTGAACAATATGTAAGGAAATTTCGATCAATGAAAATGTCACATACGCCAAGTGGAGGCAGTACCTTAATAAATACAAATTAAATAATTTTTTAAAATTTGTGTTCTAGTTTTATCTTTCAGTTCCTTTTAGGTGTGATCATCATAAATACAATGTATCCTCTTGTAATTAAACATAAAATGCGTCACTCTACCTTCACAGCGACGTCTGAGAACCTAATTAAGTACCAGCCATGTTTTGATAACTGACTTCCAGAAGGAGGTGGAATAAAAAAAAAGTTAAAAGGCACAAAAATCTTACAAAGTTAAAATCGAGTGGCCCAGGTCGTATGTTGGGTGAACTCACTTCATTTGATCAATCTAACACTTATCAGTGTTATTGTGCATGTAACATAAATTACCTTAAATTAACCGTCTTTTTCATAATGGTGATCAAAGATAACAAGGCAACCAAGCAAAATGAATACTTTGTAAAGAAAAAAGAGCTTGATTTTACAGATATGGACCATTGTGGGCAAGCGAGTTTTAGAGAATTCTTGAACTGGCTCTTAGAGATATCCTCAAGAATGATAAGAAGTTTAATTATTACTTCCAATGAAATCATGACATCAATATTGTACTAACTGAACAATACAAAAATTGAGTTCAGATGTAGATGAATGTCTCACGAAATAAATGTCGTGTGTTTTTGAAAAAAAGGTATCTTGTTTGGTGGTGTATCAACAGTTAGTCTAGTTCCCTGCTTTGTTGACTCCTGATTTGGCAGGATGCTATTAAACACCACTATGGGAACCAGACTTATCAAGAAAACAAAAAGCACTGATGTAATACACAGATTTTTTCGCGTACATGTGATGGTTGTTGAAACCAGTTGTAATGATCTTTTATATGTTGGACATTTTGTGTGTGTTTGTGTGTGTGATTTGGATTTATAATGTAGTTTTTTAAAAACATTCAGTCATATCACTACGATGTCTGCAGTGTGGCAGTTTATAGTGATGTCTAGCACTGGGGCATCATGCCGCAGACATGTGGCATGATGTCCCACCCAGTCACATTATCCTGACACCGGGCCAACCAGTCCTAACACTAGCCTCTTAATGCTGAGTGCCAAGCGAGGCAACTGTTAGTACCATTTGTGCAAGTCTCTGGTATGACTCGGCCAGGGATTGAACCCATGACCTCCTGCATCCGAGGTGGATGATCTAACCACTCGGCCACCGGATGGATATTTTGAAAATAAATGTTATTTAAACAGAATTATGAACAACTTCATTAGAAAAAGCTTGTTATTAAAAATTCTTATCGATGTGGCTATAAAATGGGGATTCAAATCGAATCAAAGGAATTTATTTTCAATTTTTGAAGGTCCCTCGGTAACACGGTCTCGCTTATAGTGTGGTCTATATTTGTGGACCCCATTGTGCACGAGTTATTGAGGGAGAGGTGTAGTTACATTTGTTTGCAGTCAGCATATAACTATCATATACACTTGCTTGCAAGTCAAGTCAGACTTCAGACAACCTAGACCCAGATCTGCTGTCATATAATGCATTGGCAGATCAAGATCTGTTTTATTTGTTCTGCTAATTCCTAACAAACTGCATAGACCCAGATCTGCTGTCACATAATGCACTGGCAGATCAAGGTCTGTGTTATTTGTTCTGCTAATTATTTCTAACAAACTGGATAGACTCAGAATTGCTGGCACGTTTTTTATCAACCTGGTGTGTTGTTTAATGTGTGGTACAAGCAGTGCGCATCTACTTTTTCGTAGCAATGCTGCATTTAACATGAGAATCAGCCATACTTCAAGAAATGAAATAATAGAAAATGTGTACGCTTTGATCCTCTTAAGCAAGGATGTGGAATTCAATCACTTTGTACATTGTTTGATTTAAATTTGATCAAATCAGTAAATTTATGAGTACTTGTATTAAAGAAATTTTAAATTAGAATGTGTACTGTGTCTGTTTGCAGAGATGGTTATTGCAGGGTTATTAATTGTTTTGCATTTGATAGGACAGGGGCTCATCTAATTTTATTTATTCTGACTTATTATTTTTATAATTTCATGCCTGCATAATCAGATCTTTTTTATTTGCAGTACTTTGATTAAAGAAAAATTAAGGTTGTTGTTGTTGTTGTTGTTATAGGGTTTAACGCCATTTTTCAGCACAAGATAGGCTATACACGGCGGCCAGTATTAATGGTGGAGGAAGTGCCCAGGAAAATCCCGGAAAGAACCACTGACCCACAAGAAGCTACCAGCAAGCTTTCTCACGTACCCACATTAGCCGAGCCCAAGACTTGAACCCATGCAGACAGAGGTGAGATGGCAGTGATCCATAATGTTGAGTGCTTTAGACCACTAGGCCACTCAGGGCCCCAAAAATTGAGGGGTTTTTTTTTTGTTACAAAAAAGACAATTTACCATCTCAGCAAAAATAGAAATTAATCTGTATGATCTATTTGGCAGATAATCTGTATGATCTATTTAGAATATCTTGTCAGTTTTGGAATCATGACAATTTTGGATCTAACTTCATTGCCTTTTTGAGTCAGATTATTTAGATTTAGTTTTTTTGTTTAATCATTTGCAGGCGTGTTGATCCTCTTGATGTGTTGTCTTCCTTGTTTTGCTGTTTTCATGAATACAGAGCACCTGCTGAAGTTGATAGGTCAAAACCCCATCATTGCCAAGTAAGTGAATCTACTTTTTCTTACAACCAACAAGTATTATAGAGAACAGTATGTACCACTGACCATAACATACCTGTAAACACCTGTAAACCTGTTTAGATGAAAACCTGTGTGCAAGAACAATAAAAAACCTTACAAAGACCAGAAAAAACTTACACGAAAAAATTTATACAAGCATTATATAAGATCAACAGTTTTAAAACAACAAATGCCATAAATGAAATAATTTTACACACATTTACAGAATTATTTACATCTCTAAAACTTTATTTCATTTTATTCTTTTGATTTTCAGTGTGTTTTAACACACACCTACATTATTATATGCAACACATGCATTTTTGCACGTTTCAAAATGTAATCAGGGGTTTTAAAGTCTTTGTAACAGGTGTCTTTATTTATTTTACACTGTAAAAATGATGTTAATGTGTCAACTTCCTACAATATGTACGTATTTTTTTCATCGCAGAAAAAGATTTTTCACAGTCTGCATTGTTATGTGGCAAGGTAAGTGGTCACTGACTAACTATTACAGATTTGGGAAGCAGATGCCACCAGTACTAATTGTTTGGCTGATAATATCCAGCCAGTAGCTACAAAAGCTATTTTTCTGGTGATCATCTGTTAATACAGGCACACACTTATCAGACAGCATGCAGTAATCCACAAACTCATCGTTAAGTGCTTCATGACCCAAGTGTGGAGCAACTCGAAAACGAAAATGTCACTACTAGTAAAAAAACAAGATATGTGCAAGGTATTTTGAAAAATGAATTTTCAAGGTGTAATATTAACTTCTTTGGGTTTATCAAGGTCTCATTATTACATATTTATATTTTCCCCCCATAAACCTACAATATGACCTCAACCTGATATTTATTTTTGGGGTGTCTAGGTCTTGTTGCCCAATGACGGCACTTTGTAGCATGTTCTGAAGTTCGATTAACTTCGGAACAATAAGTAAAATTTTCAGGAATACCTCACACACTTGACATCCCATATTGGCACTTTTCTACAAATAAAAGTTATAATGTTTTAGTCAAATTTTACTTACACTGGTGTCTTTTTCCTAATAAATTAAATTCCCACACAAGTGAATGGACATGTTTTCAAGTTCCGTTGGTCTACATTTCATTTGTCTGGAATGCAATGGAAGTTGGGAATATCGAAATCAGTTAAAAGGATTATAAGAATCTTGAACAAAATGAAGCTATCTAAACACTTTCTTCAATATTAATATATTTGTATTCATTTTGTTAACTTAACCCAATTATAGCATTCCCGGCTTCCATAGATTTCCAAAGCATGTTAAGAGTTATCCCCATATTGATTGCTCATAGCTTAGAAAGATTCTGGATTACACTAGATTTATAAAAAAAAAATTATGCTCAAACTTTTTAAAAAAATGTGAATTTTTATAAGAAAAAAACAAAAAAAACTGTTGTAAGGCCATACACTGACAAAAATGATAAACAATGTACAAATTATGGGTAAACCATACAGGTGACAGGTATGCCATTACAGCATGTAGCTAAATGAGAATCCATAACATTTCTGGAAATAATGTGCCTGTTTTGTAGACCCTGCTTCAACATTTGTCAGCTCATCTGTCTTCTTGTAATCATCATAGCTTTGCAATTCTTTCACATAATTGGATGCAATTTGGTGGGTGGATTGCCTATTACATTAGACATATGTTTTAAAGATTTTATCTTTTAAGATCCAAGTTTGATGGAGTTTTGGCCCTTTTCTGTGAATACCGGTATTACATTTTTACTACAATAGAGTCTCATAAGCAACATAGCTCAGAAGCCATTCAACATATTTTGATGTACAGGTATCAGCTGATTTATGCAATTTCAATTTGCGTAATTTTCACATTAGCACTATTTCATATGATTTTTTTTAAAATTTTCGTTTTTGTACTGAAGACTAAAAGGTGATAAAATTATTTGTGTATGACAAAAGAAATTAGGATTTGTAAATGGCTTAAATGAATGGTATTAAAGTAATTTAATTACTTGTTTTGCACTGAAAATTAAAGGCATTGAAGCCAAAATTTTGAGTTACATAATATAGAGTTACATGACCACTCTTGACAATGCAATTATTGCATAAGTCAGTGGTTAGCTGTAATTATTGTCTCATAGCCCAAGTTTTAACTTTATGGATTTTGTCTCATTTTCTACATTTTGGATAGAGTTATGGCCCCTGATAATTAACTTCATATCTTGACGTGGAATGTAGCTTTTAAACAACTTACATTTGTCACAGATATAGTGTGATATTTCATTGAGTTGTCTTTACCCTGAGATAGTCAAGACACAAAGTTTGATTTTCATAGTTATAAGCAAGTTGTGATGCTTACTGTTGAGTATTTTGACTGGCCACTTGTATATGTGTACATTTACCCATCTTGAGAAGTTTGCTGGCATAGTTATGAAATAAACACTTATGTTAGAGAAATTAAATCTGAAAGGTGCATTTGTATCAATTATATAGATTTCCATATTAAATTTTCAGGCCAGCATTTTTTCACCATTTTAAGAATTATTGGGACTTGGAGTTTGTTACAAAACCCTTGTTAGCACAATGAAGTGAAAACCACTTGAATTCATCAAATGTAATTTGGCATGCATAATTGTATGCATATGTTGATAACCTGTTAATATTTTAATGCAATGATACTAATTTTTCAATACTTTTTCTTAGTTTTTTTAAACTTTGCACAACTTTAAAAAGTCAAATCTAATATTTGGTTCCATTGGTCAACAGGATGAAGAGACAGAAACATCTTTCAATGATCTGAGAGGATATTAGCACTTTAATTTATTTTGTTTGGGTGATTTTCCACAAAAAGGTCATCAATATGTTTGCAAATCAAGCCTTATGAAGACATGTTTAAAGATGCTGCACTGGTTATCATTTAAGGCTGGGTTTAATACAAAGTATGTGTAGCTGGTGACATGCATTGTAAACTGTCTAACCAGTATGTCATCTAAGTAATGCACATTGCAAATGCTTTGTATCCAGTGTAACTGAATCATCAGTCTGTGTCATCTAGGTAATGTACATCATAAAATACTATATGTCCAGTCTGACTGAACCATCAGTCTATGTCATCAAACTAATGCAGTGTAACCAGTCTAGCTGAACCATCAGTCTGTGTCATCAAACTGCTGCAGTGTAACAAGTCTAAAAGAACCATCAGTCTGCATCATCTAAGTATTGCACATATAAAATACCATATATCCAGTCTAAATGAACCATCAGTCTGTGTTGTCAGACTAATGCAGTGTAACCAGTCTAACTGAACCATCAGACTGTGTCATCAAAAAAATGCAGTGTAACCAGTCTAACAGAACCATTAGTCTATGTTGTCAAACAAATGAAGTACAACCAGTCCAACAGAACCCTCAGTTTGTGTCATCTAAGTAATGCAAGTCATGTCCCATCACATCACAACTCAGAATCTAATGGGCATGGAGACATACAGAATTGTCACCAGTTGATTTTAACACCAGAGATGCGTCTTTCATTTCTGAGTGAAACATTGGTTATTTTTGTGTAATTGGTGTAAAAATGCAGCCTAAATTGAACTCTGGTCTGCCTCAACTCTTTTCACAGTTGGGTAGGCATTATAAACTCTTTATTCAGTTATTAAGGATGATTGCTTGTGAAACTTTGTTTAACGTTTTAAAAGATAATATTTACATGCTTTTTGCTAGATGTTGCATGGAGTCCAAAATCACTTTAAAATTGTACGTTGGTGTGCATCCTCTTTAAGCTACTCTTAGATGTTTATCTGACCCCAAGTGAATGCCGGTTCTCAGATATTTATGGAGAATAGTAGACTTTCACCAATTGTCCAAGAAATAATAGCTGAGTGAATATTTAAAAATTAATTAGATTTATAATGGTTGAAGATCATTGACTCCTTGTCAAATGCATAAATTAAGGCCATGTTGGTACTGAATTTATTTCAGTAAGACTCGATTTTTATGATCACATTGGCTTTCCACAACAGAAAGCCTGGATGTTAGTCCCAAAGTCTTGTATACATTTCATTGACTTTATTATTTGTATTCAGATGATTGTTATTAAATTATTAAAATTGTATAATCATCTTTCTCATCATTTAATAAAAGAAGTCTCTTGCCATTTCATTTTATTTCAGTCATTCCCAGCATTCATAGTGCTTTGATACACCTGGGTAAAAGGTGATGTCATAATGCAATGATGTCATTTCAGGCTATGTTCTAAGCAATGAATTTGCAAAAAAATGGACTGACTTATATCTCCACATTCTCTTGTCCTACTCTCTAATTAAATTCTCAGGTTTGCAGTCTCTATTCCGATTGGTGCAGGAGGAATTGTACAACATAACCCATGTATGCATTTACCAATAAAATTGGATACAGAATATCAAATGATCTCGTAATGAAAGTTACAGACTTACTGTTTGTTATTGTTTTATTTGATTTAGTGTTATATTTTTGTGTCATAATTTTAGTTAACATAATAAAATTATCTTACTATTTTATCAGGGAGTACAGGGTTCAACATTAATGGTTGCCTGATTTAGATACAATCTGTTTTGATTTAGTAACAATCTGATTGATGCATGCATATATCCAAAATTGCAGATTTTGTCATATTAGTTGGCAACACTTTAATTTTTCTCTATCTGACATACCTTATTTTATGTCTTTCAGACAGACTGATGTTTTCTGTCCGACATCAAGTAACCTTATTTTAGGTCTTTAACAGACCAATTTCACTCTCTGATGCAAAGCAACCTTATTTTATGTCTTTCAAACAGAATAAAGTACAAATCATTCTTGTGTTCAGCACATGCATAAAATGTCTAATGTAGTTTTTTAAATAGATTTTCACCAATCAAAGAGAAAAGAGATAGATGATGAGAATAAAAGGAGAATGTAATATAATATATAAAAATGATAAGCATTTAAACAGCATTTCTGCCAAAATGGAAAGACGACTATAGGTGGTTTGATTATAAGGAAACTTCCTGTTTCTATACATTGATTGTATTCTGAAAAACTATAATAACTTTATTAATTTTAGGTTATGCTTATTTTGGTCATAAAGTCATCCATTTTGGGAGTGTTGTTGCTGTAATTTCTGTTCCTTTACAAATTGTTTTCTGTGTTGAAGTTTATGTTGATTTAGATATAGTGTTTCTGGAAAGACCTATGAGTTTGCGGTATTTGGGTTTGATTAATTTTACATTACAATGTGGCTGTTATTAATTCAATAATGTTTGAGCCCATTTTACTTTTTATTTCCTTTTCATTTTGACTCATAATAGGTTTGATCAAGTAATGCATTGTTCAGGACATTTAGTTTCTCTGAGAACTTATCTGATTAGGCAAGTGGTCTCAACAATTAATGTTGAGCCCTGGAGAGAAAGAAGGAAACATTTAGAAAGAACAAATTCAATTCTGATTACCTTTCCATCTGAAGAAATTCATCAGATCGTAATGAAATACTTCATCATGTCTGTAGAACACTAAGTAATGAAAGTTTAACCCTTGTGAATCGGTAGCCACGGTGGCTCAGTGGGTTAGTGTGTCATACTCCGGACAGAAGAGGTGCAGGTTCGAATCCTACCATTGGACCAGCCTAGGTCAGCTACTGTAATGTGTGATTAGGCAAGGTACTTTAGACCACTTGCATTGGCACTAAATAACCTACTTGTGTTGCTGTGTCATAAAGAACCAAATCAAACCATTATGAATCAATTGGATCATATTTAAAATCGCTTTGAATTTATCAAAATTTTACAAATTATCTATGAATAATGTTTCTTACATTTTATCTTTCAGAAATTCTGGTCTCTACACCAAAGTTTTTATATCTGGTCTTCCTGTAAGTTTGATTGTATTCGTCACTTTTACTTACTATTATTTGTTACATGTCTGTTTAAAGGGGATTACAGAATGTTATGCCTTGAACTCCATTTTCTTGAGCTAAATTTAATGTAATACTACCTCTTTTGGCCCAAATTTCATCATTAGTTTGTGTTGCAAGTCTCTTAGCTGGGATTTTTACCATTAAGTTTTTCTACTTAGTCATTCATATTCATCTTTATTACCCGAAATTTAATTTAGTATTTAATTCTTTAGTTCCATTCTTTTTAATATAGATTGAATTTTAGTATGACCTTAAACTTGCAAAACATCTCAGAATTGAAAAGCCAGTGTCTTGTCTGTAATTTTTGAACTACATGAGATATGTTTAAAAACAAAACTTTACCTGGCTATATGGTATAACTAGATTGTGTACATCGGCATATTTGTAAGGTCCATATTGATCATTGTAAGGATAACTTTATTCCATATCTTGTCTGAAACTTTTGAACTACTTAACATATTTTGATGAAATTCAAGCCAGATTATACCAGTCAGGCTCTAATATGAAACTTAAGTAATGAATATGGTATGTCACCCAACACAGTCAGGCCTCTAACATAAAACTTAAGTAATGAATATGGTATGTCACCCAACACAGTCAGGCCTCTAACATAAAACTTAAGTAATGAATATGGTATGTCACCCAACACAGTCAGGCCTCTAACATAAAACTTAAGTAATGAATATGGTATGTCACCCAACACAGTCAGGCCTCTAACATAAAACTTAAGTAATGAATATGGTATGTCACCCAACACAGTCAGTCCTCTAACATGAAACTTAAGTAATGAATATGGTATGTCACCCAACACAGTCAGGCCTCTAACATAAAACTTAAGTAATGAATATGGTATGTCACCCAACACAGTCAGGCCTCTAACATAAAACTTAAGTAATGAATATGGTATGTCACCCAACACAGTCAGTCCTCTAACATGAAACTTAAGTAATGAATATGGTATGTCACCCAACACAGTCAGGCCTCTAACATAAAACTTAAGTAATGAATATGGTATGTCACCCAACACAGTCAGTCCTGTAACATGAAACTTAAGTAATGAATATGGTATGTCACACAACACAGTCAGGCCTCTAACATGAAACTTAAGTAATGAATATGGTATGTCACCCAACACAGTCAGTCCTCTAACATAAAACTTAAGTAATGAATATGGTATGTCACCCAACACAGTCAGTCCTGTAACATGAAACTTAAGTAATGAATATGGTATGTCACACAACACAGTCAGGCCTCTAACATGAAACTTAAGTAATGAATATGGTATGTCACCCAACACAGTCAGTCCTCTAACATGAAACTTAAGTAATGAATATGGTATGTCACCCAACACAGTCAGTCCTCTAACATGAAACTTAAGTAATGAATATGGTATGTCACCCAACACAGTCAGTCCTCTAACATGAAACTTAAGTAATGAATATGGTATGTCACCCAACACAGTCAGTCCTCTAACATGAAACTTAAGTAATGAATATGGTATGTCACCCAACACAGTCAGTCCTCTAACATGAAACTTAAGTAATGAATATGGTATGTCACCCAACACAGTCAGGCCTCTAACATAAAACTTAAGTAATGAATATGGTATGTCACCCAACACAGTCAGTCCTCTAACATGAAACTTAAGTAATGAATATGGTATGTCACCCAACACAGTCAGTCCTCTAACATGAAACTTAAGTAATGAATATGGTATGTCACCCAACACAGTCAGGCCTCTAACATGAAACTTAAGTAATGAATATGGTATGTCACCCAACACAGTCAGGCCTCTAACATAAAACTTAAGTAATGAATATGGTATGTCACCCAACACAGTCAGGCCTCTAACATGAAACTTAAGTAATGAATATGGTATGTCACCCAACACAGTCAGTCCTCTAACATGAAACTTAAGTAATGAATATGGTATGTCACCCAACACAGTCAGGCCTCTAACATGAAACTTAAGTAATGAATATGGTATGTCACCCAACACAGTCAGGCCTCTAACATAAAACTTAAGTAATGAATATGGTATGTCACCCAACACAGTCAGTCCTCTAACATGAAACTTAAGTAATGAATATGGTATGTCACCCAACACAGTCAGGCCTCTAACATAAAACTTAAGTAATGAATATGGTATGTCACCCAACACAGTCAGGCCTCTAACATAAAACTTAAGTAATGAATATGGTATGTCACCCAACACAGTCAGTCCTCTAACATGAAACTTAAGTAATGAATATGGTATGTCACCCAACACAGTCAGGCCTCTAACATGAAACTTAAGTAATGAATATGGTATGTCACCCAACACAGTCAGTCCTCTAACATAAAGCTTAAGTAATGAATATGGTATGTCACCCAACACAGTCAGTCCTCTAACATGAAACTTAAGTAATGAATATGGTATGTCACCCAACACAGTCAGGCCTCTAACATAAAACTTAAGTAATGAATATGGTATGTCACCCAACACAGTCAGGCCTCTAACATAAAGCTTAAGTAATGAATATGGTATGTCACCCAACACAGTCAGTCCTCTAACATGAAACTTAAGTAATGAATATGGTATGTCACCCAACACAGTCAGGCCTCTAACATAAAACTTAAGTAATGAATATGGTATGTCACCCAACACAGTCAGGCCTCTAACATAAAGCTTAAGTAATGAATATGGTATGTCACCCAACACAGTCAGGCCTCTAACATAAAGGTGAAGTAATGAATATGGTATGTCACCCAACACAGTCAGGCCTCTAACATAAAGGTGAAGTAATGAATATGGTATGTCACCCAACACAGTCAGGCCTCTAACATAAAGGTGAAGTAATGAATATGGTATGTCACCCAACACAGTCAGGCCTCTAACATAAAGGTGAAGTAATGAATATGGTATGTCACCCAACACAGTCAGGCCTCTAACATAAAGGTGAAGTAATGAATATGGTATGTCACCCAACACAGTCAGGCCTCTAACATAAAGGTGAAGTAATGAATATGGTATGTCACCCAACACAGTCAGTCCTCTAACATAAAGGTGAAGTAATGAATATGGTATGTCACCCAACACAGTCAGTCCTCTAACATGAAACTTAAGTAATGAATATGGTATGTCACACAACACAGTCAGGCCTCTAACATAAAGGTGAAGTAATGAATATGGTATATCACACAACACAGTCAGTCCTCTAACATGAAACTTAAGTAATGAATATGGTATGTCACCCAACACAGTCAGGCCTCTAACATAAAGGTGAAGTAATGAATATGGTATGTCACCCAACACAGTCAGGCCTCTAACATAAAGGTGAAGTAATGAATATGGTATGTCACCCAACACAGTCAGGCCTCTAACATAAAGGTGAAGTAATGAATATGGTATGTCACCCAACACAGTCAGGCCTCTAACATAAAGGTGAAGTAATGAATATGGTATGTCACCCAACACAGTCAGGCCTCTAACATAAAGGTGAAGTAATGAATATGGTATGTCACCCAACACAGTCAGGCCTCTAACATAAAGGTGAAGTAATGAATATGGTATGTCACCCAACACAGTCAGGCCTCTAACATAAAGGTGAAGTAATGAATATGGTATGTCACCCAACACAGTCAGGCCTCTAACATAAAGCTTAAGTAATGAATATGGTATGTCACACAACACAGTCAGTCCTCTAACATGAAACTTAAGTAATGAATATGGTATGTCACCCAACTCAGTCAGTCCTCTAACATGAAACTTAAGTAATGAATATGGTATGTCACCCAACACAGTCAGGCCTCTAACATGAAACTTAAGTAATGAATATGGTATATCACACAACACAGTCAGTCTTCTAACATGAAACTTAAGTAATGAATATGGTATGTCACACAACACAGTCAGTCCTCTAACATAAAGGTGAAGTAATGAATATGGTATGTCACACAACACAGTCAGGCCTCTAACATGAAACTTAAGTAATGAATATGGTATGTCACCTAACATAGGCAGGCCTCTAACATAAAGCTTAAGTAATGAATATGGTATGTCACACAACACAGTCAGTCCTCTAACATGAAACTTAAGTAATGAATATGGTATGTCACACAACACAGTCAGTCCTCTAACATGAAACTTAAGTAATGAATATGGTATGTCACACAACACAGTCAGTCCTGTAACATGAAACTTAAGTAATGAATATGGTATGTCACACAACACAGTCAGGCCTCTAACATAAAGGTGAAGTAATGAATATGGTATGTCACCCAACACAGTCAGGCCTCTAACATAAAGGTGAAGTAATGAATATGGTATGTCACCCAACACAGTCAGGCCTCTAACATAAAGGTGAAGTAATGAATATGGTATGTCACCCAACACAGTCAGGCCTCTAACATAAAGGTGAAGTAATGAATATGGTATGTCACCCAACACAGTCAGGCCTCTAACATAAAGGTGAAGTAATGAATATGGTATGTCACCCAACACAGTCAGGCCTCTAACATAAAGGTGAAGTAATGAATATGGTATGTCACCCAACACAGTCAGGCCTCTAACATAAAGCTTAAGTAATGAATATGGTATGTCACACAACACAGTCAGTCCTCTAACATGAAACTTAAGTAATGAATATGGTATGTCACCCAACTCAGTCAGTCCTCTAACATGAAACTTAAGTAATGAATATGGTATGTCACCCAACACAGTCAGGCCTCTAACATGAAACTTAAGTAATGAATATGGTATATCACACAACACAGTCAGTCTTCTAACATGAAACTTAAGTAATGAATATGGTATGTCACACAACACAGTCAGTCCTCTAACATAAAGGTGAAGTAATGAATATGGTATGTCACACAACACAGTCAGGCCTCTAACATAAAGCTTAAGTAATGAATATGGTATGTCACCCAACACAGTCAGGCCTCTAACAAAAAGCTTAAGTAATGAATATGGTATGTCACCCAACACAGCCAGTCCTCTAACATGAAACTTAAGTAATGAATATGGTATGTCACCTAACATAGGCAGGCCTCTAACATAAAGCTTAAGTAATGAATATGGTATGTCACACAACACTGTCAGGCCTCTAACATAAAGGTGAAGTAATGAATATGGTATGTCACACAACACAGTCAGTCCTCTAACATGAAACTTAAGTAATGAATATGGTATGTCACACAACACAGTCAGTCCTGTAACATGAAACTTAAGTAATGAATATGGTATGTCACACAACACAGTCAGGCCTCTAACATAAAGGTGAAGTAATGAATATGGTATGTCACCCAACACAGTCAGTCCTCTAACATGAAACTTGAGTAATGAATATGGTATATCACACAACACAGTCAGGCCTCTAACATGAAACTTAAGTAATGAATATGGTATGTCACCCAACACAGTCAGTCCTCTAACATGAAACTTAAGTAATGAATATGGTATATCACACAACACAGTCAGGCCTCTAACATGAAACTTAAGTAATGAATATGGTATGTCACCCAACACAGTCAGTCCTCTAACATGAAACTTAAGTAATGAATATGGTATATCACCCAACACAGTCAGGCCTCTAACATGAAACTTAAGTAATGAATATGGTATGTCACACAACACAGTCAGTCCTCTAACATAAAGCTTAAGTAATGAATATGGTATGTCACACAACACAGTCAGTCCTCTAACATGAAACTTAAGTAATG